>OY754339.1:66490734-67799547 GCA_963573305.1 Pyrrhosoma nymphula
AGGAGCAAACTCTTTGCCAATAAAAATTCCAGTTATACTCCCCTTTGCGCATGGAATAGAATAATACTGCCACATACTGCATCTTGGACACATTGCAAATATTGTAAGGAAGAAGGGAAAAGTAAACAGGGAATACGCCATAAAATTAATTACACAACTAAAGTTCTTTGAGTAATATAAGTTTATTTTGATCACAAAATTAAATTGTTTCAATCAAATTCACAAAATCAAGCAAGCAATCGATTTTTTGGGATGCTACATAATGTGTACAGCATTAACCTTGTCTATCTTTTTGCTGTTTCTGTGAATACCTGCTGCGTACAGATTCCAATGAATTATTACTTTCAGCAGTCTTTAGCTGCTGAATCAAAACTTCACCTTTCTTCTTCAATCGATGAATTTCAACCCTCTGCCTATTTATGACCTTCTTCAACTTGCTGATGATATCAGCATCACATGGTCCACTTGGACTGGATCCCGGCAGGTCACGATTACCAATTTTTGGAAAGAACTTTCAGCAGAACTGAATGATAGCAACAAGACAAAAAGGTATAATAAATGATAAAATAGGAATACTATAAGGCCAATACCATGCATATTTCTCTCAACAATTTCCAGATTGTTTAATCTCAGTTCAATGGACTCCAAAAATGTTTTGTACCACTTTGTTTCAATACTAAATAACAACTATGAAACAAAAATATAATTACATTACTACGATAGTAACTGCGGTTTAAAAGCTGAGATTTTGCGCAGTATCATAATTATATCAAAGTTTGTGAAGTTGTCTAAATTGACAAGCAGCTTCCAGGTCATATCATATTTGAAAAGGCATACACAAACATTATAAAAAATGTACATCCTCATATCTCACATGTTGCTCACCCGATAAACTAACGTTTTGAAACATATATCAACGGATAACTTCATAGTAACTGACCTTCAGCACTCTCCGCACAAGCATCAGCAGCATGCCTTGGCTTCGGAAATTTTCTTTGGCAGGCCATGGTTGGTGAAGGATTAGGCACATCAAATATATTAGGGAACTCATGGCCATGCAATCGTTTTTTTTAAATTACGGAACATTATCCCTTCAATGTGCACACTACAAATCCTGCAGTTGTTATGCTGATAACTGGGGGTCTTGCTTTCCAAATCCAACCGACGGCAACGAATCACCCATTCTTTGCACCTGCATCATAAACACATATTGTTATCAAACCTTTTCCGCTATTTTAATTCACCAGCGTGTAGAAACAGAAAAATTATAAATGTTTCAATCCAAATGCGTGACCAGTAAACATTTATGAAATAACTTACCTCACAGGGTCTTTCGGGAAACTGAAGAAACTATTCTTTTCTTCCGCCATTCCCGCGTTGTTCTTGCAATTTATGGCTGAGCACCAAGCAAAACTGCTTCTTCTTGTTTTACTCGTCTCCTCAATCATTTTCCTTGAGTCCCTCCAATACCAGACACAATGTTAATTTCGTGAAATAGTTGATGAAACGCGATTTATCTATAAAATTCCGTAACTCTCAACCTAGACCTTACCAACGCTCACTTCGTTTCCTACTGCTCAACCCCGATTCACTCATTTAGAACATGGCGAAATGCGCAGTGAGCGATTACCGCTTTCAGCGCCATCTGTCCTCTCTGTATATCTTTACTCTGTGCCTCTACCGTGGTGCTCTTGTCCCCTGTCTGCAAATGGCAGACAGGCATGGGGTTGGCACAATGGACCAAGTACAGGGTAAGTGCCCGGGCTCTTGTCGAAGGTACCCCCGACAAACAATCAATTAATCAATCACCTATTGTATTATAATAAAAGGACACATTTACGGTTGTAGAACCATTTCGACCGTATAGAATTTCACATAGTACAATTTGAAATAAAGGTAACATAAGGAAGAAGTTAGAGAATTCTAATAATATTAATGAAAAGAAGTGAATTATCAAAGCAAGGACGCCGAATACACCACGTACCACAAATCAAATACAAAGGAATAGAACACATTTTCCTTCCACTGCGAACAAAATATACGAAGGATGTGTAGGGATAAAGTACATGTTTTGCATACTTTTTTAAATTGGAATTTACCAGCATTTTATGAGTATTTTTACGACATGGTGCATAATATTCATCATTTAGTAATATCCACCTGTCAAACTATCGGTTACAATTTTTTTTTTCAAAATAATTGATGCAAATAGTTTCACTATAAAATTGTTAACATATTGTCAGGCCTTTACATCATCAGGGAGTGAAATCCAACTTCGGGGTATGTGGCTATAAAGAATATGTGGTACGACGAATTTTGAGGATACCGGGACTAGCCATGGCAAGTTTTTTTATGGATGGGTTTATCCATGGAATTGTGGTATATTTCTGTTTTCTGCTGGGGAATTTGCAGATATAAGGAGCGGGATGTTGTTGGGCGATTGTGTTTATCCTTTTAGAAGATTGTGAACCTGTAAATTAATGGAGAGTAATACATCATAATTTATTTATATATTGCGGGCAGTAATGCATACATTTTTGTTATGTTTGAGAAATCATACGAAATACTAACTCCCACATTTATGACGCACTTCCTGTGAGTCAGTAATTGCTCAATTTTTAATCCCACTCTGGAGCGTACAACTTTAACTTTTCCCTTGGGAAGCGGCTTCTATTTCACTGGCAAATATCTTTAAATGCAGTACAATAAGTTGCTGATATTTTGATTTCGAGAGAAAAATTAGATATTTTTCGTTATAAAAAGATATTCATTGAATATATCATAGTGACATTTCAGCCAAACTAGCTTACCTGCTGTTCCACGTTAAAATGACTTTAATGACATTAAATAATTATTCTAGCCATGTGTAGATAAACATGTCCGCTTTTTGGTAGAAACAAAAAATGTAAACTCTCTTTTTTATTTTCAAGTTGAACTTAAAGTTACATGGCATTAAATGCAAGAGTGGGTGAAATATGGGGAAAAAATTATTTTTTTTCTATGAAATGTTATATTCGCGGGAATCTGCATAAAAGATGCGACTTCTCACAATAAATTGGATGAAAATGAAGTTCAGGCACCTTCACATCTTTTTAATTAAGTATTTAGCAAATTACTGAAATAATTGAAGTCTAAAAGACAATCGGATACCTACAAGATATTTTAAGATTATTTAGGTGTAATTTCGATTATTTTATACTAAAAATGGGATATGTATCATTTGTCAATGTATTTTACTACATTTCAGATATAATTTCTATAAACGCCATATTTACACGAAAAATAAGTTATGATTTGTATGTAGCATCAATCATATGAAAGATATTTACAATTAGCAATGTTTTTCGTATTCAATCTTTTTTGTAATTTAGCACATTTTGTAATAGGGTTCTGAAGTATGGATAAATGTAAGTCCTATCTAAGCAGCTAAGTATAAAAGCAAAAAAAGTAAAAGACAGAGAATTCAATTTTTCGAGTGTTATTCGGGTGTCTGATTATAAAGAAGAGGCACAAATATGTTTTCTCCAAAAAATCTCAAAAATTACCTTATACGTAATAACCTGTATAATTTTCTCGGGAATTCCACCGGGTCAAATTTGTAAACAGCATCAACGTTTCAACGACGACATTGTCATCATGGTGAGTAAAATTTATACTCACCCTGATGACGATGGACGAGTCGTCCGTTGAAACGTCGGTGCTGTTTACAAATTTAACCCGGTGGAATTCCCGAGAAAATTTTACAAACATCATTCGGTGGGAAAGAATTAAGTCCTTTTTTACGTAATAACCTGTTTTATATTAGCCTTATTTTAAGCTATTATAGCTTTAGGGAGCGTGGTGGCCTAGTGGGTAGAGTGCTTGGCTACTGATCGAAGGGTCCCGGGTTCAAATCCGGGTGAAGCCTTTGGACGCCCCCGATCAAAAAATCCTCAGAGTGTGAGGTGGCCCAGGGAAAGGAATTGGCCCCCCAGGCGTGTGAAATTCACACGCCTGGGGCTTAGTCCGGGGTGAGCTTTACCCTCAACTTTCCTAATCAACCTTGTTGAATCACTGAGTGAGTGAAGCTATTCTAGGTATCTCAGAGTCATATGGAAAAATATTTATATTTGTTAGCATAATAATAACAATAAAAGCTTTAATGTACCCGGGTACTACGTCGAACGGATGTAAGTTAACATTTTTCATGAGTAATAGAAAAAGTTTTCAAGCAAACAAAAAAGGTGGAACTCGGAACCGAAATTGCTATTTTATTCACAAAATCGTTAGATGGAAACAAAAAATTAATTTTAGTGAAAAAATCAATATTCTAACCGTCGCCATTCACTCATGAATTGAAAAATAAAATACGCAAAAGGTGACGCCCATCGAATGAGCTGCGATGGGACTTCTACGTCATCCACCTCCCCTCATTGGCTGTTTTGGAGAGTGGAGTGGGGGTGGAGATGGGGAGGGGAGGTCTGCCTACACAGCTACAGGCGCAGCAGATTTTGATTGAAGGGATAACGTAAGAAGCCTCAACACGCCCATTCCAGATTCAGGGTAATGAACATCAGTTTTTCGTCGCTTATAACTCGAGAATTAGTTGACGGATCGATAAACGTAAATATACGTGTCTTTTTATTTTACAAACTCTATCAGATCCGGCAATAATAATAAAAATGGTAAACGCCCTCCTTGTTTTGATTCACACAGTCGCGATAGAAAATCTTCAATGATGCACAAAACAAGAGCTTCGGTAAGGAGACCTTTCGCTCGGGGGGCGAGGGATATAACTCGTCAATCTGACCCTTCTGACCCCCTCCAATCGCATTCGAACCCCATAGGCTTCCCGGTGAGCGTGAGTTATGTTCGGAGCTCCTAACCCCTTCCCAACTTCAACACCCTGAACGCGGCTATAAATAATCGCATCCCCCACCTTGACTTTTTCATCCAACCCCTTTCGAACTGCTCCATGGGGTGCATTCCCTCTCGTCCAACGCTCGCTGCACCGTGGATTATGCAAGACATCGGGCCTTCGGGAGCATCGTCATCATCTTAAATTGAACTCCTATTAAGTGCACGCAATCTCTATCAGAAAATTCTCTTGCTCTGGCGACGTGATTGCTCTGATTGAAATTCCTCGTGTAATGGTATCGGATCAAGATGACACAGTTTTTACCCTGTCGGGGTCTTCTCTTCGTAAGGTTAACTAGCCACCCACGGTTTTACCGAAGGAGCCCGTTTCAAATTCTTCCGCTTGAATGTTGATTGGTTATGGGATGTCGTGATGACCATGATACGAACCGATCGATACGAGAAGGTGCTGAGACAAGATCAGGATTGGAATACTCATGGGAACGCGAAGATAATACAAGATTAATTTCTATTGAGGAGGTATTAGTTTTTGGATTTAAATGACAGAGGATGTTTCAGAACTGCATCTGAGTCAAAAAGCATGACCCAGAACTTCGTCTTAACTGGAAAAATAAATGGGGATAATAATGTATTTTAAACATACATGCATTTCCAAATACAAGCATTATAATCAGTTACGTGGCCGACCCCTCGAAATATGGAATTTATTATAAAATAGATTACTAACGGAAAATATAATACTTGTTTTTTAAACAAAAATATAAAAAAACATTTGATTCATTATTCTTAAAAACGTTTTTCAATTAATATGTTGTAATTTTTAAGCATAAAAACCGTGGGTATTGTGTTATCCGCTTATACTTAGACTCCCCCCGATAAATCCTGGTTACGTCACTGAAATTAATATAACCAATAGACAAATGAATAATAAATAGCACAAAAATGCGTTTAAAATTTTAAATAATTTATTTATTAAACTATAGTAAAATTTATTAAAATATGCAAGTGCTTTCTCCCCAAAGCATTTCGACGTATCTATAAAAAAAGGGAGAATCCTGGTTTTGTGAATGAAACTCATCCGTAAAACGGAAGTATCCAAGCCAACGGCTCCAGTTGTGTGACATCCACGCTCCATGAGTGGTGATCTTGAAAGAGTGGTGTGTGCCTCGTTCTCCGCAAAGGTGTTTATGCGAATCAGTCCAAGTATGTAGTTCAAGTATTCTATAGGTCGAGATCGACGGAGAAAATAAGGGAATTAGTCAAACACTTAAGCTATGGCGTAATTAGGACATGTTTCCTCGGTCAATATACCAACAAAAATAAATCCCCTTCGAATATTTAATGCTGAAATATTTCAGTTTTATCACTGTCATTTCCTTGCTTTATAAAACTTAGGGAAAATTCGTCGCTCTCTGATATACATTCATACATATCTTAATTGCAAACTTAAATTAGAGGTTGGATGATTAAACACGAGCATTAAAATAGATTCTGGAGCCGTTTAATGAATTTGTTGAGATATAAAAGTAAGTAAATATCGGAAAAATATTTAGCCGGTTGGAACGGCGATTCTGATTTCTTCTGTAAAGTAGCTCATTACATTTTCACAACACCAACTGCCCATTTGTTGACGATGCGGAATATGCCCGGTAAAGAGTTAAGTTGGTCCTCCATAGAACAGCTATTGTCATTTAATTTATATTCTGGGTACTTGTATTGCAACATGTCCTCTAATTGATATAAGCAAAAAAATCATACCTTTGCATTCCATTTTTGTGGCAAATTGAAATTACATGGTTTTAAATGCGAGAATGGGTAAACCCGGGAAAGTATTAATATTTATATCTAATATAAATGCCATTTTCGCGGAGAGCTGTTGCATAGAAGCAGAATCTCCCAGAGAGTTATTTACAAACACGAAGTAAGCATCTCACCACATTATCTTTTGCGTTACTAGCTAATTAATGCGATAATTGAAGTCAAAATACGGTAGTTCCATAAAAATGACGCTGGTATCGCCTCCTACATCTTTAATAAATTGCTCATTAAAATTATATTCGTGGAATAATCTGCATATTTTGTACCTTAGTGTTGGTTTTCAATAGCTACTGTATGTCATCAGCGAACACAGGGTTTTTTAAACAACGCAAAGAAAAAGCTGGAATTTAGTATTTTTTTAACTCACACAGTCGTGGTGGAACCTCATTTAGTTTCCTCGCACTGAACGAAGGCTCAGTTTGTTTCGCGCCTTCTCCTCTGTAACAGAGAACGCCGAAGAGGCGCACATCTTTCGTGCGAGACGGCTTGGCTCTTTGGATACGCGGCTTTTCTGAGCAACTGTTGGTGGTTGAGGTCGCCGAGAGAGGACAGTGCGTCACTCCGTCTCGCGGGGAAGGGGCAGTCTCGTCTCGCCCGCTAAAAGCAGTCCGACTCGTTGCCTACGGTCATTCCCGTTAAAGAGACGATCGTTCACCGGTGTACCTACATCTTCCGCCCGGAAGCACGCACGTTTTCTCGTGGGTCATTACGTCATGCGCCTGGCGGAGCATCTCTAAATTGACCTGGCTTCCCGTCCCCTCGATTTCGCATTTCTATTTCATTATCGATGCAATTATGATGGGGGATCTCCATTCAAGGTGTTGAAGTTAGCGCAGATCGGCGCACTTAGCGCACACGAACGAAGCTGAATGGTACGATGTTCGCCGGCTAAACCTTTAGTAACGTGCCGCTTGGTAACATCCGGTGGGTGCGCAACAGTCACGGCTGATTTTTTTGTGTACAGTTACCGAATTCGTTCAAAATAAGTATCTATTTAAAAAAACGGAACCTTTTACCACGGATTGATGAAAACTTAGCAATATTTCCATTTTGACGCCTTTACGGAAACTCAACGCAAAAACAACTATCGAGGATGACATTATCGAATTTCTTTTGTTATTTAGCGCGGATCAACTTTGCTCCCGATCTTTTTTAAAGTACGCTACCTAGTGGGGTAACCGATGGAGTATCGGGTTGGGCCACGATAGGATTGGGAGTGCGGCAGGGGTGCACACTATCGCAGTTGCTTTTTAACGTGTATTCAGAAGAAATGGTAAGGGAGGCATGGGGGGAGGAGGAGGTAGAAATAAAGGTAGGAGGGGAGCTGATAAAATCAGTGAGATTTGCAGATGATCAAGCTTTGGTTAGTCAGTCTGCCAAGGGGTTACAGTCAATGGTGAATGCGTTAGAGGTGCAGTGCGAAAGGTATGGGATGAAGATCAACCACAAGACAACGAAAGTAATGAGATTTTGTAGAAGTAAGAAGGCGGGGCTGAATATTAGGGTGGTAGGGCAAAAGATAGAGCAGGTCGAGCAGTTAATATCTGGGTAGTATTTTGAGGGAGAATGGGTTTAGTGGTAAGGACATCAGATGCAGAATTGTGCTGGCTAAAGAAGCATTTTCGGAGGGAAGGGAATTGATGAGGTCTTAGAGGAGGGGTCTGAGAAGAGACGTAAAGAAGAGGCTGGTGAAAACTTTAATATGGAGCGTGGCGCTATATGGGTCGGAAACTTGGTCATTGCAAAGGGAGGATGTACTATCACTTTCAAAAGTCGGTCCACACGGTGAGCGCGACCATCTCCGAGTTCTGCTGAAATCGACCTTCACGTATTGCATACGCGTTCCATGACTTCTGGGGGCCAATTTTACTGCTACGACTAGCACAACTTGGGTTTACTTTGTAATCGCTAAGAGACCTCGCGTGACCTTCTCCCTCCGACGACGAATAGCCAAAACAATCCCAACCCCCACTCCCATAAGAATTCGCCAGCCGAAGAACCCATGAAGTGTTTCCGGCTGGGACTTATCGGTATTTCTTGTGCGAGGAAGAAGGCGATAATTTCCCGTACTCTCCTCATAAGGTCGTTGTGGCAAAAATCATTAGTCCTGCGCTAAGGGGACAAATAGTAGCCTCGTTTACATGCGGGAAAACTAGTAATTTATAAAGTATTAGTAAATACGTTTCCGAAATCCACTATTGCAAAATCAGCTCGGAAACCTTTCCCGACAATGAGAAAAGAAAGATAATGTTAAGAGATCAGAATTTTTATTTCGCACGTAATAAAAATAGCTCAAATAGCTGTTAAGATGAAATCGGGGAAAGGGCGGATGACTTCCCCGGTGAAGACCAGTATGGGTTAAGGAAAGAGAGCGGGACGCGAAACTCATTTCTGGTGATGAGTATTCTAACATTTATTTATAGATAATAGCCACTATGTCTCTATTTGCTTCTTAGACTGCTGGAAAACTTTTTATAGAGTGCATTGGACGATAATAATAAATATTACTGCAGAAATAGGGAGTACACTGGAAGTTTAGGCGATTAATTATAAAACCTCTCCGGGATGAAGCGGTATACGGGTAATGAATGACGAATCGGAATGGGTATATGTTGTAAGAGGATTCAGGCCGGGCCACTTCTTATTACCATTGACTTTCAATTGTTCGCTAACAATTTGGTAATAGATGTATGAAAAGGGATAAAATTAGGAAGGAAAGTAGCAGGTAACTTAATTTTGGTAGATTTGCAGATGGCCAAGATTTATTTACCCAGTCAACCACGGGACTCAATGTCAATTTCGCAGGGGAAAAGGTTCGTCATATGTGGGATGTGAATTAATCATATAAAGCGCAGGCAATGTAGTTTATAAAGTAGTAATAGCCAAAAATGAAGAAAACTAAGGAAACTTCTGAGCTGGGGAAACAGGTTACCTTTCCGGGAAGTATAACTACGTCCTTCAGTAAAGAATAAATTAATGTATGGAGCTTGGTGTAACAGAGGATTTAAAGAATTGTGTTTGAATAGAAATTTCGCTGTTTTCAAGTAGGATGGAGAGAAAAATAAACGAAAAGTCGAAAGGAGATATACGAGAGACTTAGCACAAATAAAACGTGGTGTTGCCTAAGGTGCTATAGATGGGACATGACTCAACGACGGGAAAAGGGATATTATGGCAAATATCTATATTAGTGAATCACACGTAGAGATGATAAATTTGCTTCTCTATCTCCATAATTGCAAAGTAAAATTAAAACGATACTGCTCAGTAAATTAAAACGACACCTTTGAGTAAAGTTTAAGAACAAAACAATTGATATGGTCTTCATGCTTTTATCATTAATTAGTAAACGGAACGAAAATTTGGAGGTTTTGGAAAGCCCCCAGCGCACACATTAGTCACTGATACAACGATTTTCCATTTTTAACTGTAGCAAAATATATTGCTTGGATACGCAGACAGTTGAGAATTTCATAAACACCTAAAAGGGAAAAATTAACGATAAGTAATCACCTGGGATGAGTAACTGATGGGAGTCCGATCATCTCTTGCAATCGGAAGTTGATATTTATTCACTATTCACTCCGAATTACCCTCATGATAATGACTAGTGATCGGTCTTTACTTAATTAATTTTTGGAATTAATATGGGCATAATGAAAGGAAACAATCCAAGCCTGGAAACGTTAACTCTAAGCCTGTTATTTGTGCCACGAAAATATCACAACTTTTTTGTGACTGAAGTCAAGTACACTGCATTTGGCATAGAGCTTTTAAGTATTCTTACAATGAGGCACGTAATGTTTTTCACAGTATGGCATTGCTCTTACGAGAAATTATTGAAACTGAATTTATTAATCGATTGCCTTGTGGTAGTAATATTGATTTATTAAACCAAACTATTTATGCTAAAGTATTGACAGATTTAAACAGTTTATAGTCCCTGATCTCTCTTCAGAAGCTCATTTTTCGTCAGTGCTCGTGAAAGCGTAGGTTGTGCCCTGTGCAGTGAAACAAACTCGTCCAAAAGAGCATAAAAATTGCTACCTAATTAAAATTACATCGTGCGTTTGATACCTTGGGTATCACAAAAATTTCTTTAGTTTGCATCCCCCATTGCGTGACTGATAGATTCCATAGTCAGAGGTGTCAGTGGACTTTTACATCTCCAGTATATGTTGCCACCATAGTAAACATAGCTTCTAGAAATTAGAGGTCCTTTCAGGAACGGAGAGCTGAGTGATGGGTATACTTGCAGTCAATGAATCTTTTTGTTATGTATTAACTTCCTAAACACTGTCGTAGTGTATTTAACAGACCAATAAAAACAATGTAAGACGAATTACAGGCTAATGGAGAAAAATTAAATTTGAAACCTGCCTTTGGTGTAACGCCGCTCGAAGCTGATTTCTAAATACTCAAAGTGAAGCCATACCTATTTTATCTAACACATTCATTACTGAAAATAATACTTTACGATATTAACTAAAAAGCATAAAACCCTAAAAAGGATAAAATTAATGCAAACTATGGTGAATGAAGCTACAAAACGTGGATTGTAATTTATCAGAAATGAATGCGGTAATTTTTGAATGAGTTTGCCTTCAGTGGAGATATAACTTAATTGATTTCTCGCTCTCAGAAAAGACATACACTCCATTTAAAATGTTTATGATGAAAAACTGCTCATATATAAAATATACTATTTTCAAATAAGCAACATTAAAAATTTTCTCGTTCTTTAGAATAGATTTGAATGAAATAGAAGTCGTGGTTTAAATTTTAAGATGGCATGGCGTTCATTTTGTAGCGAAAATTAATGGGAATGAGTCAATATTTGATAAGGTTAGGATAAAAAGTGTACTAGATAGTTTGGGATAGTCATTTTCAGTATATTACCTATGGTAATGGAAATCTAAAGCAAAATCTTATTCACCAGAGAACTACTTTAATATTTTGTAATATCGCCATTATTTTCAGGTACAGATCGTAATCGTGACTGCATAGACCCAACCAAAAGTTCTATTACACGGGGGCATCGGCTTAAAGAATTTCAAACATCCCGTATGTAGACTTCGAAAATTTTACTCGGTTCTTTCTCCGTAGTAATGCCACTCATTCACAATGTTACCCCACACATTCTCAATTGGGGAAAGGTCCGGGGAGTTAGCTGTCCAGGGATAAACGCAAATTCGAGAATTATCCTCAAAAAATTGCTTTGTGATCGCTTTATGGCGGTCAATTCGCCGATCCATTTCATCAATTTATCACAAATAAAATTAATCCCGCTTAGTTGTATTCTTGTGTATTAAGCCCGCCGAAACTCGTAAGAGTGAAAAACACCTAACTGGGAAAAATACCAAACGCCTTTCCCTTTTGCAATCTCCGCCTACCGTCGCCTACCACTTGGAGTCGGGGGAGTTCGCTGGGCAGCGATAGCAGGAGAAGGCCATACGAGGGTCTCCGTAGTTCAGTAGAAATGAGTCAAGTTGGCCCTTAGTAGTCGCTGAATACATAGGCAATACCTGAAATTCGAATTCAGCGGAATGCGAAGTTGGCCGCACTCACCGTGTGGACCGACTTTTGAAAGTGATAGTACGTACAATTGAGGCGTTTGAGATGTGGTTTTGGAGAAGGATGGAGAAGGTGAGCTGGGCGGCGAGGAAGACGAACGAGGAGGTATTGGATATGGTTGGAGAGGAGAGGAAGCTTAAGGTGGAGGTTCGGAAAAGGCAGAAGAGATAGATGGAGGACGTTTTGAGAGGAAAGGGCATGTTGAAGAGAGTGATAGTGGGCAGAACACTGGGGAAGCGTGGAAGAAGAAGAAAGAGGATAGGAATTCTGGACGAAATAGGAGGAAGTAGAAGATATGAAGAATTGAAGAGGGATCTAATGGCGGGACATCCTTAGGAGGGAAAGCGAGACTATGTCTATGAAATTGGGATGCAGAATGGGGACTGTCCAAGAACCTACCAATCAGCTGGTAGAATACTTGAATGAACCTAGTTCGCAGGGTCTGAAAAGAATATAAAGCAAGTGCTCCGCTGAGTAGCAAAGTGATTAGCGCACTAGAACGAAGGAAAGCTCACAATGGCTGTCTGGTTATTTTGGGAGGTTACTCACAACTGAAGCCTACGTATAAGCGGAATCCTGAAGCCACCTCAAGGGGGTGTGGCAGGGGGTGATTTCACGCTAGGCATGCACTAACCGCCGAACACATTCTGTTGCTGTTAATAGGTCTTTTACTAAACATAACTTTACGTGAATTTCAGTAGCGTACGTGGGAAGGACTTCTCACGCAAAATGCTTTTAAAAATCCACTTTCCACTAATGCTGGACAGACGCACTGCACTCATACATTTAGGGGATGATGTGTTAAGAATTCAGTTATGCTCGCATGCAAAAGGTTTGTCAAACAAATTAGAGACACATACTATGAATTAATATCACATGCAGACTCTGAAATCAGAAGATAGTAAAGATGATCACAAAAACAATATTACCTATCGTTACCTTTAGCGTTATTGGCGGCATCGATCATAGCTATTTTAGTTCCTAATCGTGCGCCAAAATAAATTACATTTTAACCCTGAACACCCTGCATTCTATCCATCCGGTGTCATTCATGTGATCAAACCAACCGCAGTAGCACTGAGTTTATAAAAATGTCCTTTACGTCTTCGAAGAAGTGTCTCACCTTAAAATTTACTCGTGAAGTCAAGCATGTTCTTCAAATCAAATCTGTATTAGCGAATCCCAATCCAATTCTTTTATAAGCATCGACACTCTGCTAGAATTATCATAACATCTCTTTAAAAACCCATGATCTAATTCCGATATTCATTACTATCACAAATACTATACGATTCACTCGCGTCTTTTTGACTGGTGGGTAGGTTGGTATGAGGGAAGATTTATTTGTGAATCGCAGGAACTAGTGAAGAGAAACCCGGCGCCGAAATTAGCCTGGTCTTTAAGTGGTTGGGGCAATGTTGGTTTTTACATATTTGCGTGAAACTTTGCACCCGTGTTCTCATATATTGATAGAAGATACCGGTTTGGTTATTTGTAATTCAATTCTATTAGAACACGTAGCCTTATGGCGCATTACATATTGTTTGTAAAATTTTGATTATATATGTACATATTTCCTTCTAAACACGAAATAATAGATTTATTATTTTTAATTGTTTTTAACAAATATCAAGATGTCACACAGATATCAATATTAAAAAAAAATATTTAAATATAATTTCGTTTAAATTTTTAAAACCGCGTTGTAAACTCTATTCATAGAAATTTAAAATATAAGTCTTGCATAATTTTCCTTTACCGCTGGTATGATGAGTTCCCTTGCATTAAAAGATGCACTGGAATCAAATATGGCACAAGAATCTTTTCTGACTTACTTGAAAAAATTCCCCACCCACGATTCCCGCTCCAGCCACCGTAACTAAAGGTGCCAAGGGGAAGTCTTGGTACCATAAGTTTAACTTTGCACCTTAGTAGGAAGGAGTTTAACGTTTAGAAAGCTTTTTTTTAACCTAATGTATCATAACCTATGCTTTCATCCAGGGAGAAAATTATTATACTTAATGACGAAGGCTTATCTTTTTCTTCCATGCGTAACAAATTTGAGAGATTCAACCGCTTTGATGACTGTAACTACGTTTGACTTTGATGTAACTATAATGATTGAAATTTCTCAAAAGAGCTTCGTTAGCTTCTCAGAACGAAAGAAGCTCTAACTAGCAGCTTTGACTGTTGTGTACATTTTTAATTTCTATTTGTGTTCACAGGTATTCTCTGAGGAATCACTGACGGGCTAAAAGTTTTTTTTATATCACATCATCGGTAAACATTTAAGGTGGCAATACTCACGCTGTGATAACTGACACCGAGAGGAAGGCAGGGCTTGGAGGTATTAAAAAGCAATCCATCAAATCTAATACCCGAAGGAAGAAATACCGAATAAATCATGGCAAGGGAACAGCTGTGACAAGATCGCGGTGGCCAAGAGTTGATGACTCGGTGCCAAGCGTTCTCCACACTTCTAAAGCTGTCAAGCGCGCTCCCTGGGTGGTAGGTCAAGACGCCCATCGCAGCCCGGCTAGCCAACTTCCTCGACAAATATGGGCGTTGCCGAGATTAATATCGATACAACAGCCAAAAAGCGTAGATCCAGACGCCTAAATACATACCTAATATACTATGCTTTCTGTAAAGAAAGGCCCCGATAATATATTTTGCATGCACCTGAATGAACGCCAACCGATATCAGCCGAAGGCCGAGTGCACTGTATCGTAAGTCGTCTTAAATGTTTAGAAAACCAAACTATAATGTGCATTTGCACTATATAAATGTATTTATTTAGCTCTTTTTTGTAGTCAGCTAAACATTCACGCTAAGGAATATTGTGTACCATAAATAAATGGATAACGCCTATGATTTTTGAGATAGAATAAGGAAATTTCACAGTCATGTCCATCCAAATAAGCCATACAATATGGAAATAAATTCCGTACTGTACGCTGTTCGAATCCTGAGTCCCATTTGTCTCTGCCGAACGCACGGTATGTTTTTATTGTTGCTTAAAACACAATGAATATTTAATGTAGAAAGTGTAACATAGTAGAATGACTTCGATTGTTATGCGACGCTTGTCCTTGAGACATGATATTATGTAAATGTACTAATCGTATGGGGAATTGCATGTGCCATTGTAAAAAGGGAATAATAGCGTCGCCTGTATCTAATGACAGCCTTAGATGAAACATCCTTCCACACTTACCTGTACACTAGGTATTTAAAAAAACATATTACTCTATGATGCACGCTTGAAAATGAGCTTCGTATATACATTCAGAGAGCCGTTTCTTTGGACTGTGGTTTTGTAATAATATGAAAAAGTGTTACATTTTACAAAGACCATAGGCGTTAGATATTGTAGGAACCCTATTCGAATACCTTTTTGCTTAGGTAGACTAACCAAATGGTTGACTAACAGATAAAATTTCCACCTTGAGGTGCTTGGAAATAAAAAAAGTGAAAATCGATCCAAACATACCTGTAACCGTATCCGACCCCTCTTTCCAGCCGATTCCTCTCATTTCGACTCCCATATGAAAATAGGATAGACCGACACAATTTCGAATCTTTCTACTTCTATGTGCAATTCCACGACCTACTTTGGCTGATTTTCGGTGATGGGACTTCTTCTAAGTCGTTCGGATCACCTCACGGGTAGTGTGTCATAAAATTTCCGTGCTCCACTTGAGTTTTAGTGCTATGAAATAAAAAATAAAAACTTCGAGGAACCATGAGTAAGTTCTCCCATTACTGGTGCAGAGTATGGCATTACTCATCTAAAGATGGTAGTAAAATACATGTCGCAGGCCTCGTAAAGTAACTTTTACGTCGAGAAAAACGTGAAACATTACAGCTCTTACCCTTATTTATACGAGCTAACGGTGCTTTTTGAGGAATAAAAGGAGATATCGCAGGTATACAGACCACCCTTTTATCGTGAAAATTTATATGCTCCTATTTCCTATTGATTAGAATTCCCGCTTTGAGGATAATGCGTCTGCGAAAGTTGTGAATTTAATGCATTTCGCCCATGAAACAGGTCACGGAGCTGATAAAAATTATATATTCCAGTGATCCGAGTATTAACTCTGATGACGGAGTTATTGAGGTTAGTGAATGCCTTTACCCAACGTTGTATCACGAGCGAGCGACGTCTTGAGGAGGAGATATTTCATCAAGATATTTCATAAACCGCAAAATACCATCGTTGTTATCGATTTTTTTAAATCCGTAGATATGCTCACAGCTGTTCATTTGACGCTAACTCGCTGATATCCTCCAAAAAGCCCCCATCCTATATTCCTCTTGGTTTTGGTCCACCTATCTGTTTCTTGGTTTTTTTGCTGAATTATATCCTCTACTTTGTCCGAGTATGATATTTCCCTCGATTTCATTTGACTGTAGAGCATGCCCTTTCATCTGGCTTTCCCCATTTTCGGAAAGAAAGCAACCAATTGTAGTATTTGTGGTCCTACCATAATGTAGCCAGATATAACCATCATCAGATTGATACCTAGACAAAAACAAAGAATTTTTGCTTCCGTTCTTCTGATGAAACGGATAACTAGCATTGTCAAATATTTCGCGCAGTGTGGTAGCGACCCGTAACTCTGCAATCTGCCCTTCAAATATAGTAGCATTATTATCAAGGAAATATTGTAAAACTCTTTGCTCAATAGTAGTGTGGACCCATTGTCATATATTTCTCTAGCAATCTTTATCCCCTCCATTCCTAACATGGAATAATTTCTTTAGATTCATTTTGAAGTTAGTTCATTTCCTAATAAACCCGAAAAACTCTGGTAGCTACTGCATTTCTTAAGTTTATTTACTAATACCCTCCTCAGAAATATATTACAATTACGCTTAGGTAACTACGCTTTACATAAATTAATTTTTATTTTGTGCAACACGCTTCACCGACCTTAGGTTGCATCACCTAGCACAGAAAATATAAAATATTTCGTAGGTATAAGTAAACACATAGTTCTTAATGTATGGATTCTTAATATATGAAATCTTAAACAATTAATCTTTTAATTTAATAATTCTTAACTAATGAATTAGGTACATGCATACTCAACCCAACAGAATATTTCATGTACTCTGTACCTGTAGATGCTGTAAGCCGGTGAAACAAAATAAGAAAAAAATGTTGAGGAGTACTCTTGTGCTTTATTACTTTGCATGGATACAAAGTTCTTCCGTGAGGTAAACCCAGATGTCGCATGTTGTATCCTGAATAAAGGATGATTCTTCCCCAAAAATAAACTCAAACCCGTAATAATATGCTTTTAGGACGTGAGTCGACAGCCTACCGATTCAGTATAGCGCAAAATCTTTCGTGTGCCGTGGGAGCAGCGACATTTTTACGCTTGAATGCGGCCACGAAATGAGAAGAGGCGTGATTAGGCATATTTCTAAAATTATTGAGACGGGTGTCATCGCCTACGTGGGATTCGTGGGGGCCATGCGACGCGTGATTTTTCCCTCTCGAAGACACCTGGCTCCAATCGCTGTCACCCGCCACGGGGTGGCATCCGTGGAATTATGCATGGGTTCGCCTCCTATACCTTACCGCAGCTGGCTTGTCAAACTAGAAACATCGGAATGGAACGGAGGAAAAAGATGATTCTCCCCCTAAAATAATCTCAGACGAACCTGAGCGTAGCCGAATTTTTAATCACGGAATGCCTGGTCGCGGACTCGCGTGTCCGTGCTGCCATCTGCCTTCGGAAGACATAATTTTGGATCCTCCTCCAAGTCCCCTTAACGTCATCCTGAACAAGGAAGTTTAAATTATGTGGAGGAGGCAGAACCGTCTTTCAACCGTGCCGAATATTCTTGAAATTTGGTCCGCTCTGCCGTGATAAGTTAGTATTTAGAAACATACAGACGAAGTTATCGGTGATAAATCCAAGGCATTATTTTTTTCTCTTGGAAGGTAGATTCAACAACCCTTTAATTAAAATTATATCGTTCTTGCGCTACTCTATTAGGTCAAGTCATAAAGGTCTACGGTGCCAAACGTCTTAGTTTATTCCATTTCCGTGGCGTTTTTGTGCTCCATGCTTCCATCATGCTAGGTTTCAAGGACGAAGTATTATGACAAAAATGATATGAGAACACTATCATCCACCTCGAGGGAATTTGTCACGGGGTGAGCTCTTACTAAATCATTCAATACTTTATATTCTACCAATTTTTAGAAAATACCAGAGTTGCGGCAACTGCATGCTTCATAAAAGAATTTCTAAAGTAAAGCACCCGTGCCAGGTATGGTGCTAGTACTTGTAGGCATTATAATATAAAAAACTCAATGCAAATATATACGACAAACTAGGATGCTTGTAGGAAAATCTATTTATAAAGTCTTGGAGACATCCATTAAGGTCTGTATAGTTTGCAAAAAATAATGACATTTAATGTTGGGCAAACAGATTTCTTTACATAGTGCTCGTAACCCTTGTGTGTCAGTTTTCTCAAAATGTTTTGTGAGTCTTCAGAAAAAAATAAATATATATATACATATTTATTTTTTTCTGAATACATTACTTTTAAACTTAACGGAAAAGTTTAATACTTAAGATGGAACCGCAGTACTGTCTATGCGAGTATTTCGCTGTATTTTTTGTACTCAGAATCAACATTTAATCTTCATTCGTCCAAGGACAAAAAAAAACATATTATTAGAGAAGTTGGTTTTATTTTGGCTTGGTCAATGGTCATTGAAACATGCGAATCAGACGTTAAATAATTATAATTCAACTCACGTTTTATGCTAGTTTTGCAAGCCAGTGTTTGGGCATCTCTTTTAGATTCAACTATTTGAAATAAGGAAGGGATGCTTCCTCTATTAGAATTATGCAGTTTGCGAGAAAAATGGGAGTCTCCGGATAAATATGCCTTCGTGGTGTGCCCCGAAACATGATCAAACGTTTGCGTAGGTACTCCGATAAAGGAGAGCTTCAGAAATATTATTAAAGTTAAAAAAACCGTGGATTCTAGGAACAAGGATATTTCCATTCTCTGCTGAGCCTTAAATTCGATTATTTTCATAATACTGGGTAATATGGCACTTTTCATGATTTTGTAAAAATATCACATTTTTACCAATAACAGCCAAACCTACTTCCACTCTGCATTGGTAATAAAAAATAACTATGGTTGTATAACTAATTAATGTAACTTTATGGTAATGTTCCAAAATTTATTATGAAATAACAACCAAACAAAAAATGTTTTGCGAGAGATAAAACAACTGGTTTCAACGAATAAATAAGATTTTCAAGGTACACTTGAATAATATGTAATAGCATACAAATGTCATTTTCAAAGTATGTACACGTGTACATTGAAAATTACATGTTTGTGTTTAAACCGAACGGTAGCTCAAAATTTAGTGTAGAACACTTGTATTTGTTTCGTTTCAATCACAATTGTAGTTGTTAAAAAGCAAAAAAAAATATTTTAAAATTACTTTTTAACGAAACAATTGATTTGAATTTTTAAGTTTGAAATATGTCAGTTGACGAAAGCCGCATTCTTCTGAATACTTTAAATCACGTCAACCGTCGGGATACGCATCGAGAGAGCGTTGAAAGATTTATTCTAAATTTTAGCCTACGGCTCAATGTTGTTCCTTGATCTCCTCGAAGCAGTTTTCCTGCCAAAGCATGAATAGCAGTAGTAGGTCGAAGACGAACGGCGTCCGAGCCACGTGTTCGCGCCAGTAGTGGAAGAGTTAGGGGGCTGTTTTGTTGAATCACTTCTCCCTTCCCCATACCTCTTAGGCCTTCTGTTTCGCGAAAGCTATTTCTGTAGGAGTAAAGGGGGAGACCCTCTTCCATGGGTTTTTCTCATCCCCCGTTTCACTCCCTCCTTCTCCTTCCATGCCTCTTTTCTTCACTACCTCCCAGACACTCCCTCCCTGTCCAACCCTGAACGAGGAGTCCATTTGAGTGACGAAGAAGGGGTTGCTAGACTGCGTGGAGTTCTTTAAGGCCTCGGAAACGGGGTAATTGCGGCTAGGAAGCACGGAAGGAAAAAGAGGCTGTTGACTTGGGCGGTGACACTCAGATTAAAATTGGATTTCCTCCATTCAAACTTATTCTCCGATATACGAGGGTAATGCCTAAAATAAGGTCTCCTATTTTTTTATAAATACAAAATTCTATTTATTTTCTAAAATATTGACATAATTTTGAAGGTTGAATATTTGTCTATTATTCTACATAACATATCTTTAGCGAATTCACGCAAAAAGGTATTGCGTTTTACCTGGTTGGATTAGAAATTATATAGACGATCCCTCTTCATGAACTCTTATTATATATTTTTTTGTTTAAGGAGATATAGGTCCATTCATTTTTTAATTATTTAATTTCTCTTTTTCAACGCTTCGCATTTTTATATATCTTCAGGGCTGTAATTAAAATTAATGTTGCGTAATGTAGCCCTAAATAAACATGTATCGTGGGTTCAATACTAGAACTAGGTCACTGATAATCTACTCTCTTGAGATAATGAAAGTTTTACATTTGTGCACTTAAGACATGTCATCTTCCTGTGTTGGGTGATTGGAAATTCGTGGATAACCGACTCAAGGTGCATCGTTTTGTTATCCACTTGTAGCGTTTGAAAGTTTACTACTTGGGTAACTCATAGATGTAGATTACACAAAAACAGAGAAAACTTGAGTTACCTAGTTATAGTTTTGAACCCTCGATATAAAAATGCGAAACGTTGGTGAAGAGAAATCGAAAACACCAGATTTGACCGGATGAAGCGCATTAACCGGGATTACGAGTTATGTTTTAGTTTTTTTCCGCAATAGCTTGCATTAGTTGCAAGTAACCTAATATGAACTACTCTTAAAATGCCAAGCTTATTGAATTCGTTTATATTATATCCAAATTAAATATTTTAATATTGTGCTAAATCAATGAAAAAGGTCATTCATTTTACCTGATTATTGTCTAACAGCATCAACTCCACCTTTTTAAATTCATTTTTAAACATTCAACTCCACCGTAGATTTAGCATTTTTCATTCCAGCTAGTATTTCACTCCTTATTTCAACTATATATCATCATTATATCAGTCCTAAGAGTCGCTGTCTGCTCTGGCATGCGAAACAATGAAATGAACGCCATTGCTTCAAGGATTCTCTTGATGATACCCCAATGGGGGACAACACCACTCCGCTCACCCAGTGTTTAAAATTATTTTCAAATCCGAATAATCGTGGATAAAACCATTCAAGGTATTCGTCATCCACGCATCAAAATCATTTTCACGGCAGAAAAATCCAGGTTGAATCTATTCAAGCTCTGCGTGACTCAGGTGACTTTTTATATCGTATGCAAGTATGCATCTGTGTGACTCATTCAGAGTGGAATATAAATGCGGATGAATCTTGGAGTGATTCACTGCTTCTGTCTCCTTTTGTGTTCACCATCGAGTCTCCCGGGATCACATTTTTTTCTACTACGGCCATATTTCTCCTCGATGGGGTCACAATTGCGTTGGCGTAGTGATTCGTCGTGGCTCTGAATCGTGTGATCCATTTATGTTATCCATTTGTCCTACTAAGCCTTCCTCCTCCTGTTTCATTTTCCCTCTACCCTGCACGTACACAAACATACGCAGCTGACCTTATGAAAGCTTTTCAATCGCTCTAGTTCTCTGTTCACAAAGAAACACAGCAAAGTTTCCGTCCCTGCGCACTTGGAAACACTCTTCAAAAAAAAATCGGGAGCTATGTTTATGTGCACAAGACAATAAAAGAACAACGATAATCACATCTGCGATTGTTGTGTTTTTGATGAATGCAATATTGAGGTAGAGTAATTACAGTGTGAAAATAGCCCTGGGTTTAAGTAATCGTATCATGATATAACAAATCGCCAAAATACTACTAATACCCAGTGCTGGGATTTTAAATCCAGAAACTTCGCATTACTAGAGATTACTTAACTTCTATACTGATTCCTCATACTTCATCATTCGCAGTTCTGTGGTGTATGCATGGTAAATGTAAAATATTTCAACACATTATATTTTTATACAATTTTTTGCTTCCTACCTAACCCCAAGAGTAAGGTGATTCGTAAACCACTTCTCTTGGCCCATCTGCATGCAAACTTTCGTCGAAAACTCCGAGACCCGGCCATTCAATACTCCACTTGTAAGACCTGGGGGAATTTCCTCAAGATGATGATGAAAAGTCCGTCTATTGGAGGAGGTACCCGGGGGGGGGGGGGGGAGGGTGACAAGGGGGAGAAGTAAATATAAGTGTGTGAGAGAGAGGAAGAGACATGGAGCGGGAAGAAAAGAGAAGATGGGGGGAATTTTTTTCCAGACTGATTGATCAATTTATGGAGCATCCGTGACGCGACTCCTTGCGGCAGAAACACACACTAACACGCAAGCACGCGCTTTTTAGGGAAGTGGGAGAGCGGGACGAGAGGGGAAAACAAGAGCAACTCGAATGGGGATAAATGCGGAGAAAGGGGGTGTTTTTGGGAAAAAAAATGAAACGAAAAGCGTGAAAATGGGGAGGAAGGGAAAGAAGTGGAGAAATAAAGATGGGCTGGAGCGTAAAAAGCGTTTACGAGGTCGTGATAAGAATCTCGGATCTTTTTTTTTTCTCTTCCTATCTTTCTTCGGGAAAGATAGTCTTCGTATCTGTTTTTCGATGATACGGATGTTTTTAACGAGTGGGGAAGAATCTTTATGCAGGGAAATTCCTCGTGATTGCCGGAATCAAAAACGAATGAAAGTTCCAAACATTTGATTCGTTCCAACAAAAAAATATGCCAACCGATCCCACTGAAAATATGTCTAATATACGGAAAAGAATTATTTAAGTAGGTGCTAAAAAACATGCAAATAATCCAATGCATAAACCATCTCGCCACTCCCTCTCCAACTGTTCAACAACATTCAATATTTATAATGACCATCACTTGGGGACTCCAGGTTGAGTGACTCACTCAAAATTGAATGAATACATATAATTTTAAAGGTTCCTCCATACGCTCTGGAGAACGACATGCTGAAGAGGTTTCAAGATGGCAGAATCGTAAACACTTGATAGAAAGAGGAGGGATGTAGGGCAGTGTGAACAGATGCAAGAGTATCGAGAAATTTAAAAGGGTTTTGATGCAGGCAAATATATTGAGCAAGACGCTTTACAGAAACCTCTCCACGGTCAAGAATATTACAGTTAGAATTGCAATAAGACCAACCATTGTTGGAATACTACCGATGATAATATTATTATATTCTTCTTGCAACTTAGGTACTCTTCCACGAAGTGACCAATGAGTAATTAAACTTGAAACAGATGACTGAATTTGATAAATTAATGACTTCTTTTAGAATTTCGGTATATAGCAGTCCAAAATAAACTCTTCACACTATCAATTGATACCAAAGTCTGTATTAAAATAAATCTCAACTAAATGGCCAATATATTTTAAATGATATCATCAAAAGTAAGATGATGAAAATAACCCTAATACACGAAAAACGTTGAGTTATACACACTATCATGTATACTATCCCTTTAGCTGTTTTTTATTCATTTAGATAAATTGACAAATTAGTCTGTCTTATACATTTCTTCACCTTGACGAATGCTTGAATTGGTATATATTCAAGAAATAACTTAGAAAAATACGATGTGAAAAGTGCTTAGTAATTCATTCATAAGTATGAACTCATTGTCAGGTTATCCTGACCAGGATTTAAAAGGATTGGCATTTATCAAAATTGGAAAAATTTTCCATGGTTTAAAAAAATGAAGCTTAAAACTTGAGAGGTTTTAACAATGGAGAGGTCAACAATTCATTCGGTTTTTCATCCCGAATAGAATTTTTGCCAAAATTTTCACAAAGTTTTTGGCTACGTTGTAAACATTTCCGTACGTTGCTGTAGGTCTGAAGACTCGAATGATAGAATTAGTGAGATCCTCGAGTAAAGGCGTCGCGCGGGGTAACAGTTGAGATGTTCTCCGTCTTTCTCGCCACAAGCAATCGTTTAAGGAACTGGTTTCAACGAAAACCCCAAAGGGTAAACAAGTTAAAGTCTCTCATTGAAGGTTAAAGGTGGGTTTACACGTTACAGCCGACTGTTATTCGAGTCAACTTCGTAGCGATATATTACGCCAGAGATATGCCCTGAGGGACACTGAATCGGTTGGAGCCGCTTTAAGACCGCTTCCGAGAATTACGCCTACGGTTTAACACTAGAAGGACCAGACCCGTCATTTTGACGTGTAACCTCTGCTTACTTAATCATATTGCCTACAATTTTTTTTCCGTCGTCTTAATTTTTTATGACTTTTATTTATTTTTTATGGTACGTATTTTGTTAAAATATTATTTAATTTTTTCACATGGAAATGGAGTTATACCACCTGTCTACCTTAAAAGACCAGCACCCGTCAAAATGACGGGTTAACCGTTTCTATTTTATTTGTAACGGTAACGCGTGTTTTATTCAGAAAATCACTACACTATATTACGTCTGGCCATTTTCATGTTTTAGTTAGCACATTTATCCTCCATCCGCTAAAAAAAACACGGGATTGTTATATACAACAGTCTTTTACAAGTCGGGTGACACCACGCTTACGTCCTATCAGGTTAAAGCAGAGAAAAACGTTCATCTTCTCAGTACGTTGCACCAATCAGTGATTATCGATGCACGAAGCCCAAAAAAGCTCCCAGAGACCATAGCATTTTATAACACTACCAAGTGTGGAGTTGACATTCTTGACCGAATGACTAGGATGTATTCCGTAAAATACGGATGCCGCAGATGGCCAATGCATGTATTTTGCAATGTATTGGATATTGCCGCTATCAACGCATGGGTACTGTACCAAGAAATCACTGGGGAAAAAATATCTCGCCGGAATTTTATATTTCAATTAGCAGAGGAACTAGCTTCTCCATTCGTCGAAACTAGAAGACCAGTGCCAATTCCACTACAAGCAACTACCAAGAGTAATGTGCGCAAGACGTGTCAAATAGGAGGATGCAGAGGAAAAATAATAGCCGGAATAAATGCGTACATTGCAATAAATATGTGTGCGGGCCCTGTACAGGAAACGCACAGTACATTTGTATCAGATGCAGTGATGATGAAAATTGATGTATTTCCTTTTTTGCCATTCTAGATTATGTGTAAATAATTGCTATACATGAGCAATACGTTAAAGTGTAACTCCTTCCAATAAAAAAGGCAAGTACGACTTTAAAAAAAAACTATATAACAGTTTAAAAATTGACCGCTGTTCATTTTAAATTTTTTAGTGTATAATGATTTGTAAAATATTACTCAGTCGTATTGATAAATTAAGAAAAAGGTTATATTTAATGAAGTTATCAATTAATTTTAACTTATACGAAGAAATATTTAAAATAATTACTACCCGTCAAAATGACGGGTAATGGTCCTTCTAGGTAGCCATACAACCTCGGTACTTCTAGTGTTAAACTGGTGTACGTTGAGTATTACGGACGTACTTGCGATTGTCGCAATATCACATCGCTGGAAAGGAATAAAGATGGCTTTATACATTGAAGTTACTTCCATAGCAGTTGTTTGCAGGTTGTACTTCAATGTGTAAGCACGGACTTGTATGATAGTAGGGATCAATAGCAATAGCTAATGATACGCCACCGACAACGGTTTAAATTCCTATGGGAAATAAGTAGCCTTTAAAATGAAGTTATTCGCGGAGTGGTGTGATTGAAGCAGTGCGATTTCCTGGATATCTTCTGCGTTGTGTCATCTCATTCGACGACAGTTCTTTCACCATTGCATCCTCCCTCGCACTAAGTCAACTTATGCCTAACTTATTGCCAAGGGAAAGAAGTAATAATAACAGAATTTATTTCACCGCAAGAAGTACACACATGTTTACATAACGAAATAGTGAAATTTGGCACCCCTGAAGAAATTATTTCTTATTTTGGGGCTGCCATTCCTTGCATGCGTTGGTTGTGCCGCAGCTAATATTTTCTTTCACCCGTATCATTATTATTGAAGGATAGTACAATTATAAAAGCCTAAGAGGGTAATAAAAATAACAACATTGCCTGGTTTTTTATAACAAAATGGTTTTATAACAACAGCATTGTGTTATAATATTACAAGAATATAGATCAGTTGAGGCCACCTTATAATCATCGGAGAAACCATCCAGATAGCTAAGAATCCAAACTTCAAAGGCGATGACAGCTATGCGTTCTCAAATTCCTGGAAACACCTCTTCCCCACCAGTCAGGGGGCATCAAATAATGCTAAGCAAAATCAGGACTAAACAATGGGGTTGCTATCAATCAACGCGGTAAATACTAATATGTAAATATTTAAAATCCATTTTAAATATTTCCTCAGCCATTAATCTGTAGCAAATCATAGAATGAACTTGCTTTTCTAGGCCTGTTTACTTACGCTTGGGTCAAACTGTGCTAAATTCGTCCCAACCAATAAAATTCCGTCAAAAACTGTAGGAGCAAGAAGTTACAATGTTAGCAAAATTATATCATTCTATGAGAATGCTGAGTAAGCGGGAAAATGGTTATTGAGTTATACTTTATACATACAGGCATTATGATTATACAGGGCTAGCAAAAATTATGCAACTAACATTATGTTTCAATTGATGATATTGCGTTTGACCTTGCTTCCCTTCATATGCTATTATCTTGTTATGTTCTCATGATGGTTTTCTATTAATCCATGATGAACGGCAAAGAAATATTTAAGAAATTAGGAAGCCTTCGCGGTCTACGCATGGGCCCGACAAGCTATAAGTCAGTATTTTGATCCCCTTTCTGATAGATTTTGTCACATTAGGCTCGTATCGATAGGCAAATTCTACAATCTCCTCATGTATAATAATATCAATAATACTTTTAATACTAATCGTGCCCTTTTTGTTGTTCCTCTGATAAGATGTGATGGTACGATTAACGGTTAGTCACCTATAAGACGGGAAAAGTAGATATAGAGTGGATTAATGCGGTATAATTATATATGTACCACGCGATGCTGTGATGTTCAGAAGGCTTTAATAAAGTTGACCCCGGATTTTGCCGATAGTTCGGCTGAAAACAGACTGCATTAACTTCCGCTCTCCAGTAACCGTCTCAAGTGATTTGTTTAGCACTTGATATTTAGCCCTTTGCTAGGAACGGGAAAAATGTCACGGGGTCTCTCGTAGAGCAGAAATATCGCGATTGAATGGACCTCGCATCCCGCTGGAGTTTACACTGCAATTCGAACTGTGATTTCGGATCACAAGTTTCAACTTAATTCCTAGATCCCATCTACCGCTTTGTTTATTTAAGGTATTTTGAGCAATATTTTATCTAGTTATATTTCTTTTCTATATCACGCTCGAATTAGGTGAAATTCAGATTATAAGTAGTGGTAATAAGCACGAGGAAAATACACCAACAGTGTCAATGACGCAAATCCTTGTTATTATGACTGAATCCCTCTGTAATTAACATGAAGTACAACTTGAATTGCTTGTTTTATCATCATGAGCATTAAGTGAGTTTAAAAATGCATTAGCATATGCATCTGCACTCGGTCTTTCTTGTTTAAATAAGCCAAAACCGATGCATATGCGCGTTGCACGTAGGTAAGTGGATCCATCTTATGACCGGTTTCATAAACATTTTGGTATGGGGTCGATGATTATGCGATCCATAAAATTATGGACCAGATTACTAAATTCAAGTTTCAGGAATTATTGCATTCGTAACTTATCCCCAAATAGTTATTGCTTCGAATGTTTGTAACTTTTCGTGTTCCCTTGACTAGGCAACGGATACACCTTTTACGAATAATCGGGCACAGTCAACTATGTAGTTAAACGCATAGATAAGTCTAAAGTTTAAATCGTAAGTCTTTTGATTTAAATTCGAGCCAATCTTGAATAGTGCTATTATGGCTGTTTTTGGCTACATTGCTTACACTTTGCGCCATGACGACGTATTATCAAGACAGCTATAGGGCAAGATTGAATGAACAATGTCTGCGGCTCGCGCCATGGGACTTGTTACGTTAACCATACCAGCATAAATGTGTCTTACAAATGGATTTAAGTACAAGTGGATCTTATATTCGAGCAACTATAGGTTATGCTATTAATGGTCATGACTTGAAGAACAAAATGCATTGTATGAGTTTCAAAGATAGTGTTAACTTGTATTTGCGCGTGCCGAAATATTCAGCCGTCAGCGCTTTTCTTAGAAGTCTTAAAAATTGAAGTCGGTTTATTTGTTTTTGGCACTTGTGGTTGGGTTATAAGTGGCACTTGTGGGTTGAGACCAGAAATATCGCGGAGTTGATGCTGCTGCTCCGATATTGAGGGCTGAAGGAGGTGAGATGAAGTGATGGAAAGAGATTGGAAATGTTCCGAAGATGAAGGGTATGAGGATCAAGGAGGTGGATACGGAGGGTGCTCACTGTTGAGGCCTATACACGAAACTGTAACGAGAGGACGTGTTACATTCTTCATTTTGGTAATCCCCGGCTCTACAGTAATAATAATAATAGCGTTTATTTAGCAGTAGCTATTCAAATAATTAATTACAGAATGCATTACAAATACATGTTCCAAATAGCAATATTCCACTTGTAAAAAATATAATGTTGCATAATTGTCATACAGAAAAGTGTGATACTTTCATTACACTTTATACATTGACTTCTTATGACTTAAGTACACGATTCATTTTACACCTAAACCTCAGTGTCTTGCCTGTATCGTATCAATCATTCTTTTACCCGTCTTTTAAAAATATCCAAATTTTTGATAGTTTTTAGTTCTGAGGTCATTGTGTTGTATAATAAAAATCCCCTATACAAGAGTGAGGCCTGTGATTAGTGCATTTGAAAAACTTTTTTTTAAATGTATGCTTTGTTTTACGCACCCATCGGCTTCAATAGTTTCACAATGTGCATACATTTGACTTGTGTCTATGATTTTGGAGTATTGTTTACTTGAGGGTAGATCGGAAGTTAAAAATTCGACTGCTCTTGGATAACATTTCATTAAAATTAATGAAGATAGAAATTTTCGAACGAACAAAGTATAGTAAAGTTTATTGTTCTTAGAAGTATTGATTAGTGCAAGAAGCCTATACGGAGCTGTCTTGGGTGCCAACAAAGAATACCTGCATGTTTACAACGGATTCATCTCTGTCGCATGCATAGGTACTCAAAATTAACGTATTTTGTCTTTTTAAAGCACAAATAAAGCTGTAAACAACAAAGAGAGCTGACGTTTTGCTGCATGAGACAATATGGATTTTTAAAACACAAATATGCATTTTTTTACTTAATAAAGAAGCTTAGATATTAAAGTAAAGCAATTATGCACCTACCGATATCTATTACTTCCATCTCTTTATAAAATTCATATCGTAATTTTTTTTAGAATTAAATGGTAACTGGAATGCAAATGGAATATGATATGGTATCATTTGGTAGCAAGTTACACACTTTTGGCTGTAAATACACTAAAGATATTTCGTACAATAAAATATGAGGTTTAGTATACCGTAAACGTGGACTTCTGTGGCCCACTTTTATAATATTTTAAGTGAAATCTCCATTAAACTCATATTTATCGCAATTTTAAGTTCTGGTAATCAAGAATGTATATGACTATCTTAAATATAGCAGGTTGAGGTATTTAAAGTTTCCTTGACCACTGGATAAATATTTTAATTATTTCGAGTGGGCGTTATGTTAAGGTAACTTTGGCTATTTTTCTTTTTTGAAGAATGATATAAAGATCTAGATCAAAGAGAGACTTAAATTTTAAAAAAAATCTGAATTTTTTTCATTGAGACAAAGTATTTTGACTCAAATTGTAATTTTTTTCAAACAAAGCAGTAAGTACATAAAAAAAGATAGTGAATTTCCCTTGTTAATAAAGAAATACAATGCAGTGTACATATTGTTTACAGAAAACAGAATTTTTTGTAGGGATTTGGGAGGATCAGTTCCTTTTTTAATGTCTTTGCGATGTTAAAAAATAAGGTCTTTCTCCTTGGGCCGCCTCCACGCACACATTACGAAAGTAAGAGCTACTTTGGCTCACACACGAAGATGGGCCATAGTAATCCGTAATTCTGAGGTTGTCAGAGCTTATTTGTTAGGTTATTCTTTTTTGTAAAAAAAAAGCTTAACCTTGTTTCAATCACACTTCAATAAGAAAACATAGATAATTAGGATTCAAAAAGAGATAATTACCAAGCTAGCTTTATTAAAGCTTGCACAGTCTGCGTTCATGTGATGAAAAAAAACATGTTTTACACAATAAACAAAACAACTGATGTTGTTTTAAAGTGGGCAACTAATAATATATCACATACACTCAGTGTCCTCACTTGAGCTTCTAACTAGCAGATATTACCTACTTCCAAAATACACCTAGAAATATAATTATCAGAGAACGTTTTAGCATTTTATCCTTATGTGCCAAAGTAGGACACTGGGGCCAAAGTTGCCCGGTTTCACGGTATTATCTTATAAAATGTTTGACAAACAGTAGATATGTGTGCAACACATCTGTACTTGCCAGAGTGGTAAGTTAGAGGAAAGGGGGGATGCCCAATTAAATGATTTTGTTTTTCAATGTGTTGGGCGTGGAATCCTCCCTGTATTTTAGTTGTCGAATGGTTATAGAAGGGGTTTGGGGGTTAAGACCCTCGTGTGGCGAGAGTGTTTCAAATCTCGCGGAGCAGGGGGCGCTGTGGCGTCGAGGGTGCGTTGGGAGACCGCAAAACCGCATAGCTTTAGGGCGCGACTGAAGATTGAGAGGGGAGGAGGTGGAGGGGTTGAGAAGTGGTGACGGGGGGGGAGGACGGGGGACGGTGGGGGAGGACGGGGGACGGTGGGGGAGGGGGCAGATGTTGTAGTAAGAAGAGAGGCAGGGGAATTCCTCAGAGGAGACTTCGACCCACGACTGCCTCATTCAGAAATCTGGGAGAAATCTATATGTTTTGAAGGAAATCTTCCACATTAAGAAGGTGGTGGGCTAAATGACATTTTGTAATTTTGATATGTGCACCTTGTAATCAATTATATTGGAGAAAAAATATGCCGTAGGGTTTCAGCGTAGGAAATTTGGACATCGCTTGGGGAGTCTTGAATTTAATTAGTGCGGTGAATAGCAAAGTATAAAGAAGTTACGAAGGTGGTCATTTTGTTACATTACATTTGTTAAATTTCTTTTTCAAGCTGCAACATATAAATGGGTAATTGTGGTAAAAATTAAGAGGTGGTGAACTAAAAATGTGCCATAGGATGTCAATATAAGAAGTACTGACAATATTTTTGGAGCAAGATTCATGCAGGTTGCCAAATCTTCTCAATTTAATAGAGGTAATAAAATACAGAGTATTAAAAAGTTACCACACGATCAATTTATTATGCTGCATATAGTAGATATCTTTTAAATATAAGAAGATATGAATAGAAACTGAAGAGGTGCACTAGCCTAAAATGGGGCCGCTATTTTTAAAATGTATATTCTGCAAGATATAGGTAACTTTACTGTAAATGGTATATGTGCAATGGCAAAATAAACGCTGATTGAACTGTACTAGGATGAAATAAAGAAAAGGTTGTGAATTATCTTAGGGAATGTATATTTGACGGAAAAGTGACGGCGTATAGTCCGTGACTTTCCTCCATTAAAAAAAATAATTTTATGCTCACCTTAATACTTTTTGTATGGTTCAGTCATAAAATGTTTTGTGTCATTTTACTCATTTAAATTATTTAATATTTTATCAAATTTGCGAATATATTGTTGAGGTAGTGAGAACTTCATTCATAAAATAAATGAAGTTTTGTGTCATTTATTTTACTTAATTGCCTTCATGCATCTAAAAATTGTTTAAATTTTTAATATGAAAATTGATGATATTCTTTCTGAGAAAGGAAGACGAAAATAGGCTGAAGGCGTTCGAGATGTGGGTGTGGAGTAGCATGGAGAAGGTGCGTTGGGCGGAAAGGAAAACAAATGAGGAATTTCCAATCATTGCGTTTACAAATGATGTGGTACGCAGTCACGCGCACAGGTGCAAAGTTATACACCGAAGACAGTGAAATTTGCCACTAAAAATTATTTGACTTGATCGGGATTCGAACCCGGATCTCCCAAATCGATCGAATGAATGAGGACGTTCTTGACCTAGTTGAGGAGGAGAGGAAACTTGCGGATGAGATTAGGGGAAGGCATGGTAGGTGGCTGGAAGCGGTGGCGGATGGTTTTCTGAAGGTCGTGAGAGAGGGAAGGATGTTGGACAAGCGGGGAAGGGGAAGAAAGAGAATAGGCTTTATGGACGGGATGAAGAAAGGACGGACTTACACTGAGATGAAGAAAGAAATACTAGAGGTCGATGGGGCACTGCATGTTTAAGAGTCTCTTGGATTTTCTCCGACTTTCATCATAACCTACCTCTAACCGGTAGATTACTCAGATGATGATGATGATTGAACTGTATTGAGCTGAAAAAAGAAAAGGTTGAAAATTATCTTATTGTTAGGCAATGCATAGTTGAGGAGAGCGTGACGACGTGCACTCCTCTTTCCTACATAATTTTGAAAAATTCGCCACTCACCTTAATACTTTTTATAGCATTATTATTTAATATTTAAATAAATTTGCGAATATATTAATTGATTAGGTAATGAGAACTTCAATCATCGAGTGAATACGTTTTGCGTCATTTATTTTGTTCAATTGTCTCCATGCATCTGACAATTGCATAAATTGTAAAATAAAAATTGATTATTTTCGCTTACATGGATAGGGAAGAATTTTTCTCAACCTATCTCATTTACGGCGTTGGTGTAGGCACATGGTGGACGACGGATGAGTAGGGAAAGCGAGGCGGATAATTTAGGTGGGATCTGTGTGCTGGTGTGTGTGAAGAGGAGGAGAAATATATTGCTAGGAGAAGTGACAGGAGAGATGTGCGGGGAGGGGGAGGGAAAAAGGGGTTTGGAGGAGGAGTGTGGGCTTTCTGTGGGTGGGAGGGGCGTGCCCCCCTCTCTGGAGGACGGAAGAGGAAGTGGACGAGAGGGAGGGCCATATGGGGATGAAAGGCGTGGGCTCCGATATTCTTTTTATAGTTTGCGGTGACGATGAATAAAAAGAAGTAGGCCGGAGTAGAGTGCGGCAGAACTCCCGAGTCGCCGGTGACGGAGCTATGCGGCGAACGTAGAGGAGCGTGAGGAGGAGAACAGGAGAAAGGATCGGTTGAAGAGGAGGGGAAGGGAAGCTCATCTGAAGAGGGAATATTTGGGTGCCTCGCGTCTGGATTGCATAAATCAAGGGAATTGACATTTTAGTGCATGCATTACATTGAATGTTTGTTGAAAACCCCACACTCAAGGAAAGCGTTTACACTCAATTTTCATGCAATGTAAAAACTAAAAGATATTCTGCCGATACTGGCGATGAAAATGCGGAGAAATTTCTTCAGGAAAAAATTTTCCTTTTCCGGGAATATGTGAATAAAGAAAGATAAATCTCCTTTCCATAGATAATAAAGTATTAGCCTCTTACCGCGCTGCATTTCGAGATATCTTCCGTAAAAGTTAAGCCTCTTTCCATGAGAAATGGTACGGGAATGCACTCCAGAGAGACTTATATTTAACTTATAAATCTCGTCAGATCTGTAAAACATTGTAGTTTGTATTGCTTCTCGACTATTTAAAAAAATAAATCAATTCCTCACCGCTGTAACGTTTGCAGAATCGGAAAAAATCGTCGGTTGTGCAGAAGTTTTCAACGTACGACGTGAAAAAATGAGTCAAGTTAATGCTTGTGTACTCACAGTTATATTTGATTGTTTCATGTTTGACTTCGTGGAAGTAATAAATATCTATTTGAATAAAAACTTCGTACTTTTCCGCACTTTATTTCAATTATTTTTAAATGAAGTAGGGAAAAGTACGAAGTTTTTATTCAAAATGGATAGGCATAGTTAGTTCATTAATAAGTATTTCAATCGCATAAATCAATATTTTTGCACCATTAATATTACGATATGTACGCCATGATTCATACAGCCACTGAAATTAAAAAATAAAATTCGAATGTAGTCTCTATTCTAAGAAAAAATCTCGCTAAAACCACCTAAAAATGAATGGGAGGATTGGCCCCGTGGTAATCACAGCGACATTACTGGCACCAGAGCTGGTGCAGGAAGTGGTCAGCTGCATCTTTCACCGTAAGAACAATAAAATCTTATGCCATCTACTGGCATGTAGTAGAATGGCTTACAATCACCTCGCTCCGGTAGGCATTGGATCACGTTTAATTTCTCTAGCCATGTGGCAGAAAAAATATGAGAATTTCCAATTTCATTTTTTTGTCAATAGGGACATGAAGTTGTGCGAAGAGGGAGATTTGAAACGGTAATGTTGAATATTGATCAAACTAATCAGTGATCATTGAAACTATTATTTTTTCCATGCGTCTTTTTTATCCTTCTGAGTAATCATGAGCATATGCATGACGACGAGTATGTTTACCATCACAAAGCCTGATTGTAATCATAAAGATGATAAATTAACTGTAGTCGAATAAATATCGCATCGTTTTATTTTTATCGCAAAAACAATGTGACGGTCATCTATATCATATTCAAAGCAGTCACCCGCGCTGAACTGTTTCCTTGACTTGGTCACTGCCTTTGGCTTCGTTTTTACACAGTGGTGAAACGTTGCTCGCCGTCGGTTACCGGCATTTCATCCGACATGGCAGGGTGCAAGTTTGCTGGCCAATTCTGCTGCAATAGCTGTTTCCACCTACATAGGGTTTAAGAAACCCGAGATCTTCCTATCAAAATATAATTACTGTGCCTGTACCACAAGCCTTGGTTTCCTCGGTATCAGGGCAGCCAGAGGAAATAGAATCTCATTCGGTATCCAGACTTCCGCGTCCCACAATGGGTCCATATATGGAGGTGGAAATTCCTCCTCGGAGCATATGTTTCTGTCTCGAGTGAGGTTTGTGACGTGGAAGAAGAAAGAGACACATAAAAGCTTCACTGGCCTCATTTTATGCCCCTCTCTCCATTTCTGCCACCTTCTGCTACGTCGCCGAATAAAGTCATTAGCTTTAATGATTCGGCCTTTCGCGCTCACTTGGGCTAGCCTTTGAAAGGCGCCGCTATAAGGCTGGGAACGTGCACATGTGAAAGGTAATTAGTTTTGAAGACTCACGATATTTCCTTCACATTATTCTGGTCCGCACTTCCTTCACGAGTTGCTACCGGGGTCTTTGTTCCTAGAACTCAAGTAGAACCTACCATTTCCATGAGCCAGTAAGTACTCAAACTTTTTTTAATTAATAACAGGATGGCATATCGCCAGTCCACTTTATCAAAATGTAGTTCTGTAATATACCTTTCTGGGTATGTTAGGCATGCATTAGGTCCGAAATTTTTTATTCTAAGTAACTCACTTTTGATGTGTAGTCTTCCGTAATCCAGCTGTGGAAATATTTGATTCGCTACTCCTAATGGTGATGATGGACCTCTTGAGCTTAATATTTCCTAGTTTGCAAAACTTTGACAGCCTTGGATTCGCGTGAAATATGGACTCCTTCCCTTACGCAATTTCTAATTATCGTTCGGTCAACGGCGGGCTTCAAAGGTATTTCAGGCTTGGGAAAGTGACGAGTGTTTTTGCAAAGGAATAAAAGCATTAATTTCCTTTGTAATCCAAGTCATCTGTGAACATTACCCGCCCTTAGGAAATGGAGCTCCGAGCGCCGATATGCTATGTTTTTCGGCTGTCCACCTAGCAGAATGAGATGTGGTCATTATGACAGGCTAAAATAAAGGAGATAAAGAAAATAACGTTGTTTATAATTTTTAAGATCGATGAGCCAATGCCACTCTGTTAAAAAATGTGGTAAAGATTAGAAAGTCCAAAATTAATGGTATCAGATAGACTGTGAATAGCTTCCGTATGCGTGTTGCGAAATTGGAGAGTGTGCCAAATGGATTCATAATTGACTCCAAAAGAGTTCGAAGAATTTATTTTTAAGGGTTGAAAGAAATCTTAAGAAGTTGCTTCAAAATAGCAGTTTTTTGCTGGAATACAAAGGCCATATGGCCAATACTTTCTCTGACTTCCGGGTCTGGCCTACCTGCCTCATCGAGTTCCAAAGTTTACGGCCAAAATATTCCCCCTTAAATGTCATTTGTCTAGGCATCGTCAATAAATCCTCGTGACACATGTTCAATGATAACACGTAAAAATGGGATTGTATTACTAAATGTTTCAAACTTTAGGGTTCTATAGTGTGAACCTATGTAAAAAAGGCTGGAATGCAATTTTCTTCTCAATGAACCTTTAGTAGGATATGCAAAATGGCGAAACATCAAGTTTACATCTGCTGAGCGCATCTACTGTGCCTCCTCCTGGAGTTCCCTCTTCTCTCCTGCCTTAACAAGTACTTTATCATTAGTCCACCTTTCTGCTCTTTGCACTTTCTCCATTCCCCTCCACAGTTACATCTTTAACACCTGCGTCTTCTTCTCTTACTCTTTTCTTAGTGTCCAAGTTTCCGAACCATGAAACTCCGCGCTCGATATTGGACTCTTTCACCGTCTTTTCTTCTCATTTTTACTCAATGTCTCCGTTCTTAAATGTGCTAGCGCGCTGATTTTGGTTCCAAAAGAAAGATTTTACATATCTATCAGTCCAGTTTATCAAAAACGGATTTTTAACGACAAATTTTGTTGACAAATCTCTAGTAAGTGATGGAATTCCTAGTAATATTGAAGTTTTCGACCCATATTACTGAATTTCTCAGAGTGATACCAGGATTAAGGATTTCATTGGAAAGAGAGTTTAGCCATTTATTGTATCCTCTTGTGTCTATGGTGGAATAAGTGAGACGGCTCTGGGAACGCCGGAAAGTCGACGTAACGCACACTACAAACGACGACGGAAGCACCTTGACAGCCACCAATTATTACCCGATGAAGGCATGATTACGATAGACGTTTTCTGACGTGACAGAAATGGACGGTTTTTCGTTGCTATTCCGTCAAGGAGGAATGTATTACAAATGACGGGAATATCAGTGCCAGTTGTTGACAGTTTTTATTATTATTATTATCGTAATCAGTTACAATTTGGCAAATGGCCAAATGGTAACATGCACATCCCAAAAAAGAAAAACACAACATGTCCACAAAGTCACATATAAACTAGACATTGAACAAAATTTAAAATTCAATTGAAATTTCTAAAAAACTAAATCAATTTTTTCAGCTTTTTCTTGAATATTTTCACATTATCCGGAAAGGGCTCAAATAACTCTGCAGGCAAGCTGTTCCAATCTACAATTGTTTTATTGAGGTAGGAAAAGTTTTTAACATTAGTCCTCTGCGCCCGGCATTTAATTTTGAACTGATGATCGTTCCTTCCAATGAAATTAGGTTTTCCCACTTTATTGCTTAGTTCTCTCCATGCTTTATCCCCTTTGTATACTTTAAACATACCGCAGAGACGGTTTATTTTTCTCCTACTTTCTAAAGATTCCCATCCCTGCGTTTTTAACATTTCTGTTACGCTCTCTGTCCTCCTATGCCTACCCAAAACGTATCGAGCCGCTTTTCTTTGAACTCTCTCCAATACCTTTATATGTCCCACCTCATAAGGATCCCACACCATAGAGGCATACTCTAGGATAGGCCTAACCAGTGTTTTATATGCCATTTCCTTCGTGCAAAACTTGCTACCCTTTAGATTTCTTCACACCCAATGCAGTTTCTTGAAGGCTTTCTTAGCAGTATATTGAACGTTCCGTCCCCAATTCAAATCTTTAGACAGGTGGACGCCTAAGTATTTGCAGTTGTCACATCTGGGTTTACGTAAGAACTCATAGTCCCTTTTAGTAGAGTTTATCTTGTTGCTGAAGGAAATAAGCCTACATTTACTTACATTTATGTCCATCCCGTTTTGAGTCACCCAATCTGCCATTTTATTAATGTCCCTTTGCAAAGCTTCATGATCGCTCTCTTCTCCGATCTGTTTATAAATAATACAATCGTCGGCAAAAAGTCTTACATGAGAGTTAATTTTGTTTGGGAGGTCATTTATATAAATTAAATACTAGAGTGGCCCAAGAACACTACCTTGAGGCACCCCCGATGAAACCATTGTTTCATCGGAACTCATATCCAAACTTTTGCAAAGTTCTAAACGGTGCGAATTGGATGTTTATTTTTATATAACATATGGTATTTTTATGTACGTAACATTTTGCACACACTTTAAAAATAGCTTGGTCCGGCACTAGTCTTGCGGTCAAAAGTCTCTTATCGGCCAAGTCCCCAGCAAATTTCACGGCGGAGGCAGTGAGGAATAGAATCACGGCTCTCAGGTGACGGCTAAATATATATATATATATATATATATATATATATATATATATATATATATATATATATATATATATATATATATATATATATATATATATATATATAGAGAGAGAGAGAGAGAGGAGTTACGGCCTGACCGTCGCTCACAATCGCTTCGCCGTCGGACCTTGACCACTCTAGTGTGCGTGAGGACGGCGATGAAAAACTTATGGCCAGTCATCCTCTCGACCCTCGGGGGGGAACACGAAATTTTTCGCGCGGAAGAAAAAAAGAGGACTTTCTGAGTGATTCAAGTCACTCCCTCGATCCACGTTGGCAAGGCTTATTCATCTTCAAATCCTAGATATTTCTGAGTGTGTTTCCGCGCTAGCCGCCGCGTGATAGTTTAGTACTTTAGTGGTGAGTAGAATCGAGCGAAGCGAAATGCAACGATATTATGACGTAAAATATAGGCGATACCGATCGGTTGCCGTTATACGATGCCCAATTCGACTTCATACGATGTGTAATAGTTTAGATACGATCGCTGGTTAATGGTCCTTTTTTAGTTTTTTCCCTAGATTCGTTATATTAATAATTCAAGAGGCAGTTGAAAAGCTCAAGATTAAACTACGTGGTTAGCGCGATTTTTGTACATGTACAGATTTGCGAGAAACTTTGCATACTACGTGCTCTAATTAGTGATATCTGCAAATTAAAGTGAAATTGCAGTTTACCGATTTGGTTTATCAGCAGTACAATGCTAACGTAGGTAGAAAAATGGCACTTAAGATACATTTCGCAATAATTGGAGTACCTGCATATGTACAGATTTCCTTGTAAAGTCGAAATAATGCATTTCGTATATTATAAAGGTTGCTGTCATATGCCAAGTTGTCACGCAGAATCTAATATTCGAATGAACTAGTTTAGGAAAAAATAATTTTGCCTAAATTTCGAATCTCGCGCCGAATACCCAAGTATAATACCCCAAGAATATAAAACATAATTATTTTATCATTCTCATTGCTGTATGCTTGGTGAGTTCCACCGCCTAAACAGGTAGCTCTGAAATCTAGGGATAATTGAGCTCTATGGCCTATTAAAGTAATAAGTTATAAAAATCTCCAATGGCCGTAATAAATTGGCACCACTCGTCCTACCTATACCTACCTGTAATTACCTGTAATAATAGGTACCTGTAATTAAATGAAATGTTATCCTAGAAATTTGCACTCCCATGACTCACGATTTCCTTCAGCGGTACGAAGGTTAGGCTGTAACAGTAGGTTACAGAAGTAGGCTGACAATCGGACTGGTTTTATCTGTCCTTTTCGAGATCAATTATAACATGGCTAACTTAGCAAATAATTATTTTAACAAGTATCCTCGGAATCAGTTTTTCTATATAAAGTTTTTTCATTAATTTACGATGCTGAATTTTGATATCAGTCCACCTTGCATTCCTGAAATACTTCTCGCAATTGAAAATATCTATGTGCGTCCATGTGCTATTACATGTTAATTCATCATTTTATCTGAAAATTTCATGATATAAGATGCAATTTCATAACATGAAATGCAATGTTTTAAATGTGTCCCTGCCAACTTCTATCATTAAGTGGATCAACAAAATACTATGTGCTTGTAGATGCTGCTTACCCATTCATTGTTAAAACCTTCCAGATTCATCTACAGAATACCGTGTAAGCCACCTCAAAAATGTGTGGCAGAGGGTGAGCTATCACCAACAAACACTACATTATAGGTATTCTACCGATTCTACGGAAACTATTTGTATTGATGTATTTTACAACTACGGAAATGCCCATAGATAAAGAGTAATGCAGGAAGCATGACTCATGTATCTATTCTTCTAGTATAGATTCATGCAACAGGAAGCGTTGCCAGCATTTATTTCGCTCTTCGTGGTGAAATTATCTCTCTGAAATTGCCTCATAGAAGTATTTTATTTTTTAATGCATATGTTCTCATTTACACCAAGAGTGGCGATTAAAAATTGGAAGGTGGGATCTCATTATCATGCCCCACCTGGAATTGGAAAACAAATATCACGTCAAATGACCAATTGATTTTACACGCCCTTTGTGCTTCCCGATTGCGAAAAAAGAAAGCTTGTACGGTTCGGACTTGATCTTAAAGTGTTGATAGACGCGTCTGCAGGTGCTAATTTGTGTTGGCTAATATCCCTGCGGATTTCTATGTTTTGCGGAACATGGAATTACAAATGTTCACTTTACACTCATCTCTGCTGAACAAAGATTTCGGTTCCGCGGATTACGCGGACTGCTCACAAAAGAAGTTATATGTGGCACTTTCCATTCGCTTGAGAAAGCAGCTTACTTACGAAAACAGCTGCTTTCCAATTGTTTCAGATCTACGCCGCGCTAGGCAGCGCACTTAAAAACAGATCGGGAGTAGCGTTGATGTGCGATCCAGAGTTTTCAGAAGAAATGAATTCGTTAGTCGAACCGCGATTGATGTGTATGTGCTGTTATTCAGTAAAAGTCTCAAAGATGAAAAATGTAAAATATTGTGATCTTTCCTTTTTCTTTCCTTTTACAGCATGCTCTCTGAAAGAATTTTTAAAATATTTACAATATAATCTACCGTGAACATTTTGTACCTACTGATGGCTACCTACCGGCAGACTGCCCAACGTTTCATCTGCTGCACATCTCTTCATTCGTCGACTTTTGAGTACGCCTACGTGTTCCGATCAGAGCCAACTTCAACGCCTTAAATGGAAAGCGCTCAATAAGTCTCATCTACCAAGTTTATGGAGTAGGTTTTATCATACTCGACGAAATGGTACCAGCTATTGGAATCAATAGAATCACTGCACTTAAAAACTATTCAAAGGAGTTAGAACTATGAATTCAAAGAAATTAAAAAAAAAGGGAATTAGAAGAGAATAAACTCATTTGACGTCACACTCAGTTACTTTCAAGAGAACGAGGACACGGGCATGGCCATGCTATTCACCAGGCCAGGGCACTCGTAACAACATATGGACTCCTGGACAGGCAGAATGGATTTCCAACTTTAACATGGTCGTCACATCCGTTCCTCCGCGTCAAATAGTTCCGTGAAACTCCAAGATATATATCCCTCCGCCGACATTCCATTTGGTGCTGCAGTAAAATCTGCTCCTAACAATATAACCGTTGCAGTGAAATATATATAAAATCGGATCAATCTTGGTGGAAACTCATGTGAAACATTTGTAACACTATATTAAAGAGTACGCAATTCATTCCACGAATCTTTGTGTGGTCCTTTTTATCCCTGCTTCCTAAGCATAGCCGTGTAGCAAGAGATGCGAGCACGGGTGCAAGGAAATATTTTTTGCTTCGCCGTCGGGTGGCATTTTAAGGTCTATGGAGGCGGGGAGGGAGAGCCTTCTAATTTCCCGGCCAGTCCAACTCCTCGCCTCAGTTTCATTCTTCCCATCCCTTCCCTCTCGCTTTCTTCTGCGGGGGTCGAATATCGCTGCGGGGCTGGCGTTGTAGGTACTCGGTGGGGAGCGTCTTTAAAACGGAGGTGCAGTGGTAAGGATTCAGAAGGGAACCTCTATTCTCTTTTTCATTGTTTGTTTAGTCATCGTTCTTTTTCTGTTCCTTCAAGTGTTAGATTAGCAACGGTGGTCTAGGGGTTGTGACTGTTGTGTATCTCTCCAAAAGGTCTCAGCTTCAAGACCTAGGGACGCAAAATACTTTTCTGCCGAAAGATTCCAGGCTTTCCCGATGAATGGTTCTGGCGAATTATTCTAGTGCTTCCCACCGGGTCAATGCCTGCCTGATGGGTGATGATGTTTCTACGCTAGACTTTCCCATCATCCTCTGTGCTGTTGATGATGCTATCTCTTCGTCTTCCATCGAAACGTCGGTCATCATACAGACATTTAACCGGGTGCTTTTGTGCTTTTAGAAAAAAAATCTGTATTTTCCGTAACGAGGAAGCGAAGAGAAAATAATCTTCCTCTCCGATTAGCTGCCCAAAAGGTGAAAGGTCAAGGAGATCGATCCAGTACCAAACTGACATAAGTATGGGTAAGATTGGAGATAACAGAAACTGCCACAGCGCGAGCGCTTCGATAGGAAAGTCAACGAAAAGCCGTCACATTAGTCTCCCTAGGAGATGCAGCTTTGTATTCATATCAGGGGGCAGGGTAGAATGAAGGTCTTCAGAAAGCCTTGGGACTGATTGGCTAAAAATAACCCATATTATGATTCATCGTATCTTAGGACAACCCATCTTAGGCCAACCGATGGGCTGTAGAAAACCAATGTTTGGATGTTATATCTAATAATGATAATGAGAATAGATACTTTGCAATGGGGGTTAAAAATTTGTAGGTAATATACGAGTGAATGAGAATTCACGAGCAAAGTTTTGTGAACAATGTTTCGCACTTCTTCCAAAGAAAAATACTAATTAAAATCCATACCACACTGTCTATAAACTATTTATATTTACCATTTCTTAGTGGTAGAGTAGATTCGCGGTGAACGGACAAGTACAACCGAATGAAGATGCTTCTTTAACCCTATTTTCTTCAGCCCTATCGTTGTCCTCAGCTTACTTTCGCTACCATTTTGCTGATATTTAGCTATAGTGGTGGGTGAAAGAGGGCAGATATTACAGTCCCAATTGCTTTTGGTGGAATGAGCTCCTCCCTGAGGAATTGCCTGCAGGAAGAAAAGAGGGAAGGAATGCAAAAAACAATAATAAAATCACGGAAAGAACACGTGCCCGTACGAAAAAAGGTTGAAGCAAGTCGGCTTCTACCCATGTTCTTCGTTTTATACTTTGCCTTGGTGAAATCATTTTTTGAACGGATGATTTTACAGGGTTCTATCAAAGTTGAGTTTTGACTTCTTTTTTTCATCCCAGTTTTTTTACATTCTCGTTTCACAGCGGTCGGGTGGATTTGGAGGAGGGTTGACCAAAAGACCCTCAATTGACTGCCCTAATGGGTTCCCGCCACTATAATTCCTGTTATCCATCTTATATGCGTACATTTTTGTAGAGAATTTTCTTATTTTTTAAGTTTCGTGGGATACATTTTACAGCTAAAGCGATTAATAATGGGATGTTTAAGAGCCAATGGACTTTGGCGTCCGTCAGGTTATAATTCCTAGATTTTGGTGAATGGGAGGCGGTCCCGGTGTGTTTCTTCATGGAATTCCTCCGACCACCTGGGCTGATTCTGCAGTATCAAGAGTGGTCCATTACCCATTCGCTTATGCTGAAAGAAATAACCTCGCTAGTACCTTTAGAAACTCTTTTTGAACTTTCTGTGGGCATCTGAGAACTTCCTGAGCGTACAGAGTGCCCTCAGAATTCGAACAAAAACCGTTCTAATAGGACTTTAGGATCAAATTTCCTCACTTGAAGTTATATAAATTAAAATCAAATTCATTCCTGATACCAAAGTATTACTTTTTATATGTTAATACGAACGCAAGTTTTAGTTATTTAGTCAACTATAACAATACTCACTTTTAAAATTGGATTCCTTACGGTAGTTTAAGCGAGATACAATTTCATATAAAAATCAATGAAGTTGACCTCATTATAAAGAGAAATAGCTCATATTTTCAAAGAAATCAAAATATCAGCCACTTGCTTACTACAATGCCACTTTTCGAAATATTTGCCAAAAATACAAGCCATTTTCGACAGAAAATGGTACGGGTATGTACTCCAAAGAGATTTTTTTTTTAATGAGGAATTTATAGTATATGGACCTCGTTAGGAATTTAACAGTGTGTAGTTTTGTATTGATTTTCATCACTTAAAAAAATAAATAAATCTGCTCACCACAGAAATCTTTACAGGATCTCAAAAGCTCTTAGTTTGTGAAGGTATTTTCAGCGTACTGCGTGAAAACATGAGTCAAGTTAAAGATTTATGAATGCATATATAGTTATTTACTGAGAATGTTAGACATATGAATCAATATTTTTGTGCCAATACTTACTTCATGCCTCTTACAGCTGTTGAAAAAAAAAAATAATTCGAATATAGTCTCTATTATGATTAAAAAAAAACCTCGCTCAAGCCACCTTAAATCATGTTTGATTAAAAAAAACCTGATGTGAACTTTACCTTAGCCGCGTGAGAAACTAAGAGGAAATTAGAAAGAGAGAAGAATTATATCATTAGTTGAATTATCATCTCTAATCTTGAATGAAGTTGAGGGTGTTAGCTCACTGTCACTATCATAACTACTGAAAGCGCTTTACCTTTCTTTGAAGAAAGATATAGCCGGATCTAGATATTGGAATGTTGTGCCTTGAGAATTAAAATTAGCTTCCTTTCATCCTGAAAGCTGCGTTTAACTGGATCGAATTTGGAAACTTTTTCTCGAGATGAAGACCTTATTTTTATGAAATTGTACACTGTATCTTGATGTACCGTTACCTCATGATTTCAGATCACTGATACGCCAAATCGCTCCATTTTTGTACTCGCATTCTTAGATAAATAGAGTTATTGCGGGGCCGTATTATTTGGTTAATAATTTTGAAAAATCTGTCGCTGAAAAGAATTTTCTTAATAAATGAACTCTGTTTAACGGAACAGTAATTCCGAAACAATTTATCATAATTTATTTATAGATACCCTTTGTAAATGTAAAACGATGCAAACCCTCCATGATGAAAATTTGGATGATCAATAGTTTTCATTAAAATGGCACTATGTATGCCACGAAAATTGACCTGAGCAGGTTATAGGTAAGCAATGTGGATTACTGTATCCAGTTTGATGACATGCCTTCATCGTAAAAATACGGTGAAGGTACGATAATACTTAAAAGTATTATAATAAGAAAAATAAAGAATATTTCTAAGTATTCTTTATTTTCCTCTTGCTTGATTTTTATGGTACTAACCTGGTATGTTTGCCCATTTGCGTCATGTTTTCGACGGGCGTTGCCTGTTAAGGTATTTTGAGCGAGAAATTTTCCTAGCCATAATGGAGACCATATTCAAATTTTATTTTTTTAATTACAGCGTCTGTAAGAAGTATGAAGTTAATATTGTAACATTGATAGTGCAAAAATATAGGTATGAATGACAACAATTCTCAGTAATTAAATAAATATATAGACTTAACACTCTAACTTGACTCATTTTTTTAAACGCTGTACTGCTAAAAAGCCTTCAAAACAGCACATTTTCCTGCGATTCTGTAAAAATTAGTGTGGTGAGTAATAGATTATTTTTAATTAATAATGGAGAAAACGTATGCACTACACACAGTTATTTTTTTGTTGAAATCTAGGTGTTATAAATTCCTAATTTTTTCAATATTCTCCCTCTGGAGCGCACAGCCGTAATCTATCCCATGTAAAACAGCTTGTATTTTCAGGCAAATTGCTCGGAAATTAGTTCGGCAAGGGGTTGATATTTTGATATCATTGGAAAGATTGGAGTTTCATCTTTGAAATGAGGTCAATTTCATCAAATTCTATGTGATATGAAGTGGTATTTCGCGCAAAATACCTTAAATTCATTCGATCTTCAAATTAGTGTTTGGATCAAAAAACAAAACCCATGTTTATGCTATACACTGTCGGATATAGCTGACTGTAGGTCATGAAAATTCGTGAATAACTTTGGCCTTTAAATACCATAAAAGGAATTGAGCCGTGACTTTGTAGGCAGAAGGATGTCTCTGGAAAAGGTTCCTAAATTGTAAAATTGCAATTCGTTTACAAGGATCTAACTGCACTCTTCTCGTCTTGTTAAATCAAAAAATACTCAATGACATTTCCATCTCCGCGGGCTATTACGATTAGGTGACCATGTAATTATTTATTAATAACCACACTTGTTTTTTAATGCAGGCCACTATCACCTTACCTCCATCTTCCACTTGTGCATAAGGAGACATTTGTCAAACATGAATCACGGCCACGTAGAGCCGTGACAAGCACTTAGAATTACCCCATTGGACGAGAGTTGCATAATTTATTTATCTCTCGTGAAAAGGAATGGAAAGTCTAAGAGGCGCCAGCCCCATCCGAAGCCTCTATATTGTACTGAAATTTAAGCTGTCGTTCAGCAAGATAGGTAATTAAAGATTTATTTAGGGAGTATGTTTCACCTCATGATCCATATTTTGGACTCAAAGCTCACACTTGGGCTTCAAACGTGCGTTCATGAATACATCGGTGCAAGTAATTAGGCATGCCTTATAGATAAATTTGATTGTTTCAGACTTGACTTCGTGGAAGTGATGGATATCCATTTTGAATAAAAAACTGAACTGTGGAACCGGTCGCAGTTTTTAAATAAAGTGTGGAAAAGTACAAAGTTTTAAATTCAAAATGGATATACCTTATAAAGGTAAAACCGGAAATCGAAATAAATAAACTCTGAAAAATAAAGGAAATTTATTTGATGAGTACCAGAGAAATCTAGAACAATTATACAATGCTAGCAAGTTTTACGAAACGGGTACGATAATTATCATTCCTCATCAGTTATTTCAAAACAAATTGATTATTTATGTCCAAATGAATCAAGTAAATTTACATGTCGTCCAATGTGCATTTTAATTGAGAAATAATGATTAGGTAATTTTTTCGGGATCTTAATACACATATTTACCTTTCCAGAGTCTATTTTTTCGTAAATAAGTGAGGCTAAAGAAACCTTTGAAATTCTGTCCCATTAATCTGAGAATCAATATTGGATAATCTATTTTAGCTCCTAATTTGTCACCAAAAAAATTAATTAAAATTAACTAAGTTTCGATCCTAATTTTACTTGTTCTCTTAATTTAATCACACAAATGATATAACAAACCATGTAAATATATCTGGCTCTTTAAAATGTTTCAAAACCTAAAGCAAGGCACACTATACCACTTAAGATTTAACATAATCATTCTCAATTATATATGAGGTGTTGAGTGTTTTGCATCAAAAGGCAATAACTTTTGAATCAGATAATTTAATTGTTGCTTTTGGTTTTAATATGCTTGGTAGAATAATTTTGTTTATAGCTTTTAACATTGTTTTTTTTTATTTCAGGTAATTCTCATGCCGAGTAGAGACACCTCATGGTCTCAGATGTGCTGCGATGAAAACAAAGAATTCGTAAGTTATTGATTCGTAATCTGATTCTTTTCTTGTTTTCGAAATTTGAAGGAAACATTTGCTTTCACATTAATAAAATGCTTAGCAATGTACTACGCATTTTTATCGTTTCCAATTGATTCAAATGTCTGTATCATTTTCAATGCGAAATCCTTGACTTAGCAGTCAATCACGACGAGTAAGAGATGCGAAGGACACCAGAGTATCTTATTTTCTCTCTGTCGATTTATTTTTTTTTCACTATAATCACCAATGTCCACCGTCTTATAAGGCAATCTTGAGAACGTGATATTAATTACGTGGCTGATCCGTTCATTAAAATAATATAAGATCTTGATTTTACACACAAAAAGGCCTGATGATGATGCAGTGCATCGAAACCCTGGTCGATTAAAACTTTATCTGTGGAAAATTGTAATATCTTAGTTCTTATTATCTTGATTTTAATTATTCAAGTGTAATCATACTGTACATTAACGTGAATATTATGTGAATTTATCCACCGATTCACACAATTAACTCCAATTACACACTCTTTCATCTTACTTATTCAAGAAACGTAAGGTCTATCCCCGATCTAGCTCTTGTATTCAGCAGAAAACACGTAATGTGTAAAAATATTTTATCCGTAGTTTCGTTGTATATGTTAAACAAATAGAATTAAAACTCAGATAGCTATGTATTATTTATATCATAAATAAATTTATTTTACGGCACAACTTAAAATCCTTGATCCATCATTGCGTTGGAGTATCTAATTATCAAATCATTAGTTAATGTTCTAATTCACGTAGAAATATTATTTTAGAATTTTCCTATCTACTGTTCCTTTTTATCATAGATTTAAGGATAGAATACATGAAACCATAGGGTACGGTAGCACAGGGGAGTATTGAAGCGCTTCACTATTTATTAAGTGTGCGAAAAAAATGACGCGCGAAAGCTATTGTTCGGGAGATCATTTTTCGCAAAAAGCAGGCTTCAATTTCGTGTGTCAATACGCTTTTCCACTATCTTCTTTAATCTACGATTTTAATGTATCCGATGCCAGCGCCCTCTTCAACATCCGCTGGGGCACAGCGCGCTCTGTTTCGATCTGTTTCCCCGTTCGAATGCGCATATAATCGCACAAAGTCGATTCGGGGTTGACTCGCGCGGGACGCCATCCGGTTTAAGCTCGTTGGATATTCGGCTCATGCCGGTTTCATTCCTTTGATGGTGTTATAGCCCCATGAAATGTATTTACGCATGTATCCTCCCTCTATGTATTGAAGATATCTGATCTGAACATAAAATAGGGATATGTGGAATGTTGCCAGGAGTTATTTTTTCTCTCTTCGATTAAAGAAAAACGATAACGTAATCAGCCTCAGAAAAAACAAAAATTACACAAAACGAATATGAAATATTAAATACATGAAATGTAGGAAAATCAAAGGAAGAATAAATGAATATTGAATGAATTAAATGTTTGACCAATGATTTAATTTCCGGGCATTTCCTATTTTTTATCTAAACGTTTTGAAATAAATATGTTTAGTGCCTAAACGGATAATTGGCATCGGTGTTTCTCTTTGTTTAGTTTTCCAGTTTCCCGGAGGAAGTAATGAAATATAAGTTAATTACTGCTCCCTAATCCCCTATTTTTAACGCAGTCCCTTTAGCAAAATAGCTTTTGAGTCGTTTCATGCTCCTCTTCCCGCATTGTTTACGTACTTAAATTACTTAACTTCCGTCGTCATATTTCAACAAAATAAATAAAGTAAGTCAGCAGTAAAAGAATCTGTCCCCATGCAATTTAAAATGTACTAATGACTTGTATATTTGTCCACTCGAATGAATTCATCCTATACATTTTATCATCACTAGTTTTAATCAATCTGAAGATTGGTTTGCTGCTGCTTGCCACCGTGTCATTCCAATATAATTATTCACTCTGACGTCCATCATAATTTGCCTAATGTATACCATTCTTGCTTTTCCTCTGTAATCCTTCCTTTTCATTTCTCCTTCAAATGTGGTTCAAATGGAAGCATTTCTCCTTCTATAAGATTTGTGTCGCAAAATGTCTCCAGTAAGTTTGTATTTACTTCTTCGCAGATTTATCATTATAAGAACTTCCTTTCTGTCATACTCTTCGTAGTACTTCTTATTTTGCGCTTCCCTCCCTCCAAGAGATATTCATCATTCATCGATAACTCCACATCTGCATTAGTTCCTATTTCTTTTTCTCAGCGGGTTTTATTTTCCAGGCTTCACTACCATATTATTGTACACTCCAAGTATATGTTTTGGGAAGAGCCCCAATGAGTTACTGTTTCGTTAGGGTCGACTCACATATAACGCAAAGCAATTTTCCCTCTTTTTTGGCCAATACTTCCATCCCTAGGGTACGCAACGATCAGGCAGCATAATATCTCTTGAAATCACCCTTTCCTCTTCTTATCTTGTGTAATATGCCAGATTTCTCCTATCGTGTCTGTAAATTTACTTACCTACGGAATCATATCGTTGACAATCCCGGGAAGCATTGACTACCCCTATGCGCAACTGTGTCCAGGAGGGTTAAAAAAAATCACCCGGGAGGGGTTTAAACCTCAAACCTTAGTTCAGAAGGTTTGTGCATTACCCCCCTACTACCTAGGCCGAGTAATACTTCATAGAGGGTAGGTACATCGTGTTTTACTATCCTATTCATTTATTGTGGGAGTAAAGGATTGAACACTGCAGCTTCCACTTAGATATTTATTAAACACGACCACGGTTTCGTAGCGGTGCTACATCAACAGGCATCTGTTGATGTAGCACCGCTACGAAACCATGGTCGTGTTTAATAAATATCTAAGTGGAAGCTGCAGTGTTCAATCCTTTATTCCCAGTATGATTGACTTCCACAAAGTATTGCCTGAAACTGTGTCCTATTCATTTATTTTAATTTTTATGTATTTTTTTCACAACCACAATAAACAGCTCCCAAGGCATTTTGCATCAGAGTAATAAGCCAGTAACAAATGAAGAACACACTATAGATCGAGTTGGTTTGGTTACTTGTGTACTGTTTTTCAATCCAACTGCCCGGGTTCGAATCCCGACTCTAGTTGCTATATTATTTAGTGGAATCCCGCGTCCCCACTTGAGTGCAATATGGAAAGCACTTCAAGTTCAGCACTCAGCCCGTTGGATAGGACATTAAACTGTGCTCCCCTGGACGACTTTCGGAGAGAACAGGCTAATACCAGCGCCGGGTTTCTCTCTATCCTTTCTCCACTCCCCAAATAATCCATTTCTTACCAAACTAACCACTTTTCCGTAATTGTGTAAATAACCTCAGTTGTCCTCCCCCAAATAACCCAACAATCAATGGACACACGCAACCATGTCTTGAGAGATGAACAATATAGTCCGGAAAGGTTCAAACCGGTGTTCATACGATTATCAGGAGAGGACTTAACCTTTTCCACCCCTGGGACCATAATTCAAAATTTATTTTCTTACTAGATTATGGTCCCCGTTGAATTTATACGGGAGGAAGACAAAATAATTTAGTTACACATGATTGTATGAATTCTCCAAAAATGACGTGCAGAATGCATATAACATGTAGTAGTCATTAATTACGCATGCAGAGTTGCTAATTTAAAATGCTCAAACATAGATGTTATTCTGTTAAACTTATAATTTAACCTAAGCCAAGCGAGAGGTCCCATTAAAACTTCATACTGCGGTTTTCTAAGTGAATAAAAATATTTGTTGTCGACATAGCGCAAAAATTGACGTACCTACATGGAGGAAAAAACTCAAACTTTTAGGCAAAACAAAGCAAACACGAAAATCGAATGCATCTATTAAAAAACGAAATTATTTCAGTCATCCGACTAAAACTCGAAGCCTAAATCATGAGTACAAGTTTTTAAAAAGTAACAAAATAAACCTCTGTACCAAATCAGATGTTTTTCCTATGGAAGAATAAGTTAATGGCGCCTTGGTAGCTTAACTGGCTAAACAACTCGGCGCGATATTGAGCTATCCGGGCTCGAGTCGTGGTCAATTCGAATGATTTTTCTCCTCTGTGGAATTTTTAATAAAATATTTTGTTGAAAAGTTGTCCACATTAGGAACCCTAGAGGCTTAAGCCTTTCAAATATGGGTTTAAGTCATTCTGGGTCTTAAGAAACACGTGCGTTAAATTATGCACGAGCTTATCATGGGTTTTGGACAAGTCTATAGCGTTCAAACAAGCAGAACATCAGTTTTATAGATACAGATTGGCAATTGAATATTGTATAACCGAAGAGAAAGAGAATGAATACTAAAAGCATGGGAGAGGAAGTAAGGGCGGAGCAGTGTTTGTGGAGAAGGGAAAAGGTGCATGGGGAAGGTGGGGAAGTCGGGTTTGTTGGTTGGCACAGGAAGGTGTGGGCGGACTGGAACTATGTGGGTGCGCTTTAATGCAGAGCGAAGGGGAGGGATGGGAATACAGAAATGAGAGGAGTGGGAATAGGGAGTGTAGGCAGTATCGGGAGGACAAAGGAAAGAATGGCCTGAGTGATGCTGCAGCGGTGCATCACAGTCAAAAGTTTCGAGGTACCTTGCGTCGAGCGAACGAAAAATGAAGCTCCGTATTGTTGTTGCTTTGATGCTGGCGAATGAACAAACAGCTCCCACCCTTTGATAAACCTGAAAAAGTGGAGACTAGGGCATCATATACTTCTGGTTCATACCAGCTTATTCACAAATATGGGTCATGGAGGCAGTACAAACAACGGACAATGGAAGGTTGGAAGCGATTGAAACTTGGTGATGCAGAATAATGATGTACTTTGGGGTGAAACGGGAAAATTGTAACGTAGAGGGGTTACAGTAAGAGATTTTTCTGTCATTCTGGCTTCACGCTGCTGAAAGAATGCTCTCACTCTCCTGGCACTTTGCTGGTTTTACTTATCAGCCAGATATTTCGGTGTAAAAGGCGTAAAATGTAACTCTGCATGGAATTCGTGAAGAAAATGAAACATTTTTGTGGGAGCAGCAAGGAAAGTGGGATTTGTGGACATCGTGACTGCATGCAGCGTTTTTTTATAACTTTTATGGAGTAATTAATGGCTTGCCATGGAAGTCCGTAGTGATCTGTCGAATAACTAAAGATATTTGCCACTTTTATCGTCTGAAACGCGTATTTGATTTATTCTATCTTGTGTTGATTTAAGTTAAAGTTTTACGTTAAACAAATTCTAAAGGCAGTGAAAATGGTTTCGTGGTAGATGAGGAAAACCAAAAAGTATTTCTGGCCATCGCATCCTGATAGTCTTATTTTTCGTGTTTCTAGCATCACCTTCGTTCAAATCGTTTCAGAAAGATCCGCTTCTGTACCTCACCTTAATTTTTTCTCTCAAGCAGCCAATGCTATTTTGCCAACGTTATTTCCATCCTAATTCTTTGCATTAAATAGTCATGTTCTTTGTTGGTAATTAAATACTTCAGGCCTATATTTTCAGCAGTATAGTTCCACGTAATTCTGTTCCATACAACTTTTTTTCAAACAGATTGACTTCCATGGCAATAGTGACTTTACTAGGTGAGATTACATAAGAGTTGTACAAAGTTTTTATCAACAAAAGCCACTATTGTGTATGAGTCAAGGGACTTTAGGCCGGATGAGGCGATGTAGCGACGTTGGTGTTACTGTGATAAGTTTCTGATTACGATGTTGGTGAACACCAACTTAAGCATAACTGTCACGAAGACTTTCTTATGTCATTAATTATTATTTCAAGATGACAAATCCATGTTTATATTTGTATTATTCTTGGTAACGGTTTATGATATATATTTACTTAAAGGTGAGACGAGAACACATACCAATTAAAGTGAAGTTTTTAAAAATAATTCCAAAGTAATACTGGCGGTATAATTGCATATTTTAATCAAATAGGTATTGGTGAATGACGTTATTGCTTGATGACCTTCTATATCGAGATTGTAGCCCTGAAAATGGAAGTTATTACATTCCGAAACGTCGGCAAGGAATAGCTAATTTTAATTTTTGACTTACCCTCGATCAATGATTATTCTTGAATATTTGAGGTCGAGATTCATAACACTGAATTCATTAATCTATTTGCTCTCAATATAATCACTCATTGGCCAAATTTAACAGGTATTTTCCCCCTCTGATAATGGTACACAATGCCATACGAAGTCCTGTAACTAACGGTGGGGAGCAACAACTCACAAAAACTGTTTTTTTTTAGATTGGAGTTGCTTCTTTGCATGATGATGTTTGAATCAGATCATGTGGTGCGCGCTTCGGGAAGAACATCCCGCGCTTTTACATTGAGCGTGGGTCGTTTTATGTTGGCTGGAGAGCGGAAGTGGGAGGTGAGGGGAAAGAGTGAAAGTTGTTTGGTGGTTGTGGCGGGGTTGGATGCAAGAGGTGTGGCCCTGCGTGCGGGGGTGGGAAGGGCAGCGGGGGGCGGGTAGGGGGGTGACCGTGGGCGTAAGGTGTCCATTCACAGTCGGTGCGACCGCGGTGCAAGACATTCTGTCACCCCTGTAGCTATACTACGGACGATATAACTCACCCACGCTATCAGGCGTGCAAGCTAAATGACTTGCACGGACCTACCTTGTCCCCTGCGCTTAAACACGGTCAGCCCGCTGGACGGGCAACGGGCGGAAACCTGGTTATTCCCATTCAATGGTTTCAGGCTTTATTTAGTGGAAATTCATAGTTCACCGAAGTAAAAACTTCAATGTATTTTTCCGCCATAATTTGTTGGGTACTACTAGTTTAAACTAGGAGGGTCGTCGTGTCACAGTGGGAAGAGCGCTGGGCTCCCGACCGTAGGGTTCTGGGTTCAAATCCGGGTAGTGGTGGCACTAAAAGAACCAATTTTTTTTTCAATGCAACTGTTTTGCAACCGAAAGTTTTTAAACGAAACAATTCCAACAGCTTGTGGCACAGCAAACAACAGAGGATCGATAGGCGCAGTTACAATATGGCCGATAGTTCTGTATTCTATGTAACAAGAAATCTTTCATTCAAATTCATTTGAAGTAGCAATTTAATTTGGATTCGTGAAAGATACTTCACAGTTTTATTCCATCTGAAACGCCGGGCGGACATAAACCAGCAACCACTTGAGTCTTTTCCACCACATTTACCCATGACTTCTTTTCCATGAATCCATTTCACTAACCCCTTTCACTCCTCTCTAAGCATTTAATAATTTTTCAATTTGATTTACGTTTTTTAAATGTATATGTTGAAAAATTAATGTTTAGAGATTATTTAATAGAAAAGATCGCCCGACAACCGTAACCTGCTTTGGCAATCGTCGCTATCTTCATCATAATTGGTCGTTCAATCCTAAGATTGGTTGACTGCAGCCCTCCATCCTTACCTTCCTAATCCCCTACTCCCTGGCAATTCTTCATATACACTTTCCCCTTTATTTGGTATCTGTACTTATCCCTTAGCCTTCTTCTTGCGACTTTTCACTTTATTTTTCCATATTCTTCACAAACCCATTTTTCCTCAGGGTGTGCACAATCCTCCTGGTTCTTCTTTTATGTATAGTGTTCCCTATGGTTCAAACTTCTTCTACTCTTCTGTATACTTCTTCATGTCATATTTTTCCATCCACTTGAATTTCAGCATCCTCCTCCATACCAGATTTCAAATGCTTCTAATCTTGTCTTGTCAGTCTCCAGATGGTCATGTTTCTGATCCATAGATTACCACGCTCCACACGAATGTTTTTACGTACTTTTTCCTTGCTTCTAGTACTATTGTCTTTGAACACACTAGTTGCATTTTCATTATGAACGCTTTCTTAGTTTAGGCTATTCTACCTTTGATATCCGTTGTACTTCTTTCGTTCCACATGATGGTACTTCCAAGGTAGGTGAAGTAATACACTTGCTCTAATTTCTCTCCTCTTATTGTGACTCCTGTATTTTGCTTCTCTCTTCCGCATGACTACGAGAATTCTTTTCTCCTACTCATTGATTTTCTTCTACTCATTTAATTGAGAGCATACGATGTTTTGGCATGCACCGCGCATGCGCTAGAGTCCACTGTGATTCGTAAACGTGAAAGTTGGGGCTGGTTGAACTTTGATGTTCATAGTTGTCGTTTACGTGCTTCGACGGCTATGGTTATATCGCACTTACTGTCTGCCACGCGCAGACGGAGGCAACAGCACTCGGACGAATCGGAGGATCACCCCTCCAAACTCGAGCCGAGCCCAACGATGCTTAACTTCGGTCACTGTTCGGGTACCGGTGTTTCCATCGTGACAGGCCGTTGCCCTGACGTTTGTCGCTGACGATAGACGACATCGTTAAAACGCGTCAGTCAATACCAAACACACTGAAATTGCGATTCAAGTTCAGGTTGAAACGCCGACCTTAAACCGGCCTTGAATAGATTCAATGCGTGTGTCCTATGGAGCTCTGTGTCGAATGGAGTTTTATGTGCGACCTCGAGCAGAGGGATACCTATCCGATTTTCAAGTGTAGTGTTCCTCCGCCTGGGATTTCTAATGGTGAATGACTATTGGACGCCTGTTCATTTATATTTATATGATCATATTGTGATATTGCCAAAGCAGACGGCCCACATTGACACGGATAACGTAAGACCAGGCAATACGCTTTTCTCTACTTAGCACATGTTTTCCTTGGGGGGTTATTCTGTATGGTCTCGAGATATCTGAGTCTCGACAGTAACGGAATTTTGACGTAGCAGCCATCAAAATTTCAAATAGGACCATACAAAATTTAATATTTTTCGGGGCCTTAACGTCAAATCCTCAGATTTCCCGAGGTTCTACCGTGTCGAGACCTTACTGAATAAGGAGGTTGAAATGGCTTAGTTCTATCTCTATTAAACTCAAAGCTACGAGACTGCGATTTCTTTAACACGTGCAAGTGGGCGGGTCTCGCAGGAGACTGTGTCGGCCCGGCCTTTCTCTGCGGGACGGCCTTCCTTCCTCTTCCCGGTGCCTGCCAAGGGAAGCAGGGTGGTATCTCCAGACCACAGCCCGGGGAGGAGATCGGTTTCGAAAGGGGGTGAGGCATCGTGGGCTGGCGGGGATGGGACCTCCGGATGAGGGGTTGAAAGGGGGAAGGATTGAGTGGGCGGGGAAGGCGGTGATTTTGACTTGGCTTAATTTATATGGGGCGGTCAAACTCATCCTTTCCTCCCCTCATCCGAACCCTTTACCTCTGCACTCCCTCCTACTAAACCCACGTGGTACCCTGCAAGCCACCTCAAGGGTGTGGTGTAGCTGAGGGTGACTAGCACAGCACTAACATACACTAACCGTGAAACTCATTATCGGGCCGTGAGAACATGAGGTAGTTTGAGCACAAAATCACTTCACCTAGAATTTAATGAATTTGACCTAATTTTAAAGAAAGAACTCTTATCTTTCCTCTGATATTTAAATATTAACCCTTTGGCGCACTAACTTTCGAGCTATTTTCCTGAAAATACAAGCTTATTTACATGAAATAGATTACGGCTGTGCGCTCCGGTAGGAGAATATTGAAAAAATTAGGAATTTTTAACACCTAGATTTGGTCAAAAAACTAATGGTGTGTCGTTCGTATGTTTTCTCAATTATTCATAACAATTAGTCTATCACGCACCGCAGTAATTTTTACGGGGTCCCAAACAAAACTGCCGTTTTGAAGGCATTTTAGCCGTACGGGGCTTGAAAAAATAAGTGAAGTTAGAGACTTATGTATTTATATTCATTTCTTGTATATATGTACTCATATACCACGGAAATTATTTCGTCAAGTTTGGTCATGCTAGCATGAAAAACTTTCCAAATTAATTTCAAAATCACAGACGCATATTAGGTACATTTAATGAACAAATTAAGAATATTCTGGCATTATGGCGTGGAATTTGAACATGGTGAATGGATACATCGTGTAGCATTTTCCACAAATAAAACTTTAACTAAGACCTGAGTTTTAATGCTATTATATCATCTGCAAGCGATGTTTTATTTATTCATGGAAAATTACACACAAGTTATCCATTTGGCCTTTAACATAATCAGCATTATTTGCATTAATGAAAAGCTAGATTAAAAAGCCATAGAAAATCAACACTAGGCGCCAATCGCTACCATTCACCCTATTTGTGGCCTCGATCACGGATATTTTGATCTCTAATCGTACGTTGAAAAAATGGTAATTAAAACCTATCCATCCTACAATATATCTCTTTAATTTTATGCACGTTATATTACATGACTATAATATAGTGAAAGCTAACAGCTCCACATTCGCAAAATGGTAATCACCTCGTCTACGATTGATAACCATTGAAACTATACGAGCTTCGCAAGAGTTAATTGATATGTAAACCTGTATTATGTCTTTCAGTTACGTCTCGATTTATTAACCCCTATCACGTGTGTAACGTTCCTTTAAGTTCGAATACTGCCTGTATCACCAGCAATTGCAAAATATTTGATTTATAAATCATGTGTGGAAACTGCCATATAGACTACGTGCTGAATACACAAGCCTCGATTGGTTGGTTATTTCGGCTAGTGACCGACAACTAAGATCATTTCCGCCTTTTAGAGAGATATAAAAGTTTTATTTATACAGGTGTATTGACGTCGAGTTAATTATACACTACACAATGGCCATTACTTATCAATTTGTTTTTTAATTAATCAATTATTTTATGCACATGTAAAAAATCATGTATCCTTCCAGTATGAGATATTTGACAGCAAGGAGTAATGGTTTATGTTTACAGAAAGCGTATAGTACTGGTGTCTTTTATATAATTAATATATGAATCCGGGTTATCACCGAGAATCACTGCTAGACTTTCGCAAATATTCTATCCCTTACTTTGGGCCTTTTAGTACTTTTCGTATTCTGTTTATATGATTTAAATCACACAAAATTTCATTTTTCTTCACGATATTTTAAAACTGTAACGCGTTTCAACTCGCAGAATAATCTCCAAGCACAAGACCTGAGAGAAGATGACTTAGTGAGATGGAATGCGCTGTATTATTGAAATACCTTGCGGAAAAGTGCAATTGTGTGTGATTTAATAAGATTTCCTTCCACCACATACAGCCTGAATCTGTTGAACTACTAATAAGTATATGCTTTACCAACAGGAGTGAGTTTGCACTCATGAAAGCGTGGAGGGATTATTTCCTCTGTAAACATATAGGAATGAATACACCCTATGGTTTCAGGCTTTACTTTGTGGACAGTATCCATATTAAATAATAAACTTTGCATATTTTCCACAGATAGGAATAAGTATGTGGCGATACTCGGCGTATCGTCTCTACAGTTGACACGGTGGCCAAGTGCATCCGCTCATTCCTTCCATTTGGGCGGTCAGTGTTCGGTTATCGGTGCCGGCAAATATTTTTTCCGATTTATTCGGAAAATTTCTGGATTGTTCTGAAGAGTTCGTCGTTCGAGAAAATTTAAAATCCATCTCTCCTGCCACTCAAGTTAGCCTTGCAAGAAGAACTGTTGAATAAACATCTTCTGTCAACGAAAAGCGACTCTTCATTCCGCGATGCCTACGCTACAAGTTAATGATGAGTTCCCGGTTCTTAATCGAGTTATTGCTACTTCCTTCATCCTATCATTAAGGATAGGTGGGTAGGTATCGGTGGGGTGATTAGGTAATTTAGGTAGGGTGGAGAGCAAGAGCAACCCAGCATCGGCGTTAGTCTGCTCTTGACGAAAGGTGCCAAGAAGATCACCGTTTAACGTCCTATCAGACGAACCTGATTGCTGTACCTAAATATTCTCCACAAGGCTCCAAGGCCGGTATCAGGATTATACTGAGAAAAAAGTCCAACGACGCCGGGATCCAAACCCAAACCCTCGGGAGGGGAAGCTAATACTCTATCCACTACAAAAACCCATATCCCCACAAATCTTTGATAGTGACACTGCCGACCACATCTACGGCCTACGTCCCACATTTCTTCCAACCTCCCCTTTAAAACCCTTTCGCTTAATTTCAATTCGTTTCTGGTCTCTCCCACGCAAGATAATCTCCCACCACCACACAAAAAAACTCATCTTACCTACGCGGTCACAAAACAAGAAAAGGAAAAAACCACTGGGATCCTTAGAAATGCCTCTTGCATCTCCTAAACCTTCTTTTCCTTGTTTTGACCGCGGCGTGGATTTGACTGTGGCAATGTTGGGGAAAATATTTATGAATGTATTTTCTAATTGCTGTCCGCCTTTGTGTGTGAGTAACTTGCTTTTCTTACATAATTTCTTCGGCCTCTTTCATATCCTCCTAATGAGACCGACGTCGGCTTACTCATCGTTTTCCCCCTTGAAGCTCGCTCATATTGGAAAAAATAACATAACTTGCGATCATATCGTAATAAGAGGAGGTTTTATCGGGACTGCGTGAGTCAAACCATAGATTAAGCCGGATGGAGTGGTAATGGTAGGTCATTAAGTGCATATTTTATTATAACTTTTAAGTAAGACGAAAGAAATCCTTGAACCACATTACACTTATGGAACTCACCATACAGGCAGTGATAGAAATGATACAAGGTTAATACTTTACAATTTTAAGCACGCCATCAACTACTAACTACAACGCATTTAATCTATGGTTTAGACTCACGTCGTATCGATGGAAACTCCTTTATGTAAGTAATGTTCCCAAGTTATGTTATATGTCCTTTATTTTTATGAATAATGCAGTGCCTTTTCGGAAATAAATTTCATTTTGATTTTTCATCGACAAATCATTTCGGTCCCGCGATAATTCCGCCATTAATGCTTATTTTGTCGGCGTATTAACCTCAAAGCTTATCCATTCAATATGGCCGATTGTAGATAATGACGTCAATATTTCCCTGTGCTATAGTGTTTCATGGTTCAATCGATTATCATCTTTATTCTATGTCAAAACGAATGAGAAATTGCACCATTTTTAAAGGCATATTTAAATAAATACTATTTTGGCTAATGATATGCCTTGTGCATTGAAAACTAAAAGTCAAGTACTGAAATTAAATATTCATCGACAACATATTTTTTAACTTACACCCATACTCGAGGAGTCTACTCCAGTTCTGCTGAAATAACACATTTTGCCTACAATTCACGCAGCTATTTGTTAAAATACAAATAATACCTACCGTTTACTAATGAAAAACCCTTTTGTCTCACTTTTAAAATTGGGAGGAACGGTTGGTATTATTTTAATGTATGAGGGTTCACGTGTTTACGTTTACCACCTTAAAGTTACGTTCTTAATATACATTCTCATGTTTACGGTGGGCCAGTTTTGGTTCGTCTACTCCGCCTATACCCCTTCAGCGTCACCCCAAAGATCCCACTCATTATATTAAAACTTCGCTCATTCCCTCCAAAGATGGGCCCAGTCTTCAAAAGGTACAATTGTGCCTTCGTTTATGGATTAGAAGGTCGTTTCGGAAATGGGCGCTGCCATGAGAAAACGCCCTTCGTGCCCACCCGCTGAAATTTATGAACACCTGACGCTCAGATTGTATCTCTTGTGCGTTCCACCCTTCCCACGGCGATGATGCACCGGCAGTTCAGATTTAGGTAATTCATTTAGGCTCCCATTGTTGCCTCAGCGTTTCTGCTTAAAGTGTTTTACCGCATCACTGTTTTCGACATGTTAATTTACCCCATTTGCATTATGTCTAAAAGCGGGGATGGCTTCGGTCGGAAGAAAACAAGCCTAAAAAGTTATACCACCCACTTACTTAAAACTTTGGGAGTTCACTGACAACACCCTCTAGTTGATACTTACTTGTATCCTTGTTTTTTTATAACTCATATCATTTCCTCATATAATGTGAGTCTCACAATTGGAATAAAATTACTGATGAATTCGCTTCTACTCGACTTTGATAATAATTTCCTGGTTGTGACATTAGTAGGATATTATTAGATAATCTACCACCTAAGGTAGTTTTTAATGAATGAGGGTAAATATTTTCTAGATATAAACTACGCTGACCTCTGTCTACTACCACAATTTCTTTCTTCATTATGGGATACCTCTCTTCATCCCTTCTATAGAGCCTATTTTCTTTTTTTCCCTTCTCTGCTTACTCAACATTCCTCCCTCTGTTACTGTCTTAAGCAACCCTTCACTCCTCGTTACCTCATGCAACCATCTATTCTGCCTCCAGAAGTTTCCTCTTCTCACCCACCACATTGAGTATTTCCTAATTTGTTTTATTTTCCGTACACCTTAATTTGCCATTGAGCATAAGAACAGAAAAGTATTACTTTGGGATTTTTAGGCATTATGTATTCCGTCACGCTTTTTTCAGATATTATTTTATAACAAAAAGAAATTACGAATTCCGTGGAAAAATTTCATATGTTACACGTTATTTCTGGGATTATTTTCATTTTGAATTGTTTCCTTACAAGGTGATTATGAAACTTTTACAATTTTTTTCTTTTATTTTCATCTGTTATATGTCTGCCGAATGTTGGTTTACTAGCTATAGGACCTCTTTATTGTTTTTTTTCTGCGGCCCTCTCTCACGTAAAATGGAAGGTTATCACGATACATTGTGATCATTTCCTTATCACTCACTCTTTTCAGATTTAATCTTTAATTTGCTGTCCTATCCATTTTAATTATTTTCTTGGTACACGGATTAAGTATTAGTGCGCTAATGCAGCAGCTTATTTTGTCAGTATCCGTAGCTGTAGCGCGCTACAATTTTTTTTTGGAATTAGCCTTTAAAGTAGTAGTTACAAATATTTCTGTAGCTTGAAGCTGTTTTTAACTCCTACTTTTCCAAATAGTTGCATCCTCATTGTAACGGGAACGAATACAAATTGTAAAACAGCCATAAAAAATATCCTTTCCTGAAAAATATTTGCAATAATTAGCTTTGAAATTGCAATTGTAAAATATTTATTGATTAAGCAAGCATCGTAAGCTAACAATTATATTTCTATGAGCGCGTGTGGTTATATAACATTGATATTCTTGATCAGATATTATCTGGTCTGAAAGCATGTTGTTCAATTAATATCATTATCTGGAATATCGGTGCAATATGCTCTTTTGAGCTTTTTTTTAACTTCAATAGTTTATACTCCAACTAACTCTCAGTAGTTACGGAAATATACCAAACTATTGACTTTGTGAACAAAAGTGGGTGTAAATCGAAATTAGTTAAGAGAAACTTTTTGTGAGTAGCTGTAGCGTTGCGGATACTTTTTTCATTTTTTTAGGATATACAATAAGAGTACCTGATACTTTTTTGAGGAATTATAGATGATGCTGTTGGTTGTTTTTAGCTTACTCAACTCTGCATGGTATCCATTGAACGCTATCAGGTGCGATTAAGTGTGATTAAATAATTTCCAGAAATTTGAATGTAAAAGCTAGATTGTTAACCTGGTCATCCAGTTCCCAGAAACCCCTATGTTGGAATATTTTTTCTCTCCGTTTATCTTTGACTTGGAGTCATTAAGTGATTCATTCAATATTTTTGGCTCTGCATTTCCGGGAGTAAGGATTACTAGAGCTAATCAGCTTAACTAACTAAGAAGGTGTTCGCTTTGTGGAGAATAGCCACTTAAACTAAGCCAGTCATAAAAACATCCTTCAAAGAGAAGGAGCCATTTTATATGTAAAACGGATCTCCTTATCTGATTATGTGGCAGAAACTCATCACCCAAAGTAAACCGCTCTATCCGTGCGGACTTTGAGGATCGAATTAGTTGAACAGCTTGGGATATGACCCTCGAGAAAATAAAATGGTAGTATTATCGGAGGACGTTTTCAGCCAGTTTTCATATTTCTTATTCCTTTGCTATCACTCCACTAAATAATCACAATCTCCTCTGAGAGTTGCTTCATTACGTCGAATAGTAAAATCTTGCGCTAAAAAACTTAATGCATGGGAGGGAAAGGATAACTAATTGACCAAATAGCCGCGAAAGAATTGAAAAGGTATCAATACAAAAACATCAATCAATGCCATTCATGAGGCAACAATTATATACATATCAAAAGTTGTCATCTCTCACTGTCACAAAAAGGACCTGATCACATAACAAGTGCCATTTTTATTTACCCACCTCCTTGTATCACCTCAATACCGTTCCAACATTCCCAATTTCATTAACCAGCTTAAATTTAAAAGGAACTTCAGAGTTTGTGAGTTCTGTGATGTAAATAGTAAATGTAGTAACCTTGCATCATTATTGAATATTTTTGCTATAAAAATTTAGATTTCGCTGTTTATAATTTTTGCTTAATATTGACAAATATAGCTGGCAATTTTTATGCTGAAATCTAGTAGCCGATAGAAACGAAAACATTTATTATATTTATTTATATCATTACGAGTATGACTCAAATACTTGAGCCTTTAGTAAGAAACGCTAAATTTTATCAATCATTGATAATTTATAGAGACGCCAACACTGAAAAATATCTTGAGCTATGGAAATGTTTTGTAATAGAAAATTATTTTAACTGCGGTTTAGTTTATAAATCACGAGCATAAGTGAATTTTTTTTTTGCTATAACATGTTCAAATATAATGAGTTTCAGTACGACACAAAGGATATTATTCTTACCCCGTGCTATATTTTTAGAACAGAAGGAAACAATAAAATAATGGGAATACACTGCTAAACTGATTGGTAGAAAAATTCCTTCTTACCTCGCCCCGTTAGTGACTATAACAAAAACAGCGAGACGCTAACATAAGACAAATAGTTAAGATACACTTCTGTTCTTTCCCCCTCCTTTTCCCTGTTCCCTCATGGCTGGTTTTCTGCCACATGCCTCTGCGGCGGTTCGCAGAGTAATATGTAGAAGTAAGAAACATTCTATCCTCCCTTAGTAAACCAAATATTTATATTCTTTGAGTATTTTACCAGCTGACTGGTATATTTTGGACAGTCTCTCCCTTACCTCTCCACTCTGGGATATTTTTTTTTTTTTAGCTTTCCTGCACATAACTTGCTCGCCGTCAATTTTCTCACACCCTCTGCCTCTCCTTACGCCGTCCAAAATTCTTTCCTCTTCCGCACTTCCCCAGCGTTCTCACCTCAAATCACCCTGTTCAACATGCCCTCACCTCTCAACACACCATTTCCCTCCCACCGAATCTAACACCTTCTCGTTCGTCTTCCTCGTAAGCCAACTCACCCTCTCCATTCTTCTCCAAACCCACATTTCAATATCAAATTGATCCATTCTACTCCTATTCTCACTCTGATGCGACCAATTTTCCAATCCAATTCAGTGCCACGCTCCATATTAGAGATTTTATGAATTTTTTCACCTCTCTATTCAGAGTCTCCCTCGTCTATTTCCCTCATTTCGCAAATACTTACTTGGCTATAGCGACTATATATCACATATCCCAATAACTTAAGCCATTTCCATCCAAAATACTACTCAAATGTATGTACTCATAATAATAGTATGAAAAGCCCAAAATTATTTGAAATTCTAATTAAAGAACGAAAGCGTTTCATTATTCTTATTCTATCGATATTGGCTGTCTAATGATCTCGTCAAATAACCCAAAGCATAAATTTTTATTTTCATTTAACGTTTCTTCTTTCTCTCCAATAGTTATTTATCCTTTTGGTTTGGTTTCTCCTCCTCTCTTTAGTCCAGGTGTTATATACTCTCTTCTTTTTCTTCTTCCGGAAACGCTTGAAGTTATTTTATTAATCTGTTAAATGTATTTTCACAATTTATTGTCTTTAGTTTTCCCTCTTCATCTTCCATGTCTCTCTTCATCCTTTGAACCCACTGGTTACGATACTTACTCGCATAAACATGATTAACGCTCAGCCTCCACCTACTCGATACTTACGTGGAATCCACCTGGGGGTTTCCTGACCCCATGCCATAATTTAAAAAAAAAATAGTGTTATCTTCTGAAATTTGTGAGTTAAACGCATGGACATTATGATTAAGTCATACATATGTAATTTTAATTGTATTACAAATTAATATTCATATTGTGCATAATAATTATTATTATAAATTACTCTCATTAAAAATGTTTCAATGCAGCATCTTCTTTGTCTCATTTTTCGGTAACATTCTAAACAATTTGGTAAACAATATTTTAATAATAAAATTAATCATTGACGTATTTAATTATTTAAGTTATTATCCTTCACGTTTTGTATGATAATATTTTTTTGGCATGAACATTGCGTACATAGTATCCACATTTTTTAAACCTCTGGTTCACTTTCCGATCTAATTCTCGTGGACAGTTAGAACAGCGTCCACGCTTTTTCACTGCCTGTCGGCTATTTTCTTCTACGCTGCAGTGAAGTAGATGTTGAAATCCTGCAGAGGTAATTTCTTCCCTTATTACATGCGTTCGAGTTTGAGGATTCTGCAATCGTCTTTTCATTTATAGCTCTACTAATTCCTTCGCTAAATCAATTAGAAATTTTCTCCTTGCTCCATTTCCTCGTTCAACCTCTTTGAATTAAAAACAAATGCATTTATTGCTGCAAAGTCAATTATATTAAAAAAAAACAATTATATCTTCTTGTTCCACGCTTTACTGAGTAGTGTCTTGTCATTAGGTCAATAGTGTCAATGCCGGATTTTGTTAGGTTTGGTTAAGTAGAATTACTTCCGGTTTTTTTATGTTCATAACTACTGACATCAAACGATCGGTGTTGAGTTGACAGAAGAATAACTGCCTTTCTTGGCTTTGGGACATAGGAAATCATCAAAGTATTGTTGACATACGCAAATATACTTTAATGCTCCTCTCGATACCTGGCGGGTAACATCACCCTCGGAATTTCCACGCGATTAGATCTGAGAGTCCCAACAAGTGTTAATTTTTTTTAGTTTTTCCTGACCCAATTCAAATTTTTCAGCTATGTGCGTGGAAAAGATGCATTCCCAAAGCCATGAACATGTCTAGTCAATAAATTAGTAACTGGTCTCCATCAATCTGAGCAACTCCTTGCTCTAATTAATTTTTTATAATAGTTTTCACAACCCATATGAAATTACACTAAATCACGATAATATTTTACAGTATAGCATTAGGGAATTAACTAAAATTTCAATTAAATTACACTGTAAATTAATGCATACATCCAAAGCGCAGAGTATTAAATGAAACTAGTGTGAACACCATTCAACACCTTCTATCACTAATAATTATTATTAAGATACATGCTTAAAAATTTAATGCCCACACAATTTCCACCTGAGGTCAAATTTGACCCCACACGAAAAAAAATGTTTCCATACATGAAATAGTGAAAAAAGTAATATCATAGAGTAAGTAAATCTTTACTATACTTACTCTATGGTAATATCCACATGATATGAATGGAAAGACAAAATATGTGGGCAGGCATACATGTAACATGATAAGATTCTTTCAATTAAGTCAAAGATTTCAAGCATTTTATCAAGCTTTGGGTCAAAAAAGACCCCAGGTGGAGTCGAAGGGTTGAAAGTTCGTTTTTTGAGTTTACTGTTGTACGTTGTAATTTCTCTTGGGTTTCAAGATTGGATTTCAATAAATTTCGCTCCGTTATTTTGGCACCTGGAGTATTGTTTTTCTTTCTGATGAATCCGTGATATCAGGGTGTATTTTAAATATTATTTCTTTGTAACGAATTGAATTTAAAAAAATAATAATTATATATTCAAATTTCCATCTTTCCAACAGCTTTTCAAAAATGTCACTTCAGGGAAATTCAATCTCAAAGGGTCGTCATTCTGTCAGACTGACTGCCGTCTCCTCCTCGCCTACATGCATCTGCTGTCATCGAGAACATTCCGTGCTCGTTCGTTACCGGTGAAAATAAAAGCGGTCCTCAGAGAAGTTGACACTGGTTGAGATTGGTTGTCTTTCGTCGATCACTCGAGGGAATTACGTTGGCTCATTCATATGCTTTAAGTACTAAGCTACTATTCTTTTCAGTTCGTACTGGTGCTTTTGAGGAGAGTCAGGGTCATAACTTTGGAGCGTAAAGAAATCGAAGTGACCTAAGATAAATTTATTTATTTATTAGGTTTAATATTCGCCCAACCACATAATTAAAGGACTAATCATATTTAGCATATTTACATAAATAAATGGGTACGCAGTCACCAAGAGATTATCAAAAACATCACATCTCGATTTACGATATTTTTTTCTTGTTTGAAACAGGTCAAGTAGACTACAATATTTAGTGAAAAAAGCACAAATTCTATTTAACGGTGAGTTCTTAACATACTCGTTATTGACATGCTTTGGATAAACAAAAAATGTTATCTTAAACAAAGATTGGAGGCATAAAATTTAATATTATTTAAAACTGATTACCAACATTATTAATAGTATCATGTATAAACAAAAACTCTTTTACGAGCCTTCTTAGTTCAAACTTCGACAATCGTACATCTTCAAAAAGCTAGTATATTTTCTAATAACCCCTTAAACATTATTCAAAGCAATATTAATTAATAATCGATAAGTTTGGTCGCTGAATTTAATAATTTAATAGGTAATGTTAAACTTCTTTTAAGTAACTGTTTTGTCAGTTTCTGGAAACTCAAATATGCATGTTCAGGGAAAAACGGAGCTTAAAAAGGTACATGTTAATTACACGCTACATTCGACGGTTTAGAGGCAGTTATTATCTTCATCACGCTTAAACATTTGTCAAGATAAAGTTTTCCGTGGAGGTATTTGATTTTCTGCCCTTCAATATTGATTTTTTAATTAGATCACGAATAAACTGAGACTAGGTAACGATATTCTATATTTACTCTTGGTAGTATAGTTGTTGACATCGAATGCTCTCGTACATCTGAAGTTTCTCTTCGACATGTTGTACGTTTGTGTCGTTGCAATGTTTATTTAATTATTTTACTGAAATTTCCACAGACGATTACTGTTATATATTATTTACTAGTTAAAAAGCCTGCTTAAATAAGGAAATATATTGGCGAAATAGCAAAAAAATAAAGAATTAAGTAAATATTATGTATAAATTAATGTGTGATTTTCATATTTTCATTAAAAAAATATAGAGAGATAACTACGGTAAGCAATATAATTATCATCATCTGAGTAATGTAACGGTTAATGGTAGGTTATGATGAAAGTTAGAGAAAATCCAACAGACTATTACACGTACAGTGCCCTATCTATCTCTAGTATTTCTTTCTTCATCTCAGCGTAAGTCCTACCTTTCTTCATCCCATCCATAAACCTATTCTCTTTCTCCCCCTTCCCCGCTTGCCCAATATCCTTCCCTCTACCACAGCCTTTAGGAAACCATCGCCCATCATTACCACTTCCAGCCATCTACCCTGCCTTCCCCTAATCTCATCCACAAGTTTCCTCTCCTCACCCACTAAGTCGAGCACTTCCTCATTTGTCTTCCTTTCCGCACCTTCTCCATCCTCCTCCACACCCACATCTTGAACGCCTGTAGCCTATTTTTGTCTTCCTTTCTCAGACACCACGTCTATGTCCCATACAACGCCACACTCCATATCAAGCTCTTCACCAGCCTCTTTTTTACATCCTTACTTAGGGTCCCCGTCATCATCTGCCTTATATTATTGAACGCTTCCTTCGCTAGCGCTATTCTCCTCCTAATGTCCTTGCTACTAATGTCCTGTTTTTCTAGCGTACTACCCAAGTAATTAAATTGTTCTATTTGCTCCAGTTTGTGTCTTCCTACTTTTATGACCAGCCTCGATTTCTTTGCCCTAGAGAATCTCACTACAGTAGTTTTCCTATGATTAATCTTCATTCCGTATTTCTCACACTGCTTTTGAAATGCATCTACTAAAGCTTGGTAAGCAATATTTAATTTATAAATCCCAGAGATTGCCTTTTAAACAATATTTTTGATAAATCAGGTGTAAAAATGCATACGACCGCGCCATGTGTCAGTTATTGTAGAACGTAAATGGGAGCTCCCTTGCCATCTATTGATTCACATTTGAATCACTATGTATAGCAACTGAATCATACATTAGTATGCGTAGCGTTTTATATCAGTAGTAGATTCGCTTATGTGTCCCTCGAGTAGATGAATAAACGGAAGAGAAATGACAAATACGTCTTGGTCGTGTTTCTCCGTCGTATTGATTTTAGCATTCATCATATTGATTCTCTCCGTCGTCGTTGCATAGTGTTTACTTTCCCCTTATATTAATTTAAATTGTAGATATATTTTTACAAATTCCTCAGAAAAATTTTGCAGAGTTACATCTTCAGCTACATTTGTGTTTGAATATACGTAAAGAGTAAACATATATGTGCCTGTCATGCTCACTTTCCGTACGACCAATGCAAAAATACTCGAACTTTAATACCCTTATATCTGTTAAGTCGGCTTGAAAAAATTATTGCGATGCTGTAAAATAAATTAGGATCTCTACGTTAATTTTTGGTGATTTATAGCTGATAATATTAAGTTAAGAAACTTAAGGATAAATTATTATAGTACTGGAAACTCCAACTTCTACTCTACAATTTAAGATGCTGAAATTGTGAGCCAATTCAAGGTGACTCATAGAGTGCACATTTTAATAACTTTTTAAGAAGGTCAAATAAACTCGTGGGCCACATTTCACTAAACATATTTGTTTATACGATGGCAATCGACATTTGAAGTAATTTAAATGCACTAATGCAAATTTTGCATGAATTATGTTTTTAAAATTTTTCCTTAATTAAAACATTGTTATGACGTGGATTTTCGGCGCGGAAATCGAAATTTAAGCAAAATATCATGTCAAAATACGCCTTTTTAAACACAGCATCATACTTGGATATTTGTTAGCAACCATTAAAATAATATGAAAATTATAATTTTGTGTTCAGAAAACAATCTGTACATGTGTTATCGATTTATTATGAAATACATTTAACGTGCCATATATGTAAGAGCTTGTATTTTCGGCGCGGAATCCGAGATTTAACCAAAAGATCATATAAAAATACGATTTTATTTCGGCATCATTCCTTTATATATTTTAGCAGCCATTATAATAATAAGAAACGCATGATTTCACGTTTAGAAGAGAATCTGTACATATTTGATGGAATAATTACGAAATTCATGTAATTTGCCATATATTTAAGAGCGAGGTCTCCTTTATAAAATGGTTATTCAATATTTTGTTTCTTCCTCCTCGTTCTATTTTCTCTCTATCGCCTCATCCCGAGACGACAGGCATACGAGGATGTCCTCACGGTTGATAGATACCCCGATTTCATTTTTCTCTTTTTTTTATGTCCATCCTTTCTTCTTCCCAGTCCTTCCTTTTTAGGCTCCCTAGAGCGAGTTTCTGGCGCTCCGGAGGGGTCAGGAGACGCACGTGGCGATAAGGGAATAGGGGATGTAACGTGGACGCGTGGGAATGGGGGTGGGGGGCAGAGGAGGAGGAATGCGTGCGTTTTTTCATCGCACGGGAAGATATGCGGTCCTCGGCTTTCCCATTCTCTTCCAACCACGTCACACGGTTCATTTTTCCCATGCGTTTCTCCATTTGTTGCGCCTAGCCAGCGCTACTTTGGGATCTACTTCGTGTTTCATCGCAAGGAAACGCTGTTTTTTTACTAAATAGAGCATACATACGCACCCATCATTCCTTACAATTCATGGTAGGAAATTGAGCTTAACCTTATAGGCTTTCAATATGCCGATGCATAGCCTGAATACATACTTAGTGACGTTGTACGGGAGTATAATAAGGTTTCTTGTTCGAAATGTATCTCACTAAAAATTGACGAGGTTTTGCGTCACTATATTTTTAACTAAACTCTGTAATTATTTATAAACATGCACGGAAAATTCTACAGCTACCAAGAAACCTTAAATTCGTAAAAATATTTTAACTGTAATTTTCGAGCATTATTTGTAACCTTTCTGGGAGGTATAACAATACCTTGGCAGCGTATGGGATAATAATGGGGGTGGAAATATGACGCCTTAAAAGGCGTCTGTGAATTTTACACCTTGTGAATTCATTAATTATATGCCTTAAAAGGCGTTTTCAAACTGGTGGGGGCCACGGTTTCATTATAGTGGATTTAAAATAAAACATGTTATCACTATTCGGTGCTTAATGCAATGAGCAATTCTGCAAGGGTCTCTTTGTTAAGTTGATACTAATAATATTGGAAAGAAAGAATTGCTAACTTCACAAAGCTATTTTCAAAGCAGCAGTTTTATGTAATTTCAGCGGGCTGGCGTGCAGGCAGCACCGTTTTCCCGCCAGGGCCCCGCATTCCGCCCGCATTGCCTTCCTTCCACCAAATAAATAAACTTCTATGCTTAATCCTTTTGCATGCTCGCGAATTTCGATTGGCGTCTTCAAAAAGTATCCACTCCCTTAGCTTTTTTTGTTATAAACTGGCCATTTTAATGATATTTCTACATTACTGCCGTATCCGTGCATACCTTGCATGCTTCTGTTACATTCATCCATTGCTTCGTACACTGTCTTATTCTTAAGACTACTGATATTCCTCCTTTTAAGATAGGTTTTCGCCACATTCACCCATGCCTTTCTCAGTCTACTAAACCCTCTCAAACCATTCACTCCTCTTCCATTAGTCTGTTAAGTTATTCGAATTCCATGTATTCTTTCTGCATGGCCAAACCACCAAATCCCGCTCCTTTCATATATGTCCATCACGGAAACATACTGTCTGTATTCATTCATTACCGATTCATTTATAGCTGTATCTCCACTACTTTTACCGTAAATAATTATCAGATACCCAATACCCACTGCTTTTAGCTTTAAATTATGCTTCTCCCGGGATGCTCAAGTTTTACTTCCGTGCAATAGAGTGGGGTCTAGTAAACTTCCACAAAATAGGTGCAGGTGAATTTTTCCCTTCGTGGTCCAATGAGGAGTCTTTATGAAAATTACATGGTTTGGGGTTTCCATCTTATGGATGGCGAGTTGATGTGTGAAATAAACAGTGAACAAATCATTCACCTGTACTGTCCTGGGATCCAAGTTCAAGGAATTAATTTTTTCACTGTGAATATCTCACATACATTTGTCTCCTATCGTGTGACTTCCGTTATAGCTTAAGGTACCTGGAGAGGAAATCGTGTGTTATTGAGTACACATTTTAATAATTGTTTTAAGTAAGCTGAAAATTCTTGTCTTGGGCCACATTTAATTTTAGTGGATCTGTTTTTGTATTTTAACTCACCATGCAGGCAGCAATGGAAATGATAAAAGAATTATTTTTAGCTTGTTTTCCTTAATTTAAGCATGTTATGACTGTAGTTTTTGGCTGGGTATTCGAAATTTAGACGAAATTATGTTTAAATGTGTTGTTTTCGAATATTGGACTCGGCGTACACCTTAATATTTGTTAACAGATTTTATAATGATAATAAATGTATTATTTCACGTTTAGAAGATAATATGTACATATTTAATCGAAGTATTACGAAATATATGTCGAGGGTCGTAAGGTTACGTGTTAAAATAGCATTGAATTGCCAAAATAAATACGGTAAGATGCAATTGTTTCAATTTTTTCTATAGATGTCAATAATAAGTACACATATGCAGTGTTTCCAGTAAATCTGTTGAAAAAATATCGCTCCAACCACCTTATCTTCTCGGTTAAACGTAGATTACTGTGATATAACCATAAAACGTGATAAATGCTTATACATGCATCTTCAAGTTGTACTGTAACGAGATCACAATACCAGGAATATGCTTATGGAGGAATATGTAGATTGTAGGTCCACTATTAGCCTTAAATCTCCTTCCTTATTCATGATTATCAGTTGCATGATGTTTCTTAAATTAAAACATAACAGGTTCTGGTCCGAGTGTTTCATATTTCGTCATTGATATTTCAAGTACGTTCAGAACGTATTTATGCTTCACTTCGGTAAAATAGGCATGTGATAGAATGGAAATAAAATTAACCAGATTAAATAACATGGTAACAACACTCTCCCCGACAACTTACTAGCCAAATTCCTAACTTCACTGTTACGATACTTATATATAAAAAACTAGTAATAAATAAATTTTTAAAAATAAATAGAGCAATAACAAATGTTGAAATAAAGGTATAAGTGTAAAATAGACGTTACAGCAATACATTAACAAATTAATCCCCCAGATTAGACTACTTAATAAAAATAACTGTAAGGAGAAAAAAACAGCAATAGTTACTGAATACCGACACAGCTAATGCCTAAAACCCAAAAGAGATCACACAACCCCTTAAAAGCTTTCCCCAATCCATGTAGATCATGCTAAAAAAGAAACCTAAAGGCGAAATTGCCTGTAACCAAAGTTGCAGTAGGGAAGAAGGGTGGAGACAATCCAGCCTCCAGCTTTAGCCTTCCTGAACGAATGACGACATGTGGACTACGGGACCACTTGCCGTGGACCATCCCCTCCAGCGGACGAGGTATGGTACTTACACGTGCTCACCTCAAACCACCCCAAATAGGGATATGATGACCGCTGAGAAATTTACGCCACAAACAGGATTCATCTACATCTACATACTACCCCGCAAGCCGCCTCAATAGGCGTGTGGCGGGGGGTGTTGGGACACCAGCCGTTTACATATAAAAAGGAAACGCTCTAGTGAAATTACGTCTAGCATTTATTATAGTCCCTTATTGTTCGGGGGAAAAACGAATTCCCATACCTATCCGTTCGGCAAAATATCTCTCTCAATTTATCGTTTCTGTCGGACCTGGAAATATAATGGGGTTCTAATATGATGTTCTCCGTGTCGCTCTGAAAGATATCTATTCTCAATTGTTCAAGCAATCTAAGCCTAGCGCGCAGCCTCCGAGTCTCTAGCGAGATTCAAAGCCGTTTGCCGTGATTCACAGGGAAACCCGCGAGGGAATCTGGTATCCTAGTCACTACGACCCCATAAAATCGAGCTTATTAGATAAATCTAACTACTGCATTGCCATTATTATTAGATATTATAAGGGTGGTCTACCGGTTGAGAATGGTTTAAATGTGAACGTGAATAATAAATAAATAAATAGATAGAAGAAGAAAGTAAAATTTTTTCTAAGGCTTTTACAGTTGAAAGCTCCTATCTACTTACTCAGTTTCTTTCATTTCTGCATGCTTTATATCTCTCTAAATACCATTTATAGAGCTTATCCTCTTTCCTCCTAGCTTACCCAGCATCCTTCTCTCTATCACGGCATTCAGCAACCCTTCAGTCCTCCTTACCAACCACCTACTCTGCATTCCCCTAATCTCCTCTGAACGTTTCTTCTCCTCACCCACCATACCATGCATTTCCTCGTTTGTCTTCTTTTCCGTCCATTTCATATTCGGTTAATTTCAGTGGGGGTTTATACGAACAACTTGTCAGTTCTGGTTCGAATCCCGGTGAAGTCAAATGATTTTTTCATGACTAATTTCACCCTCATTGGTAAATTTGCGCCCGTGCGCGTGAATGTGTTCCACATCATTTGTGTAATCTCAATGGTTGGAATAATTGTCTTCATGAAACTGTTTTAATTTTGTCTTTTGAATTTCAACGAATCCTCTACATGTAATATAATAAATGTCATACGGTACAACAACAATGGAAGGTCGTAGTGTGTAGGAAAAGATTAAAGAAGCTAATGCTGTGGGAAACTTGTGCTTACAAATGGAATGGATTCTCGTCATCTCCTTATAAATTCCCACCCCCCAGCCCCAACTCCCCGCCCTCCCCTCTTCTACCACCCTTCTTCCCCCCCTCTCCCCCCCCCCCCCCCACGACTCCTTAACTGCCGTCCCGAATCTCTCACGTGCCTCCCGTTGCCATGACTGCCATGCCATCTCTTTTTCGGTGCAGCTCCGCTTGCTACTTGCTATCTGAGATCCCATCTCACTCCCCCCCCCTTTACTCCTCCTCCATCATTCCTCAATCCGTCTCTCTTTCTCAAGACGCAAGGAACTCCTCAACCCTGCCTCCCTCCCTATCCTTCCTTCCCAACCTTTCATCTAGACGTCTTCCTCTCCTCATCGAAAGAGGTTTACGTTGGGTTTAGGTTCTTCGTGATAACGCGATCTGTTGATTCTACTCTAAAACTCATTCTGCATTGGCTAGAACAGCGTAGGAACCTTACAAGTAAATCTGGGAAAGATGTAACTTTCTGACCCATCGCACAAAATGTTAATGAAAGAATTGGACATAGTCCTAATCATTCTTAGGTCCGTACTAGGAATATGAAGCAAGTCTCGTGTACACTACAAAAATGAATGCATAGATAATCATACATACGCCCATCCCTTATCAGGGTAGGCAGTGTCATAATAGCTTAATACTTGGCGGTTAGACCTAGAAAACTGGCTTCGATTTTAACAATTTCCTTCATTTTACCCTATCTTTACAAACCTCTTTCTTTTGCCACATCCATGCGCTGCTTAATAGACGTTCTCTCATCCAGAAAAAGAATAATAGGAGGATTTTATTAAGTTGAAACAAAATGCACCTCGTTCGTAAAAAGCATTTCTATAAAAAGCATAGTAAGTACAAATGACTTTTTGGAAAAAATCGGATGAGATTCTCTGCGAACTCATACATACCTCGCAGGCAAGCAAGATTAACTCCCGGTTTTATAAGTATGTTCTCGGTATTAAAATCGATGTTAACACTTTCTCCCACCACGTGGTGGAAGTACCAAGGAACACTTTGAGGTGGAAATATCATTTTAGCCATCTCAAGTTGATATTTATACAATTTAGGAGCCATATATGGTGGTGTATATGATATGTTTGCATTTTTAATTTGATTTTTGTGCAAGTTAAGAACCATGCTCGGAGATGAATGTGAAAAGTTTGTCTCTTCAGAAGAATTATTAGGCGGCGGGTGACAAGTCTTTCAAAAGGTATACCCAACAGGCTAATTGCAAGTTGTAAAGCGAGCCTTATCTCTATGCACTTTAAAATTATAATAATCCTGTTATTTTCTATTGTGTAACTTTTTCATTGTATTTACATGTATTGCGCAGTTAATGAAGGGAATTCATCCATAAAATTATTTATATTTTTCTTACCAATAGTTGTGCAATATCTTAGTCTTACGGCTCTTTTTATGCATTAATGTTTTTGATGTGCATGCGAATGAACATCTATCTTATGATTCGTTCTCGGTGACATGTAAGGTTTTGCCGCGACCAATATATGAGTACTTTCGAGGGCCTAGTGTGCAAAAACTATTAGAATTACAGAATATCTAAAACTATGACTGGATAGCCCGCTTTGTCGACTACCGGAAATGGTTTGTCGCGAGTGGAGGGGGGGGGTTGCGAGGTGATTTCACAGCGCTGCGCGTGGGGGTCTAAAATTGGACTTGTGTGGGCACTGCGCGCGCTTAGTTCAGTTGTATCTCCGGAACGAGTTGGCCAATTTTAGTGATAGAGGTGTCTACGGAGAGCTGAGAACGTAAGTTAGACGTTAATAACACAAGAAATATAAAATTAACATTGTAAAACAGAAAACATTGGTGACCATCGACCAATTGATCATAGATTAGCCATCTGTACTAATGATTTCGATGAATAAATGTTATATATAGCGTAATTTTCTTTCTATTATTTCAACTTTATTTCTAAAAAACAAAACAAAATAATCTCCCAATAACGAGAGTAACGTATGTAATTCCGCATTCACGAAATAAAGATCCAACGGGAGTATCGAGAATAATACTCCCTGTATTTTTTCAATAATACATTTTCCTCTTATTTTTGAGGCCTTTGTTTTGCTAGAGGCATGCATGATGATCCCGCGGCGCTAGCAAGTTCTGAAAATTGCAAGATTCGCGACAAGTTACCGTAAATACGATCGGCCTTCCAAGTGGAGTCAAACATCTTCTCCGACTCGATTTTAAATAAATCAGTTTCGAGTCAACTCCTGTGTGCATCTGGTGCTTATAATGAATTCGATAACCATAACTAAAATTCAGTCATACATTCGGCCGTGACACTTGTGAACTTAATGCTACCTCCCAGCGGGCAGCTACGTTTTCCTTGTGCATATTGTTCCATTTGCTGTATTTCTTGTGCGATGAAGTCAGTGGTAAGATGGCTAAATATGATATCTCCGTTTTTTGCAAAAGTGAGTTATGCATACCGTTGGATTCGTGGTGCTAATACCGTTGGATTTGGAAAGTTAAAAAATGGTGATAACAACAGTTTTATACTTATATTACGAAAGTGCAATACCTAAACTTTGAGATTCTGAGATTTCAGAGCCTACTAAACTTTAAAACTGCCCTCCTACAAAATATGCAAAACATGATATCATATTTGAACACCTTGAATCGAAATATCCCTATATTTTACCAATCTTGCCTCAACCGGTAGATTATCTATTAGTGTGATGACGAATATTTTAAGATATGTCCCTGCAGTTAGTGTTTGCCCTTTGATATACTTGTTTTAAAGTGATGAATGAGAATCACGATGAAAAAATATAATTTCTCCCCCTTTCTTTATGATGAACCTTTTCTGCCTATGATTTTGTTGATTGATATCGATGTGATGTACCCTTAATCATGTCGTAGTTTTCTTCGATTGGCTAATAAGCACCTATATCGCTAACCATAAGTAATTCTACTTCATTCGCTGACAATTCAATCTTTGCGCTTCAATCAACTCATTCTTATATGCACTATTATTTATCTTACCCTAATCCGTGACGTGCATATACTTTCATTTGTTTTACCCCTCCCCCTACCTTATACACTACGTTCAAGTGTTTGCACATGTCATGTTGCTTTTACTGGAAGGAAACTTACCCGCCGGAATCACCGTGGGGGGGGGGGGGGAGAAGTTTTGCAATCGGTTAGCGAACAGAAGTTTTTTATTAAAGCTGCGCATTTTCCTTGGGGCTGTAAAAGTTTCAACGTAACTGGTCCAAGGCGATAACATGTGTGAGGGAGTACTCCAGAGAAACATGCTTTTCGGCTTATTTTACGTAACATGATTTAAACATTCCTCTTAGGTGCGTGATCGTTACCAGGAGATTCCCCAGCGGTACCATATGGACACCTCGTTCCGTTTTATCAGTTCCACGTCTTATTTTTTAGATCTATCTTAATGGCTATTATAATGGGAAGATTTGAAGAGAGACTGTACCCAAATTTTTATTTTTTTAGCGTGGAAATATCGCATTCAATAAATCCTATAAATAGCCTCCGGGATATTTCAACTAGGTGAAAAAAACTTAATTAGGGTATGGAACAGTGAAAGAGCTTTCACTTTCCTCTGTGAATGACAGAGTTTTTTAGTTTTGATATTTATGAAATTTAGCATATTCAAGTCCAATGAACTAGTGAACAGAGGGCTGGTACTCTTCTCTTTTTATGTCCAAAGTGATCTGAATTAACTGACCTAAATTCATATTGAAAAGGTCAGCGGAGAGGAAATTATTTTATTGTAGTCGATATGTTAATTTTAAACTTTTTATTTATGCATGAGAGTTCCTTTTATGGCATATTTTATCAAGTTATATGTCCATTCGGAAGCAGGTATATATTAATTTATCTTGAAAGAATTAAAGATGCAGGTCTTCCAATTCTGATCAGCTGAATAATTTAATCTCGATTATCATACCCTAGTAATTGTTCTACTTTCCACTACTTACGTCTCTCAAATTTTTAAATGCGCCTTGTAGGACATAGGTTACGTTCTTCGTACGTCCACGGTAACTCTAAATGAAGGTTATCAGCACTACACAGTAACCTGAAGGCCTGTATATGACCTAAGTATACTAAGAGAAGTAATGATACGTAGTCAGGAGAAACAATCGCAGTATTATAAAATTAATAAAATATATAACTATCCAATCGAGTTAGGGTCTGTTATGTATTTTTCCAACATATTTCTCCTAAAAACAGGGGTTCTTGACGCCGGAAATTACAATAATCGAATGTAAAACAATTGTTTTATTTATTTATGCTATTGGTTTTCATTAAATGTCGTGTTTAGTAAAAAAATAAGTCGTCATGTAAGTACAGTGTTATGGATCCAATAAGTGATTTTAGTAAAAGCATTGACTTAGTAAATTTATTACATTACTTCTAAACAGAGCCATTTTCAGTTCTACTGCCTCGGGCCCCAAGCACTGAAATCCGCGACTGGACTGAACGTTCCACTTCATATGCATTGTGAGTCAATCAACCGAATAACCACCACTGGAGATTGTTGACTACCAAGTCCAAAAAGAGCACCAATTTGGCTCGCATGCGTCACGCAGATGGTTCATGATCCCATGTGGTGGTCCCTTTTTGAAACGTTCACTCTCCCTCTCTGAACCGCGGATAATGGCGGGGTATTCTAATTCTCCTCTCCAGCCTTTCAATTGATATAGAGAGAAGTTTGGGTGGTTGGGTCACGCGTTGGAGATCGCGCGTGCATAACTGCATGTACTCTTCTTTTTTTTAAATCTGATTCATTGAGGGTGGTCGAGAGATGGGCGGGGCAATTCGCTCACACTCGCAACCGCTCTCGGAGATCATTTGGTCCAGCCCAGCATCCCCCGGCGCAATGCCCTTTCTTCTCTCTCGCATCTCTCTCTCGTCTCTCTCTCTCGTCTCTCTCTCTCTATCTCTCGGTGACTAAGCGAATCATGAGCCGTGATTTATGTCTGGCATAAAAAAAGGTCTCGGAATTCCATTGGGTTCATTTTCATTTTTCTCGCCCGGTCTCCCCCTACAGTACACTCCCCTTCCGTGTTGACCTTCCTCTTTCGCCTGCTTCCCGCAAATCATCCGCCATAACTCTTTCTATTTCTGGATTAGAAAACTGGACCCTATTATTATACGGTTACATATCCGTTAGGGTATATTGAATTCATTGCTATTCTCTAAATACCTTGATACGCCCTCGCCGGATCTCTCACTTAACCCATTCATGTCCAAATGATACTTTTCTCCCCTAACGTTCAAAACCCTCTACCGAGTGCTCTAAAGACCATATATTTATTACTTATTTTGAGCTCGACGATAAGAAAAAGGATTGTTTGTTCATGAACTCAAAGTAACCAGCCGCATCTCCATTTCTCTTTGTTTTCTTTTTGTAGTTAAAAGGAACACTGAGTGTAAAGAGTAATGTAGTGTACCTAAAACATAAAAAAGGAACAAAGGCATGATTTTACATTCAAAAGTATGACAAACACCTTTAAAATTATGCTTCCCAATATATCACATGACGATAATCTTTAGTGTGTCTGTACCAGGACTTGGGCCCAAACGGTTCTCTGATAATCCACAGTTTTCCACGAACAGGATTGAGTATATCAAAAAATAAACTTAACATCTGTGAAATCAGTGACATTCCGAGCCCTGAGAATTTTGGACCCTGCACAAAATAATTAAATGCGTGAAATAATAAAAATGCGAAGGAAATCCGAACGATTCGTTGAAGGCTTTAAAGAGTGAACAGAGAATGAAGCTCAGCTGATGGATGGAAAATGCTGGGAGACATCAAAGAAACTGAGGTTACACGCTGGAAAAAGGTGATTTGAGAAATTTAGATTTCGAGAGTTTCAGTATGACAGGGAGGATATTACATTAACTCCGCCCTCCTCTAAAACTGACAGAAATGACGAAATATGAAATATTCAGCACCGAACACAAAGGTAGAGTTCAAAAATAAAAATTGAAATAAGCATATATCGTATATTCCTTCTCTCAAGGCGTTATTAGTGACTACAGCAAAAACACATTGAAACAAATTGAAAAACAATCATTCAACAAACGTTTCACTTTTCATCATTCCCCTCCTAACATTCCTTTTCCCTATTCCCATCTACGACCAAATACACTGCAAGCCACCTCTAAAGGGTGTGGCAGGGGGTGAGTAGTCACCAAAATGAATTACAACATACCCTAAAGTTAGTGCGACTACGACTATTGATGCATTAGCATGAATCTCTAATGCTTGTTGGGAGGTGAAGCCTCACAAGCATACACTACACTCTAGGTATTCTACCAATATAAAAGGGGCCATTAGTATTTCTGTATATTGCAACTACATAAACGGACAGAGATTCAAGAGTAACAACTGAAAGAGACAGAGCTGAAAACATGCTCAGCGTGCTATAAGTACTATAGGTAGCAGATAAGAATACAAGTATTAGGGAGAACTACACTACTAAGAGCTACACTACCTATCGACAAACCTAGTTAAAAGTCTTACTGGCAGCTGTTATGGTCTCCTATCGTTCGCGGGAAAAATGATGTTTTGAATGTGATTTTTTACATGACGAACGACGTTTTACATGACATGTTTAAATTACATTTTAAATTTAGATGTAGGTACCTAATTCCTACGCAGACAATAGAAGTGGCTCACTTCCACCTCCCGAGATTCCACGTTCACGAGGAGATCGTGTGAGACGCACAACTGTCCCTTCCCATCTGTAACCGACGGACATTTGTTCCACTCAATTCCACGGTCACCTCTCCTCCTGCATCGCTCCTCGGATATTATTCATTCTCCCGATCGCTCTTCTTCGCGCTCCCTTTCGCCCTGTTATCTTAAAGAGGGTCGAGCAGAGCGCCCGTCGTGAGCGAGTGAATGCCCGTCTTCGCGGGTCAAGGCGCTGCCAGGATTTCATCTCTCTCCCCTCACGCTTATTATCTCACTCGTGAAGGTGTGGTGATTGTGTAAGCAAATTTTCGCTGGGAGATTGAGATGGGAGGGAATTTGTAGTCGCGAGGGTTTGTTTGATTCATTTACGCAGGCCACTTGGGCGCGAGCCATCTTGGCGCGCAGGCCTACTAATTTGCGAGAGCCACTTCGGCGCAGGTGTCGTTTGCGCGGGCCATCACCTGCGCGGGATTCCTGCGCACGTGTTAGGTGGATTCTTTAAATTGAATGGGGTTCAATGCGTGAGGCCGAGTGGAGAGATACCTATCCGATCGTCAGTTGCTGTGTTCATCCGCCTGGGACATCTATTTGTGAAGGACTATTTTATGCCTGTTCTTGTTTTTATACCTCCACTTGCGATATCGTAACAGTAAATGTTGTCTGGTATTGGAATAAGGAACGTCTGATCAGGCAATTTCACTATCCTCTCTTAAAAACATGAAGTTTTCCTAAATATCTGATTTGTATCTTTGTTTTACTCGACGTTTCGATACCACCCTAACTCTAATACGCGCGAGACCTTTTGGGTAGTGTTGACGATCTGATCTTGTTTCATACGCACATAAGGCGTTAGGCCTCTTATCACGATTACGATTATATTTACTAGATGCATCTTGAGCAGTGATTTTCAACCTTTTTTGGCCCAATTTCTCCCTTTCACCATTACTTGAAATAACATTTCCTCTTCCTAAGAAGGTCTTACCCAAAAGTGGCATTGCACATGTTAGAGAATCGACTTCAATTAGTGGCGGCCAAGAAATTTAATTTCAAACTACAATTTTACATTTATTAAATAATCTACAGAACATCACATTTCGCTGAAAGAGGTCCCAAATCCTCCCCCCCTCACCCTCCCCCCCAACTTCCCGAAATTCTCCCCAGCGGGGGGAGAGAATTCCCTGCTGATTGTGAACCCTTGATCTTCTACTGCTTTTAGATATCTTGCTTGCCCAATTTTACGCCTACTTTTTTATGGGAAGGGGAATGAGCCTAATTACTTATTTCTTATTGTTCCACGCTGAGATGTCCCACACCAAGTTGGCCTGTGCCAAAGTGGCTTGTGCCTAAATTATTTTCGCCAAATACGTCCTGTACCGAAGTGGCTCAAGCCGAGACACTTAAGTTTCCCATTCCCTTCAGTTATTATTGGCTGGATTCAGAATATTGCATCCGTAGCTCACGATATTCACTCCCAACATTTATCCAATGGGACGTATCCTATACTCCCGAATTACGTAGCATGGAAGTCGCATCGTAAATTTTAGGTGCAATTTTTCCATTTATTATTGCCGTTAGCAATGTGCTCTCTGATTGGCAAAACGCAGTGATTTTGTAAATTCTTCGTTGATTGACGCGGATGTCGACAAGTAGCCAATCATCGTTCGTAGATTTTTACAAATTTCATACCTCGCTAATATCACAAGGAAAAAATCACTGCATTTGTGTTCCTCATCATTGGTCGCGGTACTTTTCTTGCTGTGAAACTCACTTTCATGTAATTTACTGGTCACTTCGTGATTGAGATGTATTCCAAATAATTGTAGTTAAATCATCAGCTGGATATTTCATGTTTCAATCATAAAAATTGATTTATTTCTTCTCGGATATGGAACAGAAGGGCTTTCGGGACTTTGCTCTAGAGGCAAATGCTGAAGATCAATTGGACTGATAGGATTAGAAATGAAGAAGTGAACAGAGGATGGAAAAGGTTCAGGTAGATTGGCCCATCTCCGAGAGACAAGGAACATAATCGAAAGGACATTACAGGGAAAGTACCACGAGGAAGGCAGAGGGACAAGTATACATAGGCCAGGTAAAACCGGAAAATAAGACCGAAGATCTAAAAGGGCATAAAGTGGACAGGGTATACAGGAGTCTATCGATCTTACTGTTGAATAACTAATGATAATCATATTTGAAAATGTCCGGAAAAACTACATCAGTTTTGCTGTAAGTTGCACTTTCCGAATAATTTGAAGATTGAACATAATAGCGGCCATTATAATACATTTTGCATCCAAAGTGTTAAAATCCAATTTTAACAAGATTCCTTTGATTTTTCATTGCTCTGATGGAAGTAGTAATTCGCTTGCTTTAGTAAACTTTAATGCTTTAGTTATTACAGCTACATCCCTTTGGTACTACTCTAGTTTTGATATACACCAAAGACAGGGAAATTCGCCATGAAAAATTAATTTGACTTGACCGCGATTTTTTTGCAATCGCAACGTTTGAAAAACCCAGTTTTGATCCTCAAGTTCTTTTCAGTTCCTTTGTTAACTCCCAGAAAGATGCAATTGGGGAAATACCCCCTTATTACTCTAGTTACTACAGTTAGACCCTTTTGGTATAAGCTAAATCTTGGCTCTCAAGTTATTCTCAGTTCCTAAATTAACGACAAGAAAGATGTCTCGGGGAAAAATCTACCAGTGTGTCGAAATCATATGATATATCAGCCTCCAGGGATTGCCTAAAGGTGTCGAAAACATTTCGGCATTTTTTATTGGTTGCGATAATTTCTGGGAAAAGTTTCCTTCCAGGTGAAATCCATTTCATTCCAAAAATGGTATCGCGTTCGAGTCAAAAAAACGTTTTTCATCATATTCATATTTGGTATGTTGCTATAAACCTCCATGTGTGCCCCAATGGAAGGCCTTTTGCGGTTGCAACCAAGCATTAATGGCTGGCTCGACCTACTCAGCCACTGACTTAATTTCTCTTCCAAAAACATTTATGCAACACTTTCTCCTTCACCCTGTGCGAAAAATGTTCGACGTTATATTGCTCCTGCTTTTATGCTGCGGATAATGGAAAAGGTTGGGTCAAATCAGAGGGAATTAGGTCACGGAAACCTTTATCAAGATTGCCGTTAAAGTTTTATTTTGTCTTTGAGTGTGAATACCATTGCACCTGTTATAGAATGGCGACGATAATGCCTTCAGTGTTGATGATAAGGCAGAGGAGCTAAACCACATCTTCATACTAACAGGAAATGGAGGAATCCGAATTTTGGTGCATTCAGATTATGTATAAAATAAAAATTACGGGAAGTTATAAGTTAAATGAGCAGAGATAAATTGTGTGGAACGATTATTTATTTTAATAACATTTTTGTCATTATTTCCCCGATTGCTCCGCTGCAATTCTTCTCTCCACTCTCCCTTCAGCCAACCACTTCATTCCAACATACATAATTATTCACTTTGACGTTAGTCATGGCTTGTGTGATGTTTTCTGTTCTGAGTCTACCACTGTAGTGGTTCCCATTCATTTCCTCCTCCATTATTTTTTTCAGTAGGTAGTCTACTGTTTCCCAAAATCTGTCCAGTTAGTTTTTCTGTTCTTCTTCTGAGTTTTTAGTAGGTTTTTTTCTCTCCAACTCTTCGTTGGATTTCTTAGTTTGTGGTTCTTGCCGTTCATTTGATCTGAAATAAATGTTATAATTAGGTGCTTTCTTACTCCCAGGGTTGCGTAAACACCGATTGATATGTCCATGTCTATTTAAGAATCTGCGACTAATGTGTTCTTGTAGCGACGATTCCATTCCTTAATTTTCTCATCCATTTCACATTTCTTGAAATTCGGGAATCGATCCATTTATGAAGCAAACAGGCCAATGGAAAAGATTTTATTAAATTGATTCACGAAACTCAGCCATAGATTCCAGATTTGGCTACACTTTTATTGACGACAGTAGAAGTCCAGAATTAAGGAAAAGAGACAAAGCCCAGTCAATGTAATTACGAAATAAATTCCGCTGTTATGTATCTTTATACCATTTTTAAAGGTCTAAATAGTAGAAACCTTCAGTTGGTACGATGTTTAATGCAAATATTCTCGTGAATATTGGTAAGTTACGTCATTGGTTGAGCAGTAACGAAGGTGTACTAATTTTAGCCTTCGTATTTTCCATGAAAAATTCAGGAATCTGAACAGCTGTCATGCGATATTTTAATTTATGACATCGATAGAACTTACAAAAAGTGAATTTAGCCTTGCAGAATCTGCATCCCTTCGCCTCATGTATATTTTCGTGAAATAAACTCCTCATTTACATTTTCGGACGTTATCTACTTTGGATTCGTGACTTTTTATCCTGCTTGAGAAAACCTTAGGCGTGCGTTCGATAGTTACGGAATTAGAAAGGAAAACGTCCTTTCGCTGAATCGACCGCGCTTTAAGTCAGATACTTGGTGATAACTCTGAAACCCTGATTCGAGTTTTTTTTCAGCGTCACGTTTCTCTTGAAGTGGTCCGAACACATTACTCAATACTTGCGAATGTTTTCATTCAAACTAGTCCGTACATTTTTTATCTCCACCCCGTTTGAAAAGGACCAATCGCGAGTTCTTCAGCCACCTGCTTGGTCGTCCAGTTCGTGAATCTTCGATGCATAAAAGAGATAAAGTTGAAAGCTTCTCCACAGCACAGCACAACCACGCACAAGCACAACCACGATGTGAGTGAGGCACTCGCAATAGCTCTGTGAACATCGGCGAAGTCTCTCGTGATCAGAAAACGCTCCGACGTACTTATTTTCCATTGCTCACCTCGCGTTCCTCGTGATAGGCCTGTTTCCAATGACGATCCCTGGTCAATTCACCAAATACCGAATCCCCGGTAACCATTTCCATGCATGACTATTTTTACATGAAATTCTTATGAATTTTAAATGCTGGGAGATTCATAGTGCAGGGATAGGGAACAGACATATATATGGCTGGCGGCGATGGAACAAAATTACAGTGATCTCGATTGTCCATTAGCAGATTTACCGAGGTTCTGCATTATCCAAAGTACATTTTCAGTTAGATGACCGCATTCTTCAGTCTGTAATATAGAAACTGCAATTAAATATTTGGTTGCCTCATCACAATATCTAATACTTATTTTATTTGATTCATCATCATAATGCATTTATTTGAAGGCTCCCATTGCCAAAGATATTTTGCTGCAGTGATGCACTGAGATATTCACTGAAAAGCAATGAGAAACACATCTGGACAATTGGCGTGTACATACTATAAGGAGGAAAATATTAATATTTTGTTTGAATTATTATTTATTCAAAGTGATTTTTTTAAATCAAAGTATGTAAACGTCGCTCTATAGTAAGGAATGAAAACATTTCATGACTTACGTAGGATTGACGACCCTTTCGTATAATCCGAGTTTTTTATTATCCTAAGTAGTATCAACCCACATTAACTCTAATTATTGAGACTATACTGTATGAATGCAAAACATTTCCTTAGAACTCGAAAATTATAAGAGTTATTTCCCAAGGGGTCAAGTGCCATTGCAAAGAGGAAGCTTGAAATTCTTAAGGAATAGCCATGCTTGAATAAATGACGCCATCATATTTAAGGAGGATACCACCAAGTATAGGTATGAAATAACGAGTCACCACCAGCGTAAGTTTAGTGTAACTTGAAGTAAAATCGTGCGAGAGGCTCGTGAAGGAGCTTATTTGATAGCTTTTAGTTTGTTATATTCTGTAGAACGCTTAACAAAATTAATTTTACTATTATGATTACCGCAATAACGATTTTATGCGTGCACTGAAACTCGTTGTAATCTCGTAATTTTTTTAACTTGGAAAAATTCATAATAATCATAATTTTTAACTGTCCTATTGCTATCCACCTAAAAAAACGCATGATATGCTAAAACATCACGTAACAGTCGATAGTAAAACAAAAATATATAGTTTGAGGATTGTAAATAATATGGTGAAAGTCAATAAAGTTTGCAAGTTTTTATAGCATTCTCCATTATTTATATTTGAACATAAAAAGATAAATTGGGAGTTTCAATCGGTTTAAATAACAATATATTTATATCTACATATATATATAAATATCTACACATATGTATTATAATAAGGAAGTTAAACAAGAGCAAATCATTATATTTTTAGGCAAAAGGGGAAAATATATGATGTCGATTCAACAATTTTTTGTTCAAATATGGATAGCTAATAAAAGCTAAGGATAGCTACCATTGATTACATTTCTTTTAAAAAATAAAGTTTTTTTATTAGCTGCCTGAAACCATATCCTCGGAGAAAACAGTTTTTTAGGAAAAATTAATTTCGGGGCAATAAATACTCTGAAAAGAGATTGGCACAGCCACAATTTGGTATGTGTCATCAACATATCTGTTGGAGGAGGACTGAAACAAACTAAACCGGGTTTATTTCACAAATGAAACCGGAATCTCTTGGTAAAATGATTCATTATCATTTCGAAATGGCCGAGTGTAAACACGTATCGCATATCACGTCGACGGACAGCTCGAAATGGAAACGAATGTCCGGATACCGGAGGCAATGTTCCGCATGAGTTGGCTAAATGGAAATCTTGATTGATGCTTGAATGTGAAAGGATGGATCTGATCTGTGCAGGTCACCTCCCAAGTCTTCAATGCTCTCAGTTGCGTACGCTTAAAAATTCTGCTGTCGCATCATCAAATTGCACGTAATGGTCAGAGCATGGAAGAAAGAATTGAAAGGAAATATCTAGGGCAATGTAATATCTCAGTGTTTGAAACTAAAACTGCTTTCGTGCTTAGGCTACGGATGAGGTGTTCTCGCTGTCATGTGGGTGCGTAAATCTAGATTGGATTACAATCTCGGTACTAGACGGATCCTTTCTTGGAAAGAAAGTTTTCAATTGTACTTCTTCAAGTTTTATTTTTTTCCTCGAGTTTTTTTACGTTTTTTACTCCCCAATGGATTATATAAATCATGATTTGTCCTACACATGTTTATGAGGGCCTTATTTTAAGATTATCTCTAAAATTGCTGATTCTATAACTTAGCACCCTATATATTTTAGATGCTAATTGAATGTATGACTTAATTATAATACATTGGCCTTCAAAGTCTAATATTTTGATAAAATCGGTGGCGAACCTGAAAGCTACCTTTAAGTATAACTCCTTCGTGAATTTTTGGCAAATAAAAACACCTTTATGATGTTTCATTCTCCATATTCGCCGGGCATGTCCCCCTTCAACTTTTTCCTAATCCCTAAGATAAAAAATACCGTGAAAGAAGGACGTTTTGCCAACACTGAGGAGATGATGGAAGAATTGCTGAAGAAGCTAAAGACCATACTGAAAATTGCGTTCCAGAAGTGTTTTGAAGATTGGAAAACGCGCTGGCAAAAATGTATTATATTAAGGTGATTGCTTTGAAGGGTAAAAAATTAATTTACGAATAAATAAATATTCTTGAGACCAAAGAAAATTCCGCTTTTTAAAATTAAAACTCGTATTTACACTCGCAACAGGTAAAGGTTTATCTCTCTTTATTCCCGTGGTTAACTGTGATCGTCGTTTAACCCTACTACCACCTACTAAAAACACCTACTACCAAAACCAATATCCAATCTCTCGTCAATTTTGCTCTCATGAGTCGTTGCATCACTTCCATGTCTCCTGTTGCATCTCTTATCTTCAGAAACTCATCTCCTAAGTGGGCCTCAGATTTCACCGTTAACCCGTTCTTCAACCACACAATTGGACCCGTCCCCACTGGGACTTGTCTTCCACCCGTAAGAAATTCATTCCTTCCCCCTCCTCTCGGCGTTTGTCGAACACTAGCGATACGTTCTGATGCACGTCAATGCCGGTACTGTCATCGATAGCATCCGCCCCAGACCATTGGAACGGGCCGACATCTGGTGCGCCCTTTCTTCTTTCGTGATGCCCAAGTGTGATGAATATTTTCAAGGTAGCATTCGTCCTATTTTAAAACTTCCTTCGGTTTGGCAGATGATTGGAGACAGAGCATACCATAGTGTTTTTCCTACATTCATTTGGTATCCTTTCAACTAAAAACTAGGATTTTTGACGGACCCAACATGGAGGTGGGTCTATGTGGATCTTTGAGTGCGCATCATATTAATTTTTCGAGTCGAAAAATAATTATCCGATTTTTTTTTAAATTTTATTATATATGGTTATGCATAATCGCTCTCATTGATCTGGTATTCTTTCAACTACAAATGCTGATCCACATTTCATGTAGTACCTAATGGAAAAGATGCGAGAATAATATTTTATAATTCATTACTTCAGTTTTCCTCGCGATATTCGAAATTTAGGAAAAATTATATTTAAGTACGTTTTTTTTTAATATTGGATTCGGCGTGACACTTTGATGTACATATGTTAGCTGACCCTAAAACAATATAAAATGTATTATTTCGCGTTAAGAAGAAAATGTGCTCATATGCAATTGAATTATTACGAAATTTATCTCATGGCCATATGGCTATGTGTTAAAATAGTGTTGAATCCCCAAAAAAAAACCAGTGGTTATTTTTTTCACTTTTAACCATTGAAATAACTAAAAATGACGGGTATGCAAAGTTTCAGTCATATTTGTTCTTAGACAAAAATCGCTCCAACCACTTTAGTTTGTTCGAATGGGTTGTTATCTCCGTCTAGAGAATCGGATCAATAAAAATTATCAATACAACTGAATTAAAGTTGAATTATCAATATAACTGAATTACAGAGATATTTTATTAGGAGAATTTATTATCCCAACCTCTCCATGTGTGGTAAATGGCTGCTAAATAAGTTATGCATTTGGCACGTCATTTTGGGAGGATTCATATAATCCTTTGCTACAATTTTATTTTTTTCCTTCATCCCGTGAAAACTCCACCGCCACCATATTTTAGTTAAATAATTCATTGGTCGTTCAATCCTAAGCTTGGTTGACTGCAGCCCTCCATCCTTCCCTATCTAAAGCCCGTTTCACGGGATACTTGATCCAGCACAAGTTCGAGGATACTCGCTAGTATAATAGCTTCCAGTATCGTGTAATATAGAACCAGCATGCTGACTAGCCAGTATAATCACTATCACACTGGCTGAGCTACTTGATTTCATAATTGATGCGGTACTAGTTTGCTGCTAGCTCCCAGTAGGCCGTAGCCGTCGACCAATCACGTTAGCTTTCACAGTCGCAGTGCGATTTTCACTTTTTTTAATCAGCGCCTCACTTATTCGCGGGTGTTGCGCACTCTTTGGTGGTGAAGTTAATGTGCCGTGAGTGTCTCGACAATCACTGCTATTACTGGAGCAGCCGAAAGTCGCCTTCTTTCATGGTAATATTCCTTTTTTTAGTTCGCAACAGTGGATGCCAGTACCGCTTCATCGCAAGCACAAGTTCAATGATCGTGTGAAACCTTCTATCACGGTTTCTATCATACTGGGTTTTGTCCTCAATATCAAGTACCAGCTAGCATACTAGGTCTTGTGATGGATCAAGCATCGTGTGAAACAGGCTTAATGCTAGTACCCTTTCTCCATGGTAGTCCTCATTATGTACTTTCCTCTTCATTTGGCCTATATATTTAGTTAAATGAATAAATGGAAATGAACGTGTCTCATTTTTCCGTCCTTTAAGAGCCAAATAGTCAGAAGATGAATCTTTAATCTAGTATTATCATTTTTTTAGGAATTAAATTAGGAATTTATAACCTTGACTTTGCCTAATAACTAACGGTGTGTAGTTTGTATGTTTTCTCAACCATTTGTTACAATTTGTCCATTATTTACTGCGGTATCTACTCAACTACTTATAAAAATGTACCTACCACTCAACGCAGTATCTAATATTTACAGAACCGCGAAAAAAACATGCTGTTTTGAAGGCTTTTTAGCCGTACGACGTGAAAAAATGAGTCAAGTTAGGCACTAATGTAGATATATTTATTTAATTACTGTGAATTTTTGTCACGATATTTTTGCTACACTAATATTACAGTATTTACTTCTCACTTCTTACAGATGCTGAGTTTCAATATAAAATTTTAATATGGTCTCCATTATGACTAGGGAACTATCTCGCTTAAACTACCTTAAGTATGTACTCACCTCGTCTGTCCCCAAATCCCAACCTCTCCTTTTCTCTCTCTCCTCTCTCTCTCTCTCTTATTTCTTCCTTGTCACCACACTTCACTTCCTCCTAAGCTGTCACGTCACCCCACCCGCTGTTACACCAGTTGCACCACGTAATGGTCTGTCTCCTTCTCCTCTCTTGCACCACTCCCTCGTCTCCTCCGGGTGAGACACCCATCAGGTGCCAAGGGTCGGCAACTTAAAACCGTGCTCTGTGTCTTTCTCCTCCTCCGTGGAGTCGTCTCTTTCCTGGCCGCCACAGCTTCTTCATACAATTTATTATTCCTTCATATTTTTCCCCGAAGCGCTTCGTTCTCGCTTCCTCTGGTTTTACTTCCAGTATAGAGCGACCCAGTGTGAGCGAAAAACGATATAAATTCTGATATTAAATAATCAAGTGAACTGTTAAGAGGTAAACATACAAAAAATGGAATACTCAACCCTAGATTTAGATTTGTTCCATTGTTTAACTTCCCTAGTATGTATCCTTCTTTATCAATGTTATTGAAATTTGAATACAGGAGACTTTTGCTTTAAACAAGCTTTGCTTTATGGAATTGAATCATATTAAATGGTTAGTCACTCTCACCGACCATGGTTTCCTCATACAACATCATTAAGGAAATGACCGTTATTATGACTCTGCATTCATGTGTATACAGTGATGACAAAAGTGTGCAAAAGTTACAAAACGATTCATCGTTTAGTAAAAATACGAATTGCTTTGGTGCATTACCCCTCTACGACGGAAACACTGGTTCCCTCTCTGTTACAGAAGTTGCAATTAGTTGGTATTGTTTCGAATTCGGATAGTTGATCCTCTTATTCTTCTGAGTACTGATGCCGCAGTATGCAAGTGGCTGAAAGTAAGTGCGTAATGACCGTAGCCATCGAAGTACATTACATTAAAAATTCTACAAAGTGTTTTCTCAGCGGAATGTGTGTAATAATTCGCTTTCTATCCTATCTCCGGCGGCTTTGAATCAAACAGATTAAATATGACACGTTCAAAATATTCGGGTTCATAAGTGACAGAGGAATATTCTATATCTGCTGAAATGGAAGAACGTTTAACTAAAGGAAGCAGAGCCTAACTTGCAATACAACATGTATTCAAAACCAAGATAAAAAACATAAATTTGTAAAACACTACGAATACCAGATGTTTTTTATAGTTATGAGACGTGGATTCTGACTCAAAGATAAATCTATAGTGCGAAAGTGAGAAAGAAAAATCGTATAACAAAAGGCCGGTTAGGGAGAATGGATTGTGAAGGATAAGAAGAAATTATGCTACACTTAGAAAGAAATTTCCATTGTTTTATGGGTGTAGATGCATCCTCATTACTTAAATTTAATCCTTGAATCCTTGAATTACATCCTTAAATTTATGGCGTAATGTGACAGTTAAATAGCCCATGTGGAAGGAGTTATTTAACTGATTCTCTATCTGGCCCTTGTGGAAGGCAGTTATCTTTCTCGCCACCAAAAATTCTTCTCCATCAGTGAACTCATCTCGGACTTTCCACCGGGTTCTGTTCTCCATATTGACCCACGTTTCGAGTGGAGACATTTCAACCATCCTCAGGGCTGTTATCAATAGCCTTGAGGATGGTGGGAAAGTCTCCAATCGAAAGTCTGTCCTTCTTAAGAAAACAGTCCGGTAGGAAGCCGGTGAAGAGTTCACATTGTGAACTCCCCGGGAGAGCGTAATATATTTTCATATTCTCCCCCAGCTTTCTGACTCCTCATGCAAGGATCACTCTACTAGGTATATTCCTCTCGACTCCTCAAGACACGCTCCTTTTCCTTACCGAAGGAGCACTCAAGACGCCACTCCACCTGCTCTCTTTATACTTGTTCCTTCCCCCTATCTCCGTCTTCCCTGTCTCCCCTCTTTCACCTTCCTTTTTCCTTCCGGTCCATCCCCCCCCTCGTATAATTTTCCTGTTTATTACGCCGACGCACGTGTCCCGTCTCAGTGTTTATTGGACTTGCAGCTCGTCGCCCACGGTAAACCATTTCGGCCCCACTGCGCTATTAGCTACTGACTCCGAGAGACAGTTTTCTCTGGCCTTAATGGAGACATTCGAATTTTATTTTTAGATTAAAACAATTTGTATGAATCATGGAATATATATGATAATATTAATCATGCAAGAAATTAGTTTTATGAGAACGAACTCCTCAATAATTAGATGAATATGCATATTAGAGACTTTAACTAGACAAATGAAATATATTGTCATATTATTATTTTTACAGATCTATAATCCTTTCCAGTTTATCACTTAACCATTATCTATGGATATGAATCGAATAGCTAAGCAAATACAATATAGAGGAGTGATTGATGTAAGAAGAACCTTGGAAGTCATAGTGGGAGATAGTCGTGTGGTGAGAGATAGACTAAAGAAAATGAACATTCGGAGTCTTAAAATCAGATACCCTAAAGGAAAGGAAGATAAGGATACTTAAGATCAGGAGTTCCTCCATGAAGCAGTGTATGACTATACCTGATGTATAATAGTAATACAAAGATTGGACAGTGTGAAGGAAATTATTAAAGCAGAGTTTGTGTTACGGGCCTGTTAACGAGAATTAAACTTTTTTGACAATCCATTTTTAATAAAGAGAAACAGAAGAAACTTAAAATTTACGCACTTTTAATAACCAACGACCAAGGTTTTGGAGCGTCATGTCATCATCAGGGTACGGTTTTACAAATATTTCGGCATTTTTTATCGTAACACTGGCGGGAGTGAGAAAAATACGGAAATTTCAACGAGTGTTTCTGTTTATCTTTCTTCAAGATGGATATACTATGTTGCAATAGGGTCAGTGCCAATACTCTTGCACATTTTTTGACTATGCCTACCCCCGAAAGGGATATGTATTTACGTATGCAACTAAACGTGTTTCGCGCAGTACGCTGAAAACGACTTCACCACCGAAGGTATTTTTTTGCCATTTCGTTGAAAGCATTACGGTGACTAATAAGTTTTTAAATCATTGGTGAAAACATACGGACTGCCCACCGTTACATTCCTATTGCAATCTCGGCGTCAGAACTTCTTAATTATTTTAACAATTTCTCTCCTGAGTGCACATAATAGCAAATCCTACAGAAAAAGGCATTTTTTACAAGTATCTCGACAAGTAGTGTAATAAGTGGCTAATATTTCAGTTTCATTACATGGATATAATTTTTTGTTATTACGTCAAATTCATTAAATTATATATGCGTGGTATTATCTCACTCAAACTTTCATTAAACTAGGTACCGGCATATTTTTTGTCGAAGTAGTATTATATAAACCTTTATTTCACCTGCTCTCCCTTTTAGGCTCATATGATTTGAAATGTCAGCAATATTTTAAGGTGGCTCAACTGATTAATTTCTTAAGCGTATGTTTATTTATATTTAGACAACTAATAGACAAATGCTCTTATTGTATGGAAAACATAACGATCACTTTCAGTTCTGTTTTTTTGCAAAGTATACTTGAAATAAATGGTGTAAAATACAAGAATGGGTAAAACATGTGAAGAGTAGTATTTTTCTGTCTGATATAAATGCCATTTTTGCGCATAACTTTAAAAATACGAATTCTTCCAGGAAATTGAGGGGTGATTAAATTCAACCATATACCCGTCATATGTTTTTAGTAGTTAATAAATTACTGCATTAATTGTAGTAAAAATGCGATAACTTAATAAAAAATGACCCAGCAGTTGGCTCATACTGTTGTAAAATTAAAAAAAATAATATATTCGTTGAATAGTTTTCATAGTTTGTACTTTCACTTTGTTTTCTAATAGCAGAGGTATATCACCCGTGAAAGTAGTGTTTTATAAACCATTCATATGAAATGGTGAAATTTAGTTTTATTTTAACTCGCACAGTAGTAGTAAGGCAACCTTTCCAAAAAACATTGCATGTAAACGTAGGATTCTCAACGTTACCAGATAGAAGAAACGTTTTTCTACAGGTAAAACCGGTGTGAAAAAATGAATAAATTTTTATTCCGTGTTAGAAACTCCGTTAATAAAAGTTTTTATCTCTTCACTCGGTGGAGAGTTTCCGCAGTTTCTGTTTTTGCTAGAAGGGAGGTAAAGGTGTGTTTGTGACGGGCGGTGAGTCAGTAGTCCACGGGCCTGGCTCCGTCCCTTCTCTCGCCCGCCTGCGAAAACACGAGTTAACGCAGGCATTAATTAAATTTCACCAGTGCGTGGGGATAGAGGGAGTTGGGGGAGAAGACACGAAAGTCTTTTTCGCATGCGTTGCGGGCACGGCCTTGCGAATGTCTCGGGTCAAATGCTAATATGCCTTTAAGTGGACGCCTTTTCAGAAGAGGCGGCACTCTGGGAAGTTACGGCCGCCCACACTTGCTGACTGTTGGAACAGGCAGACACGTCTGGGCCAGGAGAGGGAAATTTCCATTCCGGTATCGCTTCTTTTCACACGCATTGGCCCGATGATTCCTTGTTTAGTACCCTCAGCACCGCCTTCCAGATGCACTTTGATGGAGCTATGCATAGCGAAGGAGAAAGTAGGAATGATATACCAACTCACCTAGAGTTTGATGAATTTGACGTCATTTTAGAGAAAACAAATCCCATCTTTCCAATGATATCAAAATATTAACCCCTTGCCGAATTACTTTTCGATCAATTAGCCTAATAATATAATATGTATTGCATGGGATACTTTACGGCTGTGCACTCCAGAGGGAGAATATTAAAAAATTTAGGAACTTAAAGCACCTATACTTCGTCAAAAAACCAATGGTGTGTAGATTGCATGTTTTCTCAACTATGTATAAAAAATAATCCATTACTCACCACAGTTGTTTTTACAGAATCGCAAAAAAACCTGCTGTTATGAAGGGTTTTCAGCCGTATGGCGGAAAAAAATGAGTCAAGTTTGAGACTTATGTTGCTTTATTTATTTAATTACTGAGAATTTTGATCATATATAACTATATCTTTGCGCCATTAATATTACTATATTTATTTCATACTTCTTACAGACGCTGAAATAAAAAAAATGAAGTTAGAAAATAGTCCCCATTATGACTTGGGAACTATCTCGCTCATACCACCTTAAGCGCATCTATGCATGTAAAAGGAGCAGCATTTACTTTCACCACCAAAATAATTAAAAATACATTTATATCTAGCCGCCTGTGGATTTAAATGAAAAAAATGGGTGAGTCGGTTCGTGGACGCTCGACAGAAGTCTGTACTGCCAATATTCTTTTCTGAATTAAAATCTCATTAATTTGTTTATTTCAACCACAGAAATAAAAAAATGAATGCTCATTCATTAAAGAAACACTTACCGGGCAAAAAAATCGTAAGTACGGTGCTTAAGAAATATTATCGTTTAAAATAAATTGTTATACTATATTAATTAACTCCCAAAAATCATTCTAATATGTTCCCCAAAAAAATTAATTTTGGTCATACGTAATCTTGATTTATGAACAAATCTTAGTACTTGAGGACATGAATGGCTGTTGCCATAGTTGTAATCATGGAAGAGAGGAAAAAACGCTAAAATAATTCGCTAGAACTAATATTTCGCAATTTAGAGATTAAAACGTAAAAATCGGACGCAAGGAAATAAAAATATAATCTTTTAGGCATATTTCAGCCCAAATCTCACAGTTCTAGGTGAGTTTTTTTCATATTTTAGTGAGCAACAGAAAATTGAGATTCTTGGACCACATTCACCGAGAGGGAAATGTGGTCCATGAATTTTTTTCGGCTGACTAAAAAAATTTAAATGTGCACTCAATGACGCGCGATTACCATTCCAGCCATCTTAATACAGTATTCTTTGTGCACAATCGTCGTTAGGTGTGAACGGAGTATCGTTCTGCTGTGTACGACGCGATGGCTGAATGGAAAAATAATATCTTCCCGTCTGGCAGTCGGAGGCAGAAGGGTCGGCGCCCGAGGATATACGGAAGCTTGGGTCTCCCCCGACGCCGAATATAACCCCGTCGTCAGTTTTAACGTACTACTCGTGAGCGGATGGCCAAGGTCGCATGAGCCACGAAGTCACCCCTTTTGAGGCACCTGACCGCCTCAACCCTTCCCCCACCACGCCTACCCCGCGGGCGGAAGCTGGTCCGTCCTAAACAACTGAATTCGGAGAACGGAGGGTCGCAGCAAACATACGAGGGTGTTTTTAGGTAGTTGAAGCAAGATTTCTCCCTAGTCATGATAAAGAACTTGAACGATTTTCTTTTTAAAGCGTACAAGTTCTCCAAGAAGCGTGAAATTAATATTGTAACTAGGTCGAGTAGGTTAGAGTAGGAACTTGATGAGGAGGGGTCTGAGAAGAAACATAAATAAAGGCCGGTGAACTAACATGGTGCGTAGCGCTGTATGGGTCGGAAACCTGGTCATTGCGAAGGGAGGATGAGCATAGACTTGAGGCGTTTGAGATTAGGGCCTGGAGAAGGATGGAGAGGGTGAGCTGGTTGTCGAGGAGGACGAACGAGAAGGTATTGGATATAGTTGGAGAGGAGAGGAAGCTGGTGCCAGAGGTTCGAAGAAGGCAGAAGAGATGGCTGGAGGAGGTATTGAGAGGAGAGGGCATGTTGGAGGGTGTGATAGAGGAGAGAACACTGGGGAAGCGTGGAAGAGGAAGGAAGAAGATAGGAATTCTGGACGAAGTAAGAGGAGGTAGACGATATCAGGGATTTAAGAGGGATCTAATGGCGGGACATCCTTAGGAGGGAAAGCGGGACAATGTTCCAGAAATTTGGATGCAGGATGGGGACTGTCCAAAAACCTACCAATAACCTTGTAGAATACTTAACGAAAAAATATGAGGCAATTTTTTAAAATAATTCTGATATTCTCAGAATTGAAATAAATATACATATTTAAGTTTAATACTTGTGTCATTTTTCACGCCGTAATCCGAAAACGCCTTCATAACTGAAGACTTATTTGCGATTCTGTAAACTTAACTGCACTGAGTTATTTATTTATTTTTTTAAATAGTTGATAATGTTTAAAGACTACACTTTATTTAATTTATGACGCAATCTATCCGTAAGAATTTACTCATTTTAAAATAAAGTATCGCCGGACCAATCACGTAACCATTCATATCACACCCGTACCATTTTCCATGGAAAATGTCTGGTCTTTTTTTTAGCAAATAACTCTTTAAGTATAGTGATAAGTGTCAGATATTTTGTTACCGTTGGAATGATGAGATTGATGAGATCTTTCTCTAAATAACGAGGCCCAACCCATCGAATTTTATATGAAATGATATCTCGCTCAAACTAGCTTAAAGCCGGCGAGGATGCGAACGAATTAAACATGATGAAATTTCCGATAACATCGCGTTATAATCATCGTCTCCAAATTTAATTGCTTCAGTATTTCATCATAGAGTTCATCCTAAGTTAAGCCTAATCTTGGGCTCACACAAAAAAATATTTTTTACACTTTATTACCTTTGTTATCAACGAATGGCTGAACGGAAGGAAGCATGTTCAATTTCAAGGCACAATATGATTATTTATACAATTCCAATACATTAGAAAAGGAAGCAAAATCTTAAAAAACATTTTATAAATTACAACTTTTTCCTTCTTCAGTGTTCAATCTGTTGATTGATTTGCGGCAACCCGCCATTTTCTCGTAAACCTGCCTTCCTCTTCATTTTAACGTAACTCCTGCATCCTATGTCCTTCATTTTCTGCCCCAGGTACTGCAGACGTGGCCTCCCTCTGTTTCTCTTTCCTTTAATTTTTCCTTCTATTATTCATTTCGTGTCTCTACAGATGTTCAACAAGCTTTGCTCGTCTCTGAACTATTGTTTTCTCTTGGCCGAGATTTTCATCTAATCGTCGAAGAACTTCTTCATTCGTCACTTTGTCTGCCCATCCAATTCTTAGCATATGCCTATAACACCATGGTTCAAACGAGTTCAGTCTCCTTTTATCTTCTACCCCTAAGGTTCACGTCTCACACCCGTGTAACAGTACACTCCAGACATAGGTTTTAAGGAGCCTCTTTCTTATTGAAGACTATTGCATCGGGACGTAAAAAGTTTCAACTTTTGTTAAAAGTGCTTTTTGCTTGGTTAATTCTACTTCGTACTTCCTCCCTACTTCGCCCATCTCTCGTAATCCTACTCCCCAGGTATACAAAGTCCACAGGGCACCTTTGAAGGGATACCATGAAAAAATAAGGCAAATTGGGAACACTAGAACATTTTTTAAGTTTAAAACTATTCATTAATCAACATATGTATTCCTTTATTTTTACCCACGCGATCAGTCGCTACTTTTCACATATCGTACACCATCATGAATTGATGCTGATGCGGCCGGTAAGTAAGGCCGGGTTGAAATTCAGGTATGCCCCCTTAGTATGTATACTCTGTACTAGATTCAGTACGAGCCTGGGTCGTGCTTGCGAAGTGGAACTATTAGTGGAAAGTGGAATTAGCGCTTGTTCGTAGGTGCATGTAGTCGAAAAGTACGTCGATCAAATACATAAGTGACGGCAGCCTTTATATTGACCTATCTCGTGAAGACGCTTATTGTTAGAAATGAAATTTTACTTGCTTAAAAGAAAGTTTATTAGGTCACGCAGAAATATTATAACAGTTCTTAAATTTAATAATTTCACATTAGTTAACATATGCATTCAAATTTTCCCTCACTGACATGAAATTCGCAACCCTTGTCATAGTGGACGCCATGATCAATTAGTGCGACTAGTACGGCCGTCTAGTCAGCCTTTTCTCTTACTAGCCTGTTACAACCCTTTCGCGGTCGTGAAGTAGGTACAAAGGTTGAAAATGATACGTCACTTCCTGAAAATAGGGAAAATTATGTATGGCTAATACGCCTTAACCTAGATTGGAACACGGTCTAATCCTTGACTCATACTAGCCTGTGCCAGCCCTCTCGCGATCATGAAGTTGGTCCAAAGGCTGAGGTTGTGATGTCACTTAGTAAATTATAGGAAAATTAAGTGCAACTTAACGTGCATTGGAACACGGCCTATGACTCTGGAAGCTGAGAAAGAGAATACGGGACCTTAGGAAAATTCTGCGGGACCCAAACTGCTTTTGCCTTCCGTGCAGCGCCTGCTGCCTCTTCCTTACCCACCTTCTAACTTAACTCCATACGGCTACCAGACTTAAAATGAATGGCTTCACCCCCTCGGGGGAGACAAAAGGTGTAGGTGAGTTCAATTCTTCCTTCGGTAGTTGGAAGAGGACCACGCCGCGTGGTCAGATGAAGGGAAAGAGATAAGGATAGGTGTGCTTGCGTGGGAGGAGGCTACAATAGAAAAGGGATCCTTTTGTCCATGTTGCGGGTTTATTATTTTTTACTTGAAACGAAATTTTTATGGATTGGGGTTGGCCGCGATGCAGCAAATATTTCCTTACCCAACAATCATTTATTTATAACTCGGAAAGAGTTATAGTTATCCCACAGGACCACGAGACAGTCGGAAGAGGAAGGTTGAAAGACAAAATAAATTCAAATGGGAATACATGGCGTTATATAAAAATCTGAGATGGCCTGCGGGTATGGTATAAAATCACGTGTCGACGGCAGCACTAAATAAGTGTAGTACGACGCATAACCGTGTGATTAATCCGTAAAAGGGTTCAATGTCCTTAGATCTTTCTAAATCACGGAAAAACTGGATTCAATAAGGTTAAATGATTTGATTATTTAAGTTGTGAAAAATTTTAAAATCTGTTCATTTCAGGATAGATAAATAAAATAAATTTGTTTTTAGTACTGCGCGAAATAAGTAATGGAGAGCCTACCTCACAGTTAATTTATTTGCTTTTGCAAGCACATCTTCCCTGGGAGGAGAAAAACGTGCAAACGCGGTACTCCAAGGATTAGCAGGCGAGGACACTACCCTGCCGTCTCCGAGTTAGAAAAACAAAATAACGTATTTTCACAATCATCAAACGTTGGAAACTAATGTTAGCATCTTAACCAATGTACTTAATATTGTTATTATTTGGTACTGAACCGGTCAAGGTAGGTTTAAATGGAAGTGGGTAAAAAGTCTTTGTCTTTTCATGCGCAGGGCTCTATCTCTATACTCAATTTCTTTCTACATCTCAGCGTAAGTCCTACATCCTGTTCACGAACCTGCTCTCTTTCTCGCCCTTCCAGACTAACCTATTTCATTCTTTCTTCTAACACGAACATCAATTTGACCATTGCCTTCATTACCTCTTCCAAACACCTACTCTGCTCCCTCTCGAACTCCTCCAGTAGTTTCCTTTCCTCATCCACCATTGACCCTTCATTACCTCTTCCAAACACCTACTCTGCTCCCTCTCGAACTCCTCCAGTAGTTTCCTTTCCTCATCCACCATGCTAAGCACTTCCTCATTTGTCTTCCTTGCCATCCACCACACTTTCTCCATTCTCCTTGACTTCCACGTCTCAAACGTCAGCAGCCTATTCTCTTCTTCCCAACAGCACAAAACAAACTTAATTCAATAAGGTTGGAAGATTTATTGATTTGAGATATGAAATATTGAAAACTTTGCGGATTTCGAGGTAAAGACCTGAATATCTAAATTACATCTAAATGTTGCCAATTACTTTAACATTGTACATACGTTGTCAATTTTGTCACATTTTGAAGGCAACGTTTTTATTTGTGCATAATATTTTAATGTTTTTTATTTTAACCTCTATGCATTTAATAATTTTTGCCCAAGGTGATCAAACTTTGTAATTATTGTATCACCTCTGAATTAGTTCATTGTAAACTAATGTTTGTGTATTCTATTAACTGTTTGTGTGAAGTTCTTTTCCTGTTAAGGTCAAATAAAATAAATAGGAACATTTACCAATTTATTGCAAAAAAGTATATTTCATAGGAACGGGATTACGATCGAAGTTTTCTGACGAGACGTTAATGGACGGGGACGCTCATTTTTCTGTCGTCGTATTACAATTGAATGGAGAATCGGACCCAATTGTTTACCGTTTTGGCCACAAACGGAGTTGTGAACGTTCGCGAAGTGACTATTTATTGTCATAATTTGAAAACAAAATATAAATAATCCGCTGACAATTCCGACAAACAGTGCTTCAAGAAGACGAGTAATGTTTTATTTTTTTTAAAATGTTCAATCTGAAAATGAAATTTAGTAAATTTAAAAAAATATCTAATTGGCCGTGGGCTATATAGCGTGAAGGAATAGTTAAGACTTTTTCAAGGTTCGATTATGGTCCGTTATTGACACCGTCATCGTACGGCCATCGCAATTGGCTCCACCAAGCTCCGCGAACTCCACTGTCCGTATCCGTCACGTTAGGAAACGTCCATCGCAATCCCATCCTAACCCTGCACCCTACTCGCGTTGATTTCATGGTTCGTTTGCGTGAATGAAGCCACGAATACATCTTCCTCATTCCACTATATTCGTCCTCATACTGCATCTCAACACTTTCCCGCTATTCTCCTGAGACATTTCTGAAAGAACTTTTCCGCAGAACTTCGCGGAACCCACGTCCGATAGTTTGGTCAAACTAAGCAGACCGCCGCCACAGTGCGTGCTGCCGCCGTTTGCCTTCCCTCCCCGACTAGCATAAGCCCTTTCCCTCCCTCTCCCGTGAGCCTCGCCTCTCGTCGACAAGCACCCTCCACTGTCGAAAAATAAAAAGAATTTAAGCCGCCTCCCACGCCGCCCCTACCGGGATTGTCCCATCCTCCCATTCAACCGAGGCCTCGCCAATACCTCACCGTAAAAGACGGATTGTGAGAGGTGGTGTTGTCGGCGGCCAAGGGGGGGAAAGCCCTTTTTATTATGTTGTCGTCGCTTCTTGCCTCCCTCCCTCTTGTCTTCGAAAGGCGTCCTACGACCTTGCCAGTCGACGGTTTTGGCAGCCCGTTTGTCTCCGTTTGAGGATTTGGGGGGGGGGGGGGAAGGGGGGGACGGGCTCCCCCACTCTCTAAGGGAGAGGTGTCCATTGAAACAAATGTGCTTCGGAGACTTTCTCTCGTCTTGAGTGGCGGGAGAATGGTCGTCGGTTCGGGTCTGAGAGGATGCGGTATCGCCGATTCCCGATTTAAGGGGCTCGTATGAGCAAGTCGTTAAGGTGGTTTGAACGCTTGAGCAGGATTTTCCCTAGTCGCAATAGAGACCGCTATCGAATTTTATTTTTTTATTTTAATTTGCCCTGATAGTAGCCTACTACAGCGCCATTTGCATTATGTTAAAGCATTATGACCAATTTAATGCATTTATTTGTTGGTGACTCAAACATATGATGGAAAGGGGCCTGCATTTTATCATCATTCAATTCCCTTGGAGAATTTACGTCTTACTTAGAGTTTTGTTCTGCAAAAATGGCATTTATATTAACGATAAAAATTATCTATTTACCCTTTTATTTATAAACCTATTGTGTTATTCTTTCATTAATTCAAGTATTCTACCTGCTCATTGCTGGGTCCTTGAACAGTCCCCATCCTGTATCCCGATTTCTGAAACGTTGTCTCGCACTCCCTCCTAAGGATGTCCCGCCATTAGATCCCTCTTAAATCCCTCATATCTTCTACCTCCTCTTATTTCGTCCAGAACTCCTACCTTCTTCCTTCCTCATCCACGCTTCCCCACTGTTCTTCCCTTATCACCCTCTCCTCTCAACAACTCCTCCATCCATCTCTTCTGCCTTCTCCGAAACTCTGCCACCGGCTTCCTCTCCTCTCCAATATCCAATACCTCCTCGTTCGTCTTCCTCGACACCCAGCTCACCCTCTCTATTCTTCTCAAACCCACATCTCAAACGCCTCAAGTCTACGCACACCCTCCCTTTGCATTGATCAAGTTTCCGACCCATACAGTGCCACGCTACATATTAAAGTTTTCACCAGCATTTTCTTTACGTCTCTTCTCATACCCCACAGTATCAATTGCTTTCTCTTTGAAAATGCTTCTTTAGCCACGGCAAAGCGACATGCTATAGTAGTTTCTATTCACGTTAGGAAATACATGGCAAGGTATGATTTTGTTGTTAACATAAAAAAGGTCTCGTTTTTGTATAGGTGGACGGAATATGAATGAAACGACATGTGAGTCATTTTACGATAGAGCTACCTCAAACCCTCCTTATTCGTCAATCGGCTTTGTTCCTCATGCGTTTTTATACGTAATGAAGCAAACAATTCCATCATTGCTCTGAGAATTGAAAAATGAAGGAATGTATTATCTTCAGGGTAGAGGCTTGGGGATATATTCGGTCCAACCAATGGCACTTGTCCACCTACTCTATTGCTTTGAGGGATTGGTGGTTGAGAAGGAAGAAGGGAGGCGGGATTACTGGACCATGTTCCTCTCCATGAGAAAGAGCTTTAATATGTTCTCAGTGGATTACGCGGAGGCTTACGTCCGCCGATCAACTGGAACTTCGAGCGGTTGCCACGGTTCCAATGCGAAATCGCATCTGTCCACGGGACTTTTATTTTAGGTTGGTGGATTTGCCTGAATGAGGCCTCTGGAAAACTTCACCTTCCCCTTATTAAAGAAACAGCACCCTTCATTTGAGCTTTTATGATATATAACGATTGTTTTCTTTGTATTTCTGTTGGAGATAGCTGTCTAAGTTACCTAATTTATATTTTCGGATGATTTATTTCTTATTTCCTCATTTGATAATATACGATAAATTCGATCAGTTGGCGATATTTCGGGGTACTTAAGATTTTAAAACGATTTTTCTGCCTGTTTTTCCTCTTTTTATTGCAGTTTTTTGTTAAGAAACAGATGTATATGAATAAAAATCTTCCACTTTTTAAGGTACTTGACTAATTACACCAAATGTCTAGCATAAGTGTGATAAAATAAGTATTTTTCAAGAGATGATTCACCCTACCTACCTGCCCCGACGCTAAATTTTACGCTGGCTAATGTTATCGGAATGGCATTGCAGCTAGCTAATGAGCAAGGTGACGCTATTGTATAAGTATGCATTATGACCACCTAGTATCGATCAGAATTTTTGAATCTTCAGATAACTGTACGTCGGTTGTGAAGGGGAAATTGTCTTAATTGATAAAGAGAATTTATGATTTTTCAAATTTTATGGTAACTACTTATTTTGAACCTGCATTGAAGGAAGTGGAAGAGGCAATCCATATCTTGCAGAGAATTTCATTTGAGACTTGGGCAAAAAATTTAATTGAAACTCATACCTACCATCATAATCAATAAATCAGTGGTGGCTCGAATAAATTAATAATATTTCAGCACTATAACCAAACAAACATTTATTCCATTCAAGATTATACTTCTTATGAGAAGTTAGTACACTCAAAAGTGGCGGTTTCCAATAAATTTATTTAATGAGACATAGATCAGAGTGAATGTCTAATAAGACTGTGTATACGGGGATGATTAGGAAATATCCCTCTTTGACGGTACCAGTGTGTACACGTTTTGCTTATGCTGGCTTCATACTAGGGTTCAAGCTGTTTAAAAATTGTTAACAGTATACTTCAGCAGCCATTGAAAAGGAACCTTGTGGTATTTCCCAAGCGACTTTTAAGAGAATAGTTTTTTCATAAATTACAAGTATATACAATGAAAAGTAGATAAATAAATTGAAGAAATACTTTTCCCACGATAATACGCCACAGAAATAGTTTTAAAATAGCACTAATTTGATGCTGTAGGTATATTCCATGTTGGTGCAATTTTCTTGGCACGAAAAATTCTACTTTTTTTTCAATCGTAAAAATTGCAAAATTTACATATAATAGGCGCCTCAATTTGGATTACAATGTTAATTTATCTATTAGTATACGCGTTTATAATTTATTTGCAAGTCTAGGCGTGCTATGGACTAAATCTCATTTATCATCGGCCCTTAAACGTCTCGTCGTAGGACAATAATGAGATCATCAGTGGCCAAAATATATTTATCGAAATCAATGTAATAAATTACAAAATTTATATTTAAATATAATTTTAACCTTTATCGTACGGATTAAAATTTCCGCTTCGGACGCTGCCGGCCGGACTTAGTTTTAAACACTGAGTAGAAACTCTATAGTTTTTAATGCCACATCTAGCGTGCAATATATTGTACGCACGGCTGTAGACCCCCACATCCCAGCGTACATTTAAATGTACGCTAGTCCTTTTTAGGTTAATACATTTTTCCCTTGAACTTCCAAGATGTATTTTAATCATCAATAAATAATAAAAGGTCTGCATTTATATACCATTTAAACACATAAATTGTTTAATTAATGACAAGTGTGGCTACAGGTAAATATGTAACTGCTGCTCAGATGACAAACACATTTATTATGAACAGCATAACAGCATAATTACACGAAAATTATTCAATAAGTAGAAAATATATACTGGCTAGTAACTTACGTTACCACAGCAAAGATTTGTCTTTTTGATGTCAAAACGAAGCATTATTCTTTTCACAGTACAAACATTGGTTAATAAATGCTTTTTCATTGAGCCATTTTAATAGTTGATAATGCTATGATATGCTTTGATAATCTTGTTACGAGAATTAGATGATACAAATGAACAATAGAACTCATAGAGAAGAGACACTAACCTTAAAGGTTAAGTTCGTAAACTTAGACATTCACGTGTTTATTAAATAAAGAATATCATCGCCTTCGTCATCACATAGATACCAGTATTGAAACAAGTGTTTGACTTTGGAAAACAAAAGAACTGCATCACTTCAGGTTAGTTATTAATTCATGTAAAGTTAAAGCCTTGTAAGCAATGTAAAGGCCTTAGTTGCTGTTTTTGGTGTTGTGTGAAATAAATAAATTAGTTTTATTCTAATTTTCGTGGACTTTTTCATTGACATATTTCTGACAGTTTCTTTCACCCTAAACTTGCGAGGAGATAACGACGTTCTGAAGGCACTTGCGTCTGCCGATGCCTTCCGAGAGGACACCATGGGAGGTTTTGCACACAATATCATTTAACACGGATAATATCCCTTCTCTTCGACGGTGCGAGTTGCGAACACAACCACGGACCATTGAGCACGACGCGACACGTCAGAGTCCGACCACACCCATTTCACTGCTACGAAGTGCGATATTCGAATCAGATAGCCATAAAAAAACATCTTACTATAGAAGGAAAAGGGTGTCGACGTGAGATGTCAAAGTGTTGCCAACTCATGAAGGGAATTCAAAGAATGGTAACTTTCCTGTTTTCAAGTATACATTTCAATAAATGTATCCTGAGAGTAGTGTCAGCAGTCTGTGCACTATGGAAGCGAGGAAACGCAAGTCGAGGATATACGATCACTTAGATTCGAGTTAAAATGGTGGTTAAGCCTTAAAAAAATAACATACAGATGTTATTTTTCTCGACCACTTTTTTATTGATAAATTGTTTCATTTTTTTGATAGATTTGGTATGATGAAGATATTTCTCGGGTAAGAAATGATAGATGCTACTTCCTCGTTGCCAACGTTTCCATTTATATATTTTAACTGCAAAAGGGCTACTCATGAATTCACAGTATTTACAAAGAATTACTCATTTACATTCTGTACAACCTTCATCAAAATTATATACTGAAACAATTTACTTCAAAATATTCCTTTCAGTTAGTGTAAAGATTTTTGTGGCATTCTCCTATATTTTGTGTGGATTATTTTGTTTTGTTATTTCGGGGAGTGTGGTGGTCTAGTGGGTAGAGCGCTTGGCTACTGACTGAAGGGTCCCGGGTGCAAATCCAGGTAAAGCCTTTGGATACCTCCGAACACCAAAAATAAATCCTCGGTGGCCCAGGGAAAGGAACTGGCCCCCCTACCCTGAATGTGTTAAATTCACACGCCTGTGGCATAGTCCGGGGTGAGCTCTACCCTCAACTGTCCAAACCAACCTTCGGGTCGAATCACTGAGTGAGTGATTTTGTTTTTAATTTGGTTACTAAGATATGTATGGCATACTTCAATGACGTTTTCTTATCGATAGCCAAAGTGGTCTCTGGATAGGGAATGTTCGAAGCGAATGCACGCAGAGAATCCATTCATTGGTCATGTTTCGTCGAGAATTTACAGATTTACCTAATTTCCGGAAATTATCAGAATATTGCCACGCGCATGCGCAGCCGATTCTGAGAGTTTTCATGAATTATTCATGAATTTATTGATTAAAAAATTACCGTGGGAAGCCTGCTAAAACGAGATAGGATTAAGAGCCAAAGAGAGAGAGAGAAAGTTGATTGAGCATTTTGGAGTCGGCAGTTAAGGTTTGCGACCTTGGGAACACTGATAGTGGAACGCAGAGACTTTCTTACTCTGCAGTGTTTAGCAAGGTTGAAGGGGGTATTCAAGTATTACGTACGGCGATTTTAGCCACTTTTTGATCCCCCCCACGCAAGAAAACGTAAGATTTCATGGGACCACCCCCACCCCTCCAAAACTTACGTAAGTTGCATACATTTTTGGAATCATGACCATAGATTATAAATTCATGAGTGATACCATATCCAAGAGCGCAAAAACTGACCCCCCCTCTTCCCCCCCCCCCCCAACCCCCGGTGTTTAATTTTTTACTCAATCAAAGGACCTAGAGAGAAACATATAAATATGATATTTCAACCGGATATTGTTAACGGTTTTCGAGAGTCAGCGATTTACAGTAGGCGCGTATCGCAAAACACGTGATTTTTTATATATCAAAACTAATGAACTGAAAGAGTTGACTATACGTTTTTCTATTGTTAAACATAAATGCAGGCATACCGCCGCGGCGGTAAGGAAACATTGTAAGATTTTTTGTCCGACGATAATTTAAAAAAAGGTGATAATAATTACGATATCAGAATTAGGTGACTAACATTTTACGTGAGATTGTCTCCGACCCTCTCGTCCCCCTGCGTAAGACAACGTAAGGAAAGCTCAACCCTTTCCCCCTACAAAATTTCTTACGTAATACTTGAATGTCCACTTGGGAATGGACTCTCTCACCGAAAAGGACCTTCTGAGCATCTGCCACTATGTGTCCCTACCTCTGCATTTCAATCGTCTTGCATGAAAATGGCAAAATATCAAGCGAGAGGACGTCGTGAAACCACCCGGCCGATCGCATGGGTATGTTTCTCCGAAGCAAAAACAAAATTAATATTAAAAAATATATAAATAAGGGCTCTTTTGAAAGCGGGGAGGTCCGCTGTTGCAAGGAACACGAGAAAAGGTGGCCGAAGAGCCCTTAACCTTGGACTTGTGTTTTTTTCTGTCCTTCGCAAGGCTGCGATGGTGGAGGACGGGCTCGTTGTGTGTACTCCTTAGGGAATGGTTGACGTAATGACGAGGTCGTGGAGCAATCGACGTTTTATTTTTAGAAGGAAACGGTGCGGTCGTGCGATTCAACGATAAACGCGATGTTATTCAACCGTAAAGGCGGGACTCAGATGAATGGATGGATAAAATACTCCCTTCGAGGTCGGATGGGACATGTAAGAAGTGAGGAAGAGTGAGAGAGTCCAATTTACTTGCTTTGACTTGAATTTTTAAGGTACCTACTCTGAGCGAGACCTTTCTCTGCCATAGATGAGACGATATTCGAATTTCTGTTGAAAATTTGAGCAGTTGTTTAAATCATGAAGTGATTATAGTAATAATGATTTAAAAAACTTTTATCTTCCACAATCTATTATGAATACACAGCAGGCTTAGGCCGTGTGACAATCTTCAGGTACATTATTTAAAACTTTAGAAAAAGTCAAATATCCTGAAATAGTAGCTTAGGAAGGAGTTTAGAGATAAGAGGGTTGAAAATGCAACTGTTGGAAAGAGTGAAGGTGGGTTCTCCGTCTTGGCTCCATTAGAAAAGCCATTGATATGCACTCGCATGCCAAATTAGTATATGTGCATTACATGAAACCAGCGGTCGACGAAAGGTTAGCTCAATTATAAGGATTTTGAGCATCTATTTCCTTGGTTGCTCGATGAATTGTGAAGAAAAGCTCGTAAAATACCGAGACATTCAATTATTGCCTCAACAATTTCATCACAGAGATGTTCCACAAAGTCGAATGAGTTAACTTCTAAGTAACTGCATAGTTTTAGATTGATTTGTTTTTAGATGAGTCATGTATTGTAAATTAACTCGAGCCAAGAAGGTTTTGTACAATGTCGTAGTTCCAGAATACTGTTCACGTAATAAAATAGTTGAAGTTCACCAAAAATTAGTTTGTTTAATCCATGAAAATGAGAGGTTTTTGGGTAAACAAACTCACATTAATCTTCGAAGAAGTCGTTGATCAGCTAATCCACACAATTTGAAATTGGTTCTCACCCCGATTCCTTGCATTTCTACTGTTAGGTGTTACACGAACTAGACAATGATTACTCCGCTGGAATGTTATTCCTACGTAGGTACCTAAAATGTATCTAAATTGTTTCATAAAAATAATATTTTTATTTCCCCGAGTGTTTGCTGTACAACAAATGTTGAGGATTTCGTTAGACATGAAAAAACTGCTTTAAATTGAATACCTCAATAAAGACAAATTTAATCAATGCACAAATATAAATAAAAAACACAAAATATACTTCCATCAAGTTGTTGTACTGCTTTCTTGGAAACCTTTGATGTTTTAAAACAAAGTTACAATAGATATGTTTCTAAATGCTTCTTGAAGCGTGTAACATTATTTACAGCACTATGCGTCTCTTTTCAAATACTCAGCCTGTAGTATGTGACATGATGTAATATTTCTGCTGAGTTTAATGAGTGTATAAATGTATTAGTGGTAAAAAAGTTCAGGCTGCTGTTTCACAAACATTAAAAAGAGTTATATTTATATATACAAGATAAGGTTAATACATGAGGGCTCCTATAAATAGTGGTTTTCCTTCTTCTACAATTCTACATATTGCCTTCTTTTGGATCAAGAGAACGTTTTTGCATACTCCCTTCTCCCTAAAACATGACTCCATACAAAATATAGGTGTGTACATGTAGTTGCAAAGTATAGCAGCTTTAGGGTGTTTAATGTAGCCTATAAAACATACACACCGGTTGATAGTATTTGGCTATACTTTCAAAATGGATAGTCCAGCAGAGATCGTCACAATTATTAGTATGCCTAGAAATTTAACGTTATGTACACTTCCTCCGTGGATTACAACTAATGGGAATGAGTAAATGCTCCAAAGAAGATAAAACTCTCTTTGCTCGAGTATGGGGACATTTATTAAAATTCATTTGGTACAATTTATTTCAACCAAAGTAGAAACGCATCAAATACCTAAGTAAAAGGTGAGACTTCAATGCAATTTTGCTAAGTTCTCAATAGTCGTCCCTTATCGTTTTATATAGCTTATTCACTATAATTATGTAAACACCGAAAAGAACATTGGTAAAGGTGAGCTTTCGTTTTGCCAGATGAAACGCAATTTTCACCCAATTGCAACAGAACGGTATCACCGTAAAATTCACTTCACTTATCATGCAAACCTTGCGCATTTATGCAATGCTTTTATGGTAAACATTTACTTTCATGATCACAATAATAGCCACAAAAGCTATCACGTTTTCGACATTTAATGGTACTTTATCCTTCGTACATACATTAGCGTTGAACAACAACTATGATATTATCACCACGTAAAGCCAAATCTCTCGTTTATCACGGCACTCACAATGAATCAAAGCATAATAATCACTGAACACAATTTAAGAAGAACATTTTCTTGACTCTAAATCACCGAAAACTCATGTTTACATCGGTCTTTATCTCGTTTTCGACATTTAATGGTTCTTTATTCTTCGTGCGTTGGAGGGGTGGCCTAGTGGGTAGGTGAGCGTGGTGGCCTAGTAGGTAGAGCGCTTGACTACTGATCGAAGGGTCCCGGGTTCAAATCCGGGTGAAGCCTGTGGACGACCCCGAACATAAAAAATCCTCGGAGTGCGAAGTGGCCCAGGGAAAGGAACTGGCCCCCTACCCTGTATGTGTGAAATTCACACGCCTATGGCTTATTCCGGGGTCAGCTATACCCTCAACTATCCAAACCAACCTTCGGGTTGAATCACTGAATGTATTCTTCGTGAATTAGCGTTAAACAACAACTTTGATATTACCATAACGCAAAGCCAATGTCTCCTAAATCACTGCACTCACAATATACGAAAGCATAATAATCTCCAAACACAATTTAAGTAGAAAATTTTCTTGACTCTAAGTCATCGACAACTCATGTTTACATCGGCCTTTTGTGGCAGTGGATTGGCGCTTATGAAGTTAGCACAGCTAGTCAAATGCATTACAGGGAACCTATAACGCGCAGGATACAATAAAGAGCATCTCCCATCGCGTTTACGACTTTATAAACCAAAGTAATACAAAACTGATTATTCAGCAGGGGTAACCAGGTAACTGCCCAGATGAATTAAATAAATACGTGACGTAAAATTTATGCCGGGATACTATCAAGATATTATCTAATAACCACAATGTTGTGGATGAAGTATGGTAATACATTTTCTGCAACATCTTCGCCAGAAACTCTTCCCGAAAAGCCTTTGTAATATCCTGGCGTAAATAAATCGTCCGCCATGTTTTTAGGAGCAGAGAAAGCAAGATAGAGCGTTCGCATCGATTGTCTTGATCCTCTCTGACGTCAGCTATTCTCTCCTGCTCCCTCAGTTACAGAAATCACAGAAGGAGTAAGCGACGCGAACGAAGCTCGGGATATGCTCGTAAAGCCACGTTTCCATTCTGGCAAGTTGCAATGTTATGACGCGCGGCATGTTATGCCTACACGTTGCGCATCTTTTCACCTTGCCCCGCGCACTGTTTCCATCCCGGCGCATCTTATTGCAACATGCGCCACTGACGTCATGGTAGTGCATCATAGATCAGAGCTCAGTATGCAGTGAGCATTGATACTGTGCAATTGATTTAGATAAGATGGATGATAGGGCCATTTTAGCTAGTTTTATAGTTATGGCAGGGACGTACCAGGAGCTTTGTAAAAAAAAGGCGAAAGAGACCAAGGTGGTGGATCAGAAGTCACCTAGCGAAAAGGCCAACTGAAGGGGCATATAACTCCTTAATGCGGGATTTACAGTTGCAAAGTGGATTTAATAACTTTGTTATAATGAGTGCTAGTGATTTTGAATTCCTGCTTAACCTAGTTGGACCTGAAATAGCAAAGAACACTGGATGTCGAGAAGCGATTTCTCCTGGTGATATGTTGGCAGCTACCCTTCATTTTTTAGGATCAGGGGACAGTTACCGTACAATTATGTATTTACATAGAATTTCCAAGTCTGCCATATCAAGATTGCGCCGGGAACTTGCCCCCAGGTCGTTTCCATTCCCGCGGCGCATGTTACGCCAAGTTACGCGGCACATTGGTCTGGCACATGCCGCGCCGCGCAACTTGCGCAGCGAAATGTTTTAGACCGTTTCCATTACTACAAGTTCCCGGCACATGACCCCGGGTCGTGTTGCGCGTCAAATTTGTGGTAATGGAAACGTGGCTTAAGGAGTATCTGTTCATTGGATGGGTGTTGCGATTGTTATTAGTTGTTTACAAAATGACTACGCTATTGTTAGTTGTTATATTCCTTCCGAATTGAACCGATGAGCCTTCTCCCTGATTTATGAATTGATGGTTTATGATTGTTGGATGAAAACTCTTAAAAGAAATGTGTGCCACCATTAAATCAGACTCGTGGACAATTTCGTTCCATAAATTGTGCGCTTCCTATGCTATTTTACGTCATGTTTATAAAACAGCATCGTGTAATAGAAACTCTCAAAGAAATTCATGCCGTGGAACTTTGTCAATTTATGGCTACCATTAGCTTCTGGATGAGATCAAACGCAAGGATGCGACTCTGTGTTACGGACATTCTCTCACTCAAAAGGTATATCCTTAATAAGGTTCAACCCATTAATGCTGCTGCCGACTTGGAAGGAATCATCTTACCTTGTAATTTAAATTGCAGGAGTTACAAATAAAAGTATCCGATTCCCTCGGGGCCAGATATTTAGCTTTCGCTAGGGTTATGGTCGCTTGATGGAATGACTCCTCCCTCTGTCATTTGCAGCGCACGAAAGGCCGGCATTAAAAGCCATTACTTGCAAGGAGCGAAAATTATATTCGTTCCTATTACGTCACCGGGGATATATTTACTCTTACCGCATCTCGAGTGATGTCGTGAGCATTTGGTACTCTGCACGAAGGGATCTAATGCGTGAAATAGGAAAAGTGCAAAGTAAAGTAGCACGCATCATTAAAAACGGCTATGGGCAAACAGAATAAATTAAATAGGTGATGAAAGGACAAGGTTGGAAGCCGCTCAAGAATCGGAGGCTACACGTTACGCTAGCAATATAATTATTATGGTACCTAATCCCGATCACGCGAAAGTTTAGGTAACACAGAGGATAATATTTTATCCCTTCATCACACCTCTTTGCTGGATATATTTATCTAACTCTAAACTGGATGTTTTAGCACAATTTGAAGTTGTTAATATGCCGCTTAATTTATGATTACCTTATGTTCCCCTCCCATCCCTACGGTCTTAACATAAAGCGTCTACCTTCCATCAACCAGCAACCGTTCTAGTCACCTAAGCTGTCCTTCGCCTTGTTTTTTCACGGTCCTCGACTTTCAAATATTTTGAGCGAGATATTTCTCTAGTCATAATAAAGTCCATATTCGAATTTTATTCTTTAAAGTCAGCAGCTTTAAGAAGTATCAAGTAAATGCTGTAATAATAATGGCGCAAAAATGTGATTTTATATGACTGAACTATTCCGTAATTAACTAAATATGCATGCATAAGTCTTTAACTTGAATCATTCTTTATCGCCTTGTGCTGAAAACGCCTTCACAACCGATGATATTTTTGCGATTCTATAAAAATTACTGCTCTTAGTAATTCATTTATTTTTAAAATTAAATGAGAAAATATACGAAGTTCTCACTGTTAACTTTCTGGCGAGATCTGTTCGTTATAAATTCCTAATTTCTTCGAATAAGTTTCTCTGGAGCGTATATACCCGTACGATTTCCCTCGTAAAATGGTTGCAATGTTTTGGCAAATATCTCGAAAAGTATAAAAGAATGAGGCTAATATTTTGTTGCCATTGGTAAGATATTATCTTCTTCTCTATAACGAAGAAAAATTCATTAAGCATTACGTGAAATGGTAAATCGCTCAAACTAACATCAACGACGGATTGACTCAACATTTCCGCCCCGTTTTCGTGACCTCTTGTAGTCTTACAGCATTACTTCCTCCCTCTTCCACACTCTACACTCCTCCTTTTCACTCCTATCACCCTAACCTACGTATATATATATTTGGACATCTATGCAAACGAACCTTGAAAATGGCATATCGTAGCCAAAACATGGGTTTGTTTTATTAATGGATTGTGGATTTGAACTAAGTATTATTTTAATCATGAATATTTACAACTTATCTATATTAATCTATCTACATCTGCGAAATACCATGCTAGCCACCACAATGGCGTGTGCCACGGGGTGATTCCACACCAGACATTCAGCGCTCGTTCCGGTTCAAATCAGAACCTTGCACGCTTCTCCACCCGATAGGCAAGGATCAGTAAGCACTCAAGATGGCAATGCCCAACAAGAAACCAAGAGAGTGCTACGTTGACAAACATTCTTACATGCAGTACACGAGTGGACATACTGCTACTGATTAGAATTATTAATATTTTCAATTGATGGACACCAGAAGATATCAGTTCGTACAGGAAATAAACTCCTGCGTGACATTTCAAGCGAGATGAGGTTATAGTAATAGTGGTAAGTTAATATACAGGAGTACAAAATCAAATCTTCCAAGCAACATTCGGTCCCGTCTTCATACCTCGACAGTCACGCTGGCACGCAAAAATCGTTACAAAATTTGTAACTTCCACCAAGTCACGCCTGACACGTTATCGTTTTTTAAATACTTAATGTAGAAAGGTTTTCTGTCTTTGAGGTATTTAGCATGAACGGATTCGCTAACTATTTGCAAGAAGATTGACCGAGACTATTGCGTTTATACCGGCAGATAACCAAACTTTTCGCCATCACATATCGTTCCATTCAACGTCGTTCATGTGCGTTCATGCGCGCTGATGTGTTCCCATCCTCAGTAACTTCAACGCCTTGAATGAAAAATAGTGTAGCGTGTACTATAATGCTTTCCTGATTCCTCCCAAACACTGCAAATGCAGCAGAAACGGAGCAAGACGCTAAGATATTCCATCAAGATATAAAAAACATTTTACAACTCCTCCCTTCTATTCTTACGAAATTCCTTTTCCAAATGCCCTCCCTTCTCTTTGGCTGATGTCTTGATATAACCCTCTGTCACGTGCCCTTTGTGGCATGATGTACGGAAGGTGTGTGGATAATATGCACGTGTATCATTTGCAGCGCACGGAAGGCCGAAATTAAAACGCACTCACTGCTTGCAATGAGCGGATATTATATGCATTCCTCTTCTTCGTCAGCTCGGATATCAAAACGCCTCCGACACACTCCTGGGAAGCGCAGGCAAATGAGGCAATCTCTTTGGAGTGCCACTTATTCCTTTTGGCCTCCTCTTAGTACTCAGCGCGGGAGCTTTAATTAAGCGGAACGCTTCTCCTCCCCTGCATCTCCTTCTGGACGCGGTTCATCCTTTCGTCACACGCGATGGAGCCGTTACTTAGCCGCTTGTTTTGTGTGCAATGCGCGTGATGAGGATTCTTAGTGGAAGATTTCGGATCTGCTCAGCATCGAAATCTCTCAACTGGCCCACGCTGTGCCTTGTGGTCACCCGTATCTACCCGCTCATCTCCGAACGTGTAGCAGAATTTACATCTACGTCAATATAGCACCCTGCAAGCCACCTCTAGGGTGTGTGGTATGGGGTGAATTTTCACCAGCATGAACCGCTGTAAGTATATGCTTTAAATGTAGTACGAGACTGAATGTTGCTGGTAGACTCGATTTTGTACTTTTGCGTTTAATAACTTATCATTTCTATCGTCTATTCAGATTGAAATTCCCCGCATGGTTCTATTTTCTGCGCGTATTGATATCTCGCAATATTCATGAATTAATTGCGTAAGTAATGCTGATTAGTAGTAGTATTAACCCCTGCGCTGCATGTTAGAATGCGTATTAATAAATCATTTTCCTAATTTCTGGTTTGCTCTGAATCGTTCACCTTTTATGGTCCTCGCTCAGCGGCCAGTGGTACTTGCAAGGTTTGAATTTCAACTAGGGGACGAGTGCCATGTCTAGTGTGGAATCACCTAGTGCCGCAAACCAAAATTTTAAATTATAAATTTGATATACTAGTGAAGAGTGCAAACTTTCTTTGACGACGACCGTCGGGAACAACTTTTATGCATATTATTCGACTTATTTCACAATCAGTTGGCATTCATTTTTGCCGCTTTTGGATTTGCACATTTACTTCATATTCACTACAAAATTCAAGTTATATCCCAACTCGGCTGCTGAAGATAGAATGCATTATAACTCTGCACATGAAAATATTTAGCATTTCTGGGCGTAAGTTTGTTAAGTTGCTTATAAATTGAGCCATTGCCACTAATTGAAATAGCGGGAATTTAAGCAAGTCAATTGATGGGAAATTGAGCGTTTTTTTATTCAGTCTGAATTATGTCCTTGATTGTAAGCGGTATCCACTGGTATCTACTGCTATCCGCTATCCATGTGTGAAGGAAACCAAGTATCAAGATTATTGATATTTTAAACCATCTCAGAATCAATAAAATCCTTAATTAATTCTTTATGAGTGCTTTTATGTTTTGATAAAACAGCATTGGGTACTAAAACTTAAGCATCTACATCTAAGACATCTAGTACATACATCTAAGACATCTACTAAATACCGTGCAAGCCACATACAGGGTGTGTGGCACGGGGTGGTACTCGTGTTACCACTACTACTGATTGGTATAACAAATACTTTTATTTCTTGGATACTGCAAGATATTAATTCTTTCGGAAAATGTAATCATGTGTGACATTGCAAGCGAGATTAGGCGATAATAGTAGTGCTATATTAATAAATAGCAGTACAAAATACAGATTATCAAGTAACATTTTAGTCTTGTCTTCATGCCTCGAAAGTCATGCTGAAGAGCATGAATCACGGAAAAATATAGACACGTAAAATTATTTACCATTCCATGTAAATATTAAAAGCTGGAAATAAATAAAGCTGCCACTAACATTATTGAGGGCTTCGATCGTATTTGTTGTGGTCCTGTACTCTCCAGAGTCAAAATTAAAATAGTTTTAACCCGATGATTTTTGCCTTATGTTTTCTTATTTCGTAAACCCCCGACTTTTTGATGAAAAGGGCCAGGTGACGTATTTTTTTGAGGTTGGCAGCATTGTTTCTAGGAATTTCGCCGGAGGTAGGGTAGTAGAAGGACAGGGGAGTTGTTTAAAGAGGAGACAAAAGAAGTATATTGCCCCCGCTTTTCATTTTGGCATTCCGTACGGCCTCCACCTACCCTCACGTCGACAAACCCAGCCAACCCTCATCCCTTGTTTTCCACGGACGACCCTCCACCCCCCTGAAAACAACCATCCGCAACTCCCCAAGAAGGTGCGAAGGCTTGTGGGAATCTCCCATCAGGGCCTCACTCACCCTCCAGAGGTCCCAACTACCCGACCGAAGGTTAGTTTCGACTTATGGGAGTCATGTTCTGCATTAAGGCGGGGAGGCAATAAAGGAGAAGATCTTAGGGGACCCGTAAACGTGTCTTGTGGAAGCTAGGAAGCCAGTGTCGTGGGCCGGGACGGGATGTCTTCCGTTAATCCGACACATGCCCCAGTCCGCGAACGACCTGCATGACATTTTTGTTTTATTTTTATGATTCAGACGTCCTTTGCGAAGGGATTAACGTCAAGGATCAAGCGGTGGGTTTGAAGTTTGAACTTCAAGCGAAGCTAGGGTAACATATGAGTTTCGATCTCGACCAATAATAATCCGCGAGGAGAAGTTTGGTTTTCCATTTGTTTCTGGACGAACGCAGTCCATACCTTGAATGGCTTCCCCGGTTGCAAAACAAAAACTACACATTTCAATTCAAAAGAGTTATGTTATATGTAAGTAAAGGCATTAATTGCCTTAGTGTGTGCAACGGAAAACTTCACTAACTTAATCCGATTGATAAATGGTCCTTATTTGGAAATGGAATAAAGTTTTACCAAGAGACATTGGAGAGAGTTTCCAAGATTTTGGATGCGCAATTAATAGCTTAATTACTTGATAAAAGAGTTACTATGGGACAAAGGTCGATATCATTTACTTATGATGGCTACAAATAATGAGCGTAAGTAATTTTATATTACATCTATATATATAAGCATAAGATAAACATATATAAAGTCTATTTATGGTAGTGGAGTAAACCAAACATGCAAAGCAATAGAAATCGGGGGATGAGTTACAAAAGCAATAGTTCCTACAGCCCGAATATAGTAAAACTTTCATTATTAAGATCTTTAAAAAAAATTGCATGAAAATGAATGCAAAGTAAGCCCTCTCCTAATTTTCAAATTATACTCTTAACTACTCGTTGAATAACACTATATTCATGTGGACCTTCCATTTAAACGCATTGGACATTATTTTAGCTTATTCTGCTTATTTAAACATGGATACATACGTCCAAAAAAGTGAAATAACGGCAAAAATCTCAGCCACCATTAATATTGCGCCAACACCTGAACAAAAAAAAAGCCCTTGTGGCCTTCAAATGATCCCGCTGTCTTCAAATGAATAGCATTTACCGTACTATAAGGTATGCGAGCGCATAGCAGAAAGTCTCGATGTGAGGCGGGAAGAAATTTCAAAAGGCCACCGCCCTTTTAACATATTTTATGTCCGAGAGAAAAGGAACGCTCTGCACATACTAAACCGCGCTGTATTCAGCGACCATGTGTGTGTCTTCCGATGAAGCTTAAGCAGGGGAGTTGATAAAAAATTAAGTATTTTGGCCTATTTGCGCAATCATCTCGGCTAAAAACACAATACCCCGACGTGCCACCGTGTAATCTTTTTCTCCTTATCCGCGAAAAAAATAATAATCCGTGCCTTTTTTCCACTCCCAAGCCTTGCGTGCTTTCTTGTGCCGCTTGTGCGTCGAGGTTCACATATAGATAAAGAGTAGGGGAAACAGGGAAAGTGGTAACCCTCACATATCTCGGTAGCAACATTATATTCTGTAGAATAACTACTGCTTATTCGGCCAAAATTATACGGACCTCTTTGCCGAATAAACAAATGCCCAGTGAAACCGAACTATATACTTATAGCCATAGTGAGGTGGTTTTTTTTTACAGTGAAATGACTTGATTGTTATTTTAATCTTACTATGTTCTCTTATAGACAAACGAGTCCTCTGTTTTAAATGAATAACAAAGTCCTATCGTTTCGCGATATTATTTTCACAAACATAATGTGTAAATTACAGGGTGTTAAATGCGATGATGGGTTAATCATAGGGAAAATAGTATTTTATAACTTATACACATGTTATATTCGCGTAAAACCACTTGAAAGAAGTTAATTTTCCCAATAAATTTAATGTACTATAATTTAAGCACTCAAAGATCATATTTATTTAGTTATTTGCAAGTTTTCCCATCAATTGTAGCCAAAACTCATTATTTCAATAGAAGTGGTACTGCAGTCGACTCCTATGGCTGGAAGGGGTGTTCATTAAAAATATATATTCGTTGAATAATACCATGTTTTTTAACTTCCTTTTTATTTTAATACCTTAGAAATTTCATTTGTGAAAGCACCATTTTTTTATCAACATAAGCGAAAACGTTGATGCAAGTATTTGTTTTCACTCATGGTGGAACCTCCTTGAAGAATAGAGTTGATGGAATCTTGACGTATATACGTCAAGGCTGTTGTTTATGAAAAAAATGGGCCACCTAACATGACTATTGTGCGCAATTTCTCCATAAACGTTTTATGAATAATGCATAACTTTTTTAGGAAATGTATTCCATTATGCATTATTGTCGGTTAATCATAACTGACAGCTACAATTCTGCTACTAATAACCTATAGGTATTTTCTGCGTATTGAATGCACAAATTATCCATTCAATATGGCAGATTGCGTATTTTAATAGCTTCGCCATCCCCCTGTTCTGTCCGTACCGTATGGTTTTATGGATCTTTTTCCTTCTTAAATATTATGGTTGTAGCGAACTCCTACTATCGAGTCCAAAGTGATATTGTAGAAGAAGGGAGAATATTTATAAGACCCTCAGGACCGTGAAACAGAGGCAATACCTGAATTGCGAGGTAGCCCATTTCTCCAAATTTTGAAGGTTTTTTAGTGCAAATGCTCTCCCAGATATGATGGATTGCCTTTGTTCACTACAACTACTCTTCCTGGAAACCTTTCAGGTGATTAGATGATGGAGACTGTATTTTATTTTCAATACCGGTAAGCATCGGGTCCTTAATTGGCTCAACGGCTGTGAGAAAGACGCCAATCCAGTTTCCAGAAGCCACCAGGCGAGTCAGGAACCGCCCGCGGAAATGGCCTAACGGATCTGGGTCATTCATTCGTCATTCTCTTGACGTGCTGGCATTCGAAGTTTCTATAGCCAATGAAATATCGTTTTTGTGCATATTCTACTGTATCTACATTTTACCTTACGAGACGCCCCGTGGCGTGTGGCAGGGGGTGTTAGGTCACCAGCCATGAAAAATGAGGAATTAGGAAAGAAAGAATTGCAAGACAGAATGCACAAAAAGTGAAAATTATTAACGGAGTGTCCTTAGTGTCGAGCTCTGTTTTTTTTAAAATCAGTAATGGTGGGTGGAAAGGTGGAGTTTTAGTAGCTATCATATCGGCATCGTCTATCTCTTATTTTTTCTCTTATACCAGTTAAAGAGAATAAGTACAGGGTTAAAATAATATCCTCAGTGCACTGAAACTCGCCTGATCTGAAGTATTCACGTGACCTTACTTTAGCATGTAGCTTCCCGAATCTCTAACGGCTCAACCTAGTCCTTCCATCAGCTGTGTAACACTTTATGTTTCCTCGTAGCAGTTTTTAACGAAGCGTGCGGCTTACCTTTGTATTTTGCTCTTTGAATTTAATACCGCTCATTATTTGCTTTTTTCTAAGTATGTTATGTACGTTCAGTGTCAACCATTCATTTGATAGAGCCCGATTAGATTGAGTTTGTAAAACTATAAATACTCAAGCTTAACCCACTCAGAAAAAAATATATTTTTCAGTGAAATGACTCCAGGCCTTAGTCTGGTTATTTATATTAAGTATATTGATAAATGAAGATTAGTTAGAAAACTCTATTGCATCTTAATTTTTAAATGCAAATAATTTTTAAATAGATTTCATTGGGAATTTTACCATTTCGAAAAAAGAGAAGGCTCAGTTCTTCAAGTAAAAATTTTAATTTTTATGGGAACAATTCCAATAGATTTGTGGTCAAATGTATGAAGCTGTTTTCCAATTTACTAGTTTGCCGATGCGTTTGAAAGCAATGGATATGTTTCGTACCGTATGAAAAATGAAACGCAGGATCTGCGAAATGGACCACAAGACTTTTTTATCTGAAAGCAAAGTACAACAGGGAGGCGTCTTTTTCAAGTGTGACCCTTCATTTTGACCAATTTTAAGGACAAAAGTTAAGCAGATATCTGCAAGTATCCCAACCTTCTCATAATATTGGCGGTAGGTTCGTATTAATATGTATAAAGATCAGCTGAACACACTATTATCGTTTATCATTACAAGATGTCAGTTTTCAAATTAAGCGCTAAAGGTCTTTTAGCTGGATAACTAATCTATTCCTAGAAGGGCACTAATGAGGAGACACAAGTTATAGGATAAAAATTGGATTGAGCATCTCAAAGGAAGGACTACCTAATGAGGATAAACTCATGGTCCTCGTTTCCATATTCAATCGACTATTGACTTCCTGGTATCAAGAGTTCTTTCAGGGAAATGTCGATATCGCAAAAGCGAAAGAATTTTACCTCGTCCCGGAAGGAGGTGGAAAATCATAGGGTATTAAAAATATTAGCACTGATATTCCAAGCGAGGGATAAAATCACTTATTTGAAAATGCAAATTGCCTTTTTGTCTCATGAGAAACTAATAATTTCATAATTTTGGCGCATTAACTGAAACAGATGAGAAAAAATTCTTGCTACTGAGTAATCAGAAATGCGAAAATACATTTAAACGGGAATGAGATGGAAAGAAAAAAGTGTACATGTTACAGCAGTTTTTATAAGAAGAGGAAATTATATGACCTATTTCTTTGATGTTTAGTTCGGGCTTTATTCCTCGAACTATTCATTACTTAAGTTTTCCTTCAACCTCAAAGAAAAATTTATGCCAGAAGTTTCCTCTACGCCAAATTCTAGGCCTTGTACTGAATACTCCGAAAATGTTTTTCCTGGATAAGACGGTTAAAATTTTTTCCCATTCCTTTTGAGCCAAGGGATTAAACGGACTACAGCGCGACTAAATATTCCATGCTTTGCTAATCGTTGATGATATGGTGAAAAAGTAACCCCTAGCAGTCATGAGTTTTAAACGGTTTTTTTAGTCGTTCCATAATTTATTTTCCAGAAGGTATTAAACAAAATTTTGTAATATCACTCAAAGCCTTGCAAACCATATTTTTCATTGCAAACATTACGGAAAATTACGGAAAAGTATGCCGTGGTTGCAATTTTGTTTTGCTACATTTTCTATCAAAACAATGCTGCCACTTATACATTTTAATTATTTATATATTCTACTATCCGGGGTAACCAGTCTCTTCAAAATCATTTCTTATGGCTTTTAGCTGTTGGTTGCGAAAGAAATAATGTTGGCGCATAAATAAAACTATGTACTTCCACACTACTACTTCCACAACATACTACTTCCATCACTGTCCCGATAGACTTAAGAGAGCAAAATAATGTCTTCAAAGCAATTGCTCAAAGTACAGAGTAGTGAAATGTATTCGACTGAATACGTACATAAAACCATGCATCGTCTTGTAAACAACATTCGATGGTTAAATTTAAAACCTCTAGTAAATTTTTAATGAAAAAATTCCCGATTTCGTACGGCCATTGTATCTACTGAAATTTTACAAAAGAAAAAAGGTCTGCAAAGAAACGATGAATCATCCTTAAGTATATTTCATACGGAAGTTACTGCCTCTGGATAAATTAATATATAAATATATGCACGACGGCGATTATCATAATAGATGTATATGTAATATTTTTTTACAAGCATTAAATAATAAATTGTATTTGAGTCACGCAGCCTCAAATTCCTTGATTCATGACCGCGAGAGATGCGTGTAACTTCGTCTCCATCGCCGTGGAACAACTGGACCGACAACCAACCACTTTAGCGAAACGGCTGTAGAGGGCATGTCGGGTGGAGCCTTGGCTGCCTGCGAGGTTTTAATTCCCGCAGGCCTTTCCTGGATAGTGACAAGCGATAGCCATCATCCACCACCGCCAGCCGGTAGGCCGATGAACCCGGAGGCCACCGAAAAGGGGAAGAGGGGACAAGGTAGGCGGGGGCAGAGGGGATTGCCTCTAGGCAGCAGTCTGGCCGGGAGTCGACACCGCGATCTCGCAAATAGAGTGCCCCCGAGGCATATGTTCCCCCATTCCTCCCTCTCTAAGCCTTTCCTCGCCTGTAAAGTTCATTTTTATCACTCTCAGACTTTATTTCTTTTGCAGAAATAAACTAGAAAAAATAGTGCTACAAAAAGAAAAAGGAAGAGAATTCGAGGTTTCAATTTATAAGATGAAGTTTATTCACTATTTTTATATCTTTTTTATTCATTTAGAATATTTTTAAATAAGAAACTACTTATTGACAAAAAAGTATAATTTTTTCTTCCTTAGCATGAGAGGCAGTGGAGCGAGCGAAGTGAGGACAGTCAAGGGGCATAGCACTCTAGTTTTATTTGAGCTATGATCATTAATCTATTTGCAATTTAATCAAGGCACGGACTTACAAGAGTTACGCAGGAGAAGCATGCAATAATTATTGACAGTTCTACTTGTCATCGTAAGATGAAATCATTGCAGAGCATGCATCAGCTAATTAGCTGCACTACCTGTCGACCAACACAATTACACAGCCTCAATAGCAGTCATTTTGGTGTCTCATCTTCTGCGGAAAATTAAATTTTCAGCGTGTCCATTCTGCAGTCCATTTCCTTTATTTTACGCTCGTAGTGTTATCCACCGTTGTGTATCGGCTTTCGTAAAATGTCTTCAACGTCGTCAGAAAAGGATCAGCTTGAAACTTACTTAAAAGATTTAAATGATGACTGACGGCCAGGTAGCTATTCCAATCCTATTTCGTGTAGTAGTAATGAAACACTAATGAAATTATCGTAACAACCTTTTTCTTATCTTGCCATTCTTCGCTGCTAGCGTTTTAAATCTGAATTTAGCCTGCATCATATTAATCACAAATTCTTGCAGCGTATCCCTATTAAAACCTGCTGTACGCTAAAGGAACTAGAGCACTTAACATGGCATCGATGTAACGACATTATATTTTTTGGAAATAATTGTGCGCACCTAACACAATGTGTTCGTATGTTTTAAGTAATGGAAAACGCTGGGTGTGCATTATGCGTGTTGTTCTAAAAATCGGTTATATAACTGTAAGGTGACTGGGAAGTCCATAGTCGCCTTCCTCTCTTTAGTTTTACTCCTATAATGTGACTTTCATAGATGGTAAAAGGGGAACATGTTATAGTTCATAAGGGTACACGTTGGCGATTTAGGGGTACACAAAAACACATGAATGATTTCGGATTGTGGTTTAAATAGCTCTAAAAACAAAGAGAATTTTTTTTCAAATGTGAGGCTCACGATCTAGGAAGAGAGTGAATAAATATATTTGGAAAAAGAATACCTTTTTTCTACCTTTTTAGGGTGGTGTAAAACGACATTATATTTATTGTATAATCGAACCGCTGTACTGCCGAGAGTCTCCATCTAGTGGGTAGGTGCGCAGGTTACCTGCTGCGTATCACCCAACCCAAGAGGTAGGTTGCACGCGGTAAAACAGTCGGGGGTTGATGGGAGGGACTCTTGGAGGGAGTGCCGTAGAGAAACGGGGCCGGAGTGCACACAACGGCTTTACCCCTCACCCGTCCAACCTCCCATGTAAACCCTTCCGTCTTTCTTTTACTGCTGAGCTACCCCCACCCACCGTACAAGACTGCTCGCCAACTCCCACCCCCCCTGTCTTTCTGCCTCCGGCCCATCAACCCACCGCCTAAAGGTCTTTGCCCGTAGATGGTGGTACAGGTGCTCGTTCTTTCTGACTCCTCCTTCTTCCACCATCCTCGGTCTCTCTGTCAAGTCTTCCTTTCCTCCCCTCCATCTCCATCTTTCCTGCACCACCGTTCTTTCTTGCTTTCCATATCTAAGATTCAGTTAAGTTTCGACTATCCGAGGTGACGTGAACTGAGGCCGATTCGGATATTTAAAAAAATCTCCGATGTTAGGGAGAGCATATGTGCGAGAATAAATTGAGACGAAAATTACAGATTAATATGCTATGCTGTTTTGGACGTAGGAGGGATGAAACATTTCAGTGAAATGCCTTTTATTTTGAGATAAAATTGACTGACAAACCCTGACGCTTGTTTGCATTTGATACATAGACTTAATAAAGCATATAGATCGGTATTGCAGGACTTGTATTATCGAGACTACTGCAGAGTGAGTGACATTTCACCTTTATAATGGTGCCGATATATCATCCTTTTGCTGCTCTTTATTGGGGGGTATTTGCCTAAAACTAAAAGTTTAATACGGCTTCGCGATTTAGAGAGAGACAGTATTTGAGAAGTGAGATAGTTCTGACGCACGGATCGGAACTAAGCGGCATTTGATTTGGGTGTTTTCGTAGTTATTTTTACTGCTAAATATGTTACTCAACGTAATAATATTTTTTATTATATTTCTATAAAAACCTATGCTTGTAAAGGTTTTTTCAGCGTACGGAGTGAATTATATAAGTCTAGTATCAAAAGCCTCGAATGGGTATTAATTAATTACTCAGAAATTTAGCCATATAAAATAATTTTTACATCGTCGGTATCACTCAATGTTTCTTACAACTCTACTTGGCCTCAAAAATAAAATTGAACTTAATTATGACGAGAAAAATTTCTCTTGTCAACTTAATCATATATCTCCCTGTGTACAACCTTTTCTAGTCATATGGGAAAAGTATGTGAGCTATACTAATAGGCGATGTGATATTCGAAAGGTTGCGGAGTAAAATGAACGGAAATCTCGTACTTGATGATGGCAAATACAAAAAATGTGTCCACTGGCTATGGGTGTAAATAAAATAAATATATATATAGAATAAAAATTCAGTATCTTTTGTTTATACGTTAGTGGAAAGGGAAATTATAGGCGGTGCCGTCCATAGAATTGATATTTATTTGGTATGAAATCCATGATGATGATTTACTAAAATGTTGCAGAAAAGCCGGGGATAATAGTCACTTATAGTTTTATATCTTCCGTTGCCCCATTTTAAGCTGGTAACACCCAATTCCAGGAGCAAGTTACCATGGCTGTTAAGGGTTAAGCGACTCTTGGTGAGCGGCCATTGGAGGCAGTCGGGAAAGTTCTGAATCCAAAATGTCACATCTCCGAGCCAACTCGTGCCGCCATTTTTTTACCACCGGCCGTTAAAAACTTACGTCAATTAGGGTCGAGGTAAAAAAGAAATGAAGGCCCTAGGACCTTAATGGCTTGATTTTTCGTCTATCCGCACCCTACTTCTTTCTTTTGAGGCACTCTAGAGAAAAGTTTTCCAAAGGGCAAAACTTTTGTCCAAAGAAAAAAAGAAGACTAAAGAGGGGTCAAAGATTCTCCTTTCGGATCGATAAAGGAAGGAAATTCTGCCGACGACAAGGGAGAGTGGAAGATAAGCCGACATTAACCGGTAGATTTAAGAACCAGCCATCCCTTAAATATGACGCTCCAGATCGCAACGGAGAGTGAATTGGCCGAATCAAAAAAATATCTTCCATGTACCACAAGAAAAGTAGGGTCGCAGAAGAAATCGCTTACCTAAACGCAGTAATGTTGCCAGGGGGAGTCTATGGGGTTCTGACCTCCCTACCCCCCTTGCTCCCCCGAAAATAATACATTATTTACATAAAATTCACTTAAGGAAAAAGTTATATATTGCTTGTTAAAGTTATAGGTTAAAGTTCTAGGTTATTGATAAGCTGGGCAAAAATTGTTGACTTAATTTATTAATAACAAGCTACCCCTTTTTCTATTAGGTTGGTAACTTTCAAACGAAAGCCGTAGCGTATCATATTTTATCAAAGGTTTGCTTGACAAAAATCTTTAAAAATCGTCTGTTGTGCTGCAGTGGTAATTGCTTTCTTAATTGCCTAAACACACAGCTTTTCCCATGATTTTCACCCCTCCTCTCAAAACCTGAACCTGTATCACTGCTACGTGGCCTGTCATTCCCAGGACCTCTTATCCACTGCACATGCCGTGGATATGAGGTCCAGGGATTATTTTGAGTACAATGAGTGAAATTTACTTTATTGTACTGGCAGTAGATATTACATGGCATAATCTTCTAAATCATAATTTATTAGACCATATAAGAGTTTTATGTAATTAGTACAAATATAGGCGTATATATTCCGTAAATCAAGCATAATACACCAGCTTCTAGAAAAAAATCTATTTTTAGTTTCATGCATGCCCATATGTGTTATTAGATTCGCTCATATTTCACTTGATAATTTTTGTAAGTTTGCTACCAAAAAATTAATTATTAAACTATTAGGGTACATAACCTAAATATATCTAAGATAAAATATTTAAGGTAAACTTTTATAGTGTGCGTCATCTTAAAGCTTTGAGTGAACACAGTCATGGTACGAAGCATTTTGAATAATTATACATTTATGAATTGTTTAGAGATACGTTTATGGAAATGTTTTATAAATACATTAAGTTGTAAGTAATCATAGAACAATAGGAAAAAATGTTGATACTTGATTTAAAAAGGCTTACAGCCATAGAAATCAATAAATTGAACTGGGAAATAGGAAAAGTAAAATTTTTTGTGATATTTTGAAATCTTACGTCGCCGAAGGTACCTGTGGGCACCAATGGGTTAAAACTGACAATCAATAGTGGCTGCCTCCTCCGACACATTCCTCTTATATTCCTCAGGTGTAAACTTAAGAGCCTTTCATACGACCACCGCGGACGATGGCATTGCGGTACGTTTTTTGCAAGACGCTACCGAGTGACGGATGTCGAAGGACGTGATAAAAGGTCTCTGCCGCCGTTTCCCTCTCAATAGATGTCGATCATTTATCCTCTCGTTGCCAGGGATGGTCATCGTTCATTAGCGTGGCTGTTACTGTCGCAAGCGAGTGATCAGAATGAATCGGAATGAAAATGAATTGAAAGTCATCGATCACATTCCTCCTACTCCCCTCCTACTTACTTTCGGCAAGTTCAAAGGCGTCGCAAAAACATTCCTTCTCGCAATACCGTTTCAATTATTTTCATATTGTTTTCACCTGGGAAGTACCGAGCGCAGAGTCACTAAAGTTTACTCTGCAGGGTTCACTGGTGTTAGTGTCTATACCAAAGAGGGTGAAATTCTCCATTAAAAATAATTAGATTTGAACCTGAATTGAATCTGGACCCACTCAGCTTCCGGTTAGGTGTGTTAGCGAGTTGCATAACACAATAAATCTCAATGAAATGCGGTGGCAAAATTTCAGTGGTATATTTTTACGAGCAAGAAGTTCTCGTCTTCACTTCACATTGTAGAACAGGAGACGTGGTCATGCAAGATATGCCACTGTCGCGGTTCTTCCTACGATGTCATGGCTTCGTGTTCTAACTGGCTGGCCCATCTGACCGGCTATTGGGAGCTCAGGGGTCGTTTTCCGGTCTAGTTACATAATTTTTTCATGGCGATTTTCACCCTCTTTGGAGTAGACACAAACGCCGATAAACCATGCAAAACCGACGAAAAATGCGGAACTTCGTTTGCTGCGAAAACATCGAAGCTAAGCTGATCAATTCGAAGCTCGACTTCCGATTGCATCGTCTGTGTATCCAATTTTGTCCAAAAAAAGCCTTTTATGGGCTCCTTATTGTTTTGTAAATGCATTCATCTACTGTCTCCCTTGCGAGGGAAGCATTAAATAAGATTTAAAAAAATAATATTAGATATTGGTTATAGTCTCCGGAAATTCTCCGACCTCTAATATCTTCACTCCATAATGAATAGGTCCTTCCGCTCTAATAATCTCCTCTCATTTTTTTCTCTCCACATTCCTGCCCGTACCACTCGCAATGTAGGGTTATTACACAAACCCGAATTACTTCTGTCAATTTCCTTCCCTTCAATACCCTCTCCATCACTTCCCCTTCCCGTGACCTGATTACCTCTTGCAACAAGTTCACCTCCCAACTTCAACGCCGTTCATTTTCATTGTCTCTTTTCGTTTAAATTTCTTTGTTATCTTTGTTAAATATTTTCTGTATATAATTTATTTTTATAGAACCCATTTTAAAGGCCTTAGTTGCTGTTTTTGGTGTTATATGAAATAAATAAATAAATAGAAATTGAAAATTATTGCCAAGAGTCATGTTATTTTCAGGCCACCTTTAAAAGGAACATGTGAAAGTACGAATGAAACCTCTTCATAAAGACCTTAATATTGGCAAATATTCAGGCGTGAAGAAGATTGCCTGATGACATTCTAATATTAAGTGTGGTAAATATGAGCGTATTTTAGCCCCGTTATTCTCTGTAAAAGGTAGAGTTTCTGGGCTCTCAAAAACTAGTCCAATGAATGCTGGAAATAGTGTTTAAAATTCTTGACATCGGCAATAAAACAATAAATCGCATCAATGATCAATGAAAACTACTTTTAATGCAGTTTTAACGCATTATTTGGAATTACAAGTAACTACATTTTGCTAACTGACTACAATTCATTCATCTTTTGGAATTATAGAATTCTAACTCCAACTCAAAAGCGCTACATGATTAAAAATTATTTATTAAGCGAATAGTTTCAGGCTTGACATTGTGGAACTCTTTCAAAATTACAGAAAGAAGAAAGTTTCAAATTTTATTCATCCACACTGTTTTATTGATACTACAAAGCCAGGTTTCAACGGGTAACCGTCATTTTCAAGAAAATTAATGGGCCTTGGAAATGACGGTCACCCGTTGAAACCTGGGTCGGAGGTATCAATAAAACAGTGTGGATAAATTCGATTTGAAACTTTCTTCTTTCTGTAAAAATTACTTAGTTTAAAACCACATTTTTTTATTCTAACCTGGGTCGGTTATAATGTAGAAGTATGGATATAAACAAAGTAATTTTAAATCATAAATGCTTGTTACTTCCACAAAGTTAAGCCTAATACCATTTCTTATGTTCAAAATCGCTACTACCACCTCGGTTGAACACACAATAACTACGTCCGAGGTGGAATTTGAAACATCGTCCTTTGGATTACCTCGGTGGTGTGTTTTTACTGTTGTCACCGGCTGTGTGAATTCCTTCTCTCTTAGCAATATAATCCACCCATACAACTATTAACTATTTTCATCTGAAAGCGTACCTCCCAAATATTAGAGGCAAGAAAAACCTTCCCAAAAGCAAATCTTTGTATTCCATCTATGGAGTGCTCACAAGTATGAAGAGCGTAAAAGTATTTTTTCTCTGAGTCAGTACGGCACTTTTTGCTTTATGAAGAACGATACCCTCAAAGGAAAAGTGAAAGTTTAAACAATATTGTAGTAAACTAGGCTTATGGGGATTTGTTTCCGGGACGCCTTTCTCCTTTTCGAACCTTTCTCTCTTTCTCACCCAAAGTTTGTTTTTGCGAGGTGTGATATAAAAAGCAGAATAATTTATGACCTAAAACAAAGTCATCACTATTTTAATCCAATTTTTTTTTCAATTTTCTTTATATTTATCTATTGTTAAACAAATGAGTTGCCATAAACATTTGAAAATTTTCAACACGATTGCCCATGACATTCTTAAGACTTATTGCATAAGGCATATTCTTGGTACTTGTGGGAAAAAATGACCCATAATTGATATGAAAAACATAATCCTACACTATCACGCAGTTTTATTTCGAAACAAAATTTGAAATTGCATTGAGTTAAACAACATTATTTTCTCTGGAGACATAGGTTCAATTATTAATGATTTATGGTCTCCTAATCTTTTCTGCAGACTTATCGAATGTTTATCATCCTTCTTCAGAGGTATATCAGAATTGATTTTACATATTATACATCATTCAAAAATATTCAAGGTTTGCATATTTGAGTTTACAAAGTTTGATGCACCAATTAAGAAAAACATTATATATATTTATATACGTTTTAAACATTTCCTCAGAGTTTCTTTTGTATTCATTGTTATGTGGTAATGATGACTTGGTTACTATTAATATTGTTGCTTGTTAATCGTTTGAAAATTTTCTTCTTTCAAAACTTGAAATAAAATTTAAACAATGTTAGAACATATCAAATTATAATATAGTTTGCTTAACTTGGGGATTTCTATTCTTATTGCCCTGAGGATGCATAATAAATATGCAAAACATCGGCAGAAAAGAGTAATAAACCATATATTCTAAATAATTTGACCTATGTCTCCAGAGAAGTTAGCATTAATTAATAGAATTGGAGAAAGGAAATTGATTTTCTTTATCTAATATATGCCATTTTCACGAAAAACTGGTCATGAGACTGAATGTCATAAGAAGCAAATGTTGGCGCTTTAATATGTTACTGCTTTAGTTATTAGCAAATAGAGTAATAATTGATGTCAAATAGTGGTAATTCAAATGAAATGGCGCTGCAGTTGGCTCCTATGGCTGGAAATTGTGTTCACTAAATCTATATTTGTCAATAATGTGCTTATTTGGTACTTTTATTTTGTTTTAAATAGATAGCGCCTGTTATTAATGAATGCTAAATGTTTTCAACAAAGATAGCAAAAGGATTGAATGGAGTTTTGACTAATGGCGTCGCGGTGGAATCACCTTATGAGGTTCATTTTGATCAAATCACTTCAAACAAATGAGTAGATGAGCCATGTATTCAGTGATCGTATTATCTTCTTACGGTTTAGCATTGGATAAACTCTGCACACGAAACAATTCCCTGTGTCCAAAGTTGTCCGAATGCTCCACCGCACATGCATGTATCAGTAGTCTTCTTTTCAGTTTTGTCATTCATTTCTACCTGCATAGTCTTAAAATTTTTCTTCGAGTTTAGATAAATTAAACGTTTGGATTCGTGAGTCTTGTGGAAGCTCGCACTCTTCTGAGTACGAAAAAAATGAGACGCTGAAGTTTCTCGAATTTTTTTCTACTGCTAGCGTCATAACTTTGGATGAGACTTGCCTTGAGAGCCTTTCAAAATTGCCTTGAGCATAAAGTTTCACATGATGTTTTATCACATTAGTAGGTTAAACGTGAAGTACTGCTCTTTCAATTTTACAGCCATGCCCTAAACACTCTTTGAAAACTTCCTTTTGGTAAGCTTTCTTAAAATATTTGCTCCATTGAGGAAGTATTCAGTTAGAACTTTTTTAACTCGCAGATAAGTTTTTGCGGCGGGTATAGAAAATATTACTGCCTTCCATAGTGGAACAACGTTTTTGTTAAGTGCCATCAAGTGTAACCAGAAGTCGTGACGATGTTCTCCATTTGATGTGGACATATTTAATATTTTGAAAAATCAACCAGCGGGAAAAATGAGCTTATAACTTGGGTCGTTACTCTCGAGGAATTTTTTGTGCTTTACGATGCAAATGACGGAATGAGTAGATAGAACTACTCACCTCAGAGAAATTAGCTCTAGGTAATCGGGCGAATCCGAAAAGATTTCTTATCTTATTCATTATGAAAACGCTCCTTTAAAGTTTCGGATGACCGGTGTGCATTCACCGGCTAGATGTAAAAAAAAACATTGTAAATACAGTATTTTGTTTATTCTTCAAATGGAGCCTAATTGGAGGCTTAGGAAATATTTTATTTATGGAGACACTTCTTATGTTCAATAACTTTTCCTAGTTTTTCTACAAGTGGCACCGGTACGCAAACGGAACATTTTTAAATATCGCCTAATTTTCGTATTCTATCTTGAAGAATACAGTTCGTTGAATTTATAAAGCATGTGGTAGTTAATGGACATGTTTTTTAAAAGTAGAATTTAACTTTTCACTGTCATAGCCTATATTTTTTTAATGCTCGAGGAATCTCTATGGACACCCAAGTCGACAGAGTAATGAAAGGAAGCAAAAAAAAATTCCTCCGCTAAAATAACATCATTCGTCTTCCTGAGCTGTTCAGAATCTCATTGAGGTGGGGAGGGAATGGGGCTGGTAAGCTGTGGGAGGAAGAGGAGTCGCTGATTACCTCGACATGCGCCATTAACTCCTCTCCTTCCAAACGTACGCGCAAGCAAGTGAATGGCATTGGGAAAAAATGTGTTCTGCCCCGCGGACGTTTTAAAACATCAATAATAAACGTTTTAAGTTTTACGTATAAAGCCGTTTTAATCACATTTTTCATTTTGTAAATTGTTCGCAACAAAATCCTAATCAATATGACTCAGGTCGTTGATAAAATGTTTATTTGAATTGTTGCTTTACCTTTCCTGAAAACTTCTCAAATAAATTTGTATACGGTAGTAAGTCTTCTTAAATATACTTTGAGCATTTTAATATGTTATATGACAGTGAAGCCTTGACGTTAGAAGCTGCAGAGCAAAAAGTATTGAAAGTAATGGAAATTTAGTGCTGCAGAAGAATGATGGAGATCAAATAGGTGGATAGAACAAAGAACTAAGAAGTCCTACGAAGTTGGAGGGAAAAGATTTTTCATTAAAGTGCTAAAAATTAGACCGAGCAAACTCATTGTGCATTGCGACACAACAGTTGAAGCCAAATGTTTAATCAACGCCGTCGAGTTAAAGCTATGAGCGTAAATAACGTAAATCAGTAGAAAAGGGAGTGCAGTACAATGAGGGGTATTTGTCTACACCGCTGTCCCCTTGGAGCATTTTAAAGTAAACCTCCACAGTTTCAATTCCGGAGTGATATTCTCCCACATTTGGGAAGAGGCCTTTTTCGTGATATTTGCAGTAAATTTAATATTTCTTTAAAACACCACAAATAATTCGTCATTGAAGCGTTATTGTTTTAGAATACCTTCTAAATAATATTCGTGCTGAGGATTAGCATAACTCTTTGTTAGTTGATGGAAAAGAAAAACGTTTTTCACATTTTTTCCTGTCAAGCGAATAAACTTTATTCTCGGATGTCATTTACCACAATAGTAAAAATTCTATGAAAAGTTACCAACTGCAGGGGATAATTTTCTCCATTATTAAAATAAATTATTAAAAAATTTTAACGATACCTATTTTATATAAAAAATTAGCTGTTAATTATGCTTTTCCTGTACTTATAAATGGCAGTGAATACATGTTTTTCAAAATGATGGCTCTTACATATTTTTGCATCCTCTTATTAAACAAAATAAAAACTTCTTAAAGTTATGCAATTTATCTCCGATCTAAATTATTAAACCAAATCGAAATCTTATTTAGCTTTTCCTGTTTTTGTAAAAATATATTATTTAAGGTTTTATCTGTTTATTTTTAATGGTGCTCACCTTTGCTTGTTGCCCGGACAAGCGCCATTAACCTCGCGGTAACTCTTCCTTCCCTTCCGGAGCGTTCGATCAAACAAGCGAACGACGGCTGGCGTCGCCGGCTGAATGGAAACAAAAAGCGATTCTTTGAATGCGGATAACGGTGCAGTCCGGTCCATCGGGAGAATGAGGAGGGAGGGGTTGACAAATGCGAAAGCAAACAGTCGGGAGAAATGGGAGTGCCCAGAAGGATCGCCTTCACTGAATAGGCAAATGGCTCAGTCAGAGGAACTTGAAAAGAGAACCTTGGTAAAAAATGGGAAAGGAGAAGAAGGATGACGAAATATCAGAATATAATGTACCTATACCTGAGTATCCCAAGGTTAAATTCAAATATATTTTTTCAATCCATTCCAAGAACAATTCCACTATAATAACAATTTTTGTAATTAAAGTGGAGTATGCCCGCAACTTCCTCCAAGTGACACCTGAAAGCATCAAATTTAAAAATGTGGCCCATTGGCATATTTATCGGCACATTTTATAAACATGTGACACATCTAAAGCTTTAGCGATACATATTTGAGTAATTTATACTGTTTTATTTTTTATTTTTTACCAGCTGGCGCACCAATGCATATTCTCCGCGTATTGTTACCGCGAGGAATAAAGAACAGTATAAACTATTTCTTAATTCGAGTGAATTAAGAATACTATAATTCTGCCTTATTCATGCCATACTCCAACTCCATGAACCAATTTCATGTTTTCTGGAAGGGAGTGCTGTTCCAACAATATTTTTTGAGGCGAGCATATTTTTCTGGTCACTTTTTGCATTCTAATGGTGGAAGCGTGAAGATTCAATATGCAGTCACAGCATTTGCACAATGCATTTGCACCTTTTAGTATGAAGTCATTCAACTTCTTTCAGGGATATCGTATGAAAAATGAATATTCGTGGATGATTTGAATGCGAGTGGAAAGACGTGACGCGGTGGTTCGTTCATTTGTTTTTGTCCTTTTCTCCTCGCCTATCTCAAATGTAAAAGCCCCGTCCTTTTTTCCGGTCGTAATACGCTTGACCGAACTCGCTGACTGAAGGATTACTATCGTTTGAACCGCCTGACACGTTGTAGGGGGCGATATTAAAACTCGCTCATTCATCGTATTCACTGGAAAACGGCGCTTCTTTTATTATGTTCGTCAGATAAGTAAAGCATTTGAGGTTGAATGAGGAAAGTAAACCTCCGCTCACCTGGCTCCATTCAACCAATCTCCAGCCGTAAACTCTGGCCGGTCCATCGTTTCGTGATTCTTGAGATTAGTACGCAAAAAAAAGGATTGGCGTCCGAAGGAATGTGTGCCTTACTATTATTTATCTCTTAAGTTAGTCCCAAGTCGTGCAGGTAGGAAATTATTTAACATAAGATGAAATTGAATTTGTAAAAGAAAAGGACTTCACGTGAAGGGACAGCTGCCATACTTCAAGAAGATAGACTACCTACTACTGATAGGAGATCTATTTCAAACCCAATAGTTATGTGAACAACTCCCGTCTTGCATCATTGGAGCTTTACGGGTGGTTAATTTTGTTAGATTAACTTTGAGCAATCTCCTCGCCCCCAAGGTATTATTAAGATCATTAATAAGAAAAATTAAGTTGTGAGATTTTCTATGACAGTGAGAAGGAGCCTGACCATGGAATTAGGAGAGCAGAAACTGCAGCAGGTAAAACAGTAATAATGAAGGCGCTATTCTGGAGTAAAATGGGCATATTTAAAAATATATTAGAAGGCGAATAGCGTAGGCTTAAGAAGGCGTTCTCAAATAGGAATGAATTTATTACGGGGAGTTATGACGTCTATCCAAAATAATAGTGCAGTTGAAAAGTACTGAATAGGCTTATAAAGAAATTAATTAACACTTTTTCCATATCGTATGGTGAAGACAAAGGCTACAATTATGGCTTTCTTCGGTCTCGTGATTCCCTTCCCCAAACGACATTTGACGTGTTCACAAATCGGCTGAATTTATGTCAACTGCGCTATAATCTTCGACGTACTCTAGTGTAAGAATTTAAAGAAAAGATTGGTATAGCGTTTCTTATGGATTGTAACGCCTAGCGGTACAGAAAAGTGGACTCAAGAGGTAAGAGAAAGAGTATATGGGAATAGGCAGCAGGCGTTTGAAATATTGGAGTGTAGTTGGTCATGAGGTAGAGTAGACTTTTCACTTTTGTTTAATAACATAACATCATTACTAACACTTCACCTCGCTTGAAATTTCCGGCATTATTTTGTTTTCTGCATGAAGTAGTATCTCGTAGCATTCATAAATAATTCTACTTCTACAAAATACCCTGCAATCCACCTAAGGGATGTGTGGCATGGGGTGAGTAGTCACCAACATGCATAACACTATACCCTAAGGTCAGTGTAACTACGGCTGATTATGCATTAGCATACATTGCCAATGCATTGAAGAGGCGTAGCCTCACAGGCATGCACTACACTACAGATATGCTCACAATGGAGAGGGCCCGTTAGTATATATGTATTTTTCAACAACGCAAACGGACAGAGGCTCGAGAGTTATATTGAAAACATGCACGGCATGCTGTTAGTACGAGGTAACAGTTAAGGATCCAAGCATTAGGGAGTACTACTACCACTAAGAGCTACACTACCTATGGACAAACCTTGATAAAAGTCTCATTGGCGGCTGTATGGTCCCTTATCGTTTGCGGAAAAAATATTTTTTTAAAAGTATTAGTAATATTATATCATAATTAGTATTAGTAATATTAACCAGTACCTAGTTGTCTCTTTACTAGTGCACTGCATTATTACTAAACATGTTCGTTTACGTAGCACTCTTCCAGATTCTGGTTTGACTGTGCACTCTTCTCCTGACTGCTATTCGGTCTGCGCCTAGCGGCCAGGGGAACGTGCGAGGTCCTGATTTGAACTGGGACGGGTGCTGCATGCCCGGCGCGGAATCACCCCGTGCCACTCACCGTAGTGGTGGCTTGTACGGTACTTCGTTGACGTAGTTGTAGGGTGGCAAAAGTACGATGGACAGAAAGGAAGACGAAGGAGGAAGTTCTCGGCATTGTGAGAGAGGAGAGGAAAATGTTTGACGAGAAGGCAGAGCACGTGGTTGGAACGGGCAAAGAGGGGGAAGTGATGCAGGAGACCATGATGGTGGGGTCCCCACCGTGGGGACGATGCTGGATGTAGCTCGCGCAAAAGTTCCTGGCGCAGACCTGCGCAGCCAGGAGGGGAGGTAGAAGTGGAGGGAGTGAAGCAGGGATGTGACCCGAATAGGCTCTTAACGTTTCGTGCCGTACCTGGGAGGCACCCGTACTAGGAGTCCGAGCCTCGGCGTTGAAGGAGACCCAACCCTTCACCACAGGTGGTTTATAGCACCAACTGCCCAGTCACACTATAGTTTTTAACTTCTTAAAGTTAAAAATAAATCACGAAGCTATGTTCTTCTTTGTGTTGCACTAGTCACGCTGATGAAAATGGTTTTTTCATCGCAGTCATACAGTCATAATGCTATTTTTTACTCGTGAGACCTCACTTGGAGTTTGCCGCTAGCATATGGGACCCTTACGAAGTAAGAATAATCTCTGAAATAGATCGAATAAGACGGAGAGCAGCAAGATTTGTGAAAAATTGTTACGATAAACTTAGCAGTGTTACCGAATTGTTGAAGAAATTAGGGTGGGAATCTCTATCTGATCGAAGGGAGAAATACATGTTAAATCTTTTGCGCAAATTTGGAGCAGACACTTTTTGTAGGACGTTCAACATATACTGCTAGAGCCAACGTACTGCGGTAGAAGCGATCACAGGAATAAGGTAAAGGAAATTGATTGCAGAACCGATAGATTTAAAATGTTATATTCCCTCGTACAATAATGGATCATAACAGTTGCGATAAATCAATCATATGAAACTCCCACCCTCAAAAAGTAGAGTAGAATTTTCACTTGTGCTTAATAACATAACATCATTACTAACACTTCACACCGATTGATTTGTCCGGCATTATTTTATTTTGTTCTCTGCACGAAGTAGCATCTCGTAGCACTCATGAATTAACAGTAGAGTAATATTAGCCACTAGATGCGTGTATAGCATTTTTCTGCAAGTTTGCATGTGCATTTACGTATCACTCTCCCAGTTTCTGGTCGGACTGCGCAATGTTCTCCTAACTGCTTTTTGGCCTGCGCCTAGCGGCCGGGGGAGTGTGCGGGGTTCTGATTTGTGCTGGGACGAGTGTTGTATGCCTGGTGAGGAATCACCCCGTGCCACACACCCTAGTGGTGACTTTCACGGTACTTCGTAGATGTAGATACGATAGATATTAACCGATTTACGTGCTTTAGTAATTTAATGTACATTAAACTGCCTTGGTTTACTAATTCACGTAAAATGGTTCATCTACTTCTACAAAATACCTTGTAAGCCACCTCAGGGGTGTGTGTCAGGGGATGAGTATTCATCAACATGCATTGTCCGTGCATGCATGAAAAATATCTATCGCATAACTGTGTTTAAAAAACCATTTTCATCAACGTGAATAGTACAACATAAATATGAACATAATTGTGCGATTTATGTTTAACTTTAAGAAGTTATAAACTACAGTGTGATTGGTCAGTTGGTGCTATAAACCACCCGCGGTGAAGGCATCGGTCTTCTTCAAAGTCAAGGTTTCGACACCCAGTTCGAGTGCCTCCCATGTACGTCAGGAAACGTAACGAGCCTTTTCGGGTTACATCCCTGGAGTGAAGGGAAAGGACGAAAGGGAAGATAGGGTGGCAACGAAAGAGGGTGAGATAGGCAGGGAAAATAAACTACTTCGCGACAAAGGCACGAGGCACACGCTCGCAAGAGAATTGGTTAAAACCAACCATTGCTATGACTTTACTAGATCTCTCCCATCATTAAAGATCTCATTGTGATGTGAGACAAAATGGGACGGCAGGTGGCGGTGAGTCATCCCAATTTTCGAAGGCCTTGTGTTGGGCTGTTATCTGACTGGCACTTCACACCAGTCAACCTTCCTTCTTCGTTTGGCTTGATTTTTAAAGTTCTGTAACCCAAATCCGGATACCGTCCTCTGCGCAGCACCAGGAACTTTTATGAAAGCTTCTCTTTGGCGATTAACTTTGTTAACGAAGGACTCATCCATGTGTGCTCTGTTATTGCAGAGAGGCGTTGTCGTTGGTTCCCTGTAATCCTCTGGTGTTATTTAAAATGAAATGTCAGTGCCCTAGATGTCTGTCCAACATATGATCTCCCATTGCTGCATTTAACTTCATATATCCCGCTTTGAATTTCCTTTGGCACTCGGTCATTGACTTTGGTCAACAAGTCAGAGGACTTCGAAAACTTTACTCCCCACCAACTATATGGGAAGCAATTGAAAACTGCAAGATTCCTAATGACTTTAATTGGGATGACCAGAGATGACAGTTGCTCGCTGTGCAACGCATAGACACGCTTGTTTCGAGGGAAAAAATACACAAATAACAACAACCAAAGTCATCGGCACTAACCACAACGGATGATGCTTATAAAACGGCCAAACTGCATTTCCACTTCACAGACCCGAAGAAGCCGGCGAAACTGTAGTCCCAGGTAAATGGGCCTACGCGGAAATAAACCCGGAAGACATGCATCTTCAAGGAAGGACTTGTTTGCCAAGCTGAGGAATGAAATTGTAAATGGAGAAGAGGACCTTCAGCTCTAAAAGACGAGTATGGGAATTCTTACATCAATAATTACCCACTTTTACCGGTTGTAAAATATTAACATCTAGTAATAAGGTGTCACAGACGCATTCTGAGGAGGTGGTATCCCATTTTATTTTCCCATGCTTATTAGTTTAGGGATAAATTAATCCTATAACCTTTTAATAAAAAACATTCCAAAATGTGTGGAAAAGTACGAAGTTTTTTTATTAAAAAATTAATACCTTTCACTTCCATGAAGTCAAGCATGAAACTATCAAATTTAACCCTGTAACGCCTAGCTGTCTAATCTCTTCATTTCTTTTGACCGTCAACCACTTGCTACATTAGATGTCCTGTGGTTATGTGTTTATGTCTGCGTAACTAATTCTCACATGTGACGTGTTTGAACAGATTAGAGCGTTTGCCTTGAGCTTTTTGTTCCTGCTCAAGCCAATGTCCCGCGGCACATGTTTCTCGGAGATTCTCTCTTCCGTTGCGGTCTTTTCTAAATATGGCATCGTGTGACATGGGAATAGCATGATTTCTGGTACATAATAGTCTGCGAGTCCAAATTTGGGACCGGCAATATTTTTTCTTGAGAGTTTTCTTTACTTTACCAATAATTAATGGTGGAGTATAACAAGCGCCTCCCGTGATTAAGTATCAAATTAGTAAATAAAACAAGTCTGCATGTTTTCATCTAATTTACTTGTATACCATATGGCTCAGGTTTTGCCAAGTTTTTGTACACGTTCGGCTGTTTTTGTCCACGTGTGAAATAGAGGATTAAGTGATAAAATGGTCTAGTTATCTGTGAATGGTCTAGATGGATTTTTTTCTCGTGGTAATTTATACGTACTTCGTAGATTCTATGTTAAATATGTTACAATGAATAATAATAATAATAATATTGTCTTTATTATCGATTAAATTTAGGTATTCATAGATGTTTATTACAATTTCGTCAATTCTGGGAATTCTACTGTCTTTCATTCTTTTTAAAGTTCTCCAGACATCTAAATGCATCACCTTCCACCTTATTTCTTAAGTAAAGCAACGAACTCAAGTTTTATTTCTGAATTCCGTACTTCTTCATCCCTCCATTCTACTCTTTCCGGCTATACTTACTTATCATGTAATTCATTTCCCCGCTTTCAGCCTGCTCCATTCCATCTCATTCATCACCCACGTTTCTGATGCATACGTTACCTAACTGGTGCGTAGTAAATTTTTTACCACAATTTCTGATCAACTGGTACATCACCAATTTATAATAATGTAGTAGTAAAAGAGATCTCGGTGAAATTTGTGCTGTGTGGGGGGGAGGGGGAGGGCACGGACCTTTGCAGCCCCGGCTCCCTCTCTTGAGTGAGATAAAATATGTTTTCCCCCGGAGGAGACGAAGGAACGGAAAGGGAGCGCGACGGGCAGTTGAGATATAAAAAAAGAAAGCGATAACCCGCTTGGCGTTGCGTGGATGCTAAAATACTTGAAGAGCGTGAAAATGTATCGTAGGGTTTTTGAGGAGGGCGGTGCCCTCGGCAGGGGGGCAGCCAGGGGGTGATAAGACGGCGGTCTCCTTTGGTGCTCTCTCCCGCTCTCACCGGTCTCTCGTCGATTCAACTCCCGACGTATATTTCCCAGTCTCTGCCCTCGCCGGTAGAACTCCTTGTATTTCTTCTTCTCCTTCGTTATCCTCCCGTTTCTTTCTCCTTTCTTAAGGCCAGGTCACGGACCTAGCGCTCTTCTCACCCAGCTAAGCTCGTTTCACGTGATACTTGATCCAGCACAAGATCCAGTATGCTAGCCTGTACTTAAGGTAGTTTGAGCGATAAATCAATTCATCATGAATTTGATGAAATTGATGTCATTTTACAGAAAAAACTCCCATCTTTTTAATGATGTAAAAATATGAACCCCTTGCTGAGCTACTTTTCGAGAAATTACCCTAAAAATATAAATTGTTTTACATGGGATGGATTACAGCTTGTTAAATTGGGTACGATTTTACGATCGAGGAACAACACACATCTATATGGTTCAGATAGACTGTATTCAAGTGCAGTTAACTAAGCCAACAATTACATCTTCAACTTACTATGTGTACACATGTGCGCTCCAGAGGGAGAATATTGAAAAAATAGGAATTTCTTACACCTAGATTTCGTCAAAAACTAGCAGTGTATATTGAGGAAGTCTTCTCGGATCTTCCACCGGGATAAGTTTTTTACTGCCGACGTTACAAGACTTCCTCAATATAATTCGCCAGGAAAAAACTAAATCCTACTTAACAGTGTATAGTTTGAATGTTTTCACAACTATTTATAAAAATTAATCAGTTACCGCAGTACCTTTTACAGAATCGCAAAAAACCTAATATGAAGGCGTTTCCACCGTACAGTGTAGAAAAAATGAGTCATGTTAAAGACTTAATATGTGGTTATATTTATTTAATTACTAAGAATTTTATCTCGTATATAACTATATTTTTGCATAGTTAATTTTTACTTCATACTTCTTACAGACGTTCACATTGAAAAATAAAATTTGAATATTTGGTCTCCATTATGACTAGGGAATTATTTCGCTCAAACTACCTTAATTACGTAATCCAGTATGATTGGTGTAATCCTAGGTTTCACCCGGTCAATGAACTTGTTCTAGCGAAGAGGCTGTTTTTTTTAAATACTAGTTGAGGTACATGTCTGCTATAATTTTAAATTTATGGCAGTGGGTGACAAAAACAACTGACAATTACTGAAAGTTTTTATTTAATATTTATGTCACTGCCAAATAACTTAAGCCGCAGGAGGTTTAAATTGTGCTGATTTCAGAAAGTGAAGGTCTCACAGCGGCTGTAAAAGCTAACGTGAGTGGTCGATGGCAACTAAGTCCGACTGGGTGCGAATAGCAAACTAGTATCGCATTAGTTTTGAAATTGAGTAGCTTAGAAAGTATGATAGCAACAATCATTGTTAGCCAGCATGCTAGTCCTAAATCACACGATGCCCGAAAGCTATCATACTAGCGAGTAGCCTAGAAATTATACTTCAAGTATCGTTTGAAACGAGCTTTATGAAATAGTTATTTATCAAAAAACATCAAACAATAAACGTAAACCTTGTTTATATCTGCATTTGAAATGTATTCTCTAATACATATTGTTTTAGAAAACTTTCCCTTTGACTGTGCTGTGTCATTTATAATTGGATTCTGCGTTTCCTTCAAATTTATGGATAGAAAATAAATGCGTTTTGCCGATGGAAATGGTACATAGGACGCAAGAATAAAAAAGCCAGAATATGCTTCCCAAAACCTTGCCTCGTTTTTCGCCTGCAAGACAAAATAAAACATTTCATATTTTTATTTGGTACATTGAAAGAAAAATATTAATAGTATTTCCCTCCCCTAATGATAAGTTCCAGATGTGGGAATGAAAGTAGGAGGCCAGAGGATAAAGTCGGTTAGATTTGCGGACGACCAGACGTTGGTCAGTCGGTCATCGAAAGGATTGCAAACTTTTGTAGAGGCATTGGAAAAGCAATGCGAGAAATACGGGATGAAGATTAATCATAAGAAAACAAAAATAATGAGATTCTCTAGAATTACTTGGGTAGTACGCTAGAAGCAACAGGACATAGTAGCAAAGACATTAGGAGGAGAATAGCGCCAGCGAAGGAAGCGTTCAATAACAGAATGGATCTGATGACGGGGTAAGGATGTAAAAAAGAGGCTGTTGAAGAGCTTGGAGTGCGGCGTTGTATAGGGCAGAAACGTGGACCTTGAGAAAGGAAGACGAAAATAGGCTGAAGGCGTTCGAGATGAGCGTGTGGAGGAGGATGGAAAAGGTGCGTTGGCCGGAAAGGAAGACAAACGAGGAAGTGCTTGACATGGTGGGCGAGGAGAGGAAACTTTTGTATGAGATTAGGAGAAGGCAGTAGGTGGCTGGAAGGGGTAATGAGGGGTGATGGTTTGCTGAAGGCCGTGATAGAGGGAAGGATGTTGGGTAAGCGGGGAAGAAAGAGAATAGGTTTTATGGACGGGATGAAGAAAGGTAGGACTTATGCTGAGATGAACAAGGAAATACTAGAGATGGATAGGTTACGGCATGTGTATGAGTCTGTTGAATATTCTCTGACTTTCATCATGACCTACCTCTAACCGGTAGATTACTCTAATCAATGAATGATTAGTTCCAAGATATTTTTGTACTTAAGCTTGATGATTTTATGCATAGGTTCTAACAGAAAACTGTATGCAAATACGTAGTGGATGAGTGATCAAAAAAATCTTACACAAAATTCGATTGGGTGGATTACATTATCAAGATCAGCAATATCAGAAATATTCTACGTTTAGTTAAGATGACACAATGATCCTAGGAGTAATTACGAAATTCTTCACTCACAAGGACATATAAAATGTTAGAGAGGTGGAAGAAGTATTCCAGAATAGAAGGGAACGGTGCTGACTTTTAAAAGAGAGCAAGTTCCCTGAAATATAAACTCGAGTTTTTACTGCGCCAACTCTGCTGGTGAACGACGTGAATGCCGCGTATGTTTCCCGTCTAAATATCCGTGTTTTCTTACTACACCTTCTGAAGATATTCTCGAATGTTCCTTCTGACCTCTTTGGCCAAGGATTCTTACTCTGCGATCTTTCCCTTGTGCACATTCTCATGCATGGCCTTTATCCATATTTCTCTTCCTCTTTCCTTATTTCACTTCTCTAGTTTTCCGTGACGATGTACGATACCTGTTTCACTCAGCGAGCAGTGAGTGCATTTTAGTTAATTAAACTAAGCGCAAGATTGTAATGGGTAAAAGTCAACCGAGTATATCAACCAAATTTGTAGTAACTGATAAAGGATTGTGCTACTATTCCGGGTGTTCCTGTAGACTTCTGAAACCATTCCATTTTTACTCGCATTCTTTCAATCAGACCTGTACGTACGGGAGCATTTACTGCATCAGAATTTGCCTGCAATCGTGCGCCCGGACAAATCAGATGGAATAGCGGAAACCGATGGTGAGCCACTTCATCGATGTGTACACACGCAGCTACAGGCAGTGGCCAAGTCGTGGGAATAATTTAGCGCGGTTGAGAATCTTTGCGTATGAAATGTAGGACGCTTAGACTTTATAAGCTATAATATAAAAGTTCACCATATTTTTAGCTAGAGTTATTTGATCATTGTCATTATTTTCATTGTGCTTTTTCATGGGAAACACACTCGTTGGCCATTTATCTGTTCATAGCGTATCAGTAGAATTAATGATTGCACTCTTGAAAAAATTATTTTGATATTTCATGATTGCCTTAATGAACTTAGATTTATATTCATTACTGTCATATCAATTTTTTTCGCTTCATAGAGTTTTATTTCTCTATTCACAAACAAACGACGACGGAAATGCGCGCGACTTTGCTACAAGATCCCTAGAAAAATTGAACGTATTGTAACCCTTACCATATTGAGTCAATCGCAAGAGATTCCATCTGCTGGCATGCAACTCGGTCCCTCACACGGAGAAAGATAAGGCTTTCAGGATTTTCTTCCTTTCTTCCCCTCACAACTCGCTTCTTCTTTCCATCCAGTCACTGCTTGTCTCGTCCATTTCTTCCATTTCTATTTCACCTCTGATTCGTCCCCAGTGCGGACATTCCCTTCCGGAATGCTTTGAGTTCTAAGGCGCTGCCTTTCCTCATTGTGGGATGCTTTTTCGTTTCAGTCTGCAATCTACGAAGTGGTTTTTTCGAAGTATTGCATTTTATTCTGTGTTTAAATAGCTTTATACCTTTTATTTCTAAATTTGACGTAAACTACTGAAGTTTTCTCTGGTTTACTAACCGATTGGAAATTTCAAGGATGGAAATATTAAGACTGCGGCATGATATATCACATGTATTAAGTACTCTGGTAGAGATTATGATTGCTTTCCAACAATGAAACGAGTGTTAATACTCTCTACTCTCCTGCTCTATCTTTTCTTGAACTTCCATCCATGAAGTTAGAAATCCACCTGGAAATTCAGTACTTGGAACTTTGAAACCAGAGTCGAGAAGATATGGCCACTGCATGCATGGTTTTCTGAGAACTCTTTCGAGTATGTAATTTATCTGAATAGAGTACCTTCAATTGTTTTCGATGCCACATCCTGCCTCTGCCATCTTTACCGTAGTCTTTCAAACTTTTTTATAATGTGAGAAACAGTACCACTCGTTATTTGGAAAAAAAACTTCTTATATAAGTTCATGTTGGATCAACCATGGTTTGCTCACACTACGTTGGTTCCTAATACGGATTCCTCATGGTTGGTTCCCAAACTGAATGCTCGTAAATCAGAGTGAGAATTTAACAAAGTGATACCATTCAACTATTTTTTCGATTGATAAATCTGTTTTCTATTAAGGTTTCACATTTTTGAAACAATGGAATGATGAAGGTTTCATTTTGTATAAACGTTCCATAATAAAGGAATAAATTAGAAAATTTCACACTGACAGACCTCTCTGTAAAAACCTGAGTTAGTTTCTTTTTAATATTGAATCAGTATGGCAATGTGAAGCACCAATTTTTGTTTTTGCATTCGTTAGGACCATGGAGGACCATTGGGGCCATTTAGGGCCATTTAACACTTGCCAATTCATTCCATATCCATTCATTTTTATTTCATAGCCAAAGTCCATATCATTTGTTGATTTTTTCCTCCAATATTCTTTCATCTTTTCACTTTTACAATCTTCAGATTCCTTTGCGCCTGTTTCTTTTCTCTCTTCTACCTTAGAAGTTCTTCCATTTTCTACACTTTCTCCCAGAAATTGATCTGTCTGACGTTTCATCTTCATTTATGCTGGTTCTTTCCAAGTCTTTTTTAACTTTATGAATATAAACTAGTCGTTGTAATCTTTTCCCAGTGATGATTGAAGATCTTCTTTGTTAGCCTATTGTCATTCATCCTGTAGATACGTCCAAAAATATCAAACTTTTTTATCACTGTTTCTGTTATGTCAGTAATAACGAAGTTCTATGAATTTAGCCACCTCGAAAAGGAAGTTTTTGAATCTTCATTCTGTGCGCTTCCTTTCTCCCTACCCTTAATTTTCCGCATTCCCTTCGGTATTTTATCTTCCTGGATCCAGTCTTAAATCCCTCCATACTATTCCTCTCTTAAGGCTCTTGCAACCATTCAGAAGTCGACGGCCTCATAGAAGAAAATGATTTTTTTCGTCCATCTCATCCTTGCGATTATCTTCCGTTAATACTCCCTCTCTTTTTCCATTTCTTTTAGAGCGGCGCTTTATCGGCTTATTTTCTTTAAAGAAAAAAGGGCGCCCGCGGCTCACATACTTTGTTTTCACTTCTCTTTTCACTATCGACTCAGGACTACTGTGAGACTCCTGTCCGACATTTAAAAATAACTTCTTTCAATGCGCGCGGTTTTCTTCTGTGCACGCGCCGAATGAGATGTAACAACTATAAGGAAACAATTATGATTCTGACGGTCATTTTTCGCGTATATATCCAAGTTACTGGTGGGAAAAATTAGTATGGTATGACCAAAGAAAATATATATGAAGATATCCTTACCGTCGAACAAGTAGGAAAGGCGGAGTGACGATAAAAGAATAGGAAATCTACCTAATTGCACTGTAGAAGAAGATTTACAGGGAACATTTTAGATATAACTTTTCAATGATTGGGAAAGTGATAGATTTTTTTCTAACCGTGAGCATCATTCCCGCAATTTTCCAGTGAGATATTTATTATAAACACATTCCCTCGTAAAACTCTAAGCTTGGAGACAACTTAGAAATTAAAAACTGAGTTCCTGGCGGGAAAGGAAACCACAATGTAAAGAGGATCGTTTTATGAAATCCCAGATTATTCCTCAAATCAGCGCACGGTTTGAGAAATCACAATCGGGAAAATAAATTCCGGAAAAAAATGGGGGGAGATTGAAAATGTTCCCATTCTTGTAAAATACCGTTGAAGCGTTGATGAGATTGAATAAGTAGTCCGAGTCGAATAAGTCCTCAAGAGGCTCTTTAATGTCTCAAAATGTGCTCTTGAGAGTGGAAATCGTGGGAAAAGGCGACGGCAAGTGCACGTGATTAGAGCATTGGTGCGTACTTTTTTTCCTCGCTCTCTGTCATGCACTCACACGCATCCAGTTGTGGCAGTTGCCCGCTTTACACACCGCTAAGTACACCCGGCGCATCTTCATCCACGTATTTGACTGACTGGGTGTGCATTTATTTTTCTTTTTTCAACCTTCAAAATTGCGTAATTTATCAGGAAGCAAACCCTTCTGATTCAAGCCAGGAATTCTCTCGTCGTAAATACCAGTTGGATGCGTTTTTTTTTCGTCGCGCATATCTGTCCGCAGGTCATTCCGAGTAAGAGTTGGTGCTTAATTGTCTTCCTCCTCCGCCCGAGGATCTTTTCCTTCCTTCGAAGCATTCGTCGTCCGAGGACAAAAAAGGCCAATTATCAGAGTTTTCGCAGCCGTGGAGGGAGTTTTGCGAATGTTAATTTTTAATGGTTCCCAAGCAATAATTTCCATTTCGAGAAGGGAATCTTTAATTGGCAACGAGCGTCCGCTGCTGATAAATAATGAGGGACCTAACGTACTTTGGCTGTAATTTATTAACTGGATAATACCCCCGCGTGTAATGTCGCCTCAAATACACACGGCATTTCCCCTCCCCCACCCTGCCTGTATGAGCCTGTGATTCATTTCCACCACTCGTCTATTTATCGTTTTTTTTGTTTGTGCTCTCGACGGGCGCAGGGGATAAAGTTTCTTCCTTAATTAAGCGGAATGCGACTGACGACGTGGAGCTTTGAGGGGGATAATTGTTCCTTTGAGCTCACATCCTTGTACGTGCAAAGCGAAAGACAACGACGAAGTGTCTCGTTTCTCTATGCCTCGTCTCTCACACACGTACCTCACCGGTTGAAAGCAAAGGTAGGTTATAAAAAATATACATATTTGTCGCAGAAATGAGGAGATTGATTGGAAGTTTCACGAGCATGAAGATCAACTTAAAGCGTGATCGACGTGCCGTTGAGTGAGATATTATTGCGAGAAATTCCGCATTAGTACCAGCTATTTTTTGACAGGTGCGTTTTCTTGAGTGCCTTACAATGGGAATACTTTTTCTCACTATTCCAGTTTCTTTATGCAAGTTCGTAAGTGATGAACCAGCCATCGTTTTAGAGTAACATGCGATGGTACCTGTACATTATTGAAGCTTTGCCAACCGCAAATTTATGATTAAATTGTCGTCATAAATTTTATGAACTTTGTCTAAAAATGTTGCAAGTTCTTCTAATAAGTTTTTCCATTTCCTTCTCCTTCCGACGTCCTAAACCGCCTGTCCCGTATTCTATGAAATTCTAATTTTTTGTATTGACTTTTTCTTGACTCTGCAGCTTTACGTGTCCCTTCTTTAGACTTACCCGTTCTGCCTCAACTGATACCTCTTTTGTACTCTCACCGAAAATTGCTTTAACTAATTCAGAGTACTCTCTGCACATGCTTTATCTTTTAAATCCAAACTCTGCGCTCCGCCATCTCTTCCATCGCGAATAAACGTCAAATTACATACATTTTCACTTAGTTGTGGTATGAATTAGCTCTTTTGCAGATTAGTTATACTCTACAGCTGGTAAATTTGCGTCGCATATTAATTTATGATGGAGGAGATGAGATGATGCAATTATAGCTTATCACACCAGCGTGATTTAATTCTATGGGATTCAGGGTGTACTTATGTGGAGGAAATAAAAGGAAACTTAAGAGGATGCTGGACGGCGCGGGCTGTCCGATTCTCATAACCTACCTATAACATTTGATTCCATCTATTTAAACACTACAGATTCCCATGCTAAGACATTAATCTGACCCATACCCAGTGGTGAGAGACCATGCAGAAGACATTCATGAACTAATTCAAAAGTAGTCCACCATTGAATTATCCTGAACATAAATCCATAGAACGTTCATTGAATGTTCAAGTGTGATCTATTCATTTGAGACTGTTCATAGATCGTTCATTTCCAGTCCACGAAGTATTATTCAAACTCCCTGGTTGAACATGTAAAGAACATATTTAAACCATGTATGTGTAAATATATTAATTAATTATACATTCTAGGGAATATTCTAACATACCATATGTACGATATTATTCCTAACATTAATGCCTGCATGTGATATCGCATTGTGTACGTAATGAGTTAAACTGTTGATTTTAACTGATGAACACTGAACTGTACGCATACATGCGTCAAATTCTTTTTTATTCACAGTAATATTGCATTTATATTAGTACTATGTGGAAATATAGGTTTCAATTAATTATTGCCAAATAACTGTTATCGAGATGTGATGGTATTTCCTCAAACTATCACGGAATTTCCATTTAATAATTATAGATCTGGAAGTTACATTTATCCACGGAATTGACTACGACTTTCGTAGATATACGACGATTTATTAGATATACTACTTTCTGTACCTACGTCGGTACTTCAATATCGGGTGCGAGAATATGTGCGTAGATTCGTAGGGTACCTAGTTATGCGATATGGGTACAATGGTGTTAGAAAGATAGGATGCTATAACCTACTAATATTACATACGCGTAATTGCACATTCATAGTGTTTAATTGAACATTATAACTTTTTTTAATTTGAGAGAGAATGGAAGTCAGTGGAGAGGTAATACGAAATGAATCGAGATATTTCACGAGAACTATTTTTAAACATTCCTTCATGGTTCATATGTCATTAATTCAAAAACAGTGTAGCCGCAATTCATCTACGTTGAACATTCTATGAAGTATTCCAAAGAATGTTCTTTGCACTATCCGTGAGTGCCAATTGAACGTTCATAGAATGTCCTTCTTGAATGATCTTTGAATGCTTAAATAGTCCTCACTGAACGTTCTTTGAACATCTTTTGTACAATTAATTCCCCACTGGATAGAGGTAAATATAAGACTTTTTAATTTTTAATTTTACGTAATTTTACGCGGAAAAGTTGTTTTCAGGTGCACGACTCACCACCGTAGAGTCCTTGAAGTGTAAACGAGGAATTCAACCGTATAGTTACTCAGACATACATTAGAAGGTTCACCGTAGCCAGTGTCTGCGAGAAATTGGCACTTGGCAATGTTACGGAATGAGCATTCATTTGTTTTTCAGCCGTTTGGATAAAGTACCAGAGGTGGCCCTACGATATCACGGTGGTATTCTCGGCCGTGAGCGAAGGTGAAGCTGCCTCCGCCATATTGAGTGTCCGTGATATAACGTTAGCGTAATTAGACCGGAACATATCTATCTACACGTTTGCGGTACATAAAATGTTTTATTAAGAAGAAATACAGATGTAGGAGCAATGAAAAGCATATTGTCTGCTCTTGAGTGCCTATGATACATTTGGGTACGTAGCGTGTTTCAAATTAACAAGAATGAAATACCGGAAGTGATCAGGAAATACAACAAACATTAACATTTCCGTATTAATTATACATATAAACAGCGCAGGCGACGATCTATGAAATAAGCATATTTTCCAAATTATTGTTCACATTGCTCTATACAATAGGTATGTACATTGTGCAATAAATTTAGAAAGAAAACGTGTTTACATACCTTAGGTATTTCACTTTAAAGCAGGAAACACAAGAACCCATCGTTACAATATTCGTCCGGTTTCACGATCTCATGATTACGGCAATCACAGTATTTATTCTGGGGACGCTCAATATTGGCGGAAATGGCTTCGCCTGAAATTCATCACGCCACCTCTGTTTAACTGTATACTCTAAGGTTTAGATAGACCGATGACTGTCTGCTAGCGATGAAAAGAGTTCAATTCTGACAAATACGCGAGGAAGCCAAGGAAGAAAATATATATATATTGGGTCCTAAATCAATAGTATTACACATGAAAAATAAGGTAAAAGATTCATTTCCCTGGTAAGAATGGAAGTAAGGAAGATAAGTCATGAAAAATGAAGAGGAATATATGATTCGACTCTCCTCTCGATCCTATTATATTAATTGAAGATGCTAAATAACAGTACTTTGGCTCTTGAATGATGTTTATTACTCGCTCGGAAAACTAGGAGCAAGTAGGGCAACCTCACATGAATATTGTTCAGATTAGAATGAGCAGAATAATTTCATAACTCCGTAAAATAACAAGCATCAACCGAAGCACAAGACGTGGTGCAATTCAATTGAATTAACTAATATTAGAAGTGTCAAATTTTAACACTTTCAGCGCACCTCATCGCCAGAGGCCAATCCGAAGATTGGTTTGCTGCAATTTCTACACTACAATCTACTATCAGTTAAGCCGTTTTATTTCTACATTCCAGTCTTCATTTTGACGTCCTTCATAATTTTCATGATGTATTCCATTCTTGGTATTTCTCTGTGCCATCATTTCTCATTGCATTGTACTTTTCAATGGGGTTATGTGTGGTAAAATGTGTCCAATTATTTTGTCTCTTCTTCTTCTCCTCCTCAGAGTTTTCCTTATACTTCTTCTCTATACAACACAACGTAGAACTTCGCTGGTGATTATCTCCATCTATCTAACGTTATTCGAAGACCACATTTTGACGGGAAAGTGGCAACGGACGGCGATCGTCGTCCGCAGTCTGCGGATGGCGTCCAGCTGACGACATTTGACGTCCGTTAGCGTGGAACGTGTAAATGACATACTTTTAACAACCCTCATCGTATCTTCTCGTGCAGTCTTATGTAGGACAAAGTCATCACAAAAATGCTGCTTGATCGCTGAAAACTCGAGAAAACACAGCCGAAGCAACAGCGTGACCATGCCAAAGCAAAATGATAAAAACAGTAATATGGCGGCCAACAGACGGCGGCGTTCAGTGACTTCCGAACGCTCTCTCTAGACTTGACGGGCGCAAGCTGCCCCGAGAACTCTCCCAACGACTTATTTCTTTATTCATTGACCCTTTTCTTCCTGCACTTCATTCTCTCCCTCATCCTCCCGCATAGAGAAGGCGTCAATGGCCTCAGCCGGTAATAAGGTTTTTAAATAGCGCCCTCAGCGGAGCCCATTACTCTCTTCTTCTCTATAATCAACTCCTTTCCATTTACACGAGGGGTTTCAAAGCTCTTGAGCCGTCTCTAAAAGCTGTGAAGGTGTTAAAATACGGTCCTTTCAGAGGATTCCGGTGGCTCATTGTCACGAAGCCAACCTACCGCTTCTGCAGCCAAAGTCGTTTTCTCCGTTAATTGTTTTCTATATAGGTACTCGCGCGACCTCTGATGTATATAACACCTGTGGCGGAGAGCCAGTTGGTGGCACGTCTACCCGAGCCTGTTTTGTCTTTCGTCGGCCAAAATAGATAGAAGTGAGGTGCTAGAATCGGTTTAGTGGCTGGAGTACTGTTTTCCCTCAATGGGAGCCTGGGTTCGATTCCTGGCAGTGATTTGATATTTCAATGAAAACTCAATCACTAATTGATTGCTATTTATAGAGAATTCCATGGCGTAGCATTGCGTACCTCGGGTACAAGCACACTGCGGCTACTGAAGGATTAATATAAGTTTATATCTCCTACTAGATAAGGCTGTAAATGTATTAGTATCCTTCTCGAGTAGTTACAATCTTTTTTCTGCCTTCAGTGGACGTATTTCGTGCTAGTTTTGATCACACTCATCAAAGAAGGGATTGAATTATAAATTGGCCCTTATAATATTCGTTTAGGCCCTATTAAGGAGAAGGTTAAAATCGTTTCCATCGCTTGCTCGTTTATATGGCAGGAAAATGGCCATTATAATATTTCGATGGAAATATTTTTTTTTCAATTTACTGAAAGAATCTAATTTGGGGAATAATATTCTGAACTAACAATGAGCATGAAAATGGGTGAAATGAGCAAAAAATATGGTTGAAAACCATTGAAATAGAGGCCTTTTTACAGCTCTGCCGAATGGAGTGTTCTGGAGGCCGAGATACCCCAACCCTGTTTTCCGATGTTTCCTTTGAGATCGTCCGGGAGATCTCAAATGGATTAGATCCCGTGGTCACTTCACATCTATCTCATTGGTTCGAGTTTATCCTCTCTCACTCCTTTCTTTCTCTCCCATACTCCTACCACCATTCGTTCTGCATCACTCCTTTCCTCATCGGCTTCTCCCTCCGTCTTCTTCAGCGTTTAATTAGCTATCCGTGTTAATTAAAACGGGCGTCTTAAAGGCGAACTCTCAGCCCTCGTGTGTACATGTGTGACCACTGTGACTATATGTGGCCGTGATCCTCCCAACCACTCACGAATCATTGGTACCTGGAGTTAGGCAATTACTCAGGTTTCAAGCTCCACCTGGGTACTAAACATTTTTGGTCTTTTCCTGGGCATTGCCGGGTTTGAAGTCTGGCTGATTGGTCAGAAGGTTATAAACCCATAAAATGGTAAAAATGGCCACAGATGGCCACAAGAAAATATTTGGCCATGGCTACATAGATATGAGGTCATGGCCACATAGAGCCACACAAGCATGAGGCCATTTACGTTGGCCTGTGACTACCTGTGGCCATGTGTGGCCACCATGGCTGTGTATGGTTATTTATTCAAAATATATGGCCATTGGCCTCGTGTGGCCATATGTGGCCACTGTGGCCTCGCGTGGTTCATTGTTTATTATATGTAGCCATTGGTTGTCTTGCCGTCTGTGACCTCGTGTGGCCACCTGTGACCTTGCGTCGCCACTGTGGCCGTGTGTGGCCGCTTCGCGCCGGTGAGCCTAACCAATGAAACCAAACTTCAGGTTGTATACTCTGGGGGGTTATTTTGAAATCTCACCTTTTTAATGATTCTTTGCGGGAAGGCGGGAGACCCGTTTCGTTCTCTTAATGATCGGGTCTCGAACACCCAAGGCCCGTGGGCAAGGTGGTGGCTCCATTTCACGTTCCTTACGACACGTGGGATGGAAATAATAAAAGACGATGGCAAATGAAACGGATCAAGAGTCGAAACCCAGTGCGTTACGGGAAAGAGCTGGTGAGTCAAGGAAAAGATCTGCAGATCACTACTTAAGAGTCAAAGACGGTCACGCCGCCTGAGTGGCTGAGTGGAACTACGAAAAATGAATTCATTCCTTCCATGTGTAAACTTATGTAATTCTATTCTGAGTAATGACAATAGCAACTATGAATATTTTGTTTGCCGTTTATTTTCAACGATACGGCGTCATAATCGGGTACCTGATGATGATGCCTTAGCGTTGAAGCTAGTAGTACCAGTAAAAACTCTGTGGATTGAAACATTGTTGTTATTATTATTATTCTACGAAAAATGACGTCATATTCCGTATTTTATGGCGTGTTCTCACTTAAGTAAGATTACAAAGTAACCTGGTTTTGGAATACTTTTTAGATGTTTCCGCTCTTTTTGCCATGATATGATCCTATCAGTCTTTTTCCTTTCGGGATATAGTATGACTATGCGACTCAGAGATACATAATGTAAAAAATGAAGTTTTTTCGTACCTACCGATCGTTTACAATGTAACTGTGTGTAGTTTCTACGTTTTTTCACGTATTTTTAAATAAATACTTTACATACCTTAATACTATTCTTAAAAGTCGCAAAAAAACCTTTGGAGGTTCGGCATTTGCAACATACGGCCGGAAAAATCACGTTTATGTTTGAAACGTGTGTGCTTAGTTAATCACTGTGAAGTTCAGTCATTAAAATTAAGAAATTGCCTCATTCATATTACTGCATTAACTTAACGCTTCTCACAACATTTTAATTTAATAAAATCAAATTCGAATATGGTTTCTAGTTTTGACTAGAGAAATATCTCTCTCAAGTTAGGTACCTTAAGTTATGGAGTCTTTTCGCGAAGGTCTTACTCGAGAATGAATTCTTAGTGTCGTATTATTATCATATTCGGTTAGTATTTTGAAGCGTGAATTGACGTATGATTTTCCGACCTGGAATTTGACGAACTAGTCTTTCTCCATGTTGCCATAATTGAAGTGTGCCTACTCGTAAAAAACTTGACCTAGCGCTTTATCTTGTAGATCACTCATAGGATTGATGGATACATGTTTATTCATTGAAAAATAAACATGTCGTTAGCATGGCCTCAGGTGGCAAAAAGCCTTATGTAGCCATGGAGACAGGTCTAACATGGCTACAGATGATCTGCAGCCATAGCCACAGACGGGCTCATAAAAATCTTGTGGCCTCGTGAGGCTATTTTCACCAGGGTCGTAAGTGTGAGTGGTGTGTTTTTTATCGTCTATTTTTCCCTAGAATCAAGTCAATTGTGCCCGGCTAGATGTGGTGGAACAGCATATTTGGAAATTAAAATCAATAGATATCCTGATATAAATTGTCCCTGATGATGGATATGTAATACGCCGAATCACGTGTCGTTAATTAAAGAGGAGAGCAATTTACAAGTAACTTAACTTAAAGATTAATCCAAATTGCCAATAGAAGCAAAGGAAATAACCTCATATGCATGCATTTCAGTCGTCCAGTTGACCATCCATAGGGAGAAGTTTTTTATCCGCACTTGTACTTTTAGCCTCGGGCAACACACACGTGTTCACGAGATTAAAAACTTCTTTCCTGTGGATGGTCACCTGGATGACCGAAATTCATACATAGGGGTCTATTTCCTTTGTTACTATTGATAATTTGGATTTATCTTTCATTTAACGTGTCGTTAATGTAAAATAAAGTGGACGGTACCATATATATTTATTTTAATTTTTCATAAAATAGCGAAAAGGAGAGTTCAACGAGTTGTAGGTTACAACACTTAAATTGAGGGAACTTTGGATAGTCATGCTGTGGAAATAGCTAGCTCGACACGTTAGCGTTAACTTGATATCTTCTGAGAGGTAGGATCATTTTATTAGGCTGTAGGTTTATTGACGGGAGCGTTATCGATGGGAAAATGTATTATCGTAAGAAAATGGGAGATGTGAAAATGTATTATCGTAAGAAAATATATATTTAGAGAATTTAAAACGGGGCCTTTATCTCTATACCATACACCATGTAGACAGAATTGCACAAGACAAAAAAAACAAGCATTGTTGGAAAAAATCACCCACTTTTATTCCATTACAAGTTGGGGTCAAACAAGTTGTGTAAAGACTCATTTATTATCAATCCATTCCATCTTCATTGAAGACTTACTTAATGTCCTAGAGTATACTGCCACTTAGAGTATACTGCCACTACTATTATTTTCAGTGGGGTGTACACTTAATAGCAAGAAAGTAGCCATACCCAATGGTCAATGCTCTAAGGAAATCAGAATTATGCCCGGTAGTTCTTAAAGCAGATTTTTTAAGCGTCCCAATCAGGAGGGAACGAATGCCGAGGACCTTGTGTAAGAAAATAAATAAAAGTGTGTCGAAGAGTATATTATGGAGTGAAACGTTGTTGATGGCAGAAACGTGGACTCTCGAAAATGACGATTACTATGGGGCGCAGGTGTTTAAGATATGGGTGTGAAGGAGAATGGAGGAAGTTCGATGAAATCGAAGGAAGACAAACGATGAAGTGCTTGATATGGTGGGTGAGAATGGGTGACCACCGGAGGAGATTAAAGAGGAGACAAAGCAAGTAGTTTGGAACGGGTAATGAGGGGCGAAGGAATGCTGAAGGCCGTGATGGAGAGGAGAATGCTGGGTAAGCGGGGAAGGAGAAGGTAGATAATAGGTTTTCTCGAAGCAATGAAGAGAGGTAGGACGTGTGCGAAACTGAAAAATGAAATTATGCAATGAGATTAGCCAGCGGCTGTAAAAGATACTAGCGTTGGTGTTATTTCTTCCATTTAAACCTATCTTAAGGTAGTTTGAGTGAAAAATCACTTGACCTAGAATTTGATGAATTTGGTCTCATTTTAAAGAAAAAACTCATCTTTCCAATTATATCAAAATATCAACCCCTTGCCGAACCACTTTTTGAGCAATTTACCTGAAAATGTAGGCTGTTTTACATGGGATAAATTACGGCTGTGCGCTCCAGAGGGAGAATATTGAAAGAAATAGCAATTTATAACGCCTAAATATCGTCAACAAACTAATAGTGTGTAGATTGCATGTTTTCTCAACTATTTATAAAAAATAGTCTATTACTCACCATAGTAATGTTTACAAAATCGCAAAAAAAACCTGCTGTTTTGAAGGGTTTTCAGCCGTACGGCGGGAAAAAATGAGTCAAGTTAGAGACTTATGTAGATATATTAATTTAATAACTGAGAATTGTTGTCATATATAACTGTATTTTTTCACCATTAATATTACAGTATTTATTTCATACTTCTTACAGACGCTGAAATGAAAAAATAAAATTTGAATGTGGTCTCCATTATGGCTAGGGATCTATCTCGCTCAAACCACTTTAAGCGGTAGATCACCTCTAGTAAAAGTTAAAAAAATAAAGCGAACATCTGGTCCACGAAGGGTCGTGAGAATTCTGATGGCTGGCCGCTTTGTCTCACGATAGGAGGAGGGACGGAACTGTTGATTTGCTTTGTTCTTTTAAATATCCACCAAAGCTGTGTTAATGGCTGGCTAGCTAAAAATAGAATGCTCTCCTGTTTATTATTACCATTCGACGCTCAGCTACGGCTGATTTGAATGTTTTTTGCTAACGGATAATCCCAAGCGGAAACCTCGGGTAGATAGTGTCTTAATTGCTCTTCCCTGATGAAGAGCTAAAGTCGATGGTATCCTCCCTCAATGGATTTAATTTGCTAAAGGAAGTTCGTTAATGCAGGATCGTTTGCCGGGGCAATCGCTGTTCTCAGTGCTAAGGAAGGTAGGTGAAAAATGGCTGGGAATGAATCATTGTTTTTTTACTTTTTTTTTAAATGATGAACATGGTCGAGGAATTTTTCCCCGAGAAATAGCAGTTTGATTGCGACTAGATTAGATGATTGTGGGATGGAAGTACAGAGATTGATTCTTTTAATGGGTCCATAACGAGTTGTTTGTGGTTAATACACTAGTACCGTTATAGTAGTAGGGAGTATTGCTAATAATCCATTTATTCCCCTTTTCCCCTGGGTGAGATAGATAAAAATATTAGCGTTTTTTCTTATTTCTAGCAAACAGAGAACGTATCAATAATCTTTGGTTTGGTATTTTCCATTTAGTATCTAAGAATCGATAAAAAAGGTTTGACGAGCCTAGGCTTCATTTCGTATTTACTGATTTATGCTACTATCTGCTTTCACGTTCACTGGTATCCACCCATATGCTGGGGAATTGGTATTACTTATTCAAAATATTTGAATGTGAAATCATATTCTTCAATACACATGGGAAACAGTTTCTCGACTGACATTGTTGTTTTACGAAAAAAATCATTGTAAAAAATCACGGGCGCTTGGCAGAGTCAAAGCACGAACGTCATCGGAAACCCGTCGAAAATTGAGTCGCCTCTTGTAAAACAACGCGTTTACATGTGACCAATTGTTTTATATCCTAAAAGAAAAGGGTGGTGAATAATTTCATTATGAGTGTAGAGTTGTATGGAGCAGAAAATTTGAATCTTAAAGAAAGAAGATGAGGATAGGCTACAGGCGTTTGAGATTTGGATGAAGACTTTGAAGAAAGTACGATGGACTGATTGGAAGACCAACAAGGAAGTGCTTGATAATTTTAGTAAGAAGAGGAAACTTCTTGAGGTGATAAAGAAGAGGAAGGATATGTGGTTAGAAGATACAATTAGGGGCAAGTGGATGCTTAAGACCGTGATACAGAAGAAGATGTTGGGTAAGCGGGTGAGGGGAAGAGAGAGAATAGGTTTTATGGATGGGAAAAGAGGCATGCACACTACCTCTCTTCATCCTGCTCAGAAGGAAAGAATTATGAAGAAATTAATCGTGTCAGTAGATAACCCTAAGGACATAGGTGCTATGTGCCACTCACTTCAAGACAAGTACTCGTCCAGCTCCACAGAGGTTCTCTTTTATATCTCCGCAAAATATCCTCTAATTCTATTCTATCTTCACCTACCATTACTTATCTTCAAAACCATTGGCTTAAAATAGATTTAAAATTCAATCATAATGCTCTTAAACCGTTCATAGACTGTCCTGGGGTGGGGTCACAGTTTTTTCTTTTGCGTTGTCGTTATCGTTATCTAAAGCGCAAACAGCTATAGAAGGTAAACGCTCACAGTTACTGTTCTTAGAATGAACTCCATCAATTAAAACTACTACATTAAAGCACCTGACAACGTTTTAAGAAAAGCGATCACGTTTTCGCTCTCGTGAGAGCAATTGATAATGACGATAAAGCAAGCGAACGCGTTATGGTGAACCGCGATTCCACCCCTGAACTGCTTTCCCTCGACAATTTCAGAATACTTGCTCGACCTACCCGTTTATACACATTGCTCAGAATGCATATTCCAAGACTATCAGAGTGGTATGCCAGTCGAAGTTTTCAGACTACCACTCACCAAGCGCTCACTTTTTATTCTGCCTCTCCTCTAGTGAATTCCCTTTTCATCGATCCTTGCTCTCCACTATGCAACATCTACGCCAGCAAAGCTGTATCCCAGTTAGTAGCTCCAACTCTTTTCCCTCTTTCCATGTTGGGCGAATATTTTGATAGCCCGTTTTTGTGTTGATGTATAAGTGTGTGTGACTCCTATTTTATTTTGCCATAACTGAGCCGTTTGAGAGATAAAATGTGGTGCTAGTTTTTGCTCCATATTTTAGTCGAAGAATATGCAGAATCATTCCTCTACGTCTATTTTCTCTATTGTGCACGAGATCGTTTTTCTAGCTTCTTTGTTTTTCCACTAAAAAGCAGCACATTGGGTTTAACTATTTATTTATTTTACTTTATCCTGATTTTCCGTTAAGTTATATTTTTGACTTACACCATTTTTCCTCTCAACGGCACTTATGTAAGTACCACTGTATTTGTATCGGCATCAGTGCTGTGCATGGACAATTTTCAAATGGAATAACAAATAAATAAATTCGAAAATCCTCCTGCACACACTTACCTTTTCACTCGTAATCAGTCATAACATTAGTGATCTCGTGATTAAAAACAAAGTATTCCAAGTCTGTTTATTCCTGGACCCTTTTTTATCTCTAACTAACCGTAATAAAAGTTTTACCTTTTCCCACCTCCTCCCTCTGTTTTCCATCATTCCCTCCATTTTAAGCAACAGCGAAGTGTCCCCCGCAATCACGCCTGATTGCCGCTGCAATTTTTCTTGATTTTACTTTTCCTCTGCATCTCCATTTTTTTCGCGTCTCGACCAATTTCGATCTTTTGCAACTTTTTTTTTTCTCTTCTTTTACGACTGCCGTCTTTGTTTTGCTTTATTCGAAGTGACTCCTGAAGTGCCTGCCCCTGTTCCGTTCCCTTTAAAAGGAGATTTAAAGTCGAAAGTGATTGCTCCCTTGTTGTATTCTTGGGGAAGAAGATATTTTGCTCCTCCATAAATAAGAACCTTGCTTGTTATTTGGCAATTCCTTTTTATTTCAGCCAGTAATTCTTATGCTTTTAAAGAAAACTTCTTCGAATCTCAGTCTTATATGACATTTCCGTTGGCCTGAACAATGTGAATTATTTCATTTTGTTTTTTTTTTACCCTACTAATTTCTAAAATCTATCTAGAATTGAATTAAATTCTTTATTTACGCTTGTACCACTCTAATAGTTTTTCAACCATAAAATAATCGAGTTCACCTCATGCGCGATGATGAGTGAAAGACCATCACCTTGGTGACCGGAGGCCCGGCTCCCTGTCATAATACTTAAATAAGACAAACAACATCTTCTTTATTAGGTGAAATAAATACGTTTTCCGCTATAATTGTTCACACTGATGCCTTATTCTAACCTATTCCGCCTTCTATGCAATCACTTTTTGCGAGGAAAGAGGTTTTTTAAGGAATACATTGGGATTTTCTTCGTAAAAATTATGTAATGTCTTGAAGTAAGAATTTTGGTACGTACGTAAATACAGTTCTGGGAGCGTGAAAACAATATATTCAAGCGCCTGACGAAGAAAATGTTTGCTACATATATACCTATCCTCCATTTCATTTCTTCTTCTTGAAACATACATCCTGTGGCTAATATGTAAATCGCTTACATTATAAAAAATCGATGCCTCAAATGGCCTTTAAATGAAATATAAGAATGGCTCTTTGAATTGGAATACGAATGGCTGCTATCAGCATATTTCAAAGTAATGTGTACTAATCTATCAAAATTTGAGTGGATGGTTTAATCGAGATGCTTATAGCCCCCTCTCCCACGGTACCGATGTTTCTGTATCTGTACGACGCTTTTTCGGCTGTGTAATTTGTTGTCTTACGCAAATTTGCGGCAGCCCCTATCGACTACTTGTCATCATCAATCATTAATAACAGTCAAGGATTAGGCCATTTATCCTATTCCCCCCAGGAATAAAGCTGGTCTCTCCATCGCTTCTTTGGTCACCCACTATCTCTTTTTTTTCTAGATGATTCGTAGTTAATAGTAGTAGGTCCGGAGTAATCTGTTGTTCGACATTCTCAAAATATTTACCTGTTAAAATAAAATAAAATACCATGCTATAAAATATACTCGTGCTACGATATTTACTAATATTTTCAGAGATGGCCGAGATGTTTATCTATGAGCGTATGTCTTAATTTCGTTTGTGGTCATTGAGAGTATAGCCAGCCATAGGTCTAATTAATTTCACTTCAGTTGCTTCTCTCCTTCTGATTAGGCTTGATGTTAATGCCCATGTTTCAGAGACCATGTGTCAGAGGTAGAATTGCCATTTTTAGTAAAATTTCAAAATTGTCTCTGTGCGCACCTTTTAAATAGTTTATTCTTTATTTTTCCTACCAGCTGTTGAAATGTGGCTATTTGATATACATATCCCTGGGATTGATGATGATGGGATGAAAGAAACTGTGAGTCCAAGGTATAAGTGAAATTATCAACCTTTTCTATTCCTTGATTGTCGTTGAAAATTTTAGACCTAAGCGGGTGTTTGGGTTTGAAAGCAATTGTTTTAGTTTTATTTAATGATATTTTTAATAATAATATTCTGCTTTCATGTATATTTTATGAACTGATCTTTGTAATTTGTCTATGGAATAATTCATTATAATTTGATCGTCTGTTTATATTAAAGTATAAGTAGGTCAGTTATTAACCGTGTAGTGTGTTTTAGCTCATGTTGCTAAGTTTTGATAGCGTCACTCACATCGTCGTCACATCTTCAAATACTTGAATTAACAATTATTACCAGTACCCGCGAATAGATGCATTGAAAGTATATAGCGGCACCGGATGTATCCATATTTTATGCAAACAGACCAAATCACGTCACTGACTGCTTGCGCAACAAAAAGCAAAATGTTGGTTCATCGATGATTTTCGCCGATTAGCCGTATTTTTGTCGGTAGTTATGTCCAATCATGCTGGGCCAGTGAATCAAATGGGTCGACGTGAAATGAAAATGCCCCACTAAACGCTTGGCGTTCGCTCTGTGATCCTTCGAGGGCTGCTTTACGACCTCGGTACCCTGGCGAAGAGCTGCCTCGTAAATCAAAAATTTCATAGGAAACAATGGGAGCCGTCTATTCTATCGCAATGCATCACTACCTCAAACGATCCCGTCGGACTTACATTAAACTACCAGGAGAATGGAAAAAAAATATTTTTATCTGAAGTTAGGTACGTGAGATTTATGGCTCTGAAACTTGCTTTAGTAACCACAATTCGTTGATCATACCGTGACATGGAGCTTTTTCTAGCAGCTACCCTTATCACGAGCTGCTAAAGAGCGTTCAATATTTCGCAGTTTCACGTCAAAAGTTAAAGTTTTCGCCTAAATTCTGTCTTCAATATTTCCTTGAATGTTATGATTGATTTCAAATAAGAGCCATTTTTATTACACTTCATGACACATCTTCGTTTATCCATCCTTGGTTTTATATGAATGTTAATATTTATAATTTAAACAATACCCGTCAATATTTACATTGTGAGGAATTATGTACTATTAAATAATGTTTAGGTACCAATAATATTCTTAAACGACAGTAGAAGATGGAATTACCAAATTGTATACGTCCCGTTACTCTTACATAAAACAACATTACCAAGTTACATTTCCATATATTTCCACAAAGTTTAAAAAATCAATATGTTCCTGCACAACATCTTTGAGCTTGCTGACAGGTTGTTGCTAAAGTAAAGTTATTTTCTCATTAACATACGCACATAGATACACCTTCCGTACTCAATTTTCAACAAAATGGGATTGATTATTCTTCGATCGTAATTTTACTAAAGAGGCTATGTAATGGTTTCTTCACATATTTTGTATGAAACAAATATCTGACATTTAAGGTGAAATCGTTACAATGAACGATTTCCATTGAAAATATTAGTAATTGTGTAAGTAGTTCTTACCGTGTATGTAGGATAATGACCTCGAATGCATCTGTAGAGCCATACAAAGCGAAGTGAAGTGCTTAATTCTCTGGTGCAGAGACTTACTATCAAATTCTACGTTAGTCGATGATATATTACTGAAATATGGTGATTAGTATTCGTGGTGCAGTTATATATATCACAGGACTGTAATGATGATATGAAAAGTGTTAATCACTATATGCTAATTATTGTGTGTCCTTGACATTCAGGTCATTCCTTGTATGATTTATAGTGACTATCCCATTGAATAGGATTTGCATACTTCATTTGTAATCCTTGATTTACAAACTGTACTCATCCAATTACAAAATATCGTGTATGATAGTTTATGGGGACAGATTTAAGAGCACGATTTGTTTCACCAGTGTGTTGAAATTTGCTCTAAAAGTAAATTGGTGGGGTAATCATTTCATGCACCTGTGGGACTATTTTTGTAAATTTTCGGTTCTGTAAGATAGATTCGGTAGTTGACGGATTGGTTTCGATTATCCGGGCCGAAGCAATGGAAAAGTAATCGTTAGAGAGTCACAAAAATCACGGTTCTACCATTTCGGTCGACTTTAATATAATTTTCTATTTTTACCACGATCGATAAAAAAGTTACAAACAAGATCCATGCCCGGCCTTTGAGAGATCGAGACACGATAAAAGCTTGATTCCAATGATTGGTGATCAAGGTAAATATCCACACATCCTGCACCCGTGCGCGTGGCTTTGTCCAGAACGTATGTGACAATTCCTCCAATGAATAATTATACAAAATTAATAAATTATCAAGCTCTTTTTAATTAATAAATTATTTTTTCTTCGGGAGAAGATAGGTCTTTGGAAATGATAGATCGTTATCACTCATCCATGACGTATCGCAAACATATATTTGTTTCTTTGGGGCTGGAAAGAATTCACAGATTTAATTATAATCTAATAATTCACTACGTGTAATGAACAAATCGGAAGAACTAACCTAAAAATAAATTCCTTACTCACTTTTAAAAATATACTCAAAGGTAAATGTTATTCTTATATGTAATTTTTTAAAAGTAATAATGTGGGAAAAACTAATTTTCTTGTTAAATAACTAAATAATTCTATTTTTTATTCTGGACCTATACTTGCTAAACGTTGGGGATGAAATATTAGCGATCAATTATTTCCCGAAAATTTCTATATCTCGAAAATAATTATTTGTAAATTAATAATATTTTGATGCTGTTTTTTATGTCGTGGCTCTAGAGTAGGGTTTCTCAACCCTTATTTTCAACTACCGCTTCTATTAAGGGTTTCTGGACAACATTTCTCCTAACCATCCCAATGAAATTTTAAACAAGAAAATACTTTATAAGTGAGGGTTAGGGCTTATTTACTCCATTTCTTCAATGAGATCCTTGTGCCTCATTCTTTTTACCTAGAAGTTCAATGTTCAATTTGATGCCAGTAACTTTAATTTTCACGTCACTTATTGATAGCGCCTAGATACCTAGTTTTTCGAGAAAGCTGATTGTAATCCCATGATTTTTTGTGTCCCAAAATCAAAATTTTGTCCCCTAGGGAGCAATTTCACCCTTGTTGGGAATCCCTGCTTTAGAGGAAGTCATTTTTTACGTGACCCACAAAGGCAGAAAAGAGACCATTGGTTTCCGATAGTCAAGACTTCTAGTCTTTCCCCGTTTAAGCCGCAACGCGACGCACCTGGACCGAGTAAAGTCACCGAGGCGTGAAGCCAATTATAATGATGGAGGTACGGTCTCCCTGGCGTTCGGCCTGTGGTTTTCCGCATCCCTCTATGAGAGATTGCGAACAGGTTAGCCAGCTGATGATGTCAAATTATCACCCAATACTTTCCCCAACCCCGTGGTTTCACGCCGATCTGCGCCGTTTCCGATCGCTAAGGAGGCGTCTGGTGTATCCCTTCCGGTTGGATTGCCACAAAAAATGGTCAGAGGGGTTTTTCCCCGCTTTGATTCATCCTCAAGATATGTTTCCTGTTTTGTTCTTTTCCCGGATGAGTGTAATCTTGAGTAAGCTTTAAGGAATCTAGGCACTTGAACGCAATAAATGAATCCTTTTCATTTTTCCTCAAGTTTCCTTTAAAGTGCTTCTTAATACTTAAAGGTACCACAGACGGTATTGCTAAATGCTCGATATATTTTATGTATGATTTCATTCATGCCAACATACCGCAGCAGAATGTATTCCTCTTGTGTTCTCAGAAGGTTCAGTTTGTAAGGCATAACTGTTTACCTATTTATGGAAATATATTTCACCATGAAAATATTTTAATTGAATAAGTAAAAGTATTATAACAGAAACAAATATATATACATATTTTATTGAATCCTTTTCGAAAGGTATTGGGTAGGGTAAGATAAGTTGAACCTTTTGCGGAATTATGGCAGTGTAAGTAAATTATATAGAGGAATCTGATAATTTTAACTTTTATATGCACGAATATTCATTTAAACTAATGTCTCCACGTTGAAGTACCTTCAGGAATAACTCAATTTGGAATATTGACTTATTCCTGGTAATTCCTGAAGATGTTGCTGAGTAGCGAAACCAGTTCAAATAAAAAAACATCGAAAACAGTGAGTTTATTAATTCTCAACATCCGTGCAAAATTCTCTGAAATGTCGAGTTGTTACAAAATTTTCTCTCAACAGTCCCTCATTTTTCCATCGTGAGTATACCTCTTTTTTTCATTCTTCATTTGTTGTGAACTCAAAACAATCATCGGATAGATTAAGAGTACATGGCAAATGAAGAATTGTCACCAAAACATACGCTCTCTCGGCGGTACTTTACCCTTGCCCAGAGTAAAACAACTTGTAATAATATATTCACATGCCTATATACGCATATTTTATTCTAAAACTTAAAAAACACATTTTTACTCCAGAGTAAGATGACGAAATTCTTGGGCAAGCAAAATATTATGAGTGCAAAGATTTTTGCACTTTTTAAGATTTGTAAACTGTTAACTTGAACGGTGAAAAAGTAAAAATTCGTACAGCAATGCAATTTTTACAAGTTTCGTTCAACATTTTCATTTTCTATTATTTTTTCGAATAGCAAGCATTACCTTTAACTGTAGATAAAATTCAACAAAATTGGACTCACAATAAGAAAAATGTGAAAACTTTCAGCAATCACTGTCAGAATTCGAGGTTCCTCGCACACATTTGCGAGCAAAGTTTTTTTTCAATAAATCATACCGGTACCATTTTTGGTGAAAAATTATTTTTTAAAATTGTTTCAGCGTAGCTCATGTATGCTTGTGGGTAAAAAAATTGAAGAAAATCTGCGCCATGATGGCACGAACCTTTTCAGAAACTAGGTGATTTACCGTGGATCAATGCTAATAAAAGCCATATTGCCATAACTCTGGGGGAAGTATGGAGGGATGACTCTGGGAGAAGCGATGCTTATGAAGGAAAAAACGGCTGAACCGATTCAGTTGGTTTTGGTATAATATTTTACCGTAGAGCATCACGTATATCTGGAAAAATCCTCAAACTTCCGTTTTCAACTAATAAATTGTAAATTGAAAAAATAAACACGCCATAACTCAAACTCATAAGTCTCGCGTTAAATTTACATAGCAACCTCTTAACCACCATCAAAACGTTGCAATTTAGTGTAGGTGTTTATATTTTGTAAACATTAGTAACTTCTTCCGGTATTACTCCTTGAACAGTGAAAACATCTACAAAAAAGTATAAAAATAAAATCAGTACTATTAAGATGTGTATGACTGGGTATTTTCCTGTCATTTTTTGACGACTTAACACCTAGCAGGTATTATTATTATTCTGCTGAGTTTTATATTCTTCTATTTTGAAAATAAAACAAAATATAGTTTTTCCTCGTAAATAGTGTTATTGCACAACCTGAGTTTCGTCGAGGACCGACATCTGATTTTCAATTATTGGAGGAATAATAGGAATTGTTGGGATAATAATCATCATCATCTGAGTAGGTAATCTATCGGTTAAAGGTAGGTTATTATGAAAGTCAGAGAAAATCCATCAGACTCTTACACATCTAGTTCCGTATTTACCTGTATTATTTCATTCTTCATCTCATCGTGAGTCCTACCTTTCCTCATCTCGTCCATAAAGCCTATTTTATTTCTTCCCCTTCTCCGCTTGCCCAACATCCTTCCCTCCATCGCGGCCTTCAGCAAACCATCACCTCTCAATATCGCTTCCAGCCACCAACCCTGCCTTCCCCTAATCCCATCCAGAAGTGTCCTCTCCTCACCAAACAGGTCAAGCACTTCCTCATATGTTTTCCTTTCCGCACCTTCTCCATCCTCCTCCACACCCACATCTCGAACGCCTGTAGCCTATTTTTGTCTTCCTTTCTCAGAGACCACGTCTATGTCCCATACAACGCCACATTCCGTATCAAGCTCTTCACCGGCCTCTTTTTTACATCCTTATTTAAGGTCCCCGTCATCAGCTCCCTTATTTATTGAAATCAATAATAGTTTTAAAAAGGTGGAATATTTGAATATAAAATATATGCTCAAATATTTTACCTGAATATGTATATCCTCGACGAGACGTGGATAGTTCAATAAAAATACTTCTGTGGAAAAACTAAGATCCGTTTTCTTTGCAAGTATGAAGCAGTTCCTCAAGGATTAAATGAATGCAATTAACCATATTCTTCTCTTTCTTTTCATCTCCTTTCACAGATATCGATGATCTGGATTCGCTCTATACTCCACCATACTCAACCAAATCGGGAAAATCCGGGAGGCATCGCTCATACTCGTTCCAAACGACGAGCCTCGAGAACCCTTCGATACCCTTGCCGGACCCTGTGGAATCCTCATATTCGCACTCGAGGACATTCCGGAAGAACGCCACCTACACGAGGACCAGCGAAGGAGAGATATCGGCGATAGGAGGCGGTGGTGACTCTTCCTCATCTTCCCACTTCGATTCGAACGTCTTCAAGTCTATGGGCGGCACTCTGCCGGACCTCGAGGGTTGGGGGAGTGGCTCCTCCGCACCCAGGAACACGTCGCACTCGACGTCGTGGGTGTCTCCCGACGGACGCACCCGGAACGCCTCCCGCACCCACAGCTCGTCGTGGTCCTCGCCGGACGGAAACACCAAGACGTCCGTCTATAACTCGTCAAAGTCCTTCTCCACGTTCCACACGTATGGCAGCGGGGGCGGCGGGGGCAGGATTGGGGGCGGCGGAGGAATTATCGGGGGCGGCAGTGGCATTATCGGTGTCGGCGGTGGCAGTGTCGGTGGTGGCCGCACCGTCATCACCTCCTCCAGTAAGTCATCAGATTTAAATTTAAATATAATTTTATTGTACCAGGACCTTGTCCTAAGTAATATGTATCCTAAACATATATACGGACTCTGTAGTAAGTAACAAAGAAAAAACCTTTCAAAACTTAATACAATCAAGAAAAAATAACAAAAAATAAACATTTTGTAAACCAGACTAATCAAGTAGGTAATCAATACTATTGTGCTATAGAAAAGATTGCAAAAATAATCTAAAATAAATAATTAGGAATCGTTTTCAGTTTAACTCTTAATTTGGCATAATTTAACTCTTAATAACCTTAATAGCAAAGAATTAAAAGGATAAAGTAAATTTTTCTAATTTCTATTTCGTGACGGGATTAGAATGCTGTATTTTCTGCCATATAATTACCAAATTCTCCGATTGGTTGCTGTTTTTTTATTGTTTTCGAGGGGCATGAGTTGCATCTGCAATAAAAAAAGTGCAGAACAAAGAAAATGCAGAAGGAAATTTTATAGGTTTGTCATTTGCTCCTATTTTACTCATCTGTATTTATCCTACGTGGTATATAAGTTTGATTGAATGGTTTGTTTGAAGATTTTGATTGCTACTTGCTAAATGATATATTTTCAATCACTGTCATAATTTTACGCATTTTTAAAACACTCTTGATAACCAAAAGAATCCAAGTTCAAACTCTGTTAAATGACAATCTTTTGTAATTTTCAAAATTATCTCCACTTATTAGTTTTGTTCTCAGCGCATCTTATCAATAAAAATGATCCTCATAGTTGCAGTTGCAAAATTTATTGGGTTTTTATAATTTTTCAATACCTCGTATTGGAAGCAGGTGGGTATGAAGCGATAATTGGACACTTATTATTATTTTACAACTCAATTTAATGCTCGATGATCTTATTATACAAGTGCTTGATATCCCTCAGGAAATATTTCATTTGTATCTTGTGTAAAGGTATAATTTGTAGAAGTTTGAATTTTATTTTACAGCTTCCCGTCCAAAGATTTACAGACGCAATATTTAATACCCTGATGCAAATTTAAATATGACCATCCAGGGAGCATTTATTAATCAGGAAGTCGCATATATAATTGGAGGCCCATTTAAGACTCATAAATATCTTTTTATGCATTATATGTAGATCAACGGACTTAAGTCCGACTTTCAGGTTGATCGCTAAGAAGCTTTTAGTATGGATTTTTGAGGCACCATATGAGCGTGAAGATAAAAATGTTTTGAACGACCCGGCATCCGACCAAATATTAATTTAATGCCTTTAAGAAGTCTGTTATTTAATAAAATGATTTGGTCCAGTGCTACCGCCTGGGATATGCAAATATCCTCATATTATCACCTGGTCTAGAGTAAACCGGTTCAGTTCCTGAATTTTTTAAGAAATTGGGTTGAATACTTTTAGCTAACCTTATGGGTGTGTGAGATTCGGTCAGAAAGCTGATGGTTTTTTATGCCTGAGTTACACAACATGTATAATTCATTCATCCCAATCAGAAGAATGATTTTTGATTTCGCTGTTATAGGTAGTGCTTCAGCGAAAATCTTGAACCGACTAAAGGTAGAATAAAACTGATATAATTTTCTTGGTATAGGTGTCAGAATTCTTTATTCGATTTATTCTTGTCTGATTTGTTCCTTTTCTTCCATAGTACCCATTTAATTGCTGTTCTTCGTCATTTTAGAGTCTTCAATGCATATAAAAAATTCTTTTCTTTGAATAATGTATTCCCGAGGGTGCTGTCCAAAATGTCATTAAAAGTTGACTTGTTCAAATTCTGCTGTTCACTTAAGAATTAATAAGAAATATCCTTCTTGCGTCATGATGCAGTAAAAATCATAATCATCATAAGACTAATTGCACACAATCACAACGAGTATTTTGGTATCAATACGATCTTCACAATAAGCCATAAATCCTAATATTGTATTGCTACTTCTCTCCATACCATTTTTTATTTAGCTCTTCACACTATTCCTTAAAAATCCATTGTTTTGAAGTCCTTCCTGATTTTCTTCATGATTTCCATTCTGGGTCGTCTTCACTTGAATCTTTTCATTCTTTGTTCAACCCTTTTTTTCATAAGGCTGCTCCGTCTCTGAATGTATGCTAAACTTTTTACTAGTTTTCTTAGCCTTTTTTCACTACATATATTTTCCCCATCAATTAGCAAGGCAACATAAAGGCATTTATTTATTGTTTAAAATTACTATAAGTATGATGCGGCCACTCCTTTCGGTCAATTTAAACAAAATTACCTAATAAAGGAACATGAATGCTACATGAATATCCGGCAGCTTTTGGGGAATTTGGCTTTGTGGATAGTAAATGGAAGTTCTAAAACGGGTGATCCACGGAATAATTTGTCAGACCGACCAACGGCTCCACTTCGACTTGTTGGACGCCGTCCCTGCATCTGATGCATTATAAATCAATGCATCTTTACCTGCGCTGGCACATTTGCTTTGGTTCGAAGTTTCTAGGCCTACTCCTGATAACTACTGCTATTTCCACTTGAACCATAACCCTATTCCTTTCTGTTTTCGAAAACATCAGTCTTTGAGTGAAAGAAGTCAAAAGGAAGGAATTCAGATATTACGTAAAATTAGAAATTTCATTCATAAATGGCGTATTAAATTTTCACAAAGTGACTCCTAAAGTTATTTCTTATCATTTCGGTCAGGCCGATTTAACCTTAATTGGTATTTTTATGTATCAAAACTTCCATCAGTGTATCTGGTTTCCAAAATATCCTGATCCAATTCCTTAAGTCCAGGTCTTGTTAAAATTTTCTTCGTGAAAAAACCTATTGTAAATGAACAGGTGGGACCCGTTTTAGTGCCGAATGCTATTGCAAGTCTAACCAGGTTTAAAGATCTGATCAATATCATGCTAATTAAATATAATAGTGATTAATATACTTTTTACGTTTGCTATTAAGTTAAATTATAAATAGGTAGGTGGAGCAGCTGAAACACACGTTTCACCCAGAAACGACTCGCAAACTACCTTTATTTATTCCTACGGTATAATATATAGATATACAAAGCAGATTGATAAACAGAGGGAACTCCTTCTGACAATTGAAATGAAACTAATCAATGGCGCCGGGAATTCCGTCTTGTTTGCAAAGAGCCAAGACGTTGCCGACGCCGTTTTCGGCGGCTTTTTGCTGTCGAATGGGAAATTGGATGTTATGTTAATAGTTCTCATCTCGTTATAGCAATATTATATAATGAGCTAAAATCAAAACATTCCCGAAGATACAAGGGAACCAGTGAGTTATCCAGAGCTCGTGCAACACCAAAGCTACCCCAATTTTCGATATAACGCGAAATTCAAGTCAATTGACGATACCGAGATGCAATATGCCTTGCTTCTTGGTGCACACTCGTTGATATTAGCTAGTTCAAACGTCTCTTATTAACTACAGGAGACTTCGTCTCTGTAGTATTTCTCATAGCTCCATCGAAATTCCCTAGTTAGGAGAATTAGTTCTGGAGTTAATTAATATTTAGGTACACCAGAATCCTAGCATTCCATCTTTAGACCCCATAAACTCCTATTAACTGGCGGTATCGGGCATAGTAGTCGCAAAACTCAATAATTGGGGAACTATCCTCCTCACCATGAAAGCAGGATGACATTATATATAGCTAAGGGGACATTTGCTGTACTTAATATGGGGTGTGGTAAAATTCGGTACGTAACTTCCATTCATTTTATATTCCATCGTACAAGTTTTTCATTCATCTTTCCTTGTTCAAAACACTTTCCTAATCATCATATCAGCTGGGAATGAATACTATGATTTTTCCCTAGGTTTTTATTTCACTTCTAAAACTTGGTGAAGTCAATTCAGGTTGTCACTCTGGTGGTAGCTTTTCCCTCTTCTAATTCTCATCTCTTGAAACTAGTACTTCCTTTGAAATGCTCTCTTCTTCTTCTTCTTTTGGTGTCATACTCTTCCTAGAGCGTAGACAATCACCCTGGCTTCAAATATGGCGTTCTCGGGCTTTTTTTAAGCAGTTCTCGAATGGATGTTGTACCAGTCCAGTCTTAAATATTTTTACCCAACCTGTTCTCCTTCTTCCCGGACTCCTTTTACCCTGGATTATTCCTTGTGTTATAAGTTGCAGGATCGCATATCTTTTTCCCCTCATGATGTGCCCAAAGTCTCTCACGTCACCTAAATAGCGATCGGGATACCACTGAAAAAAACCGACGGCATTGGGACAATGGTCTCCCGGGTTGGAATTCCAGTACTTGTTCCACCCACCGCACCAACTTAATCACCTAATTTACCGTTTCAGGCAGGGGGGGATCCAGGACTGACGACTCGTCCAGGGTCACCGGGGGCGCTGTCACCTCTTACACCCACACGCTGACCTCATCCGAAGAGAGCCTTTTCCCGTCCGTGCTCAACCTGGCCGCGTCCGCCGTGATCACGTGCAACGCCACCTGCGGCCTCAGGGGACAGGAGTCTTACTGCAAACTGATGGAGCACACGTCGATGCGACCTCCGCAGTGCGGCGTCTGCGATTCAAGATCATCTGACTCATCCAAGAGGCACCCCATCACGAACGCCGTCGACGGGTCCAACCGCTGGTGGCAGAGCCCTACGCTGGAGAAGGGGAGACAATATGAGTGGGTCACCATCACGCTGGATCTCAAACAGGTAAGAAAATACAGACTTAAGATAGATAGATAAGTACTGTGCATGCATAAATTTTCGATAGAAATAAACAAAATTAAAATATGAATTTTGGGTAGCTCCGAATAAACTACTTACTCGAGTGCTGAAATTAAAGTTCAAAGCTACTGTAAAATAAACAAATAAACATGTGTATTAAAGTGGAAAAATAGTGATATGACAACGCATAAAAAATTCTCGTGCAATCAATTTTAAAAGAAAAATTCAATGCTTTCAAACGACAAGTGCCAATCTTTAAAATATTCCGATGAATGCGAACATAATTTGATGACCTTTAAGAACTTGAGATGACTCACTGTACAATTGACTGCCAATATACGCAGAACATTTTCTGAAAATAAAACTACAAACCTTTAATAAAGGAAACAACATTCTTCTAAGGCCACCTCCGATACGCGGTTTATCTAACAAGGAAGATTTGCAACGTCATCTTATCAGGAGCATAACTTAAAAATTTGCTAATACTATACTCGTGATTAATATGCTCACAATGCTCAATACAGCATGCCGTAGAAGAAACACCTCTTAATCACAATATAATGGAAAGCTAGGGTGATGTCGACTTTAAAAAAATGATAGTATGTTATTTTTCACGGGAAAAAATAGGACAGATTGCATTGAAATAAACGCATCCCCAGACGCGAATGAGGAAACTGCTGGGAGCGGAGTGCGTACAATATTCCGGAATTCACACCAATAATACAGGTTGCTTGAGGAGGAATATCAGTCACTTCCGGAGGCAATAGGGGACGTGACAAGGGGAAGCTTGTGTCAAATGAACGTGGGATCACCAATACTTAAACTTGGAGCAATGGAAACTTAAACATTTTATCCAGCACATTTTGCATAAGCCATCAAAACGCCGACTAATAGTGAGTGACGTGACCGATTGAAGGAACTAGATACCCAGATGTTCATAATATACAAGTTCTTTCATTTTTTTTCACTCATACTAATGGTAGAATCTTTTCTAAATGGCATCCCAATATCGGTATTTCCTTGGCAACTGCAAAATTAGCTTAGTAAAATGTTTGCGTTGCCATAACTCCATGACTCCTAAGGAGTAGCTAACTCCTGTCCCCTACGCAAAAAAAATGCTACATCCGCAAAAGTGAAATCTACAGCAACCTCCAAAAGGTACGCCGAATCCTTCTTAAATACCCTCTATTATGTCTGGTGTGAATTACGATTGTTTTCAAAATAGTTTGAACAAAATTTTTCCCTTGTCATAACGGATATCGCAGTCTAATTTAACTTTCAAATTAAAGCATTTGCCAGAAGTGACGTTTCACCCTTGAACATTGACCCTCGTCATTCGTGTGCGCTCAAGTCCGCTGATGGATTTCGTTCTACTCTTTTATCAAAACCTTGAATTGGAAACTAGCTGTTCATAAAAAATACCCCAATTTATTCGACGTTACGGCATAGCTCCGAACTCTGCTATTCTTGAGGACTTCTCTTCAGGACTTAAAACATTTAATTAAGGTGAATTGTTGCTAAATACTGCATTGCTTTGCGGGAGATAGTTAAACCCCTCTGTAGCAGCCTCCGAGGAATCGTTATCTGGACATATAATCAGGATTTAGAATTAAATCCACTTAAAATTTAGAAGATTTTTAGATAAACTATTTTTTAAGGTGTTAGTAACCTGATCAATAAAGTATTCAGCAATATTTGAAGTGAATATTCGATTATGTGAAAAGCTTAGTCTTTATGCAAAGTTCGTTCAGATTCTACGGTCCTTATCCCTCGAAAATCGTTACCAAATCGTCAAGGACCCGCAATTGATCTTTTTTCTTTTCCATCGGGACTTAGGTGCTCTTGTACGACAGTTTACAAGCTGTGTATTTGAATCGAGCGACAATTCATCATGAAAGGTTTTAATAGTGGATTTTTAAGAAATTAATATTTAATCCATCCATGATTGCAGTCGTGGGCATCCTGAGCAATATGAAGCAATACATATATTCTCAGGATTTTATCTAATTCTATCCATCTTATTTTCAGAAAAATGTGAAGAAGAGATTGTGGTTTCAAGACTGAAATCATCTTAGAATTTCATAAATTTTGAAAAAAATTCTTGAAATAAGAATACCTAAAAGAGTGAGTTATTGGAACAGTTTTAATTAAAGATCGTTTTCATAATACTTATCCTCCATTCTTTCGGATAAGTTTGATCCGACTAAACCATCAGTTCATCTACTAAGAATGATGAGAGTTTAGAAGCAACAATACAGGAATTATTTTTACATATAACTATCTTATTCATATAACTTTCGCAAAAATCGGATTGCCGCATCCAAACCTAACCTCACCTTCCTCAAAGTATGTTTTTATAGATATAAGAAAAAAATTATAGTTTTTTATCAGATTCTTGTCCAAATTCTGATAGAAATCTTTGTTTTGCCTATTATAAATATACACGCGTGGCTTTTAACTGGAGGAGATGCAGAGGATGTCATTACAAAGCAAATTACGATTCATATTAATGTCCATATTGATGACTCATTTGTTTAGTTTTTTTGTGTTTATGGATACATTTATGCGTTTAGTTGTATGTAGCTTTTAAGATGTCTTAGGTAACCTCTCCACAGGTTTTCCTTCAAGCATACCTAAAGCTACATCTCAAATGTACATGCTGTCTCGATAGAGCCCCCCAAGCAGAACTAACTGGGGGAAATTCTCCTTTTTTAACAGAGGAGTGAATGCATGGAATGGCTTAGGTGCATATGTTTTAAATCGATTCCCTAATAATGTCAGGTGCTTCGCAAAAAGACTCTAATCCATGACATGTATTCGTATTGTATTATTCGTATTTTATGAATATGCACTATATAATACCTTTATACGCATTTTTAAGTTACCGCCTGGCCATAGGGTCAACTTGTAACTGTATTATCTACAATAATAATTATATATAATGGCGGGAGCAGTTGTAAAATATTATCTGTACCTATCTATCTAAACAGACTACGACAGCGGCTTCCGTCCTGTGGCCCGCTTACCATGCAATGGGGTTCAAAGTAGGCGGTTTAGGGACTACAATGCTTTAATAACGGCGGGAGTAAGTTGCAGTTTAAAAGAGCAGTAAAAATATAAATGTTGAGCATGTTTCTAATACTAGGGATACATATCAGGAAATGGGTGACGAAGGGGAGCAAAAATTAAAAAGGTCGGGAACCGTTGGTCCATGATAAATGCACGAAATCCTTCCGTCATTTTGAAAGGCGTAGTCCTCATTGCAAAAAATAAATTCAGGAACTCAGAAGCACGTTCGTTCAAGAATCGTTACCACATCGCCGCCCACAATCACCATTTCCCCATCGAACCTTTAAAATGCTCTGAACGACAATTTACACGCTGCGGAACACGATGTTCCCCTTGCAATCTGTGATTTAATGCTTCCGTGATATTAATCGCGAGCGAGGCACCCATCTTCGCTTCTAATGTATTTCTGATATCATCCGAATTGAATCGAAATAAAAAGCCATTAACCAACACAGTCGCTGGAAAAGCAGCGACACCACCAAGCCTTTTATTCTCTATTTCTCTCTCTGCTCTTGTTTTGAGGCATCTCGTAAAAAAATGGGGGGGAGGGTCCTCGCTGTAAAATTTTATGCTCGCTGCGGTCTTTGCCAACTGCTCTCTTGCGCTCGGCGCTTATGTTCCTACACTTCGCTTCAGCGAGAGCCATTAAAATTCGTGTAACGAGGCTTAGCTGCGCGGATAACGTCAAAAACAAGTATTTTGTTCGTGCGTAAATCATTCCTCGGGGCTCTCCGAACAGCCCTGTGAATCCCATCCGAGATGGGAAGGTAAGTATTCTTCTTTCCATTTTTTTATATTTATGTGTACTTGCGCGGCAAAAGTTTTCAGAGGAATTGCATTCGAGCAATGCTGTTATATTTAGGTCCATGTTCACTCGGTATGGATTCTCGTCATTTTGGACGATTCGGAGAGGTGCCGTCCGCTAATAACAATCGATGGTTGCAGGTCTTGGTTGGGTTGACTGCCGTAAATTAAGCTTATTTCCGGGTGGAATTAAAAAAACTAACCATTACTCTCTGTAAAGCTAAGTAGGAACGTTCCTCCAGAAGGAAAATCTCTTTTACTGCCATCTAGGGATTTGATATTTTTTACGACTCCACATTTGATTTTTGTCCACGACTCTTTTGTCTGTGGAAAGCAAAATTAAGTGCATGAGCAACGAATGTCAAAAGGTTAAAAATGGGTTGAAAGTTACGTAGTGTATTGCATTTTATTTTCTATTTCCGTTAATCTGATGTTTATTTGGCCATTCAAATAAATAAGTTCCAAGGTATTTACATGACAGAAGCAATAGAAACAATAAATGAACAATTGTTAAGACGCGATGTAGCTATTTATTAATGGATCAAAATGGGATACCCTACAAATGGAATTATTTTTAAGTATGATTGTATGTGTATTCCCCCTAAACAGACTAACCGATGAATCGATAATCTAAAACGTGTTCACTTCGGAAAATGCCAGGTCTGGGAAGGGCAGTGGCTGGAAAGGAAACCCATAAGGTCCAAAAGGCTCATAAATGGACATCTGGGGGTTTAGAAATGTTGATAAATAGGTTTCGACCAATTATGGAGTGTAGCGTTGCATGGTGTAGAAACGTGGACTCTGAGAAAAGAGGACGAGAATTGGCTCGGATCATAGGCTGCTATTGCGGGAAAGGCTATTGTTCTATTTCAATGGCCTGTTGCAGAAACAGTACTTATATAATAGAGTTATGAGATCCAGAAGTCAAGAAATTCGCTTAATTTGCGTTGCAGAAACATTCGATAAATTTAATGGTTTCATGAATGGTCTCATAACCTTTTTGCTTTGATAGAATGAAGAAATACTTTTGAGTTTCGTAAGTAATCAAGATGGCCGATTCACCATGTACAACTTGGAAACTTAATCACTTGATAAAAGAGTTTTAATGCGATGAAAAACTAATTTATTTGCTCAGGCTGACTAAAAATAATGTGCGCATGTAGTTTAATTACATAATATAAACATAAATTAATTTACAATAAAGCGTAATGAGAGAAGACCAAACGTTCGGGGCAATGGGTACTGGGAGATAATTTTAGAAAGGGATGCTTTCTAAAACCCTAATTTAGTTGTGGGGTCCATAGCTGTATTGATTTCTTAAATATCGATCCCATGGCTAAATATTCGTGCTACCGGCCAAAGGAGAATAAGATGAGAAATAGAAACTTTTATTGTTCTGAGAACAATGTCCCTTGAAACATAATTTCAAAATAACAAAGACAAATAAAAAATAATAGATACAAATAATATATATCGCTCAATTTATGCAAGTAAAAATTTAGTGTTTAGGACACTGAGAGAAATAAATAATTGGTCATGCCCCTTTTGAACTGTGAGACGTTCCTGGATAATTTGATGCGATGTGGCAGGGAGTTCCACAATTTACAAAAGGAGATGTAGAATGATTTTTTGCATTTAGTAATGCGGTATTTGGGGATATGAAATGCTTTAGTTATGCGGGTTGATCTCTTAGTCGTTTGGGCATAAAATATAAAAATTTTCATATAAGTATGATTGAGTTTTCGAGTTTACTACTTTAAATAATTGTATGGCCTTTTGAACCGTTCTTCTCTGCTCCAGTTTTAGCTGATGCAACTTTATTTAGTAAGGAGTTACGTGTTCATCATTACGGATAATAAAGATGTATCGTAAACAGGAATTTTGGAGTCTTTGTACTTTAATGCTTATTTCTTTGTTCACATTGGAGGAAATAACGGAGCAATAGTCGAGATGTGGAAACATGTACTAAGGTCTGAACCAACCTCTGGTACAATTTTATAGGGATTTGGTGCCTGAAATACGTTATTCTGTATAGAGTTTTATGGACTCTATTTGAGACGGCGCGGCAGGGAGAACTATCGGACGGAAATTTCTTGGACGGTCAAAGGAAGGCAGAATGCCTGCACGTGGGGTACCGTGAGGGATCTTACACTTCATCGGTCACCCCACTCCTAAGACCCCTGATAGTGACATGTAGGCGTATTAGGGGGAGGAGGAGGGACGGGTCGACTCCAGTTTGTTGAGCGAAGAAGGCGTAGAGAGGTCCCGGCCTCTTTCGGTCTCGTCTCCACCTCACCTCTACTCTTCCTCCGCGTCCTCTTCCGTGTCTGCACAAACAAGCGCCTCTTCCGTCATGAAGGAGTCTACCTCTGTCTCTCCTGCTCCTCCTTTTGCGTGCGTCTCTGTGTGTCCACTCACGCCATATCTTCCGGTCAGTTGACCTCCTTGGATGGTTTTCGGAGTCGAGTGGGAATACGGGTCCTCCTTTTAAAAAGCCCACGCCTTAATCCCCCCTCTCGCTCGCCCAAAAATGTCTCCAGAGCCGTTGATATTTTTCTGGCGTTATCTCAACTCAACATCCCTCAACGGCTGTTTTGACATCTTTTTGTCATTGTGCATCGCGAGGCACTTCATTTAAACTTGTGTGCTCTTCGATTTTTAGGATACCAGGGTCATTGCCACGATACTATTACATCTAAATATATATGATACCCTGCAAGCCACCTCTAGTGTGTGTGGCAGGGGGACTACATTTACTGAGTCACCCGCTAGTGCATATAAGTGAATAATTCATCAAAGGAAAAATCATTCGCCTTAACCATGACTCGATCCCGGATCCCTTGATATCGCACCGAGGGCTTTAGCCAGTTAAACTCCTCTGGCGTCCCTTTCCTCTATGAATTTTTGATGGCTTTATAGGAACAAGATGTCCAAGACTGCTTGACATATGATGTCAACAGAAGCAGTTCAAAGCGTGCGCTTAGCGCCACCGTCCACGTGGTTAAAGCCAAACATGGAACAAAATGAGATACTCGTTTTTTTACGAGAATATGTATTTTATTTCTTCTCGAGGAGCATAACGGGAACAATAGAATGGACAGAGAAAGAAATACAGAGATCAGAAATGGAACTGGGGTTTAATGAATAAGCTAGGAGGTAATGGATTAAGATTGGTGGGACACTTAAAATCATGAAAGACAGTAGAAATCCCTGAATTTGGAAAGAAGAGAGAGAGAGAGAGTTGGAAGCAGCATATGGGAAGACCACGCAAACGATGGATAGATTACGTGAAAGGAGTCTTACAGGAGAGTTATGAAGTGTGTAAATAGGAAATAATGGAGAGACAGGAAAAGGTGGAAGGGCTTGGTTAATACGTAGACCCAAATTTCGAGGAATAGGGTTATTGTTGGATTATTATTTCATTAGAATTGACCAATCGGTTAAGGCTGGTTTAAATAGAAAAAAATTAAAATCTCCTGTATATTCACTAGATCAGGACCCTATCCCCTTCACGATTATATACTTCAGCTAGACACGTTTTCTTTCCCTTCCCCCTATCCAACATCCTACCTTCTGTCACGGCCTTCAGCATCCTATCTCTACTCATTTTCAATTGGTCACTGAACGTATTTTCGTTTATTCGCAATCAGATAAGTACTAAACATCTTACTTATTGAATACTTTCGATTTGCAGCGAAAGTCGCGTCACAGCATTCCCCGTTGCCGGCGGGCAGTACCGCATTGGGCCACATGATCGAAAAAACGTTTTTTTTTATTTTCGGCGTCGCTCACGGTTGAAAATGATTTCTTCGGATTCACTCTCTAAAAGCTTGGTCATTATCGTTTTGTAACTATTTCAGTCTGTCGATGTCCATTTTTTTATTTTACTACGTAAAGGCAAAACATTGACGAACAACAGGGTCCAACATTTTGTCACGTATTGTTGGTAAATATTACAATATTGCCATATCATAAGTAATGCTTAATGAAAAATAACTGTTATACCAAAATATTGATATTTTTATTCCACGGCTTTACTACAATAGGTTTAGCACTAGCTTGAATTCGGTGATTTTTGGAATAAAAATAAGGTGGGTAGGCGAGTTTTACGAAATTTATCCAGGTTTAAGCCCATGTATATTGTTAACGCCTACGAACTTTGAAAAATGGCATTTAACATAACATGCACCAAGCTATGGAGAATGACTTTGCAAAGTTTCAACTTCCGGACTAAAGAAAACTTCTTTTTTTGTTTTGACCAGCTTTTTTCGATTTCAGCCCACTGTGCACCATGGTGCTTTTCGATTGGCCGATTAGCCGATCATCGCTGGCTGACGGTGGCTGTCCTCTCCGAGGCTAGCCGAACAATTTAAAAATAATTTACGAATTTGTTCAAAGCTCCATTGGCTTATTTGAACACAAGACGTGAAAAGCAGCTTGGAGCGGTTTAATTTCATTTGGTCGCCTGAGCGATTACCAACTGCTGACGTCAGCAGCCAGATATCGTCATGCGTAAATCAAAAGCACTAGTGTCTCTTCGAAATCGAAAGCACAAAGCACAGTATGTCTCTTTCAGCCATTTTGGTTAGTTTTTTGTGTAGTCGACCCAGAACTGAGGTTATTTGCCCCTTCAAAGATCTAGGTGGGTAGTTTGGTACGGATGGGATTATTTGGGAACTTGAAGAAGGTCAGAGAGAAATCCGACGTTTTCATTAGCCTGCTCTTAATGAAAGACGCCAAAGGGATCACAGTTAAACATCCGACGGGCTGAGTATTAATAATAATAACCTCTATATACCAAACAGCCGAAGCCAATTACAAGGTATTTATTATATGGACGGACACATACAACCATGCCCTGAGAGGTGTAAATTTCCTACCCAGGCGGGATTGGAACCCGCGAACTTCGGCTTGGCAGGCGAGGGCTTTGCCCGGTAGTATTCCAATTAGAGTGTTCTGTTTACCTCGCGGTACCCAAATGGACACATAATTCCACCGATAAAATTTCTCCGCAACTGATGGGACTCGAACAAGGAGCCCTCCGCATCAAAAGCCTTTACTATGCTGAATTTATTTGATTAAAAAAGCTTGAAATTTGTCTTTTGAAAATAAACCTAGAATGCATCCAATAAGTTATTGTGAAAAATACTCATTTTCGCCATTTTAATTTTAGAAATATTATTTTTATTCTAATCAATTCAGTATCATTTATCTCTCTTCTTCCTTTTAAAAAATTATTATGATTGCATTTTACTGTTTTTTTTAGTAATTGCTCTTTTATAATTATAATAGATTTGTGAAAGAGAGCATACTATTGTAGGCAATTGGTTTAAAAAAATAAATATTACGCCGTGCTCGAGAAAAGTGAATTTTGGAATAAAAGAATAACTAGTAGAATGCATAAGAAACTTTACATATTTGACTATCTGCGTAGTGATTTAGCTTTCTTGAAATCAAATGTATCAATGTATTGGAAATTTTTTATGTATTATTGCTGAAAAATCTTCAAAGTTAGCCTAATAACCGTCACCAAATGGTCATGCTGCTCCACAATGGGTTAAGCTATCTTACACAGGTTCATGTGTACTGAAGCTCCCCGATATGGTTCTCTGTCTTCTCTTCCGCTCCATCGTGTTAAATTTTCAGGGGAAATTTTTTTATCCTTTTTTTTTAAACGAGACGGCAGGTATAGAGTTGGTCTTTATTTCTTTCCAAGCCATCTAGGACCCCTCTTCTCTTTCTGTTTTGTAGGTTCAACCAGGCGAGGGCCTTCCCTCTCTTCCTCGTCTCATCCCCATCTACGTTTTGATGGAGGAGAAGCGAGTCGAGGCGACGCTATAAGTGTTACGGGAGAGTGGGAAGGAACAACTTCCTACCACCTCGCCCGCTTTCTAAGTTACTCGCAGCTTTCCCGTCCTCCTAAACGTTCTTCCATCGATATGTTCACCATTTCCACCCCACACGCTGTAAACAATCTCTTTTTTATTACTCCTAAATTTCGTAGCATCCCACGATCAGGAAGGTGATTCTGGAATATTCTAGTAACGGTTCCGTTCGAATTTTATATTGAAGTTGTTGCCACTGCTTACTAGGACGGCGTTTATTATCCATAAGATGAAGCTGAGGTAAAAATCAATATCAATGTCACTAAAAAATTGATTTAATAAATGATGCTAATTTTACTACTACTAGCTCCTAGTAAAATCTAGTGGTAGTGGATCAGTCACGTTAGCTTTTACAGTCACTGTGCGATCTTCACTTTAAATCAGCACCTTCTTTACCTCCAAGAGGCTACTAGTAATTCTCTAGCCGTGAAATCAACAGTTGTTGAAAGTGTCCCGATGGATACTTTGGTCGCCTGCTGCCATGGCGCCAGGAATTAATATTATATATAAATAATATATTATTACTCCAATGTAGCGGGCATGCATGACGATACTGCTTCCTCGGAAGTACAATATCGTACAAAACCTAGGACGGCAAAAATCACACTGGATTGCGTACTCACTATCAAGTACCGACTGCCGTAGTTGGCCTTGTGGTTGATCAGGTAGTATAGGGTGATATGGTCTTAACGACTGCAGTAATTGGAAATTCATCGATTAGCATAATATGCTCGAACTTTTGACGAATACCATACTTATTATGATACTGGAAACTTCCCCTACACTCTTAATGTCTCTCAATTTGAAACAGGCATCCTAAAATAAATCGGTAACGTCGCCGAGGAGCTATTGTTACAGGAAGAAGAAAATTTTAAACGGTATTTTTCCACACTGTTTATTGTTACTACCGACTCAGGTTTCAACGGGTAACCGTCATTTTCTGACCTTGAAAATGACGGTTACTCGTTGAAACATGGGTCGGTAGTATCTATAAAACAGCGTGGAAAAATACCATTTGTAAGTTTCTTCTTTCCGTAATTATGAAAGAGTTAAAGTCACAAAGTAATTCCGTAATTATGAAAGTCACAAAGTCAAGCCTGAAACTATTCGCTTAATGAGGAGCTATTGTTTTAAAAAACAATTTTGCCGTAAGGATGCACCTGAATGTAAAAAGTTTTGAATGAAGAAGGCATTACGCGGAACGTGCAATTTACCCGTGATTTAAATTACGATATTTAAAATAATATTTCCTTTTATTTCCTCTCTCATTCAGACGAAATTCAAATACATACCACGCAGCTCATTTCTATTTTTGCGGACAAGCAACTTCATTAAGATTTACTAACGCGGTTTTACTATTACACGGGGTTTGTGCTATCTATAAATAATTAGCATCTGTTACAAAGTTTTCGGATTCGTTTCTGTGTTGATGCGACAGAGCCACTGGGAGGAATAATTGGAGGGTTTGGCTCTTCAATAGACGGAAAACCCTTATGTCTCTTTCGCTCTAGGTAGATGCCACACATTGATCTATTTTATAATGCAAGAATCCAAAGAGATAACCCTGAGAATCATTTTATGTTTCACAATAATTTCGCGTGAGAATGTTGGGTTATAATTTTAAAACTGTTGGAAAACTAATTGATTTAATTAGTTCGAGTGTATATTATTGCGTATTGGGTTGAATATGCAAGGGTTTGTAACATTTTGTGCAACATCTAAAAATAGCATGCGGTCGAAGAATTTCTCAATCGTGAAATTGATTGTGAACTTTCATTTGAATGTTTAATTTTACGGATATAATAAAACTGGAGTAAATTAGTGTATTTGTGCTGGGCGAAAAATGTTTTTTGCTAAAAGATGAAATTTTTATAATTGATCTCGAGAGAAAAACCTCTGGGTATATCCTCATCTTTACCTGCTATTGATTAAAGTTTGGTATCTCCTGTTCCTTTTACGCGGGTTTTATAACAATGGTGGTTCACAATTTTGTGAAATTTATGAATATAATGTGTGTTTTTCCTTCTTCGTGCTATGGTTATTCAATTTTATCTGTACTCGGGGACCAGCTAGCTCTTCATCATCTTTTCAACCAAGATAGCTCCTGGGTTTTCCTAAATTTTATTCCACTAGCGTGACAAGTCATAGCTGCCACTTCTCCAAATATACAACGCCCAAATTGCCGCCTTAAGACACCAGAGGGGATTCTAGAAAACTTTAATGGGGACAGCAAGTTGTGATAGCAGCCACTCGTCGTAGGCCGTAAATCTAACCTATTCAACTCACTCTGTTTTTCATTGCCCATTTTCCGGTCTTATCAAAATTTATATTTCTCCTTTTCGCCTGGTGTTGATAGTGCGTTGCTACAAAAAATTAATTTCTCGTGTTTATGGTGTGGAGAGAGAGATTTTACGATATATTTCTCCCCTAACTATTGGCTAAGAGCGTTGTCGTTCCATGATTCAACAACATAAATTTCACAACTTAATGATGTACGCGTCGTAACCTGGAACAGGTTCAAAAACAAAGAATGCACTGTAGCACAACCTAAGTGGTTGTTTATGATGAAGAGGCGTGTTCAAGAAACATCGTCCAAAACGGACGAATGTTAGACAAAAACCGTCGTATGGTGTTTCGAAATGCTTACAAAAGTTCACAAAATGGGTTCACATGTTGGTGTCATAGTGTTGTCCCTCCTAAGTAACAGGTTATACGCCTTCCTCAAGTTTCAATTACAATCACGGACCTTCTACTTCTGAATTTATTTCAGTGACGAAGAAAAGAGTAGAGTCGCTGAAGAAGAGTCGTTTTTATGGCTGTGGTATTATCGACTTGTTGTAATCATTATACCAAGAGAGTTTAATTTGTTTATATCATAGACCATGAGTCTAGAAACTTATCGTAATGAGGGTCACGATGCGTACTTGAACACTTTTCAACGGGCCGTAGTAAAAAAAAAGATAAATTGGAAACTCTAGATAAGAATTTTATCAAAATCAGAAAATGTTATTAACTAATTACAGAGTATTTGAAACTAAATTATCGTATATTGATGACGACGAAAACTACCATCAAATTCTCACATTTTCATAACAAAACCATTAATATGAATGATTTTACTGTGTTTGTGCTTTCAAAATTTTATTAAACTGAGATTTATTTTGAAACGCTAATTACATACAAGTAGCGACCATCCACGCAAACATTATGCAGCGCATTTCCGCAAAATTCTTCTGCGGGCCGGATAAAATCATCTTACCAGCCAGATGTGGCCAGTAGGCCGTACTTTGGAGACCCCTGTCATAGACAAAAGAATACAAGGGATGGAAACATACGGTACGATTTCGCAGGGAAATACTATAGCTCCATTAAATGTGCAATTTGCCACTGAATTGGCAATACTGAACCCATTGATCATCAATGATAATGAAATGATCCATGGGCCATTTATGCATTTGATACGCCGGACACACAGGTATCAGTAGCGGATATATTGTCAAGATACCGTAATAATTTAATTGAAAAAATAAAAATAGGAGATAAATTCCAAAAAAGCGCTGGATTATTCATATAATTTATGGAAAAAATGCGCGCGACAGCCATGTTAGGTGGATCATTTTTCGCAAATAAACAGGCTTCACTTTAGTGCGTAAAGACGCATTTTTTTTTGTTTCTTTTTTTTAATACAATGTTTAGTTTATTATATCTTTGCACGGTGTTTACAAAAGTTGTTTACATAATTTAAAAAACAATACAATACAAAAAATTACAATTACAATACAGTCAAGCCGTTTAACATACATAAGAATCCTTTTAAGTCCTGCTAAGCCTTTCCAGGCTTGTCGGCAGGTGCTCTTGTTTATGTCTATTTATTTTCACTAGGTAATTCAATACATATTTAAAATCGATTAAATACAATATTTATACATTAGTTCAAGTTTAAAATAAATAAAAAAAAATAAAACAAAATTGAATAATGTATTTAGTTACCTGTTCAATTGTCAGAAATTATCATTTATTAAAAGTAAAAGACAAACCCATTTATTAGTAATAAAAAACATAAATATACACAAAACAAAAAGTACAATTTCTATCGTAACATTAAAATCTACCTTTGTTTCGTTTAACTTTTAACTATTTTTATAGAATGCACAGCATTTTTCAGTCAAAAACAGATAAAAATATTTTAAAAGAAAACATAATTATATTCCAAAATGTAATAAAAGTTATGAATGGACAATCATATTTATAAAATTTCTAAAAAATCATATGTAAACTTCTTAGTTTAAGAACTTGGTATATTATCATCTACGCTCTCCTTTAATGTATGGGTCTGGGTAAAAACATACTGTCAACAAACATTCACACATCACGCTTCTGGTTCTCTTCTATATATGATTGATAACAGAATGAGAGGGATCGTGCCTCTTCGTGAGAACGTGGTTGATGCCCTGCTTGATGCACCCTAATTATGTTGGAACTATTGCCGTCGATATCTTTCTTTTTGTGTGCTTTCAAATTCTGAGTTTACAACTCTCTATATCGTCGTATAATTAACATAACTATACAGTTCTAATAAATAACTACAGTTTAAATACAGTTTAAATTGTTTGTAAGAAACAACGTTGATGGCTTTCTTGAAATTCATGAAAATGGCGTAAAACTTGCTTTTTCGTTTGACTTGATTTTCGGATGTCATAGAGAAATAATCTGAGCTCGATTTTACGTATATTATGTGTGAACTTTTTCATTGGATGCCGTGTTTACTGTTGTTTAGAAAAAAAGAGGATTTATCTTCAGTCTTACAGTAAGGCCCATAGGCCTATGAGATCCCAAAAATTGTTTTGAGAGTCATAGGTCGAGATACAGAAGACGTATTCATCACGTTTAGACAGAAAGTGTTCTGTAAAGAAAGATTCATCGCATTGAAAGGTTCAAATATATTTCAGTACTGTATACATATATTTTAGTAACCAAGCGGCTTTTTAAAGGGTTCATCTACATCTACATGGTACCTTTCAAGCCTCCTCAAGGGTGTGTGGCAGGGAGTGACTCCACACCATGCATAAACTAAACATCAAGCACGAAGCTTTACAGTTTTAGCTACTCGTATTTTACTAAATATGCTGTTAAGTCTCTTGCGTAAAAAAAAGTTCAATTGCAGTACGGCTTCTCTCACTAACTCTCAACTCTCTCTCAGCTCCCACTAACATTTAACTCACAAGGGAAGATTGTTTGTACTGTTTAAAATTAACCCTGAAGTTCCGCAGCGCGGGGCCAAAATTCTTTCGTGTTTTATCCACTCACGTAGCACTTGTCGAGTAATTTACGTAGTAATTGAATTGAATCTTAATGGTGTCATTTCGTTAATCAACAAACACAGTGACCTACCTGTTTTCTAATCCCATTCCCATACAATCCCTCCCGCCTTACTTGCCCAAATTCTAGCCGAACTCCTTCCGCAGTGAATCTCTTAAATGGGTCGCCCTACCCAAATCGCCCACGCTCCCTGATCCCCCCAATTCCCGTTCTTCTGCAGCCGACGGCGTGCGTGGGCACGCAAGCTTGCACTCTTATTAATCCTGTCGGTAGAGCAATGACAATGCCGAAATGAATTTTTTTTTCTCAGATGGAAGATTAGGTTTTTAAGTATTTTGAACAAGATATCCCAACGCATAAAATTCAATGAATTTGACCTCCCCGTAAAGGAATATTCTCATCTTTTCTAATGTCAACAAAATCTCGGCCACTTACCACACTTCTTATCGAAATGTTTGTCAAAAAACATTACATGTAACTGGTTACATGACAAAGAGCTCCATGCATATATACATACATAGTACCCATCGAACCATTCCCATTTCGGAGTAGGTGAATTTAAAGAACTCTGTTTTTTCTGTTAAGCCTAGAAAACTGGCTCTTTTAATGATTTCCTCCATTATATCCTATGCTCACAAACCCCTTTTGCTTCTCTTACACTCATTCAATGCTTCATACACGCTCTCCAATGCTTAATACTCATAAGATTCCTCCTCTTTAGAGTCTATTCCACCACATATACCGATCACAGAAAGGATGTTTTTGGAGAGTTGGTCATCAAGAAATAGATTCCATGTGTACCTCTTACCAACGCTTCGAAAATACCATTATCAAGCTATACCAATGACTTTTGCGGTCTAACTATTAACACAACTAGCATATGTCTGTCGATAGTAGTGATATGTATATCAAGGCGAGGGAGAGATAGAGTGAGTTCCAAAGAATCATTATTTTAAAATGGGAATGTTCTTCAGTTGAGAAGGCGTTTTCAGAGGACTAAGGTACGAAAAGGTATCCTGTTTTTTATGTGAATGGGAATGAGCATCTTATGGTTCGCTCTCGGTGTCATGTAAAGTTTTGCCGCGACCAATATTTGTGTACTTTCGATGGTCTCGTGCGTAAAAAACTATAAGGATTACAGAATATATAAAACTATGACTGGATAGCCCGTTTCGTCGACTGCCGGATATGGTTTTTCGCGAGCGGAGGGGGGGTTGTGAGGTGACGTCATAGCGCTGCGCTTGGGGGTCTAAATTTGGGCTTGTGTGGGCACGGCGCGCGCTCAGTTCAGTTGTACGAGTATCTCCGGAACGAGTAGGTCGATTTTAGTGATCGAGGTGTCTACGGAGAGCTTAGAATGTGAATTAGACGTTAATAACACAAGAAATATAAAATTAACATTGAAAAGCAGAAAATATTAGTTAACATCGACCAATTGCTCATAGTCATTTGTAGTAATGATTTCGATGAATAAATGTTATGTATAGTGTACATTTCTTTCTTTCATTTCACTTTCTTTCTGACAAACAAAACAAAAAAAATCTCCCAATAACGAGAACAACGTATGTAATTTCGCATTCACGAAATAAATATCCGACGGGAGTATCAAGAATACTCCCTGTATTTTTTTATTGATACTTGCAATGATAAGATTTACCGTCATTGATGAATATGTTTATGGGTGAATAAAATAATTTTCATCCACCCTAAAAAAAAGGAATGTGAAATTAATTCGAGTGGACCATCTGGTCAAGCGGTCGCTCCACCTGGACGACTCGCCTACGCAAGGGAAGTCGGGCGACGCCCACGCCGCAGTGCCGATGGTCTTCGCTGGCGATGCTGCCTCGGAACACGTCTGCCCGTCCCAAGAGAGTCCAGTCCGACTACACGGTTAACACCGGAAGCCTCCGCATCGTCCCACGCGCCCTGTCATCTTGTTTGAAAACCTCGGCAATAAACGTTCGGAGTCCTCAATCTCTTAAATCTACCGACATGCGATCTCGCCGGGAGGAAATAGAAATTCGCCTCTCTCCATCCATTGCGTTTTTATTTATTACCTTATTTTATAAGACAGCCCCAAAACGTCACAACGGCTAATATGCAGTGGTAGATGCTATGTGAAAATAAATTAATCGAGGAAAAATAATAAAAGTATAGCAGATTAATTCAATAAAAAAGAAACACGACAGTGAGATCAACTTGCATGAAATGCTCTTGGAGTTTCGCTACTCAAGTGCTGTTTAACTTTACAGGGGATTCAATGATTAAGAGAGCACTGAGATATAGGAAAAAAGAATTTTGGGATGCATAATAGATGATATTATCATGTTGACACGAATTGGAAAGATGTCGAGTATGTTGCAGGTACGAAGTAGTCCATTCAAGCGCTATGCAATTCAACGTGTCTTTGTTACTTGGCGTAATGTGAAATTAAGAGAGATAATTGGTAACAAGTTTGTTTTTTATCATTTCATAATTTCAACTTTGAAACTACGATGCCACTAAAACTACTGTATTTCAACAATTCATTAAAAAATAAAAACAAATTTCCTAAGTGAATTGCTTGAAAATCATCAAATTTTTAACGTACACGTTTTAAAATACTTATTGCCCTGATAAATCCTATTTTAAATGAATACGAAAAATAATTGATGCATAATTCATGGAATGACTAAATTTAGAAACACTTAGACGATTTAAACCTATTGATTTCTCGCCTTCATTAAGAGCATTAAATTGATAGGGATACCCGATTGCTGCCTAGCAGTAGTGAAATATTTCCTTGGGCTTGAATATAACTAGAGGTTTTAGATGATTTTCCCAACTTATGGTCGACGAAACTACCTTGAAAATATTTGCCAATATTTTTGTGAGTCAGTTTTGTTCAAATATTATATTTCTTGCTGAAGTAGTGACCTATCCCGTTGGGTCATGCGGAATTGTCTCTTTTTTCTAGTATAAATTGCGTGGGTTGGTTTGCTTTATTCATACCAGGATGCTCACAAGCCCAGTGGACATTTGAATGAACTTGCGGGCTTAGATGGCTCGAATTGATATTCGCGCTGATATCTTTCACTGGAAGTGTTTATCAGGTCCCTCGGTTAGGAGTTAGTTGTCCAAATTAGTCAATTGATCATCATTATAATATTTTTGTGTCTAAATTATCTCTCTTCTGATTTTCATATTTATTGACTAATTTTAATTTATTTACAATGAAAGGATTTTACCTAAAATTTATTCTTCCAAACATAATTAGTGTCCGCTGAACAGAGGTTATCCGAAATAATGTCCAACTCTGTCTAGGAATGTGTATAATTAGGACATTTGTCTCTTATTAGCATTTTGGCGTAATTATTTTATTTTTATGTAAGTTAAAGTACTTTTGATCATGCTTCTTGTTAATCTGTGCAAAATAAAGGCATCATTTATCATTTTACTATCTAAATGTTAAATAGTTTGCCAAATGCTCCTAATAATGATCGACCGATGAATCAATCAATTTGCCGAGGTTATTTAAATAATAATGTTTTCGATAAAAAATTACGTCTAATAGGTGTATTTCAATTGGGTGCAAAATTTTAATGCATTAATAAAACAACTTAAAAAGACGCTATTTGCTATGAGCTCGTTGTTTTGGTATCCGTAATCATATTTTTACCGTAAATAATTCCAGAGTATGAATCCACGGGGATGTATTCAAAGCTTTACCTTGTAAAAATTTTAAATACGTGCGAAAGCAAATGATTTGGTTTGATATACAAAATTACTAGTGAAAGATTAACTAAAATATTTTCTTAGAATGCGGCAGAGGTAATCTACGTCCACTAGTATTCGGTCGGCTCATTTTTGAGCTTTGAGCAGACGCTATCGTTTCAACTTAGAATGCTACTAACCTCCCATGGACTGATTCACTATTTTATTACCGATTGATGCAGGCATAAATAAACCCTGATAACTTTAAACGGATACAGCTAGATTCTTAGGTATCCTGGCCTAATAAAATGCAATAGCGGCGGTGGCTTCTCTCTCGGAGTTGATGTGGCCCAACTTCATGTCGTGTTTATTTATCCTCGACCGTGAAGCTTCACTTCTCCCCTTTAGGGCCAGCCAAGCAACGCGTCTGGTTCCGACACCGACGAGCTGACCGTGCTCAGGGTTTCAACTGTTCCGAGTTTTGTTTATGCCTCGCGACGCTAAAGGGAAGGTAGTCCTGGAGATGGTTTACGTCTCGAAGCCATGGCTGGCGTTTTGTATTTCCAGCCTCTGCCTCTCTCACAGTCTATCAGAGGCAGAAAACTCAAGCTACCCCAAATTAAAACAATAACAGAAGGGGGCTGAGATAGGTTTGGGGAGAAACTGGATGGATAAGGGAAGAATTGGGGGCATAAGTGCAAGTTATATGGTAAACGAATGGCTGTATTATCTGGAATGGGGAACTTGCGTTATTTTTTAAAAATAATTTGCGAGTGAAGTTCACATTCTTAAATGATCATATAAAATATTTTTGACAAACAATTTTTTACCGTAATATTTATTGTTAATAATTAGGTCCGCTCTGCGGCTTCAGGACACTGTGTCAATGGAAATCCAGTGGATATCGTCACCTAATGTTATCATTGGCGGTACTTGGTTGGGCTACTTTCTTTTGAAATTCACGTAAATCCGAGAATTGATACTATTCGGTGTCGTCAAATCATCCAGACGCCGTTTTGGAGCATGTGACTATTTCAATGTTTTGTGAATTTATTGAGGCAATCGTCAATATTATAACGTGGTGAATGTACAAGAAAATGTATGATAAAGTTCGATCGAGCATTAGCTGTCATGTGCACTACTCAAGTGTGAAAAATAAATTTTATGGAAATTCTCCATTAGGTAAACCTCTTCAACCTTTGCATTTATACTTAAATAATATACAAAGCTTTACGAAGGTTTGTGATACCAATCGAGTAAAAAGGAGTGAAAAAATGAGATTGATAATTAATTCAATACTCGAAATAAACAAAAACAAAGGAAAGCCGCCCGATTCGTTAAAAACTGCTACGAGCGCCAGAGACAGAGTAACACAGTTGATTGGAGGTCTAGACGGGAGCTGTTGGACACTCGGAGGCTACTCGCTAGGCTAAGATTACTTGAAAACTTCAGATCAGGCGAGTTTCAGTATGACACACAAGATATAATTTCGACCCAGCGCTATATCCCTAGAACTATTGGAAGCGAAAACTTTAGAAAGAGATATATGTGTAGTACTAAACTTAAAGACAAGAAGTCTTCCTTGAAATCCACCATAAAAAACTTTCTTGCTTTGTTTGCCTCTAAATTTATTCGACTCCCTCTGAAAATAAAAAAATAAATTTATTATGTAGAAACATTTTGCCAATCTCAATTGCTGTCTTCAATATTGTGTGCTATAGGCACAGAGGACTGCAAAGATACAAATCTTTCCAGCGATTCTGATCACTTTTACTTCATTACTATTCGCCTAGGACCCTGCTTTTTGGCATTTTTATGATAAATGCAAAATCCTCCAGATAAAATATTTGCATTGCTGTATCTCGGTAGCTAAGAAGCATCAACCTCTTTTTCGTTCGGAAAAAAATGCTTGATATCATCACCCCTTACCACCACCTGCAGCATTTCAGTTTCTTCGTGAATCACCCTGCATTACTTATTATAAACCAATGCCTATTTATGAAGGATTAAAGCTTTTAGCGGCCAGGAAAATGTGTTCCACAGGTGCAGCAAACTAAATCTCCGTATTGATTGATGATAGGAGTGGACGACGAGTCGGCTTGGAAGACATGAATGGAATACTGTGCGTCTTGAGACGGGTGGAGGTCGAGGAGGGAGCAGGAAAAGTGGGAAGATATTAGTTCGTGTGGAGGCGGACCGGTGTCGCCACTCCCGCTTGGACACGTTGAAGGGGGTGACGGGCAGTGGGTGCGTCCTTGGTGCCGTGCCATCTCGTGTGAGGTAATGGAATGGGGGAAGGAGGCGGGAATGAATGAATGCGCCTTAGCGCGCATGAATGGAGTTCGGTTGAGCAGGGAGGTGTGGGAGTTCGGATCTACTCAGTGAGTGCGTCGGTACCGCGTCATCAATGCGCTCAGAGACAGTTAATAAAACGGAGAAATAAAGAAAGAAAGCTCTCTGTAAATGAATGAGCACAGTGACTTGGAGTAATATTAAAAGGTATATAAAATTTTCACGGTCGATGCACTAAGTAATTAGATATTGCAGATACGATGCCTATCACCTGGTGGAATACTCGTGAAAAATTTATACATCGGATTCACCGGGAAAATCTTAGAATTTTAAAAGGTGTTGACCGTCGCTGGACGGTCAACAGAAGTGGAACACTGAGTGTAGATACTACTGGCATAGGCGACACAGTATTATATGTATATAAATAAACATTTATTATGAATTCTTGGCTAAAAAAGCAGAAAACCTTGCACCCAAGAGAGCCTTCCTTCCTTACGTCCGGGGCGTAACGGATAGAATAGGAAACATCCTCCGCAAGCATGATATCAAAGCTATGTTCAAGCCACATTTAAAAATTAGAAACTGCCTGAGGAGTGTGAAGGACGCATCACCATTTCAAGTGGAAGGATTGTATGAGATACCATGCCAAACTTGCAAGAAGAAATATATCGGCGAAACCGGACGCTCCGTCAAAACCCGCTTAGAAGAACACGAGCGGGCTATTCGACTGAAACAACCCTTAAAATCAGCAGTAGCGGAAAATTCAGCCTCGGGACACGCGATTGACCTCAGACAAACAAAGATAATCACCAATGTGAAAAACTTCAAGCCCCGGCTGATCCGCGAAGCTTTGGAAATAAGAAAATGCCAGCAAAATTACAATAGGGACTGTGGCCTCCAAGTCAGCCACACGTGGGACCCTGCTTTGAACCTAAATAAAAATGCAAGGACTACTCCTTCCATTCCTTCCCTTCCCATCATTTGCTCTCCATGAAACCCCTATATGAACTCCACCAACTCGACAGATACCTCATTCCCTTTGATAAAGTGACCAGCAACGGGCACGAAACGTCAGGTATCACACCTGGTTATATTACGCGGGGTACACCCGAAAAACAAACATACATTTATTATGAAAATGATATATCTGTAAATATGAAAATTATAATTACACATTAATGTTAATTACTTGATAAACACATAGACAAAATAGTCATATGAAATTACACTACTATATCCCTCTAGTGATAGTAATGTGAATTATTCGATGCGCTTGTAGATACGTAAACACGCAACGACTCAAGGTATAATGTTGTTAAAAGTCATTGAAGTACCCGTCGTGAAAGTTAAATTCCCTTTGGTGTAGCTTATAAGCCTCGTTAACAATGTAAAAATTCATTGGCAACGACAGTGAAAAAGCTCTAAATTTACATAAATAATTTGCGATAAGTTCAACATGTCCAGTTTATCGATCGATAGAGTGATTAGAATTGAAAAAATTAAAACTAAAGTTGATAGTCTCACTTTGAACCATGTACCAAGCCTCTAGCTTAGATAGTTCATATTTAAATGAATTAAATAAAAATATTCTACACAGAAATTGTGTCCAGGATTCGGGTCTCGTGTGACGTTAAGCTTTCGCCAGATTATTCCCATCCAGAAGTGTTCCACTTCAACAAGGGTGCACTATAAAAGGTGTATCGACATTTTAATTCGCGAGGTGAAGGAAAAAAAATCATTGGCCATGTATTCTATGAAGCAGTGTCAATTAGGTCCCATTAATCGAGATATTTGCAATCGCAAATGTTTAAACACCTTTTTAGGTTGCCAACCCCCTTTGCATGGATTTCAGTTTACCGTTTATCCTTAATTGAAATGAGCACTTTATAAGAATGAAAGTAGATGAGGAGTAGTGTGTTGAAAATGTATTTTAATTACTCCGGTTTGAACATTTCCTCATCAAGGGGAAATATTTTTCAATGTAAATCGTATTTTTTTCTTTATTATTTTAGGGGAATATAAATTACACTATTGGCATATAAAAATAATGCATTCAGGCCGGATTTTATATTTTAAATAAAAAACAGTTCTACTCATCTACAAACATTTTATACGACTCCCTACATTGCAGTAACATTGTGCATTTCTGGATTCGAGATACGTTGCAGAAATAGTGATTAAATATATGAGAAATGGGTTTTTAAAACTTGGGCTTCCGCCATAAGAATCAGGAGAAAGGCAAATAAATCATAATCTGGCGACCAATTTGATTCACTGAAAAGGTTAGTTCCGAAAATCGTACGCGTTTTTGGGTGTTATTGCAAGTATTTTTCGGAATGTGAATTTTTCACTTTTTTTTCAGAACGTTATACGAGGGAATATTAAAGAAAATATTGGTGAAACATCGGACATGGAGCGTGGTGATGTATGGAACGGAAACATGGCCATTGCAGAGAGAGGATGTAGTGGAGGCTGTAGAGATGTGTGTTAGGATAAGAATGGAGAGGGTGAGCTGAGTAGTGAGGAAGACGAACAAAGTAGTGTTTGATATGGTGGGAGAGGAAAGAAGTTTCAGTTGTATATTTGGAGAAAGCAGATGAACGGTTGACGTGTTGTGAGGTGAGGGCGTGTTGAAGAGGGTGATGCAGAGCGAAGAACGCTAGGGAAGAACGGAAGAAGAAGGGAAATTACAGAAATTATGGGAGATATAAGGAGAGCAAATGGTATGAGGAGATTGAGAGAAAACTAATGGAGAACAAGCTATATAAGGAAAAGTGTAAATATGCCTCAGAATGTGGGAAGTTAGGGCAAGGACGATTCAAAAACCCACCTATCAGCTGGTTGACTACTCAATGATAAAGCTTGTTAAAGCACTCAATTGACTATTAAACGACTTGAGCAGCGCATTTCTTGTGTGTAGAAATTAGACTAGTATGCGACAGTGACCCTGAGATTTTTTAGAAGTCACACCCTTTCCCTTCCTGTCTTATCATTCATTCAGAATCCGTCACCTTCATCATTAATCTTCTACCTGCTCAGAATATGTCCGTGCATTTCCATCGCCTTCCATGATGGAATAGATTTCCTAAGCTCGATGATATTTCACATTCTCTACAGTCGGGTAAACGCCATTTATATTCAAGATCGTTTCTCTGAAGTTCCTACGGAACCACCTGAATAATAACAAAATAAACGAAATGCGGAGAAAAGTCGCACGCTTTGTTAAAAACTTCTGCGAACAAACGAGAGTGTAACACAGTTTATGGAAGGACTATGTTAGAAGTCGATAGAGACGCGGAGGCTACATACTAGGTGTAAATTACTTGAAAATTTAACATTAGGTGAGTTTTAGAATGACATGTGTACATTGTTTTAAGCTCGCTATTCATATCTGGAACTGATGGGGTGGTAGGTGATTTTCCGGTTAAGGTAATTTTAAATTAGAGGTAAGTAAAAATCATTTATATTTTTACATGTTCAGGACGCTGTCTACCAATATTTCAGCATACTTCGTACCCTTCTTCATCCCGTCCATAAAACCTATTATCTTTCTTCCCCTTCCCCGATTTCCCAACATATTTCCCTCGATTACTACATCCTACTATAGCCCTTCGCCCCTCATAACCCCCTCCAAGCACCTACCTTGTCTCTTCCTAATCTCATCCAGAAGTTTCCTCTCCTCACCAACTAGACCAAGCACTTACTCATTTGTCTTCCTTTCCGTCCACCTTTCTCCATCCTCCTCCACACCCATATCTCGAACGTCTGAAGCCTATGCTCGACCTCCTTTCTCAGACTCCACGATTCTGCCACATACGACGGGACACTTCATATCAAGCTCTTCACCAGCCTCTTCTTTATATTCTTACCCAAGGTTCCATGTCACCAGCTCCTTTCTAATACTAAACGATTTTTTCACTAGCGCTATTCTCCTCCTAATTATTTCGCCACGATGCCCATTATCTTCTAGCATACTGCCCAAAACGTTGCAATGCTATAATTGCTTCAGTTGATGCCCTCCTACTTTTAAGACCAGCCTCGCGCTCTTTGTCCCAGAGAACTCATAACTTTTGTCTTTTTATGATCATGGAACTGATAGAAGGTACAAAATAAGAGAGACACACTACCGAACTGGAAATTGCAAAATGTTAATGAATTAATGTGTAAATAGAAATGTTCACTCATAAAATAACCTGCGAAATTCCCTCCGTGGTTAGCTCCATTAATTATATAGGTTATTATGTTGTTGAGTTGATGTAAGTTATATACGAATAGCTTGTATTATTAGATCAATTAAGAGTTTGGATCAATAAATATTTAGTCAACCTTATCTTTGATATTTTTTTAATAATTCCCTGATGAATAATATGGTAAGTAATCGAGGTGGTCACAAATGTGTGTTTGCAAATGGGCGTCAATGAGTGCCCACTTGATTAATATAATCTCGAATGACTACGATGATGTGATTAATAATAAGTTTCCCACACTATGTAAATTTGGTATCCAAATGGCATGGCGATGCACATCAATGGCAGATCACAATATGAGGGGTCATCCTGTCTCCATATTGGGTTGGGTAAGTTTCTAAAACTCATTCATCGGAATCAATCTGAGTCACTTTCTAAAGCGCTTCCTTATATCTAGAATTATTTTCTTTCTGTTTAATTCATTTATGAAAATGCACCGTTTTTGGAGCCGGCATTTCTTCCGTGGAAGAAAAAGTGGATTTTTTTAAGGGTGCGGTGCTAAACGCGGGTTTGCAGCACTTGAAAATGTGTGGGCTTCGTCGAACGTTTGCACGTGTGAACAGGATCTCGCAATGTGAATATACGTTTTTTTTATTTCATCACGTCCACGTTCTTTGAACACCTCATGTGTATGCATGAGAACTCGGAACACTGCGTAAAGAATAAATGCATTTGAAGTTCCATAACACTTATTATCCTGTTGAAAATGTGATCTTATTTTGGTCCCATTGCCTAATGTGCGGTCTTGATAGGGTTGTTTCAGGGAAAACATATAAATGACATTACATATGCATGCATGCAACAAGCTCTTGGGCATATTACTCGAGACAATTTTATTTTATTTTCTGTTTTATATTATTTCAATTGACGGCTTAGTCTAGAATTGCTCAGGTCAGGATTTAAACTTACGTTCGTGGATTACAAACTGGCTATTCTCATCTTAATGTACTCATTTATATGCTTTGAATTATAATCTTTAACTGCAAGAGTACTGCGGTATTATGGTGACGAACATTGAGCACCAATGCCTCCAAAAACATATTACGTAATAAATTTCCCACACACGGTTGTATTATTAATTGCTGAGAGTAATGAGAATTTAGGAATTGTTGATTTACTGTTGAAAATTATATTCGATACGACAAAATAGCAAACAAGATGAAAATATATATTTATATATATTTTGTTAAGGAAATACTATTGATTCTTATGAGAGTAATAACATTGGAGGTTTTCATAACTCTGATCTGGTGTTTTTAGTTGAAAAGTCATAACTAGGATTATTAGTAACACGCCATAAGTTTAAGAAAAATATTAGCAACTAGATAATAGGTCTACTCAATCGAAAATCTTACGTCAGGCGAGCTCACGCCATCTATATACTACCCAGTGACAACCCGAAGGACAGGGGCCATTCGGGTATTAATTATGACGATTATCGAAGCTCTTACCTCTATGTAAGGCAACTTAAGATATCACGAAGTTACCATAGAATTTTGGACGGATGTATATTGTACATAGAGTAAATGACTTTTCGATGAGCCAGGAAATATTGAAAGTATGCCAGATAATACTGTGGGATATTGTTGGTGCTCACTACTTAAAGCATATGAATGTAGTTTTTACGCTCTGATGCATTAATCTTTCAAATCCCTCGTCGGCACGCCTGTACTTATGCTAAGGTTGAACAATTTTTCAATCATTACGATTGCACAAATGATGTGTTACGCAGTCACGCGCACCAAAGAAAATGAAATTCGCCATGGAAAAATCGTTTGGCTTGACCGGGATCCGAAACTGGATCTCCCAAATGCCGGTTAGCGGTGTTAGCGGTATGCCACCAAGTCATCTTAATTCAAGGCGAATGTCCTTGAATCGATACGGCTTGGTGGTATAACTGGCTAACACTCATGACGGGCATTTGGGAAATCCGATTTTGAATCGCGGTCAAGTAATATTTATTTTAAACTTAAATTTTTAACTTTAACATAAATTATTTTACTGAAATTACTTACTAAATAACTTAATAATACTTACTAAATAACTACTCTCTTACCAAATAACTTAAAACACTAACTTAAATTATTTTTCAAAGCTAAATTCATCCTCTTTGATGAATATCTAAGGTTGAACATGATCTAACCCTCCACAGTTTTTTTTTAATTTCCCTAACTTAAACTATCCTTAAAAAATACTTCGCGAGGTTTGCAATACTAAAAAACTACGTCTTTTCGTCTGGTGATAATTTAAAATGATAAAAGAACGATCTCACGGGTAAATGAAATGGCAGAAAGAAAACAATTTGTTTTCCACTAATTATATTCTACTGCTACTGCTTACAATGTCAACATCATCTTCAAGTCTTGAGGTACGCTTGAAGATGATGCTGTAACATCGAAACTAGACAAAATTTCATTTATTGGTGGAAAACTGCATTTGTTTTGTTTCTGTCATTATGAAACGGTTCCCCCACATCACACCTAAATATTTTTTTTATTAGTAAATAAAATCTTATGTAATATGATCCCCAAACTTAGGCGGTAAGACAATTTAGGAAGAGCCCAAATCCCGTTCCACCCATAAAATTTCTTACCTAATGCTTGAATGGCCTCGTATAGCGCAATCAATGAGGGAAAAGTGGAATGAAATACATTATCTTAAGTATGATTACGTTAACACTTAGTTTGCGCATCACTGATGAACCCATATAGCCAAGTGCAAGAGAATTGTCTTTCGCTTTTATCAAGGAAGGAGTTCTTGCAAGAGGAATATTTTTCAATTAAAATATTAAATATAAAAAGTATCTATCGTTTAATCTATAATTCATATTAATCGAACGATCATTTGTCAAGATAATAGCATAAAGTAATTTTTTAACGTCGGTTGTTTCAATTGCTAATAATATTTATAATAATAAACATTTATCTTTAAAATTTTCCAAATATATGGAACTTGTTACCGTTGAATAGTGTGCGGGTACGCGTAATTTCAGACAAAATATAAATTATTTACAAATAAATGCATTTTTTCCCTGAAAGACCTTATTATTGCAATAAATTATGCCGGCTTTTTACAATAATACAGTCTGGACTTCAATTCTCTTGTACTTAGCCATTGGGATTCATCAGTGATTCACAGATTAAAAGTTAAAGTATTCATTCTTAGGGCATAGTATTTTCCATAAAAAAGAGGTATATTTTCCCCTTATGATTGGCCTAGGCGTGTGCAGATGTCAATATGAGCGGCGGTGCGAGGTCAAGTCAAGAAGTCAAGAGAAAGTGGCCTCCGTTGAGCTAGGCGCGCCCGAACGAGAACGAGTTAGGGGTGGTGCTTGACGGGGGGGGAGGGGTGGAAATGGTGGATTGGTGGGGGTAGGCAGGCGGGTGAGGGCAAAGGGAAGAAGAGACACGCGGTAGGTGCGGACCTGTAATCCGCTGATTTATTCCACCCCCGGCTGCTGGATCCGTGAAATCCGATCCAATCCGTCTTTGCAGTTCATAATGATTTCGGGCGACACGCGAAGGGCGACGTTTTAATGTCGAACGTGTTGCGGCAGGGTCGAGGAAATTAATCAGCGCATTTCCTTAATTAAAATCCGATTTTTAATGCGCATATCATTCTAAAATGTATTTTCTGTTACGTCTTTGCTATTTCTATATTAAAAGTTATTATATGCAAAATATGGCAGTGCATAAAATAACATAAAAAGTAGGTAACACGAATGTCGCCTAGTGCCAAGATTTTATCGCCCAGTGACAGTACTTGGTGCCCGCAAAAGATAAAGGAAAAAACTCGAGTTCTACCATGTTAAACTGAAGTTAGGAAGCGTTAAACGCCGAGTACACGGGTGACAGGTAATCCCAAACCCAATAGACCGAGAAAAAAGCGAAAACTAATAGTAATTTTTAATGGGGTTTTGGGTGGTGGAGGGGGTTCAAGCAGTTTCAGTGTCGCCCAGTGAAAATTCCAAAAAATATGCTCTGACATATGGAATCATATAATAAAAATGCACAGATACGTCTTTATTATTACTTTATTTACAGTTATTATATGCATCATATATACCCATAATTTTTTTTTAATATTTACAGATTTTTAGCTTTTAGACACAGTTAAAATAATGGCGTTGTTTCTCAGTGGGATTAAGAGTTAAGTGAAAATGTGATCATCGGTGAGATCGCAAAATCCCTACTCTGCATACCTTGCCATATATGGCAAAACAAATTAATGTGAATTTATTTACATTCTGGTAAAGAAAGCTAAAAATATAAACCTTAATCATAGAAAGCTAAAAGAAAAATTTTTATCGGAGGGTTTGAAAAGTATTTTTCCAGAGACAAGTAAAGCATATAAGATAAATTTATTCTAACCAAAGAAAAAAACTCATGCAGTGTAGGGGCATGAAAAAGGTCAGCTATGGTGTAAATTTCTTACGTTCATTCATGGAGTTTTTGAGGAGATAAAATTCTCAAATCGTTTATGTTATCGTCCTTTAACATTCTTAAATTTATGGACATTGTCACCGGACGTAATGAATAGCACTCCCCGTCATGTGTACCTGTACAAATGTATGTTAAAAGTTTAAATAAAATAAGGAAAATATATATCATGCGAGGTTTACCTACCTTACTAACTAACTAAGTTATAAAAAATATTCGCCAAATATCTTTGAGAAATGAACTTTTGCGCTTTTAAAGTCTCATGGTCATATTATATTCGTACGTTGATCAAATGATATAGAAAGTCTCTATGATATAGAATATTTTGAGCACGATATCATTTGTTGTTCAGTAAAAACTTATAAATAATTGGATTTTTTTATTAAGTAAACTATTTATGAGAGAATTATGTACAACCGATGGAATATCTGTTTGAGTGAAATGTTAACCGTTTTAAATCTCGCACCAGACAAGCCCGGAGAATTTGACGTGAAATTCTGAATCCGGAGAAACTGCTTCAACCATAGTCTCCGGATCAAAATGCCTCAGTTTTCAACATCTGCGGCAATACTACCCTGTCCGATAATTCCCTAGAAAATTGAACCCCCGCTTTCCCTAGAAAATATACCTCTAAGGAATAATTTTCCTAAAATGCATTTTCCCTGGGAAATTCTTTTGAAAGTGGATTGCACTGGCTTAGAGTATATTATTTTACGTAGTTATATTACATAATAATATATTATGTAGTTGGCTGTCAGAGGTGATTTTTGATAATGGTTGCACATTTTTTTTCATTGAGAAATATTTTGTCAGTCTTATTATAAATAATTGTGATAACTCTATGGTTTTATAAATGAAACTATGCAGAATATTTTTTTTGTTTTCATGAATGCATATTTTTTCCTCTGTAGTCATTCACTCAATGCAGTGACGGATAAACACACTTGGGGGCCTATAGGCAGTACAAGCAACCAAACCAAGGCCCACGTTAATGTACTAGTCGCAAGAGAAGAAAGGGGAAAAATTCTCAGAGCCCCTCCGAGGCTCCCAAAGCTGCGGAGCCCATAGGCTACTGCCTACTTTCCCTTATTGGTACTCCGGCACTGAATATATTCACTGCACTCTATGCAATTACTGGTGTAATTTTTCCTATGCCTAAAGGTTTTCCCTAAATTAGCGTTTTTCTAGGGAAATTACTTACCGAAGTCTGTCATTTCTAAAGAAGAAAGTTCTAGGAAAACAAAATTCTCCAGAGTATTAGGGCATTTCCATAATAAAGAAATTTTTTCTATGGAATTCTCAATTTTTCCCTTGCTCTTCCCTATGTGCTAGGGAACTCTTGTAGTGAAATTTCCATCAGGGCGAATATGCAGAGTTCGTTCTAAGCATCGCATACGATCCACTACTTGCAAATATATATCCCTCTCTGGAGTAAGTGCCGTGCTAAGGCGATACGATTTCCTTGGAGATGATCTGTAGCCTCAGTTCGCGAAATTCACGCTTTGCTCTCTCGGGAGCGTCAGTGACAGCCGTTGGCGGCGACTCTTACTGCGTCCCTGAGAAAGTTTTATCGCCTCGCGTAATTTACTCGCGTTGCTCATTGTGGCACAGGCAGCGCTCATGAAGCATCCGAGCGGATTACTCCCAGCAACTGCCGAGCAGAAAGCAGTTGGATATATATTGTCGTCACCTCGGGTGGAAGTCGAGGAGGCCTCTAAAAGTTCATATTTCCCTCTTTTTATCACGCTCTCATGATAGGTAGTGTCTTTCGTTCCGTAGGAGAAATATATTCTAAATTCCGATTCACGTTGAACATATGATCATAACTCATGAGCATGACATAAATTTTGAATGGGATACAGTTGCTCGAGTCATCAGACCAACCATTTAGAATAGTTTTCCTCTTTCCCTATGATATTTCTCTAATCCTACAATAGAGACAATTTTTATTTTAAATTTTTTACCTATTTCAGGAAACATAAATTAGATGTGTTAACACTATTGACTCAAAAAAATTGATTTTGCGTGGGTTAAGTTCATAGTAATTCACGAAATATATAAGAGATGAGGCTTCTTAAAATATACACATATTTCCCTCCCTCTTTTTATTACGCTGTCATGATAGGTAGGTAGTGTATTTCGTTCCGTGGGAAAAATATATTCTAAAAGTCAATTCACATTGAACATAACAACAGCCAGCAGCTAACTCATAAGCAGCCAGACAGCATAACTCTTGAGCATAGCATAACTTTTGAATAGGATACAGTCGCTCGTGTCGTCAGACGAACCATTTAGAATGATGTTACTCTTTCCCTAAGATAGTTTGAGCGATGTTCTTCTCTAATCCTACAATAGAGACCAATTTCGAAATTTGTTTTATCATTTTACCTATTGTAGGAAACATAAATTAGATGTGTTAACACTAATAACTCAAAAACATTGGTTTTGTGTGGGTGAATTTCATAATAATTCACGAAATATATACGAGACTAGGCTTCTTAAAATATACATATATATTTCCTTTTTTATCACGTTATCATAGTAGGTACTGTCTTTCGTTCCATGGGAGAAGTAAATTCCAAAGGCCGATTCAAATTAAATATCAGCGCACAACTTATGAACATGACGTAACCTTGGATCAAGTTACAATCTCCGCGTATTGTCAAACTTACCAATGAGAATAATTTTCCACTTTCCTTAAGGAAGAACTAGCAATTTTTTTATCTATTCCAATAATAGAGACCATATTCAAATTTCATTACAAAGTTTTGCCTACTTAATGACAAATAAAGTAGATGTTATTACTAATAACAAAAAACGTTGTTTTTGGGTGGCTGAACTTCGTAGTAGTTAACTAAATACATACCTACTTATTCGAAGCTTTAACATAACTTATTTATTTCATGGGGTACGCTAAAAACGCCTTCACAAAAGTAGTATTTTATTCTCTTTTTTTGTACAAGGCATTACGGTGAGTAATAAATTTATTTTGTAAGTAAATTGAGAAAAGAGCGAACCTACACCTTTTATTTTTTTAAGTGATTTCAAGTGATGAAGAGAATTTTGTATTTATGAGGAGGCTATAATATTTTAATTTTATGTGAAATGAATGTAGTTCAAACTACCTACTTTAACGAATTTGCGTAGAAATTTCCACCTATGAGAAAAAATAAACTTGGGTCGACAATCAAATAACTCAAGAACCAACTTTCCACTATGTACGTATATTTCTCCACATGCCCTAATTAATTTTGTCATCCGATGACATAAATTAAGATGCCTGTAGCGGTAATCGCGGGCCGTTGAGTGCACATTTTAATAATTTTTAAGTTAGTCGAAAAGCACTTTTGGACCGCATTTATCTAATTGGATCTGGTAACTACACAGGCTGTGATGGAAATGATACAAGAGTGATATATATTTTCCTTAGTTAATGCGAGCTTTGACTAGATATTTCGGCGTGGTATTCGAAATGTAGACGAAATAACAACGAAATATGTTTTTATTTTCGAATATTGGACTCGGTGTGACACCTTTATATTTTTAGCGACAAATATGATAAAAAGAAAAGTATGCGAAACGAACATAAATGCGAACGAGATGGAAAAACGGACTAAATGTCAAGACCTACTTTTTGAACTTCCGTGAATGTACCCCGGACACCCTGTGAGACTAGTAGTCTTAACCATAGGTGTACTCGTTGGAGTTAAGGGCTCGCTGCTAGATAGCATCAAGTGCATTCATTTCTGCGTGGCACAGGTGGAATCACTTATGGCACGCATGCAGAAAGCCGTCATCCTGGGGGCACTTCGTCTGCTGCGTACGCACGACCCGAATGCAGCTGCGACGTGGCTGCGAAAACTGCCCAACCCCTCCTAAGTCTTCGGCCATTATAGTGCCTATGAAACCCGATGTTTCTCGGAGGGGAATGTTACAAAAGTAACAAATAATAAGAAACCTATTATTTCGCGTTTACGAGAAAATCTGTACATATGCAACTGATCTATTACGAAATATATCCCTGTCGGGAAATTTCCTAGAAAATTGAATCCCCGTTTTCCCTCGAAAATTGCACTCTCGTATTTCCTAGAAAATATAACTTCAGGGAATAATTTCCCTATAGTGCATTTCCATGGGAAATGCTTTTGAAAGTGGGTTTCAGTAGCTTAGAAAATATTTATTTTACACCAAATGTGTGACTGTGAGAGGTGACCTTTTATAATGGTTGCGCACTTTTTTTTATTGAGAAATATTTCGTCAATATCATCGTAATTAATTGTGATAACACTATGGTTGTTTAAATGAAACCCTGCAGACTAATGTTTTTGTATGAATATATATTTTTTCCTATGTACTCATTCACTCTATGCACCGCACACTGCACTCTATGCAATTGCTGATGTAATTTTTCCTATGCCTGAAGGTTTTCCCTAAAGTACCATTTTGCTCTAGGGAAATTAATGCCCGAAGTCTGTCATTTCTAAGGAAAAGAGTTCAAGGGAAAAACTTTCCTCGAGTTTTAGGGAATTTCCTTAGAAAATATATTTTTTTCTAAGGAATGTTCAATTTTTCTCTTGCTTTTCCTTATGTTCTAAGGAATTCTTAGTGGGAAATTTCCATCACGGATATGATGTGCCGTAAAGCAACGCGTTAAAATAGCATTGAGCTACAAAAACGCAAAATGGGCATAATGCAATTTTTCACTTTTATCTGTAGACTTTACTAAAGAGAACACACGTGCAATATTTCACGAAAATCTGTACGTAAGTAAAAATCACTCCAACCAGATTAAGAGACGAACGAAAGACATCTTTTGCGCTCCACCCTCAAGACTCGTTGTGAACGCTCTGTATCTTATATAAATTTCAGCCGCCTTAAGTTACGTTCTAGTGTCCAGTGTGAGGGTGGCCATAATTCGCGGCTTGCGCGCGACTGCTGAAGCGCTTCCCGATTTTGCGGTTTTTTTTCCTCAACCACCTGCTCGATATATTTATTCACCCACTAAGGCTCCGCAAGGAGTTTTGCGTGTCTTTCTAGTTTTATAGCCCGCATCGCGTCGAGCGGCATTTGCATTTCAATATTTGCTTCGAAATTAGATGCGACTTTGCGAATCCTCGCTTGTCGTGTTTCCTACTCTTTTTATAATATTTATCGAACGATAAATAATTCACGCATATTATGACTCTGATACGCTTGGATATTTTTTTTGTTAATTTTGAATATGTGCCCATTGATGCTGGAGAGGTAATAAGTAACCGTTGTGTGGTTCTGTTGTTGCAGGCTGCATTCAAACTGGTGGCCATAAAATCCCGGAATCGCGGCTACCTTAAAAGTCAAGGAAAAACAGGAGGCTTGAAAATTAGCCCTTCTTACTGTATTGCTCAACGCATAAGATAGCTTTCTCCTGTGTTCATTATCTTTCTAATTTTATAGGGGTGTACTTAACAGTATATATTGCAGTAGCAGTTCTTTTTTATGAAATTTTCCAGGTATATAATTATTAGCATAAAGCTTCCCTGTGCCCTTAGGATGAGATTGAAATCAATTGTATCATTTTGTTTCTAAATTATCCATTCCAATTATTAGCCATCTTACAATAAGAGGGAAGACTTGGCTGTTTCTTCCCTGAAATAAATAGTTCCTCTCTAATATATTCACCACTTTAAAAGCGCATGATTATAGGTGTTCTAATCAATTCTGTGAATTCATTGCCTTAATATAACCAGCCTTGGATCTTTAAGAATGTTTTTTATTGGACATGGCATTGAGAATTTGCCAAATTTGTCGGATCTATAGCTCTCCAGAAAGTTGAGCATTATTGCTGTGATTGAATAAGGGTACGCTATAATTTAGTTAAATTTGCAAAGGGTTCTCACGCTGCCAAATATATTGTAAGGAAGATAAAATAATTACTGTTTCAATGGTTATATTTGGTAGAGTCGCAGGGGTCGTATGCCCAATCTTAAAGTTCTCAACGTCAGGAACAGTAATAACGAGCTCCTCTTCTTCCCATCATATTCGATCTTAATGTTTCGATAAAACTTCCGGTTGTGAAGTGGCCCTTGACTGGCTAACTTTCATAACTAACTTGTCTTCTTTTAATTTCTTTACAATAGGTACATGATGCCTGTTTCCTCTTCAGCCTTTTCCTTCAGCGTTCTTGAGTTAGTTTTAATACCACCTTTTTCTTGGCCGACCTACGTTTTTATATCTGAGGGCAGTTTATCTCTTTCGCGAATAGTATTACTCTGTCGATTTTCATTCTGTTTACTTGTTTGCTCCATTATTTTTTCATTTACGTACCCAGTCATTTAAATTTCAGTTTTACATGATTTTCTTATATTTTAATTTTTCTTTCCCTGTCTAACCGTGTTTTGCCTGCAATCCTTCGATGCATTTTCATCTATAATAGTATTCCAGTCTTGGATATATCCGACCTCATCTCCGCTCTGCATGTCACAATTGGTTAATTTGTCGTTTTATAGATTCTGGATGTTGTTTACTAAGATTTTCATCTACACGGTAGCAAGTAACATGCTGCCTGTTTACATGTCGCATTAAGGACATGTCACGGTTACGCATTGTCGGCTAACTAAAGGTCAGTTACGACATGTCGTTTGCCAGTTGGTTTGTTACGAACGGACTTTGAAGCTATCTTAACGCCCCCCCCCCCCATTTGGGGATGAATCTCTGTCCATTATTCAACTCAAGTCACACACAAACGGAATCCAAAATAGCAGCACGGCTAAACGCAGAATGAATGAATATTCGAGCAGGGAGGAGGAGGGGATTCTTTCCACCCCAAGCCCTTCGTGTGACGCGAGGAATTACAACCACTTTGTGACATCCGAGATCTGAATGACGAGTTGGGTGGCGCGACGTCAATACTCTTTGGAGGAAGAGTCCTTTTAAAGGGCGTGGCGGAATCCCTTCAGGAGTGCAGGGGCGGTAACCGTGGATCATTGGAATTGATATTACAATAATTTTTAATCAAGTAAAAATAAAATTCCAGGATCACATTTAATTTGAGTACTAGCATCTGTTCGTACGGTTAAATTCACCATGCAAGTAATAATGGAAATGATAAAAGAGTTACCGAATATAAGCCGCACTCCGTTTTGAGGTCTCAAATAAGGAAAAAAGTTAATACGCGAATTTACGCCGCACCATTTTTAGTGCATCCCGTACTATCTACAGTATCAGGCATTAGAATTTAATAACTGTTTTTACATTACCTATGTAACTGTGGCACAATGTTACCTATATTATTCTTTAATATATGAATAAATTGTGCTCCAATTTGACCTTTTTCAACGTTATTTCTTACTTTCCCCGTGGCTTAGGCGAGTTTAGATTGGGCGTCCGCGTGAATCCGAATGGCTGATTTGCTCAAATCGGTCATTTTTACGATTATTAAGAAAGTTCTCGAATTTAAGCAGCACCTCGAATATAAGCCGCACCCCGATTTTGAGGCCACAAAATTGGGAAAAAAAGTGCGGCCTACATTCGGAGAAATACGGTATATTTTACCATTTTTCCTTAATTATGGGATCTTATGACTTGACTTAATGGATAGTTTTTGGCACTTCTTAATCGGAATTCGTGCGAAATTTATAATTTAAAATGTTTTTCGAATCTAGTGGACTCGGTTTGACACCTTGATATTTTTTAGCTACCATTATAGTTCTATGAAATTTATCATTTCGCGGATAGAATAAAATATGATCATATGTAATGGAATCATGACGAAATATAGCTATATCATGTACCACTAGGCTATGTGTTAAAATAGTAGAGAATTGCAAAAAAGCAAATCGGTAAAATACACTGGTTTCACTTTTTCTACACAAAGCACTAATAAGATCACGTTTACAGTTTCACAAAACACCGTACATAGACAAAAAATCGCTCCACCCACCTTAATTTCCAGTTCAGGCTACCATCACACGCACCAGCGTAACGAACGCAACCTACCGACATAAATTCACACCACTTCTCGTGATACCATCGTTGCTCTGTCCTGCTCTCTAAAGGTATCGCAATGACCTAGTGTTCATCGAGCATCTAATTTCGAAAGAAATTAAGATTCCAGAATCTCTCTGACGATTTTTCCACTTTCGAAAATGTTTTACACAAATGTCACTCATCATTTTTCAATTTAATTTTTAACCATTATCCATTTTGCTAGCCTAATTTGACTATCGTGTTTCATTCTTTACTGTTTCCACTGCGACGCCAGGGCTTGCCATGGTTGATTGGTAGTGCTAGGAACTGTATGTTACGACGGTAAGCGCGTGACTTTAAACGGCTTTATGTTCTTACGATGGTACTTGCGATGATCGGTACGTTGTTAGTATGAATGAGGTACAGGAAGGTTATCTCTCGGTTGCAAGTGTCGAAATGTAATGAAACCCCTCTAGCCGTTTGTGTCGTCTAAAATATGCTAGACTTTCACTGTTCATGTTCCAAATAAATTGGGTAAAAGCTCGGTTTTTAATGTTTTTTTTAAGAATGTTTTTTCCAGCCTGAGATATATGGGAGGTTGTTGGGCAAGCAGGGAAGAGAAAGAAAGAGAATATCTTTTATGGACGGGATGTAGAGCGATAGGAAATATACCGAGCTGAAGAAGCAGATTGTATGAAGATGAAGGCGCTTTAAGTGAAAGAATTAAATAGATGACAGTACTTTTAGATAGAATAACTCGGCGCCTGTAAAAATCTGGAGGATTTTTAATTTTTTGTCTTTTACTAACTTTATCCGGTAGATTACCCCAATAAGTGTAATCACCTGATGCCTTCTCAGGTGATTTTAGGGAGAGTTATCGATTTTTTTATTATTTTCATACCTTACGGTTGGGATTCATGTATACAACAGTCTGGATTCCAAAGTTAAAGAGTTTTTGTAATGGTTACGCATTCAAACCTCAATATTTGCCCTTAGAGGTAAAAGGTATCCCTGGCAAGCTTTTAATTGGTATTGCGCTCCGGACTACTATAAATTGGTAACCTTAGAGAAGGGTTTGAAGAAGTTCAATTGATACCTATTATGTGTAGCTTGAAAAGGTCATGCAAGATAAACATGTCTCTTAGGTTTTATTGGTAAGTATATTTCTGCTGTGGTTGCCCTGTTCAGTGTACTGGGGGTCCTCGAGTTATTATACAGTTCCGTTCCTCTGACAGTGACATTACCCGAATTTTGCTGTAAATCGAAACACGCTAGCCTACGTCACGTACCTATCCTAATACAGATGAAGCATCATAGCCCAGAGCAGAAAAACTAGGGATAGACGGATTCAGGATGTTTTCGGATCCGGATCTGGACCGGATAATTAATTTCAGATCTCGGATCCTTCGGATATTTTCGGATTCTAGTGTATTTCAAAAGTATGTGTTTGTTATTTAAATTTTCTGATCCAAGCAGGCAAATCTTTTCAAGGTCTATGATTTAAATATTACGTCAATATTTTAATTTTTGATGCGAAATATTGAAACGAGCAATGCTCAAATTTATTTAATCATAGCGTAAATATCATTACTTTGTCTATTATGATTATAAATTTATGATTGTCTTTGTCTATTATGTGACAAGGAGTCACAGTGAATCAATATAATGTCGATGTGCTAACGCCTTTCATAATGTATACCTGCCATGTTATTTAGGACATGTAATTTCCATAGCTTTAATAAATAAATTCTAGTCTATTCTACGTTTTATTCGTTGCTTTAAAGCATGAAAGAGGATTTGGGATGGTGTAACAGCAGTATATTGCGAAGGCACCTCCCTAAGGGAGGTTTTGAATGCACACGACAGGAATCTTCCTGGGACTAAAATGACCGCGGGCACGATTGTAAAAATATTATGATTCGTGCGCTCACGGAGTTTCCAGCAAAGAAATAAATTCTCCCATTCTCAAGATCATGTCGTCTTCCCTTAAGTATATGTACTTCATCCCACACGCCCGATTGCAAACCATTTTACTTCTCCACTTCATCTCCTTCTCTCTCTCCATCTCCTCTCTCTCTCTCTGTCCTCTCCTCAAACCTCACCTGTTAGGGGGTCTTGCCCGCGATTAGCCTCGCGTCGTTAAAGTCACCGCAGAGAATGCGTCGTAACGACGTCCCTTAATTTGAACGTTAGGTATATTTGTGACGGGAGAATCCGAGTAGGAGACTCAGCCAGTATGCTCTGTGTGTGTGAGTGTAATTTACACTGGTTTAATGGATTCGGGCCCTCCAACTCCTCCCGTCAGTTCTCCTGAGTGTTTTATTCCCCCAAACGACCCCGCGCAAAAAGATCGCCAATATTCGAACGCGGGCCTTTTGTTCCTGGGATATTTTATTCGTTCGTTCTCCTGGTATTTTGAGCGAAATTTTTTCCCCAGTCATAATTTACGCCATATTTGAGCTTAATTTTTTAAATTGAAAGAGTGGTAAGGAGGATAAAATTAATGCAGTAGTGTTATTGATGACGAAAAAAATTTGTTTGAATATTGCATTTCTCGATGAATGCGTACAATACATAAAATTCAAATTGAATATAATTTACTCAATTAATGACTGAGAAGACAAATGTTGGAAGTTTTACTGATTTAAATTAATTGAAATTTCGTCCAGACCTACATTTCGTAAAATTGGCTCAGTATCAATTTTCGGATATCACCGTGTACAGTGGCTGAAGATCAAACCTATCAGTGATGCATGACCGGAAATTGGTTGGTTTGGCTACGCTAGATTCATCCCGCGAGACTATTCGGTATCTTTCATACAGTCGTGTGGGTTTGGTGTGGTTAGGTATAGTCCGAATCTAGGGTGTAAATGTAAAGAAAGTACGAGCACACCAAATTTGTTCAACCTATGTAGGATGCCCTCACATACATATTCGAGGCATCACTCCGTACGCTGAAAACGCACAACCGAGCGTTTTTCGTGATTTCATAAAAAGTGGTTTACCTATGGTTTACATGCAGAACATTTATTTTTTAATTTGGAAGAGAACATTTGAGCTGCTCACTGTTACACGAATGGCATTGTCCGTCATCAGATGAGATGAAAAAAGAGGAATTTCTGTCAATGACGTCAGAATTTACTCTTTTTTTAATGTTTCTCTGTAGCGAACACCCTATTTTTTCATGAATATCTTGATAAGCTACGTAATAAAAGGTGGAATTATGGTATAATTATAAATGTGCTGTATTTTTACTTTGCAATGAATAACATATATGCGTGGTGATGTTTCGATCAAACTGTGATAAGATGGATAATTCATGAAATAAATGTTATGGTGATTTTTTTCACATGACGTGGCAATCGTCACGGTAGTATGGAGCACAAGACAAAGTCCAGATGGGTTTTCCCGTTTTCGGCGCACAATGAATTGATTGGGAGCATTATAGAAGTTCCTCGATAAAGATTGAGGGACAAATTCATAAGCTAGAAGAAACGGTATATGAAGCAAAAAAACTTGAAGGACATAAAGGAGTCAGCAGGGGACAGAGTAGAAAGGAAGGCTGCTGTCAACCAATCCGAAAACCTATTCTATAGTATTGAAATGTCTACTAATGATGATCATGGTACTTTTCGACGAAAGTGTCTTTTATATGGTTTCATGATTAGATCCTATCTTTTAATTCCATTATTTCATAATTCAATTAAAATTACCTAGCCTAAAGACAATTTATGGTGTAAAATGAGAAAAAAATAGTTTTTTTCGTATTCAAATGTCATTTTTGTGAAAACAACGTGACAAGTGCACTTTAATGCCAATGATAAGTAGTCATAAAATTAAGACATTCTTTTTAGACTTGACTTATTTAGTAATATCTCTTAGTAGTTGAGGCTAAATACAGTAATGCAACTACAGGCACTGAATTTGGTTCATTTGGTTGAAAATAATAACCATGTATAAGTACATCCGTTGATGAAACTGTATTTTAGTAACCGGTAATATATTTTTTCATAGATTAGGCATGTTGCTGGTGGAATTAGTATTTTTTAAAGCGTTTACGAAAATTTGGATGTCTTCATGCTTTCATCATGAGTCAAATTTCCAGCTCCAGCTCTTTGCCGCCTCAATCCATGTTTTCTTTCCTCAAGACGACGGTAAAAAAAACGGTATATTCGAACCAAATGGGCAGTTCTTCGAGGAGATCTTCGGCGCGAGTCCTTTAAATCACGGCTTGCATTCATTCGTTTCCCATTTTACTCCTAAGGGTTATTTTTACTGCTTCAAGTACCAAGTGGCTCACACAAATACCTCCTCGTAAACGCTAAACTTCACTCTACTGGCCGTGATTTACGGCCACTTTCGTCCGGGCGTCGGGGTTCAATGAGCATTCGACAGGCATTATTTTCATACATTTGGAGAAATGTGGAAACTGAAGAGGTACGAAAAATATACCTTTTTGCTGAGATTTATTTTCGAATGAATAATTATTACAAATACCAATGAATTAAAAATTCAACATATCCTAAAACTAATCAATAAAACAGTCTCTTTCAAAGTTGCTTTTATTTTATCGTACGATTGTATAAAACAACCTATCAACATGTTTATGGGATAATATCCACACTTTTAAGAAAGCAAAAGATCTCTCAAAGAAGCCCCGGGTAGGTTTGGATATATATTAAGCATTCTCGTGTAATATGTGTACCTTTTATAATTGACAGATGATGAATACTCACTTCAAACATGAAATAATTTTGATATTGTATACATGTACTTGAACGGAACAACTTAAACTCAAAAGACAGGGGAAGATAATGTTCGTTTTTCAATGCATGGTAAGAATGCGTTCTTCAAGAATTAAGTGGACAGTCGGCAGTATTTCTATATCCTTCCAAATCTACTTTAACTGGTGGACTACCCCCCTAAAAAAATAAATGTTTTTTACCCGTGTCTGCGTCATAAACAGGCTTTTTATTGTATGCCTACATGTTTCAAATGGGATCATTTCTCGAGTGTGGATCTATAAGGTGAGTGAGAAAGGAACGAAAAAAAGGACATATCGTTGTACGAAGAATCACTACATCATGCTTATTTGCATCACGAGCATTTTCGCCCTCTTTTTTATCTGTCTCCTTCCCTTCGCCCATTAACATGAGCCGGGGCAAATAGGGAGAAATTGGGTGTTGGGTGGTCTTAGGGTGGTCGGGTTAGGAGTCGAAACATTTGACCCGAGAAAGAGGGCTATTAAATTTTTTCTCATGGTCGGGAGCTATCTTTTTCTCCTTCCGTCTTCGTACACTCGATTTATCTTCACACTCATTCGTTTCCTAAAGTAGCTCATCCTATAACCCAGTGATGCGAGGGTAAAAGAACTTATACAAAAAACAATAATATCTACGAAGCTCAAACTTTGTAAATTTTGAAGGAAGAAAAGACGTTAACCCTTGATGGTTCATAAGTTTAAAAAAAACGGGAATTTTACGTAATTAGTATATTAGATTTTTAGCAATCATGACTATGCTTGACCCCATATGCTAGTGGTAGTGTTGTGAGAATTATTTTGAGATCATTGGTATTTAATTGCACCAGGCGAGTATTGCCAAATTCCAAAATTTCAGCTTTGCACTATTTTTCCCGAAGTTTTAGCCTCTAGTCGCCTGACTAATATGCAGATTAACGCTGTGTCGCGGTACCTTTCACCTTTGCCTCCCCGTTGACACGCAAAAAAATTAAGCGAAATGAAAGCAAGATAATGGATAAGTATATCGGCATCTATATTTGTGAGTGTGTTTAATGCGCATCGCTGGCTAAGCTTATTGCACAATAAAACTATGGAAACTGAGGGCGAAAGGCTATGTCGCTCGCAAAACACAGACTCGTATATCCTACCGCTAGCCTACAAACTATTATTAGTTGTATCTGAACCAATATGCGTTGGAGCAAAAAATTGTAGTTAGTGACGAATTCACTACCGCTGGGGTTTTTAGCGGAAAACGTCTTACCTAAGCAGTGCTTTCGGATCATGGTGTTTTTAGGGTTGGTAAGAGAAAAAAATCAGGCGTTGTGGCGTTCGCCTGACTGTTATTCGCCTCAACTTGTAGTCGCTGACTCATCCTCCAAATTACCGTAGGTTATTATTATATACCCTCTTGTTTTTTAGACATTCGGATGTTTAAAATGTTGCAAAAACACAACAGTTTCATTGCAACTGTTGCGAAACGTAACAGTTCTGCGAAATACGCTGTTGCGGACAACATCTAATGACACCAAACAACAGGAGATCGATCGTCGCTGTTAAAACATGGCTGGTAGTTCCATATGATATGTAGCAAGAAATATTTCACTTTAATAAAGTAAAAGTTTCATTTGGATTCATGAATGATAGGTATGGACATGCGTTGGCTGAATAAACCAGCAACCGCCTGTAACAGGTTCAATTCCAACAAATTGTAGCTTATAACCGCAACGCAGGCACACGTGCAGTGCAACCGGAACAGAATAGAAGACGGAACAGCTTCAGCTGCGCCACGATCATGAAACTAACCTGTTCCTCGCAACAGTTATTTGAAACAGTTCTCTGACCGAAACAGTTGCGGCTGCAGACGTTTCGCTCCGGCAACACTTTATTCCACAACTAGCTGCAATTAATTGGCGTGACGTTGCGACTACGTCATGTCTGCATCACTGAGAGGCCTTTGTACTCCGGTACTCTATTGGTAGTGGGTCAGAATGCTCAACTGCGTTATTTTCTTGGACGGACTGAAGAGTAGAGGTCTTTGGTATTGGTATCAAACGGTCGTGTCTCTTCCTGCGTCCACCTCCATCGCTACCCCTTAGGCCAGTGGTTCTCAACCAGTGTGCAGCGACACACTTAGGCCTGTGCGATTATCGAAAAAAAATTATATCGATCAATTATAAGATTAATTGAAAATTTGGTCGATTCAATTGTCGGAAATTGAAGAAATAATATTTTTTTGAAGTTATTCAATTAATTGACATAGACCAATTAATTGACATCAACGTAGATATTAATTGACAGGGCTCAATTTTATAGTGCTTTTCAGTGGCTCTCCTATGGAACTGAGAAGAATGAAATAACTAATTTTAAAAACAACAAAATATTTCAATCTGTTAGCTTTTATTGATTAATTAAAAGAATAGATCGCTATTTGAAGACAGGCAGATGAGATCCTCAGCGTGTTCATCCGATAGACACTGGCGTGTGTCGATTACAATGTTCCCACCGAGACTGAACAACCTCTCGGACGCAGTGCTAGTTGCCGGGAGAGCTAGATATCTTCTTGATAACTTCTGGAGGAAGGGGTAGGTGGTGGCCTTCACCACCGTCAATAATCGTCAATTAATCGATTACCGGACATTAATTGTAAATTGAATAACAATTGATAATACAACAACAATTGACACTTGAAAAAATTGACAATCGAGTCAATGACCGCAATCGACATCGATGTGCTGAAATAATTGATCAATTGTAAAAATAATGAATCGACGATTAAATTAATCGAATAATCGCACAGGCCTAGACACACTGGTGTGCCACAAGCCTCTGCAAAGTGTGCCGCAGCGCTCATAAAAATCATAAAATAGCAATGATAATAAAAAAAGTAAATTCTGAAACTAATAGATACCTTTCAATTTTGTTATTTTGGTTTAAAAACGATAAGTTTTTTAAATTGTTTTTTGTTTATACTATATTTTTTATAAGTCTATTAACCTATTACTTTTTCAATGGTGGGGCGTCTGCATTTCCAAACACCTCAAGTGTGCCTTGGTGTCAAAAAGGTTGAGAACCAAAGCCTAGACGATAATATTTTCCCGCCCCACTCTTGCCCCGGGCGTTGGCGTCTGCCATTATCGGCTCGTTATCCGGTCGCCTCCGCCTCTTGATTCCCCATTCTCCAACTGCATACCCCCTGCCCCCATACCCCCTGCCCCCCATACCCCCACTCCCAAATACCTCCTCATCCATCTGAATGGTTAGAGCGGAGCGAATCCTTACGGAAGCTGCATACATTATTTCGTCCGTTCTGTAGGGGTTGAAGGTTATAATCAGGGTCGCCACCTCTCCCGGCGGAATGTGGCCTACATAGAACGTTTGTTCCTCCTAGGGTGAGTGGTATAAGAAAGTACCTCTCCTTTTTTACCACTATTTTTATAATCAAGGTAGCATGTTTTTTTGTACTTGTGCATACTTTTATTCAAACATCTCAAGCAGTCATTGCCGACGTTTCTTCGAATTAATTTGACTCCCTCAGGGCATGGTACTACTAACACAAGGCAGATCGTTTCCCGTGACCAAAATGAGTCCGTTCTGCGCATGACGTCATCCGGATGAGACGACCCTGATGGAAATTTCCCTATAAGAATTCCCCAGAACATATGGAAATGAAAGGGAAAAATTGACAATCCCTTAGAAAATATTTTTTGAGCTTATTTCGTCAGAAATGACCGACTTCGATTAGTAATTTCCCAAGAACAAAATGTAAGTTTAGGGAGGATGTGTGACAGGCATAGGAAAAACTACACCAGCAAACGACTAGAGTGCACTGTGCAGTGCATTGAGTGAATGACAACAGAGGAAAAAATATGCATTCGTAAAAACAAATATATTTATCCTGCATAGTTTCATTTATACGACCGTAGAGTATTCACAATGAATTATCATGAGATTGACGAAATATTTCTCAATAAAAAAATATGTGTAACAGTTATAAAAAATCACCTCTCATAGTCAATTACATTTGGTAAAAAATAAATATATATTCTACCCACTTTCAAATGCATTTCCCCGGGCAAAATGCATTCTTGGAAAATTATTCCCTTGAGATATATTTTCTAGGGAAAACGGGGGTTCAATATCTAGGGAATATTCCGACAGATAAGCAGCAGACGACACGAGAATTAGTAAATAGGACTTATGGATGAAAGCTCCGATGATTTTTTTTTAGCAACGATGGAATAGATTCAGGTAAATATTTGCATCCTTAAGTACTGGTATACAACATATTTGATCAGTTATGATCAGTAAATGTGTAGTTTGAGTAAATAATCTTGTTTACAGCGGGAATCGCCCTAGCAACTATTTATTTACAAATAAAAGTTGTAACCATTTTCAAAGTTACAGTTGTCTAGTCTCCGGCAAACGTGAGCCCGATTCGCCCGTGTAGATGTATTAATGGGAAATCTAAAACATTATCTTCCCTCATAATATGTTCTTTCCATTGCTGTTGTATCTAAATATTACACAGGTAATGAATGCACAACACACTCCATACCTAGCTAGCGCATGATGTAATCCGAATTAAGTCACAGCGGTCGACCCAAACAATGCTCAGCGACCTACCTTGTATTAGTAGTAACATGTCACAGGGCTAAGAAAGTAAAACAATGAATAAAACCAGGGCGTTATAAAATAAAAAAATTGGTTAATTTGAGTAATAAATATTGGAAAACTTTAATACTTAATACTTTTTTTTATATGTACACGCACTTATGAGGGAGAAGAAAAAAGTAAAAATGTTGCATAGGGATAAAAAAACCTTAACAAAATGTTCAAATGCATATTATACGTAGGATTCATTACCCAGAAATGGAGAGTTTGGGATGAAAAATAGCCCAACAAAACATTGAATTATCTCGGTTATGACCTGAGCGATAAATGCTTCAGGAATAAGCTCCAAAATCAAGACTATATTTCGGTTGCTAAGTAAATAAAAAATTATATTTTTTTTCTTTTCTAAAGATACAGGTCTATCATGAATAATCAGTTAATACTCCTTTTTTCCAACGTTTAGTGTATCTATTATACTTACTCAGGGTTCTGAGTTCCTTTCTACTTCTTAAAAAAATTATATTATATAAATAGTGAAATAATCTACGATTTTGGAGGCAAAAGCTCAAACTTAATTTTCCCAGTCATCCGAGCTAATTACCATAATCATGAGTGTTAGTAACTTAAAAAAGCAAACCCCCCCCCTGCAACAAATACAATGATTTTTTGTAATATTCTGTTTAAAAAGGGCCCACATCTTGGATCTTTTCTTTTTTAGCTTAATACCAGTAGGTTATAAGAAACATGTGTGCCAAATATTGTTCGAATCCGTTAAGAGGTATGGAAATCTATAGCGTTCAACCAAATCAAATTTATGCTTCATAGATATGATTTTAAAATGAGCATATATCATCACGCAATTTGTCAAGTTAAAAACAAATTTTGTTTGATGTTGTATGCTTGTTTGTTAAATAAAGTCGTTTTTTCATGTATATTCAATGTAAGTCAGAGGTTTTCTGTTTATTACTTAAGTGAATAAACGTTTTTATGCTTAGGCGTCCTGGTTTTTTTATTGTTGTATTTTTAGCCCTGTGGAAGTCAAATAAATTTTAGAAATTGGACTATCTACGGCGAGCCGAGTTGAAATATTGGTACGTAATGGAATATTGTTGAAAAGCAAATGGACAGATAGAGAGGGTCATTAAAGAAGCCAAGATTAATGATAGATGAAATAGGGGGGTTGAGAGGAAGGGGCAGGTTGTTATACCTGTAGGCACAGATGAATGTGGTGGAAGAGACTCTTAGGAGAAGGAATATTCACAGCCTTGATAATAGGAGAACGTGTATGAATCCATGCATGAATTTAACAGAAGCAAAAGAGGTATGCTCGAAGAGGGAAGTATGGAATAAAACATAAAATGAGAGTCAGTTTCCTAGGCCTAACATCAATAACTAAATTCTTCGACTTAGCTGACCCCGAAAGGGAATGAGATGATGGGTATGTATGCAGTTGGAAAGGAATGATGTTGAATGAAAACGTTTGAGCGTACCAGGTTGCAAAAATCCTGAATTTTGATGATAAATCCACGTACATGAAATTTTTATTTTTTGTTCTATTCATAATACCTTGTCTCAGCCTCTACTCAATGGAATTGCTCCATTAGCAGGGTCATCTCTGAAACTCTGATACAAAGCAAGATGAAACTCTGATACAAAGCTGGTCGTTTTTTTCAATAAATCTGAATGTAATTGCAAAGATATATTTTCATTGTTGCATAACGTTCTATTAATACCTTATACATGTAATTGGGCCCATGTTTTAGAAATCGTTCCAAGTTCACTTGAGGCAGAATGGCTAAATGACACTGATTGTAGTAAACGTCATTGGATCCCTATCCTATGACCTTCCACTTCTTGCTTTATGACTTTAATCGTGTCCCTAGTTTGATCCTCTGAACCCTTTCATTTCCTCTCCACCTGATTTGATGTATTTACCCTATTCCAATGTTCCCTATTCCTATGTTCCAGTCTCGCTCATTATCATGGAAGAGATGCCTAATTCTTCCCACATGGATGTAAGGAGAAGCCGCTTGTTACAATGAAGCTGTAGTTGCTTCACTGCCTCTCGGAAAAAGAGTTGAATTTTTATATTTAATTTTTTCCTTCCCACGGCAAATGCGTGGATTTGACTCTCTCTGGGCTAAGAGTTTCGAATTTATGCGTTCGTTTTAAAAGAAAAATTCCATAGATCCACCGAAACTGTATGCAAACACGAAGGGGTGTCAATACCCGTTGCTTCCAGGGACGTGCAGAGTTAAATTTCATGCGTTCTAGCTCGTTATATGAAATCGAGGTCAAAGTAAGGAAACAAGTGAGGTGAAAATTCGCGGGGGGAAAATGAAAAGTGTGCAAAGGGGAAGACAGGCTTCATTAGGGGACGTTGACGAGTAAATCCTCTACTGATTAGGATAATGATCTTGGAACTCGTCAAATCATTTTTATTTCACATACAATAGCTGTAAAAGTCTCTGTCGTCAATATTCTGCATTGTTTCATTAACGAAACCCGTATGACTGAAATCCAACAGTGAATTAGTGTCCTCCTTTCCAAGTTAATGAGTTCTTTTTTCCATACCATCCAAATTATATTCATTGATAATGAATGACCTTTGCGGAATGACGGCAGTGCTGCTGAATAAACATTTGATTTATTCTAATTATTGCCAAGTTTTCTCTTCTCAAGCATGATTTTCTTCAGCCCCCGACTCTCTCGTCTATTCAAACGTGATGAACGGTAATCCCTTTATTTATCGGCAGATTTTTTTTGTAACTTGTGAATTTCCGGCAAACCAAATATTTGTGTGAAAAAGAGAACCGTTGTCTATATTAAGGTAAAAAGCAGCATAATCGGCGAATGAAAGTCAACTTGTTATAAATCAGTGCTAGTCCTCATATTTCTGGGTTTTTATGCAGAATCGAGGGTAACATAAGTTCAAGAATCAATTACAGTCAAAATTACAGTTCAAGAATGTTACAGTCAAAAAGTGAATACCGCGCATACAGAAATATTGCTCTCATTATAGTAGAAGTCATCTATAAAAGTTTCTACAGATTAGATTATTGATCTAATACTTGTCATAAGATTACTGTTTTTCAAACAGTAATGTCCAATCAGTCCACAAGAGCTACTATTTACTATTTCGAATGCTTCTGCTCACGAAATTCTTCTGATTAGGATCCCATTGACTCGTTTCCCCTTCTTGAGGAGTTAATAGTTAATTTTTTCCTTAGCATTCCAATTTTTTAACCTTTATTCTTGATCATTGCGTGAGTACGGTAGGGATAGCGGGCTAATGATTCAACTCATTGCTTGCGTAGTAGACTCGCCGTAAGTATTGGTTAGCCTCACCTTGCTGAATTCCTCTTTATGACTCCTCTCTATAGCCATTAGCACCTAATCCACGGTTGTTTCACGGTTTTCCTGGAGTTTTTACTTTTTGTAAACAGTATTTTTATGCGTAAATCTTCTTTATATTAGATTTTTTAAATGCTGTTTTCGGCTTGATTCACACATTATTGCATGTCGCAACATGTAATTTTAAGTTCAGTTTTATGATAAAATAGCGAATAGCATGAAAAGTAGAATTTTTATATTATTTTATTTTAAAAAAAATTTCTAAATACCAATAAATATTACCAAGGGAAAGTGCGCATTGTAACAAACACAAAATGAGTCTCACACAAATGAACAACAAAATACCACAACAAAGAACCACTTAAGTAAAATGAAATAGAGATGCTGATTACTATTTACTTACTAGTTGAAAATCGCCATTGAAACAAGTTGAAATATTGGCGAAATTGCCAAAAAAGTAATGAATAAAGTAAATTGTTAAATAGAAATTAGAATTAGTAATGAAATTTCTTAGCAGTCTTTCGCTTTTTTTTAATTAAATATAGGTTTGTGCGACCAGTATCGATGTATTACATTACATCAGTGTCAAGCACGTAATAATACTAAACTAAATTTTATTACTATGAATGAAATCCACCACATCTGCCCTGATACAACTTTATTTATTAGAAATTTGCATGTTTATTTTTAATGAAAACGATATAAGTAACTATGGTAAACTGTATATAAATGCCAAAGATTTCTTTATGCACAACATTTTTGGTGAAAAAGGCGTAGCTGTTACTAAGCAGTTTCCTTGATGTGTATCTTGAAAAATGCCAACGCCCGCTCCATGTGTCAGTTAGTGGAATGGGATCTTGATTGCCATCTATTGGCGAATATCTGAATCACTACGTTTGGCAACTGAATCATACGTAAGTACGCATAGCCTTTTATAAAGTGAATTAGTTTCTGGATTTGCTCATTATTTCCGGAAATATTGTTGTGGTAAAGTTGGTGAAGGTTGAAGGGGATGGAGAAAACGGATCAATATCTGTAGGGAGTGAATTTATAGGGGAGGAGAGAAGGAAGAAGAGCGAAAGTTTAATTAGTGATAATCTGTGTGTGGTTATGTGCAGTAATGAGTTAGTGCGGGTTGGGTGCAAAGGCACTCTGATGTTGAAGAATGAAATAAGTTAGGGCTTTCAATGTAAGAATTAATTATTCAAAAATGACCATGAGAATTTTGTTTTTCGTAACAGTTGAAGGACACGTCTTCTCTCTAGTTAGCCACAATATGAATCAAATGATATTGAAGTCATTTTGCAGTTGAAGCACCTGAAATTAAGGTGGGTAGGATGGTTGTAGAAATATTATTCAGGGATTGGAGGAAGTGTGGAGAGAAACCTGGCTTCGGTATTCGCCCGCTCTAAACGAAAGGCGCCAAAGGCTCCACAGATTACAATTATCGTCCCATCCGACGGACGGAGATCTCAACGCATTGCCTCCAGGAGGGAATCGCGTTCCCCCAGAAAAATTCCGTCGCTGCAGGAAAATCAAACCCGGGCCCCCGTGAAGGCAAGCCAGTGCTCAAGAAACCACACCAACTTAATTCCCCAAGATTTCTCTGGTTATTTATTTTATGAGCATGAAATCAGATATTACTTCGTTCTCCCGTCGTTAACCCTCTCGTTCACTTAACAACTGTCTGATGTTATGAAAAAAATCTGAACTCTTGCTTAATATCGAACAAAGGATTCATAAACTTGCGGTTAATGTTAACAATATTTAAGGGAGAAATGAATGTGAAGAATTATATAAAATAGAATATAGACACCTTTTAAAATCTGAATGCAGAAAAATCTCCGTTGATTTACTTTGCCAATAAGAACAAGAGGAAGGTGGACTTTCACATTGAACTTGGAGGAAACTGGATCCCTTAAATGTCCTCAACAATGTTTATATGAACTGTAATTAATGACCACTTTTCATAGGAAGAACATACAACAACACTAGGTAGACGCCTCAACTCCACCTGATATCTAATTACGAATATTTGATCAACTGTATCTCAGGATGTCTTACTTTCTATACACTATGGAGAATGCTACTCGCATATCATCAACAGTATTTTATTTTGGGGTACCTCCACAGTTATTAAAATTCAAAAAAGGGCTATACATCTGATTGCAAATGAGCGGATTGATGCACCTTGTTGACCTCTTTTTAACACCTAGATTTTTATTGACTTGCAACTATTACTATTTTTCACCTTATCTCGCTTGACATTTCACGCATAATTTTGTTATCTGTGCGAACTAATGTCTTCTATTAACTAAACATAATACTAATACTAATCAGTTGTAATAGTATCTTCACCCGTGTACTGCTTGTTAGCATTTTTTCGAACGTTGTACTCTCTTTGTTACTAGTTTGGCTTTTTATTGTTCTTCTGACTGCTTTCTGGTCCTCGCCTATCGGCCAGGGGAGCGTGCGAGGTTAGAATTAGAACTGAGACAAGTACTGCATGCCTAGTATGGATTCAACCCGTGCCACACATCCTGGAAGTCTCTAGAACGACATTCCGTAGATGTAGATGTACAAATGATCACGGCAAACATTTCTTTTTCTAATTGTCCTCTGTATTTTTAAAATTTACGCTATGCGGCTGTGCAACGATAACCTTTACACAAATTTTACGCAGTGGTTTATATTTTCTCATTTAAAAGTTGAAACTTTCGGTTCAATGAAATATTTTTATCACATAGCTTTCACACTGCGAAAACCCGAAAAAAAATCCAGCGTTATTGGGTTGACCTGGCACTATAAAACTGAGCCTTATGCTGCCAAAATTTCCGCTATACTTCTAAGTTTTAGAGTCGAATTTCGTGATTTAATTTAAAATGAAAGTCACAACCCGAACCAATTAAGGCGTTAATTAAAGAGGATTCTGTTTATTAGGATTCTTTACCCACCATGGGTCTCAAGGCACCCCGGACTTTTAAACTCGTCATTAATTATCCCTTATTCTATCACTTCCCGTTCCCCCAATCCTTCCCAAATTACTCCACACCCTTACTCCGGGCATTATTAACTCCCAGTTCCCGAAATCCTTTGACACCCCGCGCCTACCCTTCCCATCAACCCCGCCCACTCTTTTTACTCACACTTTTTTACCCTATATGTGCCCTATACCACCTCCTCGTTTAACCCCACCTCTGTTCCATTCGGAATATTTAAGCATTTTTCCCTAATGAGACCAATTTTTCCGCTCCATTGTCTTACACTATATATGTACTTCCGTCATCTTTTTATACATTCCGTTCCGATTCCTGCCTCTTAAGAAACGGAGGGAAGGAATTTGTGAGTGGTCGAGAGTAAAAAAGAAAGAAAGATCTGATGCTTTCCCGGGTAAAAGAAAGATGCTTCCTAGGCTAGTTGTCAAGTCATTTCGGGATATCCATCGGGTCAAGTTCTGCTTCGAAGCCGACTTTTTGATGGCTGATTCAGCCCTGGGGCCTTTTCAGGAAGGACTCCATGCGGTGAACCACGGAAATTCCGTGTTCGTGACGTCACAGCCCCCGAAAAATTTCAACTTTTGAATTGCCCTATTTTAAATTTTCGAGGCTGTGACGCAAATATTTCGTCAGTGTTGAGGCTCAGAAATTGCCGAGGCCATGCCGAGTAAGCCACCTGATGAAGATGAGCGACTTGTCCATCGAAACAATTGGCAGCAATGGATTATTTGACTCGGTGTTGATCCCGAATCGATTTCTCAACTGGTTCCATTCCTTTTGGAATCGTTTTGGTGCGTCGGTTAGAGTACATCTACATTTGCAAAGCCATCTTAATTTCATCATTAACTTCATCATCATTAATTCTTAACTTACTCATAATGTGAATTTATCTCCGCTCAGCACTACGTAAATTGATTTCCATATACTAGTCTGTTTATGATTTTTATATCTTTTGGTCAACTTCCTTTGCCACCGGAAATGTAAGATTCCACTTGCAAGTGCAAATAAAGCTCGATTAAATTCAACCTTCAACAGTAGCCTCAAAGGAGGTGGTCCAAACCAAAAACTAACGTGCGTAAACTAAAATAAACGAAAACGGCGCGTATTTTTATGATTATTTCAATGCCGACGCCGGGTTTCTCTCCTGCCCTGCTACATACCCTGATCAACCCTATCCCTTATCTGTCCACCTATCCGTCGAGGCTAAAATTATCTCAGTTGCCGGTCTCCTCTCCAAAAAAACAACCAATCGTTAGCTCCACCTTCCCCGCCTCCTATCCGCCCGAAGACGTACCGAAGCATTTAACTCCCTAACGAGGCCAATTTTCCATCTCCTCTTATTCTCAAACTCTCCCTCTGTACTTTTGCCGTCTCTTTTTATTCATGCCGCTCCAATTCCGTGGCTCACAGAGTAATAAGGGAGGAGAGTGTGGAGGTATAAGTGATGTTTTTTTTAAATCCATTCCCGAAGCAGTCAGGTGATTGAGGGGTTCATGTAAAGGGTACATGTAGCACATAAAGGGGAAGGGTAAATGGAGCTTTCGAAACATGAGTCCAGAGAAAAATACATGGGGATCGATTTAAGACGAACAGATACATCATTTTTTCAGTGGAGACGCATCAGTGCACGCGTGCAGTTAATGAGGCTCGTTGGGATTATAGAGACCAAATTTGGGATTATAGAGCCTTCGCCCTTAAACAGTCTTTAAATTTTCCTCACTCCCCTTTTTGATTCCGGTCTCGCTCGGACATATTTCACCGGTCAAACATAACTCCGTTTCTGAAAATGCTGTCCTTGGGTTTGCGTCACACACGCTTGGTCCAATTTTTTCCCCCACGAAATCTTTTACTGGAAAATTTTGAACCATATACCTTCATATCCTTCCACACCGTATGTTTCTTAGGCTTTTCAATCCATACTCGTGCCATGACAACTGTAGGAGCCGATACGAGATGTAGCGAGAATCCGGAAAATGCCCGTCGATTGCCCATTGAAGGACTTAAACATGAATGACATATTCATGTATGCGTGAGTAAAAGAGATATCATATTCATTTGAGTATTCTGCCAGCTGATTGGTTGGTGTATTGACAGTTCTTATACTATATCCAAATTTATAAAACCCTGTCTCTATCCTGAAAGGATGTCCCGCCTTTAGATCTCTCTTAAATTCCACATATTTTCTACCTCATCTTATTTCGTCCAGAATTCCTATCACCTTCCTTCCTCTTCCACGCTTCCCCAATGTTCTCCCCTCCATAACCCTCTTTAACATGCCCTTTCCTCTCAAAACCAGCTCCTTCCATCTCTTCTGCCTTCTCCGAACCTCCTCCGCCCGCTTCCTTTCCGCTCCAACTATATCCAATACCTCTTCGTTCGTCCTCCTCTCCACCCAGCTCACCCTCTCCATCCTTCTACAAACCCGCATCTCAGACGCCTCAAGTCTACGCACATCCTCCCTTTGCAATGACCCAGTTTCCCACCCATACAGCGCCAGGGAATGACCATTCTTTAATCGAGGTTTGCATTTTTTCCTAATATGTTTCGTATTAAAAAAGAGCTTTCGAGGGCTAGATGAAGGATTACTGAAGGCTAGTGGGAATTAGTTTGATTCCCACGTATCCTTAATTTAGCTTGACGGTCTAATCTGATCCAATAGCACTAGGTGACCACTCATCGGATATAATTTGGCCACTAAGACGCATATAGTAGCTACCTGTGAGTGATGGTGTCTCACGGATAGAAATCCAGATTCATTATAAGATGGCAAGTTTTGTTAGCCGGAGAGCAAAACAGAGTACGCTCCATTCAAATTCGTACGTCAGTTGTCGTAGCATCCACATTCTTTTATGACCCACTCATTCCTAAAACTATTCTTCTTAATTTACCACAATCACTTCTCAGGTACCCCATTCCAACTGCATTTAGCCTAAAACTTAAGCTTATCATTGCATACCCAAGTTTCACTGCCATGCCATAAGAAGGAGAGCTTTTTTTGCTTCATTACACTATTCACATTCATTCCTTCTTTCACATATTACTTACTACTTTCCCGCTAGAATTCTCTTGCCTACTAATCTCCTCAAATCCTTGTATTTTCTCATATCCTCTTCCTATCCTTCCTTCTTAAACATACATTCGACCAAGTACACAAATTCATTCTCTTATTGAATTCTTCACCATCATTATACAGCCATTCTTCCCTTCTTATAATATTTACCCTCATAATTCAATTATTTACCATTAACTTTTCTGTGCGTCAAACAATTTATCTTCATTTATTCATCCGCATTTTATGGTTCATCATTTTTCTTGCCGAATATTCCTATGTTGTCCTTACTTATTTCTCAAATGCGGGAGTCACTTCAGTGTCCAAATCAACCTCATATGGCACCATCTTTCTGGTGAAATCTGAATGTTGTGCTGTATTCGGCCATTCCATGAAGTCTGCTCTCATCAACTTGATATTTACTCATTGGAAATTCACTTTTCTTTTTCAGATGAGTGCATTTCTGTATGTATTCGTCTATGCCGTTGGTTCAATGAAAGCTTCTGATGAAATAATTTTTAGATATGCATACTGAACATAAGAAAATTTCATCTCAAACTTTGCAATTCTATTTGTAAATTTTCGAGTCCTGTCTTTTCATTTAAGATCATTGTTGTAACAACTCCTTTGAGAGTCGCTTGGATGCCATTTTTGGCAACATAAGGAAGAGATCGAAAACATTTGAGGCAAGAATTTTGTAATTCATTTAGATGCACAAAGCACTAAGCATGATTTAAAGTATGGGAATTACACTGAAGCCAATGAAGTTGGCTTGAAAAGTAACATTTTGCAAGATTACACTATGTAGAGAACTCACTGGAATGATTTATTCAATTTATAATCTTGTTATTCAGACAAAATGTAGCCTACGTTTTTTCAGTGCTTGTTGCCAAATACTGTATTTAGGGAATTTTGTGATTATTCTACTAGTTCAGGCTCCTAAAATTCCTTCTTTGATTATAGGATCGTAATAAGGAGCTAAAAATATTCTCTTGTTTCGTCGCTGTCCCTGAAAAAAGAAAAAGGGAAAAAATCTGGAATAAAATATGTTAAACATGATGAGGCGAACAAATAAAGCATCAGAAAGAAAATTCCTCGCTTTGACTCTCTTCTGAGCGGCTTAAGTAAAAGAGATGGAGTGTTTTATTTTTCTTCTTAACCATCAATTTTCTTTCGCGTCTCTTCTCACAACTTGCCGCCTCTTCGGAAGCCCTCATCTCTCTCTGGCTTCTGGACTTAATAATCTCGCATTATTGCCATTAATTAGGAAGTCTGGAATTTCCATCCCGACCCGGCTCTTGTACGCTGCGTGTACAAAGATTTTGCTACCCCAACGGCCGTGTTCTTCCTTGCCCTGTGATCTTATCTCCGGAGTTAACGGTAATTTTCTCCGGCGTTAATTCGACCGGCAAACCATTAATTCTTAAAAGAGTTTTATCTCTTTTTGATCTTGATCTCGAGGATCAAGGCGAAGGGCGATGCCTTCGAGACTTTTAATTTGAAGAATAATCGTCTCCCTGGAGTCAGAGGGTTGGACCCATCCCATCCAAGAATGGTTTCGTGTTGCATCTACACGTGCTGTACCCGGTATCAAGTCCTGGTTAATAATCATCCTCTCAAAATATTCTGATTTTTTTTTCGATAAACATCCTGGGGCTTATGTATCCTTTTTCGACGATAAACTCGGCAGTTTTTTTAAAGCTGCTTAACAGTGCTTTGGTTGTGTATGCCATCTAATGTGAGAACATCACCGTCAGCTTCGAAAAATACGTCAGCACTTCAGTAATTAATAAATTCTTTGACGGACAAAGTTCATATTATGAATATCGTATGCCATTAGTGTTTTCAATCGTTGTCAGCTATTAGGTTTTGATAAATTGGAATGAAGGGAGCGATATTTAATAAGTCGCTAAGTATGTAATGTATGAGCAAATAATTCCACGAAGTTTTGAGAATTTGTGCTGGAGTTATTGACCTTCTTTCTATTTCCCAACCAACAATTTCTCATTAAAAATAAATATAAATATACCGTGGGCATATATATCCGTAGGCCTATTGATGTATTTAATTTTATCACATCTTGAACTAAACGTAAAAAATGAACATTACTGTCTCAAATTCAATACCCATGCTAGTTAAAATTTATTTGTTTATGCAAATGTTTAAGTCAAACTTTGTTAATTTACGTTTAAGAAATCTTATGTGGCATCCAACATCCGAAAGACAAATACTGAGACTCCATCACAACGAACGTATCATATCAACGTATCAACGAACGTTTCAACTGCCACGTATCATTTTTTCTCTCAGTAATAGACTAATGCGATTTAAAAGCATAAAAATACTCATATACGAACAATTTTAAATACTTTTGTTAAAAAAAACAACAAACCAACGAATATGAACAATTATAAACTCTGTATTATGTTCCTTTATGTTATTTATTACACAGTTAGTAGACAAAAGTTCGCAGTTAATTATTGTAAATCATGAACGTTAGATATTTTCGCAAATTGACGCATTCTGATATTCCGCAATATTTACCTACCTTTTTTTATTATTTCGGGCAATTAAAATGTTTTATGTTTTATGCACAAAAATATCCTTTGTGCATTGGTTCTTTCTTTGGTTCAGTCATCAAGAATTACTACCTACTGGTAATAATGACCAGACAGTTTTTTGTCCTCAACCGAGTGTGGAAAAAGGAACGAACGCTTTAATCCTTTGTCATCCCATGTAAGCCGATGGGGGGACTTTTTCTCCTCTCTGTCCAGCCCGCCGGTGCTGCTTTTGAGGTTATCATTCCAGCGGCGTCCATCCAGAGTTGACGCCCGCTTGTTCCGCTGACATTGAGAAGGGAGAGTTGCGACACCCTCTGGGGCACCACCCGCCACCCCCCACGACTGCTCACACCACTCCAATGGGTTTCACTCTACCATTCCACCGTTTCAGACACCCCTCCCTCTCCTCCTTACCCCCTTCCCAGCAACGCCCACCGCAACTTCCTTCCCGGGACGATGTTTGTAAATAGATTCTCTCTCATGAAAGGCACCGATGGTGGTGGTGAGCGCTTTCACGGCTTAAGGTGCGTGGGAGAGCGGGTCCAGTTTCGACACACCTACCCACTTCCGACACTCAAGTGGGCAATATTCCGCCTCTCAATCTGTGATGGGTTGCATTGGGGGACGACAGTCGAAAACACAAAAATCTTATTTAACAACAGTTATGTTTCACATAAAAAGGAATAAACAGCTTTTTTCATATGCCCATTTTTTAGTGAAACATTTTTGTAAAAAAAATTAAAAATATATATTTAAAAACTTTTTTTAATGCTGACTAATGACCATCCACTAAAATTGGACCTTTAAAATCTTCTGCATTGAATATTGCGGAAACAACGCTTTTCATTAAATAAATTCCTGAAACGAAAATTTCAATCGTGTGTATTTAGAAAAAAAACAGACTGCACTGGTAAGGGCAACCGATGGAAAATCGGAATGGGCCGTGATAGGACGAGGAGTAAGGCAGGGGTGCCCTCTGCCACCATTGCTCTTTAAAGTTTATTCGGAAAACATTGTTTGGGAAAAGCGGGGGAGGTGGAGGTGGGAATGAAGGGGGGAGGGAAACTGATGAAGTCTTCAAGAGTCGCAGATGACCTAGCGTTGGCTAGTCAGTCTGTCAAGGGGCTGCAGTCATTGATGAGTGCATTAGAGGTACTACATACAGTATGGAAGGTATGGGATGAAGATAAATATTAAGAAAACGAAGTTGATGAGATTTTCTAGACGTAACAAGGCGGGGTATTTTTAGGGTGGGGTAGCATTATTAGGGTGGAAGGGCATAAATGGAGCCAATGGAAATGTTGACGTAACTAGGTGGTATTTTGAAGTAAAATAGTTTTCGTAGTCGGGACATCAGATGTGGAATTGCCCTAGCCTCGGAAGCTTTTTCTAAGGAAAGGGAATGCGTGTTCTGAGGAGAGACTTATTCCTGAAAACTCTTATATGGAAACTCTGTATGGATCGGAAACTTGGTCTTTACGGAACGAGGATATACGGACACTAGAGGAATTTTATATGTGGATTTGGCGAAGAATAGAAGGTGAGTTGGGTAGCGACGAATACGAGAGAAAAAGTGTTTGATAAGGTGGGAGAGTAAAGGAAGTTAGAGTAAAAGATCCTAAGAATGCAGAAAAGATGAATATTATGGACGTTTTGAGAGGCAAGGTAATGTTGAAAAAGGTAATACAGCGTAGAACGCTGTTAAAACATGGAAAAGGAAGGAAGAGGATAGAAATTCTGAACGATATAAGAATAGGTAGAAGATATGAGGAATTTAAAGAGGTCTGTTGTGGAGCCAATTTTGGGGGAAAGTGAAAAGATGTCTCTTAAATGGGTAAATTGGGTAAAAGACTGTCTAAAAACTTTGAATCAGCTGGAAGAATACTCATTAATGATAATGAGTATTTAGTAATGAGTAGCTGGGAAGAAAAGCGAATTGAAAACTGTTTATGTTTCTCAGTCAAATAATATGTAATGTTTTTATTAAAAACAATTTTTATTCAAATTCAAATGATCGAAAAATATAATTTAAATAAAAACATTCTGCACTTGTAAAATTCACTTATCCATTTACAGATCAGCACCATCTGTAGAGCAATGGAAAAGAACGCTTAAAGTCCTTTTCCTTAGATTTCACGAAAATATTTATTATCTCCGTATTCAACGACGCAATGTTGACTGCAAAGCAACCCATGCAGGAAACTTCTGTCTAATAAGGAGAGATGTATAATATAATTAGCCTTCTCCGCCCCCTTTTTTCGCCTAATACGGAGTGGATGAATCTATTTTCGTTCTAGAAAAATATACGTTAGTTCTTCCCTATATTCTCTCCCTACGTATTTCGTAACAGATCCAAGAATCATCTAAATGCATCGCCGCATTTGTTGTGTGCGAGGAAATGCCGGAGTCGATTCATTTTTTTCTTGGATACATTGCAATCGCATTGTCCTCGCGTAAATTGTCGCCAACGGATACGTGCTGAGTATTCTCTTAGCTTCGTCGATTGAATATCCGTGATTGAGATTTCGCGATACATCGTGGTCACGTCTTTCGGTTGCGGCGCCCGTCGCTATGTTCATCTGTTTTAATGGCATAAATTGACGTCACTTGGTCGACTCTCTCGTTACATAACTGCCTCATACATACTAATGCGGTGGCGATGCCTTAGACAATCATCAATTCCTCATGCATGAGGATAAATGTTTTTCCTGAGATTGGGTGAACTTGGCGGCCGACAATATGCAGGCCGAAGACCTGATGGGATGCAAATTATTATTATCAGACACTTTGCTACAAACAGTCCAATTACAATGGTTTTATCGATTCAAAACTCAAAATTTATTGTAACTGAAGATCATGTTAGGATATGATTGGCAATAGCCGACTAGCTCATACTATATTCCTTAACATATACATCTACATACTACCCTACTAGCCGTCGCAGAGGCGTATGGCAGGGGTTTTTAAGGACACTAGCCATGAAAGGGGAGGGAAAAGGGAAATGGAAGAAGAAGAGGATAGATGTGAATTTTATGTTAATGATACCTCTTACGCTTCGTGTCACGCTGTTTTTGCTATGATGACTAATTCTGCGTGGAAAGAAGGAATTTTTGTACCTATTAGCTCGGCAGTGTACCTATCTCTCTTACTTTGTTTAGAGATATAGCGCTGGGTCTAAATTATCATCCTACACGCAATGGAGTAATAATGTATCATTATGTGATAGTATAATAATGTATCATTGTGTAATAGATAAAAAACATCCTCCGTGTCTTACTGAAGTTTTTCTGAATAGAAGTCTTCAAGCTATCTGAGCGTGTAGCATCCTAGTCTCTGACGGCTACCAACTTCTTAGTCCCTCCATCAGCCATGCAAGAATTTCTGTTGGCTCACTGCAGTTTTTTACGAGGTTGAGTGGCTCTCCTTTGAATTTTATTAACTTTATGAATTAAAATTTTCTGTGCAGCGCAAAATTAATAAGCTGCTTATTCCAGGTGTGGCGTAAATAGGGCAAAGTAGCATCTCTCTTTCATCTTTCATCATTCTCTTTTCATCGCACAATCAGTATATGCTACGCTTAAGCACACATTGTTTTTACTTTTTTATCTGATATACAGTAGCTTCAAATGGTCAGAACAGTTTGGAAAATCATTTTCTGTCTTCTGCATTCAATTTCACACGGGAGCATTTATTTTTCCAGCATTGTAATCCAATCCTGTACCCGGGGTTGTAGGTTGGAATGGTGCCAACCTATGGCGAGCCACAATTTCACCGCTGTGCACAATCTAAGCGACAGATTGTGGCCAATTCCTGGAAATAATTGAGAGCCAATGAATCTATTTTTATGAATGGTTGACGTTTTGGCTGAATTATCGATAAGTTGCAATAATAGCGGAATTTGGCATTAAGTGGATGACTATAGTTAATTGATAAAAATCATTAATTTAGCATCTTATTCCATACTCTGTAGCAGAAACATGCTCATTCATCATTTATCTATGCATAATTACTCAGAAAAAAGATTAATAACTAATTTCATTCAAGTATTCTACCAGCTGATTGGTAGGTTCTTGGACAGTCCCCATTTTGTATCCCAACCTCATAGAAATTGTCTCGCTTTCCCTCCTAAGGATGACCCGTTATTAGATCCCTCTTCAATTCTTCATATCTTCTACCTCCTCTTATTTCGTCCAGAATTCCTATCCTCCTCCTTCCTCTTCCACGCTTCCCCAGTGTTCTCCCCTCTATCACTCTTTTCAACATGCCCTCTCCTCTCAAAACCTCCTCTATCCATCTCTTCTGCCTTCTCCGAACCTCTGCCACAAGCTTCCTCTCCTCTCCGACCATATCCAAACCTCCTCGTTCGTCTTTCTCGCCATCCAACTAACCTTCTCCATCCTTCTCCAAACTCACATCACAAACGCCTCAAGTCTACGCACATCCTCCCTTCATGAAAACAAAAAGAAATTGATTTTAATACCCATGGATCAGTTGGCTCCATATTCAACACTTCCACTTCAAAATCTTCCTCTTCCTTTCCTTTCTCTCTTAACGAACAAAATAAGGGGAAATACGCGCAATTTTGTTACAAAACAAATTACATTACCGTTTGTTTCCAGGCTGCTTGAAAAACCGATCTTACTCTAATCCTTACCAGAGCTGGGAAAACGCAAAAGATTCCATTTCATGCAAGCAAATGGCGTGCGATTTGATTGCACGCACACGCAGGAAGTTACCCTTTTCTGCACCAGCTCTGGCACCAGAAGTTTCACCGTGTTTGCGAAGCCTAAACTTAATTGTTTCCCTCGTATGATAAATCGTGTTCATCTCAAAATGCGCGTATAGGAGTGTTTGAACGCTGAATAGGGTAACGGACCGAAAGCAGTACAATAATCTAAATGAAACCAATCCAATTTTCCATAGAACTCGTGTGAATGCTTAAAAAACACCATGATGGTGGAAAATGTGTTAATATTTAGTTCCCGCACATACCTCCCATCTAGTATTCCATCACTTGCATTCTGTTTCCAGTTTTCAAACCACTTATTTGGATTCCCAAAATGAATACTAGAGAATGAAACGGGGTAGTTCTGCTGCGGCTTTCCCCAATAATGAGACTTAAACCGCAATTATCGCCGATTGATGTCACTTAAATGCACGTTTTGGGTGAGTCGTCGAGATACTGCCGACGCGATCGCATTATCGGATTAACAACCTAGCAGTTGGATAATAAAAAAAATAAATTTCTGCTGAAATAAGCTCGTCGAAATTGAGTCAATACTAGAATTTCAACAGGAAATTGGAAGCGGTTTAGGTATCCTCATACGTCCGTTCCATTGCTTTACTGTTTCTCTCACTGTTTTTCCTTTATTTTTCTTTATTTAAATCCTTTAATTCTATCATCAAAGCGATGAGATTTTTAATTGAAAAGGTTTCCATATACCCTCTCCAGTAGTGTTTTTAACGTGAGAACCTCTAGGGCTTGACGACTAAAACAAAAAAAACCTTGTCTACTCTGTATAAATGTTCTTTAATCATCTTGTTTTACATTATACATAGTCATGATCCTAATGTGGTACCTCATGGCAGACGAATTTTGCTAACTTTGCTCTTTCGAAGGCTAGACGGTTGGTTATATGAGGAGGCGTCCGACAGCTGAGGTTATTTGCACCAAATAGGATTGGTGGGTAGGTAGGTAAGAGAGAGTTAATTTGGTGAATGGAAATAGGGTGGAGAGAAACCCGTCGTCAGCGTTAGCCTACTCTGAACGAAATGCCCCGAGGGGACCTCAGTTTTAACGTCCCATCCGACGGTCGGAATACTGTACTTGAAGTGAGGTGCTCTCCACACAGCGCCCCAGGTAGGGATGGAGATTACAAAGAAAAGTCTCATCCGCTGCCATGATACGAACCCAGACTTTCAGGATATAAATCTATCCAGTACACTTACCCAGATCTAGCAACTAACCATCAACAAACTAACATTTGTGAATTGATCGGTGCATGGACCAACAGCACGTCCGTTTAAGTGTTAGCGTTTCAACAAAATTTGGAGTAAGTGGAAGAATTTCGCTCCTTGGAAAGTCGATTCATCAAAAATGGAAGAAGCAAGAACATATAGATAACACAAGAAGTATTTATATCAGAGAAAGATTTTTTGGACAGGCTGTCAGCAATAGAAGCTAGGGAACAAAGGAAGTACTTAATTAAAACATACCTGTACGTGAGACCATATTACTCTAAGGCAGCGAGCCCCAGACGATAACAACAGAAGTCATTAGCATGAGTGTATCTCGGAATCGGGGAGTTGAAATGGTGTCTGTTTAACGTAAAAACGCACCAATTGGTGGAAGATGAAATTATGATGACTTTTGGATTCAACCAAATCTCCACTTACTTTATAAAATTTAAATTTGACCTGGATTTTATATTCGATTTCGCTTACATAGTCATGCATAGACGTGGAAAGGACGGAATTTTACGGGTAATTGTGGATCAAATTTTGTTTCTTTTAATTATACTTACACACGGTTTACAAACCTGGGAAACATCAAATGCCTCGGATTCACCTTGGCAAAAGGCGTAGCGTGGGAGAAACACATATGAGGCAGAGCCAAAGAAACTAGGATTATCAAGCGAATAGTAGGGAGATCCTCCAATGAAAAAGTGAGAAAGAGATGCTATTTTCCTCTGATTAGGCTAAATCTCGAATACACCGTAAGAATTTGGGTCACTCCACGGAAAGATTTAATTAAATAAGTAAAGAAAATAGAAAGGAAAGCCGCACGCTTCGGTAAAAAATGTTACGAGTGGTCAGAAAGTCTCTCACAGCTGATGGAAGGACTAGGTTGGGAGATGTTGAAGACTCGGAGGCTACACGATAGGCTTAGATTACTTAACATGTTCAGATCAGACGAGTATCAGTTTGACACGGAGGGTATTATTTTGATCCCACGCTATAATTATAGAACTGATAGAAGCGACAAAATAAACTTGACATTGGCAGGATTCACTTTGTAGAAGTTCACTATTAGAATTCATACGAGCGATTTTATACCCGAAATTTTACACGTTCTTCCCAAGGCCTGAAAATGGACGCACTTGAATAAATAGAAATTATCAGATAATCCAATGACCTTTGTAATGAATTATTATTTCCGCATCCCTCCCCTCTCCTCACCGATAAATTAACTTTTCCCGCCTCACCACCCCTTAGTCGTGTTCTTTTCTTAACCTTGCCCGAATATTTTAATTATGCCCCTCCTCCCCCATAACTACAACTTCAATTAACGCATATAACAAACATTCTGTGCCTCCGAATGCCTTAAATCGGTGAAACGCGTCGTAGAATAATTTTTTATGGAAAAGTACTAAGTATCTTCATTAATCATGAGTACTAACATAGCGACAAAATAAGCTTCACTGTCGAACTGATGGGTACTTACAAAAATTCCTTCTTTTCACGCACCATTAGTAGTTATAATTATCAAAAACAGCGTGACACTAATACAAGACACATTCGACATAGTTTCAGGCAATACTTTGTGGAAGTCAATCATACTGGGAGTAAAGGATTGAACACTGCAGCTTCCACTTAGATATTAAATGAAAGGAAAACTTTGTTTTATTCCACCAATTTATTTGTCGGTACTACTAGTTTCGACGCAGCGGCGTCATCTTCAGGTACCTGAAAGATACCTGAATGAAAGGTACCTGAAGATGACGCCGCTGCGTCGAAACTAGTAGTACCGACAAATAAATTGGTGGAATAAAACAAAGTTTTCCTTTCATTTAATATATAATGAACTTCCACAAAGTTGAGCCTGAGACGATGGAGATGTTCCACTTAGATATTTATTTAACACGACCACATTGTTAAGATACAATTCACCTCAGTCCCTTCCCTACTCCCTCCCCTTACGTGGCTGGTTTCCTAACACCCCCTGCCACACGCCAATGCGGCGTCTCACAGGGTAGCATTTAGATGTAGATGAAACCCGTTTTCCCTCAAATTATTTGTCAAAGCGTTCGACCGTTGGAAATCGCCTTATTCAATGTTTCTCTCCCATTCATTCTGACTCCTTCAGAGAAGAGAGCGTTGAAAATACGCATCGGAGACTGTCTCGCGGGAATAAATGAAGTCCTAACGCAGCTCCGCCCTCGATACATGCCCACAATCGAGGCGCGGTTGGAGAACTACTCCCCACCCGCCGCGCCGTGACCGCTCCTTCGACTCGACGGGGCACGACTGACTCTTATGCGGCACAACCCCTAGCCTACCTGCGGCTGTGGCAACACCCATCATAAATTAAAATCTCAAGCCTATGCCATGGTTTATCCCCGCGGTTTCCACGTGCATCATGCGTGGGTTGAATGAAAATTTACGCATCCGGCCATTATCGCGGCGTTGTCTCCTATCTGTATAATTGAGCTCATAATTTTCCGCCTCGCGCTCGCTCCTGCTGACATTCGGGTTGTTTTGAAGGAAGTAGTCCTTTCGCGAGTTCTATAGAAATTAAAGGCCATTCAGTAGTCCCAAAATTCTGTCACTGATTTCCTCCATTCGGAGAAATCATTTGTTTATTCATTGCATCAAATTATTGCTCCGCTAGCAGATGGCGCCCGTTTAATTTCAAACGGGCGGAAGAAAAAAAAATAGTTGCATATGATTAAAAGAATCCTCTCATTGTGACGTCGAAAATGCACATGCCATGTAGCATTCATTAACCACAAATAGTGAGGTCGGTGTGAAAAATGCCTCAGCAAAAAAATCACTATAGTTCACTTTTATATATCTAGATAAGATAAATACAGTATCATTCTCCAGTATAGATTTCTGGAAAAAACAATTTACAATCAAGCAATCCAGCGATAAAAACTTCCAAAAACTTCATAAAGCAGCCTTCCAGCTTATAGGCTCCAGGAAATAATACTGGCAAGACATATGACCCCCACTCTGCCCGGGACCCCCATGCATTACTGAAAAACCGCCTGCTTTTGACCAACCACGAGGAATTTGGTCAGTCATCAGACGCACTGACTATGGTAGGTGTGCCGACTTGCTTCATAAATGGGGGAAAATACAGTACCATCCCCGAAATGTGACTGCGGTGCAGAAAGACTATCCGGTATATAATGGAAGAATCCAAGACAAGGTCGAATAATTGGAACTTTTACGATTTTCTGATGGCTCCTTACGCCGTAACAGACTATATTGTTAATTAATATATTCTTTTACAAATGTTACTGTGACTCTCATTTACACTTTAACCTGTAGGTACATATTTTATGTAATCTCTTTACAGCATAATTTGTTCTGACGTGTACAAACATATGATAAATAAATAGATTTCTAGAAGAGGGTACACGTTGAAATTCAACGGGGGTGGGCAGAAATAAATTGAGCATACTACATTGTTAATTTAGATATTCCTTTACAAATGTTACTGTGACTCTCATTTAAACTTTAACCTGTAGGTACATATGTTATGTAATCTCTTTACAGCATAATTTGTTCTGACGTGTACAAACATATGATGAATAAATAGATTTCTAGAAGAGGGTACACGTTGAAATTCAACGGGGGTGGGCAGAAATAAATTGAGCATACTACATTGTTAATTTAGATATTCCTTTACAAATTTTACTGTGACTCTCATTTAAACTTTAACCTGTAGGTACATATGTTATGTAATCTCTTTACAGCATAATTTGTTCTGACGTGTACAAACATATGATAAATAAATAGATTTCTAGAAGAGGGTACACGTTGAAATTCAACGGGGGTGGGCAGAAATAAATTGAGCATACTACATTGTTAATTTAGATATTCCTTTACAAATTTTACTGTGACTCTCATTTAAACTTTAACCTGTAGGTACATATGTTATGTAATCTCTTTACAGCATAATTTGTTCTGACGTGTACAAACATATGATGAATAAATAGATTTCTAGAAGAGGGTACACGTTGAAATTCAACGGGGGTGGGCAGAAATAAATTGAGCATACTACATTGTTAATTTAGATATTCCTTTACAAATTTTACTGTGACTCTCATTTACACTTTAACCTATAGGTACATATGTTATGTAATCTCTTTACAGCATAATTTGTTCTGACGTGTACAACAATATGTTAAATAAATAGATTTCTAGAAGAGGGTACACGTTGAAATTCAACGGGGGTGGGCAGAAATAAATTGAACATACCACATTGTTAATTTAGATATTCCTTTACAAATGTTACTGTGACTCTCATTTAAACTTTAACCTGTAGGTACATATGTTATGTAATCTCTTTACAGCATAATTTGTTCTGACGTGTACAACAATATGTTAAATAAATAGATTTCTAGAAGAGGGTACACGTTGAAATTCAACGGGGGTGGGCAGAAATAAATTGAACATACCACATTGTTAATTTAGATATTCCTTTACAAATGTTACTGTGACTCTCATTTAAACTTTAACCTGTAGGTACATATGTTATGTAATCTCTTTACAGCATAATTTGTTCTGACGTGTACAAACATATGATAAATAAATATATTTCTAGAAGAGGGTACACGTTGAAATTCAACGGGGGTGGGAAGAAATAAATTGAAAATGATGCTTTTATTATGCAAAGGAAATCATTCCAATCTGCTATTCGAAGAGTGATTTGCTGATATCAAGAAACTAAGAAGACTCAGAATGGTTATTAAATTAGCCGCAAGGTAGAATCCGGAAAAATTTTTAAGTTCTCCATTTTATGGGGAAAGAAACAATTCTTTTGAATGTCCGTACGTACGCATTACGCCATTGAATTGCGGGAAACACTCCAGCTCAGTTTAATGAGAACCATCGAAAAGTCACTCATGGGCATATTGCATTGACGCGCTCGTCATGAAGGTCCCGCTGTTATTACATCGTAGAGACCGGTGTTATGACGGTGTTTGTTCGAAAACCCCGATGAAATAAGTGAGATCGGCTGTAGGACTGGGAAGTCTGATCTAAATTCTCAATTTCCGTTAACTAGTTCTTGAACCCAATTTAATTGAGGCTACTAACCCTTAAATTCAATTAGTACATAAATGAGTATGCATTGAACATTTTTTCATTCACAGTAATTAAAAATTGGCCGTGTCGAAGCAACTCCGTTTGCTATACACCCATAAAATCGCTTGTGGGTTACAACATGTAGATTTAAAGCAATGGGAGGCTATTTGGCGGGCATTCACGTACTGTTATTACATCGTAGAGGCCGATGTAATGACGCTGTGATCGATAACCCCAATGAAAGAAGTGAGATCTGATTGAAGGGCTGATAGGTCTGGTCTAAATGCTCAATTTTCGATAAAAAATAGTTTTTGAACCCAGTGGTGTTGAGACTTCTAACCCGTAAGTATGCATTGAACATTCTTTCATTCAGAGTAATGCAAAATTGGCCGTGTCGAAGCAACCCCGTTTGCTATACACCCATGAAGGTGCATCGCTTGCATTACAACATGTAGTACATGTAGACCAAAGGGAGGCTATCTGGCGGGCATTCACGTACTCACATCCCTCTGCTCTGGTACTTAAAAGCTTGCTTTTCAGCCTGTCTTCCCCGCCTCTCAATCCTTCCCTGTGAAGCCTTTCTCGTCACATCCGAAACCCTCTCCTGTTTTGAGTACCTTTCAGGGGCGATGCCGCATAGAATCAGACGCGTGGCCTAATTAGCGGCTTCCTCACGGGGCGACCAGAATCCACCCTCACAGCCACTCCACATACCTACCCTTGGAACATTCCCTACTCTTAAAATGCCCACTCCTATCAGTCTACCACCTTCTTACTCATCATTTCACGTCCTCCCAACTCCCCCATCCACTTCAACTTCTGATCCGTCTTTGTCTCTTTTGTCTTCGCATTGGAGGCCGTTCTCAGATTATTAAGGTAGCTTCACGCATGGAAGTTGACTGCTATGGAAGGAGTGAGTCCCGCAAAAAGTTATTAAAAAGGTGAGATTACAAAATAACCCCCACAGACATATTAGCAAGTCGTGGATTCGAGTATCGCAGTTCTTTTTTTTAAGGACACTCCATCGAGCATAAAACAATGCTCCCAATCCGTATTGAAGTGCTCATGCCTTGTGTTCAAGGTCTGAGACAAATGGAAAGCAAATGCAGTGCTGTGCTGTAAAATAAGTATTGCACTAGAGCGAATGGAAAGCGCTGTATTGCTTCCATTCTTCTCTGCTATTTTTGTATATTCCTCTCAGAAACAAATAGTTTTTTTATAGAACATTTTCAGTCTTGAATTGCTGGCTAATACTTAGTAAATTTTTATAGTGCGCTTTTTTTAAAACCGTAAGTTTGATGATGCTGTTTCGTGGGTAACGACTTTCTTCCGCCTGTTCATGTTCTTCCTTTTCGCACGTGTAAGTAAATAAGGGGTGTCGCTCGGATGGGGATTCCATGCTAATTTTATGGACCATTCCCCCGTTCAGTGGACCGGCTCACCTCATTACCACCTGCAACATTTTATTCAAAGTGCGCGAAGTGGCACCACTCAATTTCGTTCCAGCTACTGCTGTTGAATCTTAATAAGTTGGCGCAACCATGCGAAGTAATAGGAACTCCGTTTTGCACTCAATGGAAGTGACATAATTTACCCACTCGTTAGCGAGCTTCCTAAGAATTTTTTAGCTTCATTGAAATCGGTGAGGCGTTAGTAATTCGATTAAAGAGCTTATTTGCCGGTATTCGACTTATTTTCTACATGGATGTGCGACGTTGCGATATTTCGAATTCGATATATTTTAACACCTGGCGTTTTAATTCTATTATGCACTACCACAGGATGTGAGGTTTCTCTTTGCATTTTCATGCCAATTGATAATGTCAGGCATCTTTATATACTACTGGAAATACGATGCAAAAAATGTAAAAAAATATATTAAAATCATTTGAAATATAATACGATGTCTTATGTGCATGCGATCTGAATACTAAGTTTTTTTACTCTTATTAAATAACTATTATTATTTAGTTACTAGTATTGCCTAAAAATGGTATTGTAATACATCCTGATCTGAATAATACGATTATTGCACATTTAAAATATTCTTTGGAATCCTAAGTAACTTTTGTCACGTAATTATGTGAGTTAATTTAGGCGCAGGAGAGGACCAAAAGAAAAAAGAAGAAAACCAAAAGGTTATTCAGCTTAACACATCAGGGATAATAATGGGACTTTCTGTAATAAATCCAACTGGATCCATAAATAAAACGTGATCTGAACTATTAGGCATCGTGCGTTATATTCTAAAATAATGAGATATAACGTGCGATATAACCCGATAAGTCATGTGTCGTGTATTTTGCAAGACTAACTTATATCGTTTAGTGGCACAGATATTCAAATGTAGCTCAAACCAATTAACTAGTGCTTTTTAAGGTGTTTTTCTAGGTATTTCTGCTTCGAAAAGAAAGTTTGAACGTTTGCTGAAACTTCACTGTCCTCTCATAGCCCCTTTGAGGTCATTCCTCCTTCCTTAATTACTTATTTTGTCCTAAAATGCATATTGCATACCAGTTTTTGTATTTTATGCATCGTGATTTGTCCAAAAGGGACTGAAATCATTTATCGTATTTACTGTAATGTACTGTAATGTATGATTGGGAAATATTGTTTTATTTTTCGAATTCTTCTGCACACAATTAACAGCTCTTTCGTTTCTTATTTCAGGTAAGGATCCTGAGTACATTCAAGAATGACGTTAAAGTACATACAATGCGGCGACGCCCATATTCACGATTGTGTGATTGCGTGAGTACATCTATGATATGATTGGACCTATGCTCATGTCATGTCCCACGGCGCAAATGTCTGTGATTTTTTTCAGCAATTATGGATATCGCACCCAATTTCTCGCACTATAACTCTGTCACGCGTTCCCATGGCGTAATGAACTCTGGGAGGAAATTGTGGGGACATTTAAAATACCATTTGCAACGATCAACAACGTACCGGGAGATTAGTTACTTCCTCATTACATAAAATTAATTAAACCACTGCTAATGGAACCAATAAAGGCGAGCACAGAGAGCTTAGCCATCCAAAAAGAGACATTCACGGTGAATATATGTTCATTTGATGGATATAGAACAGAAAATAACTGAATAGAATATTTATTTATTGTTCTGGGGTCACGCCCCTTAAGAACAGACAAAATAATGTATTCATAGTAATGCGAGTTATTGAACAAAAATAAAAAGTACCTATAAATGGCAAAGACGAATGGCGCAAGGTTGTATGAAACATTAAATTTCTACATAGAATTTGTACTATGCAAATAATAAACAGTTGACAAGTATGCAAGGTAAAGTGCGAAGTATTACATATAATGAAGTTAGAAATACAGCAAATAAGTTCATGATATAAAGATACAACTTCAGTATCGAGAATCGGAAGGTAATACATTATAATATTTTATTTTGAATATTGAGATAGAGGGACTATTTTTTGTATGTTTCGGTAGATTATTCCAGAGATAACATGCTGTTACGATAAATGAATTATGGAACTTAGTTGACTTGTGGCTAGGAAAATAAAAAAATTAATATAAAAACATAAAAGTATATATCGGATTTATCACTAGTTTACTAAATAAATGCGTTATTGTTGATATTCCAATGGACGGGTAGAACAGCAGCGCCGCAGTTCAAGTGACCGCACGGTTTTAGTGGGAACATCAGCAAACAGCATTTCTGTTGTGCTGGAATATGCCCCATTTACATTACAAGGGTTGAATGAGGTCAAACTTGGTGACCCTAACTTCCTTGCGTTCTACGATTTCCAATTTTTACCGTAGTAGAAATGCTGGTGACCTCTGGTGAAGAGTATGGAATCATTAAAAAAAAAACAACTGAAGCAACCTACGCGCTTGCAGCTCTACTGAACAGTATTCACATTTCGTATCTTCCGAGAACGTTATTTGAATCAATTCATTCTTCTTTGAATGTATTTGCTGGCTGTATTAGTCCAGGATAACTTCCATTTTCCTTTTCAGTGTAGTGCTACCGTTCATTCTGCTTGACCTTCCATTTTCTTAACCTGTATTTCACAAGGAGGTTAAAAAAGAACCTCCTTGGTATTTTTTTCATCTTAACCTCCGTGGTATTATCAAATTAATATAGATTTATTATATATATTTATAATATATTATTATATATTAATCTCATTTTAACCTCCTTGGTATTTCAGCCACTATTTCAACCGACTTCCGTACATGCATTTCAAATTCCGGTCCCCAGCAACAGCCCTAGTAGCTCCAACGTGGTAAACAAGTTTACTAGGGTTGGTGCAAACTTGCGTTCAAACAGCGAATCTCTTACTAGCATTCGAGTTACTAGAGTACAAAACCAGTGATGCTAACGGGGCAAAAGACGGATAGGGAGTTCATTTGAGCATAGAAATTATGATTGGTGAGTTAAAAATCTTGAATGATATGAAAGCAGTGATTTTCTTTTGTGATTCTGTGTCCCTTGATATCAATGTGACGTTTTTAACCCGGGAGTGGTCGCTAAGATACCTATCACGCGAGCGGGCGCGTGTGAAACTTTTTCTCACACTCAGATGTATCATTGATTATCTATCACAGAGCGCTTATTGGAAATATATTACACTATATTTAGATATGTTTTATTTCTGTAAATGATCATTTGAAACAATGATTTCCACAGGTACACAATTACTGATACAATTGCTAATTTGCTAATTTTACTGGCTATGATATCATTGGGTATAAATGAAGAAAATTACCATTTTCATGAAGAAATATATGTTTCTGAGGACATAGATTCTTATGACTCATAAATTTGCATTAAAATATCTGCTTTCCACGAAATAAATCAACTTTTGCCGCATGCTGTTAAAGTGTAACGCAACTGAGTGATACAGAAACAATAACGTCAGTGGTCGCGCGATGAGAAAAAGTCTCACACTTAGTAACCGACGGTATCAGACATATCATTACACAGCTGCGGACGCTTCATTTATACTTTTTGAGACGGTCGGTCCATAGGAAGAGATAAAAAGTCAGCTAGAAGGACAGGAAACTTATTCTAACTCATGATTATAAAGTGAGCACGAGTTTACATTTGGTGTGAGAGAAAACCTCATTGCGCGACCAATGGTGAGTTAATACTGAAGCGATGTTTCTATAGGGAATTGTTTCCTGCTACGTGGCAGAGAAAATATGCGACGATTGGTTGAACCGCATTCGCTATTTCATGCTGTCCACTAATCCATTTCCTCTCACGGCTGGCGCTTAGTCTCTTTCCTATAGGGTGACAGATGGTTGTGGTTATACTTCTTCGGGAAATAATTGAGCCGGATACGCAGACGTGTACGCAAGAGAAATCGTGCCACTCCTATGCCAAACGATACAGCATTAAATTTAAGGCCAAAGTGCATGAAAAAAATGTGGCCGTCGCGGGGCGGCCGACAGAAGTAGAACACTGAATATGGATAAAGCTGGCAGTGGCGAGTTAAAATTGTTATTTTAAAAACATAAATTATTAAATTAATATTTCTAAAATTATGCATACGAAAATTAAATTCAACTAATTATAATTGTATGAAATGCACAGACTTAATATATATTCATATAAGGTTTCAATCAGTGTCGTACGGTTTTAGGGTTTAAACCCTCCCCCAAACATGTTTACCTGAATTCATTTTCGTTCGTTTGCCTGAACTAGGGTTTAGAATTTTGCTAATTATGCTGAAAAATATAGTTAAATTGTCTTCACGAAAAGAGAATGTTAATTTAATTATTTTTTAGTGAATAATAATCTAAATATCATTTTATGACGAAGCACATAAATATTAATCAAACCCCCCCCCCCCCAAGAAGTTATCTCCCCCCCAGAAGTCAATCCTGCGTACGCTACTGGTTACACTATGATGTATACCTCTTGTGATATTATTCCTAATTATTTCAAAGCACTTATATATACGTAACCACAGGATGACTCAAGGTATCATGTTGTGAAAAGCCATAAAATTACGCGTAGAGAAAGTTAAAATACGTTTAATGTAGCTTTTATAACCCGCACAACACATGACAACCCTCAGTAACAATACAAAAACTCCTTGGCAACGAAAGTGATAAAAGCTTTAAATGTGCATAAACAATCGCGTAAAGTTCCAAATTTTCAGTTTATTTATCTAAAGAGAGAATACGATTTTAAAATTTTAAGTGCCTTAAGTAATTTAAAAGATTAAGGCCTCATTTTGGTAAAAAAATTTCTACCTTAACTATGAAATATTTAAGGTAGAGAAAGAAAAATATTCTACACGTAAATTCCGTCCGGGTGTCGCGTGATCACCCCATCCATAAAATGTGTTCCACTTTAAAAATCCAAGAGAAACTTTTGTCATAGACATGGGCTTCGGGGAGCTGTCCACAGTGCGGTTCTATATAGGGCGTGGATTAGATTATAATAAATTTGTGCCGACGCCTTGTAGAGCAGTGGGAGATGTGTGGCTATAAATCTTCGACCTCCCATCTCCGGAATATGAAAATTTATCTTTCCTTTTCATTACTCGGCTTTGCCGGTTGTATGGATTAATTTAAATAAATCCGGGTAAATTGATTTCACCAAAACAAATTCCGGAGGCAGTGGTCTAGATCTTCCTTGCCTCGCTATTCTACTCAATGTGTGAGGGGATCAAATTTTTTAGCATTTCGGGAGATATTTCTTTGTTCGATATACCAATTGAAATATCATCAATTAAATAATGGTAGCAGTGTGCATTTAATTTTAAATCTTTAATGCATGACTTAAGGTTTGTAAACACGAAGCTGAACATCCAACTGAAAACTATGCTTCAATTCGTACCATGTAGAGGGTGTTATCGTATTCGATGAAAGAATAGTATTTGATTATCAGCACAGTACCACTAATCCAAGGTAGTACGTCTCCCGTAACCAGAATGAGTCCTTTCTGCGAATGACGTCATCCGTTTGATTGGAGCCCAAGACGACTCCAGAATTAGCATAAGAATAGTGGGTGAAAGCTCGTAATTAAACTTTTAAGCTCGATCGTTAATTTTTTATGACCGACATAATGGAGTCAAGAACATATTTTTGTATTCGTTAGCATTGATTTACCACATATTTTTACCGGTTATGGTAAGAGTATTTTGAGATAACAATCTTGTTTACAGCGGAAATATCCCTAGCAACAATTTATGTACAAATGAAAGTTGAATTTTTTATCATTGTCATTAATCAAATCCACATGTCCTCCGTAAATATCTAGCGCTTGATGTAATCCAAACTACGCTACAGCGTTTGACCCAAGCGACGCGCAACGACCTACCTTGCATTAGTTGTACCATGGTTTTCAGAACTGAATACAGAAAAAAGTGCTATACTTTTTTTCCATTCGATTCTTAGATCCAACGACCAATCACACGCAGACCAATTGTTTCGAGAGAATACCGGTGGTGGGGCTGGAATGTACCAAAATAATCTTCGGAGGAACTGTTGGAACTGTAATCGAGAAATGTGCTCGTGGACTAAATAAGCCGACCAGACTGAAACTCGTTTAGAATGTTTTGTAAAGTAACTATAATATAGTAACTATTCCAAAACGATATGGCGCCATTATAAGGTGTGTAGATCAGTAGAAACTGGTACAGCGCACTCTGAACTGAAATTAGTATCGTGTAAACCTCCGAGGTATCGAATTCGAATGATGTCTCGAATTCGGTTACATATTTTCGGCACTGATTTCAATACTACGGTATTCCATTGCTGATCAAAGTGTCGTGTAAAAAAACCTTAATTAGTAGATATACGTGATCTCTACGTAACCTCGTATCTCTAGTAGATGGTTTGAGCGTTTGAGTGGGTCATTTTGAGCATATGCTATCAGCGAACACCTAAGACGTCACTTAAATTAATAATTTGATCTACGTAACAAAGTATTATGACTCACAGAGTATATGCAGATTGTCTGTGACATTCGATATATTGTGCGAACAGGCAAAAAGTTTTTTTCACGGGTTAAAGAACATTGACGGTGTTTTATCATCAACGACGACACTCCTGGGTTCGAGAAACATCTTTTGATAAATGTGCCATTCCAGGGATTTTGAACCAAATATATTAAATGTTTTAAAGAAAGAGCTCAAATTGGACTTTATTGAGCAATTTTAGATTGTTACTAGCCCTGATTTAGCTTTTGCAATGACAATGTGTTCCCTGCCCATTTATCCCTTCATAAAATCCTTCTTTTACGTTGATTTGACGTCTTCATTTCAAGTTCTCCTTTCCTCCTTTGTCCCCTCTCAATCTTCCTGCACTGTTTGTCAAACTTATTCCTGGTTCCCTCTCCTACCCATTTTTTCTCCACCCCTATGATTGTCATGACTATATAACCAATTGTATATATGAGGCAGTAAAACATTTACCTTGAAGAGGGCACAGTGTATCGAAACCTAGGTTGGTTTTCTTGTATCAAATAGTGCAGATTATATATTTACTAAGTTTTAATTCTTTATTATAGTGAGCGTTTTCTATTGAAGTTTTGCCAATCACGTCGAAAAGTTGGACTTAGTGGACGGTGTTCAGAACTGCAATATGAAGACTCAGCGAAACCACCCTTAGCAGTCGTGTGCATAAAAATATAAGAAAAATTATGACAATTTTGCGTTAATCCTTGATTCAGACGTGCGCGGGTGGTATTTTCTATTCTCGTTAAGTTAATGATACCATCAATTCAGAACGCGGTCGAAATATGGTAAGGATTTCCATGAACATATAATATTGTAAGATCATGAAGATTTTATTCGAGAAATAATCTGTTTAGTGCCTATGCGTAATCGTTTGCTTTCGTTCTCTTCTAGCTGATCCAGTGACTTTGATTTTCCAGAATATTTTCCGAGTGAAGGCTTAATCAGTCGACACTATCGATCCGCGAACAAGCCTAAATCAGCTCACGATCGAACACACATCCTCAATTATTTCCCACTCTTCAGCGGTGAAAACGTTAATTATCCTTTATTGATCTCATTCACTGCAACTGCTGCAAATTAATTTATATTTGTTCACTTGCAGCTTGAGCGGTACATGTAGTTCGATAGAAACTAATTGAACGTGGACTCTCTTCTCCAAGTTTTTCGTTTTGTGAAATTCAATTACATTGCATCAACTAATGACGCAAATCTCCTTTTGCAATGAATTGATGATATGGCAGGAACGATTTCAAAGATATAGTTTCTAATATGATGGAAGGATACATGTGTGTGCAATTACCAACAAATGAATAAAACCAATTGCGACCTTAGTAATCGAATTAAATTCTCATCATCAAGCCGGAAAGTGGGTTTTAATTAAAGTTTTATTCATTCGTTGAAAATTGTAATTGGTTTTCGCATTCATCACCTTGAAATTCCATATAATATTCCCGGAATAATTTGTTTATTTCTTTTATGATTGAAGAACAAAAGATTTATATGAGACTGAAACAATGATCAGACTGATTAGGTGTGGTTCGCACATAATGCCATTAGGGCATTAAACCATTGCGAACATGGTATTCTCGCAAAAATATATATTTTTTATTTATTTAAATTTTCAACAAATTAAAATCAGGCTCCGTCAGGCGAACGTCTGTCGACGGAACATAAATCTACAAAATCAAAAATTTACAAAGTTTTTCTTTGGACAATTCATTACAGCAGCTCAGGCTCTTAAATTACAATACATTAAACAAAAAATGCACCTTGATTTAGTTTAAAGCATAAAATTTTACAATTCCAATAACATCTGTCTCTGTATCGTCGCAATCAAAAAATACATTTTTAATTTGAACGGTGTTTAAAATATGGGCTCAGTGACAATATTCCGCGTTGCAATTTGTGTGTAGCAATAGAAATGTAATATTATATTAATTATTTTCCATTCATTTTTTAAATTAACAAATCGTTTTATTGTAACATCGTAAAGGAGGGGAAAGATTTCACCTCGTACTATGATGACACAGACGTTGAAATGCATAGTTTGGGAAAACTTGGTGAATAATCATTATCAGAATTTTCAACCAAAATTTAATTTGTTAAAAATTACATCTCACACGAAATAAAATCATTTCGATGCAATACTTCGCATAGATCGGATGGGATGAGTGATACCTATTTAAAGTTTGTGGAAATGCAGCCAAGTTTTCTGCATCAAATATTTCCTTGTAACTCAGATAGTATTTAAATTATCCGAACTAATTTTATCTTCTACGAAAGAGGAAAGTTGAGAAAAATAGATATCATTATTGTAATTCTAGCAATAATGACGTGATCGTATGGAATATAATGGCCACCAAGTTTGGGTATAAATTCAAGGGTAGCCAGCAGGGTAAAATTACTGTAGCCCGATGTAAAATCTTGCGAGGAATTCGTTAAAGGGTGAATTTGAAAGCGTTTAAATAATTCAAAATGTGAAAACCCACGAAATAAACTAATTTCATAAATAGATTTAAAAGTTTTTGAATAATTGAGAGAAATAACTGATGAAATATTGAACATTTTGTGCATCTCTGCGAAAATTCAAAATATCTCCAAAATGAGATAGTGGATGCCTACATGAAAAGGTTACCCGACAAAAGAGAATAACATTATTAATCTAAGATCCCCAGAATGTCCTCCACGGTACCACTTTCTAGAAGATTTTGAGAACGATGGAAGAGACATCCTAGTCAACGCCTAATTCAAATGTTCAAGCAGCGGGAGTTGACGGATATCCTTGACACACATGAAAACTTTTCAAGCAATAAATACCCTCGGTGATGTCGCGAACTCTAACTGTTGCTTAGTTATCCGGTGGAACCATTCCGAAATAGTTTTTTACAAGTCGCTCATAGTTGGATCCATTTTCCCTAGTTATATACTTTTATGTACACTCAGGTGAACCCGGATGGCAGCAGATTTCGGTGATGGTTTTTTTTTAAATTAGTCCCTCCGAGGTACCGAAAGAATAATGCAAAGAAATCGATTTTAAATTTTAAAAAAGTATTGCCCTATAATGGTATATTATACAGTTGAGCCTGCGCTCTATAGCCACTGTGCAAGAGTGGTTTCGGCACCAACTGGTGCGTGCAGTGAGCACAAAGAGGTTACTCTTTCTGGGGTCGTGCGGTCACCATGGGAACGGGACCCTCAAACCCACTCCCCCCAACCCTCCATCCCGATCAAGTGCCTCCTCCCGCGCAAGCGCCACATCCTCTCCCTCTCAATTCCCTTACCTCTTCTTTCTTCGCTTCCTCGACCACATCCTTCAACCCTCTCAAGTGTTTTGCTCCCACTGTCCCTTCCTTCCGAGTTCTCCCACGCCACCACCACGCGAGGGGGCTGCCTGGGCCTCTCCCGTTCAGCCGTTGGGCGCAGCCCTGCCTGCTCCCAGTGGATTTGCGTGATCCCGCCCGCATGAATCCCGTATGAACATTTACACACATTTAGCTTTTGACGACGACTACCACCGTCCTGTCAAAATAGTGTGAACGTGGACTTTGACGCATTCAACATTAACTCTAGGCGTGTTTGGTCGGACATGTTACGCATCGTTGGAAAGAGAATTTTTTTACTATAAAATAAAACGCATATTTGGACGATGCCATTCACCTACTCCATTTGAGACATCATAAATCAAATCACAGTACGGTAAAATCGAGAAGGTTGAATGGCGTCCACCCGTAATGCATTTAACTTTAAAAGCAAATGGATCCTATTTTCATCATATATAGTCGATACATTATAATTCAACGACATATGTCTTACCAAGCCTGCCCATTGATAATGAATACTGCGTCGAAGTCCAGTTTTATACTCTTTTGACGGCGATAGTAGTAGAAAGGCCGTTTTGGTTGCAATGCAGTGGTTCTAGACATTACTTTGTTGTCTCCCTTCCAATTTCTGTCTTTTTAATTTTAAATTCTCTTGAGGAGAGTGTCCCATCGGCCACAATGATTTTATCTTCTCACCACCGTTGTGTTTATCTATATAGTGTATTTATTCCATACCCTGCCCTCTCATCCTCTATTTTAACGCTCTATAGTTTCCCCTTTGAGGTAATGTTCAATTATGTGCGTAAGTTGATGAGGAATCCCAGCGAAGAAATGGCAAAGTTATAAGGATCTTGCGTATTTTTCCCGGTAGGGTTTAACCTCTAATCGGTTTAATGCAATTGGTAAATGAAAAGATAATATATATTTGTGTCTTCCTATTTTCCTAATAAAAGTGCAAGTAATAGTTCAGGTTGTCTTAAATAGAATAGATACTTAATAATATTTCTGGTTTTAGCATATGTACACATAAATCCTTCTTTAAAGTTAACTCTCAGTGAGAACAGTACAGTAGATCCCTCCAGCGAAATATGGTGTTAAACCTTGTTCTTGTTGACTTCAAGTGTTGTGGACATAATAATGCGTCTTCTTGTTTAGTTTTAGAAATATGCTTGATGCCCTGGGAAAATTACGGACGGTTACGGATGGGCTTTTGTTAGCATTAGAAAAAAGTTATGTTATAAATAACAAATTATCCGAAGATAAAATATAGAATATTTATTTAAAATGGTCTCTTTGGTAACGGTAGGATTAAATATTAAACGACTTTTGTTAAGCGTTTTCAAGCCGTATGAAAGGCTAAGTTCTGAGCTTTATTTAGATATAATGTTTTTTTAATGGCTTTAAAAGATATCCACCAAACATTTCTGAAGTGTACCATAAACCACCAGTTTTTCCATATGAAAATCAATTTCATCGCCCAGCACTCCAAGTTTTAAGAACGTTTTTCTTTCGAAAGGAATGAACTGTAAAATGATGACAAACGTGTTCCCTGCCCATCCCTCCTATTCAATACACTAGCAATACCTTCCCCCCCCTGCTTTACCCCTGCCCCCCATTGTTTCCAACCACCCCAACCCCTTTCCCTAAGGTCTCCCAAACACTTCCCTCTGTAGCAACAGCCGTATCTCACCTCCCGTCCCACTAAAAAACTCCCTTAAACTCGTTAAATTATTTCGCGGGAATCACAATGGACCTCTTTATCATTTATCCATGGGGTCTCAACTGTGTTTTATTTTCTTCTACCCGGGAACACCCTCGCCGGTCGACCGGGAACATTCTTTATCCGCTCGGGCCAGGCTGTTTCTTCGCCGAAACGGTGTTTTTCTACTCCGAGGTTACCTCACGAATTCAGTGGCCATCCGGATAAATGCTATTGATGTTCTGTGGTACCGGGAATGGTAAAATAGAATACTTTTACACTGAATTTCAAGTCTTGAAAGGAATAAGAACAAGTTTCGCCAAAACAGCAATATGTCATTGGAGATATAGCCAGTTGTCACCCTGAAACTTCATGTTGTCTCTTTCGTAAATCTTTCTATTTTTTTTAAATTTAGGTATGTTTTTAACCTAAAATTTCTAATAAAGTACTCCCTATCCGGCCTTATCACCCATCAAGTAATTCAATAAACGAATCCCATCTCAGCACCATATAATTCATCCCATATTTCCCCACTCCTAATATTCATATACATCCACGAAGTACCGACTAAGCTACTTCCAGAGTGTGTGGCACGTGGTGATTCCACACCATGCGTGGAATACTCTTTCCAGTTCAAGGTGAAACCTATCTCGCTTGCATGCTAGGTGCGGACCAAACGTCGGTCAGGAGAACAACGCACAGCTACACCAGAAACTAGGAGAGTACCATGGCATCGGGCATTCGGTACACGGGTTTGGATACCCAACAGTATAACCAATTCATTTACTAATTCTGCGAGATAACAATTCATTAAGAAAACAAAATCATGCGGGGCATTTCCAGTAGAGTGAGGAGTTAGTAACATTTTTATTTATAAAACGCGATTACAAGGTGCCTAGTGAGGATGGAAATTTCACAGGAAAGATCTATCGCAACTATTATTATTTTCCCCGGAATGATTGACATTTGAATATATTGGTTCTGACTTCTGTGTAATCTTATCGACCGTAATATGTTAGCAGCCTATGCTGGGTTTATAAATTTTCCTGTGTTTTATGTTTTGGCAAAACTGTTCTATCCAGCCTGGGGGAGTGATTAAAGGCTTTTTGAAGTGCAAATTTATGACGTTAAGGAAAGAAAAATTTGATTCAGGAAAGAGTCTTATGTGTTTGTATTCTCAATTGCCCACGGGTGTCCTGAAGTCGATTTCGTCTCATTCTCGTCAGATTTGTTGACCTTAGCACATTTATCGAAGCGTCCTGTAGATGTTTATATTTATTGTTCTTTTCCAAACATTAATTCAATCAGCGGACTAGTAATGATAATTGCTCATAATGGCTGCATGATCTCACCTTCATTAGGCGCCGTTTGGCTAAATGCCTTAACAAGGTGAAACTAGTCGCAAATATTAATAAAGAATTGAAAAGTACAAATTTGTGTTATTTTTAATGGATAGCAGTCACTTCCACGAGTCGCGCTTGAAACCATCAAATTTTTAACACCAACGTGCTCCTATGTATTTAATTCCAATACGTATTGCAAGTGTTAGGTGCTCATTGAAGAAGTTTTTCATGCATTACTTATTTGGGCCCTACTTAAAAAATATATTTTAATTCTACTCTACGAAACCTTTGCATAATGATCACATCTTTATATCCCGCAGAGATTATATGTACTTTTGTAATAGTATGTACAGTTTATGATGCTCTTAGAAACCATGTAATTACACCGACAAAAACCGGGCCCGGAAGAATTCCCTCTGTTTCATGAAAAAGCATAAATCGTCGTACTCATAAAATATATCAGTATTTAAATAGGTTTGTATACCGCAGAACTGGTAGCCGCCATAGGAAGCTCATCGAACTAACCTGATTGGCAGTCATCTCAATTGGTGACCATTCAAAAGCGTCTGCAACCTCCCGGCCCATCACAAGATTATTGTGGCGACTCAGAGAAGGAGAGAGAAAATTGCAGATAAGAATAATCAGCTTATGTTAATGAACGGCGATGGTAGTTTATAGAAATCGGCGTATCCAAGGATTCAGCCCCCAGTCTCGTGGCGCCAGGAGTTGCTTCCCGTTTTACGAGGCTCCTCCTAACTAATTGGGCCGTCCTGCAATAGTAATCACCGGCTGCCTCCAACCTCCTAATTATGTCGTCTTTGATGAGTCATTATTGCCCATATCGGTTGCGGACGTGGAATACATGTTGAAGAGCGTGCCCTCGGGCAGTAATTTAGCGCGTGCCAAGTTCCCCATATGTCTGCTAAACATTCATCTACATATACGTAGAACGTTGAGATCCACACGAACTTCTGAGGAGCTGAGGCAGGGATTGTCAAGACACTACCCACGAAGGTTCGGAAAGGGAAAAGAAATTGAAACAAGAGAAGGTCATAAAGTGAGATTTTTATTTATGGATTAGTTCTACTTCTAACTTCAGTTACTTTTGTAAAATATATCGGACGTATCAGGTCAAGCGTTTTATTATATTTTATATACGTAAATGAAATATAATAGTAATTTTTTACTAGTTGAAAGTACTGCTGAAACGGGATAAAATGTTGGCGAAGTGGCCAAAAGTAAATAATTAAATGAAAATTATTGTTTTTTATTGAAAATAATATATTTAACAAAGTTAAGTGTATAATACCTAACTGTCAGAAATTTCTTTGTATAGGTACAACAAATTTGGTGAAGCCAGCGGAGCTGCTATTAAGCAGTTTCCCTTGTGTGTATTTTTGAAAAAAGCATACTCTCGCGACATGTCTTAGTTATTGTAGAATGGAAATGGGAGCTCACTTTACATCTATTGGCGTACATCTGAACCATTACGCCTAAAAACTGAATCATACGTACGTATTCGTAACCCTTTATATTGTAGATAAATTATAATAGTATAAAATGAACATTCTTCAACTTTTTATTTTTGATGAAACCTATTTAAGCCTTTTTTAATGAGAATATTTATTTTTTATTAAATATATAAACAAGTTTTTTTACATAAACTGAGGTTGCAGGCGTGATGGAGTGGAAACGGAACATAACTGCAATTAATGAAAAAAGAGCAATTTCCACAAGTATAACATAGTGCAATAAATTTCATACTTGTGGAAATTGCTCTATTATCATTAATTGCAGTTAGGTTTTTTTTAGTTGATTAAAATAGCATTTATTTCCATTTGATTTAAAAGTAATTTATGCATATAGTTTACCGAGCAAAGCTCGGTCGCTCAGTAATAGATATAGTGGGGGGTTAAAATAAAACCCTCCCCCTCAGCCTGAAACTCGCGTGGTCAGTTTTTTAGAGTAATCTTAGGATAGCGTAAAACCTCCGAGTCTCTAGCGGCTGCCAACCTAGTCCTTCCATCAGATGCGTTACACGCCCTAAGGATTATATGCGTCTAAGGAATAGGAATAAGGATTGGGTGATTTTTAATCGTATTTTAACAGTCTATTTTGTTAATTGTAGCCATTGATTGTTCATGAGAAGTCGGAATTTTCGTACCTGCCAATTCAGTAATTTCTCTTTCATATTTCCTCAAATCCACCTGTTTTAGAGGTATTGTGTGAGATGAAAATAATATACCCCGGGTCACCCTTAAAAGTTCATCACCTGAATTTTACAAGTAGTCTTTCCCCAGAATATAATCTCCACGTCTCTAGAGTCTGCCAACCTAGTCCATCCCTCATCTGCATCACGGACTATTTTTGCTCATAGCAGTTTCAACGAATCCCTTGTCATCAGCATCTTAGGCTTCCAGTTTCAGTTAGTTTCGTCTAGTTTCCCTAAAAATGACGTTGAATGGTACCACCGTTGTTGGTTTTACGCAGTTCTTCATTCATGAATTCATTAGATACAAAACATTTTCTTCATGTCTATTCACTCTCGTTTTGCCAGTGCAACCATGATGGTCATAATGTTTGTGAAGGAATTATAAAGAGTATAATATTGGCAGGGAGTCTAATTCCTTGTCAATTTGTGAAAATTGATAGGTCTGTTGACGAGTATGAAGCGATGTGAAGCGAAGAATGTGAAGGGGTGAAGTAGGCCCGCCTAAAGAAATGCAACAGTTTGTCACAGGGTCTAATTGAAGTGAATATGGGAGTAAATAACCGCAGGGGATTGCTGAGGTGAAATTAACAATGGGTAATGTCGATGGAATGACTTGAGAAGTAATATAGTGAGTGCTAGTTAGCGTCATTGGATTGGAAAATAACAGGACAGGCTGAGAGGCTGCAAGCAACATTAAAAACGATAACCTTCGGTTTGCTCTGGGTTCATCCTCCATAGTCATATCCGAAATATATTCTTCATACAGTTCTATTCTGTAGTTATCGTGTCTCATATCAATCCATTACTTGGCTGGAAGGTTTTTCTCAGCATTAACTTGTTTAAAGACTTAATTATTCATTTGATGCGTTATTTCAATTGCCTCAATTTTGTCATCACGCCCTTTTACAATTCGAATATTGCGCAAAAATTCCTATTTAGGTTTTTTTGCATCTGCTTTAATTTCTATAAGAAAAAAAAGAAAATTCAGCGGCAAAATTCTTCAATGTTTTCTTAATGTGTTACTCGTGTACTCTGTGATGTGTTATTATTCTGCTTTTCTGTATATTTTTTGCTACCTATGTTTCGCTCCCACATGTAAGGGTAGGTATTGCTGTTGTTTTTTTAGTTTTAATAGGGTGTCTATTTTAGTTTTTTTCTATTATCTTCTAATGGTTCTATTTATAGCAGGAATTTTGTTAAGCTTTTGCTCTAACACCTATACTGTAGTCACTTGTTAAGTCGCAGCCTAGATATTGAAAATGTCGTCCTCCTCTAATACTAAATCACTCACTTCTGTTATTGTTCTAGTTGGTTGAGTTTCAAATAAAGCCATAGTTTTGGTCAGATATTTTCAAATTGAATCCTGAGTACATATGTTTCAGTTTAATTGTTTCCTTAGAGGGGTTTCATCATTTTTGCTATGAGAGTAAAATCTTCAGCATAAAGAATTATTTTTAGTATTATTCTTTTATCTAAATATATTTTTCACTTAAATACCATTCTCCATCCGTGATTGATATCCGTGATATCGTCAATGGGTGTAAATTGTTATTTATAGTTCATTAGTAGTTAGTAGTTCAATGATACTATTCTCTAAGACAATCTCTTCAGTTAAATAAATGTTTACTCAGCTAATCGAGATAACTACGTTTCAATACCCTGTTTAAACTTTTAATTTAAACTGCCAATTTAAATAGAGTTTTCGGCATGCTTTGGAAAATGACGGTCAGTAAAAAATGAAAAACGCTAGTTATCTAATTTGTTGTTCAACGGTACAACATTCCGTAAATTTCTTATTTCCCGTTCTATTAGCTAGATAGGCACCTTTATAAACTGGAAAAGGAAACAATTACAATCATCAAACAATACGATAGTGATTGGAGATGATTATTTATTCGCCAAGAAAATCAGTGGCACCTGGACTGAAAAACACCGAAGTGAATTTGTCTCTGGACCTTTCTTGCTCGGAGCCCATGTTTTTGGAGAGCAATTAGTTATTTCCTCGCCGTTAATAGCCCTTGAAGCTGAGGACGCTGAGTTTCCCAACCCCTGCCGCGCCAGTCTCGCTTCAACTTAATCTTTTATGATCTATACATAAAATACAAAGCATCCGACCCATAGCGGATTAACAAGGCGCCTTGTAACTAAATTAATGTCATGCCTCGTTCCGTGGGAATGTCGCACCAAAGTATCTCGACCAACTGGATAAACATGTCCTTCTCCTCCGTTTGGTCCACTTCAATTACGGAACAAGCATTTAATCAGTTTACGCCCAGAACGCAATTCCGTTTAAATTTTGCGTATGATCTTCTCAGCGCCTGATGGAAGGTGAAACATTCACAAAACAGTCAGAGGCGGCTCCTATAGTGGATTAGTTATGAGTAAGTGGTATGCAATTCCTAACAGTTCCCGAATGTGGAGAATATTTGCCCCAATCCTTCAAAGAATCATATCCTCTGTAGAAAGGCCGTCACTAATGTAGTCATGCCCGTACTTAGTGTATTCATGCAGAAGAAAACAATACGTGTACGATCCTCAATACTGGGCGGCCTTCTAATGATTACCTACTTAATGGCATGTACTTACTTAGCGTCTCGCAGAAAACTTTTTTGTGAAAGAGGTTTATAATAATAATAATTTCTCTATAGGTAACAGCTTTCGCCAATTACTACATATATATTACACACAGCCATGCCCTGGATGGGGAAAAAGTACCCAGGCGGGACTCGAACCTTGGGGTTGGTAGGCAAGAACGTTTACCCCGCTACCACCGAGGCCGACAAAGTTTGTAAAATTCTTGTGTATAAATACCTTAAATTAGGATGTTAAAATAAATAAAATGTAGGAATAAGTTTATTAGTTATGGTAATTAAAATAAAATTGCGAAAATTATATAAATAACACTGTATATAAATAAGGAAAGCCACACAAAATAATCACACGTTTCTATTGAAATAGAACCAATTTAAAGATTTAAAGATTTTCATAATTTTCAAGTGGATAATTCGCAACTAGAAAATGATGTGCAACGTCACTAGTTGTACAGTAAATCCTATTCCGCATAGCATTGCAACGCCTTCATTAGTACATAACAGTAACACAGGAACTGGCATAAGACTATTTCAGTCATGGGTTGATAGGGGTAATTTATTTTGATGAAAATATTGTCTCGGACGGTTTAGTCTCGTATGATTGTTGATTATATATTCCACGAAAGCCAAAAGAAGTGAAAAAATGTCTTCTAGTTTGAATCTTGAACAATATTCGCGGTTTCAAAGGTTTCCATTAAAGTTCTGAACGGGAGCGTCGAACTCTTACAAAGAGTGAACTTGACAGCTTCACTTCGTAGAAGTTCATTATGTTAGTAATCATGATTAATTAAAATACTTATTACTTTTCAACAAATGTTTTAATGTACGACGCGTTTCACCGATTTACAGCGTCGTCAGGTACAGAAAGTTGGTTTTATGCGTTAATTGTTGTTGTAGTTTGAGGGAGGAGGGGAACAAACAAATATTCGGGCAGGGTTGAGAAAAACACGTTGATCAAGGGCTGGTGAGGTGGAGAAAGTTAATTTCATCAGAAAGGAGTGAAGAGGGATGCGGAAATAATAATTCATTACAAAGGTTATTGGATTGTTTGATAATTTCTATTTGTTCAAGTGCGTCCATTTTCAGGCCTTTTGGGAAGAACATGTAAAATTTGGGGTATCAAATCGCTCGTTTGATTGTTTTGAAGTATGTAGGTGTTTAGCAAAAGGTGAGGTGGAATCAGTTTTTTCCCTCCTCCCCCTGACTACAACAACAATGGATTGTTCCTTCTGTTCTTCTATAGCCGACGATGCCGCAAATAGGTGAATCGCGTCGTACAATAAAAAATTTGTAGACAAGTACTAAGAATTTTAATTAATCATGAGTACTAACCTTACAAAGAGCTTTCAAAATCATTCCCAGAGGGCCCTATTCTTTGACGTCTTTTGTTGTTGTTTCTGTTGTTCAATCTCACGGTTCACTAGCCCCCCCCCCCCTCCCTTCTCCCCTCCCCGTGTCGCCGAAGATTTTTCATCGCCATCCCTCAGGAAAGCGATGTAGTCGATTAGATTATCAGATTCGGGGAGAGGGCCAAAGCTAATTTCAAGGAGCAAAAAGCTCCGTTCCGGACCTTTTAAACCGTTTGAGCCGAGGAGAGAATGCGTTTCATCCCCCTCCCACCATAACCTTCCCTTCGCTTCAACCGGCGCGACGCCCTAGGAGGCTGCCTCCGCCCCCGAATTTTAACACCCCTCTCCACCCCCATCCCCCACCCCGGTCCCGCTGTCTTCTTATCTTCCCCTCCAAATCTTCTCCTCCCGACTACCTCCTCGCCTCAGGGCGTGATAGCCTCCTCCTCCTCGTTTCTTTCTGCATCTCTCTCTTCCCTCTTTCGGTCCCTTTGTTATTCCTCCCTCGCTCACTAGAATATCCACTTTCACCCACAACTGAGTAGTATCACTCCCATTATCTCATCGCTCTCTTCCCATGCTTCTTCAATCATTCCCTCCGTCCTTACCAATGCGTCCAATAAGTTTGCTCCGTCTATTTTCCTGAGCTTTCATGTCTTCTCCGTCCAAGTGTTTGCATGGCTTCCTCACTGTCGGTTCTCTTCATCCTTTTTCATCTTCGTCGTTTTCTGATAGGCTCCAAATTTGCGCAGCATCCAATATTCTTTGAACCGCTATAGCTATCGTCCAAGCTTCATAGAATTACAAGAGCATGTTCCAAGTATCATTTAATGAAGTACTTCCTTACTTACTCATACTTACTCGCATACTCTTGCCCATACCAAACCTTACGTTATTCAAGCGATGTTATCTGTATTAAAGATCTAAGGTGTATAATTTAGTACCCGATTCTTGTGTTAAATCAAAATCTGTGAATGCAGGATCAAGTGTACAGTATTGGAACTTATTAAAGAATGTCTAGGGGATATCTTATTATAACTGAGTTAAATATAACTTAATAATTGTTTTTACTTAATTTCACTAGTTGTAGCGCTCTAAAATTAAATGTCGTATTTTCGTAATTGGCGTGATTACACCTTAGGATGTGGCGTTATTACCCATGTAGCCGGATAATTACGCCTGACTGCACAATTTTGCAAAATTGTCTAAAACACGTATAAGATTATGCAAAGGTAATGAGTCACCATAAACTTAAAGTACATGTAATAGGCTATAAAGTGTACAGTTGATTTTTATCCATGCTACTAAATTCGCCTGAAGCAATGCAATTCGTCTTAATATGACGTTCATGATGAGAAAACCACCTATGTTATTTCCACAAAAGTCTATTACGCTGGCACGACGCGCGTTTCACCACACTGCACTGTGGCATACTTATTTGCTGGCACATGAGTATGCCACCGTGTGGTGAAACGCGCGTCGTGCCAGCGTATTAAAGTTTTGTGGATATAACAAAGGTGGTTTTCTCATCATGGATATCCATAATTTCTACGAGGTCAGGGCTGATATCATCAGTTTTATTAATACGATGTTATTACCCCGGGTGACCTTACATACTGATAAATTGAAATAATTTTGTAAATCCCTTTTACATGCGCTATGTGTATATGAGTTCCTTCATAACCAATGACTATTTGATTGTAGCCATGGCACAGGCAGATTCCTAACTACAGCTACCTAACTACAGTACATAGCTACCTAAATTACTCTGTAATTTTCAATGAAAGGAATGATTCTGTTGGAGTAATAAACAAACAATATATTTCAGAACTTGGGATTTTGCCTCCTAATAGACATCTTCTGTAGAATGCCTTCTTGGATTGTGCTACTCTGCTCATCAAATATTTCTCACATTTTCCTTGTGATCCTACTTTCCAACGAGCAAAATGTTTTAACTCTCTGCAGTTTTTGATGCGCTGATCCCAATGTCACTTTCTCTTCAGAATTAATATCGCTGACCATAATTTTTGTTTTTTTTTATTTTGTATTTATCTTAAGGCTTTATTTTTTCAATTTTTTTCATGTAGGTCAGCGCTTTTATAATAATTTTTTCTTCTACGCTGAAATTGCCGTGCCATCAGCAAATCTTGTCTCTCCATACATTCTGATTGTCTCTCCATGCCCCTGTATTTCTATTTTCCTTATTTTTTCTTGACTTCATTAATCGATTTTTCAACAAAAATGTTTCCTTTTGTTGAATGAAATGTTGCTCAAACAAAAATGAAGATTTATTCCATTAAAGATAGAATATAATCTTGTACCAAATGCCCCCAACAATGTTTCTATCCATATTCTCTGGTCTGGTTATTTCGTTTCTGCTATCATTTGTTATATCACTTTTAATTAAAATCTTCTCTGCCTCACATTTCTTCTGATAAGAAGGGTTTCCTTTCACGTTTTTGTAATCATGCATAACAGCCCCTTCACATATCGTCTGTATCGTTTTCCCTGATGCGACAATCTTTTCGTTTATGGGCTGGAGATAATGCGGTGTCTAGAAATGTGGTTTCTCATCCGTAGGTCCTGGGTCCGTAGTGGAAATGATTTTTCAGTGCACTCCCAATCCTTTTAGTACCACACTGTAAACCCTAAAGGTGCAGTACTTCGAAAAGGACTTCAAACTGTTAGGCCGTTGCCGCCTTTCGATATGAGATCGCCAATCTCGACAACAAGTATCTCTCCATCCGTTCCTCTATCTCCAAATGTTTGTATGCCTACCAATCTAACCATATGAGCTGGAAATTTGATATAAGCAATCGTCGGTGACCTTACTTTGCAGATAGAATTCATTATTCAATACAAGGATAAATAATGCATAATTGTATCATACCTTTATTTTTCTGACTCGACTGGACCGGTCATAGGTAGGTTATGGACTTAAGCATGGCTGCATATGCTAATTAAATCCAATAGGCTTACTCTCATGCCCATTGTCACTCATGCACAATGACACCAATGAGAGGGGGAATGTATGACTGAAGAAAGGCGGGGAAGAGCGTATAATCTTTCATGTTTTCAAGGCTAAGAAGGAAAGACAAAAGTTATTACAGCCAAAGTATTTTTTAAACACCGTAATGAATATTGAAAAGGCGACCTTATAAGATATTGTCAGTCACTTTATTTAATAAATAATGACTACTAAGTACTCGGATATCCATGCAAATCTGGGATACTTCATTAAAAATGGATTATCAGCGCTACACGGTGAAAGCCTATGCAAGTAAATGCATTTTGCTCTACGTTTAAAAACGCGTGCATATGCGGTCACTACCGACAGTCAAAAAACGACGAAACCTCTGTTGTCGCCAGAAATTTCTTTTATTACTTCGTGCCAAGTATATAGCGTTAAGGCTATCTGTTCTGTAATTATTTTCCGTCAAGTGGATATTTGCTTCTACTGTTAAGGATGTTTCGACTGACGATTGCGTTTCGTCTTAAAAAGGAAAAAAAAGGTCTCTTTTTTTTCGTATATTTCAGCGTCATGCATCCATGGTGTTTTAAGTGGGTGCGTTTTCTGGGAAATAACAATAAAGGAAGGATTTCCCGGCAAGCATTTCTTTTCCTGAATCTTCCAAACATTAGATGCCAATAATAGTTATTTTTCACGTTTTCCGTTTTTTCCCAAGCCATGAATGGCAAACTTTGTTGCTTCCAAGAAAGCTATAAAACTCTGGTACTTCAGTTCTTTAATGGGCTTGTCGTTTAAGTCACACGATTGCTTTTGCCATTCCTTTTACAACTTGCATGGTCACTGAAATTTTGACGCGTGTCCAGGCTTTAATGACGAGTTTTTTTAGTTGGCTGAGAAGTGTGGTTAAGACGTTGGTTTATACGTTTTGTTTTCCCCAATCCCATTTTACCTTACATTATTAACCGTATATATTGTGTCTGTCCTCCAAAGTATTTCTGTAATCTCCAAAATAGGGAACATGCACGATAAAAGATTGTTTCTACTCCTTCCAGTGTTTTCCGCTGTTAATTTTGCTAAATTTCATCGAGTAGGTACACTAATTACATCTGCCTCAAAAACATTTCTTATACTTAAGTTTATGTTCGCATGGTTTTCTTGTTATTTTACAGTTGTTTTTAAAAGATTTTTTGACGTCTTTCACGGAGCTTACGAACTTCGAGCTTGCATGCAAAATAGCAAATTTGCCAAATAATAACCGCCTTTTCTTATGTGGTGGTGCTCTTCAGAGGGGCATTGTAAAATAAATGTCGGTGTTCTGAAGAACAGGCCGCATCAGAAATGTAACGCAGTGTTACGTTGTATGTTTTCTTATTTTTTTTAATAGATGTATTAATCACCTTAAAATTTTTAACAACACTGCGAAAACACCGTTTGTTTTCTAGGCGTTTTCGGCGAGCGACGTGGAACAAATTAGTCAAGTTAACGCATGAGATATATTTATTTATTTAACTACTTAGATTTTCAGTCATTAAAAACAATATTCCTTCGTCATTAATATCGCTCTATTATCTTTATGCCTTTTACAACTGCTTAGATTTAAAAACTAAATACAAATGTAGCCTTTATAATGGCAAAAGAAAAATCTTTAAATCTTTAAACAGCTTCCAAATTAAGACGCCATTTCTCCATCAGTGAAGTGCAATTCTCATCAAAAATTGTTTTTTTTAGAATATACTAGAATATCTTCTTGGTATACCCGACAACATCGGCGAAAGTTTGCGTATTCCAATAGAGGATAATGTTAGTTGCAAGATAAGATTTATAACTATAGAGGTAGTTGTTGTAATGTATGTTTCCCCTGAAATTCCCACTTTCTTCTTATCCTTCCACCCATTTTCCTTTCAACTGCCTTCCTCGTATCTTTGCTCTTGGCAAGTAGTTGATCTGGAGGCAGCCGGTGGTACCAATTGCGCCCTAATAAGGTCGTTCGTATGCTTTGAACCTCTTTTAGTCTCCCTCCTCTGTTCCACCAATTCTCTTTTCCTCCGTTTCTCTACAAGCGTGGTTAATTTTCTCGTCGTAATTGAAATTAATTGGAGTTTTCCTCGTCTCCATCCCTTCCGTGTCGCATTTTCCCACCACACCGCGATACCTTGCAGCGATTGAGAAAGAAGTTGCTTCTGCTCTGAATCACTTTCGTGTTTCTCGTACCTTAATGCATGAGGGCTCTGCGGAGGTAAGCCGTTGTGCTTTAAGTAATAATTATGCTTGCAATTTTGTGTTTAACACTCAGTGAACGTTTCCCGTTCTTTGAATTTAAACTTTTTTAGGGCAGTATTAGGCATAGTTTTTCCACAAGAAGTAAAAATTGAATCGACAACGTTTAGTTTCATCAGGCGATACCTCGTGGAAAGACGTTAGTATTACATTGATTGAGAAATCAATTCATGTGCTCACATATAACTCATTGCTCAATACTGTGACCAAGTGTCATGATAGCGTATAGATATATATGTGAAAAAAATTCTCCTTACCTACCTGTTCAAGAAGTCATGAAGCTAGCTGCCAGTAAAGATTTGCGTAAAAAAATGACACTGAAATCGTCCTTAAATTTTACTCAACTGAGTGCTTAACAATATGCGAATTCCAAATGAATTTAATATGTGCCGCAAACCTTCTATGCTCGGATATAATCTAAAGGTATTTATAAAACAAACTCAATTTTCATTCAACTCAACTGAAAAACTGAAACTCAACGCTTTATAGACTTCCAAACTCCATTAGGGATTTGAACAAAATTTTGTGTATACGTTCCTCAGGATCTAGAAATATTAATAAGATATATTGAAAAGGGCCCAATGTCCCTATGGACCGATACGTGGGCCCTTATTCAGTCAATATTTTCTTCCATAAGAAAAGCATTGGATTCGACCCAGAGGTTTCATTATTGCTTTTTTATATTAATTGCACTCATGATATAGGCTTGGAACTATTAGTACCGGTTGACTGAGAGAACATAATTTTTAAATAAATAAACTTTTGCAAAAGCCACTTCTTTTCTTCCGATTGTGAAGGTGAATCGGAACCAGAATGCATGGATTCAGGTCCACTAATGTCGGAAGAGGAGTTAAATAAGACCAAGCTTAACTTAGACAACCGCCTTGATGATATGCTGAGTGGTAATCTCTACGCGGAAGAAGAGGAAGACGATGAAAAGGAAGATTTAATTTCCTTTTTAAGTTTGCATTCAATGGCTTTCCGCAGACATCTGGTAGCTGACCGAATGTTTTATCCATGGAAATATTCTCTTATTCCAATGTTTGCACTTACATTTTTATTGAAGACAGGTGGCTCAAGCTGGAGTACACCAAGGTGATATTACTAAAAGAAGTGGTTTTTTTAAATGTTTATTTATTTAAAAATTTCAATGATATACCACATAGTTACACTAGAAACATTTTATTTGAAGAGAACATAGTTTTTAATCCTTGCATTCAAATTTCGTTTGTGCTAAGATTTTGGCTAAAATTTTAGTTTCTTGCACCAAAATTGGAAATTTTTGCACAATATATTTCAATAATATTTTATTTACTTGGAAACCGCAGCTTAGGCTTGGAATGAGAATTTATTCACGAGGCACTTACGCCTCACGTTAAGAAACAAACAATATAACAGAATTCCCGCGAGATTTTAGTTACGTTATTTTTCATCCCAAACTCTTCACGTGTGGGTAAACTGATTGCTGCATAGATAATGTATTTGCCACGTTTTTAGGGAGGATTCCTTTGATCCTATGCAATAATTTTTTTTCTTCCCGTTTAAATTCAACGGCCACCATATTCTAGTTTTATAACATAGGTTACCGAAAGCTTCTTTTTGACGGGAGAATTTAGTCGCTCGCTGGGGCGCTGCGCTAGGACTATTGTAAGCGTGGACCGAAGGTTTTAGACGTTGGTGTGAAAAAGGATGGAATGATTTGGCAGCTGAATGGAGAGTAAATCAAATAAGAAAGTGCGCAATGGTCAAGAGAGGGAATACGGATGATGTGAGAAACTAGATAGAGGCGGTAAAAGAATATGGAGGGCGTACTGAAATATTACATAAAAGTATAATGGAGGACGTACTTTAAAGTGTGATTGAAGAGAGAATTCTGTGTAGGAGTGGGAGAGAAATAGAGGACTCATAGACGGGGAAAACGATAGAAATAGCCTGGGGATAAGTGGTGTCTAGTATCGGGAGTTGAACCACAGGTGTTTCCGGACCAATGCGCAGACCACTAGACGGAGAGAATTTCCTATTTTTGATTCTTTAGAAACTTTCTATCGGTTATTGTGCGGTTCATCAAGGCACTTGTAAGGCTAATCCGTCCTTCAATGATGCTTCACTGAGGCTGTCCATAAGAATGGATACTAAAAACTTCCGCAGTCATCCTATAATCTGTCAAAAGAGCTATCAGTAATGTCTGCATACACACATCAACCTGCGAGCCGCAAAGAGAATGCGGAAAATGATGTTGGGACACCAGCCATGGATAAGGAAGGAAATATAGGAATATGAGAAAAAATAAGGAATTAGAAGAAGGAAAGTTGCTAATTCTGCGTGGATATAAGGAATTTTTGTACCAACCAGTTCGTCAATTTATGTCTCTTATTTTGCAGCGTCTATGAATCCTAGAAATATAGTGCGGCATTAAAATGTTATCCTCCGCGTCACCCGAAAAATCTCGTGATCTGAATTATTCAATTAATATACGCGTAGGGTATAGCGTCCGAGTCTCATTTGGCGAAATACATACGAAGGTGAATCGAATGTTTAGTAAATGGGTACTCGTTGAAACACTTATGAAAAATCCTTCTGTAATTCTTAGACTTTTGAACGATTTCAAATGAAATCCGGCTAGTAGGGATCTTCAATTAGCCACACGGGAAAACAAAACCTTTCCGCAACCAAGCCTTGGGAAGCCTTAAAAGGTTTTAATGCCGGGAAGTTCCTTTACGTCAGGTGAATAAGTCAGCCACATGCTTGTTTGCGTGGGTTGGAGAGCAGTTTTTTCCTCCTGCTCTAATCCGCGGTACTTTATATTTTAATTATCTCCCCACTTCTTTGGGCAATTAATTGCGAGAAAGCGGCGTTTTTGCCGTAACCCTGGCTCAAGTAGGGACGGGACCCTAAGGGTATACCAACTTCTTTCCTCCCCGAGGATAGGGCGGGGTCCTAAGGGCTCTGGCTGTCCCTTGGACCGTGCAATCGGGACCTTTTCGCGACATGTGGGGGTCCATGTGCGCGCGTCCCTTCTCCTCCTCTCCTTCAGGTTGCGCAAGACAGCCTTCTTCTGTTTCCCGCCTCTTTAGCACGCCAGTGACATTCCGGCCGTTTGTTTGGTACAACCCTGAGGTCGTGGAGAAACGGTGAACTACGTGGCGCTGCATGTCGTCAAGCCCATGAGCGTTGCGTCTGCTAGAGCGAAGTTAATGATGAGGGAAGGTATTTCGCCACTAATTGATTGAATTATTGAACTATCCAAAAATTCTAACATGCTTCGTAAATTAGTGGTACTTTCGTAAATAAATATGCGAGTGGGAAACTCTTTTGGGGGAAGACGACAATAGCTATTGACTGGTAAAGTCGCGACGTCAAATTACTTTCCAAACAATATCTTCCTGTAATTTTAGCATTTCCTTTGTATTTATTTGGGAAAGAATACCTCAGTAACGTAATTGTTCGTGACGTCGCACAGTGGGCTGAAATAAAAAAAAGCTGGCCAAAAATGATTTGTTTCACTTTTTATTTCGAATAAGGAAATGAAATATAATGATTGTATACAATTCAAACTACAAAACCTTAAAACCATTTCAGCTTTTCGTGCTTTCTAATGTTTTCAGACATCTTTGAAGTTTAGGAAAAGTAGCCACAAATTTCAGATCCCTTTTTTTCCCAAATATTCTAAAATAATTCTTCCTCTTGATGCGTTTTGTAGTCACATATAATTTTTTTAAACACATTTTATGAAAGTATGCAGTTTATATAAGAGGATAATGGTTAAATTTGTAAAATTGTATATTGTTTGTATAACTTTTTATTTAACATAAAAATGCACTGTTTTTCACGTGTTTTTCGCATAAAGTGGAGAAAAACATTATGTTATCCCCATTTATCCCCGGAAATGTTTATACCAAAATAAGGAGTGAAGTCTCTTCTACCGTCTGAGAAAAAAAAATCCTGCCCCAACTTGCCCCCCCGTCCAATACAGGCCACCTAAGTGTTTAACCAAGAGGCCGCCGTCCGGCGCGGAGTTGAGATGCAGAAATTTCGGATTTGGTTGTAGGTAATGTGAACTAGAATAAAACTTAACAACAAACTGATTTTTTTTCATATTCAGCCGCAGTAAAGTCTATTTAATATTCTACATTCAACTTTTTTCTTATAAGCACTTTACAACCATTGCCTAGAACGATTTAAAAACCAAGGTTCATCGCCCCCGTCGCGGCGCGCCGGATCATCGGTTGCAGGCTGAACCGCGAGTTAACGACTGCTGAGGAATATTTTCAATTTTTCACTCTCTCGGGAAACCCAAATTGCCAACTACATATTCACAAATGCATATTTTGATTTGCGAACATTCAACATATCTCTGACCTTCAGCCCATTGAAAATAGGAAAGGTTGAGTGGTGGACGCGGTCACAACCCGACCGTCATAATCCTTTTTGTGCCCGTAAACCCCCAACCTTTTGTCAAAGGTAGATTTCTCACCAGTACTGGAGTTCAATGTCTCCTTAACGACTGAGTGGCGGTTATTGTGATGTTTTACACTTTGTTGTGCATTTACATAAATGCCGTTTATTGCTTTACTACCCCGTCGCGTATGAAGCGGTTAATACGCCAGGAATGGCCGCTTCTCTTGGACACGTGCATGTTCGAGTTCCATGAAATACTTACTGTGGGTTTTTCTGAAAAAGCACATTCCCATTGGCTCTCTTTCGCGATCTTCCGGAGTGGTTCAGTCATATATCCCTTGTGAGTGTAGAAGGACCTCAGCGCTTGTTTCCAAAGTAACAAGAAAACGGAGTTTTCTGAAGTTCAACCAAAGGGAGGATATCAGGGATTGATAATAAATATGCTCTCCAGGACAAGATACGCACGTAATAAGACAGTGTCGATTACTCAACATTACATTCTATTCTAATTACATTTGCTGTTGCCGTTTTTTAGATTCATTCCGTCCGGGAAACTAAAAATGGACCCCACGAAAGTGACTCGAAAAAAAATTCATCGAGTGATTCTCAATGGAATGGGGAAGTCATTAGAGTCAAAAAATACTATTTGCCTTGCAATATCTACGTGATAAATTTAACATAGAAGAAAATTCAGATGTAGAGGAAATGTTGACAGAGGTGATGGTCAGAATTTTTTTTAATAACTACTTCCTTAAATGGGAAGAATGTAAGAGGACTAACGAGAGGTTTGAAACAAAATTTCGGAATTGGCTAGAGGATATTATATTTCCAATGGATAGAAATAATATCTTCCTGGAACATCCGTCTCAGGTTAGTACCAGTTATTAGATACCACGTTTTGATTGAATTAATTTTTACAGGTCTATTTTAATACAACTGCCAACTAGTTTCAGGTTCCTCTAAGTATAGAAGTAAGGGAAGACCGAAAAAAGATTTTGAGAGATCTAGTACTAGATCTAAAAGAAGGAAAGTTTTGGATTTAAGAGAAAAAGCGTCAGCATCGGAGCTATCGCTTGCAACATCAATGACATTGCGCACCGAAGGGGATAGTGCGGCAGCAAAGATCATTTTGGAAGTGACTAAAACCACCCCCAAAAGAGGAAAGCGGATGCTGACGAAGTGGAAATCAACAGCGAAGTTCGATGTAGGTACTTAGTATAATCTATTCTTATAATGCCCCATTTATTATTTCTCTATATCTATAATTATCCACATTTTCACCTGAATTCCGTGATATCTCTTAGACCAAAGCTACCAATGGGAACAAAGATGCATTAGGAAAGAGGAAAAAAGAAATCCATGAGGTATTCAGGAAAATAATGGGACTTTTAATAGACATACCAAAGCCTGGTCAAGGAACAACTAATGATGGAAACACTGCTCGTCGCTTTTTTTTTCCAGCCCTAAGCTTTCGTCGGAGATTTGCGGTATGTTAACAATCTGTTGCTTTAAAAATATTTCCAAAATTGAAGTTCTATGATCAGGATATTACTTATAGATTACCAAATAATTAGAACGTATTTCTGTTCCAATTCTAGGTATAGATTAAGAATTTATTGTAAGATTTTCCACAATTTTGAAAGCCTTATCATCTGGGCTTCAAATAAATCATACCGCGTTCTCTGACTACTGCTCTAGCACTGCTTCTCATTATGTAAAGTTGTACCCATGATATCGTATGCCTCCTACTGTCCACAAAGTGCTCCTTCATGGAGCGTCTATTGCAAAGGTGGCAGTGCTCCCGATAGGCCAGCTATCAGTGGAAGCCCTAGAATCGACGCACAAGGACAAACAAAGATACCGGGTGCATCACACGCGAAAAATTTCGCGATCTGCTGAATTCGAGGATCTTTTTCGAAGGCTTCTTCTTATTTCCAATCCGCTGATATCAGCATATGATGTTCCAAAAAAATTAAAAAAGAAATACCAAAGGAAGCTCGGGACCTCCTTCTGATAGAAATGCCCACCAGTTCCGATGAGGATAGTGACGACTCGGATAACTAATATTTTTTGTGCATTCATACCATAATTTATAATTATTTTTTGTTTTTAACTTTAAATTTTACGTATTTAACAATTAAATTTATTGTTTTTAAACTCATCCTGCTTTTGAATCACTACCCTTTAAGTTAAATTAGCTTTTGATACCCTAACGGTTGAAAGAATCGATTTTCAGATTTTACAGTCTCCGCCATTTTGTTTAAAACTAGGTTTTGGTTCGATCAATTGGCTCAATATTTCGGAGTCTATATTAGGAGCCTAAAAATATTCAACTGTGAAGATATCATAGTTTTAATTTTTAAAATATGGAAGATATGATTTTTGGCCAGCTTTTTCTGATTTCAGCCCACTGTGCGTCGTTCTTTACTAGTCCATTAATGAAAGAATTTGGCATCAATTGCTTCACATTTATTTCCATTCACATATCGTACAATTATTTCGTGGCCTTCCAAAACAATTATGCTTATTGAGACTGACACGCGTGTCAATAAATCGAAATGCTGAGTGCTCAGCATAGAAAAAAGTACTGGACGACGCACAGTGGTCTGAAATCGAAAATCGCCGGACAAAAGTCCAAAATAGCTTTTTTTGCGATAGAAACTTGAAACTTTGCACAAGTACTCACAAATGTTTGTGCATCATGAAATGGCAAGTCATTTTATATAGGTTTTACCCGTTTCTTAGATACTAAGGCTTAAACGCGATCAAATTTCCAAAATAGCTCTCGTTTTAGTTTTTCTTCGATAATCTTCAAAGTTAAACATATGCCGTTGAAGTATATGGATTTCAATGAAATAAAAAACGTTACAATCTGTTAATGTTGTATTTTCCCTGTGCCTTGCATGAATTTAAGGGATTTTTGTCGATATTTGTATGCTATTACGTCACAAAATGGCGGACGCTTTTTTCACTCAAAATTTGACATAAAGCAGTCAATAACTTTTTTTAAACAAAAATGTAACTCGAGATATTTGCACAGAGTGTTAGTCAAACTCATTTTTAACAGTATTATGCAAAAATCGTAGAAAAATGTTTGCGATCTTTGAAGTAATAGCGATATTTCGATCGCGCGCCCCGACCTGTCTCTGCGCGGCGGGGCTCGGAAATACCGTGGCTTCGTTGAACTTGATCGGTTCTGTGGACCTCAAATGTTCTAATTGTACGTTTCTAAGCTAAACACGTTGTGGCTGATATCCAAATGTTGTACACTGAAGATATTTCGAGAGTGTGGTAACGAGCGAATGGATCAGTAAGCGTGTAACTGTGGTAAATTTGTCGTTTCTTTTTCTTCTGTACACTTTTGTTCACGGATGAAGCTGAAAATTATGAACGTCTTTCACCTCTTGAGTGCGTATGCATATTCCGCAGGTACCCAATATGGTTTAGAGAGAAGGCTGTCTATAGAATTCTTTCTTTGCCTTCCGTCCCTTCCGAGGTACTCGCCCTCCCTCACTCCACGAGGGTCCCGCGAAAAAGGGCCGTTTTATGACGCGCGCTGCCTATAATAGTAATTTTGGAAATTTTTTCCCCTAGGAAAATTTCGAGGAAGTTTCTCCGTCTCATTGAATTATTTTTGATGCATCAGAAAAAAATAAAACAATATACACTCTTACTAATACCTATTCATTAACAATCTTTAAAGTTGTAATATAATCGTTAATGTTTTTCCTTAAAAAAACATCTTTTTCCAATTCATCATGTTGCCGTGTAGGGAAGTTATTTAGTAGAAAGCCTTGTTACATGCAAGAGAAGAACATTAAAATAACAAATATAATATGAATTAAGAGTAAAATTTAAAAAAATATTTAGAAATTAAATCCTAGTTAGCGAAAAGAATAAATGCTTTATAAAATTTCACCCAGAGTAAATTATTCATATTGAATTTCGGAACTGGCATGAGTGTAGAAGTTGGAAACGTGTAAGTCAAATGGACCGTGAATGATAGAAGGTCTCAAGTTATTACTTGCAGGTGAATAGTATCAAAATTATTGTACACTATATAACATACTTGGGAAGAAATGATTTTTAGTCTTCCAACGAATCCTGGTCATCATCAGTGTCGGTTTCCTCGTCAGTGTCCTCTATAAGCAATAGTTGTTTCAGCTCCCTTGGTAGTCTCCTGCGTTTCTTATAAGTTGAAGGAACGGTGGATGAAATCAATGGATCTGATGTAATCAGAAGTCTTTTGATTAGGTCCTCGTTCGTTGCAACTCTTGAGTGTTTCCTCGTGAAGCACTGGCGGAATTTTCTAGTGTCCTTATTTCGAGCTTCCATTGCCTCTTCTGAGAGCTGACCTAAGGGAAGTATCGCCTCTTTCGCAATTTCACTTCCATGCAGGAGAACCTTGTGTACTGTGGTTGGCATGTAGTACCATGGATACAACTCCACGTATAACTGGGCAGTTCTCAGGCAATATTGCGAAAATGTCTCGTTGTTCAGTGGCAGACCACTGGATAATGCCTTAAGTATAATTGACATTTTTTTCACCAAGTCATAGTTAACTCCTAGAATGAAAATATTATATAAAGATATTTCAAATGTGTTTTCGCAGTGTAATGACGATCATTCAACCCATGCACAGTTATTATTGATCTGATAAGTTTTATTACCTGTTATTTCAGCTGCCAGTCTCGGAGAATCAAAAAAACGTCTTGCAGTATTTCCGTCATTGGTATTTCCAGAGCCAGGCCTGGGTACATCAACGATTAACCCCATTCTTTCCCTGAAGGCTCTCTGTATCATTGCCTTTTTCTTGGAAAGTTGGGTTTTTAGACAACCACGAGCCTACAAAAATATTCCAAAGTTGTGTATCTCTCTACGTCATTTCGCCGGTTGAAACCAATCAAAATTTTCAGTTTTGATGTTTACTCACCTGCCATTGCTTAAACTCCAATCGATAAGATATGTGCAAAAGGCACTCAAAAAACCTTATATAACAATGCAACGTAGATATACCAAATGAATAGTTTTCCACATTTGCCGGTTTACCTTTCAAGGCTTTTAAATCATTCATCTCCGATGTTTTTGCTCCGCAGATATAGCACCTCATACTGGCACCATCGGTCAATGCATTGCATACCTATAAGAATCGTTTGCCATAAGTTTGTAAAGTCACATTAATTCCTTTCCAAAGCCAAATTAAATTCAATTTTTCTTATCATAAGCATACTTGCAGACTTACTTTTCCATTTATCATTGTGAGAAGCAAACTGAAGGTGACAGAATAGCTCCCAAAATTACATTTCTCTAATGCATCAATCTGCCTTTGAATGTGGTCTCTTTCCGCCTTAGCAACCTCCTTGGTTTCTTTGAGCCATTGAAGGCGGATGGGCCGACAAAATCTTGTAGATGACGGACGAGGATTTGCCCAGATAATCTCACCTGAATTGGTGTTAGTATTATTATTTCCCATCCTTATTCTTATTTCAATAGCCAAACACAAACTAGATGCACTTAAATCTCTCACCTGTAGCGTCATTTAACAAACGAAGTGGCACGAGGGAGCTCATGAATAAGAATTCATCAGATGATTCCGCTTGTTCCCACATCTGCTTGTATTGGGCATGGCCCGAGCTCCCATCAAATCCGTACTTGCATATAAATGTGCATTGTACGTCATCGCTTGATGCTTGTGCAGTGGAAACGGATGCCAGTACCCGCGACACCGTATGATTTAATAGAGTTTGAAGATTCACTTCACACATATTCTCTGTAATGATTATCCCTTCTGGATATGCCGCGCCTTTTGCTTTTAATACTCTGTCATAACTGGGATAGAGCTCATGTCCGTAACTAAGTGCGGAGGTTCGTAGAGTATTATACTGACTCTTAGTCAACCCCGTAGAGATGATTAAAGACAGACCGTCCTCAGGCGACATCTCTGTCTGGAAATTTTCAGCTTTCCTCCATTTCGAGAGAACTCTCCTAGCCCTCCTAGGAGTGGTTGTTGTTACTTCTGTTAATAACTGAGCAGCTGCAATATCACCTTCTTCCCTTAAACTAAGAGAGGTTGCCAATGCGAGCTGAGAGGCTGAGGAAGAAGTCTTAATATTTTGGACTTTTCTTCTTTTTGACCTGTCAGATGCTGTACTAAACTCTTTTTCTGGCCTTCCCATTGTACCTGATATAGTAAAGGTTTACACATATATAGCCCAAAATTTAACAAATGTATGTACTTGCAACAAATCATGACCACAAAAGAACATTATCGGAGAACACATACCAGTCGCTGTAGAAGTACTTGGTAAATACTGACGAATGGTTTCAGGAAAATCGATTGACTCAGCGAGCCATGCATAATTTTCCTTCACAAATCTCTTGTCACTTCGGGAACACTTTGCCCACCTCTTGAGATAAGGCACTAAAAATTTTATCCTAATGAATTCGCGGAGGCTTTTTACAGCGTCTTCAATATGTGTTATATTTAAACTCCGAGAAAAAAAATCCACTAAATAAGTTTTTTTGTCGGATAAAGATTTTCCCTTAATCTCCATCATTTTTTCATGGAGCTCAAGACGCGTGACATGGTTGAAAGGCATTTCAACGAAGGACAAAGAAGAAACCTAATTATGAGACGATTGTTTAAAGAAGATATGAGCATACTTTCTCATCACAATTACCAAATAGTACTTGCGGTTTAATTAACACAGAAAATATCTAACAAAATACAGTAAAAGACACATGAGGACCCTGCGACGAATAAACGCAGGGAAATATCTAGATAAAAAGAAAAATCGAAATGACATCGCTTACCTTGAAATAAAGGAGGACTATTGGGTAAATGGAAACCACCGTTGTACGGCAAGAGGAAATAATACCGGAAATTATTTCTATATTTCCAGAACAAAATCACACGATATCCAGGACTTTCAGAATGTCACCAGAGGAAAGCACTTCACTCCTTCACCAATTCCAGACTAGAACTGCATGAAAACATGCATTTCTGAAAGGGAAAGGCAAAATCCTAGTGGAAATGCCCGTTAAATACCGTTATAGGCAGCGCGCGTCATAAAACGGCCCTTTTTCGCGGGACCCTCGTGGAGTGAGGGAGGGCGAGTACCTCGGAAGGGACGGAAGGCAAAGAAAGAATTCTATAGACAGCCTTCTCTCTAAACCATATTGGGTACCTGCGGAATATGCATACGCACTCAAGAGGTGAAAGACGTTCATAATTTTCAGCTTCATCCGTGAACAAAAGTGTACAGAAGAAAAAGAAACGACAAATTTACCACAGTTACACGCTTACTGATCCATTCGCTCGTTACCACACTCTCGAAATATCTTCAGTGTACAACATTTGGATATCAGCCACAACGTGTTTAGCTTAGAAACGTACAATTAGAACATTTGAGGTCCACAGAACCGATCAAGTTCAACGAAGCCACGGTATTTCCGAGCCCCGCCGCGCAGAGACAGGTCGGGGCGCGCGATCGAAATATCGCTATTACTTCAAAGATCGCAAACATTTTTCTACGATTTTTGCATAATACTGTTAAAAATGAGTTTGACTAACACTCTGTGCAAATATCTCGAGTTACATTTTTGTTTAAAAAAAGTTATTGACTGCTTTATGTCAAATTTTGAGTGAAAAAAGCGTCCGCCATTTTGTGACGTAATAGCATACAAATATCGACAAAAATCCCTTAAATTCATGCAAGGCACAGGGAAAATACAACATTAACAGATTGTAACGTTTTTTATTTCATTGAAATCCATATACTTCAACGGCATATGTTTAACTTTGAAGATTTTCGAAGAAAAACTAAAGCGAGAGCTATTTTGGAAATTTGATCGCGTTTAAGCCTTAGTATCTAAGAAACGGGTAAAACCTATATAAAATGACTTGCCATTTCATGATGCACAAACATTTGTGAGTACTTGTGCAAAGTTTCAAGTTTCTATCGCAAAAAAAGCTATTTTGGACTTTTGTCCGGCGATTTTCGATTTCAGACCACTGTGCGACGGGCCAAAAAATACTTCCCGAATGTCAAAATTCGATGGGGTAGCAGCACGAATGTCATTTAATTCACGCTATCGTAATGGTAAATATTAATAATTGATGAATTTAATGAACTAGAATAGCAATTGCTCCCTGCTTGCTTCCATGTATGTTCCCCCGGGAACATGATCGTTCCCATAAATTTCCAGGGGTGAACGCTTGTTCCCGAGAATGTTCCCAGGTGTTCCGCCTGGAACAAGAGGGCTCCCGTAAATTTCCACGGAGAACGCTTGTTTCCGTGGGGAAAAAGCCTGGAACGCCCTGGAACCTTTTAACAGGGCTCACCCTTCGGAAAGAACCGAAAGAGGTCCACTGAAAACTCGCGGCTGATGTTACATTAGTAGGTGCCTAGTCTATATAGCTAATTAAAATATTACGAGTTAGTGAAATAAAGGGAGGCAACCAAATTGAAGGGTTCCCTAAGCAAGGTTTCCCTAAGGGTCAGCAAAGTTGGGATTAACCATTGAAATTTGACTCTGCTAAAAAGGAGATTCAACGTAGGTATATCGCTTTTTAACTCCCCATTGTAGCTTTAGTTGATAGAAAATTCTCCTAGTGATGCTTTTTATTTTCTATCATGGAGTTAAGATTTATTGCCTTTTAAGCTTTACTCTCAAAGATGAGGAAATAAACTGCAGATTACTTGAGAAATTGAGGCATAGAGCATGGAAGAGAAACCCATTTTCTAACATTCGTATGAAAAATTTTGAAGGAGGCACAAATTTGGCGTGGTTACCCAAATGGAGTCACCAGAAAGTGCGCATAAGTATGCAATTTCCGCAGAGAAAAATCAACCAAGTTGACTGGTAAGCGAACATGCATGATTACAACCATAAAATCAGTTTTCAGCAAAATTCTACTACTCGACGACATCGTGAAAATTAATAAAATAAAATACGTGACTTCAATTGGCACAAATTTGTAAAGTTGTAAGTTAACTTATGAGCTCCAATGTCATTCTCCTGCCAAAAAAAGAAAGCAAGTGGTTTTTTAAAGTTACCGTCGAAACGAGGAACATGTTGGGAAAAAATATTTTCTTAATTCAATACTGAGCCAAATAATTGGCATAAATCATTATAGTGCATTGCATACGCATACCTACTCAGTCAAATTTTCAAAAAAATAATGATTCGTGAGGGCACGTGGTGCTTCATTAATCTCACTTGGAATGATTTATTTTGGGGGAAATGGGAAAGAGTAGAAAATTAAGCGTGAAATGAAGCAATAAATAATGTTTTTGAGCCAGAGGAAGGCTCTTAAAAGCTGTAATTCTTTCCCTTCCACTGTATATGGCACACAAAAATCCGCGGTTCTTAAAATGATAAACGTACGTCACCTTCAGTTTAATTGCACTAATACTTGTTCAATGTACAGGCTGGTGGGGAAGTTAACTGATTGTATTACTTGAGGAAGATGCTGAGAAAACGAAGTGATGAAAATAAATACCCTGCCAAGTACGTTTCCATTGCCTTATTTAAGCGGCTTTTCCCTAACTATGCCGTGCGGAGCGAAGTGCCTTTATCAAACAACCTGTCTGGGTTTCCGCTAAAATTCACTCTTGGGATAGTGGTCTGCCATTTGGCTCGCTTCGTCGGGTTTTCAGGAACTGAAAAGAAAGAAAAGGTAAACTTTTTCAAGCCGTATCCCTCAGTGCAACCCGGAGCCACACAACACCTCGCCATTCTGATCTCCTGCTTGAGAAATAGCAACCAAGACTGTGCATATTCGGAACACATTAAAAAATTAAAGTAAAAACAACCTTTGCACTCACCAGTGATTCAATATTGGTCGCCAGAAAACTGAAAAACACCGAAGCAGAAAGATATTCTTGATAATTTTCTCCGCCTTCAGTTGTAACACCACTCTTTCAATTAAAACGATAAGTGAAACGTGGGTTACATAGATGCCCTCTTCTTCTTCTTCGAATAACCCATTTGAGGGTGCGATAAATCACTTCTGGATATGCCTTTTTTGATTTAACTTTCTTTCTGTCCATATTTCCTTCATCCTTTGAGAGTGCCTTTCCTTTTGTTCTTGCGTCCATTTTCTTCCATCCCTCGATTTTTTTCTTTCTGGAAATTTTGCTGAGTGAATTACTTCTCTAAAAAGAGTTCGGTCATCTATGGTGTCAATCTTTATTCCCAAGTTTTCCATATCTTTTTGAGTTTCAATGAACCAAGTAGGTTTGGATTTGTAGCTGTTTAGTAGGTTGAAGATCTTCTTGGTTAGTCTGGAGTTACTCATTCGAAATATGTGACCATAAAACTGAATTCGTTTTTTTCTCATTACATCGACTAATTTTTCAACTTTTAGATATAGCTCTCTGTTTGGTCTTAGTTTGTATTCTGCATTGCTGTTACTTTTAGGTCCCAATATTTTCCTCAAAATTCTTCTTTCAACCTTTTCTAATTTTTCGAGATCCCCCATTCTTGTTAGTGTAAGTGTTTCTGAGGCCCATAGAGGCCCTCTATTAGCAATTTGCTAATAGAGAGCATCTAGGGTTACAGAACAAACAGCGCCACAAAGAGAGAACTACTACCGAAGCCTCAAACGCTTGCCAGCGGACCCCTTAGGGCAAGATAGGAAGTGACCAGACCTGTATATACGACCGTGCTCTTTAGCTCTTCTTTTTTTATTATTTCCCCCTCCTTCACATTCCCGTTCGGCTTCCTCGAAAGCTGACCTTCTTTGGTGACCGGAGCGCGACGTTCGTGCGTCACTGATCCAAAGGATAGAAGAATTGTCATTTGAACAAAGATTCGAAATATCCTCACTTGCTTAATCACGGACTTAAGGGGAGTGTATACTTTTAGAAAATGAGATTTTAAATGCGCCACAATGCAAAATTAGGTCTTAAAGGCGTTATGGAGGCGTTATGGAGGCGTTGGCGGGGTAGACTGCGAGACCCTACTGGGAAAACGGCGCTGTCTGCACGGCAGAGAAATGAGGTAGGTGTAAATAGTACTTGGTTATCACGACTATAAAAATTATATGAAACCTACCGTCTTTAGAAATGACTGCAGTCAAATTATTGCAGGCTTTCCCGGCGAATAAAGTGCGGGACGGCTTTTCTCGGGTTGTAATCCGGGTTATGGGCTCCATGACCGACGTTTCGGGACCTTACTCCGCTGCCGTCCTCAGGGTGATGAGTAACGACGAATGGGAAAAGCCAACCAATCAGGAGAAAGCGCAGGAAAATCAGGGGACACCGTATTCCCGATACTGCGGCAATTTATTTTGACTTCACGTGACAGTCTTCGTCGCTCCCTGAGGATGGTAACAGAGTAAGCTGCCGAAACGTCGTTCATGGAGCCAATATCCCGGATGAAAACCAGAGAGGCCTTCTTGCGACTGAACTCAATGTTGAAGAGTCATAGCATGCAACAAGGAAACACGTTCGTTTTCAAATCACTCCGCGTAAGGGATAACTAAGTTGATAACTAGATTGATAATGAAGAGTTTGGAGGATGAATGGAGGGAAAATCTGAGTTTTTAATTAGCCCACCATTAAAGGAAAACTCTTAAGGGGTCCTGAGGTTCAAATTCCATCACCTAATCCAAATTTGGAAGTTCTGTACTTAAAAGGAGTGTATACTAATGGCTGGATAAAAGACGTGCAACGTTCTTCAAATTAAAAAACTTAAGACTAGACCTAGGTATCAATCAATGTATTACAATACATTTTAACCGAGCTAGTGACTAAGATTTTATTTTTATTTGTTGCAAAGTGCGTATTTTTTATCAATACATAATGATTAAGTTCCGCGCTATATCCCCTCAATCTTCTAAATTTGTGGAGAGTGCACTTTTCGAAAATTATAATTCAAATTCGCCGGAATGCTAAAGGATTTCGTAGCTATTTTATAAAAGTGAGGGGGAAGAAGAGATAGGATAGAAGTATTTTTTCCCATTACCGAGTAATGAAATTGAATAATGAATACCGAGTAATTAAATTGAAAATTATCTACTTTTTGTTGGCTATTTTTTCTTTCCGATATGACTAACAACAACTTTACAAACATTCTTTTGCACCCCATAGCCTCTTTTATAAAGCGTCAAATGGGGAATAAAGGATTTTTTTATCTACTGGAGTGCAACCGTGTTGATGACTACCCCAGAAGTCGCAAAACGTCTTTTTTCTGACGTTTTATAATTCCCCCTCAAAATTAAATTCTTGGCACATGACACTTTTCCTACAGCATATCGCATTCTATGACAGCCGACCCCCTTAAACCATTTCCATCGAACGGTTTCGGCTTAAGGAACGAAATTGAATATTTTTTCAGACATTCAGATCAATTTTGAGGGACAGCGTGGAACGATGCACCATTTATAGTTCGTTTTTTAATCTTTTCAGCGTATCCAAACATTTTACCAGGCACAAAAATAAATAATGTCATATCTATGATTCAAAATGGCAACCAACCTACGGTTGGCAGCGATATTGTTCTTCCTCGTGACGTCACCACCCAATCAACATGGCGGTAGGGTGTTTCAGCGCCGCATAAAATGTGGTACATTAAATTTGTTTTTTACATAAATATACAGATCATAAAAAATTGAAATGACATGGCAAGTTACATTTCTTTTTTTGCCTAAACTTCCGAATGAACAAAAAAAAATCTTGCACCCTCCTGTTTCTTGAATTTATGCTATTATTTCCGAGGGTACAAATTTTACGGGGATTAGGTTGGTGTTGCTGAGGCTAGATTACTGGCTTCTCATCCAGAGGGAGTGGGTTCGACCCCCGTTGGTGAGGGAAATGTTTTGTCCCATTCAACGGCAAGAGCACTTTACTTGAAGTTCTCTACACACATTGCACAAGTAGAGATCTGGGGCCTCATTCTGTGAGGACTCGACACGGTCGAACCTCGGAAATCCGTGAATGTGACGTCACAGCCCCGCGAAAAATCTCAACTTTCTAATGTTCCTATTTGAAATTTTCGTGACTGTGACTTCAAAATTTCGTCACTGCTGAGGCTCGGACAGTCCGAGGCCATACCGAATAGGAGACTAGTGCGGTTATTCGTTATAGCCTCGGAATTTCCGGACCTCGACAGTGAAGTTATTTTGACGACATAGTCACGAAAATTTCAAATTGGAAAATTCAAAAGCTAAGATTTGTCGCGGAGCTGTGACGTCACATCCACGAATTCCCGGGGTTCGACCGTGTCGGGTCCTTCCTGAATAAGATGCCTGATTTCTAATAAAGCACTATGTATAGAGAACTTCAAGCAAAGTGCTCTTGCCGTTGGATGAGACGTTAAACTGTTGGCTCTTCGCCACCTTTCGTTAAGAGAGAGAAGGCTAATGCCGGTAGAATATTCAGCGATGAACGCTTGATTAATCCCGATGAAACGAATAAATCGATTTTCATTCGCTTCTCCCTTCTTCTCGATCAAGGCATACAACATACCTCCGTGGTCGGGTCTTGTCTCTCTGTCTCCGCCTAAAGATGGATGGCGACGCTTGGGAGGATCCCCAATGCCCCCGCTTGGTCGCTCCCAACAACGACACCCCCAATGATCACTCCTATACGCGTGTAGTTCATGGTCCCCGATGACATGACACGACGGGGAACCGGAACCGAAGTGCATCCCTCTCAGGATAACATCTTCACCCCTTGTAACATATAGTCAATGCACGCATCGCGATCTTCCCCACCCTATCTTAACCGATTCCCTTTTTCCCTTCCCCTGCCTGGCAGTGCGCCTCCTATTTGGATGATGCGGTAAAAAAAATTTGAAAACGGTCAAAGAACGGCTTCTATCGTATTGAAAATACTGAATGCTGCTTTATTATTTACTGTTTATCAAATATAAAGTTGTATTATTGTACCGATAACCAAAATGTAGAAGCATACATAAAATATTTATGATGGCGCAGTTCAGGTCATGATGAACTTTGGAGCCCATCTATAGCTGCCGCGGATAACATTTTTATTACCTATATGTATGTTTGTAATTTACTAGAAGTGGAAGCAAATAAATTATTATTATTATTTGGTGCAAATATCATGAAATTAGGTCAAATAATATTTTTTTTTAACTTTTGCCGACGTTTCGGATGTTTATTCATCCATCTTCTGGGCTATAAACAATGATGTATGATGTTAAATGATTGACAGTTCTGTTTTGGTTACATAATTGTAAATTTACAGACATAAATATAAAAATACATAGACATTCAAGATTTTTACCTTTAAAGTTTGGTGCTGTTTTTATTTATTTACAATTTTAATTTGGTTGCTTGGATTGATTTCTTTGTTGAAAAGTTATGTGTCATTTATTAAATTATGATAAATTTTGCTTTGATAAGTAATGCAACTTTCAACGTTCTTTTATTGCAACTTTTTTTATTTCTGTATATATGGTACATTTCTTTGAATAATCTTTTTGATAATTTTGGTTCTGAGTCTATAATTATGGCTTCTTCGAAATTAAACGAGTGACTATTTGTAATTGCATGATTTGCTAATGCACAAAGTTTAACTTTAGTCTTATTTGATGCTTTATGTTTCGAGATCCTATTTTTTTAATATTGAGATGTTTGGCCTATATAGCTACCTACTCTCACAGTCTTTACATGGAATAGTATAACTTATATTGCTTCTTAGCTGTATAGGGGTATCTGACTTAAGTTTTGAATATACGAGTTTATGCTGCGTTTTATAGTTTTTATGTGCTATTTTATAATTTTTTTTTAATACCTTGGTAATTTGCTTTGATAATCCATTTATATAAATCATTCCCCAATATTAGTATGTATTAGTGTTTGATACATTTGTTGTATTGAATTGTGAGAATGTGAAGATGATTTTTTATTTGTGTAAACTATGTTATTGATTATTTTTTTTGGAAAGTGTTTTTTTCTAAAATATCCCCAATTATTTTCAAATTTTTATCGTGGAAAACCTTATCACTTAAACTTAATGCTCTAAATTTGAGTGCGATGGCCGTATTTATTTTATGTTTTAGAGGGTGCTGGGAATGAAAATTTAGGTATCTCTCTGCTTTATGCGGTTACTTCCACCAATCTATTGTTATGGAGCCGGCAGAGTTTCTTTTAGTGACAATATCCAGAAAAGGAAGTTCATTATATTTTTCATGTTCTATTACAAATTGCAATTTAGGATGGAAATCATTAAAATGTTGTAAAATAGTGTTATCCTGAGTTTGATTTGGTATTGCTATCTAAGTCATACCCATCTGCTATAAGTCATCAAAAACGTTTAAAAAGTTTCGGCAAAAGTTTAAAAAAAAATTTAAAAAAATATTATTTGACCTAAACTCATGATATTTGCACCATATAAAAAAGAGGTCGAGAATAAATACCATTTGAATTATTATTATTATTATAAACGAGTTAAAAAATCGGATCTTTTTTCGAAAAGGAAAATGACAATTCAAACTTAGCAATCCGCTGTCTTAGATAAGTTTATTTTTTACTAGTTTCACTAAGCTGTAGCTTATTGAAAGTCTCAATAAAGTCTCAAAGAAAGTAAAATAAAGTCTCAAAAATACGTAAATCAGTGAGTCCAATCAGGAATATGCCAGTTGGGCACACTTATCCCTAAAAATAACGTATTTTCAAGATTGTTCAGTGTAGCGAAACTAGTCAAAGAAAATATTTTTTAAGCTTCGGATTGCTAAGTTAGAATTTTTATTATCCTCTTAAAATATATCAATGTTATTTCAGTAAGTAATGTTCACATACATCAACTTATTGAGCATTTTAATTTCGTTTGTCTAATTCTTGAAGTCAAAACTTAAAATCCCCTCATCGGGATGACAAGACTATCATTGCTGATCTGAGATGCAATAATTAGCAACGTGTATCAGCCATGTGATTTGCACTTCATTTCGCAACGCGCACAATCTATTTCAGCTGTAGAAACAACATTTTTTTCCTACCACCGTTAAGCGTCTTTTTACTATGTAAGATCTGGTGTTTTCCCGGCGAACAACAAATGTTAGGTATTCTCGGGATTCACACCGAGTTATGTAATTGGCTGCTGCCGACGTTTCCACATAAAACTCTTCCATCGTTGTCAATGCTCTAATGGCGATGGAAGAGTTTTCCATCGAAACGTCGGCAGCAGCTAAATACATAACCCGGTGTGAATCCCGAGAAAACCTAAAGTTTGCCTTTTTATCGTTTCAAATGACATAGTTCATAAACAGAATGGTAAAAGAGTGTCGTTTTGAACTTAACTAGACCCTATGTAAAATTTAATCAAAATGAACAGTAATCAAACTCCAAATAATGAACAGGTAGAACGACCACGTGACGTGTCAAATTGCCGCACGAGTCTTGCGCAGTTTCAGCAAAAATACATTCTCTTGTCCCCGAATAACAGAAAGCGAGGTAATTTTGTCGTTAAAATAATAATAATTAATTTGAATATCACAGCTAGTGTATTAGTTGTCATTTTTAAATATTTGTTGTCTTTTGATGTCATCAGTTGTATTTCCTTCACTTCAACTGAGTTTGTAAAGGCAGTTGTTTAAAAAACAGTGCTGCGCAAATTCACGGAGATCGAAGTGAAAATAAACTTTTATCAAAAGTAAGTGTAATCTATCAGTAACTAATCAACGGATAAAACGGCAACTTCACATGTCAAGGGACCACACAGGCTGTGGGATACGTCCTTGAACAGCAATTGGCTTGTGCCTAAATAAACGAATTGCAAATTCATTTGAGCAATAATTATTTTGACGGTTAAATTAAATATCAAAGCAAGTATAAGATTTTGCATTATTTTCATGAATAGTGTTTTCTTCATTTCAATCGTGTTAGCAAAGGGGATTGTTTCTCGGTTAGTAGTCGAACCACATTTGCTCCGCCATATTGTCCATCTGTCCATTGCTTCCAAAAAATGTAAACTTTTAACAAAAACAACTTAAATATAACTATGACCAATTACTTAAAAAATGAATATGATTCTCGTAAATTATCATAAATTTAGAAAAGTTACGTTCTGATGGCCGGTTGCAAGAACATTCAGCTATGAATCGATAGTTATGAAATCTATTATGTTATGGAACTGATAAATAAATTCGGGTGGAAGGAACTATCGCTTTCATAGCTTATATCCCAATTGCTATTTTTTCGGATTTTTGCTCTCCTCTCATTTCACTAAATAAAATATACTCATGTTTATTTATATTAAAAACTTCCTCATGCACATTATTAATAGTCTGGCTGGGTAAACTGATCATTCGTCTCATAAAAACTCTTCTATCATTTGATAAAGCTTCCAAATGGCTCATTGCGTATACGTCACCTTGGCTACTTGTGGAATTCACAAGTCTTAAACTCGATTCTGTCAGGCCAAATAAGTAATAAGGCCATTTATGGGGCCAATCAATTTTTCATGTATCTCTGCTGCGTAAATTGAACGAATACCTTTACTTATAGATGCTCATAACCGGATTGGATATGCATTGTTTCTGCAACCGGTCATGAGTCCAGAAAATTGTTTTTCTGTATTCGTCATGTCCGTCTATGGTCACGCTCGCTCCGAGTATCGTTTTCGGAAGGGCGTCAAAGCGATTCTGTCGGCGGGTACAAAGCGTCCACCTTTACAAATGCGGTCACAGCGCCCGGTGCCGCCTCCTCCGCACTTCGCCGGTGCGAGTTGAATCACTGAGCCGGATGATTCAATTCCAACTCACACGCGCAGGTATAGCTATAGAGGGAGAGCGTACAGGGAAGGACATAACGAGCTTGGGGCGCGATGTCGCCATTGTCGCTTTTGCTTGCGTTCTTGTGCACGCCTCCTTGCCTTCCATTATTGGGGCGAGCCGCATGGAAACCGTTTCCAACGTGTCAAACACACACACGTACAAAGGGTTCTCGCGGTCAAACGGATGACTGCGCGCACCAGCAACTCCTCTTAACTATCCTTTATTTGCCCGTGTCACCTTCAGGAAGGACAACGGCGGCGAAAGTCACATTGCCGGGCGCTTTGGTATGCCTACGGCTTGTCCGTCGTGTTTAACCGAACGATACGATGGACGGATTCTAATGCGGCGGTGACGCCACGGTCTCGGAGAATGGAGCCTTTTTCATAAACAGTAGGTAGTTATCAGACCTGGCGTGGGAGAAACATAATACGAAACATTTACGGCGTTAGATCAAGGTGGAGCAATTTTTCTCTATGTTCAGATTTCCGTGAAACTTTGCATGTGTCCTTATCAGTGATATCTATAGATAAAATTGAAAAACAAATTGTGTATCTAACCGATGTTTTTTTGCAATTCAGTACTATTTTAACACGTAGTCTTAAGGTAAATGAGATAGATTTCGTAATAATGGGGAACATGCATGAAATTTGTTTCTCCCGTTACTGTAGCCCACAATATAGAGAATTTTCTCACGAATCCAAATATGTAAGCCAAAGCTGTCTCCGTCAATTACAAATGCTGTAAAATGTTAATTAAAAGTTAGCAAAAATCGAGGAAAGTCACGTGACTGGAAACGCTTTCTCATTGGCTTGACGTCACCGAACGGAACTGAAGTCCTCGCAGCTGCAGAGATAGGCGCCTTGTTGAAGTTATCGGAGCAAATTCGCTATTAAAATTATTCTGGTAATTTCTCGATAGGAGAAATGACTGAAGTGGGATTCAAGAAGGCACAGTCGGATAATTTACCGATGATTGACTCACTTATGGTGGCCGCCTTCCTGAAAAACAGCGATTGTTTCGTCGCTGCCGAGATGCGTGACTGCGGTAAATTATCATCTGCCCATAATATTATTAATACCTAACTTTTCATGCGACACATTATGCGGTTCTCTTATATCAGCTGCTTTGTTGTTAAAATACAACTATGGAAGAAATAAACTGATGTACAAACAGCTTTCAAGTATGATTAATGTCTAAATAATTCTAAATTATCGCAACGGCTTCAGTCGCCAAAAATACGAGTCGGCATGTTAAGTTTTGCATTAATATGTAGCAAACTCAATGTGTCTCATATTCTGATTCTATTGATTTTCAAATTTCCTTATTACCGAAACTTAACCCATGAAGTCGTAATGTTTCCCCCTCTATTGAATAGATATAAATCTTTATTCATATTACCTGCATTTTTATTGAAGATTATATTAGGGAAGTCCATGGCAAAGCAGTATATTTGCTGTATTGTAGATTTCGGCTTTCAGTCTGTAGTTATTAAAGTATGAAACGTATTTCCAATGTAACGAATTCCTCTAGTAGCTATTGAAATGGCGTAAATTTTGATGTCTTTTTCGTTTTGCTACCCCGAAGAGTTACCTCGCAATCCCCCAAGTTCGTATTGTTCGTCCGCTGGGACGCGCAAGCCTGCGGTTAGTCGTCAATTACTCCTAAACGGTTAGTATCTATCCTTTTTCGACTACTTCATTGTGTAGCCATTAAAATTTCCTAAAGATGTATACCTTTCGCTTCTTCATAGACCTCACGATAACCACTAAACAATCATCTGAAATAGAAAATTATGATAGGCAGATACAAGAAATGCAAAATGTAAGGCAAATTTTCCACACATAACCCCAAATAGCCGGTAGCTTAGGGGTAAGGTTGTGCGTTTCGGAGTGGCAGGTCGGGAGTTCGGATCCCATACGAGGAAATAAGTTTTCTTCTTGTTTTCATAGCAAGTTTCGCTAACATCTTTCGAAATTTTAGGTTCACCATCGCAATACCTTTTAAAACTTTTTTTGCTTTATTTTACTCCCTAAATTTTCATTAATGACGGCGAATGCCCGACTCTGAAGACCCGGTTTCTCGGCGAAACCTTCTAAACTAACATTCTGACCTCCAATCTGTTGACGGCGTTTTATAGATCTCATCGAGGCCTACAACCTTACGTCTACCCTTACTCTCTATCAATTATAGTTCGCAAACTAATGGCAAAAACGTGTAACAGACAAATCATGAACTAATAGTGAGATATAATAGGTATTTCATGAGTAATCTAACGATTTTCAAAGCCATAAATGTTACTGCTCGCATATAAATAACGTTCAAAGCTTGGAAATTTACTTTCCCTGTGACTTTAGAGACGTAAGTTGTATTAAATATATTAAGGTAGGCTTACATTCAGCTTACATACTTCCCTTTTCAATTCATATAAGGTTTATTCCCTTTCATTCTATTTATGGATATATATGGATGAATTGAAAAGGGGAAGTATGCAAGGTCCATGTAAACGTACCTTAGGCGGTAGAATACTTAAATAATAAAACTTTTGTTGAAATCATGTCATAACTTTCCGTTCATAAATAATATTTTGCCTTTGATGTGATAGTTTTTCACTTTCTAATTTATATTACGTGGCAATAACATAATTTGGCTCAATTATAACATTTTTGACCTCACAAAAATTAGGTTTGCAATACGTGGGGCCGGCACTTACGTTGAAATGATTCTCGCAGCAATAAGCCGTCGAAAATTTAGAGATAGAATTTCCGTCTCTTCTGCAGGCTATCAACCATGTTCTCCTCTTCTTCGAGTCTTTCGGGACGTAAATAAAAACCTTTTCCGGCGTGGAAGTTGAGGTATTTGAGCAACAAGGCACGATGCAGGATTTATATACCTTTCCCGGTTTTTTCTCGTTTAGATACATTCTGCTCAAATGAAATGATCAAGTAAGATTAGTGTATATCAGTAAATATGAAATAAATGCAATCATTTACGCCAAATGCTCGTTGCATCAATAACATCCGCCTACTTTCTCGTCAGAAGGTAAACAATCTCTAGCGATACCGTTCCGTGACGTCACGCGTCCATTCCCCGATGACGTAGTGTTTTCAAGCTGGCGAGAAAGAATTATTTTTAAAGACTGATATCTCAGTAAAAAACCGCTTGCCAACTGTGAAATTTTCGCTACATCCATTTTAGATAGTGTCCTTCGGATATAAGTGGTTATAAAAAATTGTGCATGTTCCCCTTTTGTTTGCATATGCACAAACATTGTCTTCCAAACGCGAAATAATACATTTAATATTAATATAATGGTTGCTAAAAAGTATCTAGGTGTCACACCAAACCAGAGCTTCGAATAAAACATGGATATAATTTTCGCCTAAGTTTCGAATACCACGCCAAAAATCCATCAAGTGACCACATTCTTTAATAAAGATGAAAGTTTAAAATATAATGGTAAATATAATGGTCCATTGCTGCATGTATGGTGGGTTCCAAGGCAAAGACAGATGTACATACTAAAGTTAGTTTGATTGATATATTACTTCACCAAGAATATAATGAATTTGACGTCATTTTAAATAAAAATTCGTCTTTCACATTATATAATAATATTAACACCTTCCTGTACTACTTTTCGAGTAATGTGCCTAAACATAAGCTGTTTTACATGAGATAGATTACGGCTGTACCCTCCAGAGGGAGAATATTGAAAAATAGTAGGTATTTCTAACACCTAGATTTCGTAAAAAAAAACTACGGGTGTGTGCTTTGTATTTTTTCTCAACTATTAATAAAACGTAATCAATTACTCACCGCAGTAATTTTTTCAGAATCGCAAAAACCTTTATTGTGAAGGTGATTTCACCCTACGGCGTGAAAAAATGAGTCAAGTTAGAGACTTATGTGGTTATATTTATTTAATTACTGAGAACTTTTGTTAAGTATGTATAACTAAAGCTTTACATCATTAATATTACAATTTTTACTTCATACGCCTTACAGACGCTTAAATTTAAAAAAAAAGATTCAAATATGGTCTTCATTATTACTAGTGAAATATTTCTCTCAAACTACCTTACATTTTTCACCTCCGTCCTCTCCCAACTCCTTTTCACTATTCCCCTCAACTTCCACGGATGGTGTTCTAAAACCCCTGCCACACGCATCTGCGGTGGGTTGCAGAGTAGTATGTAAATATATTACAAGGTGACCACTAAAAAACTTCCATCTCACCTGAATACTCGAGGCTATCTCAGTCTTTCCACGAACTTTTTGGCAGCGGGGCAAATAGGGCTTAGGATATGAATGAATGCGTACCGGTATGATGCCGCGCTTCCCCAGTAAAATTGGCCGTATTGAAACGGCCGCAGATTGTTTCGCATAGGTATACGAGAGTAGGAGCGGTTACATATTACAACTGCGTTTAATGATGTTAACGCATATGGAATACTTTAGTATTACTGCTCCATAAATGCAGGGAAAATGAGAAAAATGAGGTGACCTATAAAATTCAGGGACTATTAGCAAGTTTTACGTGAGGCACATTATTGCACAGTCTAAGTTTCAAACTCAGTCAGTCCTTCTTGCTAGAACATATTGTAAAGAAATACGTAATAATAATTACGTAATTTTGTATTGTAGTCATTAAAATATGGTTGAAAATTAACAAAGTTACAGCATTAAAAAAAATATATGGTAAAAATAATTGCCAAAATATTAGGTTGAATTCCAAAACAAGGTTATCAAATTACCCCTCCCGTCCTTCTAGTGCTAAGAGCAGTTCTAGACGAGGCTTATTGCTGCAAATTCAAAGAATGGATGATGTGCTCATTCCATTATTATAGGTTTCAGGAGGATTTTGTATCTCAGAAAATGCCCAAACGATGTTCTAATTTCTACTTCGTAGATATTGTATAAAGCATTTCAGTTGGCTGTTGTCCTCCACTCTTCAGTTTGTTATTATTAAAGTAATGAATTGCTTTTAGTCTAGTCAGACTAAGAAAATTTACCCATAAACCTGGGCAAAATTGCTTCAGAAGCGATTTAAGTGGTGTTCAATTCACCAAGTGTTGCTTTTTAACATATCCAAAATCCAACAAAATTGGTCCATGGAAAAGAACCTAAAATCAAATTCAAAATGGCGGCCCATTTCCGAACTTTTGATTTGTTAGTTGGTTGATATTTTGTAATATTTAGGATAATAAAAGAACAGCCTTTATATGTCAGTCTACGTATGACTATATTTAAGCAACATAGTAATAATTTTAAGTATGGTGATAAGTGTAAATGAGTTTTTTATTTATTTTCATGATTATTAGACAAGGATGAATACACTCCTTATGGAATTTAATAAGTGATGTTGGCAAAATAAAGCATCTGAATCACAATTTCATCGATATTGTCACATCCACTGATATGGCACTCCCCAAAAGAGGCTGAGCAAGGCAGCCCATTCTGTTTGCATCCACATCGAATTGTTGCGCATTGTGTCTCACAAGAACAATGAATAATTTTCAGTAACCACTCAGGCGCTGGTGGAATATCAGACACTGTAGGGTAATATGAGTTTTCCTTAACAAACCAACCCCATTCTGTAGCAGTTAAAAGAGTTTCCTTGGATTTCCAAACACTGATCTGGTAATACGTACGGAAACTATGGTACTTTGCTGCTGTCTCTGTCGGTGGCTAACGTGCAGGTGCGACAAATGATTTAGCTGCTGCATCTTTTTCAACTAACATTCGATTACGAAGTGTTTCTAGTGAATCTTCTATCTTGCCACCATACAGTAGTAACATAGCCTTATGCCCTGCAAATTCAATATCAATTTGTTGGCTTCCATCTGAGGAAAATACGTTTGCAGCCACCTGTAGCTGTTTATCCTTCATTAATTTTTCCAGTGATGTGGCTTTCCCAATCTCAAAGATTCTGGACGTTGTATCAGAACAAGTAAAAGTATGTAAAAACAAAAGGTTGTTACAAATACCACTACTCAGCAAGGCTTGAATTCCAAGAATATCGTACACGGTATTAGTAGATAGGTACTCCTCTTCTAATGTCACTCCGGAAGTACAGTTTAAAACTATTATTTTTAGCATGGTATGACAAAAAAATCAATAAGTCTGTATCTTTGCCAACAGTAATGGTCTATAATATGGGATGATGGCACTGCAGAATGAACAATATCGAGATGTGCCTCTCCATCAGCATGTTAAATAGTACGTACCCTATTTTCATCAAGGCCTGTGATATGAGCGTAATAAAACGTTAATTATTAGTGTCATTTGCCAAGAAATTTTCTTTCTGTCCAACAAAAATCATACCATAATTAAAATTCACAGCGTTGCTAATTTTGGAGGTGATGCGCCTTATGTGAGTCATATCCTTAATGGAAGTATGTGTATTTTTTGTAATTCAGGATCATAGTCTTTCGACTTTGTATTTTAGGATCTAAGAATGTGATCAGCAGTCTCTTTTAATGTTATAATGTCAGCCTTTCCACTTTCACCAGATATTATAACACTTGCACCATAATTCCCCTCAAGCTTTCTTTTAGTGTGTCTTCGATGGTATGCTTTGCAATCACTTTCTTTAAGATACTCTTCCATTTTAGAAATAATACCCACAACACGTAATTGTTCCTCATCATTAGATTCAAGGTAAGTACATGTCTTCAGGAAAGCGTTTTCTTGCTCTTCGTTCATTGGACGCCCTTGTTCCTGTCTCTTTGAGGGCTGTTCAACACGTGCATATTCTTGAGGAATATTTTTCTCACTACGAAAATTTGCACTACATGTGAGGTGGTACACGCAATCGGCAGCAAACAGATCTGAAAGGAAATATTCAATGCGTCCTTTTACCAAAAAAGACCATTCATCGCAGCGTTTCTCACAGCATTTGTTGATGGTCTCCGGAAATTCGTTAGCCCGTACCTTAACTTGTTCTGAATTCGGTCTGTACTTGGCAAAAAAATCCACATTAGTTCCTGATAACAATCAGTCAGTTAGGGCGCAAAAGGGTCCTTCAGCTAAAAGGACACTTTTCTTTTCAATACATGCCTTGCTTGTCGATTGTTGTTTGTTCCATGTATCAATGTTTTTCTTATCAGTGTGCGTTCTTCTGCATGATACATGAACTCTCTTTCCAGCACTAACGATAACATCACTTCCACAGAGCATACTGGCTGCATTTATGCCATCAGCGCCCTTCTGCATTAAATTCACTGCCTCCTAGCCATCTTGGAAAACATTTTTACAAATACAGCTATGCTATCCAGTGTCAGCCATTTTAGTAAATTTCACCTAAAACAACACACTATTATTTTAATATTACGTCTATTGCAATTACACATTAGAAAGCATTGAAAACTTTAAAATTTAAAACATTGAAAAAGCTAGGTAACAAATCCGATAATTTAGAAAATGGGCAGCCATTTTGAATTGGATCAATCAATTTTGGAAGTCATCGAATGTTAGTTGAAAAAGTTGCAGCAGCTAAATCATTTTTCGCACTTGCACGTTAGCCACCGACAGAGTCAGCAGCAAAGTACCATTGTTTTCGTACATATTACCAGATCAGTGTTTGGAAATCCAAGGAAACTCTTTTAACTGCTACAGAATGGGGTTGGTTTGTTAAGGAAAACTCATATTACCCTACAGTGTCTGATATTCCACCAGCACCAGAGTGGTTACTGAAAATTATTCAATGTTCTTGTGAGACACAATGCGCAACAATTCGATGTGGATGCCAACAGAATGGGCTGCCTTGTACAGCCTCTTTTGGGGAGTGCGAGATCAGTGGATGTGACAATATCGATGTAATTGAAAACAACGACTGTGATTCAGATGCTTTATTTTGCCAACATCACTTATTAAATTCCATAAGGAGTGTGTTCATACTTGTCTAATAATCATGAAAATAAACAAAAAACTCATTTACACTTATCACCATACTTAAAATTATTACTATGTTGCTTAAATATAGTCATACGTAGACTGGCACTAAGGCTGTTCTTTTATTATCCTAAATATTACAAAATATCAACCAACTAAGAAATCAAAAGTTCGGAAATGGACCGCCATTTTGAATTTGATTTTTAGGTTCTTTTCCATGGACCAATTTTGTCGGATTTCGGATACGTCAAAAAGCAGCATTTGGTGAGTTGAATGCCACTTCAATCGCTTCCGAAGCAATTTTTCCCAGGTCAAATCATAATTTGATTAAACTATTTAGGTTTTATGGAAGTGAGTAAAATTTCTCTAGATATTTTCATGTGCTAGGCTCTATCTACCTGCAATATTCATCTCAGCGTAAGTCCTACCCTTCTTCATCCCACTCATAAAACCAATTTTATTTCTTCCCTTTCCCCGCTTACTCAACATACTCCCCTACATCTCTGACCTCAGCAACCCTTCGCTCCTCATTAACCGTTCCAACCACCCAATCTGCTTCCTCCTAGTCTCATCTTAAAGTTTCCTCTCCTCACCAACCGTAACTCAAGTATTTCCTCGTCAGTCTTCCTTTCTGTATACCTTCTCCATCTCCATCTCCACAGTCACATTTCGAACGCCTGCTTCCTATTCTCGTCCTCCTTTCTTAGAGTCCTCATTTCTGCTCAATACAACGCTACACCCCATATTAACTCTTCACTAGCCTCTTCTTTGTATCCTTACCCCCGTCATCAGCTCCCTTCTATTGCTAAACGCCTCTTACGCCAATGCTTTTTTCTACTTGTATCTTCGCTACCATGCCCATTTTCTACAAACGTACTACCAATGCTTTTTAATTTCTCTGCCAACTCAAGTTAAAGTCCTGCTTATATGACCATAATTACTTTCTTTGTCCAAAAATATCACAGTGCTTCTGTTTTTTTTATAAATTATTTTTATTCCATGTTTCCCGCACTGACTTTCTAATGCATCTACTAAAGCTTGCATTCCTTTTGATGATCAAATGACCAACCCCTGGTCATCTGCGAATCTAACTGACTTTATTAACAGGCCTCCTACTTCAGTTCTCTTACCTAGCTCTTTAATCATTAATATTCCCTGCTGATTCCTTATGCCCTGACAATTCTTCCGGTTCACGTCTTGTGTATTTAAGCATAAATGAAATGTTTTGAGGGAGATATCAGTTCCCATAAACTTCAGTAGATTTTGCTAAATCATAAAGAAAAAATATATTCTTTTTATTGTTAGATACCAGAATATCAGTTAGGTACTCTTTCACTACTTTTCCAAACTTTGCCAAATATTTGAAGTCGTTCTTCATCGGATATGGTACAAATGAGTCAGTTCTAACGTAAAGATCGCGTCAGCAATTCAGCGGTGAAATTCTAATATTTGATCAATTATTTGATAGAAAATTAATCATTAACCATAGTAGTTTCATAAATTTACAAAAAAAACATGTTTGAAAGTGGTTTAGCGTGAAACAATTGAGTCAAAACACCAAATATTTACATTTCATTAATTACTAAGAAGTTCAATCATTAACAACAAAGTAATAAGCATTATCATTAATATGATATTTGCTTCATGATCCGTGCGACTGCTTGAAATTCAAAATTAAGTTTGAATGCGGCCTTTATTATAAATAAGGAAAAAATCTCGTTAACTAACGTAATAATTCCATATGAAACAGGGAAAACATTTAAGAGAAAGGGATAACTTACCTCTTCTCTCAGTATGAATTATAATTAGAGGTAGTGGTTTTTTGCATGTGCGATAAACGCGAAATAAATGCGGTATCTGCGATTTTTGAGAAAAAATGCAATTATGTCACAGAAAGTCTACTGTAACCTATTCCAATGCAAACTTAATCTAAAATTGGTTCATGCAACGGACTCCTATTCCGTACTTCGTAGTCGTATCACTCCGTATGTATTTTCACCAGCAAGACAGACTTTCATGATATATGTCATAATTAATTTCAATTAATGGGGTGTACTCAGAGAGCATTAGTTTCGCAGAAGTTGTTAAACCTTAACATATTACCCTACAGCACGCGGAGTCACAGACGAATACACAAGGGTATGTGCTATAGTGCACGGGAACAAGAGACTTGTCAGGTCTTCCTTGTGTCATCAACCCCTTTAAGGATTTAAAAAGAGGCATTTTAGACTTTTGAATAAATATTTTGAATATTCATTTCATTGATTGGTGATTGGTTAACCCGGTCCCGACCCGCGTTCAGGAACCACCTCACACAGATAAAATCATAGGAGCCACTACATTTGGCATTAGAATTTTTTTTTGATATAATTAACGAATGTATTTTTGACATTTATTCCTTGTTGAAATGTATTCGTACCATTTTTTGCAGATCCCACTAATATGTTAAAACTTGCTACATTTATAACTTGCAATTGCTACTAATGCAAAATGTAGAGTATGCTATCATAAGGCCAAATCCTAAGTTCATAAATTCTTAAAGTCACCATCTCTGATTATCTTCCATGGCGTAATGTAGCTTGAATTTTTCAGCATGACATCTATATCGTTATCCGATTGTGACATTCGCGTACCCAACCACAGCCCTTGTAAGTAGATATTTCAAAACGCTCCTTTCCATCCAGCTTCCACGTGATTCCTCTGGCGAGCCATCGGGTTATGACGCGTTTAATTGTCGATTTAGTTATTCAAATGTTCTGCGCTGCGTACGATGAATAATTCATAGGACGCTCCTCCTTCGTCGGATTAAAATTAGAAGGAATTAATTTCGGGGTCGTCTCCCAACATGGAAGATTCCTTGAGTGGGGAGAGGACACCCAGTATGCTTCGGAATGTTTTCATGCTTTTTTTGCCGCGTGAAATTGGATTATCAGTTTTTTAAAATTTGACCTGAGCCGTAATTTTCATTCATGAGACGCCATAAGCGAGTTAACTGAGTTTTTCTTCGGTCACAGTTTTTATTTCTATTGGAGACAGTGATTCAGTCGGTAGGAAACTAGTGTTTTCTCTGTGTAAATCTAATGAGTAGTGTACTTCCTATCGAGTTTTTATGTTAAATCCTGAATAATGAATACATCTGATTGTCGAGGTTACCTGGGTGGTGCTACGTACTACGAAGGCTTGGGTGTAATCTACACTGCATTACAAAACCATGGTTATGGATGCATGTTCAAGATCTTGTTACCGTCTGTCGTTTCCATTTACTCACTCTACAGAAAGGAATGCACAAGCTACTGTTTGTTCTATAAAAAATGTTAGTAACTGGCTCTAACACTGCTTTCATTACTTGTGCTATTCACTAGCTGTGACATACATCTTAAGAGGTCTCTCGAACATGGACAATAGTCTTCATAGCAGTCGCAATTTCCGCGTAGCCTGACATTCGCAATGTTTGGCACGCTGAATGTTGGCTTGTCTGTATGAACATAATTCAAAAAGAGTTTTTTTTTTACTTGCTTTAAACTCATCCTTCAAGAGGTTCCACTGCGACTGTGTGAGTCAAAACAAATACTAAATTCTACCTCTTCGTGGGTGTTGCCTAAAAAAATGCTGCTTAAATCGATGACTTGCTTTAGCTTTTGAAAAACAAAATTAAGTTATAAAATTAAGACTATGTTATGAATATTTTTTATCTACGCCAAACTTATTGAATCAACGCATTTTGAATCAGTTATCACATGAATATGCTTATAACTAAAAAAACTACGATGTAAGGAAAGTAGCTTGCATATAACTATATTTCCTCGGAGAATTTGCTTCATATGAGCAGCTTTACGCGAAAATGGCATATATATTAGATATACAATAATGCTCGTTTTCCTCATACACTTCACCATTCTCTCGCCTATTTCCTTCACTTATTATCGCAGTTAACACCAAGTAATTTTAAGTTCAATTTTCGAAAAAAATTCAATAATAAGGTATAGTTTTGTTGTTCATATCAAGGGGCAAGGGGCAAAGGGCATGTTTTTCTAAAAGTAGTCCGAATATAAGTACACACATTGATATTAAAGTCATTTCATGGATTAACCACCCCATCTGCCGTGATGCACCTAAATCAGGGGTTTAATCACGGTTCCTTCCTTAGCGTTGTCGTTATCGTAATCCAAAAGGCAAACCTATCTGGAGACGAATTGCTCACACCTCCTAAGGACGCACCTCAGCAATTGATACTGGCCTTACATGTGCTTCAACCTGTAATAATTTGAAATATAACAATCACGTTTTCGCTCTCATGAGAGAAATTGAAAAATGACGATAATGCGGGCGTACGCGTTATGGAGATACGTGATTTAAAAAAAAGTAACGCGGCCCAGGACGCGTTTACGAAAATACTATGAATTACATTCTACAATGAATTTAAATGGAAAAAAAATTAAAGGTGATAATTTAGTTCGCCAAATATCGGAGAATTCGTGAATACCTTCAATATGGAGCCGGTTCCCCGGCCTTCATCATACTAATGTATAAATATGTGCAGGTTTCTGCGTGTGTTTGTGTCCGTTTCTCAATCACGCAGAAACCACAGAACCGAATGAACTGAAATTATGCATGAACATAGCTAATATGCCTGGTTTTAAAATAGGCTTGTTACCGTTTTGAAGTTTTTCACCATTTCAAGATTACGGTCATGTCCACCTTTTTAGAGGAGAAGGGCTTATTGTTGTAATGTATTAATTATAATTTATTTTCACGTGGAAGATTGTTGTTGTTGGTAGAGGTGACTTAAAGGTAAAACATGAGACTTTTTTATGTTTTCTTTAGGAAACATTGGATTTCTTGGGATTTTTACGCACAAAAATATTTTAATGATAATAAGGGAGGAATCAGGCGAGATGTTGTGGAATATGAACATAATAAGAACTAGGATATTTCAATTTACCACAGATAAAGTTTTAATCGACCCGGGTTTCGATGCACTGCATCATCATCACCGGGTCGATTAAAACTTTATCTGTGGAAAATTGTAATAATCAGTATGCAAAGAATATTGTTATTGAATAAAGTGTAATCTTTCCCAAATATCTGTATAGGTAAGGGAAATGCCCTTTTGCGGAAAAAATGTACCTACGTCATTCTTCTAACAGCTGCTTAATTTCAAATAAATATTTGAATATTCTATATTACTAATGGAAAAAAATCTTGCTCAAACTCCTAATATGCTCCTAGGTTACAGCAATCTTCCCCACGCCCCCGACGCGAAACTGTCATACTCTTTTTAGTTTAATCTTTTAGCAATAAGTAATTTCAGTAAAATAGCTTAATGCTCTGCAACATTAAGCGACAAAACGGGCAATTTCCACAAAATAAAAAAACTAAGATCAGTAATAAGAAGTCAGATTTTCTTCTGCATGAATAGAACTATGTACTATATTATTTTTTACTTTTATTTCTCCCTCTGAGAATCAACGGGCATTTCTGCCAGTAGTCAGATATAATGGACTCATTATTGTCACTACTTCAGCTTGGTGAATTTCCATTGGAGAATATTGAAGAGGCATAACTAAGTTGTTGATAGTAATATTGCTGATAAGGTATCTAAGTATATACATTCTCTTATCATCTGGCCTTCTCTGTGTGCTCTACCTCTTAAACCACCATTAGGTAAATACCATAAAACCTACGATTCCTCCTGAAAATTGCCGTGTTGCAACATGAAATAGTGCATAGTTATTTTTTGCTTTGCATTCATGATGGGTCCATTTACTTCATTATCAATTGTCTCGATACTAAACGGGTTATGCTATTGTCCATTTTTTTATTGTTTTCTGCAAATATTAACTACCCCTTCTTTCTTATTTCAGGTAAGAAAAGCAGAATGTAATCAAGCTTATCGTTGGAGTACAGAACGATGACGTTGGGTGACATTATTTTCAATAACAGAACGATTGGGTAATAACGTAAGTACACCTCTTGGACCCAAATGATAGGGCGGCTTTATACTTACCTCTCCTAGAAGATCAGGCGTTATCCCTTTAATACTAAAGCATTTAATACCCATCGTTTTTAATACACATCGTCAAGATTTTAAATTGTCCTGTGTTATTATCTAATCTCGACAGCTCCTGGGCGTATCCTTGTGGTTTCAATGGTTTTTCAGCTACTGCAATTAGTAACATATCTAGTATTACTATCTTTATTACTGTGCAAATATTTCTTCAATTCCTTCATGCCAGCCGTAAGGCAAAACCGTTAAGAATAATTCGTTACACGGAGTCGGGTAAACTTTGAGTGAAGCTTTTCAAATTGGAAATTCCGTTATTTATAACTTAATGCGACTAATTAAGTGACTTGTTCCAAGTTCCTCAAGGTCTGACGACTGTTTTTCATCCAGCAAAGCAATTTCCTCGTGATCATATCTCGGACCGTATTTCACGCGTTGTCTCATTACCTTTGTCTATTCCAGTGCTTCCCTTTGGCGATACAAAATTTTGATGTATCCATTATTGAAATTTCTTAATAACAACCCAAAATTGAAAAAAAAAATATTCACTCACATATTACCACGCAATACTAAATTCATATTATAGACACGTGGGGTGGTTAATGTGTAGGTTTTCATTTCCGAATAGGAAAATCGACTGTAATTCCCACCATTTTGTTTTGAAAATTTGAATGAAATCCAAGGTTAAAATATTGATAGAAATGAAAATAATACCACATTTGAAACGTCTGTTTGACAGTGTCCACGATTCTAATTTTTAACTTGGAAGAGTTTACATTTTTATGAGTAAAATGCTATTTCTGATAGAATAAGAAAATGTTCCCCTTCTCTTTCTGGCGTATTAAAACGCTTTTCGTGTGTATTGTCATAACCAATTGATTAAATTCAGTATTATTTCATGTGACTACTTCATGTGTCTAAATGGCTACTGCTTTTCCTCACATCTGGTAAATAAAGCTTGTGGGTGTGGTGAGTGGGAAAGTAGGGAGCTGAAGGAAGAAAGATAGAAATCAGAAAAGATCTAAGTTGCGAATTCGAGAGCCTGGGGACGGCAGCGCAGGCGGTACTTTAGACGAAAATGAGCGCAACATATTCTTGGAATATTCTTGTAAGTCCATACTCAAGATATACCTGCAATAAATAACTATTGTTGGTGTCAAAGTGTCGTTTATTTGAATTTGAAGTGATTGGATTAAAATTCCACAAGTTAAAATTTTAAATATTAAGCTTATGGTGGTGGTTAATTAATGTTTTCAATCAGTTTTCATCAATGTTTTTCCTACTAGAGTTAGCGAGATGTTGGCCATAGAATATAACTCTTTATAAAACTTCCAACTTTTATCCTGCATTTACAGTCACCATCAAGGTTTGGTATAAAATTTACATCGGCTTTTTATAAGTTTGTTTATACATTAATTTCCATTAAAATTTGAATTTTCCTAGAAATTGTATGAGTAGTCGAGATGATTTCTCAAGATACAAATGAAACATTGGTATTGGTGCAAAAATGTTTATTAATATGGCCAACGTCTCGCTAATTCAAGGCAAACATTTATTTTTTTGTAAATGTAGTCTATTTTCTAGTCGTAATGGGCACATATGTCCTGAAAAGCCACTATTTTATCCAAAAAAGTGAGCTTATTTAAATAAAATGCGTTTAAAGTTTCTATCTACAGTATTTATAGACATTCCAGCTTCTCTTTTTACCTTTTTAAACCATATAGTCTTTCATGTTTATAATTAGAATATTTCCGTTGATGGGACCTTCGTAAATAAATTTGACTGTTATTCACAGCATACTTTCTGTGAAGTTTGAAATACAGTTTTAGGTCTAAATGGGCCCAGATATCCTAAAAATCTGCTTTCCATGATAATGGCAATCCTAATATTGTTCATTATCAGCCCTCAATTCCCCCCTATCTCATGTTACTCCTTGACTTCACGTTTTCTTCATCGGACCAATTTAATTTGCCCTTGATTTTGTCCCTTGGTCTTCTGCAAGGGACTTTCCTTTGCGGTTTCACCTCTAACATGTTTCCAAAGCTCTAAAAAAATCCGAAATGAAGTAATTATATACGGGTAGAGTGCGTGATAATTTTCTGCTGGTGATATAAGGAGAATTTAATCTTATATTTTTTACACATCAAACCATTTGGTTGTGAGTGATAAGAATATCACGATTGACTCAAAAATGGTTTTACTCATGTTCCTCAAAGCAATGTTTCCTCACAGATGTTCGGAAATGCTTGCCCATATGGGCAGGCAGGAAAAGGGACTCAGAATGAGGATTGGGGAAGAAAGAGAGGAGCTGAAAACGAAAAAGGAGTTGGATTCGGGGGCGTAGGGACGACTGTGAGGCGGCACGTGAGTCTGGAATCAAAAGGCGCGACACATTTCCGGAAAACTCGGTTTTTTCGCGACGCGGAGTCGTCCATTACCCTTCGTAACAAGTTCCCGCCAATATTTCCCGCCTTTCGCTATCATTGTCGCGGATCCCGCGGACAAAAGCGCCACCGTTGGCGAAAGCGGACGATTTTTGTAACCATCCGCGCGATACTCCCCTTTTTAATGGCGGTCACACTTTTTTTCTCTTCCTCCTCCTCCGCGGTCGGGTTCATTTTTCCATCCTCCCCTCCCAACCTCCCGTGTCACTCCACGTCGCATCCTTCCTGGATCATTCATCCTCCTCTTACCTCTGCTCTACATTATCCTGGTCACCTTCGTTCTTCCTCCTACTCATGCCCATAAGCATGTTCACGTTCCACCTAGATATGCAGTCCTTGAATATAACGATACGCATTAAGTGCTAAAAACGCTTGAAAAACATGATTTTTTGTCTGCGGAATATCGCTTGAAAAAACACTTTTACCACATGCTAAATAGTTTTCTTCCGTGTTCCAATCCATATCAAGGCGTACTAGCCGTACTAAATTTTCCTGAGTTAGCGGAAGAACGTTTTAAGCCTTTGGACTAACTTCACGACTGCGTGTGGGTTAGTGCGACTAGTACGAGGAACGACTTACTAAGAAGGCGTACTGTTTCACGTAGCCGTACTAAATGAACATGGCTTTGAAGCGTGCAATGAATGAGTGGCCGTGTGAGTATATTAGTGAATCAAGAAATATTCTACAAACGACTTATTTGAATTTATTCAAGTGTTGTTAGTAAATATCATGCACTTCTTAGTTACTAATATCGTATTGAAAACTTATTTGTGAGTCGCGTGGTTAAAGGATAAAACTGTACCATGTGTTTGATTAGTTGTTTGCATTTCTTTATTGTATTTGCTTTGTACTATCATTTAAATGGCGATTCAGCCCTGCTTACATTTGTTTGATAGACGTTTTATATGTATATCAGTGTAACGAATTTTCGAATGTTCCAGTTACTGGAATGCCAGTAAAATGTTTACGTTGCGAACTTTACCCATCGAGAAATCACTGTCACGCCGGAAACTGATCTTCACCGCTATACCACGCTTGCCGATATGTTTTTATTTTTAATTCGTCAGTAGCCGCATCCGCGTACGAGCGCTAGCTGTCCGTTCCTATTCGCTAGTACACCCCAATCGTATACAAGCCCATAGTACATTGTATATACTAAGGGTTATACTTGGATTTGAAAACGGCTCTAGTCACAATGCAGCTTAAGTAATATTCTCCGTGCTTAACATCAACTATGAAAGTACCTATATGCTTACCCATCACGCCGTTTCTTTTTGGGATAGGCATATAGTCAAGATTTCTTAATTTTCTGTACTAGGCTTAGAAAACTGGCTCCGCCTCAATAATTTCCTCCATACTGCCCTATCCTCTTTTGCTTAAAGACTAACAATATCCTCCCCCTGCAACACATTGGTATCATATACCTATTGTTAAAGGAGATAAAACAATATTTAATGAATAAATATAAACATTCTTTATGTTGAACTTATCGGGACAGTTTTGGCTATTTTTACATGTAACCAATATTCCTGAAAAAATCATCTGTAAACTTTTAAGGCGCCTCCACAGTAAAATGATACTAAATATTGGAATTTTCAATTACTCATAGCAGTTTATCTTTTGCTTAATAAATCTAAGCATTCTTTTATACACAAACTTTCATTTATAATAAATTCATATAACCTAGCCACAAACTGTTTTTTTTGGATATTGATTGATTCTCATTTTAGTTCCTGTGTCATCTGGAATTATAAAATTTAAACATGTGTGTAGAATTTCACTGAGTGAAATATGTGTGCTTGGTCTTGATGGAATACATTCTCTTTCAATTGAATCTATAAGTTTCAGACATTAATCGAATATTTACACCTCAAACCCCATACGTAACAAAACAATTCTTTCAATTCATTCCCTGGTAACATTTAGAAAAACGTGTCTTTTGCTCGATATGAGTAACAAAATCCTAAATTTACAAGTTATTTTTGCAAATAAATTAGAAATTATTTAGTGCTGGAAGAGTAAATGGGTGAAGCATGGGGAAAATAGTATAATTATATCTAATTTAAATTTCATTTTTACGAAAAACTGTTCAATGGAATCTGATTCTCCTAAGTTATACAATGGCGATAAAATTTAGTCACCGATCCATGTTAGTTTTTGAGTTATTAGCAAGTGACACTAGTAATTAAAGTCGAAATGCTTTAGTTCAATAGAAATGCGCGATTGAAAATATATTCGTCGAATAGTTTGCATATTTTATCTTCTTATTTTGTTCTATAATAGGAAAGGTTTGTCATCAGTAAAATGAACACTTTTTTAAACTATTCAAGAAAAACGATGGACTTAAGTATGTACTTGTTTTTACTCCTACGGTAGCGGTGGAACCTTCTTAATTGAATTATTGTGGGTTTTTATCGATTTCTTGTCCAAAATGGGCACAGATGTCCTCAAAACCTGCTCGTTAACTCGATAAAAGGGTGAACCTCTTGGACTAAAATGTATGTCATTGTTGTCCTCGCAGGAAAATGTAAACAATATCCATATTATCAGTCTTGCATACTCATAGGCATGCACACGTACTTCGAATAATCGACTAATTTCCGTCTGCATGCAGCTATTTTGATCCCTTTCCTCCTGTTCTCGCCTGCGCTCACACTCTCTGGACCACAAAACCCGAGCGTAGGTGGTGGAAACCCGAATGGGAATTTGTTTGTGTGTGCTTGTATAGCTGAGACCCTTCTCCCATTTCGAACAGCTGTGTGGCACACCTACCTCTCCCGCCCGTGTATGTAATAGGGACCGCAGCCATTAAAACCAAAGCACAGAACGACCTCTTTCCCGACTCCTAGGGAGGCAGCATTACACATTTACATACTACCCAGGGAGCTGTGGATAGGACTTGGGGCACGGGGGGTTAGAACGCCTACCTGGAAAAAACTTAAGAATTGGATAAAGGGAATCGTCAGAAATATGGGATAAAACTTTTGGTATGTTTAGGCGCAGTATAAATCTTGCCGTTTCTGATGGATTTCATTTTTTCCCGGCGCATCATGCAAGTGAAGTAATTTTTCACGGGTTTTTCCCCCAGATCAGGCTGCGTAATACCTTACCCGGAGTAAAACCCGTGTAAACTTCATTTATTTCACTGTTTCTGTTGTAGCCGTGAATGAGGCATGTGAATAAGGACTTTTTATACCAATTTCTTTTACACTAAATCTCTCTTTTTTCCCTTCTTGTCCTGCCCCACAGTTGTATTGGGGAGGGGGTGAAATGATATCATTCCTCATCACCATTAGCCATTCAATCCTAAAATTGGCTGACTGCAGCCCTCGATTCTACCCTGTCCCCTGCTAACTCCTTTATGTCCGTAAATTCCCTCTGTTACATATCCCGTTTTAGTTGGACAATGTAATTTTTCCTCGATATTCCCAGTTGGGCTTTCCCCTCTATTTACCCTTATTTTCGTTCCTTATGAGCTCGTTGTGTCTTTAAAGGTGAACTATCCACCTTGTCTTCCTGATCAGTGCCGACCCTTGCTGTTTAACCAGTATGGGCGAAGCGTGATTTTGCCACCCCTAAATTAGAATTTATGTACCGATAGCTATATTTATTAAACCGCGCCTTAACTTCAGGGATAATCTGGGATTTAAGAGCAATCTTCTTAATTAATATTGTCGTTTCCTTCCCCGCCAGGAGCTCAATTATAAATCTATAATTTGCCTCCAAGCTTAGGTTTTATCGAGGAAAACTCTTTATGGGGATTATTAACATGATACGTGCAGTTTTTGGTGCAATTTCAATTATAGTTTCTTTCAATGGGCTGGTGACAGGAAATCTGAAGAAGGAAATCTTTAGTCCATAGGTTCCATTATGCTCTTTGTTGAAGTTAGTCAGTCGCCTTTACAATATACTACTATAGAAGGTCGTTTTTAATGGAAATACATGCTATAAGTTAGTGATATTTTCCGGGTTTCATAATTTCAGTCCCCTTTTCACATTCATTACTAGATCACAGACTGCCCACCCCAACGAACTTTGCCTGTGGCTTTTGCTCTCATTGCCCACGCGTCGTGCCGGCACTGATCCTGATAATGTTCCATATGGTCACTTTTCTTCCTCTCTGTACACTTTCTCGTCGTTAATCCCTTCTATTCATGAGGAGAAACGCATCTATTCTCTTCTCTTTCATTTCATACCTACCAATATGAAAACTGTGGGATCCAAGTTTTTCGAGCACACTTGATCTTTCGTTTAACCTTCAAGCCTCTAGTGGTTTCCAACATAGTCAACGGCGACTGTTCATGTTTCCATTCTCTTGGGAAGGCATTCTCTACGCATAGTGATATTTTCTAGTCATTTCAAATGCTACATTTCCGGCAGGGATAAAAATATTTATAAATTTAACTAATCTCAACATGATTAACCCCAGCAGTTCAAGCTCTGAGTGTAGTAATATATTCCAACACATTAGTGATACTTTATAAGAATTTCAAACGATGCTTTACCGGTAGTAGTAAAAATATTTATACACGTAACTAATCTTGGCATGATTATCTCCAGCAGTTTAAGATCTACCTAAGAGTAGCACTATCTTCCTACACATTAGTGATATTTTCTAAGCATTTCAAACGCTGGATTTCCGGCAGGAGTAAAAATGTTTGTACACGTAACTAATCTCGGCATGATTAACCCAAGCAGTTAAAGATCTAAGTGTAGTGCTATATTCCGAATTTTGTTTTCTTTCGCCGGTTTTGTCACTTATTTATGTTTAAGGGGTACGAGCACTGTGCTTTGTCTCCATTATTCGAGGTGGCTGTGGTCCATTTTCCCAGCGTTTGATCTTTAAAATCTCGCTCTCGCCCATCAGCCACAGTCACACGACTTTCTGTTTACACCACTCTACGGTGCTCTCAAATTTCAACTCTCCTGACTCAAGTGTGCCTGACCGACTCGACCTCAACCCCCACTCCTGACGAGTACATGAACTTTCTGGGGGCTCACTTTCCTACCTACTCCATCCGTCAAACAGCGACGTGCCTAGGAGAGAAATAAGGATGTATCAGAAGGTCCTTGGATGAAAAAGTGACTGAGAGATTCTACTTTTCTCTACTCAGACTACATCTCGAATTTCCTGCGAGGATTTGATACCGAGCGCAATAAATATTCAATTTCCGAAGTAAATAAAATACAAAATAAAGCCAAATGCTGCGTTAATAATTTCTATGAGCAAGCAGAAAGTGTAACACAGCTGACAGAAGGACTAGATGGCGAGATAAAGGCTTGGTGGCTGTACGCTAGGCTGATGTCACCTACTTCAGATCTGGTGAGTTTCCGGATGACACGTAGGACTTAATTTTATACCTACGCCATATCCCTAAACATGATAGATTGGAGAAAATAAGCGCGAAAATCTGCCGAAATGATAGTTACAAACATTTCTTCTTCCCTAGCATCACAAATGACAACAACACAACGAGAAGAAACTCCGTTAATGCAAAGTTTACTTATGATCTCTCCCCCTCCTTTTTCCTATTTCCTTCCCTTCTCATTACTGGTGTCCTAACACCATCTGCCACACGCCAATCCACCGCCAGCTGGTAGGGTATATGGAAATGCAGATGTATAGACGATGCTGATAGCTTAATTACAACTCAAATTTTATTTATAGAAAACTTTGAAAGCAAACGCTTGCCCCACTACTACATCTTTTAAGCGCCCAATAGTAAAAACAGGACATAGTACCACTAATACAAGGTAGGACGTTTCCTGTGACCAAAATGAGTCCGTTTTGCGGATGACGTCATCCGGCAGCGCATGACTCGAGCGGCAAACGACTCAAGAATTAGCAAACAGTAATAATGGATTAAAGCTCCGATGATTTAGTTTTTATCAACGACACAATGGTGTCAAGTATATATTTGCGTCCTCAAGTATTGATATAGAATATGTTTGATTAGTTATAATATTTGAATGTGTAGTTTAAAGAATGCAATCATGTTTACATCGGAGATCACCATAGCAACAATTTAAGTATTTACAAATGAAAGCTGAAACTCTCACAATTTTCAACATTAAAGTAGTCTTGTATCCGGCAAACCTGGTAATGAGGGGCAAAGGGTTGTAAGGCAAATAATAGATGGAAGGACGTTGGGCAAGCAGGGAAGGGGAAGAAAAAGAATAGGTTTTATGGACGGGATGATGAGGAGTAGGACGTAACGCTGAGATGAAGAAAGAAATATTATAGGGAAATAGGGGCCTCCATTTGTAAAAATCCAGAGGATTTTAACTGACTTTCATTTAAATCTACCCTTACCGGTAGATTACTTAATAATAATAAAAAAAAACCGCTCGGCCCACGCCCACTCGATCATTCGAGCCGTAAATACCACTTGAATTTTTCCTGGGCAGTAGGGAGACTGTTGTTCCCCAAAGATTCTCTTTTATATCCTCTCCTATTTTACGAACGGAAAGCAATCTCGGGTTCCACCTCGCCCGGGCATAGTTTCATTCTCTCTTACCTCCAGTTTACCTTGTCTAGTCATCGAGTAGTTTGGTGTATTTTTTTTACTTACGCCAATCTTTATCGTTCCTTTAAGGAAGCTGGGTTAGGAAACTATAAACTTGGCATCATAAATTGCGCTCGTTAATGTCTTGTCTCGAGGCTTCCTTGATTTTCCGAGCCTCCTTTTTCGAAAATTACTTTTAGTGCTTTATTTTTCCTGCTTCCAGCTTCTGCATATGATCTTAAAAGAATCTCTCTTAATACGTTAAGCACTAGAAAAATGACAGTAAAAGGGCTTAAAATGATTATGAATAATTAAACAATTATTAATTGACTTGATAGGAAATGTTACCCTCAGCAATCCAAACGTGAATGGGTGAATAAAAGAGTTTACTTACTGATTTTAGAGTTTTCATCGTAAAATGAACGTTGCAGTATCGGTACATAGAAAAGACACCGGTATTTATTCATATGCCTTATGAGTTACAACCCGGGATTCGTCGCGGCTCTATATTTAACCCGGTTGCAAGTACTAAGGTTATTCGACAAAGAAGTGACTTAATTCGATATGAAGAGATACTAATAGGCGATGGATTCCCAACACCATTGAGTAAAGAGTATTATTAACGCTATGCTTTAATCCTTTCCGTATCAAAATAGGAAAAACTTGAGTATAAAATAATTAATTAAATAAAAAATATTTTTTAATATACCACCTTTTTGAAAACAGGCTAAAAAGTATAAAATAATTTTCCCTGTGCCCTTCTAAATTTTTTAGGGTGAATTTTTAGTGGCTATGGAGATATTTATAAGGCTTGAAGAGAAAACCGTGGGGCGCAGGAAACCCATGATAATTAAGGAGGAGTAAAGGGACCAGGTGTCGTTGAGCAAACTCACAAAATAATACCAATTGCAATGCACTAAAATTGGTTGTGAATTCCTCCGGATTATCTACTTCTATTATCTACTGCCTGCGCCCCACGTTTTTCTCTTCAAGTCTTACAAATATCTCCATAGCCACTACAAATTCACCCTCAAAAATTTAGAAGGGCCCAGGGAATATTATTTTATACTTTTTAGTCTGTTTTAAAAACGTGGTATATTAATTTTTTTTATTTAAATAATTATTTTCTGCTTTTTAGTCTTATGCCCGGGTGAAAGTTTCCAATCGGTTTTATACATCTTGATGAGACTCTGACAGGGACACATAGGAAATCCCCGATGTATTTCAGATTCTGTTCAGCTGACAGTGTGTGGAATTGAAATAATTAATTAATCGTTAATTAATTAATTAATTTTTATAGCATGTAGCTAACATTGTATTTTCATCCGCTTCTGAGATATGGTTAAAACTACAAGCCTCTACTAGCACATCAGGAAATGTGTTAATTAATTAATTGTTATAATATATAGATAATATTGCATTGTCATCCACGTCTGAGCTATGGTTACCATTTCAAGTCTCTAGCTGATCGGGAAGTTAGTTTTAACTCGGTTGTAATATTCCACCCGGACAGACAGGCTGACATGACGGAAACCGAACTAAAATAAGCATAATTTAAAGCAGAAAGAAACTCTATCATTCTTTCTATTACAATTATGAATGTGCATATTTATTGGAAACTTCCTTCGTGAACTTTGTCACTTATTCCGATATTTTATTTTGTTGTTAGCCTACATTGTAAGCTTTCAAGATGTAAGCATGGAAAAAGGAGCTGAACAGAGGAGAAGACTAATGAGTTCTTACTTTGGATACATGTGAGGAGTGTAATGGAGGTTTTTTAGGAGAATTTGAGGAAGAGAAGGGAACATTTTGGACGGAATGAAGTATATCGGACACAGAGCTTAAGGATAAGAAAAAGTAAAGAGTAAGGGATATATTTAAAAAAACGGAATGCGTTTAAAAGGGGCTCATTTCACCAGCAGATATGGATTTTAATCTATTTTGAAATAGGTGAAAAGGCCCAATATTTAAGCTCATGGAATTTAAAAATAATTTCTTGATAGAGTGTGAGTTTGGAACCGAAAATATTTTGGGAAACCGCAGGATTGGGTAAATCAAGCATCGATTCAGTTTTGTAAAAAAAAAGCATTCGACGAACGAAATTAGCGCAGGTGACAAGTTGTATTGAATGAGGGTTTGGTAATTAATGGAGAAATTAATAGCTACCTCCAGAGTAATTGCTATAATTGTTGAGTTTTGTAATTACGACACGTTTTCAACCTTTCATTTACTTTTCCTGCGTAGCATCTAGACATATACGGTTTTCTTAAAAGCATCTTCACTCGTCCAAATTTAACCTTGATTGAATTACAAAGTTACTCATTTAGCTGTCATAAATGGTTATTATGCATTAAAATGGAGGAAAGGGGAGCTATTTGCGCTTACAGTGTTTGGAAATTGTATTATGGAGTGGTATGATCATGAAAATCACATATTTGTGGGTAAACCGCAGGTTTGGGTGAATGAAACCTTGACGGAAATCCGCAAAATTCAAATTTTGTGAATCGAGTGAGAGAAAGGCGCGTACTGCGTGAGATTCGGCAGTTAAGGATCAAATTAAACCATAGCTATTGCATAACTGCTGCAATCAGTGAGGTGTTTGATTACAAATTGTTATCAAACCACCCTCCAATTTATTATGTCTAGCCTCACGACTTCCCCTGTCTTCTGCAAACAGTATTTTGTATCCTAACGAGTAAGGCTTAAGTAACGAATTAAGACTTCCGCCTCGAATATAGGTAATACGTAAGTTCAAAGTTTTCAGCCTCAACGATGTGAAAATCCATTTTTTTCTGAGAAGAAAAAACTTAGCACCTCTCCTCTGATTTTTATTTAAAGAAGTTACGATTCACAACTTGTTTCGACGCAAAGGCGTCACCTTCAGGTGCGAAGGTCGTTATTTATTTATTTGTAACCATGGTTGCAAGGTAAAGTGGAATAAGAGTAGTGAGGAATGGAGAAAGAGTGTGGAATTGTCAGGGTTGGTTAGAGGATGTTCGTTATTTCTATTTATTATGGATGGTTTGGGTGAAAGTGAGGAAGGTGGATTCCCGGCAGGTGGTCTTGCCTCATGTTCCCTGAGTGAGAGGGAGACTTAGAGGAGAGAGGGGTGGTTCTAAAACACGATCTCGTTCACCAGATGACCATCTTTCAGGTTTCTCCTAATCTAAAAAACCACACCCCAGTTCCGCCTATCCGTTTCCAAAAGATCCCTTTTCCACCGAACCCCATTCCTTTTTAACTCAGAGAGAACTGTAATTTAGAGTGAATGTTTTCAAGCTAAACTTTGAAGCTGGGGTGTGATCACGGTTCTCCATGACACGTGCGCTCGTGTTATCGGTATTTTTCAATCACGATCACGACACCGAAAACGTAATCGTCTCTCTTTAAATTTGGTCAGATGCTTTAATGCACTGGTTTTAATTGATGGAGTGCGTTCATTGGACAGTAACTGTGACCAATTCGTTAATTGTTTATTTTTATTTTATTTAAAGATGTCCACATGCGGCAATGTTGTCAATTTATAGTTGACCAAATAACAGAACATTAAACAAGAGACGAATACATACAAATATAACAAGTAGAATATTAACAAAATATCAGGAACAATTGGTAAAGAAGGTGTGCTAATTATTTCCAGAGATGAGTGAGAGCCAGGATTGTAAATTTGTTAGGGAATAGAGTAAACGGATCAACGTTGTCGGGTATTGAATTAAGCAAAGAGGGGAGGCGGAACAAAGTGAACGTTTGGTGAGCGATAATCTGGGAACTTATAAATGGAATAGAGAATGGGTGCAGGTAGGCAGAGAGGGTACTCGTAAATTTATAAATGAAATGAGTTTAGGACATTCTGTTATGGAGTGAAGGATGTTATAAAGAAATTTTAGATCACTTTTACGGCGGATACAAAAAAGGTTATCAATGGAGAGTGAAGACAGAATGGCTTTGGTGGATGTATTGTGCAAATGGGGGACTCTGTACTTCACTATTTTTGTGAATGCATGAGTTACACTGTTAAGGGTTGCTAGATTATATGGAGCAGAAGTTGACCATATAGGGGAGCTGGAATATGTGGTCACTGGAAGGGTAATCGTTGAAAAATATGACTGAAGAGAGTAGGGATCTTTGATTTCTGTGAAACCGTATAGGAGGCCTAAGATAGACATAGCTTTCGTTTTAACTGTCTGCCTTTGATCGGAGAAATTAAACTTACTGCCTATTAATACGCCAATTCTATACTGATGAGAGATGATCTGATATTTTCTCTGACGACGCCATAAATTATTCGCCAAACCCTATATCACAAACATAGAATGAGGGAAGAAGACTACCGAACGAACTGGTTTATAACGTCATATTTTCCGAGAACAATTAGAGATCTTAATAACTCCCATGATGTCTATATAAATCTGTCGTTGTTTGCGGAGCGTATCGCATCAACTTTCCGAACTTCCCGTCTCTCCCCCTCCCATCCACGTATAAGTGGTATCTACATATTGACATAGGCTAATTTGACGTCCTTTCCGATGAGATGCGTTTTGTGTATTTCCTTCGGGTTTTAAGGAGGGCATGAGCAGACACGTGAAATTTTACTTGTCATTTTGTTAATTAATTTTGATATGCTACCAACAAATATTGTTCAGAGTCAACCTTGTATTTAATTATGTTTATTTACGCGAGTTATTTTGTTGATCACCAAAATCAGCACTCTAGCACATCTGAGTTATTTTGTTGATCACCAAAATCAGCACTCTAGCACATCTGAGTCTCTCGAGATGTCCTGCTCAGACATGTTCTTCCAAAATGAGATAAGAGCGGCAGGTAGTTTGTGGAACCGCTGAATAAAAATTTTATTAACATGCTGACCACCCGTAACGGCTTGTTTTCATCCCTGCTTTACATTTTCAATTCTAATATCTCTATCTGTGAATGTATGTGTTTAATCTACTTACGCGCGGTAACTGCAAGCATCATCACCGGGATTCAAACATATAAATGGAAGGTCCATGGCCAATCCTGTTTATTGTTTTTCAGAGAGTTTTTAACCTTACGCTTCCTACAAGAAACTGTAAATTTTTCAATATTTTCTCCCCTCTAAACTCTTATTATTTTTTCACCTTCTACCTTGCCATTCTTACTTTCTCCCCTCTAAACTCTTCTATTTTTTTCACTTTCTACCTTGCCATTCAAAATTCCTATTTTTCTCCCTCTCCCGCGCTTACCCAACATTCTCCCCACTTAATCCCTCTTCTCTGTGTGTGAATTCAGCTTGCCTTACTGCATTATAGTTCTTTGACATTTCAGTGTATCCTCTCTAAGTGGCCAATTAATCATTTCGTAGGAGTGGAGGAGGGTTTGGGATCTTCCTGCAATGTCTTACATAGAGGGTGCGGGGGTGTGAGATTATCTTTTGTCAGATTCTTGAAGTCGTATTTGTATCAATTTTGGAATTATCCTCGGATCAAATATCTTAGCTTGCATCACTGCAAACAGTTTCCAAATTCTTTCCTTCCTTATCGACCCCCTGGACCCGTCGCCACTCTGAAGCCTCTCACACGCATTCCCTCTCATCACAAACAAAAACCTTCTATACCTTCCACTCAATATTCCCGTGGGTTGCCGGAAACGCGAAACAAAAATCATTATTGGGAAAGTTAATCTATGTGCCTGCAACCAGAAATTCAATAAAACCTTTTGTTGGTATTGTCAAGGAGAATCTATCGTTCTTTCATCGTCACCTCACTTTATTCCATATTTTTTTAAATCTATTCATTGTTCATCATTTGAGTCAGATAATAAATATAAAAATATAAATTTATATTTCTCGGGCCTTGTCCTAAGGAATATATGCATTATTATTACATAAGAGGTTCTGTGGAGTTAGAAACAAAACAAAACCGTACCAACATTTATGCAAGCATGCAAAGGTAACGAAAAATTTGAATTCGCATTTCCTTCACTATTATGCAAGATGTGTTATCATAAAAAATATTTTGCAAATAAATATTTGTTTTTTTTCGTTTAACAACGAGAAAGAACTCATTATATTACTACAGTTGAAATATAATGATTAAAGTAAGCCAATAAAGTAAACAGAGTTATAATAATATCTGTTTTTATCCAGTGTTATCATGTATTAAGGCCTGTTGTTGAATATGCAACCACGGTGTTGGACCCCCGCGAGTTAGGGAAAATAAAAAAATTGAAAGAGTACAAAGAAAGACCGCCAGGTACGGTTAGGTCGACACAAGAGAACGGATAGCGTGACGAAGATAATAGAAGTTTTGGGTTCGGACACCCTTGAAACAAAAGGAAAATCAATAGGCTAAGCGCGGTATGCAGAATTGTCTCAGGAGACAAGGCCTGGGAAGAATTAAATGGAGCCATGGAGAGACCAAATGATATACGCAGAAATTACCACCCATATAAAATAAAACTAAGGAAACAAAAAACTAACGCGGCCAAGGATTAATTTCTAAATAGGGGTATATATGATTGGAACCGACTTCCTTATGAACTTTTCGAGCCCTTACCCATTTCATTTAGAATTTCATTCAGAAATCATTTAGAAATAAATTTTTAGAATATTTAATACAAGATTAATTTTTATTGTGTAACTTATGTTAATCCATCTTTATTATGTTTTTTCTCTTCATTTAATCATGTGATCAGATTATTTGATCATATCTCCTTTAATTGCCACGAGGAATTTGCCTACTTGCAATGTAAATTTCAATAATAAATAAAATTAGTTGGAGAAGGGGACTTATAAAATGGGACATCGAAGAGGATGACGACATTAAAATGTCGTCATCCTCTTCGATACAAAAAAAATACTTGAATGGCCCCCTAATTTCATTCCGGTTCACAGAAGATCCACCCCATGGCCTTCAATTCACCCTTTTGAGGTGGATTGCTGGCGATCAGAAGATGTACCTGCATCCTCTCCTCACCAACCCCACCGCCTGACGGCCTCCGATCCGTGGCTACCCTTTCGGGGAAGAACCCCAGACTTCCACGGATGCGCGATGCCAGCCAGCGCTCGCTCGCATATCGTCTCGTTTCGACGAACAAACCGTCTGGGTCTCCCGCGATACGACCTTCTCCTAATACGGGAGTCTGGAGAGCTGCCCTTCCTCCTCCTTGTACCTCGGCATCTTCCCCTCTCCTCGTCTCCCTTCCTCCTCTGCCGCTCCCATCCCACACCTTCATACACGCCTTCTTTCTCCCTTCTGGTTTGCGAGCTCTTGGATTTTTACCCTCAAGGTTCTTTAAAACGCCACCTTTCTTCCTACGTATATTTGCAGATATCTACTATGATATTTGCAGACATCTACAGATACCTACGGCAAGCCAAAGATTCGTGGTTCGACTACCGGTCCAGGCCGATTGTTTCCTGTGGCAATTTCTCCGTTATTTCATCGCTGTATTTGTGGCAGAATTACAGCTGTGCGCTCCAGAGGGAGATTATTGAATAAATTAGGAACTTTTAACACCTAGATTTCGTCAAAAACCTGTTTGTAGTTTGTATGTTTTCTCAACTATCTATAAAAATTATTCAATTACTCACAACAGTAATTTTTACAGAATTGGAAAAAAAACAGTTTGAATGCTATTTCACCGTATGACATGAAAAAATGAGTCAAGTTAGAGTAAGTCTCTAACGTGTGGTTTTATTTTTTTAATTATTGAGAATTTTGGTCATATTAAACTATACTTTTGCACCTTTAGTATTACAATATTTATTTTACACTTCTTACAGACACTGAAATAAAAATAAATAAATCGAATATGGTCTCCATTATGACTAGGGAACTATCTCGCGCAAACTACCTTAAAACATATTTCAGAAAAAATGCAGCGTCTGAATGTGTATGGCGGAACATTTTCGGCTCATTTGAGAGAAATCTTTTGGACAGGAAGCCATAAAACGGCCTGCTGCCACGCCAAGCGACATTTTCTTTGTGCCGTCTTTTCGGAAAAAAAACTAGGTTTAGAAAAACTTGGAAGACGGAGGAGAAACACACACGGGACCTTTGGTTGTGTGGCGATGTTTGATTGGTTACATTTCGGGAGGCGACCGACCGGTAGCTGAGGTCATTTACTCCATTAGGTGGGTAGAATTTATAAGGGTTGGGTTTTACGGGAAAGATGTCGATGGAGAGAAACCCGGTGTCGGTGTTAGCCCCCTCTTTGACAAATGGGGCCAAGGTTTCCACAGCTGGAAGCGCCGAAGACGCATATGCGTAAGTTTGTAGCGTTGAACTGGGCTCACCTCTACACTACCAGTAAATATAAAAAAAATAGGATTTGAGAGTGATGGGGAAATGGAAAATTAGTATTTTTTAGCATGTTGTTTGCTCGAATTGAGGAAATATCTCCGTCACTTCCGGGATTCGAACTCTGATCCTTCGGGATGGGAATCCATTACCCCAGCGGCACATGTTTTACACGAGTTTAGATAAAACACTCAGAGCAAATCACTTGGAGGTTTCTCTATAGCGCTGACACTTCGCCTACACACAATAGTGTGAGCTTGCTTTCCAATCGTTTCAGACCCAGCAAACTATTAGGCGGCGCTATTCAAATAGTTTCGAGAGTAAATTTGATGTGCTCTGAGTAATATTAAAACTACGACAATCGAATCGTATATAGTTTTTTGTGTTGATTTTCAATTTTTAATTACTCTTCGTTGAAAAGGGTACGTTTATAAACAAATTTTTGAATAATTTCGATGATTATACCTACATTAAAAAGTCTTCTAAAACGATGGTGAACATACAAAATGCTACCAGGCTAACGGAAGCTTTCCTAGCGTACGTCGTTCCATTCAGCGTCGTTCGTTGCGCTGATGTGTTCCAGTCTGCGCCAACTTCTACACCTTGAATGGAATATGAATGAATGAAAACCCTATAATATTATTAATTAACAGATAATGGGTGGAACTATGCACTTCCAGTGAGATTGCGTAGAGTTTTAAATCCAATGCAGCATGTGAAGTACAGTTCTCTTAGCGTTCACCTCTATTCTACTGTTTTAATTCCTTCTCTATCGCTCATATTCCCCTGTTTTATCTCTCTCTCTTCCTCCCTTCTTTTCTCTGTATTCGTCCGCCCTGTTTCGTGATACCTTCTCCATTCCTCTCCCTCATTCCCCGCCAACGATTTACATTCTCATTCCCTCGGCTCGCCGTTCGCGCCTTTTTTGTCGGCTCGTCTCCGCTCGCATGTCCCATTCCGTCTCTCATTCCGAACTCCTTTTTTGTTCACCGCGTTTTGTTCGTTCTTGCCCTCCGTTTTTTTTTATTTCGGAGTCGACGTCGCGCTCACCGTCACACAATCCAAGGTCCCGTGAGTGTTTCGCCTCCGTCTTCCAAGTTTTTCTAAACCTAGAGTTTTATTTCGGTAAGACGGCACAAAAAATGCGTTGGCGTGGCAGCAGGCCGTCCCATCTATATGGCTACCTATCCGAAAGATTTCTCTCAAATGTGCCGAAAATGTTCCCCCGCACACTTTCAGACGCTGCATTTTTCTTAAATATGCTATTTGGTAGTTTAGTGGAGATAGTTCCGTGGTCATAATGGAGACCATTTTCGAATTTTATTTATTTATTTTCAGCGTCAGTAAGAAGTATAAAGTAAATATTGTACCTAATATTAATGGTAGAATAATATAGTTATATGTGACAAAAATGCTCTGTAATTAAATAAATATGACCACATAAGTATCTAACTTGACTCATTTTTTCACGCCGTTCGGTGAAATCACCTTCACAATGGAAGGTTTTTCTGCGATTCTGTAAAAATGACTGCGGTGAGTAATTGATAATTTTTTATAAATAATTGTGGAAAAATACAAACTAAACACCGTTAGTTTTTGACGAAATCTAGGTGTTAGAAGTTCCTAAATTTTTCAATATTCTCCCTCTCGAGCGCACAACCTTAATCTATCTCATGTAAAACAGCCTATATTTTTAGGCAAATTTCTCTAAAAGTAGTTCGGCAAGACAGTATTTTAATAGCAATGGAAATATGTTTTTTTTTCTTTAAATTGACGGAAAATTCATTCAATTATAGGTGAATTGATATTTTGCTCAAGGTAGCTGGAGCGGTAATCGTGGGTCACAATGAAAATATTTAATTAATTTTTCGATTAAGTCGAAAAAAAGTTATAGGACCAGATTTATTAAAAGGATGAAAATGCTGGTGCCAGATCTGGCGCAGGAAAGGGCTAGTGGTAACTTTCCGCGTGTGTGTGCCATCAAATCGCATGCCACTTGCTGGCATGAGATGGAATCGTGTGCCTTTTCCTTGCTCTGGTAAGGATTAGTGCGAGTTACATCTTTCGTGCAACCTGGAACCAAATGGTAATTATCTTTTTATTTTGTAACAAAAAATTCGCGTATTTCCCCATTCTTTTATTCGTGAAGAGAGAAAGGTAAGGAAAAGGAATATTTTGAATCTGAGTTGTTGAATATGGATCCGACTAATCCATAAGTATTAAAATCAATTTATTTTTGTTTTAATTTTAGTTATTAATCATTCTTCTGAGTAACTATGCATGAGCATGTTCCTACCACAGAGCATAATAATAGATGCTAAATTAATGATTACTATCAGTTAACTATAGTCATCCACATAATGCTAAATTCCGCTATTATTGCTAATTATCGCTAATTCAGTCAAAACGTCAACCATTTATATTAAATACAGTAATTGGGTCTCAATTATTTCTAGGACTTGGCCACAATCTATTGCTTGGAGTGTAGCTTTTTTAGAGGTTTTGGTTAGAGAAATTATGGCTTGCCATAGGTTGTCACCATTCCAACGTACATGGGCGGTTACAGGATTGCATTCCAGTGATGGTACAATAAATTTACCGGTGTGAAATTGAATTCAGAGGAAAGCAAATAACTTTACAAACCATTATGACCATTTTATGCTACTGTACATCACCAAAAAAAGTAAAAAATAATTTGCGTGCTTAACCGTGACTTGTGGGGGTTGTGGAGGCCTATTGGCCATAGCGCTGGACTACCTAGCGGAGGGTCCTGGGTTCAAATCCGGGTGAAGCCTCTCTGGACACCCATTCTGCAAATCCTCGTGGTGTGACAGTCTGGTTATCAGAACTTAGTGGAAAATGGGAGGTGGCCCAGGGAAAGGAACTGGCCCCCCTACCCTGAATTTGTGAATTTCACACGCCAATGGCTTAGTACGGGATGAGCTCTACTCTCACCCATAAAACCAACCTTCGAGCTGAAACACTGCACACATGCAGTGATGTAAATGATACAAGGTTTGTTTTTACATTTTTGCCTCAATGAAAGCATGTTATGACTTGTGATATTGATAGTTTCCTTTCTTCCCCAATGGTGGTATTACTGGAAATGCCGTGCATCTGCTGAGTTCAAATGATTCCCATTTCATATCTTGAAAACTTCTCTCAGGATATCGTCCGTTCTTCTATGAATTTCTTTTAATGTGTCTAGCTTAGGAAGCTTTTTAGAAGTCATAAAGTTGCAGTTTTACTACTATTCTGTAATACATGCCGTTTCGAAGAATATTTTGGTGGACAAATTTTACATTTCAGCACGGTCATTTTAAAAAGATTGATAAGGTTTGCTCAATGTCACATATTTGGCTTTGGCTTGAATCTCGTCCATCGGTTCAGTAGAAATTATTCTTCTTCGATCTCCTACAAGTTTTTCCTCGCCTGCTTTCAATTGCTGTATTCATTTCCTTCATTATGACTATGTATGGGATTTCCAAGTGTTATTTATGCAGTAAAAGACCTTTTGTGTCTTTAGTACTGCGAGTTATTTGATGAACATGATCAAGAGTTTGTTCATCTTAAAAAATAACCTCCTTGAAGGTGGGTCCACACTGGCAAATTTACTGCGCAAGTTACTTGCAGAAAGTAACTATCGACGTAAATTGCAGGTGTAAATGCCTCTTAAAATTCTCTTGCAGAACTTGCCAAATATTGGTAAGTCGCTTGCAGAAGTGAATTTTTGCCAGCGTACACAGTAACCAATCTGGCTCTGCACTTACTTGTGAAAAATATTTATTCAGTGTAAACTCTCACGAAATTTCTAACAGAACTAACTTGCATAAGTAACTTTACAGTGTAAACCCAACTTAAGGTTAACTTCATCTCGTAAAGATGGCGTTGCTTGAGAGGAAATATGTCAACTCTTCAACGAACCCGCGTGTTGTCGTCAAAATTGGTTTTCTAATATTTTTAAATCAGTTCATTGCAATCCTTTTTTGGAGTTTCCGAGATTGTAGTGAGTTTTAATTACAGCCGAAGCTGAAGAAATGATATCATATTTATCTTTCATACAAACTTTTTCATTTTATATTGCTGTTTGCTTTTTTTTGCTCGAAGTGAACTTTACAGGGAATTGTTACCCTTTAGGTACTAACAAAAAAACATCTAGCTACATTTTAGAATGCTGAATCGTGTATGTACGAGTATATCTCAAGTGAACGAAATCATTTTCATATACCTATCGCATATCTTACTGATGCCTAGGTCATAGGATTACTTTATAGCATTTGGTTGGTCGAGAAGCATCAACTAGGGATGGGCAAGTAAAAAAAATATATCGATAGATATCGTATCAATATTTAAAACATGTATCGATTGTTATCGAGCCAAAATTATCGATATTTTGATATATCGATAATTTTGCCAAAACAAGTGGTTCCTTAAAGTTTCACCAAAATATATAAAAAATGTTGAAGTAAAATTTGGAAAATTATGGACATGTAGAAGTAATAAAAAATTCTTTTATTTTTTTTATTTTTACAATCAATTTTAATCAATCAAACCGTTTTCCCATTCGCCTATGTTCTAAGCGAATATCATCACTTATTTTCGTTATAGCACTAGACACCGCAGCTGGAGAAACAACTTTACAACGGTGACGTGCTAAACAAATATATCGAATTTGATACTCGGAAAAAAATCAATTTTTGATATATCGACATGAAAATATCGACGATAATTATCGATAGATTTTAAAAAATATATCGAGTTTTTGATAAATCGATATTTTTTGCCCAAGCCTAGCATCAACTTTGTACGAAGCTAAATTTGAAGTTCCACATTCATTTTCAAAATTCTAAATCCCCATTATACCGTTTATAGTAACGTTTTATTGGGTCTTGTGTTTAAATAACATCGTTTAGATAACAGTTGCTAATATGCCATCTGCAAAATTTTCGATTAGGTGTGTAAAAGTTTTTTCTTTCAGCAATACAAATAAGTCAAGTGGCTATCCCATTTCATGATGGCTTGGGAATAAACTAAATGAATATTCTACAGGTGAATTATACTTGATTATTCTATCAGGAAAACGATGAAGTGAAACATGACAGTGCACGAATTTTGTTGAAACCTGGTGAACAACCGTGGGCAAAAAAAAGTGCAACCACCGTGTTGATACTGCATGAATGTTTTCACGGGTGGAATGCCATGGAAGATAATAATGACATATGTTACTGAAAAACATTAACAGTGAGAAATTTATGGAATTCTGCCACTCTGTGTGTGAGTTTAAAGGACATAGGAAAGAATACATTGAGAGGTGGGTGAAATATGAACCAGCCGCGATTCTAGGGTTAATTGTTTCATGTTAGGGAGCTAACGTTTTTCTTTATTTATTTGCCAAATCCTAAGGGATAGATTTTCCTTCCTTCTTCTTCCCTCGATTTTGGCTGCCTAAAGATCACGTCAAATAACCCAACGCATTTATTTTCTTTTTTTAATTCTACGCTTTTTCCTTGCTCTCCAATTATTCTTCATCCTTTTACTTTGTTTTCTCCTCCTCTCTTCCATCCATGTGTTATTTCTGTTCTCCTTCTCCCTGAAACCTTTTCAGTCTTGTATCAATCTCGTAGATGTAGTTTTATTATTTATTATGTATTCCGTCATTTCCACGTCTTTCTTTATCCTTTTAGCCCTCTGGTTGCTACTCGTACTCTCATAAGAAAATTATTAAAAATTAGTTATGTGAGTCTACTGCCGTCCATCCTCATAATGTAGCCGAAGTACACAACTCTCTTTTTCTCGATCGTGTCTGACGTGTGTGTTTGCTTTCTTCGTTCTCGTAGAGGTCTACATGTTTTCAGTTTCGAAAGTCACTTTTACCTGTTTTCAGTTTTTGCAGGATTTTTCTCAGAATCTTTCTCTAGACCGCTTCTCTAGCTCTGTCGTTTCTCCTGATTGGCATGATGGGTATGCATGTATCTATGTCTGTCTTCCATCTTCTGTTCTCGCATAGACGTGATCGTGTGTTGTGTTCATCCCGTGGCACCATTTTTTTTTGTTTCCCCCTGTATCCTTTCTCCTCATTTTCGGGGGTTGCATCCGTCCCAGCAGCCATCAGCGCCTCTCTTCCGCCGGAAGTGCCGTCCAACGAGGCTTAACTTTGGCCCGCGGCCAAAAATCCGTCCGATTTCAAATTCCACTCCCAATTGGGGGAGCGATCTCCTTCCAAACCTCCTTTTGTGTCTCTCCTGCTCTTTCCGTCCCAAAATAAAGCCAACTTCGCCTAACTACCGATGACGGTATGCTATTACCCAGAGATGGAGGAAGGCTATTATGGCATGGTCACATTTATATCTACCAAGAACTTGGATCGCTTCAAGGATGTTGAAAGGAAGTTTTTTCATCAACACATTCTTTATATTTGCTTCAATCTAATCTTGGGTAATTCCATGGTATTGTTACTTCGTAGACAACGGTTCTCCTCACGTGCAGAAGGTTCCTTCAGAATGCGTGGGGAGACGTTTTCTGCGAAGCAACAATACGCGGGGGAATTACCCAAGATTTGATCCAAGCAAATAGACAAACTTCGCAGAAACCTCAAGAACTCTTTACGCTTTATCGATTCCCAAGAGAAATGATCCGTTTCGCATATGGAACAAGTCACAAAGATTTTCATTCAAACAACACAAATTAAATTCATGCAGTGATATAAATATCGTAAGCCAACTACATCAATTAATGACATAAATTCAGCATTTTATTAAAATAGGCAGTCTGTTAGGTTATGATATAGTCTATATTTAACCAGTGGTGAACGTTTGGTAATAGATTTAAGAATAATACAATAAGGAAGTTAACACCAGCGTAAACAGGGTTATTACGTTACAGATTTAAGCAGTCGGCAATGATTGGCCTTTCGATCTCTTCGAATTTTTCTAAGAAAAAGTGTATTTTAACCTAATCCGTTAGCTAATCTGCTCTTATGTTACGTTTATGAGTTATTAGACTATTGTACGACGGGGTAGGTATACAAAATTGTTTTACGTCGCTAGAAAAATATGAGGCTCAAATTTAATTCAATATTTTAAATCTACATTTTAAACCACAACCTAGCAGTAATTCCTATTCGAGTTGTAGTATGCTTATAACAACAATAAAATAATCTAAATGACTGTCCGTTACGATCTTCACTGCATTAACTCAGTATTGTAGTCGGCCTCAAGAAGATCGCAAATATATAGGGTAGTAACATAACAGAATTTTGTATATATTGGCAAGTCTTTCATCAATATCTTCATAATGTTACATACAACTTTGCATGGTGGAAAAAAGGCCTATCGACATGATAAATCAATTTTATTGCCTATGAAGGCAATACATTGATTCTCAAATGATTTTTGGGTGTGTTCCCCAATTCATTTTTGGAAAATGACAAGCGTTACTTAGTGAACGCTTTTCAAAAAAAGAAAGCACAGAGTTTCAGTATATTTTACAATATTTCATAAAACTTCTCGCAATTTCGGATCGAAAACAAAATTTGGCAAGAAAAATAAAAAGTAACTTCAATTTCCTTTCTTATTAAACTTCTATCGAGTTCTTATCACATTTTTTAATTTGCAATTTGCGAAATAAATAAAGTCTGTTAGCGATAAATATGAACTTTAAGGTGGATATACGCTGGGAAGTTTATTGCGAAACTTACGTGCAGCAAACGATTTTTGCCGTAAATTCCACGTCAGTCCAAACTCCACTTTCAAGTCAAACTTAAAAAATTTCGGCGTCACAAGCAGGAGCGTATTGTTGCCAATGTCAATATCAACCAACCTGTGTTTTCACTAGCTTGTGAAAAATTTTCGTCAGTGTAATATCCCCCGCAGGCTCTTACAGATGAAACTTGAGGAAGAAACTTGCCCGTGTAAACCCAACCTTGCATTCATTTCTTATGGACGTTGATGTGAACAATCTAAAGTCGAGCTGGAGACCTCAGGTGTGCAAAAGCAGCCTGTTATCAGCTGATTAACTACTTTTATAAACAATCACAGTTTTTAATTTGTTCAACTTCTGGTTTTTTGAGAAAAAACTGAACGTTTCATTAAAAATCATGAAAGCGTTACACTTTAAGGCACATTTTTATGTAATGAAGGATTTTGGGATTTTTTTCCATGAATGTTGCACGCCCATGTATTTCTCTTGAGTGAGTGGCTCCCGTCAAATCTGTGATGCATTGAATTCAACGAGCAAGCTAAAATTTTGCTAAGGTGGATGCCACATTGAATCAGCAAAGCTATTGTTACAGTAGGCTTCTTTAAATATGCGCTGGCTTAGAGAAACGATTTGGAGTTACGGTAGGCCGTCTAGATGATAAATCGATTTAAATTGAGCGTGGTGCTTTTTTTTACAAACTCTTCGGTCCTTCCCGTTCACGCTTTTTTTTCAATGTTCCGTCCTCTCGGCTTCCCCGAATGTTATCCGATGGATGCCGCTGAACGGGGGGCATCCGTCATTTCCCCCACGCCTCGAATGGTGACAGCTCTGGGGCGTCATTATCTCCTATTATGGGAAAAGCTCATGTTTAGCCAAGTGCTTCCTTCATTCGCCGATGGTCGCGTGATTAACGTGGAGATGCCCGAAAAGTGACGGAATTAGGTTTCCACCGGGAGGTCTTTTTCTCCGAAATCCATTGGTACTGGAGCAGGACGTCAGTGATTCATTTGTATTTATTCAGACTTTCTCTTTATTAATCCCAAATTTTTGCGGGGCTAATGTAGAGGGATGATAAAAGGGCACCGGTTTTCATTTTTTCTTCCTGCTCAGTCCATCGAAAACAATCATTATTGCTCCTTCTCTCGAATGAATGAACAAAGTTGAATTGTTTATTGACCACTTTAATTAATGTATGCGTATTATTGAGAGTTGGTCATGTTTTTTTTAATCTCAACTTTCTTTTGGCAGCGTTTTGCTCTTTAATTTAAGCATCATCAGGGCTACAACACAATGCAAGGAAAACAGTTATTACCAGTTATAATTATAAAAAGATAAAAGAGTTTACACTCACAAATTTATTACCTTGAGGTGAGAACAACTTTCCTGCTATGACAATGGTAACAAAGGTTTCCACTTGGTAACAAATTCAACACCAATAAAAAAAGAAAGCCAAAATGGAAACTCATGCTAACATTTTGATTAAAAAATGTTATAAGTAATGAATGAAAGATTTTCCCAACATTTTCAGCTTTAAAACTGTTTGGGATATGTAATTAGGTTGTAGTTTTGTGATAAAAATGAGTGGCAATACATTGCATAAAATACTATTTCCCCTATGCAGGAGTTTTCCTGCGATTTTTTGCTACACCACAGCTTTTTCTGATTATTGTATCGCATGACACGGCATTGCTAGAATTTCCGTGGCTAATTTTCTACAAACCAATTTTTAGCATCGTCCCACTATTTTCTTTGTAGTTTTTGTGCACCTGCCTATCATGGACATGGAAGGAAGCCAAGTACAAACTGTGGGAAGAAACCAAACTTTTATCAATGGCATGCTTATATGGTAAACAACTAATTACGCTTCCCATTTACACCATTGCACTGATATTCTTCGTGATTCAGCATGTGCGTGGCAAATTCTCTTTGCACTCCTTTAGCAGCGTCGTTTTGCAGTTCCATTTGCAGCCACCACTCTATGCGGGACAAGGAAGCAACTTTACCGTAACAAGTACGACGATACTCGCTATTATGATAGATTATCGCTATCATGTGATTCAGAACCAACATACTGGCTAGAATGCATGATCGCTATCATACTCGCTGAGCTATTTTATTTCATTGTTGGTGTGGTACTAGTGAGCTACTTACTCCCAGAAGGATCTAAAAGCTGTCACTTAACCACGTTAGCCTTTACAGTCGCTTTGCGATCTTCACTTTTTTAATTCAGCACCATTTATGCATCATGTTGCATTTGATAATTTTCTTTCCGTAAAATCAACATTAGATGAAAATGTCCCGATGGTTTTATGGTCCCACTTACTTTTATGGCCAGTCTCAATCAAATGTTTTGCGAAGTAAATGGGAAATTCATGACAGGAAATTTTCTTTTACGCCTTTAAATCTCTACAAATGGACCTTAAGCATAAAAACCTGGACTGAATTGTGACCGAAAGAGCAAATATGTATTTTCCTGTGTCAAATTTACTGGTAGATATTGGTCTATAAATGAGGAGAATTTCCGTTCTAACGCAAGATTCAAGTGTTTTTATCGTTCTTTCCAATATTTAAACTGGGCCAACGGCAAATATTGGCGTAGCATATGCGAATGAATATTTTACGCAGATGACGTGTGCATCGAATGAATTTAAATCGAGATGGCTGATGGATATTTTGTTAATTTTAGGTTCTTGTTGCTTTGAATATCTTATTATGGGATATATTGGACAAATAACACATTCAAAACTTTGAGCATGTTTAACTTTAAATTTGATTGTTTCAAGCTTGACTTCGCGGAAGTTATAGATATCTATCCATTTGAATAAAAACTTTGTACTTTTCCAAACTTTATTTTAAAAACTGCGACCGGACCTAATAAGAAGATGTCTTGTTAAGGTGAAACCGGTCGCAGTTTTTAAAATAAAGTGTGGAAAAGTGCAAAGTTTTTTTATTAGAAATGGATATGTTTAACGTCACATTAATTCCTCTCGCATTTGAAAAGTATGCATCAGGAAAATGATGGCACGATGAAAAATTCATAAATATCCCTTATGGAAGCACTATTCAAGGTTAGAATACCACTATTAGTTTGCTTGCTTGCTGAACTAAAGCACTTTTATTATGCGTCTTGCGTTACGTTGAATTTTAATTAATACAGGGTGTGTAAATAAAGTTTCAAGACTGATTTTTTCCTGAGTAGCGGAGCGCACGGAGACCGATCCCACCCCCTGGGTTATGTGGTGGGGGGTGTCGCCAAGCGATCCAAGCATCGGCATTTGCCGGCGAGACGCTGGAGTGAGAACATCGTGATTGCAGTGAGGGTCTGTTTCAAAACTCCATCGAGAAATCGGAGCGTCCAAAATGCAGCGCCTTTTGGAGCAGCGGTGTTCGATCAAAATTTGTGTCAAACTGAACAAGACCTTTACGGAAACATTCAAAATGATTCAAAAGGCCTACAAAGAGGTCGTCATGTCAAGTGCCATGGTTTTCATGTGGTACAAGAGATTCAAAGATGGCCGAGAAGATGTGGAGGACAATGAACGCTCTGGAAGACGTTCAACGAGCAGAACTGACGAAAATCTGGTCAAAGTGCGTCATGTTTTAAACGGTGACCGACGTCTCAGCATCAGAATGATTGCAGATGAAATGGGTTTGAATCACCAAACTGTGTTTCAGCTAGCGACAGAAAATTTAATGATGAGAAAAATGTGCGCAAAACTTGTCCCCAGAGTGCTCTCGGATGATCAGAAGGAGCGGCGCGGCGCCTGAATGTTTCATAGGAAATGCTCGAACGTTTGCAAGCCGAACCCGATTTTTTGGACAAAGTGGTTACTGGTATTGAGACCTGGGTCTTCGAATACGATCCAGTGACTTCTTTTTTTTCCTTCGGATGAAGAGAGACCTGAAAAGAAAGCGGTTTAACAGCGTCGCAGCGGTCCAAAAGGCTTCGACGAGGGTTTTAGACAGCATTCCGGTTGCGGAGTTCCAGGGAACTTACCAGCAGTGGAAATCTCGTTGGCAGCGGTGTGTGGATTCTCAAGGCACCTATTTTGAAGAATTTTAGTCCGATGTACGAAAGTGTTCAGTAAATTTTGTGTTCTGAGACCAGTCTTGAAACTTTATTTACACACCCTGTATTTATCTCGTGGCGGAAACGAATGAATATTACTTTTCGAAAGTGAGCATTAAATCCACACTCACATATATTTCGTGTAGATGCAAGTTGTTTCCTCCGACCGCGGAGGGGGTTCAAGGAGGCCGCCGTATATTCCCTTATCTGCACCCACCACACCTTTCTCTTCCGGATCTAAAAAGGGTATCCACTTAAAAGGGAGAGCCGCATTAAGACTAGCCTCCTCCTACTTACTTCCATCTATGTGGTGAAGGAAGCAGTGGTCTCCAAGCCGTTACTTAATGTTAATGTATTAGAGTGCTCCGCACCGAAACCCAGTTCGCTTTCATCTTCTCCTACCCCTACCTATTTCCTCCTTTCTTTTTTACTCACTAAGTGGAAATATCTATTTCGGCTATCTCCATTGCTGATTGTGCTAAATGTTTTTCTTATTTTTTCAATTGAAAGTTTATGACGAAAAAGCAATACTGATTATAATCATATGGCATTACTTAAAACGGACTCATTGCGTAATTTCTTTTTAATTTTAAGATGACTCAACTCAGGTATCAGGTACAATTGAGTCCATCTCATACTTCCGAATACGTAAGTCATGCAGTGCTTCGCACAAATATAATATACTACATATCTCGTACATACCCATCACGCCGTTCCCTTTAGGGATAGGGATGTCGTCTATGGATAAACTTTACTGATGCAAATTGTTCCCGGACCTCACAGCGGGTCAAGTCATCCATGGCAACCGGAGTTTCGATAGGAGACGTTCCCATTGTCTTCAGGGCTGATGTCTGAAGACGATGGGAAAGCCTTTCACCGAATCTTCGGCCGCCATGGATGACCGACAGCAATTTATATCAGCCGTTCGCCAGAAAAGCTTCAAATCCTTCCATCAAATTTACTGTTTCAGACTTCACTTCATAGAAGTTCTGAACGTTCGTATTCATAATTAAGGTAGTCTGAGCGAGATAGTTCCCTATTCATAATAGAGACCATATTCGATTTTATTTCTCATTTTTTTTCGTCTGTAAGAAGTATGAGGTAAATATTGTAATAATAATGTTGAAAAAGTATAGTTATATATGACAATAACTCTCAGTAATTAAATAAATATATTTGCATAAGTGTCTAACTTGACTCATTTTTTCACGTCGTGCGGTGAAATCGCCTTCACAATCGTCTTTTTGCGTTTATGTAAAAAGTAATGCTGTGAGTAATTAATTAAGTTTTATTTATAGTTGAGAAAACATGCAAAATACACAGTGAGTTTTTTTTACGAAATCTTGGTGTTATAAGTTCATAATATTTTCAATGTTCTCCCTCTGGAGTGCAAAGCCGTAATCTATCCCAAGTAAAACAGCTTATAATTTTAGGCAAATTGCTCGAAAAGTAGTTCGGCGATAGGTTAATATTTTGATACCACTTAAAAAAATGTGAGTTTTTTCTGTAAATTGACGTCAAACTCATGAAATTGTAGGTGAATTGGTTTATCTCTAAAACTACCTAAATGAAAATACGTAGTAATACTGTAGAAAAGTACTGAGAATTTTACTTAATCATGAATACTCAAGAATAGTCAAAGGAGCTTAATTCTCGGCATTAGACTTAAAAAACTGAGTTCAATTTTAATAGTTTACTAAATAATTCCCTACCCTTGCATTCCTCTATCGCTTCTCTTACACTCATGCATTGTCTCATACACGCCCTGCTATCCTTTAGAATCCATCCTCTTTAGAATATCTTCCATCACATCAACCTATGACTTGGCGAAAGCATGCACAACAGAAGTGAAGGTCTAACAGTGGTTACATTTAGGAGGGTTATTCTTCTTCGCCAGGGGAAGCCAACGTAGCGAAAATTTCCAATTGTTCGATAAAATCAAGTTTCTCCCTTTTGTCAAGTTATAAAATAGTAGGATTAACACCACTTTAATGGCCAAGCCCAATCAAATGTTATGCGAAGAACGATTAACGATCTTTGCTTGCCGTATGCTTATTAAGTTAAGTTCCTCCCGTTTTGCCCAACGTAAACAGTTGCAATCGACGAATGACGAAACGTAAACACCACACTTTTGTAGTACATCTAATTTGCCTTTGGAATTAATAAGGAGATCATTCAGCGTAAATGAGTTATAGAAAGAATGTTAAGAATTTTCAGGCATTTTTAGCGATGATATCAGGCGAGTGGTGTTTTTTGGGAGAAAAACAAAATCATATTCTTCACCGATGATTTTACCGAGTATCTTCGCCGTCCACCGGTTCCTCTCACACTATTCACTCTTAATCTATATTTTTGTTTAGTTATTCGACTCTTATCCATTCTCTCGGCATGTGTAACCAGTACAAATATATTTTTAATTTGCATTTTTTTGGCAAAATTTACACAATTATTGTGGACATGAGCAATTTGTATCAAATAAAGTTAGTATCAGTTGAGATTTTCAAGGCGTCTTAAACAGCTAACTGGATGTTTTAACTCTGATGGTAAACAAACGAAGCAGAAGCGCGGACTCTCGAGAAAGAGGATGAGAATAGTCCGCAGACGTTTGAGACATGAATGTGGAGGATAATGAAAAAGCTGCGATGGAGGATGACAAACAAGAAAGTGCTCGAAATGGTGGATGAGGAGAGAAGAGTGGGAGAAGGCAGAGTAGGTGGTTGGAAAAAGTAATAAGGAGTGAGGGGATACTGAAGGTTGTGATGGAGGGTTCGGGTTGGTTAAGCGAGGAGTTGGAAGAAAGAGAATATACTTTATGGACGGGATGAAGAGAGGAAGGAGGTATGCCGAACTGAAGATCAAAATAATGAAGGACCTCCAGTAGTATAATATTATAATGAGTATTCTCACTTCTATATAAACCTACTTGCACCGGTAGATAATAACCCCTAACAAATATAAAAATAAATGAACATCAAGTATTGAATCTACGCAAATCTAGTGTTAATATACGAAATGTTACTTCGAATGAAATGCATGGAGATGTACCTCGTGAAATTACTTTGAAAGTATAGTGGCGAAAATCAAATGAAAAGAAACTTGAAAAAGCGCTTGTTTCCCAGTGAGAGTGTTAACCACGTGAGAGGGGATTGATGGGTGGCAAGGTCCCTCAAGGAGTGTCTCAGTGATTCTGAGCATGTTTTGACTGTCGTTTAGTTTACTGAAGTCCACCATTTCTCCTCCACGCGAGTCTTCCTCGTTGGGCCATTCTCGTTTCTCGAGTCCCATATTCCACTCTTGAATGTGTAGTCGTGGGGAGCGCTCTCTGTAGTGATTCAAATCACTCGGGACAGTGAAGAGTGGAACTTCCGGGAATTTGACGCCACTCAAACCCCCCCACCCTATTTTCACCAACCCTATGGTTTCTGTCTCCCTCATACCATTCCATTCCTTCCCTCTGTCTCTCCAACCCCTTCCTCCCTTGAAAGCAGTTTAAGCGAGATATTTCTATAATCATAATGTTCGAAATTTATTCTAAAACATAAGCAGTTCTTAATCCCGTTTAACGCGATACTTGATCAAGCACAAGTTTGAGAGTACTAGCTTGTATGATTTTTAAGTACCGTCTGATACTTAACCAGCTTTTGGGCCAACAAGTTTGATTGCTATCATATTTTCTGAGCTACCTGATTTCATACCAACTTGATATGGTACTTATTTGCTACTCTCATCGAGTGGGGCCTAATGGCTGCCGATCAATAACGTTAGCTTTTACAGTGACTGTGCGATGTTTTCTTTCTGAAATCAGCGCCATATATGCGTCCTGTGGCAGTTGGTAATTAACTGGCCGTGAAATCTGTGTAATTTAGAATGTTTGTCTGTCTTTTACACTACATGTTCCCATAGTGATGAAGTTTGCACACTCACAGCTCAAAACGAGAGAAAAATTGTAATTAATATTTTATTTTGAAATAACTACCTCCAACCCCCATTATGAAAGATTTTAATGAGCAGCCTTGCGGTTTTATACAAATGTCTCGAAAAACGGTGAGAAATCGACCAATGTGGAGTTTATATTTGAATTCCCAAGAAGTTTCTAACAACATTAACTTTAAACTGTTCCGATAACGCATGTAGGCTCCAATTAATTTGATGTCTACGTCAAAAACTCCTTCAGACCTATCGAGATGAGATTTTCGACCCTTTTTGCGCATGCGCGGCTTCTTTTGTCCGTTTCCTTGGTTGCCCATGGGAATCGGAATCAAAGAATCCAACTGAACAATCTAAATCAATAAGCATACTTTATTGTGTTCTCTTTACTGCCAACGATACCTATCTGGGTTAGCGAAAAAATTGAAACCTATCGAAATGCCACCGTACAAAAGGAGTATCGGCCAGAAAAATACTGCAGTCAACAGAAGAATAGCCATCCATGCGTTGGAAACACCTGAACTACGGGAGCTTCGTATAATGTATAATGAAGTTAAACCCGTGAGAAACCGGGTAATACGTCTAGTAAACAATAAATGAAAACTTCCCGGCAGGTATTTTGGTCACCTGCTGTCATAGATTGGGAAATTTAAAATTATAGTAGATATAATTTACGGTAAAAATGGAAATACCACTTTCTCGCAAGCGGAAGTTCAATGTTGTGTAAAATCGTATAAAATGGCTCCAATCATCCTGGATTACGTTCAAAATGTCTGAAACGGGCTTAAAAAGTATGAAATGACTATATAGTAATAAAAAATACTCAAAAACTTTGTTTTTATGACTGAACTTCTCAGAAATGAACTAAATATACATATTTGAGACTTAAAACAGTCCCATTTGCTTTACAACGTACGATAATCGAAGGGTCATCTAATGTTTTTTGGTAATTTTGTAAACAAGAATAGCCAAATGCTTACGTTCATACGTAAATATTTCGTACAAAGCTAGGATTACTCGTGAGATATAGGATGGTATCCATTTCGGCTCTCGAAGAAAGAATTTATGAGCGCAGAAGATAAATATAAAAAAAACATAACGAGACGGCCAACTGCGCGCTGATTCATGCAAATAACGCTATTCAATATCGAGCTGATAAATGAAAACGGATATATCCACAACTGAAATCTAAGGCTTCAATTTTTCACTTGACGGCAAAGTTACTTCCAATCAGAGAGGACAAACAACCAACTCGGAAATGTGGCTGGAATCAAGTAAAGTTTTTGCGATCGCAGTAGGCCCAATTAATTGCCGAGCAGGATGCGATTGCGTTACACATGGGTTGTCATCAAGTCAAGCTGAGCCGTGAGCAATTGTTTTTTGCGTGGTGCTCCCCGGAATGATAAAGAACGTTGGTATTCCACATAGCTCTCGGCCTTTTTGCATCGATGCAGATGAGGACGAGGAATACAGACCTTAACACGCACTTAATCTGGATATTAACCCTTATACCCATATTTCCAGTCATTTATACAACTAGCTTATGCGAAATATATGTTCTCACATTCAGTCTAAAATTTTCCTCGATAAAATGCAGAACAGGTTATCGAGCACGAATACCACTGGGTAGACTGTATGTGATAAAATATAGTTCTAGTTTACGATGCCTCTAATTCTAAAATTTAGCACCAGGCACTGTACAACTAGTTATCGCCTAAAATTACAAGATCTAGGAGGTGTACTGGCTGTTACACTTATTTTTATACACTTTCAATGCTCCTTGTTTTGAATGATTGAGAAAAAAATAAATAAAACCAGCAGCTTGGAAATGCAGGTTCCAAACCCAGTCAAATTAGCAATAAAATGGTATAAAATAGTTCACTTGAGCGTCTGAGCGTGTACAATAGTGAAAAGAACAATATTTAGCCTATTCCATACATTTTTATTAAAACAACCGACCGCAAGGTTCGCAAAGATATGGACCATATCTTTGTGAACCTTGAGAATGACGCTTGCTCGTTGAAACTGCGGTTGGTTGTTTTAATAAAAAAGAGTGGAATATACCTAATACTAAGTAGGTATAGTTATTTTCACTATGGACATTTTTCTCAAAGTGACGCCTGAAGGAATCTCTTCAATTCGTGTACAATATTCTACTCCATATTCTCGTAATGCATTGTGGGAAAAGACAGTATTCCTCTTTAATCTCAATGAGATAATATGTTGCTCGTTGCCTAATAAGGCAAAATTCAGAGACGCAACATGGACAAATGAACTTCAGTGCTACTGTGCAAATATAATCCAAACGGAGACTGGTTTTCACTATAATGGGTAGATACTTGCTAATGGCAAGAGCCTTTCAAGGGAATCTCATACTCAACGCACCTTTCAGGGAAATTGGCGATCCGATTTGCATTTGAATGTGCATTGGCTGTCCCGATTCCTTCCGAGAACCGTGTCTTCCAGAAGTTGTAGTGAATGAAAGAAGCCGTACGAGCCGTAAACATCTGTTTTTATATGGTCATTGATGACTGCCGTCTCTTGGCTTCTCCGTATTTCCACTACATGAGCTTCGCAATGCAAAACAGCTGAGAACATGGAGTCGCTTCTCAGAATAATGGAATTAACTGCCCATCTACCCACCTGCCCGATAAATTAATTACGATTCTGCCGTGATAATTCTAAATGCATACCCTCTTCCGTCTGAATGATTTGATATACGCTTGAGCAGTGCTGAGTTCATGAGCCGCGCGAGGACTGAATTTTATCCGTAGTTATTGAATTTCAAGAACGTTTTTCTATTAAGAAATTTAGATAAAAATAAGAATCACCCTTGGTGAGTGGGAGAGGTTAGAAACCTTCTAAGACACAATGCATAAACCTTTTCCGCAAAGAAATTAGAAAATTATTCGATTACTATAAATATATTTTCACAAGCAATTAAATAGGAAGTAGGAAAAGTAGGAAAATATAAAGAAATTCCTAATGTAAAGACATTCATTAATAGAAAATATAAAGAGAAAGTATTAAAACATATGATATTAATTATATATTAATAAATCTAAGAAAAAAATTACGGAAAAATCTCGTTTTTTTAATCAGCCTGAGCGAGTTAATGATTTTTTATTTGGTTTAGTTTTAATGAGTTTTCCGTGGTCTGTGGAGCCAAATAAATCATAGAAGCTAATCGTAATGGCACTGTGGAATATTTTTTTATAGTGTGATTATAAGAATTATTATAAACTTGAGAAAGAAAGTTGGATTAAACGATCAACCAAAACTGAATTGAATTAATAAATACCGCTAGTTTACTCCTGTATACCAAGAGGCAAAGAATTAAAGACGATATTTAATTTTTGGCCCCTCGTCGTGAATAGTTAATTCATTCTTCGACAAGAAGTATGCTATAATTTAGTCACCATATAACGACCAATTGCTAAAACTACGCAAGTGAACAGGTAACAAAAATGCATTAAAGAACATAAATTGTTTCATTTCATGTTTGATGATTTACCCCAATGAAATAATTTGATATATACATCACAAATTTAATGGCGGACAAAAATTGATCAATATGATTTTACAAACCGGTTAATAAACGTTTTTCCAGCCTTAAACAAACTCTGATCCAGTTTTATTCCTTTGGGATAGATCGAAATTGACTATTAAAACTAATGCTGACATTTTGATAATATTCAATTAATTATTTCTAATAATAAATTGCATTTCAATTCTTGAGCAGCCATTTGCACTACATGGAGAAAAATCACTAAAATGACCCAATAACGTGAATATATTGAACATATTTAAAAGGAATGGAGGACCGTTAAATGCCACGATCCGTCAATTTCGTCCAAACCATAAGAACCCTAAGAAGTCACTAAACTATTTTTTCGGCGCGAAGAAAGAGTAAAAACTGAAGACTTGAGAAAAAAAAACGAATTCGACTTTCCAAATACCTCGAAAGCAATTCTCGGGAACATCAAAACCTAAAGGGAGACGAGGAACTCATAAGAGACCCAAAAGATGGCGCAGAAACAGAAGCCCTTTCGGGATCGAATAATTGCCATCCCCTCCTGAAAGAATATCCCTCCCCGCTGTTTAAAGGGCAATTCCAACGCAGCTGCCGCAACCCAAGCGATGGAACAGACTCCCCTGCGAGTGATGAAACGTCCATTTGCCTACGCGTTTCGCTCGTGAAATATGCCCCGTCGTAGATGCCGTAAAGGTTAAGGCGAAGGGTGCCTACTATTGATGCGCGGGTGATTTAAACCCTTATGAAGTATCTCATTGAACGAATTATATTTCGTGGTGTCTAAACCATGAATAGCTTTGTACGGAAAATACTTTTTATCTGCTGGGCACAATATAATGAATGGTGCAAATAGGGTTTGAAAATTTTTCTTAAGTGGCCGAAGGATGGCTTTTTTCCTATCAAGAATTTTAAATGGTTTTTCTGATTGTTTTATTACAAATTTATAAGTTTTTATTTATATTTAATGCTTGCTGCTTGGAAAAGTTACATGGTAAACATATGTTAAGATGAGTGGCTCATTTCAGGTCAAGGAACTTGGAGACCACGTATTGGAGATCACGTGAATTGTGACGAATTGAAATAGGAAGTAAAATCTTTTATTTTATCATTTATTCAATTTTTTATTGATTAAAATTGTCAATTTTAAAAATTAATATGATATTAATAATTATAATAAAATTATATAAAAATATTAAACCTATACAATAAAAATTATTTTTCATGTATCAAAATTGCTTTGCTTTTGCGATAAGAGTTTGAAAACGTTTTGTAATGGGTTTTGGTTGATTTTTCCTAAAAAAAATTGCAGCAGATGCTCAAAATAACTCGAAAAAAAATATTTTTGGACAAAAATGATACTTTTCCGAAAAAATCAAATATCAAAAGAAATTAATAGGTAAGATCTCCTCTGTTCATCTGTATTATCAATAGTATCTATTCATGGGAGATTAGGGTAATTGAAAAGCTTGGGCTGATACAGCTAGGCTTTCGTTGACGGAGGGAATGGTGATAAATAAATTATATCTAAATCACGGATCTCGCCAATTACGTCCAATATATTATATATATTTAGACACAAACCACCGTGAACTGGTTGGGAAAAAACCTACCAGGAGGGATTTGAATCCTCTATCTCCGGTAAGACGCTACCCGTTGCCACCGAAGCCGGCATTGTATAAAAACGGGAAGGACACGGTAAATTTTTTTTCCAAACAAAAAATAATGACCATGCTCTGGCCCAGATAGTGACATCACTTCATGACAAACTGGGCATGCCTCTTTAATTCCGGTTGTTTATGATTTCCAAACTCTATTCACGGACACGTTAAGCGAAAAAAAATTAGTTTTTTAATGATACGTTTTTAAAGCATACGGTTTATGAGGGTTTACTTTGCTATTTGGAGTGATGCGCAATTTTTCGTTGACTTTCCTTCTGGAATGTACACTGTAGTCGAGTCTTCCAATTGGCTTACGGGCCACTGAATCATAAGAGTTCGCTTGAAGCATAGATCTATAATATCCTGAAACTCCGCAGTACTTTGGTTAAGTGCTCTTTATTTAGGTTTCAATGCTCAAAGGATTATCAAAGGAGTTCAAAATTAAATATGCATAGCAAAAATTAAGCAACTAAGTGTCATTGGTGATTATAATCCATCCATTTTGCTGTCCTCGGGGATTAAGTTAAGCAGAATGATTTGGAGTAACGGTTCACAGTTTAAATGCCGGCGTAACGTTTACATTGGTTTAGGTGACCGACTACTGCGTTCATTGTCGCCATTGAGAACAAGGGAGGGTAGCTTGGTAAGGGAAATATTATCCGAGGAATAGGAGAAGGGCAGACATAAACCCGGCGTTGGAGAACTCGTGATGAAAGGCATGGATAAAAGTCCAATCTGACGGACGGACTAGCTGCACGTGAAGTACTCCTCACGTGGCTGCCATGAAGGGATCGTAATGCCACTGAAACGTCTCCACCAATCCATTCGAGACACGCATTCAAATCCTCGTGATGCGAAGCCAGTACTCTAACCGCAAACATTCACATTAAATATCGGTAAGGCAAAGGGAGTAGCATGTCAATCGCAATCTCTGTAATAATAAGAGTAAATCACGAGAAATAAGTGGTTAATGGTGCTATTTTGTGCTAAATTATAATAATAAAATTATCTAGATGATTCCTCTTCGTGAACTCTTTTTTAATATGCAATATTTTTTCTTTCAGGAGATAGGGGTCTATTAATTTGTAAATTATTTATTCTGTTTGCCGAAGTTTCGTATTTTTATACATGCTCTTTCAGGCCACAGAGAGAGTTCCGAATGAATTCATTGTCTGATGATACCTACATCATATCAATATCATAACTATCATCAAACAATTAGTTCAGAAGGAACTCTCTCTGTGCCCTGAAGAAGCATGTATAAAAATACGTAACGTCTGCAAAGAGAATAAGTAATTTTCAAATTAAAAGACCCCTATCTCCTGAAAGAAAAAAATTAAATAATAAAATTGATTTGAGCAGGCCTACATTGGTAGCTACAAAGGCTTCCGCGGCGATTATATGATGACTCGAGAGTTTTTGGGTTCTTCCCGCGTTAGCAAACTCACTTCGAACCTGAAGATGCCGACGAAGTGTTATCCACAAGGATGAACCAACGCGGAGAGAACCCGAAAACTATCTAGTCATCAGGCCTGACATAGTGTAGACCAGTGATTCTCAACGGGAAAGAGAGCACTCCCTAGTGTGCGAAAAAATCATGGAAATGCAATATTGGTTCACTCAAACAGGCCTAGGCGTTAACAAGAAATGATATTGAACCGAAAATTGAACCTCTAGCTGAAAGCACAGGGATCCCATTGAATAAAGATAGTAAATATACATTATTTTCTTGTTTCGAATTTCATGGAGTGATTATGAGTCATTTGGTCTAAAAGCCCTTAGATGGAGGTGATAGTTTTTTAAAAAATTGAGAAACCCTGGTGAAAACGATGAAAGCACGCTGTGGCATAGACATATGATTTTTCCACAGCAAGGAAAGTGGCACCTCGTGTAACTATAGTAATAAACAATAAGTAAAAATTCAGTTTGTTTCAATTGTGAATCGTAGTAATAATTGCAATACGGGTGAACGCTCAATCTCGTTTCCACGGGAGTACTTTTTTAAAGTTAATATTTCAGAAGTCCTAAACCTCAGAAACGCTCCGTTTTCTCTTAAAGGGTCACATTTCTAATTTCCCTGTTCAGGAGTGGCACTGGTGGAATGGTAGTTTCCAATGAGAGTCATCAGGGGAATACGGCTCCGGATTGGTGACTCCGGGGAATGAAATGGCCCATCGAAAGCCTAACCGCATTCCTTGGGGGACAAGACGAATCACTTAGGAGTTGAGAGTACCGCCGGGATGGGGATGGCGGTTAAGATTAAGGGTGTTCGGGTAGAGGAGATCTAAGTGGTCAAGGAAATGGGTGGGCCTGTATCCTGACGACATATCGACTGGAAACATCTGTCTATCCCTCCACCCCTTGGACCCTGAGAAGGGTACGGTTTCATTCTAAAATCATCACATTCCATGCATAGCCTATGGTAAATATTTTCCCACACATCTTCACGGCGTAGAGTAGAAACAAACATTATTCTGATGGGATGAACATGAAAATACGATCAGATTTGTGAGAAAGCTAAAGAAGATGTTGATTCGTAGTGTTTCTGAGAAAGAACGTTCGCCCTGTGAATATTTATGATAAAAAACTTTATAAAGCCAAAATATGAAGAAAAAAATGTAAATATTTAAATCCAATAGTGTTAAAATGTCTCAGTAAAAAATTCTTGTTTTCGTTTTTTCTCGCTTTAAGACCACTTTTGAGGATACCGGGACTAGCCACGGTATAACCTCTTACGGAGTCACCCACAAGTGCACAGAAGTACGATATTTCACAGAGGAAAAATCAATCCCGGTCAAGGCGAGTGATTTTCCCTCTGGGTAATTTTCCACTCTTGCTTTAAGGGTAAATATATGTTTATGCAATTTTTTATAAGATGTGCGACCTGTATGTGAAAATTGAAATCACTTGTTATGATCAATGGGAACCCCAGCACAGTTCAGACTTACGTATTCTCGAAATTTAAAGTATGATGTTTCGTTATTATGTTGCCTTAAATTAATAAGTTAGATATTCATGTATGTATCTACTACAACAGTGACAACAGCAGTCGTTTTAGAGCAGGAGCAATCGTTATCCGTGAACTAAGGTTATTGTAATTCATAATTAACACAAAAACGAGACGGGGAAAAAGGAACGCTCGGACATCGAAGGGCTCGGCTTGAATTCGGACATGGGTTATCTACCTATTCATCCGAGTGCTGCTAGCTCCCGACAAAGTGGCAGACATCAGGTGCAAAATGGCCTTAGTCGTCGAAGCACGCTTGAGTAATGCATGCGAAGCATGTTATAACAGGAAATATAATTAATTTAATGGAATTCAAGAGTATTGTTCGATTTCAACGTTTTCTGTCGAAACTTGGTGCTGAATATAGGGCCCTGAAAATCGAGAGAACGGATAAAATAATTATGAGGAATAGAATGAGTAGATGGCCATATGGAACACCATTTGAAAAATAAGCATGTGATACCATATGGAGCACTTTTCGGAAAATATGTAGTTTTCCTTCCAGGCTAGGTATAGGGCACACCATGAGGTTCAACGAATAGGTAAGAAATACTACCGTTAAAGTGGTCTTGTAGACCCCTCGAAGAAGATCAGGGGAGAAATGTATTGCTTAAGTCAAGAAGTATTTAGGAGGATAGAGCACCTTCAGGGTGTAACATCGAACAGGTAGGGATGAAGGTGCTTCACTAGACCAATATTTGGTTTAAAAAACTGATGATTATAATTGTTCGTAGGTAGTCTGAAAATGAAAAATTTACCTGAGTCAGGGCGAGACAGTCTTTTTATTATGCATCAAATAAATAATATAATTTACGTTCTCAGTTTTTTTCATAGAAATCAAGGTGAATTTATAGCATTGCAATTTTCTCAACCTATTTTATTGTTAATAATAGCAAAGGAAAGTTTTTCGAAACGAACGAAGGAAAGATTTTTCTTACATTTACACTGGAGTCTAAAAATTATTTCGCTATAACGGGAACTGTGAAACTTAACACTTGACTTGCCTCGGGAAATATCACGTTTCAAGGTTTCCATGGCTATGTAATTGAACCGACAAGTAGACATCTAGCTCCGTGCGTACTTTTAACTTTCCCTAGATTTTTTTACTCCGGAGAAATATAGAAGTTACACTCGGGGGTTTATTTCCCGAGTGGAGCTTGTTGTATAAAAAATATCCGACAGCGTGCTTCAATGAAGTACATTAAGTAACATCGAGAAAAAACTAACATTTTACGAGGAGAGGACAGGTTTTGATCGGTCAGCGATTCTGGAGGAAGAACCCGTTAGAACTGAGGAATAAAATAGAACATTTTTCGTTCAGTCGGTTGATCACTTAGGAAAGCGACCTAAGAGGGGATTTTCGTCAATAAATACGGGTGGATAGAATGGTAAGGCAAGGATTATACGGGATATGGAATAAGGTAATTGATAAACTCGGTGACGATACCAATGTTCTATTAGCATATACCTTATTGGTCCCTACCATGAAACTACTGCCGTTTTTAAAAGACTTCTAACTGGCATAAAAGTTCTCTCCTCCTCGTTAACATTCAAATATAAACTTCAAAAACGTTATTTATATAATTCCATTATAGTTTAAATGACTTTTCGAGTATGTCCTTTACCCAATAGGGACGAAATTAAACCAGTTGTATTAACTTAAAAATTTCCTATTTTAGATAGTTCTATGATGCATGCTACGTTTTAATGTGATATATATTTATTTTTACTATCTACTTTTATTTTGTTGAATATTTCGGTGGCCAGTTCCGATTTTGATGACGTAATGCCCTCTCCATCTACTTCAATGGGTTCGACGGTTTTATGTCCCTCCCTACGGTGGTAGCGCGTACGGAACAAGAATCGTCAATCAAATTTTTTTAAACTACTTTACACCTGATGAAAACATCTACATCTCATCCGGGATTTGATCCCGGGCCTGCGAGATAGGTAGCCAGAACGCGTCACTAAAGCAACCAACCACTTCAGCCAAGAACGTGAAGCTACATTTGAGCCATTCCATTTGACGACGACGGAAGAGGAACAAGTAGGGGGAGAAGAACCTACTCGAGCTAAAGGGGCTAAAAATAAATGATTTCCATTCAGGCTTCCAGTTTATCTATCGTCGACAAACTTTTGAGCATTTGGTGACTTTGGGAGCGTCACAAGAGGTATTTCACCGGAGGAAAGAAAGATAGGGCGGACGAAATGAAAAGGAATGCGACGTTTTCAATGAGGACCTTGGGAAGGGCAGAGGACCTTAGGGGAAAAAAGCTAAGGGGGGGTGTATAATGAAGTGGTGAAAGAGCATACGAGGGTTGAGGAAAGCATCGAGCATAAAAGGCTTGGGATAAATGAGTCCAGCCATTAAAAGTGGGCAAAATGGCTTTAAAAAAATGTCCCGGAAACAGTGAACTTACATATTCTTCCCCTTAAGCATCAGACTCCGAGCAGATGCTTTCGTCATGGTTTTCACTATAGGTTTATCTTTACCGCAAGCAGCCAGACACATTTTTTATGCCCCAGTATCACAAGAGCTTGTGGCAGAAGGATGCGTAGAACGCTACGTCGCGGTTCAATGCCGACTCGAAGAATGGGAGTGGGTCAAGGAAAGAAGCCTATGGGGTTTGACTGCTTTACACTATTTGCAATAAGTTGCTTCTATAGCAGTAGCCTCAGAGGTAGCTTGCAAATGTTACTTCGATGTGTAAACACTTAGGTACTTCTACGGCAGCAGATGTCGATTGCGTTAGTAATCGACCACGGTTCACACTTAAATGGAAAATAGACGGGCTTCTATTTTACCTGCGAGTAGAATTTCGATTCTGCGATGCATCCCATAGCATCCAATGAAATATTGGTCACATGACTACAAGCAGGGATTAACAATATAAACAACGAATAAATTCGCCGAAGGAGGACTCATTGTTACGTATGTAAAATGTCTTTATAGCTTTATATTGCTGGGAAGGTAAGGCTTTTCTGGGAAGGTAAAACTGTTCTAGTATTGAATAATAAGAAATGTAACAATTCTCAAACTTGATACCCTTTAAGATAGTCTGAGCGAGATATTTCTCTAGTCATAACGGAGACCATACTCGAACTTCATTTTTTAATTTCAGCGTCTGTAAGAAGTAAATGAAGTAATATTGTAACAATAATGGCGCTAAAATGTAATTACCTACATATGATAAAAATTCTGTTTTAAATAAATACATCTGCATAAGTTTCTAACTGGACTCATTTTTTCACGCCGTACGCTAAAAGCACCTTCAAAACAGGTTTTTTCACGGTTCTGTAAATGTTTTTCCTGCGGTGAGTAATTGATTAACTTTTATAAATAGTTGAGAAAAAAACAGTTCTCATACTTGATACGCATTAAGGTAGATTAAGCGAGATAGTTCCCTAGTCATAATGTAGATCATATTCGAATTTTATTTTTTCCTTTCAGCGTCTGCAATAAGTTTGAAGTAAATATTTTACTATTAATGATGCAAAAATATAGTTATATATGACAAATATTCTCAGTAATTAAATAAATATAACCACATAAGTATCTAACTTGACTAATTTATTCACCACGTACGGTGAAATCGCCTTCACAATTGAAGGTTTTTTTGCGATTATGTAAAACTTAATGCGGTCAGTAATTGAATAATTTTTATAAATAGTTGTGAAAACATACAAACTACACACCGTTAGTTTTTTGACAAAATCTAGGTGTTAGAAATTCCTAATATTCCCAACACTCTCCCTGCGGAGCGCACGGCCGTAATCTATCCAATGCAAAAAAGTTTCAATGTTTAGGCAAATAGCTCGGAATGTTAATATTTTGCTATTTAATAACAAGGGATTAATATTTTGTTATTATTGGAATTGTGTGAGTTTTATCTTTAAAATTAAGTAAAATTTTTCAAATACTAGGTGAAGTGATATTTCGTTCAAACTACCTTGAAGGTGCACATATATACTTTTTTATTTAATTTATACAATTTTATAAATCCATGAATGCCTTTGGGACTCGAACAGAGTGATGCATGAATGCAATGGATGCCGAAATTTGACGATTTTCGAAATTACCATATTCATCGTTCACATCCTGCGTTCATTTGCTTTTGGAAAAACCGGAAGTAAGCAGAACGAATTCCTGCATATAAGGATATATAGCGATTAAAAAGGGGTCATAATGGCTTAAAATGTCGCTCAATCATTGCTATAACATGTTCAATTTTCCTTAGAGTACGTTTCCGGGCACATGTTTTCGTCTTGATTTTCATAACAAGTTACTTTCACCCTTACTTATCGAGCGTCAGCGATTGTTATGCCTCGGCATATCTTCATCAATGAATTCAAACGTGAAATATGGAAACTGTTCAGGACCCATGATTGGAATGAAAGGTATAGGTAGGAATTTAACCTGAAAGACCACCTGATAAGGCGAACATCTGCGTAGCACAGGGCACAACGCTTCCAGGCAGCGATTTCGTAATGCCATTCCAATCATCCAATTTGTTTTTGAATGAACATGCGCTCGTTCAATTTGGTTTCACTGTAATTCTCCATAACAAACCTTGACATAATGGTGATGGATGAAGTGATTGAGGTTTCTTCTCAGAAGTAGCAACTTCTAGAAATCGAGTCAGCAGTGTTACTTGGGAAGGAACTCAACTTCTGGTCTCTCCTGCCCAAAAAAGGACTGAAAATTTCTCAATAGCCGCATATATGTGTAGTAAGTAGCCTCGCCACTATCTGACCGTAAAACGGTTGGTTATTGAGTTTCCTTCGCGGCATTAATGTCAAATGTAATGGGATATCGCAAAGATTTGTGGAAAGGAGACTCTCGCTTCTAGGGTTTCGTAGGAATGTGTTTGGCGTACTCCGGGAGGGCAACGGACGCGAAACCTTTGAATCTATTGAGGCCATTCGCTCATATAAGGAAAACAAACGGGAGGAATGTCGAGTAGGAAAAGTTTCGTCATGATTGCGTTTCCGAGGTATTTTAATTGCGTGTTCGGCATTGTTGGCGAAAGGAAAGTTGAAATCTTGAAAGTGTAGCTTGACCACCCGTTCAATCGGGATGAGCTGGTGTACAACCGGGTGGCGATGATATCGGCAAAAAGACAATCAGGTTTTACGCCTCTAATCGAAGGAAAGGCACCCGAGCTCCTGTTTACATGGCTGAACCGTCTGTGGATGATCATCGCTCGGTATTGTCGGCTCATTTATATAGAATAGTAAAATCGTCCATACTGTTTGAACACAGCACGTTTTCCGCATTGAAAAAAGAACAGCCCACAAGGTATAAACCTTGACAGTTTATTAAAATGTTGGCGATAGCGAAACTTAAATGTCGTAAAGTAATAATAATGTTATTGTGGAAGAAAGGTAGGAGAAAGTTTCAATGTCGGTATATGTTTCCGTTTACCCTTAACTCTGAGGCAACATTAATAGATGAAGGCGTAACTTTGTGGAGCATCGTTACAGGCATGACGAAAAAATTACTTGCTATATTCCACACTATAACGCTTATTTTCGACCTAAGTTTCGGCTTCTCAGCAGTCATTATCAAGGTTTGTTCAAAAAATCATGAAAAAACGTATAAAAAATAAACGTTTTAGTGTGGAATATACTAAGTTATTTTTTCGTCATGTCTTAACTCTAAGAGCTAACAACAGTAAAATAAATACAGTGGAAAGCATCACGCTTTGTTAAAAACTGCTACGAGCGTTCAAAAAGTGTCGCACAGTAGGGTACACTTAAGGTTTAGATTACTTTAAAAATTCAGATCAGGCGAGTTTTAGTACGACACCGAAGATATTATTTATCCCCGCGCTATATCGCTATATCTCTAGAACTGAAAGAAACTTCAATAAAAGAGAGATACCTAGCCGAGCTAATAATTACATGGTCTCCCTCTTTCCTCGCACCATTAGTGATTATAACAAAAAATAGCGTGACACTAATTTGACATTCAATTCACTTTTCTCTTCTCCCCCTTTCCTTTCCTAACTCCCTTCCCTTTGCATTTCTGGTGTAGTAACACTCCCTGCCACTCTCCCATGCTGAGATGAGTAGAGTAGGACCACCTTACTTGGCGGCCCTACTCCATTGTGCGATGACGCTATCTATTCCCAAACATTGATATACTTTATTTACTCTTCCAGTCTCATCCCTTCGAATGGCACACGATACCTTCGGAGGCCAAATACTTTACTATTTATGATTAAATATGATTGATGTACACATGCCTCGAAAATTGCTATGAGGAAAAAATCCACCTGGACTAGGAATCGTAAAAGGAACATTAAGCCTGCCGGGCCAATGCATTGACCACCACGCTACCACCGCTTTCCGTGCCATTTTGGCGCAAAAAACGAACTGGAACTATTCCCCGTGGCAATTTTCGCGTGTTTCATCACCAAAATACGTCTGTTGGACAATCATCGTGTACACAACTGTGTATGGTACGTCCCACATTTAATTGGCATTGTTGGCCTTATGGTGAACGCTGTTGCCAAACTTCCGCGACATGTGCTCACCTCAAACGGTCACAAGGGAAACCGTTCCCAACAGCGCACTTAATATAAGTAAATTACTTTAGGGAATAATATTTGCACTGTGGAAGACGCCTAGCAGTGAAGTTAGTAAACTTAATAGCACTTTATGTTGATTTTTCTTATTCTATCGGCAACATCGCGCCTCCAACCTTATGGAGATTAACACTGGATATGGAATCTCCGAAATAGCCCCTAATATCAACTATATTATGCAACCTACATATGGTTTTCCAATAATAATGTTGCATCGCGCCAACCATTGATACCCTCCATCCATGGTACTTCTAATACAAGATAAGACCTAGGTATTTCCTGGCGAATGCTTAGTATGAAGACCTCTCGGGTTTCCAACCAGGTTCTGGTGTTGAGCTGCACCAACGTTTCTAACGCGTAGTCTGCCATCGCCTTCAAGGTGAAGTCATTCTTTGCGGACCATTCTTTGCTTTCTACATTGTTACGAATTTGGGATTCGTGAAATAACACACAGCTTGGCAACAAAACGAACCTCTTAATCTCGTCTTTATTATGTTCAACACTACTCGACAACTCTCCTTAACAACCGCATGTTTAATTACATTTACTTTCTTATTAATTTACCTACATTGCTACTATTTACGTCTTAAATAGGTACCTAGTGAAGTTCATCAAGTCGAACATGTCTCGAGCTCCATCAACGCATTAAGATTTCGATTTAATCAGGAAACACATCTTAATGTTTACTTTCTGTGTATATGTGACTAATACCACCCATAGGATTCCCCGTTGACAATCATTAACACAAAATTCTAGCGGCTGTCCTAATATCAGATGTTATCATTTTTGTTTTTTATTTTCATCTATGCTGATTCTCGAGTCATTTGCTGCTCGTGTCATACGGATGAAGTAATGCGCAGAACGGATTAATTTTGGTCACGGGAAACGTCCTACCTTGTATAAGTCGTACCATGCTCCATCCATATGGCATACGGAAACATAAGGCATTTCACTTCGAAATGCACGGAGTCACGGTGAGGCATTCGGCGAATTGTAAGAAGGGGCGTCGATGGGAATGAGATTGGGGAGGGTGGGGAATGAGGCTGTGCGAGAAAGAAACCCGTAAATTATAGTCCGCAGTTTATCCCTTTCGTCTCCCTTCACTCCCCCCACCCTTCATGTCAAGATGAGATGGAAGTCAGCCCTTAATATACCCCACAGCGCGTCCACCTGAAACTAAGGCCCGGGTTAGCAAAAGGAGTCCTTTCCAATCACACATCTGTGCTTATATGTTTTAATCTGTTTTTAGTGAAGAGCGTGTTCCAATGACATTTCGGACGTGACGATTAAAGAAGGGTGTAGATAGCGTCTTGATGTGCGAAAATGAAGCCTGCGTTTTTGCGAAACATTATCAACCTAACATGGCCATAACGCGCAATGATTCCATAGATATCCTGAATTGCGCAATATCGCAAAGGAAATTATTTCCATTTTTCACTTTTTTGAATAATTCATCAAAGCACCGCTACAATTCGGCTATATTTGTTTTCGTCGCGGTAACTACACATTTGATCCATTCAATTCGGCGAATTTCATATCGGTGGATCCTTTCAATATGGCCAATTGCGCCTATGAATGGCTTCTAATTCCCCCTGTGCTATCGTACTGTATCTATTCCTTCCTTTGACACATGGCTTGATAATAATCAGCTATTGCAGCCTGATCTTTTGTTAAGTAATTATTTTTTAATTTTAGTTTTTATATTCAATATATCTGTGCTGGCCTATACAACGGATTTCTTATGCTTTTAAGGTAGTTTGACCGATATATCAGTTCACCTAGAATTTGATGAATTTTACGTGATTTCAAAGAAATAACTCACATCTTTCCAGTTATATCAAAATATTAATACTTTACCGAACTACTTTTCGAGCTATTTGCCTAAAACCATAAGCTGTTTTACATGGGATAGATAATCTGCTGTGCGCTCCAGAGGGAGAATATTGAAGAATATTAAGAACTTCTAGCAACTAGATTTCGTCAACAAACTAACCGTGTATAGATAAGATTATATACTCAGGTGTATAGTTTGTGTATACTCAGCTATTTAAAAAAATAACCAATTACTCTCCACATTAAATTTTAAAGTCTTAAGAAAACCCTCTATTGTGAAGACGATTTTAGCACACCGCGTGAAAAAAGAGTCAAGTTAGAGACTTATGTGGCTATATTTCTTTAAATACAGAGAATTTTTGTCACTTATAACTGTATTTTGGCACCATTAATATTACAATAATTACTTCATGCTTCTTACAGACGCTGAAATTAAAAAATAAAATTCGAATATTGTCTCCATCATGACTAGGGAACTATCTCGCTCAAACTATCTTAACACGCGCGCACGCGAAGGACTCGAAGAGAGTGGTGCCCTCTGGGCTCTCCACCAGCAACCATCCTTTCCCATCTCCTCCCGTCTCTCCCTAATCACTCCTCCTTTTCCGGCCCAAGCACGCAACCGTCAGTCCGCGAGAGCCGACAATCGTCGAAGACACTGATTGAGACATCTCCCGATTCCATTTGAGGAGTCCTCGGCCCCCATCGCCGCTTCGCAGTCATCTAGATAAGTGATGGGCGGCTTGCAGAAAACGAGAGTTCAAAATGTTTCAACCAATTGAAAGTTGCCAAAAAGATTTTTCTCTCTCAAAAAATCGTTAAGCATTTTATTTTGAAATACTGATGTAAATAGTAATTCCCGCATATTCCGGCTCGTGAGACGCACGGTCATATGAGACACACAGAGGTTTTTGCCACATATGAGGTGTGATAAAAAAATAACGGGAATTTTTAAATTTCGTGGGCTTTATAATTTTTTCGCATCATGAGTTCTTACAGTCTATAAGGAATACCACCTGGAAATTTTGTGCCATTTGCATGAAGCAATCCAACGAAAGCGCCCAGAATTGTGGCAAAACAACTCGTGGAAATTGAACCACGATAATGCTCCCGCTCACATCTCAGTGCTTATTCGTGATTTTTTGGTAAAAAAACAAACCGTTATTTTGCCTCAGCCTCAGACCCCCTGTGACTTCTTTCTGTTCCTGAGGCTGAAGAAAACCATGAAAGGACGACGTTTTGCCACCCTAAAACAGAATCGCTGAAGGAGCTGAACTCTATACCGAAAATTGTGTTCCAGAAGTGCTTCCAAGATTGGAAAAACCTCTCGCAAAAGCGTATTATATCTGAGGGGGATTACTTTGAAGGGAACAAAATTGATGTTGATTAATAAATAAATATTCTTTAATAAAAATGAAAATTCCCGTTATTTTTTATCACACCTCGTATTTAGGGTAAAATTAAATATCCTTTCTGCAACACTTCGATGTTCCTTTCGTAAACACAGAGTAATATTAAAAATAATAATAATAACTTTTATTAAGAACCTATTAGGCTCTCATGTCCCCCAAGATTCATGTTAAAAGAATACATGATAATATAAACTGTAACTAATGGCATGTACATTAGAAATTAGAAAGTTACAAAAAACTTGAGGCCTTAAGATGAATATTGCAAACCAATGGGTGATACGGGGCTTCGCCCTACTTGTTTTTCTTCCATTTCTTAATGTGGTAGAGAAACATGGTGGTAGTTGCTTGCTTTAATCATGACATCAATGAGGGATATGCTCGTGTGGAAGGGGTCGGCTAAGGAGCGGAGGGGAGAGGACAGCACATGTTTGGCAACGCTGAAGGCCCTATTACATCCTAATATGCAACGCCTCTATGCAACGCTGCAAACTGCGTTTAAGGTGGCTGGAGCGGTAACCGTGGGTCATTGAGATCATATTTTCATACTGTTTAAAGGAAGTCAAAAAACGTTCTTGGACCACGTTTCATTGAATTGCATCCGTTTATGCGTTAAAACTCACCATACAAGCAGTAATGGAAATGACACAAGAATTATATACAAAATTTCCCTTTATGAAAGCATGTAAGACTTGAGTTCTCGGCTAGGTACTCGAAATTTAGACGAAGTTGTATTGAAATGTTTAGTTTACGAATATTGGATGCGGCGTGACTCCTTGTTATTTATTAGCAACAATTATAATAATAATAAATGTATTATTTCACGTTTGGAAGAAAATATACACATATTTAAATGAATTATTACGATATATACCTAAATGTCATGAGCAATAAGGCTACGTGTTAAAATAGGAATGAGTTTGCCAAAAAATCATATCGGTAGGATGCAATTTTTTCCTGTATTATCTATAGACAAAACAAAACAAAACGAACAAAAAAATCCTCGGAGTGCTAGGTGGCCCAGAGAAAGGAACCCTACCCTGAATGTGTAAAATTCACACGCCTGTGGCTTAGCCCTGGGTGAGCTCTACCCTCAACTATCCAAAACAACCTTCGGGTTGAATCACTGACTGAGTGATCAATAGATATCACTAATGAAAACACGCATGCAAAGCTTCACGCAAATCTGTGTGTCAACAAAAATCATTCAAAGCACCTTAAATTGAAAGAGCGGGAAATTTTCAGCTGCGTGTTTCGGGACGTTTACGATCCAAACAAAGCAAGGTCTAAATGCGCTGATATCGTAAGCAATCCATTGAAGACGCCCTTCCAAATAATGGGATTGAGAGCGGTAGAGAGGTTTAGTGTTGATGTGAATAATAGGATGAAAAGGGTGTTGTTCTGAGCAACTTCCACTCTGCTCCGCTACCACTATACACAGATTTTCTGCAGAAAAATATTGACCTTTTTTAATAATGCACGGTTTAAGTTGACCGCAAAATAGGTTGAAATTTCGTTAAATCAATTTTAACTGAAATTTCGTCCTTTGTAAATTACATTAGGGTGTCGTAGAGGTGAGCGCTATCGACGGGGCAACGTGCTCACTTCGGTTTTCATGTAGAGAAAATTGTTGACCAGGGATTTAAAAACGAGGCCATATTATAAACTTCCTAAATTTGGCCATAAAAATTAGACGTGATTTCAGAGATCAGTTGGAGATTATTTTCGGCCGAAAAATTGACATTTGCGCTTTCTAACAAACCCATGTGGCACGCAATATGTAAATGTAGTGACTTATAAGGTATTGTCATATCCTATGAATACATACTACTGTGATGTTTGGCATTGCTCTATCCTTGAACATTTCATGCGCTGCCTGCGTATGGCAGGAGGTGTTAGGACAACAGCCACGAAAAGGGAGAGAATAGGTTAAAGTAGGGGGTAGAGGATAGATGTGAATTGTATGTTGATGGTGTTTCTAATATTATTTAAACGCTCTATTTTTGTTACAATCGCTAATGGTGCGTAGAAAGAATGAATTTTTGTACCTATCAATTCGGCAGTGTATCTCTCTTTGTCGCTTCTAACAGTCCCAGAGATAGAGCGCGGGGATAAAATTCGCACTGCAACTCACCCAATCTGAATGTTTCAAGTAATCTAAGCCTAGCGTGTAATCTCTAATGGCTCTTATCCTAGTTCTTCCCACCAAACAACCTATAACTGTGCTACTCCTCTCGTATTCCACTCCCTTTTCGTACATCCCCATCCACTCCCTTGGCTTCCTCACACTCCTGCTCCTCCTTCGCCCATTTAAGCGGACCCCACACGTCCTAATTCTCCCCTTTCGTGTTGCCGACGGCCCCCGTCTTGACTGATCTCCTCTCGAGCCGAGAGAAGTCTCCATCCGAGATGAATGCGGACCCGCTCCGAAGGAAGATGATGCCCGCTGTCCGAAATATTATCCTCCCCTACTCCCCGGTCGTTCTGCCTCCTCATCCCGACCACCTACCACCAAATGCGTACGCGGTTGAGTTCGAGGAAATAAATCAGGGCGAGACAAATCAACGGAGACGGAATAATGATCTTCGGCCCTTCCCCAACACCGTTCCCCATCACCTGCAGCCGCCGAGACGGCGAGGATTGCCTGGCGCGGTCTGCTAGCACTTACTACATTCGTTCGCTTGCGCTGCTCCTTTTGTATCGGAAGTTCTTACAAGCCATTCCGAGTGTGCGTGTGTGCATATATATAGCTTTAACCGCCTGATTTATTTAGTATTATGTCAGCCTGCTTCGTTAATAAGCAGGGATGTGAACCGAAATAAGTGAAATTAAAACAGGCGATTTTCGAAGAGGGTAGTACGCTAAAAGTAAATGGACATAGTAGCAAAGACATTTGGGGAGAATAGCGGTAGCGAAGTAAGCCTTTTATATTAGATGGGAGCTGATGTCGGGGACCTTAAGTAAGGTTGTAGAAAAGAGGATGTTGAAAAGCTTGATATGGAGTGTAGCTTTGTATGGCGCAGATATGTGGTCTTTGAGAAAGGAAGACGAAAATAGGCTACAGACGTTCGAAATGTGGGTAAGGAGAAAGATGGAGAAGGTGCGGTGGACGGAAAGGGAGACAAATGAGTAAGTGCTTGACGTAGTTGGTGAGGAAAGGAAAATTCTGGATGAGATTGTTGGGAGAGCGGGAAGGGGAAGAAAGAGAATAAGTGTTATGGAGACGGGATGAAGAAAGGTAAGACTTACACCGAGGTGACGAAAGAAATACTAGAGGTAGGTAGGGAACTGCACGTGTAAGAGTCTGTTCGATTTTCTCTGACTTTCATCATAACCTATCTTTAACTGGTAGATCACTCCGATGATGATGACACTTTCAATGTAATCGGACAGAAATATAACCGAAAAATAACGATGATCCACGCTGGAGCCGAATTAAACAAGATTGTTTGACCGCATCTCCTCATTCTAATCTGTTTCCTATTAACGTATTTATGCTCCTGCAACTCTCCAGTTTCACATCCCATTTTAGCAGGCCTTTGTATTTATCCCTTGGTCTTCCTCGTGGGGATTTACATTCTATTATGTTCCTTACTAATTCGTATGGTCCACAAGTGAGACCAATCCATTTGGACCTTGTCTTTCTGACAATTCTCTATATAGTTTTCTCCTATTCCATTCCTCTGATCTTATCCGTCCATCTTACGGCATTCACCTCCAGCACCAACTGTCCGAAGTCTCTATTTTCTTAAAAATCAAATAGCCTCGACTAAAGAAGACAAGGAGGAGCTGGATTTCGAAAATAAGGGCCAGCAGTCTAGAGATGTTAGGGCCGTTTACTGAAAATCAGGCTTTGTTCATGGTTTACTGTACGTCCGTCACGCCGGCCCCAGCTATATTCCTCCGTTTTAATGCCTTCACTGTTCCACAAACCTTCCACCAACAGCTCTAAAACAGAACTATAACTCTTCCTGTAACTTTATTTTTAACTTCCTTTTATTCTACTATAAGTGTTCTCCTAATGGTGTTCAACATCATTTTTCATCGACAAATCGTGTCGCATTATAGCGAAACGATATCAGCAGGTAAAGTATTTATTCGCCGAGATGAAGTGAAACTAAATCAATAATTTCTTTCCGTTTCATATCCCTGTCAGTAACGTGGTAATAATCGTACTTCTCCATTTCCTCACACACAATCATCATTTACTGTCTTATTTTTCACTCTCATTGGAAAAGTTATCTACATGATTAATAGATCGGTACGCTGTCTGCCATTGAATCACTCAAATGTTACCTAAGGCCATTGCCGGCCTATTCGTGGACCGAATCTAATGCGTGTTTACTGTTTGAATTTGGCGAAACTTCTTGGCACTCGTGGTGAAATTATTTACCTGATTTGAATCGGATTTCCAGAGCCAATGTTTTTATCTGTGCGTCTCATCGTTCTAAACCATTGCGCAGAATCCTCTGAGTAGCCACGCCCCAATTGTTTGCGCTTCGTTCTGAAGATGGAATACACTGTCTCGAAGAGACCTATATGAAGATGTTGTTTAAATGATGTCGTGTCATTCACTGAGTGATCTGTTCATTCAATTTTCAAAGAAGTAAATTGATCCTCAAAAGTTATTATCTCAGGTTGTTTCATGACCCGGATCTTTAATTTTAATCCCTATCATTTATAAGTTAAACGTTTAATTATCTTGGAATGAATAGGCAATTAATATTCGAGACTGAAGCCATTATTTTCATTGTTGCCGCCTATGCATCATGGGTCGAAGTCGTAAATTGGAGTTTAGATGGTCGTCCAATTAAGTGTTCCTCCTATCTAGCCATGTTTCGTAAGTTACAAAGGATTCACTGTTTTAATTTATTCATATAAAAGAGTTTTAGAATCCTCACCCTTACGCTGTCACGATCATTATTATTTTACAGCGGTATACCTTTGCATATTCACAAGTTTTTATTTACTTCAATTAGTGTTTGATGTCAATAATTTTAACTCGGAATCTTGGATGCGATTGCTTTCAAAATTACTATTATTTTTAATACCCTCTGCCTCGAAAGCAAAAAAGTATACTTTACTGTAGGGTGAAGATTTTTATTTTATACATCCCTTCCCAGTTTTTAGACCACACTAGTTTTATTTTCGTTAAAAAACATAACCTGGAAAACTACCATGATCTATATTTTTAGCGGCCAGTATCACTCAGGTGTGTTCCTCATAGGCCTTCCCGAAGGCAATCTGTGTACATATGAACTCCCTGAAACGACATTACCAAAGATATTTGAACGGTGAATGAATATTGAAAATATTACTGATTGAATGTTTCCCAATTTTGCTGAATCAAAAGATTTTTCGTCATTTCTAGGGATAATGAAGAAATATCCTAGATGAATCCTCTTCAAGGATTTTGCGGTTGAATTGTTAGCACTCAAAACGTTAGTCTGCCTTTCATTGAAATTTAATGTGTTTTTCTACTTTTATATCTGTTCCTCATGGTCAAATATTATCTGAAAGTTTTATAAAATGTTTCGTCAAAGTTTTACAAAAACATTTAATGGCAGGAAAACCAGCTGCATCCCATGAAAACATTTCACAAATCATTGTTTTACAAGGAAGTGTTTAACAAATCAAGGTTTTATAGTTTTACAGAACTTATTAGAACTCAAGCACAATTTTTTAAATTAATAGTTTTGCCTCTGATTTTGTAAGTATTGCCGTCAGCATTTCAGCGAGGTAAACTGGAATTCGTCACGCATATTTTAAGCTATAGCCTACTAGTAATGATTTTTGCTTGCATATGAATTCACCAAAATTGGTGAAACCAAAATAGTCTATTAAGTAAGCAAATATCTAAATAATTTCGCTTGTATAATCTTGCAGGAACAAATTATTTTTCATACCACGAGGGAATTAATAAGTTCCTTCTAAATGATAATCGTTTGCCGCAGTCTACCGGTTAAGTATTGTGCCGTTAACCTATTGTGTTGTATCAGAAATTGCCCCAAGAAAAAATCGACCTGTCCCTGAAAACGAATCATCGATATTTGGCTTTCTAATCAGCACTGAGCGCCACGCTACCCAGCTAGATAGATAGTTTTATGGGTGGCATTCGAAATTAAGGCTAAAATTACAATTAAATATGTTTTTCCGTCTCTTTGACTAGACGTGACACCTTGATATTTGCTAAAAACCATTGCATGGTATGTTTTAATTCGCGTTTTAATTGTAATGAGGCGTTTTAAGTCTCGTTTGGAATTCAATCTGTACATATGCAATCGAATTATCTCGAAATTTATCTCGTGTGTCATTAGGCTACGAGTTATAATAGCGTTGAACTGAAAAATAACCAAATCGGTAAAATGCTATTTTTTCATAAATAGCAATAGATATATATAATAAGAACACGTACTATGCCAAGTTTCACGCAACATTGTACATAAGCAAAAATCGCTCCAACCACCTTTACCGGTGGAGATCACCTCTGATAGTTATGTAAAGCCAGAAATGGTTCATTACTTTGTGAATTCCACACCTTTTTACATGCGCCAACTATAGCTTCAACATTTGATGCTATTACCAAGACAACTGAAGTAAAAAAATGTATATTTCCACGAAAATTAATCACAATGCGACTAGTTTCAACGCTTGGGTGTCTCCATCAGGTGCAGGTGATGCGTTAAAACCTGTCGTACTATCTAAATAAATTTAATATAAATATATATTGTGATACTACTGCTGAAAATAATGAATGTCTACTAATTTAAGCCTGAAACAATCGAATATATCAGTATCAGGAACTTAATAGAGACATTTTATGTCGAAAACATGGTCGATGTTATAAAAGTTTGTGGGATTTACAAAGTGATATTTAAAAATCATGTCGTGTAATTCAAATCCATAAAGTAAACCCTGAAACATCAAATCTAAATATCTATTGTCAAATTAACTTAAAATCCTAATTGGATAATTCTAAGGCTCTCTGTTAGCTTATGTGTTTTTCTTTGGCTTCTTAGACCAATAATTTCTGTGCTAGGGGCGCTCATCTTGGCTCAGTTGTGAAGATATGTTAGAAAAATCAATTAGAAGTATGGTTTTCGTTTGCTAGAGGGTTTGTACATTTATTTAGTTTCTTAGACCAATAGTTTCTATACTTTGGCCGCACACCTCGGCCGATATGCGAATTAATATTAGGAAAATCAATTAGAAGTACGGCTTTCGTTTGTTAGAGGGATAAATAAAAGTAAAATTCTGAAGGCGAGAATGGATGTCGAAATGTACTCTGCTCGACATTTCGAATTACAGTCTGAGAGTTTGCTGGAAAAGAAGAAAATCCTTGTTCCTTTTCGGGAAACCACGCAACCACGGCTCGGGAGGTCCAATTCAACCTTCCCTCTGCCACACTAATAATCCCAAAAAAAACCTTTTTACCCTCCCAACCTCGTCGGAGCGTCTAGCTCCCAGAGCCATTAAATGGCTAACCTTTACCGGGCTCAACCCTTTTGAAAAACACCCTCGCCACTTAAACCTTTTTACCCCCCTCCACAACCCCTGCCACCCTCCCTCTCTTACTCCACCCACTCTTCTTCGTCCGACCCACCCCCCTTTGCCGCCGCGAGAGAATGTAAATAGGTTTCGGGGGTAGTCGGTGACAGGGCGGAGGTGAATAAATATACACCAGACCCAAGTCTAGGTCTTCTAGAATGAAGCCCCAAAAAGAGGTGAATCCCTTAACGTGCCTCACGCTAATGGGAAATGCTCCCACCTTCTCATCACCCCACAAAAAAATCTCTCTCTATGCCCTTTCAAAGTTCTTCCTTCGTTTATACATTTATACCTACCCTTTCTCGTTCTCCACGCCACAGGGTCTTTCCTCAATCCCGTATCGTTCCGCTGTCGCATGAGCCATCTCTTTCGCCTTCCCTCGCGTTAACAATTCATCAAAAATTTATTAGTAATGATTATAATTATTGTTTTTTGTTCTGTGTAAATCCACCTAAGAACAAGGATGGAATTCTCAGAAAACCACGGCACTATCCACAGTAAAAGACAACAAAAAATAATAATCGTAGATTTTTAGTAAAAATGTGGATTTCATAAAAGTTGGCAAGTTTTGATAACCATATTTTCTTGTTGCATCAATAAAAATATTTACTGTGATCAGTTTGCATAACAATATTTTTAATCGACATACATAAAAAATTCACATTATAATCAGTCTTTAAAAAAAGCTAATTAAATTATCATTATTATTTATGATTTAATAATCCTTTAATGCAATAATTCAAAAGAATCACTCTGATTTTACTAACTGATGATTGGAAAATTGAGAAAATCAGAGAAAAGAAAAGAGAAAAGATTACGCTTAAAGTATTTTTATCAGTTGTATGTCACCAAAACGTTGGTTATTAAGTTTCATAAAGATTTTGGGACAAAATAAAATGAACCACACCGTATTCTATTGTCAAAAGTTTGATTTATTTTGATCTGATCGCATTATTTGAGACACTGATTACTGTATAAGTACATATAAAAAATTTGGCCGTTAACAAAGGTGTATTTATTTCATTTTGCTGTGGGACAACATTTCGATAAAAATTAAAGCACTGTTTATCAACCGCGGTGCAAAACGAAACCTCGCGGCTACCAATAATAGTTTTTTTCTGGAAAAAGTGGATGAAATAGGTATGTTCTTTCCAATGCTGAGAAATATAGCAATGAGTTCAAAATAGAGCGGTTTACACCCCCACCATAGTCTCAGGAATGATATTCGTAATATCTTTTATGTACGCATATGATTACATTCATGGAATCTTCTTTTCTTCCGTTAGGAAGACCATTAGCGACCGGCAGAAAATTTGAAAATTTGTTCACCTTTTGTTGTGCCCAGAGGCACACACTTGGCATCACGTTTTCGCACTACCAAATTGCACATGTGTAGTCCAGCGTCCAACTAAAGGAATTACAATGGTATGAATCGACAGTCTTTGTTCGCCCATGTGCTGATTTTCGACGGCATACTAATGCACAATAACTTGTTGACGACTTTTGCCAAACCCTATATCGCCTTTGCGAAAAACGCCACGAGAAAAATCCACCTGGACCACGAATCGAACTACGAATTTTGGATTGCCAAATCGATGCACAAACCTCCATGCTGAGCAAACTTCTTTATTTCCGTGCCAATTTAATATTTTTTAACTCAAGCATTGATTTTGTCGTGGTCTGCGCATCGGACTGGCAAGTTCCGTGGTCCGAATTCCTGTGCTGGCGAATTGTTTCTCGCGGCAATTTTCACGAATTTCATCCTCGTGAATCGGCAGTATGAAAATCGTCATACCTATAATTCATCATCTTATCACATAAAACACTAAGTACTCTTTAAATCTTTTTATATCTGCTGATTTAAATTTCTGTCATTTAAAAAAATGATTTTGTGGGAGCTGATGATAAGGGTTGTCTAATCAATTAAACTACTGATGCATCCATCAAAAAATTAATGTGGAGTTACAGTTCTTTTAAGCGAAAAAATAATACTTTTTGGGAAACATTGCTATTTCCGACTCATTTCTCACTGAAAGCATCCTTTTTCTACCGTTCCTCTCTCTCATTAATATCCTTGGGGACTGGGATTTTAGGGTCTCTGAAGCCGGGAGAGGTAAACCCTAAAAGGAATATCTTTCTCACGAGGAGTTGGCTTTTTAGTCCACAGACGGACTTCCTCCTCTGCGTGTTTTCATTATCGGTTTTTTTCTCCTTCGGAATGAAAGTCTCAGTTCTCGCTTCATCGGCGCGGAGACTTAAGAAAATGTTTGCTTCCCCAGGCGAAAATTTTCAGATATGACGACAAAAGCGGTTCTCACGCGGGACTTCTTTGCTTTTGCCTCGTTTACTTGGACAGGCTAAGGGGGATAACAAACTGGTAGCTACCACAGTTTTGTTATTACCCCAATTCATTCCTGCGGAAGCCTGGCGTACATATCCACACTTTCTACTTGAGATTTGTGAAGAAGCAATTTTTCTTCCCTATACTTCTACATGCTTCCATTTTCTATATTCATTTTCATGCCTAAAATATTTGCATATTTTTCCTTCCACTATCTTAACTTTTGCTTTTATATTAAACTCGATATCATCCTTATTTGGTTAAAATTCCAATGTTTTGGCAGTTATTTTCATCTTTGATTTCCCAAGGCGCCTGTTTGGGCTTCTGCGATATTGGATGTATGATTTTAGCTAGAGTTTTGCTTTAATTTGGTGGTTATGGATTGTTCTATGTTTTTCTTTAATTTTTTACCCCCATACGTGTTTAATTCAATATATAATTGGTTAATAATATTTGGTCTATCACTGGAGTCCTCAGCCAGAAGGGAATTCTCCCCCCCGGGGAGGTAATTAAGGGCGGTTTCGTAGGAAATAAGGACCTTTTTTCAGCAAATTGTGATGCTGTGGTTCATTATGTTAGAGCTTTATTTATTTTTTTTATTCACGTCCAAAAACAACTCAAGGCTAATTACAATGGACAAATAACAGCATTAATCCAAAACAAATAAACAAAGAACTAGCCATTAAATAAATTAATAACGAATTAGCATTTAACACTGAACAAATTGGAACCAAACACACATAGAGCGAAAGACTAGAGCATATCTAGGATGAGGGAGGAGTGCGACAGATACGGAATGAATGGAATGGATCGAATTCAGGGACACTTTTCAACGTAGCATTGCACGTAGATGGGAGTCTGTAGATAAAGGACCGTTTGGAGACAGAGAGACGTGGGGTGATGCAATGAAATAGCTCATTCAGTCTTTTAGTTCGTGAAGGAACACGTAAGGAGAAAAGAGAAAGTTCCGATTACCTAGTTTCCATTGACTATTTTCATGAAACATTTTCTGTCGAGATGGGCTCGGTGGTCAGTCAGGAAGGATATGCCCAGAGATTATCTTAATTTATCGAGGTAGTAGTTGCGAAACTGTATATAGTACATCCATTACATATAGTTTTTAACCAATTTTATTCCATTTTCTTTAACAACTGAGATAATTTGAGTACATCACAAACTTTTTAATCAACCCAACAACCAACTATCATCAAAACCAACACCGTAACTAAAACAACTAACAATTACTCATCGATGACAAAACAAATGACAAACTAAATATGACGAACACAATATATACATAATAATGTTTTCCACTCCAAGAACCAAATAAAATTACAACACTTCCCCTTGGAAAACATTTTCTCTATCTATACAATCTTTAAATCAATCAACACATATAAAACATTTTCTCTATCTATACAATCTTTAAATCAATCAACACATATATTCATGGCTCTACACATCTGTAAGGTCTTTGGTCCATTCAATCCTTTTGTCATAATATCTGCAATATTTTTCTGCGTGGGTACATATTTTAAATCAATCTCACCTTTGGTTACACATTCTCTGCAATAGTTAATTTTTACATAGAAATGCTTATTTCCATCATCAAAAACTTATCAATAATTTCCGTAGGGGTTCTTGCAGTATTGCGGTGAGTGTTGATCATAGACAAAAATACGCTTGGGTTAGAAACACATTAAGATGAAATTGAAGTTAAACAATTGCTAAAATCCAACTTGACGATATAGTTTGCTTGACTTCGAAGATTTTTGAATTATTTAAAGTATGGGGGTTTGGAAAACTCTTTAAGATTTAAGTTTGCTTTAACTTATTCCGTATCAAAATTTTGTCGAATGCCACGGATTGAAATCGATTCTTATTCACGCTTAAACTTAATTTTCTGAATTAATTATTATTTAATAATTTATATTGGAAAGGGGTATGACATTTTGAACTATGGTCAAAGGGGACGATTAAAAAAAAATAGTTGAGAACCTCTTGGTCTATCAGGAGGAGTTCTAGTCAGTTTTATTTGTTGCGTCGCCATCATAACAAAAGCATTTCATATTTCAGGTGAAATTAATAATTTGAATAATATAATATTATTCTATGCCTGTTTCTCATCGACTTCAGGGCACTAATAGCATTTTCTTTCACATTTAATTTTCAGGTGAGTAACGAGACATCTGTGTATTTCGTTCGTGGGACTTATGACTGAGTGAAGATGTCATGAATGCAGTAAGTATGACCAAATATTTTCAATAGTATAAATTGTCAATGGAATTCTGCATCGTCGACTTTTCCGAATATGTAATTAGGAAATCTTCTAGGCTGACTGTGCTTATACATTCATTTGCCAGTTGTATTATAACTTAATTTGGTTGGTCTTTTGAATTGTTCAGCAGCTTAAATAGTATGCGCTGCGTAATTTAGCTATATTTGTCGTCTCATTGTTTGTTCTCCTTGGTTAAAGGATATTTAAAATATAGATAGCATTTCTATCTGCCTTGATGTATCAGCTTACTGAAATATCATTTGCCTGATTCTTTCCATGCATTTATATTTTTCCACATTTCCAAAATTATCTTCCCATACCCAATGTAACGGCTTTATTCTTTCCCCAATCAGAATTATCGATTCCAATTGCCATTAATGAGACGATTTAGAGACAATCAAAAATGTATGCCTGATTGCATGGAATGCTCACCGAAAAATAATCTTTACCAAATTTCTTTCTATGGTATGTTACTTGGTTGTCCCAGCTTTCCACATTCGTATCCCTCTACGTAACGTTGATATTTATTTTTTATTATCGAGCATCGTTGTAGTCCTTCATTTTCGTTAGTTAAATTGTATTTTTTTAACTTTTGCATACACGAATACTTGTATTGTTCACCGAAAAGTTATTCACTCGCTTTCCTTCTAATGATAATAATTAGTGCTTCCCCGGTTTTGACCATTCGCCTTCATTTTTTTCCATCGCCAGCTATGTTTTGAACCTAACAGAATCAGTCTTCCATTTTCAATTAGGCAGTATGAGTAAGATTTTTCCATAATAATAATAGATAGCATTTTCTTATTTCATTTTAAAATTTAAGCAGCTGTAAAGAGAATGAAATAAATATGACAATAGTGATAAAATCTGTAGCTGTCGGGTTTCTAACCGCGTGCTGTTGGGACGTGGCAGCGTCATTTCGAAGACATAGTCAGCCATCGTCCTCTGGGTGAAAGGTTTCGGTAGAAGGATGTCATTTATTTATGTTATTTCATTGGGATCAAGTTGGTTTTGATTGGTTATCACTTTCTCGCTCTTTTTTTTCAAAAATTGAATCCAAAAAGATCCCAGTGAAATAGTATGAATAAATGACATCCTCCTGGCCAAACCATTCACCCTGAGGACGATGGCAGACTCTGCCTTCGAAATATCGTTGCCACCAACCAACATAACCCTGTTGCAAACCCGAGAGCTCTACATTCCAAGCACTCGTCGGGAAAGCCTTATGTTTAAGATGCCAATATCGATGACTCATAAACTTTTATTTTTATGACTAATCATCTAAGTAAATAACTAAATATGCATATTTAAGGTTTAAACTAGACTTATTTTTATCATACCGTACCCTGGGATCCTATTCACATCTTAAGACTTTATTTCTATTTTTATAAAAAGTATTACTCTAAGAATAATGTTTTTAAGTTGTTAAAGAAAACATGCAAACTCTGCACCACTTCATTTCTGAAGTTATCTATGCGTCAGAAATTCCTCATTATTTTTTTTTTATAAATATTGTCTCTGTGGAGAGCACAGCTGAACCATGTCCCCTGAGAAACGGCTTCTATTTTATTCCAAGTATCTCGAAAAGTAGTACCGTAATTGGATAGTATTTTGGCATCATTAGAAGGATGAGATATTTTTCTTTATAATGAGGACAAACTCACTGAATAATGTGTAGTTGTACCTCGCTTGAACTAAAATAATGAGACTAAAATTGGAAAAGTTTTATGTGCGCCCGAATACTTGGAATTCTCTCCGAAAATCTGTTTCTCCGATTTCACTTCGCGGTATAGAGGTGTTTGTTTGTTTTCTTTCGTCCGGATTTCCACATTTATTTTCCTCTTTGTTATGATAGTGGCTTTGTATTCTCATCTCCGCCGGAATTTGAGTCTTCCATCGTCATTAATGAGGCTATCTTTGGAAATTTCTCGTTACGATTCCTCGCATCACTTACTAATGTGATGGCATTGTAATGCAGTGTCTATACAAGTATGCACTGACGAGCTTATTGCATGGCAATACCTTGGAGATTCACGAACAATGAACTTTCGAGCATGCAAAATATCCGGCTAGACTACTTAAAAAATCTTCCCTTAGCCTTTTTAAAGGGGACCACGTGTGCGAATCTTTAAGAACCTTATCTGGAAATGAACGAAATTTCGCGGAGTGTTCCTACCCACTCCTTAATAAGAAGGCAGTGCAGACTGGTTCCGTGAAAAGGTTTCGCCATTTAAGGAGCATAATCTGAAGAAGTGACTCATATATGATTCCGTATAAGGAAATGATCCCGTCTCCCTTCTCCCGTCTTTCCGGCTTTAAATATATATCTCCCTGCTATTTCAGTCGAGGATAATGATTTAGCGCTTTAAATTTCGTCTTGCATGATTCATTCCGAGCAATCACTCTCCCTTTCCTTGTTCCATTCCCGACCATCGATTTCGGAAGTGGAATGTCGCCTCGCTCGATTTTAAACTAATTGATCTCGGAGGTTTCTCTCCCACTGATCGTAGTTCAGCGTCGCCATCTTGTATTCTCCTACCGTTTCGTTTGTTATGGGAATTATCTTACCTTCATCAATCTACCTCTATAGATTGCATACAAAACCACTAAATAGTACCACTATATAGATTAAAGAATTGGCTTAACACCATGAGTAAATTTGAGGCCGCTTACTTCTCCGAAGTTGAAAAAAACAATAAATATTTCCGCGATACTACGGTAGACTTGATCACATGCATAAAAGTAGAGAGATAGATTGCAGGATTGAAATGTTAAAAATATCATTTATTTACACTCATGATTAGAGATCACAATTGCTATGATCGAAGCCTTCAATAATGCTAATGATAAGTATATGTCACTCTATTTTTATTTGTTGTTTTAGCTCTTTTATACATATATTTCTCATTGTTTGGTGTCTGAATGGGATTTTAATTAATTTGACGTGTATGTAACTTTTGTAATATTTTTTTTTCATCCCAGAAGTATAAAGAGCAGACAGAACGTCACTTGGTAGACTAGACTTAGTACTCATGTTTTATAACTCCTTATTATCACTATCACCTCCTACGACTTGAAATGTCCCAGATGATTTTTTTTTCGGCATTAATTATAATCTGGAAGTATCCATTAATTAATAGCAATACAAATCATTAGTACCTACCAAGTTAGACCCGTGTTCTGCATGTTAGCATGTTTGTCAACGTAGTACAGTCCTAGTTTCCCATTTGGCTTCGCATTGTTCTCCTGACTGCTTTTCGGTCTAGCGCCCGGGGAAGCGTGCAAGTATCGGATTTGAACTGGGATGAGTATTCTATGCCTGGTGAAGAATCACTCAGTGACGTACCCTGGAGATAGTTTGCACGGTATTTCGTTGATGAAACTGTAGAGACCCTCAAAGTAGTACTTGGCCGCACGGGGATGTTTGTCAATCAATACTATTCCTTCAGGGAACACCTGGTAGACATCAGACCTATTTATTTATAAATTGAAAGTGAAGTTTAAGAAAAAATTATTTATCTTGTTCATGAATTAAAATACAAAATTAAAAATGTCTAAAAAATCATTTAAGTTCTGTCAAAATCTATTTCGTTCATTGTTTCATGGATAATAAAGAAAAATTCCTTTCTTATTACTTGCTATTTTCGTTAATTTTTTCACTCAGGATAGCTAATAGTTTTACTCTTCTTATTATTAAAAAGGTGTTTACGATTTTAATGCCAAACATTTTGCCCGGGTCGTACGGCCCCCTCTGCCCACCCCACTTCCTGAAAGCAGGGTGTATGGCGGAGGGTGAGTTTTCCCCAACATGCACTACAGTATACCCTATTAATAGTAATTGAAACTGCGACTATTAGTGCAAACACGCGCTACACTACCTTTATGTTACCAATGTTAAGTAAACTAACTACTCACATAATTTTTATACCGGAGATACTGGAGTTATACATGCCGGATAAACGTGCTGTTAGAGCTACTTGGTAAATTAAGAAAAAATCATTGAGAGTTAATCAAATAACTAGCTGGACTGCCTAACCGTAAAACCTAATTATATAGTATCAGTGGCAGCTATAATCTGCTCATCAACAGCCTATCAGCACTGGCTTCGATAGATTGATTAATTAAGAAAGATTAGATAGATAGATTGATTAACAACAGTCTTCTATTCTTCCATATCCTAGGCCTTTACTTTACCTTTACTTCCCTGAAGTTCTTCTTACAAAGGTTCCCCTTCATTTTTTTTAAATATTCGTACATTGGTCGTCTTCACGCTTTCCCAATAGTTTCCCTTCTTGGGCGTTTCTGACTTGTGTACCTATGTAACCTTTGTGCCAATATTATATTGATTTCTTGCTTTTGGTAACCACTAATAGTATTTTTTTAAATCGTGAGCTTTCTCCAACCTTCCGGCTGGATTCTTCAGGCAATTAATTTATTCCATCGGTGGTAGTATACATATATAGCTCCTTCTGTCAACAGACGCGTACAAAATATGCATTTTTTCTCGCAATTACTACGATCCATGCTTTCGATAAAATACTTTTTTGTTCCAGACTATAATTTGTAAAGTCAAAGTGGCGGAAGTCATTATCCCGTTTACATACTCCTGATAATTCGAGGAAACATCCTTAGAGCTGAAATTTATTTATCTAAAATACGAGTGATATTTTTTATTAATTACTTTTGGCTATTAATTTGCGTATATAGATATTGACCGCAGTGGTTGCGCTAATTGCCGACCCTAGCACGTATATTATATTAAAATTAAAGATCAAAACTGTGTGCCCAAAATGTCTCCTTCCGCACGTAGACCACAGTGACTCATAAATTATATTAACTCATAACTGCGTGCAATTATATGTAGTACAGAATGTTAACATTGCTATCTAGAATTCAAATCTGATAGCATTTGACCGTTTTTCGAAATTTAACAACATCGCTTTTTCCATCGCTAAAGGCCTAACAAATATTTTTTTCATGAAGAAAAATTAGTTTTTACTGAATTTCAAAGTGATTCTAGCATAACGGCGATGTAAAAAACTAAAAAGTAAGCCGAAGTACCTAACGCAGAGTTCAATTGTTTACACCCTTGCAATTATTCCTGGTATTATGGGATCTATAGTATCCACTGGATATAGCTAGATATACTATATTAGCCACGTTTTATAAAATACTTAAAGAAATAAGCTTAATTAAAAGATGTAATAAGTCGTGTGGCCCTTCTTAAAACTGCTAAAAGATCGTAAAATACACCTTTTGTGCGGAGTGAAAAATATTTTTATTATTGTAAATCCCCTAAACTGGTAATGAATGTGTTCCGTTGACCATTCCAGTGCTTCTCCAGTAAAATTGAACATCTTCCATCGTAACTGACAAGGAGTGATAATGGTGATTGTGGTCATTCTTTAGCCACAGATCATTATTTATTTAATACATGGACGAGATCTCATTGCATAAAAATTCCCGAGTTGGCATGACAGTCAAGGCCTCTTTCCGGGTGTGGAAGAGCCACTGAGCTTAACTGTGTGCGTCACAACTACTTTATTTCATGAGTATGCCAGGATTTCATGGCATTGATGTGCATTAAATTCAGCGAATAGAAGGTATCTTTGAAGGGCTTTATGTAAGATTAGGAGAGATAGGGCTAGAAATGAGTGGGTAATGAAATAATGTGGGTTGGATGCTCCAGTAATGGACATATTTGTAAGGAGTGTGCTTCTTTGGTTTTGCCACGTTGAAAGAATGGTTGCGAGTCAAATGCGGAAGCGTATTTATGAAGTGAATGGTGTGAAAGGAAGGGATGGACTGAGAAAGTCATGGGTGAATGTGGTGGAAGAAAATCGTAGGAGAAAAGACATTACGAGTCTTTAGAACAGTAGGGCGTGTATGAAGCAATGCATGAGTGTAACAGAAATGGTTATGCAAAAATAAGGCCTATAAGGCAAATAGATATTAAAACAGAGCCATGTTTCTAGGCCTAATTGCTAGAGTTAACGTCATTTTCACTGTCTCTGCACCGAAAGGAAACAGCGAGATTGGTACTTATGGCATACAAACCTGGCAATCCCGATGCACATGCCACCAAGCTGAGCTTCAACGTGGAGAAACTGGTCATGGACAGTAATCTGATGATAAAGCTACGCAGGAAATTTGTCTGGAAAGAAAATGAATAGACGCACGGGAGAAAGTTTCCGGGATATGACAGTCAGAAATTTCTCACCGCCGAAATTCCAACAATTTCGAAAACGACATTTCAGGGAAAGGGTTCTTTCGGACGCGCGGAGCAAAAAAAAACTTGTCAAATAATCCCTTCCATCCCTCTTCCTGTTTGTGTTCCTCTCTGTCTTCCTCGCTCACATATTCGGGGGAGCCGTCGAAATCGGTCACAGGAAAGGGATGGCCGCAATCATTTTCTCGCACGGACGAGGGAAACCCGTTTTTGCGGCCAAGGAATTCCTCGCGTCGCCCGCGCTCATCCTTCTCCGCCTCCTGTGTTGTCTTCCTCCCTTTCTTTTGGTCCATGGTCTTTTTCCCACGCTCTGTCTCTCCAGCCTCCGGGGAGCATCCTCGGCCATCCATGTAGTAATGCAGTGCAGTATTTGTCGCTGGGGAAGGAAAAACGGGAAGATGAACCATAGGAGTACGAATCAAAGTCCGATCAGGTGACGAAATGAACTTGGCTGCTGTGAAATCACTTCGGACGGCACTTTTTGATATCATGATATACATTCATAGTACAATAAATTATAAATGTGTACTGCTTTCACGCAGTTTAATTCGAACCGACCGAGGTTTCTACAACTTGTAATATTAGAACAGGGCCACAACGACACAAGATGTCAAAACCTACCGTCAGTTCGAATTAAACATCGTGAAAAAGTATATATTTATTTGTTTCCTCATGAATTTGGTTTTACTATTGTTTTATTCATGGTATACGAATCGATAAAGCTGAGATGCAGTAGAAAGGTGGACAATATGACGGGGCGAATTTGATTCAACCAATCACCGAGCGTTACCTCCGTTCTGTAGTGGGAAAATATTCACTAAAAAAACACCGTTGAATTGAATAAAGCACTGATTGATGATATCACAGAACACCAAATGGAAAAAAATGCACAGCGCTTTTTTACGAGATTTGAAATTTAACTTGATAATCACTATGCAAACACTCAAACGAAGTAACTATTCTTTCAATCGAGCACATTGTTGTTTGCAGATGTTACTCGCAACTCGTGTGGGCATGTGAAATGTGACTTTCTCGTTCTATTAGGCGCTGAATTGGCATTATGAGCCTTATGGAGATCACTTTTGCCAAACCTACGCTTCATATACTCTCCTCCAGATCACGTAGGCAATCATTTACAACACCGCTCTCAATTTTAGTAAATTGCATTGCAGGAATAATACATGGATATCGGAAGAATTGTAGATACACAGTTTGTATACTTCATGGCAATATGTTAATTTTCCTGCTGCTATTGGCAACATTGTAACTCCAGACTTATGGGGATATATATATACAGGAAACTAATCTCCGTAAGATTACATTCTCTCACCTATATGTTGAATGCTTTATTGTACACCTCAAAATAAATTTTCGAGAGGAGGCTTGATATGCAATAGATAAATATTTTCAAACTCTCAATTGAATTAATGCAGGAATAAAATGCACGGCTAGCGCATTGGTTAAAAACCTCTCCTAGTGCATTCGTTGGTATGTTGCTCGATTCCGGTGACTGTATTTTTTTCCAATATTGATTACGCTCACTCGAGCAGCTTCTCAGAGGTTGACTTCCGCTTACTATCGCAGCTGGTCGCGACAGCCCTTTATTACGCTTAATGAAGTACTTCTATCAACAGTTTTTTTGCTACAAAAAAACACTTTTTAGTTTTAAGAGACAATGTGCATTGAGTAAGTAGCAGAAACTTTGTGAAGCCCACAATTTTTTTTTTTTTAACTTGCCGACCAAGACTTCTTATTACTAACAATAAGTCATTACGAAAGCCTACTACTACTAAACCTTGGTCGAAAAGTTAAACAAAACTGTTTCGTAGACGCTACAAATTTTTTAAACTTAGTTTTGGAGTATCACAAAGTTACGCCTGAGTATAAGGGGCCATTTAATTATTACGTAAGACTTTTCAAGGAGGTTTGAGTTTTTCTTAAATTGTCTTACGTAAAGGGATTAAGGGGACCGAGATAAACTTCATTAAGAATTATGTTGATTTTATACGTCTGAGATTGTGTTCATATTATTTTTTAAATAATTGTTGGACGAAAAATCTTACTTTTAAGGATTGCCACGGTGGTACGCCTAAATGTATGCTACACTGTGGAAAAAATCGTGATCATTTATTTAAGTTCCTTTGTTCGGAGATATCTCATTTTTAATGATGATGTGTTTTACGAGTCGCGCTTTTACTGTGATTCGCAAAATACCGAAAACCATTATTAGTATCCAGCTAAAAATGCATATCCATTATTTTATATTGGGCCATTAATTACGTAAAACATGTAAAAACGGAGGGGGTAAGGACAGCTATTGTTCACTTGGAGAAGGGATTGCAAATATATTTTTACTTAAGCGCATTGCCCTAAATATGTATGACAACTTACGTAAGATTGGGGGAAGGGGTTCATGAAATCTTACATTGTCTTACATGGGAGAACGGGGGGGATTAAAAATGGCCAAAATCGCCAAAAGAAATAATTGAATGGCCACTAAGTCTAGGTGAATTGAGGATAACCCCGCGTTGATTTTTCGTGTGCCTTCTGCTCCAGCTGCGATGGACTTTGTTCCTTGGTGGTGGATGCTTACGAGAAAGGCTCGCGGATGTGAGCGAAGGGGGAAAAAGGAGAGTCGAATGAAATTCTCTCCCTTTTAAGCTCTTCCTCCTACCCTGAAATTTCACGGAAATAATACAAAAAAATGTGTCCCCCAGGCGTCTTTCGTTTCCTTCCTAGAGGTAGCGGTCCATAGGAATTTATTTTCATAAAATACCTCCCATTTTTCCGGCATCCAGATTCCCCATTGTTTCTGTACCCGGCCATGGGCCTTGTAGAAGGATGTTTCCTCCGGAATCCCCGTCGCCTGGGAACCGGAGAGTTTGCTCTGGCCGACCACATTGTAGGGGGAGCTGGTGGAAGGGCAAGGGTTTTTGGTCCTAGTGTGCGGAGGATTGAGGAATGGTGGGTCAAGAAGGAGAGGGAAAGTGGAGAAAAGCCTTGTGTATAATGTAACAGGAAAAGAAGTGAGAAGGAGAGGAAAGAATGAGACGAGTAAAACTGGAAAGGAGAGCGGCAAAGTAAAGCCGGTGCCCCACGTTAAATTTTGATACAATTTTGGTACATGCAAGCAAGCTTCTAAATAGCGACTGTGGTATAGAAAGAGTCTTTTCAGGCTTGATCTGGTGTAATATCATAGTTAAATATGCAATAGCAAGAAATCCCTAGGGCTTAAACATAAGAGGGGAGTTCTTCCCACTTGTAATCAGTCGTCACGATGCCAACGCCTTCTCCTCTTCTCCACATCCGTCGCCCCTTGTGATCAGTGTATCGCCCGATATCCGGTACCCGATATGCCGGAGCCAAACCGATACGACTCTATATCCGCTGTTTAGAACCTTGCATACAAGCAAGCGAATTTATACGCATGTTAGTAAGTAATAAAATCAAAATGGAGTATATTTTTAGCTTAAAAACATTATTCTGTGGACATCCGTGACAACTTACCAAACCTAATAAGACTCGCAATTTCTGGAATATTTATTATTGTAAGTAATTTTGTAAAATTAAATGAGATGGTAATTATTGAACTATCTGAATTCTACCCGCGGAGTCAACTGCTAGCGCTCTGGTCTAATAACAGAAAGTAAAATATCCCAATGGAATAAGTGAGGAGAGGTAAACTAAATCTTGGTGGAAACGCAATAAATTAGCAATTTAATCAATAAACTCTACCCTATAAATTTTCGCTTTGAATGCAAATCCGGAATATTTTGCTGATGGAGCAATGTGCGAATAGTTGGAGTGGCACACCATTAATAGGGTTGTAAAATATTTCGATGCGTTAACTTCGATGTCCATTGCATAAAGAACTACGGTATCGATCGTTCGTTCTATGCAATATATGGCAAGGCGATCTGTCTACGAAATACCGTGGAAGCTACCTCGAGGGTGTGTGGCACGGGCTGATTCCGCACCTGGCACGCAACACGTCCCAGTTCAAGATAGAGCCCGCACGCTCCCCTGTTCACTCGGCGCTAGCCGAAATGCAGTCAGGAGTACGGTGCACAACCAAACCAGACACCAGGAGAGTGCCACGTTGGTGAGCATGGCGAACATGCAGTGCCAGGGCCAAGATACTACCTCGGGTTATTTATCACTACCGATACTACTGATTCCTGCATACTAATGCAATACTCCTAATGTGAGCAATCCAATAGAATGTAATGCGGTTAAAGACGTAATAAAATGCATCGCGTATTTTTAATGTTCAATTCTTTTCACAGGTCGATATTTAAATGTTTATATGCATCGAGAGCTGTTCTTCTGCAAGTCATTAAAATCATCGTAAGCCGTCGAATCATTAAAGTTCTGCCTGCTACTGACAGTCTAAATTCCAAAACTACTATTTTACGGTAGACTTGAGCATGAGAATACAATTAGGGAAATTGATTACAGAACGGGAAGGTTGAAAATGTCATTTTTCCGGTGAACAGTAAGAGACCATAATTGACAGACTTTATAATTAGGTTTTCCGATACGTAGCGTAGCAAATTATTTTATTTCCTTTCCTATTAAATAGTCTGCAACGTAGTACTAACAGCACGTCTCGTCAGCATGCTTCCTGTATAACTTTTGTATCTCTGTGAATTTACATAGTTGGAAAATGCTCTAATACCCATAGTTTCTACAACATTGATAGAATAATTTTAGTAAAGAGTAGGTATTTACAGGTTTTAGCTAATTCATAAATAGTAGTATTTTCTCTAACTTTAGTAGGATATGGTGAAGCGCATGTTGGTTTAAAAAAAAAAACACCCCCTGCCACACACCCTTGAGGTGGCTTGCAGGATTTTATTTATAAGTAGAAATACCTCAGGATTACAAATTTTTATTTATGTTAGCTTCCTTAGATCCGGTCATCATCAAGTCTGTATTATGTTGTGTATGTGTACTTCGTACCTACCTCAACTTTCAGAAGAAACGGATACTCCGACTGGGTATGCTGAGAAACATTCTCCTAACTATTTGAGGGTCGGAGCCTTATTATAGGAAGATATAAAAAGGGTCCAGGAGTAGTATGGCCCGAGTAGAGACGTGCTATAACCTTCCGCCACGAACGTAAAACGCTTCCCTTCTCCCATTTCCGTACCGAAAGGAAGGACGATAAAACGTACCTAGGCGTAAAACAGAGCTGGAGCACGTCTTGAAATCTCCCTGAGGCACTCGCCACGAGAGAAACGACCGCTCGTTTAGTTTACCAACGGCCATGCGACCTCATATCCTGCACCAGGGAAGAGCTTATTAAGTAAACCAGAAGACGTTTTCGGCTTTCCAAAAATACCTCGTTCCCAGCTGTTGCTTCCCCTTTCATCTTCCTGCGTCCGAAAATTGATTTCCTTCATTTCTTCTTTTTGGTTCGTGTAGTTAATTAATTTCTCATAGTCAATCCCTTCATTTGGTTCATTTCGTTCTTCATTCTTTTTCGTTAAAATCTTTCATTTCGTTTATTCCAATAAGGCGATTTTCTCGCGACCGTGCGAGTCCACACAATTGAGAGTTTCCACATTTTTATCAACCACCTTCAGTATTCGATCCAGATCAGTCATCAATCCGAAGATTAGTTTACTGCAGCTCTCCATTCCACTCTCCTCTCCGCCAACCGCTACATTCCTTCATAATTATTCACTTACACATTCTTCATAATTTGCCCGAAAATTCCATTTTTGGTCTTTCTCTGCAATTCTTCCCATTCATTTATCCTTCCAACTTTGTTTACAAAAGGTTGTTTAGTCGCAAATCGGGTACAAATAGTTTGTCTCTTCTTCTTCCAAGTTTTATCATCATACTATTTTTCTCTCCATATCTTCATAGTATTTAAAGAAGGAAATTAAATAGTATTTCTTTGTTACTGATTGTCTTCGTCCAATTAATATTCATCATTCTACGATTACACCTCACCTCTATTGCTTCCAATTTCTATTGCTCTGTCGCGGTTACCGTCCAGGCTTCTAAAGCTTGCAGCAGTTATTGAGCAGGCTTCATTCTCCAAATATATGCTTTAATTCAGTGCTTCCTTACTTCCTACGCTTGCGTTGCTAGTTGTCAGATGACTCCCCTTCTGGCAGAACGTTTTCCGGTAGTATGCCATTAATGTCGTTTAAAAATATAATATTTAGCTGATTACCTGCCTAATATATTAGCATTTAATATTCAAATCCTTCAGATTCACTTTTGTTGACAAGTAAAGCTCTTCATTATTACCTTTTCTAGCCCTGAGATCCGACGGAGTGCCATTTCTATTGAACTAGCGCATTTCGTCTCGAGTAATTGAAGCACCTAATTTTCGCATTGTTCGCAAGCAAAAAATGTGTAGGTGAAGTTATGCCATTAAGAATAACATTGGCTTTTTGTTTCACTTTATGGCAAAAATTGCTTTTGTTAAAGGCTACGTATTTTACTGAAAGCGTCAACGGAGGTTTCGCTGTGAATAATTCAATCTGCCGAATATACTACCGCGATTGTCCATTTTCTGGACGATATATCGCCTAAACGTACGATATCGTGGAATATTTGCGATAATATAGAATTATCGATTATCGGATATCGAAATATTGAAAGAACAATTATTGATACGTGTACCGTATTGAAACAAAGTATCGATACTACCCATTATTGAATTGAATATCTACCTGGGCCTGAACTAAGATAAGGAAAAGAATTTCCCAACCTTTGACATTGCTTTACACCAAACAACTCATAGAAATAATTGTTGAACTTAAATGGTTTCGTCCAAATTCTCTCTAATGAATGCAAGTTAATCAGCCCTACTAAAAAAATAACTTTCCTTATTATAAGTCAATTTTCATCCTTTTGGTGCTTAAATTCCCTTGCGAGTTCTCAAGAATTAAAATATATTGACATTAAATAAGTGCTTCCCTGAAAATATTATGATGTTATTAGTTGAAAAATGGTTTTTAAATACAAGGATGGCCGTAATTAATAACCAATAAAACAAAGTAGTCTTGTTTGGATACTTGAAAATGCTTTTACATCGCTTTTACATTTATTCTTGTCAATATGAGATTTCTTGCCGACATCGACATCCGATGCTATCAGAAGAGTATTGATATGAGTTACATGTCAAATACTAATTTGTTAAGTTTAATGCACCTAATCAAAAGTGTCGATACTGGTATAGTGTCAGTAAAATTGGAACATCAGCTATGACAGTAGATTCCTTCGACATGGAGAAGCCGACTGCAACGCCGGCGGAATATCATACCAAATATGGATAATCATGGTGGTGTACACGGAAAATCAAATCTTTGTAAATGTGCGTGGACGTTAAAATGTTACGTGGACGTCCAAAGAATTCATCTCAATTCCCCTGAATTCCTGGCGCATAGGTGTAGTCCCATTGTAGCCTAAATTGAATGAAGGACGGGGCTGTGATTTCTGGGACAAGACGGGGCTCATCATTTCGCCGTCTTCCACGAAATGGTAACAAATTGCCTACCTACACGGAAGTCGGTCTTTTTCTTCGATACACAAGGTTCTTCGTTCGGCAACAGGAGAGAGATTTGTATTCGGATACCCTACTCGTCGTCTCACCTAAAGTTTGATGTTCTTTCTTTGGCCAAAAGGGAAAGAATAGGGTCGGTTCAGAAAGGAAAACGGATTCCGAGACCCCAATTCGGTAAAAAAAACTGAGTCCGTCTGATCTTTGGAAATGTCGAGGAAGTTGGTAAGACGGAGAAATGGGTTGGGGATGGGAGCCAACCTAAGATTAAAGAGGAGAATATATGGAACCCCACCTTACGATAGCAGGGGGAAATTTTTGAAGCCATCTAAGTGCGCCATCTAAGTTCGCCATCTAAGACCATATTGAATGGATCAGCTGTGCAGCTAGTATACCGAAAAAATTGTTTATTTATCTAGGAAAATGTAAAATGGAAATAACTGCTCTAAGTATAAATTTTATGCTTAAATTGTTTGCGAAACATTTTTGGGTGGATGGCCGACAGAATTGGAACACTGATTATAGATATGACCGGCAGTCGGGAGTACAAAGTATTACAAATATAAATAAACATAAAAAATTAAATAACTATTTCTGAAAATATGAAAATTATATTTATACATTAATGATTACTACATGAAATACACAAAGACTTAAAATATTCATATGAAGTTACACTATTACCCTCTAGTGACAGCATTGTGAATTAATTCGAACGCTTGTTTTAAGTAACCACGCTACGACTTAAGGTATGATGTTGATAAAATGTCAATAAATTACGTGTCACGAAATTTAAATTCTTATTTAAATAGCTTATATTTCCCGCGTAGCGTATGACAAACCTCGGTAAAAATGTCAAAAAATCCTTTGCAACAAAGGTGAAAAAAGCTCTACAGTTCCATAAATAATTCGCATAAAGTTCAACATTTTCTGGTAATCGATCGATAGAGAGAATACAATTGACAACGTTTATGATGCTTCGACCTCATTTTGAACCAAGTACCGAACTTCTGGCTTAAATATTTAATACTAGCTGAAGGTACCCGTTGAACTTCAACGGATGTGAAAAACATTGAACTTATTTTATAAGAAAACCACAAAACCTAAAGAGTACTGTCAGCGTGATCATTTGAGGTGTTCGTATCCTATCTTGTTTGTTGTGATTCGTTCGTTTTCCCTTTCGTGCACGGAGAGTTGAGTGATTGTTTGTCCTCTTTAATGCACGGGAAACCCAATAATGGGCCACGAAGACTCATTACTACTTAATAAATAGCACCTCTATTAAATAATATTATAGATGCTGACCTCGTCCCTCAAGTTCTCTTGAACCGTCTTCTAAGTGAATAACAGCTTGATCACTTCCCTCGTGCACATATATATGCATTCAATGACTTAATTGAGTTCCGCCATTCAACGTTGATATATACGTTGAGTATCTTAATCAGGATAGGAGAGTAGAGTATAATCCAGCGGTAGACAACGTCAAAAGGAGCATTTTCAAAAGCAGCGATGTTTATTTGTCCTATGAATCCTTCAATACCCGAACTATGCCTTTGGCATAAAGGGTGGCTATATTCATTGTTTCCTAAATCATAATCATTGGTTACAAAATTAAAAATCTATGGTGATCAGTCTTAGTGCGCTTGCCAATTTTCATGCACCGATGACGTCCATTACGCAGAATATTCGTTCTTCTTATGGGTAAGAAGCATGTAGTGACGAAATTATAATTTTCGCCATCTTAAAACAGATTGAAGTTTCGAAACAGATGGCTCAATATTTGAACCAGATTTTTAGCTGGTTACCCGTCAGTAGGTTTGGTTAGGATGAATTTGTGCGGTTCTTAGCGTAATCCGAGAAACACCACGGGGAGATTATCATGAGATTGCTGGTAGGCATGTCTTTGAGCATCCAAGGCTAACCTTTGTCGTTTTTCATGCAAGAACTCATTTTCTCGCAAAGAAGACATTCCTCATGCTAAAGAAAATTTTTTCAAAAGGTTACTCTTTATTCTATAAGGCATGTTTATGGATATATTTTTAAGTCCAAGGAGGGGAAACACAGAGGCAAGTGAGAGACTCGAATAGGCAACTCGATGATTGAGTCAATGTAAGTAAACTGCGTTTTAACACGTTTAAGTATATATAAATAACTCGTAAAGTTTATGTGGGAATTGGTCTAAAAAACAGTTCGCAATCGTAATGAGAGGCAGACGGTTCCACTACGTGTAATTCATCTGAGTATTAAACTATAATAAACGATGCCGTATTTGTTGTAGCAACAGAGGCATTATTAATATTATTATTCGCTGCACGTAAATATTCTTCCACGTTTAATTCCTTTATGTGTATCGTTTTATACATAAGTGTTCTCTCGTATGCAGTTCCCTTATGAGAGCTACTTTGAGAATAGACATTGAAGAGTATATCTGTAAATATGCATTGAATTTATCGATTACCCCCTGAAGCAATCTATCATGGGGCCCTTGGGACTCTGGGCCCTTCTTATACAAATTTTCTTTCTACGTGCTATCATGGGCCTGCAGGAAAACTTAAATGCCAGATGCGTGAATATCCTTTTAAATTCAAATCTCTGGTTGTCAAGGAAATATGCTATTGTTGATTTCAGAGAAAAATGTGAGATTTTTCAGCTATAAACATAATTTTCAGAGAATTACGATGCGTAAAATAAAATCGATTGAAAGAATTAGAAACTTCATTTATATAACCATCCGATAAAAAAAATTTCAGTCCTCTGTCTTGAGTGAAAGTAATTTTTAAAATAAAAAAATAAAACCACTGCACCAAACCAAATGCTTAGCATGGACCACAAGGGACCCCCTTTGGGGAGGGGGCCTTTGGGGGCCCTGACAGATTTTTAATGTAGCCTATGTTTCATTCCGGTACATTTTATAACTACATACAAAATTTCAGCTCAATCGGTTCAGTAGTGTTTGCGTGATTGAGCAACAGACAGACAGACAGACAGACAGACACCATTCAATTTTTATATATTAGTATGATAAATGAATGAAAGAAAAATATTTTTATCGGAGAAGTCCGTCCGGGAGTCGGGTGTCGCGTGACGCTAGGCTTTCGCCTGATTAGATCCATTAGAAGTGTTCTACTTCAAAAATAGACTTCAGAATCGTTAGTCAAAGCACCATCTACTCTCTTCTTTAATCAATCGTGCCAACACAGCTGTGCGATTATCTCTCTTCAAGCCATAGTAACACTGGTTAAAATTTTCGCGCTCTTATTGATCACCGACTATGGTTTCGGCACGGTATGCCATTATTAGGGTAGTTTTACCAATTGGTATCTCGGCCTAATGTATTACAAAAATGGAATTGAGATAGGAAGTTGAGGGAAAGGTGGGTAGCGGAAAAACAAGGGAAGGTTGGTTGACTCACGAAAGAAAGGGGTTTATGGGAAAATTGGGAAGTGGTGTAGGAGGTGGGAGGGGGAATAGAATTTTGGGAAGGGTTAAGGCCAAAATTCTCATACTGCAGGCCTAGGAAGTCTCAGGTGAAAGGTGAATGGGCAAAAATAGCATTATTATAAGGTTGAACATTACTGTAATACTTCCAATTGTTCATAAAAATCAACTTTTTGGCCTTCGTCCACACAATGTATGGATTCAGCGTCAAAATCACTGAAATCGTTGGAAGATCACAAACTCTTGGCAAAACATGAGTTATTCTATTATTTATTTATGCATCACAGCCTATGTTTTTCTCATCTTTGGATACTACGATCTTTTTGACCAATGCATTACATTCCTCGATATCCCATTTTATTAACTTCTTCACTATTGCTTTCCTTTCTCTTCCTGTGTATTGTTTTCTTTTCTCTTTCTTTTCAAGTCATTCTGTTCCTACCTATACTATTCCGTTTTAGTCTATTCCATTCCATTGTTTTCCTTATTTGGTCGTGCTAAGTTCTATTAATACCATTCCCCGAATTCTCCTCGAACGTGAATTCCAATGGTTTTCTTAGTTCGTTCGTTCACCGTGTGGAGCGCTTGTTGCGCCACCCTCTCCATTTTCGCTCTTCTTTTGTTCATTTTTTCTCATAGCGTTCTTGCTCATAGCTCGCGTTTTTCTTCCCTCTCGCGGGGGACAAGGCCGACGTTTCGTGGAAGTTGAGTCGTCGCTGCCGTCTTTCTCTTCCTCCTCCATCTCTCTCTTCCTTGCCTCTCGGGACTCCAAAGTGATTTTTCACCCTTTTATTCCTTGTGCGCCCCGCGACATAATGGCGCAAATGAATAATGCTCGCGGAGGAACTACTCCTTGAGACCACTTTACTTGTTTCACTATTCATCCGCAAAGGAGTCGATCGAACTCTTTTATTTTTTCCCCGAAAAGTAGGTGGGTATATATTTTTTTCTTTTCCCATTTTCGCTCGTGTTTTTCCCAAGAGTGGTTTCCCTCACGGGAAACCTTCTCGTATTGCCGTATAAATCATGTCCCGGGGACGTGTAATGCGCTTTGCTTAAATTACCCCCGGCTTGAACTGTCCCGCAGAATCCGTTCCACGCGAGCTATGTAAGGGAGGACTAAATGGACTGAATATAGACGTCGGAGGCAAGGAATGGTATTTTTTCTTGCAACTCCCCCCTGGGGGAAGTTCCCTCGTTATTTTTACGTGGTTTAAACGAGGACGGTTAATTAGAGCGGCACCTTGAGGGAACATTCCGTTTCGAGTTGAGATGTCCTTTTTGTTGAGGTGGGTTGTTCCTAGGATTACTTGATTCTTTAGAATCGACGAGACATGTCACAAAGCAGCAAATATCACCAGCGATTGTTTTTTTGCGTCAGCTTTTGCTTACAGCACTGAAGAGAAAAGACATGTCGAATATTAATGTTAAGAAACTGTATTGGTATGATATTTAGACCTTTTTATGCATCTTTTAATCAATATCCATCAGAGAAATATACACTATAGTTACTTTACATTTTGAATTGGTCTTATTAATTGAATATTCTTAAAGCTAGAAAATTTAGATGTTTTTCTTTTCCCGGGTTAGAAAACTTTTTTTTTTAGACTGCATTGACGGCTATTGGTCATTTGGCACCTCGAAGAATCTATAATATTGATAATAAAACTATTTTTTTAAATTAATATAAATCATAATACGGAAAACAAAATCATAGAAATTTACTACTGGTGTAAATAGATCTTTTAAATCCCCATTGAATCAAATTTCTTTGAAAAGACTGGTACGCTTAAGAAACGTAATAGCTTAGCTTAGCCTTCTTCTCCTTATGCATAAATTCGTATTTTTATTGGCCTCGCGAGGTGAAATTTTTATTGCCAACCGTGAATTTTTGCATGATGGTGGCTATAGTTAGTCCAACTCTTTGCCCATGTTTAATTTGAATAAACTCTAAAAGCTAGAGGTAAATAAGGAGTTAAATATAATTGGTGGTTTCTGGCGTAACTTTATGGAATCGGTTCATATTAAAAATATATATAAATTTATAGAATGATTTATAAGCTTTGTGATTTCACATTATTTTATTTACATATAATCCGGGTGTTGACGTTCACGAACCCTGAAGATGACGTTGAAGTTCGAAACTCGGGTCTTATGTAAATAAAATACAGTGGAATCACATAGTTGCCTATAGTTTTTCATTATAAGGAGTTAAATGGTGAGTTATGACTTATAATTAAGGATTTACTCCATCTGGACTCTTGCAAAATAATTATGGTATTTAATGAAGTAAACTTTGAATTATCTGCTTCTCCCAATCCTTAAAAAGCCTCGGCTCTCGATAGAAGTAGAACATGACACATCTTGAATCACACGTCCACAAAATTCACCAATACCTAATGGCTTGATGTAATGAAATCCACCCGTAAACCCTTGGGCAACATTTTGGTTTAGATAATGACGTAAAATTCATTAAAAAAATTCATCATTTTATTTTTTTAATTCATTTAGCTTTATACGCTGTTTTTTTTAATGTTAATGAATTCCGAAGGAACCTTATTTTCCAAGCATTCAACCTAAGCGCCTTCCATGATATCCTCTTCGCAAGATGCGTAGTAACAGTATGGAATGCCTTTCCCATCGAGAGAGAAAAAAAAGGGACAGACACGTGGGCGACAATAGTTCGAGAAAAAAATAGGCACGTTGGAAAACGCCGTCATTTGTGAGAGTGTTATCCTTGCGTTTTTTTACCCGTGGTTACAACACTTTCGTTTCTTTGCATCGGTCATGCCGTGCATCAAATGTCGAGTGTCGACTTGGGGTGAGAGCCAAGGTGATGTTTCTCAGGTAGGGAGAGAAGAATCGTGCCATAAATATTAAGGAAGTCCCTTCGCGCCTGCATGAGTCAAAACGAGCGAGAAATGACCACCATTTCCTTCTTTATCGCGTAAAAAATACTGCTTTCAACGATGACACGTTTTAGCTACTGGAAAGCAAAAGTAAGATATTAAAATCTGCAGGTTAGTTCACTAATGTATGTATATTTAAAAAAAATACTCTGGCTAAAGTAAGGAGCCGACTGCAACCCCCTTGTACTATGAGACCCTATGGGAATAACGCATTTTGCCTTCAATAATTGTGATAATTTGCAAACCGACTCAGAAGACTACATTTATTTTCTCTTAAACTATTTTGAGCTGGATATCGCTTCATATAAAACTATGAATTTGTCCTTATTATAAAGAAAAATAACTCGGTATTTCCAAAGTTAACAACATACCAGCCGCTTATCTTACTATATATCTCGTCATTAATGATCGAAATAAACGTTGAAATTTTTCTAGCGTCGAAAAGGAAATCCCTCACTTTGTGTAACTTTCAATGAGGTATTCTGTCGTACATTGATGATTGATGCATTCTAGTAAATGATGTATGAAATAATTTCCACTTTACGGTGGAAAAATTTTCAGGCGATATTTTCCTCCGAGCGCATACGAAGTTTAAGTGTGTTTGCCGGGGAGATGGACCGGTTGCATTATTGGAGGTCAGGAGAAGAATATGTTGGGCCGGGAGAGGAACTGGGAATTTTAGAGACTCAGGCTCGTCCGAAGTGGCACCGCGGAGGAAGATGGAGGCTTTGCGGGAGGAAGAGGAATAAATTATGGGACAGGGGGTTGGGTCTAAAGGGAAGGAGAGGGGATTTTCGCCTTCGGGTTCTGTCGTGTTACAAGGACCACTTGGGAAGGCCTTGGGGTGGGGGTGGGTCGCGTAAGTGTTTGGGAGGGTATAGGGTGGAACGGTGCGAGTAAAATATATATGTATATGTGTGCGCGCAGGGGGTTGAAGGGATCCGTTTGAGATGTGCGGTGAAAGCAGGTGCAGTTTCGGGCTATCGTGTGAAGCCGACACGGAGAATGGAAGAGGGCCTTTGTTCCCGGGAGAAGGTCTACCTGAATGATTCACTATTAAGGTCCCTGATACATCAACGTGCATTTAAACTTTGAAAAATACCGAAGTACCTCCGGAACTGAAAAAAGCTACGAATTGATGGAATTCTTAGTATGACACTTTGCTCTTGAATATGCATGACTTTCAGAGGACTATTTGCATGGAAGTTGGCTTTCGCGGAGGTAGCGAGTGTGGCGATGGCTCGATTTGTATCGATACTTGCAAGACACTCTTTTGATAACGCTTTACTTCCGGTTTTTTCCCTAATTAAATAAATTAAAGACGAAAAAATTAAATATAATTATTTCAAAAATAGTCTATTAAGGGTTATGAACCAGTCACATATAAAAAAACCTTTGAACTTATGAACCAGTGATTGATTTGCCCGAAATTATGGCTGTAAGTTCCAATTAAATGCCTAGTTATTTTTTGAAGCGTGATTTTAAATGGGTGACACATTTGAGACGCCAGAAAAAAATAGTGCAAATTTCTGAAAATAACATACCCAAAAAACGGGCTAACATATATGGTGACGTCACTAGACGGTACCAATTATATATAATCGTTTATCATAATTAGCAACGAGGTGCTGGGACTTGCCACTCGCACAAAAAGCAAATAGTATCCCTGCACTCTTAGGTAATAGCTTCAAGAAAAGTTAATCGTGTTTGGGAAGAGCCCAATTGTAATAATACTCCAAAATTTGATTCAAGACACTAGACGTTCCTGAAAAAAGGGGTGAGATTGAAAGTTTGCGAGATTATAAAAGTGAAGAAAAACTCGTAAGTAAAAAATAGTTGCGTCAAAATATGCCCTTTTTAAGTGTGTTAAAAAGTCGAAATAGGCTCTGCTTAAGTGTTGTAGCTAACTTATATTATAAAAATAACCATTGAATATTCTATTTATTATCCTTATTATTTAATTTTCGGTATAAACTTTCAATTACCAGAATAAAATAAAATCAATACACAACCATAATCCGCAATCATTGCGCTCACACATCGCTCTCTAAGAGTCAGGTATTCGTAATTTTTTATAAATATGTGTAAATTACATTAAATATATACATGTGCGTCATTACAGTGAATCAAGCATGGGGATTGTTATAACTCTTATTATTATCGAATGCTATAACAGTCATGAGTCTCATCATTGTGTTATATTTAATATTCAAAACATTTCCAGGTACAAACATAAATATATACATATTCTAAAATGAGTTGTTTCCCTGCTAATCTATTCGTTGTTTGCCTTTTTTAATCCCCGCAAACAGTCATGTGACTTGGATTTCACAGGAAACAATTTCATCGCAGATTAGAATTGCTAATTGCAGGCAAAATAGAAGCCAGTCTATTTTCCTTGCAAGTGCGAACCCCCGTCCATTACGACCGATATCGACCCCTACTTATATGGGAGTCAGTTCTTTCGCATCAAAGTGCCACTGTCAATGAAGTAAATTCCATACGTAAAGCCTCATTAACTTACATGCCATGCAAAGAAAAACAATTAAATTGCTCTCGAATTATCGAAAATTCGACTAACAGAAGTCTGAGATGTTAAAATTCAACTAATAAGTATATGTCCCTGAGAAGTAGGTACATTGGTTTGATGCATATGTTCGCCGAGTTTTTGGCCTTGATAGAAGTTTTTATTTGTGATGAATTAAACACCGAAATGAAGCGGTAATATCTTCTCCTCCATCATCTATGATTCTAATTCAACATTAGGGTAGTTTCTCGGTTCTATGTTTGAAGAATGTCCCAACTGTTGGCTTCCGCGAAATAATTTTTCTCCGAAGAAACATGCTGGAGACGGTAAGATTATTCATACCAGTGGTCCTCCCCATATTGCGCAGGAGATCAGATCGTACTAAGTCAGGGTAGCCAGGGTAGGTACGGATGGAGATAAATTGGGCACATGAAGCATCGAGGGATACCCGCATGGAAAGGTGTGTTAGTGGAAGGAACGATGTTCAGGGATAGGACCCTGACGCATAATGATGGTCGTCGAATGTGAGTCCTGCGGGGATAAAATGATCGAATCTATCTAATTGAGCCGCTCACTTGGCAAACGCAGGTGGGCACTTAAATTTAGACCTCAGGGTTAGCTCCAGAATGGGGGACCAAGGTGGATAAGAGGAACGAGATGTGAGGGGAGCGGGGGGTAGTTAGCCGCATTTGGGAACATACCTAAAATTTATTCCTCATCTTTAAATCGTGAATTTGACAGTAAATTATTTAAGGCACTCAAATATATAGCCCACAAGTGACAACCACAGACATTCGAAATTGCTTTAAAAAGTGCATTAAAATTTAAAAAAAAAGTCACATAATTCAAAACGGCAATGTTTGACTTCACCGCACAGTATCACTTCCTTGCTCTACATACATTTCAGCAGCAAATATAAAATCATACTTGTTCATTGAAATCCACAAAAGAAATAAAACCAATTGTTTTCGTCAAATTGGGACAAATCAGCTAATTTCAACATGAAAATTCTTGGTGTTATTGGTTCCGATATTGTTCCGTGACGACATCGCCCGAATTCTTGATGGCGTAGTGTTTTGACGCCGCGAAGCGCACGTATATTTTTCAACGAAATATTTGTATAAAACAACATTTTTTACAGTATTTCTCACCTATATATTAATCAGTACGAACTCCACGAACAAATAGTTAAAAAAAACGTCGATTGGAGACGTAAGGTATAGCTGGTTATTTAAGGAGGCGACCGACAACTGAATTTTGCACCATGTGAGTAGGTATCTGGGTAAGGAAAGGATTATTTGAAGGATGGAGGAAGGATGGATATAAACCCAACCTCTAAAGCAGTCTACTCTAAATTAAAGACTCCAAGGGATCACGGTTTTACGTTGTCTACAGTTTTAAATGATTTTAACGGTTAGTTAACGCTTCAAAGAACGTTAATAAATTCTCGGTTATACTTATATAATTGAAGGGTTAAAGTTATGAAATAATGAACAATTTGTGCATTTCAGAGAAAACGTCTAAAAACCATCTAAATTAAGTGCGTGAATCTTGCAGGAAGAGGTTACAGAATGAAATATCGTAAAATTTTTCATAGGTATAAGAAACGTCATGTTCCATGAACGCCCGTCGGAGTGCCAGAAAGATGTCAAAAGGCCAAAATTTCATGTTTTTTTCACTCCCGCCAAGAATGCTGGGAGTGAAAAAAATACTGAAGGAGAAATGGAGGTGGTAAAACATAGGAGCCTAAAGAAGTATTCCACCCCCGGGCGACGCTGTATCGGAGGAAAAGTTCGCCGGAGGCAGCTAATTGGGGGAAAGGAACTTTTTTCTTTCATCCTCTCGTCCCTTCCGTCCAGTCCCTCAACGGGGGCCTGAGTGGTGGGACCTGGGTGCTACCTGCGTCTTGGGATCCCAAATATTGATGATATACCTGCATACGAATGAATGCGGTCTCATAAGATTCAGTCTACGAATACTATGAGAGCGTGACTTTGACAAATTCTGAAGATGTCCCGAGCTAGCTCCGGCGTTACCATTCCGGACATCACCCGCAAGTCCATGTGAGTGTGAAATTCCACGGAGGAAAATGAACTGCATTGACCGAAGCTCGAACCCCAATCCTTCGATACCACGCCGGGTGCATTACCCAATTAAGGTAGAAAGGGTTTTTTTATTGCACAGATTTGCGTTAAACTTTGCATACGTGTTGGTTTTAGTGATATTTAAAGTAAAAAGGGATATTGCATGAAGATAAATAATATTGCATGTTTCCAATTTGGTTTTTCCAAAATTAAATGCTATTTTAACGCGTAGCCTTATGGCACATGAGATATATTTAAAATTAATTCCATTAAATATTTACAGATTTTCTTCTAAACGCGGAATAATGCATTTCGTATGATAATCATTGTGATTAAAAAATATCAAGGCGTCGCGTCGAGTCAAATATTTCGAAATACTGCCTCAATTTCGAACAGTGTGCCGAAAAGTATCAATAACTCAAGTCATAATGTGCTTTATTTGAGTAAAAATGTGAGAAATTAATCATTTGCGCTACTGCATGTATGGTAAGTTCTACCGCATAATCAGATTAACTGAAATGAAATGTGTTCCAAGAACTTTTTTGGCTTATGGTAATTAAATATAAAATAGGGCATGATACGTGAAATATATATTTCTTTGTGAGATATAGATGATAGATATGGTGTTTTGACTAGTAATCAACCTCTGCCTAACATTTAAAAACATTTATCTCCCCAGTCCTGTAACCTGGTGACAAATTACTGTAGCTTCAAATCGAGATGGCTACCCGATAGTTAATGCAATATGGTTTGTGTCTGGAAATAACTCCTTGTTTTTGCTACTATAATTGTGACAACCAAAGTTGCTAAATTGGAATATTGATGAGGTAACTCACAATTAGTAGTAATTTTATGGGATCAACATTATTTCATTAATAATCTAAATGCAGTGCAAGTTGATGAAATGCACAGTGTTACTTCAGTTACCAATATCATACGTAAGTTAGGCATGTGTCAAATTAACAGTGCTAGGAAGCTTATTTTTTTAAAGTTCTAATACTCGCTAGGATACATCTATAGGTAATATTTATTTCATTTTCAAGTATTTTAAAAAAGTATTAAAATGTGTGGTCAATGAACCACGATGACCACTACAGCTAACTTAATAAATTGTTCTTTTGGTAACAAGGTTATAGACCGAAAGAATGGTATTGTTGATAAAAAAATATTTTTTTCTGCTAACAATACCAGGCAGGACTTCATTTTTTCGTCCTCCGTCTGTTCTCTTCAATCCTTCTCTGCCTTCTCAGTTCATCTTTCCCAGCGGTGGCCTGGGGTCCTCAAATGGTTCTGGGACGGGGAAAAGAGTCGAAGGTCCCCGAAGCCGTACCTGCATCTGGTAGCGCACCTTTTTCCCGCTCTCACTCCGACCGCTTTTGTTCCACCGTGTAAATTGAATTCAAGCCTCCACTGCGATATAAAAGAATTGCCTCGTGTGCAACGTGTATAAGTGGCGACTCCTTCTATTTGTCGGGCCACATGCGTCCATTTCCATTCGCCCGCTAGAATCCCTTTACTCCCTTCTACCACCGGTAGTTATTTTCTTATTCTTTTTTGCTAGACCACCGCACAGTGGGCTGAAATCTAAAAAATGCAGGCCAAAATTCAAAAAGTCCTTTTTTCAGTATGGAAGTTGAAACTTTGCATAGTCTCTCCCAATTGACTGTTTCGTGTGATTTCACGTTTCATTTTTCATGGTGTTTACTTGTTAACAATTATCAGCGGCTGAAAGTTCAACAATTTTTTAAAAAAACTCTTGTCTTCCATTTTCTATGAAATCCTCAGATTTCAAGCTATTACAGAACCCGTTGAAATCGCCAAATAGGATAAAAATCTGTTTTATTCTATTAAGCAACTCATTTTCTTTGATTAAATTTGAGTATTATGTCATTTGCAGTATATTTGAAGTTTATATAAAACAAAATCGCGAACAATATTTTTGATCTATTTTTTAAGTTATTGCATTAAAATAGATGAGTTATACACCGATATACACCGATTTATTCATACACGATATTGTTCAAAGCTTTCAGAATGTGATTCCGAAGAGAAGTGATTTGGAAGAGAAATCACTGCTTGCCGTGATTTGAGTCTCTTGCTAAATTTTGGTGTTGGACGGGTCTCTGGAGAAATTTTGAGCATTCATAAAATACATTCCCCGTATTTTAGCAGTGTACATGACGGCAATTCTTTTAAGGATCTCAAATATAAGTAATCCGCGCGCATATTGGGGCATTAGTCATTTTCCTTTACCACTCTCGCTGCTGAGGGTTAGGGGAATGGAAGTTCTATATGTCTAGCCCTATAAATAAACTAATCCATTGCACATTATCCCCTACTTTCGTAGAATACTCAGCATTTTAGGCGTATTTGATTTTTTATCAAGAAAAGGATAACTATCATGCTTAGAAACTAAAACTATATGTACATGCTTGGAAAGATTTAGTTCTTTACCTTGATTGGAATCATAACCAAACAAATATAATTTCAGCATAAAATAAAACAATAAATCAGATATTCTCTCGGAGTTTTCCGCGGCGCGGCGATTAGATGAATATTCCATTCTTCTTCCGGGTATCTGCCGCGTCGTTGTGTTTTTTCTGACAACGTTTCTCCTCCCGTCCTGGAGGTGTCTTCAGGTCGAAGATATCTGCGCTGCATTTTGGTCCGACTTATATACTGGAGCTGGTCGCATCTGATTGGCTGTCAATTATGGCGGAAAAACCACTTTTCGCGCCATTTCTCATAGTGTTACGCGCCAATACCCTCTTCCAAGTGGTAGCTAGGTTGTAACCATCATCCCTGTTGAAATTTTTGGGGCATTTGGCAATTTCGATCGCCTCCCGTATCAGTCTTGGGAAGTATCGGCTCTCCCCGAGGGAGGGAGTGTACAAAATCAACTGTACATGTGGAAAGCCTACGTTGGACAAACAGGAAGAGCAATTTCCTGCAGAGTGAAGGAACACCAGAGAGCGACCGAAAAGAAGCAGTTCCACCTCTCAGCAATAGCCGAGCATGCCTGGTCGGAGCCTGGTCACTCCATATTTTTCGAGGAGACCAAAGTTCTGAGAGGGGAGAGCCGATACTTACCAAGACTGATACGGGAGGCGATCGAAATTGCCAAATGCCCCAAACATTTCTACAGGGATGATGGTTACAACCTAGCTACCACTTGGAAGAGGGTATTGGCGCGTAACACTATGAGAAATGGCGCGAAAAGTGGTTTTTCCGCCATAATTGACAGCCAATCAGATGCGACCAGCTCCAGTATATAAGTCGGACCAAAATGCAGCGCAGATATCTTCGACCTGAAGACGCCTCCAGGACGGGAGGAGAAACATTGTCAGAAAAACACAACGACGCGGCAGATACCCGGAAGAAGAATGGAACAATAAATCAGATACTTAAATTGACTTTTCAACCAAAATTCGTGGAAAAATTTGACAAACTGTAGTCTTAAAATGCGTCTATAGACGTCGGCCATATTCTTCGGGAGTTTTTAAGTCACAGCTTTTGACGGGATTTGCAGCGAGAATGTTAAAAGGTAAATGAAAATTCTAAAAAGTCCATAAAGGCATCTAGATGGCTTGACCTCACCGCACGGTATAATTCCTCTGCCCTACGTATTTTTCAACTGGTAGAATCGAATCATGCATTATCCTCATTCATATACGAATTAAAGCTGTTACTCACGTCAAATTAGAGCAAACCAGATAAACTAAGCGCGAAAATGTGTCTTAATTCTGTCTTCGATGCCGTTCCGCGACGTCATTGGCCGTATTCTCGAAGACGCAGCGTTATAACGGTCGTAATTTTTAGCCAGAAATATGTTTATAAAACAACGTTGTTTGTTGACAAAACTTTTGTCATGTATCATTTCAAAGTATGGATTCCACACAAAAATAGTTTTTCAAATAAAACTATACTCCCCATTGTTAAAGAAAGACGACTATGTAGTTACTGTAAACTATCATGATTGTCGCCAATCCCCTCAGTAGGATGAAGATGAGTTCTTTCCATTTTTTCATTGCGCACCGTTTACTTCGCTTTACATCAGTGCAGTTACTTTCCATTCGTTCCAGATCCTTTGCACAAGGGAAGCGCACTTCAAAACAGATTGGGAGCAGAGTTTTAGTGCCCTAGAGAACAGAAGAACTTCAATAATTGCATCCTGGAGTATTGCTTTTTTGCTTTGGCTTTCAATTATGCCGTCAGACATGGACAATCTAAAATTTATAGTTGCTGTGTGGCAAAAAGCTTACGTTTTGAAGTCCCTGGTTTGAACGAATTAGTTAACTATTTTAAAAAAGGCATTCGGCGTTGACTATTGTGTACATGCAGGAGAGTACTAGTTTTTAGTTTTCTAGTTTTCTCTATTTTTGGAAGTACGTACCTACCGGCAAGTTTCCGAACATTTAACCCGTGCAAATCGCTCCCTTCTGATCATAGTCGTGCGCAGACCTTTTTATTAGGTGGTGCCTGGAATTGGAAAGGTTTTTATTATAAAGTGGCGGTTGAAAATGGTACTAATTAAATTTGGAACATGATTTCACATATTAATAATAAAAGTGGAATGAACGAAATTTGGGTAATAATAATAAAAATTTGTTTATGTACATACGTATGTTTTACAAAAAATGTATTGTCTTGAAATTTTCTTAAGTATAAAACAAAACGCACTATCAATCTTTACCTAATTGCTATAAAGTCACACTAAATAAACCTACTTTAATAACTTGCCTTGGAGCATCATTTTCCTCTCACCAGGTATAAGAACTTTAAACTCTTCAATGAAATCCATATCGTTTCTTGCTGTTTGAATGGTAAAATTAGGCACTGTAGGCGATCTTGAGACGTTGTTCTTAGTTTACTCTCGACAATTGATAGTTTGGAAAAACACCTTTCACAGCGGGCACCGGTTACAGGGATTATTGATAACATTTTCAAAACACATTGGAACTCACTGAACAATTTTTATCTGTTGTCAAGGAGTAACCACTCCAGCCACTTATTAAAAACGGTTCTAGTAGCGTCTAAAAGTAAAAGCGAGGAATAGACTTATTCTACTCCGTTATTGTATAGCCTATATAAATGTTTATTAAATTATTAACTCGTAACAAGCCACCGTAAACGCACTCCTCAGTTGTGTACTTCTGCGCACGCTTGGTAATATGTACGAAATACAAAATTTTATTTGCACTGCCAGTCAGCCAGCTACAGTGAATTTTAAACGCTGGTTGTCAATAATACAGAGGGAAAAAACACCTAATTATTTGATTTATTTACCAGTTTACGGTTCATCTAATTCTTTCGCAAAATTATAAACATTCATACTATCATTTTTACGAATTTCTAGGTTATTTAATTAATTATTTCTTGTCATTAGGTGGTGCCGTTGCACCACCGGCACCACCCGTGCACATGCCTATGCTTCTGATACTGATGCACTGATGAGTTTCAATTTGCGCCAACTTCTGTAGAGGTATTTGTATGACAACTTGAAGAAAGAAATAGAGTATGGAAAATCTCCGCCTCTCCTAACTTCTTTACTCCCGAATCATATCCTACACTTCCCAACTTACCCTCTCTCTACTTCTCCACACCATTATCATCTCCAGTCTCCCCACATCCTGCGTCCGTAATGACCAAATCATATAAACGTGCAACGCCACGCTCCACGTTGAACAGTCTCTTCTTAATGCCTTCCCTTTCAAATATTAGAGGCAATTTAATCTCCTTCTAAGCCTACTTTAATGGGTTGACTTCCTCTGATTATAATAACATAGCGTAGAGAGGGATGAGCGCAGTGCTCATTATCCCTATCTGACTTCGAATTTAAGCTTATTTTTTATGATATTCAGTTCAGTTGGGTCTTCATTCTTTGTGAAGGTGCCTTGTATTCAGGCACAATTGTAAATGGCATTCCAATAGCATATTTATTAACTGACGTCAGTTCAAATTATCATACGGTAAAAAAATTAATTCCTTGTAATATATTAAATGAAAGAAAAGCCATACCATAGAATTTCAATGTATGGAATAATAACCCCCTTAGAATCCATATTCCTGTTTTATTGTCACTGACTATTTTAAATTTAATAAGTGCAATATAAAACTATTTTTTTAAATTGCAAAATTAGATGCAGTACGCTTGAAAAATGTACTACAGTATATTAGGCCAATATGCTGTATGTATGCTGGAACATATAAAAAATTAATTACTGTAAAAAATAAAACGTTGTGAATTAACTTAAGTGATGCAAATAAAATTATTTAACTACTAATATTTGTTTAAAAATTTATGTACGTGTAATGGGCTGTATATGGCAAGCATTATCGCTCATTTAATTATCAAAGCTAATTTCAACTTTCTTATTTTCCAATGACCAATCTTTGATTAATTTTTAATTTTCCATTCTTTTTTAACTTTCGAGACATCTGGCAGCAATCATTACAACCTTTTATTGATGTTTATTTATTCATCATTTGATCATTTCTTAGGTTATTTTATTTCTGTTGGTATACGGGTTGGTATGGCAGCGTGCCGAGGGAATTTTATTGATTGCATTTGGAGAGATATGGCATTTATCTTGCATTCCAGTGCTCATAGTAAAGCGTGAACCTGTGCTTTTGCAGCTCGTTGCTTTTCTTGAGGAATCCTTAGCGATCTCAATGTCATTTATTGGGAAACGAAGGTTCTTCTCTGACGCTATTGCGATGGTGAAGGCAGTTATAAAAAACAGGTTATGAATTTCGGGTTCTTTTATACCTGCCTAAAATAGAAATACATGCAATGCCATCATTCAAAAATGCTTCTCTGGAATCTAGAAGCTCAGGAACTAATCCGTAATAGAGGAGACACAATTACCGATTAGTTCCCGCGGTTTCCAATGCCAGACACTATTTTTTTATGGAATGGATAGCGTGAGGAACCAAGCTACATCTTGCTAAATGAAGATCATTTCTGTTCTCCGATGGCTATCGAATAATTTAAAGGGTAATCGCTACATTCATATCCTCATTGTACAAGGGAACCCATAATTTGGAGAAATTTATTTCGTACATGGGATAGTCCCCTCAATTTATATAGAATATAAAATGATATACTACTGAATTATTTTAATGAATAACAGAAAGACCTAAATTTTTATACAAAGGTACTAAACAAGAGGCATAAAAGAGTTATGAATGCATTTATACATTTGGAAATTCAATAAATCCTTTCATAGAAATAGTTACCAATCCAATATGAAGACTTGGTACCATATTTGAGAGAAATATCTTTCAATTTGGCATGAAAAAGCACGATCTCATTAAGTTAAAACCTTGAAATTTTTATTATATAGGTATTCCTTTCATGAGTTGCAGGCGTTCAATGAGGACAATTTTTTTAAATTAGCTTTCAATGAATGTTTTCAGTAGTTAAAACGTTATTTCACAGCTTTCCCCGTAACTTTTTAGCAAACTAAGTTACCGACTTGAATTACAGAGATGTATTCGTTTCATTTCTGCGTTTTATTTATATTGATCTTTATTGATTAATTTTTTTAAATCCTAAATTTAATTTTTGAAACTTTGTTTTAACCATTCAATATAAAAATGAGCTTGGCATTGACAAGTCAAGACTTATCACCTTTTAAGAAAACGCGGAAGAAGCCACAAGGGGGTTTACTAGTTATATTATAAAATCAATACTTTACAAAGATTTAAGTATAGTTAATTTCATGGAAAAGCTCACATGCATATAGCATTATCATAGCTCTTGTGGTCCATTATCGTCCACATAAAAATGGTTCAATGATGTTTAAATGTATCGTTTATGCGATATATTTCCTTTATCTTACGTTTGTGATCGTTTCCACCGTAAAACGTTGGCTCCAGCATATTATGTTGAATGCCTTCCCTAAAATAGTATGCTTCGAACTAAGCAAATGCTCAATCTTCAAATGTTTTCCTTCGCTCTGTTCGAGATTCTCACCCATTTGATCACAGCTAACTTTTTTTCCTACAGCCTGCGTATTATTCGTCTCTGAAATAATTTCTCGCTTTGTACATTCTACACTTTTTATTTTCACCGGCCATGGTTTCGACATACAATGTCGTTTTCAAGGTACATATCTGTTATATCCATGTCCATATGTACTCAAACCGGGGATGGGTGGGGGGGAAGTGAAATAGAGGGGAAGGGGAAAGACAGGGGGGGTTTGTTAGGAGAGAACGGGGGGGGAGGTTATTCTATGCTATGGGGGTTTGTTGGTGTTTCAAGGTGAATGACTGGCGGGGAGGGGGAGAAGAAACATACACGACAAGAACGGTTTTGACGTAAACAGCAACGAGCAACAGATCGAGAGCATACTAAAAGGTTCTTGACATCATCGGTGAATGCAAGTCAAAAGTAAGATCGTTAACAATATTAACGTTTTTCTTTCTAGCATTTATAACCTCGTTCTGCTCTTAAAAAAATCCAAATTTTTACCTTTACCGGTTTTCCAGTAAAGGTAACAAGTTGGATTTTTTATAGCTGAGTTGTAAAATGATTTCCGGTTCAAAGTTACATGAAAGGTCACATTCCGGTAGATGCTCAGCAAACATGGATGGAATATCACTGGTTACGAAGCACTTTTTATGTTCTTTAATTCTAGAAACAAATTTGAGTCCAGTTTGGCCAACGCAGGTACTTAGCATTGCACGAGTTACAATTTAACGCATAGACTCCACTCTTGTGAAGACGGTCAAATTTATCTTCATTATTAAATAAAATTTTACCTATGTCACGGTATTATAAAATGCCGTTTTTTTAATGTGTCGTATTTCCACAAAGTTAAGCCTGAAACTGTGACATATATTATTCGTCTCTCCTACAATGACATCCCTTTGCTCTTCATTGTATTAGCCACATATGCTTATTGTTTTCAGCTCAAATGCTTTTCCCCTGTCGATCAGTCTTTTTCCGTCTCTTCTCCATGATAAATCTTCATTTGCAGCCCACTAATCCCTTCTTCAGTCCACGTCACCCAAGGCGGCTCGCTATATGACCTCACCTGTTGACGGACACTTTTCCGAAACAATGCGAAAACCCTGGGCCTTTGAAAGGGCCAGCTCCTGTTTTCTTTCCCCGACACATTCTTAAAGCGGCCCTCTTGACCCCTTAGTGCGAGTAGCCTCGCCCGTCGTCTCTACAGTATCCTTCCTTCCACCGTGGAGCCCCTCCTTCTACTGACCTAAATGGCATCACCTTTCGTCCCTTTACCGCCAAAGGGACTGTTGTTGTCGTCGCCAGATTGTTGCGGAGATATGCGCTTCAACTCTTTTCTATTTTTCTTCTCACGAGAGCATGCGCCGCACGGCGTCGCTTCAAAAGATAGTTCACATTGAAAATGAGAAGATAACTTATAAATATAACGCAAATTAAGGTAAGTGATCAACGAAGAGTTGTAGGGAAAAGAAATATGAAACCTTTACGAACAAGGAGATACAAACTTATTGGACACATTTTGCGACACAACAGCTTAATGAAAACAATTTTGGATGGAGAAAAAAGGGGAATAATTACAGAGGAATACCAAGTTTTTAAAAGTACATCAGTAAAATTATGAAGGACATCAAAGTGAATAATTATGTAGGGTTGAAGCGTTTGGCGAAGAGGAGAGATGGAGCAAACCAATATTCGGATTTATGACTACTGATGATGATGATGAAGGTATTTGGTGCGATATTTTCTTAATTCATAACATAAACCGCACTCATATTTAATTTAATATTTTAGCAGACTAAAAGAGTAAGAGGTAGCTTTAGTATTATTAATGACCCTGAAACTATTTGATCAATAAAATTCTGAATTATACACTAAATATGTCCTCATATTTGATGCTTTAACTTTACTTATTTGTTTCACGTTATACGCTGAAAACACCTCGTCAACCGAATGTTTTTCCCTTTTTTTTAAGTAACGCAGGGAGTATTAAATTCATGTTTTGCTATTATTAACAATTATCGATGATATATAGGAACAGCACTCTAACATTTCTGACACGATCTGTTTTCTCCGTTAATCGTGCGTGTTTTGTTAATTACTACGAAGTTCCGTATTCAAAACACATTTTTAGCGTCAATACTATTAGTATACTTACTTAATATTCCTTGAAAAACCTTAGCTTAAAAAAAATTCAAATGTGATCCCTATAACGAGTAGAGAAAATTGTTTTTCCATCTACCTTAAATTCTACCCTTTGTAAAAATTTCCACACCAATTCTTATTCTTGGAAAGTGTTTCTGTTATGATGCATCTACTTTAAAGCTCATAAGATTGCTATTTTGCATCTACCTCTTCATTTCATTCAAAATTTAGGTGGTATGAGTGATTTTTGTTTATGTATTGATTTGTGTGAAACTTTTCATACGTGTTCTCATAAGTGATATCTTCTGTAAATAAAAGTGATAAACACTGCATATTACCGATTTAGATACCAATGCTATTTTCACACGCAGCTTCATGACACATGGCATATATTTCGTAATAATTCGGTTACATGTGTTCATATTTTCTTCTAAACGCGAAATAATACATATCTTATAGCTATATCTATAGCTATATCTAATAGCATAATAGCTGCTAACAAATATCCAAGGTATCATGCCGAGTCCAATATTTGAAAACAGCATATTTCAATATAATTTCGCCTTAATTTCGAATACCGCGCCGAGAACTAGTCAAAGCATGCTTTAATAAAGAAAACGTTTTAAATATAATTCTCGTATCATTTCCATTAATGCCTATATGGTGAGTTCCAACGGTTCCAACGCTTAAACAGGTGAACTTAAATGAAACGGGGTGCAAGAACTTTTTTTTGACTTGCTTAAAAAGTGATTAACTAGTGCATTCATTGACCCATGATTACCGCTCAAGCCACCTAAACCTGTGTATAATACGGTAACAACCTCATTTTTACTCACTTTCGATATTTCTTCGTCTACTTCCTGCGTCTCTCCCGGCGGCTTATGGTAGGATCTGTGGAGGGTGATGGAGGAAGGGGATGATGTTAGGTTTGCCGCTCTTTCTCTGTCTTTGAGATCTCCCGATTTTTTCTCAACCTCTCCAGGGCGTAGACGAGACGAGACACGGGCACGGGGAGGGGGGGGGGGGGTTGGGGAGGAAGGCTGCATTGTTGCGTCCGGTGTGTAAAAGGCGAAGAAAAGATGGTTGGGGGTGGAAAGAATGTCTTTTGTCTCCTAAAAAAGGAGGCTCGCGTGGGGTGGGGTGGCGGCGAGGCGGTTTCTCTGAGACTCGTGGGGTGGCTGGCTGGCTAAGGGGGCGTGGCGGAGTTTGCTAGGGCGTGTCGTCGAATAGACGGAAAAAGAAGGGAGTCTATCCTTGCACGTCCTCCACTCCTTTGTTTATCCTATCCCCGTCTTTTCTAGTCTCCCTTCCGTCTTCGTGTGTGAATGTGATTCCTTTCCTACATTCTACATCTCCGTCTCAAAGGGCCCGCAACTCCATGATTTTTCTGTGCCCTACTTCGAATTTTAAGTTATAGTAAAACTCAATTGCCGCTAGAAGCGGCAAAAATACTAACTGGTAGTGTGTGCGGCATTACCGTTACTTTCCTAGGTACAAATAAATGTATGTATTTATTTACTATCTCACACAACCAAAACCGGCACAATGGCTAATTACATTGTTCGATGTAATAAAATAAGTAAACATGGAGCAACAATAAAGAATAACATGAATAACGAAATAAAAACAAAATTTACACAAATAAAACTCAAATTTGGGGTTCTTTTACCCAAGTGCCGTTTGAAGAATGATTTCAATATATTGGGTTAGTAGAAGAGGTCAAGGGAAGGTTACGCTGAGGACAATATGTTAAATTTGGAGGGGATTCGTTAAAACAGGGAACACTGTGATAGGGATAGCGGGACTTTTGGGACGTGTAGGAGATTGAAGTTTCACGTGGGGCGAGGAGGGACACGAATTGGAAAGAGAGAGAGAAGATCGCAGGAACGAAGCTGTCCTTTCATTATATTACGTAAGAATTTCAGTTCAGATATAGCATGGTGGTGGGAGAGCAGAGGAATTCCCAGGAAGGACGAAATGGATTCGCGGGTTGAATTCTTGAGGGAGGGAATGCGATGACGGGCAATGGCTAGGAAAAAATTGACGGGACGATTTAGAATTTTTAATGTTTCGTACACACAATTTTGTTTTCTGGCCGCCAGCCATCCTTACTGACTTATAATTGGAACACGCAAAATGAAAAAAAATAAGATAGGAATTGATGGGAGGTACTCTAGCAATTAACATGAAGATAAGAATAGGAACTACTGTTTTGTGGAGTATAGCTCTCTATGGTTCCGAAACTTGGTTTTCGTTGAAACTATCCACGAGATTGAGCGTTGATTGAGGCTTTCGAGATGCGGTGTTGGAGAATAACATATCCAGCTAAAAGAAAACTAGCTTATATTACTCACACAGTCAATTTTGGTGTCCATACGGAAGACGTTGCAGCTCTGTTGGTATAATATAATTAATGCTAGCATGAAATTATAGTTTCACCTAATTTCAAGTCACTATGTTTCTCTCAAATGTCGCTTATATTTCTTTATACTTGTATCTTGACTCTTTTTGTATTTTTAGAGCTGAGCCGAAATAAATTTCAATATATATAGAGGCCGACATTGGGCTATTGGTGTATATGTGTATAAGCAGCAGAGTGCGATATTTTTTCTCATTCAAGACTTTCTCATCATAAATCTATTACTTTTCGGATTGGATATTGTATCCTCTTGTTTACTAGAAACATTGGAACAAAACTTTTTTTTTAATTGCCAAACCTTTGATAAGTAGCCAACATTTAGTGTCTTCTAAGACCAGGTAATCACTGAGTTCGTTTAGACTTTTCATAAACCAAAATTTGCATTGCAATAGAATAATGCCCAAGATATATTTTATTTTCATTCCAGGTATGTTTTGATAAATTAAATAAACTTTTATAACTTTTGTGAAGATATTTTTTCAGCCGTAGCTACCTCTTATCCATTACCTTATTAGATATGAAGCATACATCGGATTATCGAAAAGATATTGCATATGAATATATATCGGGTATCGGAAATATTAAGTTATCGGCTCACCCCTTTTATTTTTTGTGTGTCGCTTAACCTCTGTTTACCTTTCGACTGACATATGACTCGGTCTCTTAATCATTTCAGAGACGCAAATTAGAACGCAGGTGATTCAGGTATTTCTCCTACCATTCAACAAAGAGCGATACGAAAACCATCTCCAAAGAGCCGAAGCTTTCGATTCATAAAATTCTCCTCCGTCTCAATGAGATATCCCGCGTGAATAAAGTCGTTCCCTTTCCGTATCGTTTGGTCGTGTCTGGTGTTGAAGTCGTTAATCTCTCCTTTCGGAATCCGACCTGCGGTCGTTATCCTCACACCTTGGGGCTCGGAGCGGTGAAATAGAACCGGGGATCCCTCTCTCCCGTTCCTCTCCTTCGGAAAAGAAGAGCCGTTAATCTCGCGGCCTCTCAATCATTCTTGTCCTTCCCCTCTTCGAGTGTCTTCCTCTTCGGAGCAGTCGGTTCTTAAGACTCCCACATTCTATTTCTTTCTCTTTCACCGCTACACTTTTCAGGTAGTCTGGAGCGAGATATCCCCGATCAGAAAATTCAATGAATTAGACCTCATTGTAAGGAAAGAGAATTGGCGAGCATAATGAAAGACTTTTCAAATGAAAAGAATATTGGAACTGGCCGCGCAGTAACTTCAACACTGCTTAAACTGATTTTGGATTAAGTTCATAATGCATGTCAAATATCAACAAGAAGATGTTCATAATTTTATTTCTGTATTTATTTATTTATTTTTGAAAAATGCAAATAGACACTATGGCTTGCGGCATGGAATCGCATTCCATTTAAGGTTAAATTACTATTGAAAGTTGAAGAAAGTGCATAAATAATGTTAATTACTATGAGTTATGTATTTACAAGTAGATTTCTTAAAACAACTGAAATTTTTAGGCAATGGTTTTAGGAGTTCCTTTGGTAGCTTGTCCCAATCGATCACTCATCGATTTAGGAAGGAGTAATTATCAGCATTTGTTTTTTGTCGTCTTAATTTAAGTTTTAGAGAGTTTTACATCTTTCATCTCAAAATTTGGCTACTTTAACCTCTTGCCCATTTCCTCCAAACTGAATGTTTTGTATAGCATTTATATATCCCTATAGCTCTGTAAACTGGCCTTCTACCTTGAAGGGAACTACATCCCAGTTCCTCTAACATGGACCTCAAACAATATAAAAATTTCCATTGTCCAATGCAGCAATGGTAAAATTAATGTAAACAGTTGTTATGCGGTGGCAAATTTATTGCTATTGAAGCAATGCATCGGGTGATATGCTCTATGCATGCTGTGGAGGGGAATGTTTTTTAAACTTGTGGGGTGATGTCGAACTCCACAGTCAGCGGATAAAAATATTATTTCCGATATAATTGAACATCTTAACAAAAGAGTTGTTTGAGGTTCACTCAAACGTGTGAAATTCACGGGGAAAAATAATTACAAAAATCAGCGAATTCTCAGCACGCGTCTTAAATATAGTATTTCATTTGTCAGACTTCTCATCAGGGATTTCTCGCGTCTACAAGGCTATTACGCCAGCAATAATCGGCTGGTACAATTATGGCATCGATTTAATGAGTGTAATCATTTTCCACTATACAATTGTGATATGCTTGTAAGAGGAGAGATGAACTCCTTAGTTACATGATCGTAATTATCTCGAACGGTTACAAACACACACCCCCAGGCCCGGGTGATAGTCGATGATGCTCCATCGAAGTTCAGAGACAGCGGAGTTTCGCGGGTAAATGAGGAGAAAAAAGCAAAACCACCAGCTGGTGACAACTTATGAACCAAATAGCTGAGTTGATGGTTCCGCATTGTATCTGACGAAGGGATGTGAATAATAAGGAAATCCGAAATTAATAAAGAATGGAGAATCAGACCCTGGCTCAAACACACCCCTTTCTGAAAAATAAGATATGCAGGAGTGAGAGGATAGTCACACACTTTTCCGTGGCTTTAATAATGACGTGAGTATTTTTCACCCTTTCGTCTCCGTTCGCAAGAGTGGGGCGTAATGATATCTTAATGTCAGGGTGATGAACAATGAAGTCCCTACACCCCTATTCGTTCTATCACTCGCCTCACGTCCCTCTACCTACATCTCCATCTCTATTTTTTCCTTCCTTTCCTCAAACCTCTTAATCACGATGACAAAGTGTAAACGACGAGGCCCTTTACGTAATTGGACGAGGGTACATTAATTTCGGGTGGGGAAAGGTATGGTGGGGCAAGGGTGGATGAATGTATGCGGAGCGTCAGACAGGGTGTCCGCGGAACCCTTTTGGAATCCTTTTACGTCTTCAGGAGGGGTGTCGACAGGGTAAGTAAATGGAGGGATATTCGATGATTGATGGCCAATGACAGTAACCAGATCTTTTGTTTAGGATGTGAGCGTCTCAGAAAAGACGGCCTATGACCCAAAAGTGTTTCTCTGGTGTTTATTATTTGAAGTGAAAATTACTAACGCATTGGTGTTGGAGCTTCACGCCGCTGGGGGAAATTAGGAGGAGCCTGAGTGGCTGGGTAGGAGCAATTTTTACTACCTGGTGAATCTTTTACGTCAATTAAATTTAAGAACTCAGACTGCTCTGTGGAATTTAAAAAAGTTCACATTTATGCAAAAGAAACGCTCCGCACAATTCCACTCTCAGATGCTTAGGGTCAGATAGACTAGAAAGTCTAAATGCCGTGCCAATAAAACAGTCTTGTCATTATGAGCTTCCACTAATGCACGCTTATTTAGCATACGAATGGATTAGTCACTTAAACAAGCGTGCATTTCATAGAGTTTTTCTTTTACCTGAATAGTGAATCTCGTGTCAATGATAAAAATTAATTTTCATACGTATTTATGTAAGAACTTGATAGTTACATGGATACATATCCATCACGCCGTTCTCTTTCGGTGTAGGCACAGTCAAAATGAGCTTAATTCTCGTGGTTAGGCTTATAAAACAGACTTTTAACAATTTTTACATATTGCACTATCCCTGCATGCCTCTTTTGCTTCCATTACACGCAAACATTGCTTCGCACACACTCTCCGATTCTTAATACTCCTTAAGAGTCTTATCCACCACATTTACCCATGACTTTGGCGGTCTACTCCTTCCTCTCACATCATTCACTCCCCTATCATAAAAATACTTCGTTTTTTGACTCTAATCCATTCTCTCAACTTGGCCAAACCAACGAAGCACACATATTCGATACATGTCCATTACCGGAGCAACCAACCTACATTCTTTCATGACTCACTCATTCCTAATCTAATCCTTCCTACCTTCACCGCTAACACTTCTCAGCTACCATTTACCCACTGCATTTAGCCAACTCTTATGCTTATCCTGGCATGCCCAATTATCACTGTCATAAAACATTGTGAGATGTGAGTATATTTTTCAAAATTCCATTTATTGCAGAAAATTACAAGACAGAGTAGGTGGATTAAGCAGGTTATAAGTGACGAGTGGTTGTCGAGGACCCTAAAGTAGGGGATATTTGACGCGATGAACGCAAGTTCGCGATGTCATGGCTTCTGCCCAATACAAATCCACGCCTTTTAATTTTCTTATAATTGCAATGGTCATAAACCTGGAAACCGAAGAAGTAGGAGTTTAAGAGAGAGTGGAGGAGAAAAGAGGTGTGATAGGCGGAAAGGCGAACAAAAAGTGGTGGGTATGAATGGAGAGGAAATAAAACTGTTAGAGGAAAATAGGAGAAGGCAAAGTAGATGGATGGAGTTGGGGTAATGGGAAGCTGGTGGCAGTCTTGAAGAGGAGGATGTTGGATAAGCGGTGAATATGGAGAAAGGAAATAAGTAACCCCTGGATGAGATGAATAGAGGAAGGACGAATGATTGAGATGAAGAAAGATACCTTGACTTAATCCAATGTGCCTTTGGCTTTGAAAAAGTAAGATTCAGGGGTAACTTCATCTACCTTCAATTGAAGTATATACTCTTGAAATAATAGTTAATGTAGGATTTTTCCAATTCAATTTATTCATTCTTCATGCAAATCGTATTGGTTGAAAAATTAACTTTAGTGTGTTATCGTCCTTCATTCTTCGTATTTTTAGATCAATATTCAGCCATTGCACAAGTTTTACTACTGGCAATGGTTATATTTTATAACAGTTTTTTTATACAAAAATATTAAGTAGTAATATGGAAACTAGCCAGATTACCACCCTATCATTAACAGTGCAAAGTTCTCATCATCAAAAAATCCATTAAAATGCATTTACAGAAATGCATGTGAATGGATTCAAAATGCATTTAAACATGACATTTCTAGGGTGTAAGTAAATACATTTCTGAAACATATTACCATTTATACATTTCCATATGCTCAATTTACAAGGCAGGTAACATAACGTGAGCAACCTCCAATATATAATTTTTCTGTTCTGTATATTTCATAGTTATGTATTCATTATATAATTGCTTGTATTCTTGAAATGATTGTAAAGCCAAATTGCATTTATTCACGACCAATCCTAGGAACATTTGCGTGGAAGTGTATGAAATAATATAATATTAATTCATGTTTAATGTGAGAAACGTACATCGTTATTCTATTGCAAATGTGTTAATTTTATGCGGTAGGCAATGAATTGAACAATATAAAATTATTATCTTTTCAAGTTTATCTATGTATAATAATTATTATCATATAGTAAATATATACTTTCTTTACTCTGATTATTATGCAACGATATTATTTAATAAGAGCTGCATTTAAAATACACTTTCTGGAAATGCATATTAAATACATGAGAATATACAGTTTGTCAATTGCATATTTTGAAATATATTTAGAGTTTATGCAAATATGCTGTTGGTGAAATATATTTCATGAAATACAATTATAATATGTGAGTACCTATATCTATTTGAAAAATGCATTTTTTATAAATGTACCAGAAACTAATATATAATGTATTCTTATACTTACACAATGCATTTATATGCTGTTTAGTTATGTGAACGTGAGTTATAAATGCCTGTACTATTTAGGAAAACTTTAATGTGTGGTGCGTTCGATTTATTTTATTTCAGCAGCAAAAAAGATATTTTAATAATTGATTGTTATGAGTTTAAATATTCCCCTTTTACCCTTTGTCAATAACTAGAGTTTTTGTATTTACTGCGCACCGTTTTGAAATAAGTTTTTGAAAGAAATTTTCCGTCGAAGAAAATTTTGTTCGATTACGTACACACACATTTTCTTAAATCATCTTACACAAAACATTCATGAATTTATATTACTTCTTCCCATTCATCCATGCAACGCGACATCGTTTTATGAACTGCTCTAATCATTTGATATCAGCTCCTGCTATAAACATGGAGCTCTTAAAATGGGAGTGCTTTGAGCAGATGGAAAAGAATCAAGATAAGTAAGTGAATGCATAAAACTTTGTCCTGTGATTATGAATACGACTTGGAAAAAAAGGAGATGGTCTTCCCTTTGGGCTGATTTTCCCTCATCCCTCACCGCTCGTACTCTTCTCTAGACTACCCATAAACCCTGAGGAACATAAAGCCAAGGGAAGACGAAAAAGTCATATCATTCGCAGAGCCCCGTCTTATCTATCTCTCTCTGCTATCCTTTAAGCGACGGACATCATATAAATTGGATCCAGGGATCCACTTCCGCCGAATGGCGAAGCTTAGAGCTCGTTTTTTGTCTCAATCCGTCTCTCTGGTCCAGTCCTTGTGACTTGGTAACTTCGGGTTAATCGCCATAATAAGCGGAAGAAAAGCCTACAAATTTATCGGCACAATAACTCTGGGTAAAACGTCAACAGGCTTCATTTTATTTTCCAAGGCGAAATTGTGTGACACTCAAGTTTCATATGTGACAACTGTAGACTTATTCAGCCAATCGCATTGAAGCAATCAGTTGACTTTACATTTATTATATTCTCAAGAATGTACAGTATTATATTTACAGGTAATTTCAAGATATTAATGTATAACAAATATTATGTTAACGAGTATTCAGAAGAACGTTTGCGGAAGTATTTCACGTTTTTGTAACAAATTCTAGGCTCACCTTCAGTCAAGTGTCTCATTGTATTCCCCAACTGTTGTTGATACATCAAATTTCACTCTTCATACTTTATCAGTTGTTGCAGTTGCTTGGTTTTGGTGGACAGCAAGTTGTCAGGGTCACGCATTTTTAGGGTTATCTTAGCATCTAAAAGGTGGTCTTCTAAGTTTACGTAGGTAGCTAATGGGATTGATTTCTTTGGCCGTAACCTTGGGAAGAAAATGCAAAGCTATATGAATATTGACCATTAATACACTTTTCAAATCTCCGCAGGAATTTATTTTAGATGCTTTGATTTCAGCGTAGTATTTTCATTTCATAATTAAAAAATAGGTACTTCTATTTAAGGCGTCTGAATTTCCATCAGTTTAAATTATTGTGCACGCATACTAAGCTATAAGATGCGACCCATACAATGACATGAGGTGGTAAATTATATTCGCAAGGGAGGCACTTTCCAGGAGAAGAGATTGGATGAGGGGGAATCGCGTAGGTACAAAGACCTGAAGAAGAGATTAGTTTAATCTTCCTTAAAACCGTTTTACTTAGTGGTAAGTATCGTGCAAGCCACATGAACACCAGGTTGCATAATCATGAGGGCAGTAATGTCGTCTAAACGAATATGAGTAATTGCCTTCCGATCTGTGGCATTCTCCTCGATGATTGAGATCTTTCCATCATTTCTTGGCCTTCCCAAGGGTCATCTTTATATATTCAATTATTCTACTAGCTGATTGGTAGGTTCTTGGACAGTCCCCATCCTGCATCCCAATTTCTGAAACATTGACTCCTAAGGATGTCCCGCCATTAGATGCCTCTTAAATCCCTCAAATCTTTTACCTCCTCTTATTTCGTCCATAATTCCTATCCTCCTCCTTCCCACGCTTCTCCAGTGATCTCCCCTCTATCACCCTCCTCAACATGCCCTTCCCTCTCAAAAACTCCTCCATCCATCTCTTCTGCCTTCTCCGAACCTCTGCCACCAACTTCCTCTCCTCTCCAACCATATCCCATACCCCCTCGTTCGTCTTCCTCACCAACCAGCTCACCCTCTCCATCCTTCTCCAAACCCAATTCTCAAACTCCTCAAGTCTACGCACATCCTCCTTTCGTAATGACCAAGTTTCCGACCCATACAGCACCACGCTCCATATTAGAGTTTTCACCAGCCTTTTCTTTACGTCTCTTTCCTCTACCTTTCAAATTTTGTTTCCAGATTTCTTTCGCCATGCAACACGTATTGCTTCTGCTAAGCGGGGTAACAACGTGGCAGGGGGTAAAGTGTAACCCTCCCCCTGATATGTCACATGAAAGCATGTGACATATCAGGGGGACAAAGAAAGTCACAGCATGAAAACTTATACGTTGAACCTTGATTCCGAGTTGAAAATAGCAAACTCTACGATTTTAAAAGGATTTTCTTATAATTTAGAAAAACAATTTTGGAAAGAAAGGGAGTGCCATACGACCGCAGGGGCACCAAAACGCTTGCCTCCACCCCCGTTCCCCCCGCTAAATCCGCATCGTTATTTCGCCGCTGCTTCGGATAATATGACCTTCTTACCTCAAAATTTTATCCTCTAAAGATCGGGTTGGTGTAGTGGCTAGAGCACTAGTGTAGTAGAGGTAGCTATAGAATTCCTTGGGCTCCAATCCCGCCAGGTACAGACATTTTCTGGGGAATACCCGATCTCTACTTGGGGTCTTTGTGGAGAGCACCTCAAGTCCGTTGGTTGGGGTGCTAAACATTGGTCTCATCGGCAATTTTCTTTAAGAGTAGGCACCTATAATGATCTTCATCTTCATCTACATCTACATACTACCCCGCAAGTCGCCCCAATAGGCGTGTGGCAGGGGGTGTTAGGACACCAGCCGTTTACATATAAAAAGGAAACGCTCTAATGAAATTACGCCTTGCATTTATTAAAGTCCCTTATTGTTCGGGGGAAAAACGAATTCCCATACCTATCCGTTCGGAAAAATATCTCTCTTAATTTATCGTTTCTGTCGGACCCGGAAATATAGTGGAAACTATCTTACTTGTCGTTCGCCTCCACAAATTTCCAACCCGATAAATTCTGTCTTTATACCTCTTGCTCTCTATAGGACTAGTTTGGGAGCCTTTAGAGACTCGGAGGCTGATGCAAACTAAGCTTAGATTACTTGAAAATTTCACATTAGGCAGGGTTCAGTACGACACGGAGGATATATTTTTGACCCGTCGCCATATCTGTAGAACTGGTAGAAGCAACGAAATAAGAGAGATACACTGACGAACTGATAGGTACAAAAAATCCTTCTTTCCACGCACCATTAGTAATTATAACTAAAATAGAGCGTTTAACTAATTTAAGGCACACCGATAACGTTTCACAACAATTCACCTCTGTCCCCTACCCTCTCCTTTTAGTCATTCCCTCCAATTTCATGGTAGATGTCCTAACAGCCCCTTTCACTTGCCTCCACGGCGGCTCGCAGCGTGGTATGTATGTGTGGATGTTCCTTATTCTCCTTCTATGTTTAACTCTCCATGTGTTGCCCTCTCTTGCTGTTCCAAACTCATAGAACCGATTGGCAAATCATTATTACAAGTTATCTGGCGTCAAAGTAAAGTAAAAATGGAATGAGGGATGCCTTTATAATTCAAATATTTTCTGTCTTTTACAGCCCCAGGCCCATGACTTTTTAAACGAAATCATTCATCTGCTTGGAATATGTCCCACCTAGTGAAGGAAAAATCGATCTCGATTAAAATCGAAAATCGAGTTTTAATAGCCAAAGATCGAGGAACTCGAGATCGAGCCATGATCTTCGTGTTTCGATCCAAACTCGATTTTTCAACTTCGATCTTGACCACTTCCTTTGATCTCAGCAGCGCGTAGTAGTCAACTACCCTACTCCCGCGCGCGGAGCGCAGGCGAAGAGCATGGGATAGAACTCCACAAGAAGCCGCCTGTGCCGTCGGAGAGAGAGAGAGAGCAGGATGACGGCGTCGGTGAAGATGAGGAGAATGACGAGGTCCTCGTTGAACTGTCACTGAGGTCACTTCTTGTGAAGGTGAAAAGAACGGTGCGCTTTTTCCGCAGTAGCGATGTGGCCACCGTGGAACTCCAGAAGCTGCAGGCAGATGCAGGGACACCCGCCCACCTTCAGTTGAGACTCATACTGGAAGTTAAGCATAGATACAACTCTTGCTACGACATGCTGGAAAGATTTCTCTCGCTGTCAGACATGTTCGGCACTGTCCTATTTAAACTGTCAAGAGAGAAGACTACAAAAAGGAAGCCTCCGTCCTTGCTATCTGTAGACGAGCTAGAAACGTTAACCGAGGTCAAAAAACTTCTTGGACCATTGGCCCGCGTAACAGCTGAGGTTTCTACTAACAGCAAAGTGTTCGTTAGCAAAGTAATCCCTCTGGTAGCCTATATTTATTTATTTATTTCACCACCAAAAACGGCACAAAGGCTTTTACATTGGCTTACCACAATAAATAAATAAAAGCTTAGAGAGAATAACATAAATAAAAAACAAAATTATTAAAGGAAGTATGAACTATATGAAGGAGGTAAGCAATAATGAATTTGAAATCTCATTAAAAGTACGAAATACGATTTTGTTTTGTCTTAACAATTTTCATAACATTCACAGAAAACACGTCAGTTTGATGCAGTAACGCGGGTTGGCAAGCACGTGAAGAAAACCCTCACAGACGAGGTGGACAGAAAATTCGCTCGAGTCAAGACGCATCCTATTTACTCTTTAGCCACGTTGCTTGATCCGAGATTCAAAGCAGTTGCTTTTGGAAGCTCGCTTCACGCCAATGCTGCCAAGAGAAACCTGGGTTAGTTAAGTCCAGCTCCAGCGTACTATCAGCATGAGAAGTTTTTTCACATATATACTCTACGCGCGAGGGTCCCTCCCTCCGATGAGTGACGCACTGGGAGTCTCTTGCGCGTGGAAGTAAGTCTGTGACAAAACTTTTCGGGTGATAATACTTACTGTTTATTGCTGTTACTTCGTTTCACCCACTGATTTTGAAGTAACATGAGATTCATTTTTATAGGTCATAAAATCCAAGATATCATTAATGAAGCCCGTGCTGCTGCTGACGGAGATGCACAGGGAGGTGACGATCCTGGCCTCCTCTCCGACGACACCTTTGAGCCTGATGACGACGAGGAACAATATCCGTGCTCGGCGCTTGACAACCGCGTCCGCATGGTCAACGCCGACCAGGACAGCGTTGGGGGAATGCCAATAGAAGTTAGGCAATGCCTCAACAGGCCACCCGTCGATAGGAAAGTCAACCCCAATCCTATGAAAGTCTGGGAGGAGATAAAGTGTGATTACCCCAAAACGTACCGTTTCGCGATCAGAGTGCTGAGTATGATAACGTCAACCGTCCAATGTGAAAGACTTTTCTCCAAGTCCGGTAAAATTGGAAAGGCACGCTCTAGATCATCAAGAAAGCCTCTCAATAAGTTGGTCTTTCTTAAAAATTGTAGTGAAGCCGAATGGTTCCAAGCGATGATCCCTAAACTTTAATGTGCGTGCATTTGTAAATGTTTACTACTAATAATTCAAGAATGTAGTCTAAGTACATTTTTATGGATTTTTAATACTATTCAAATATGTATTATGAGCGTTTTTCGAATTAATTTATTATTGAAAAAACAGTTAGTACATGTTTTTGTACCAACTGTATTTTTTGTTCAAAACAGAACTGTCGATTTTTTCGATTAATCGATCTTTTGGTTCAAATTTCGATTTTTGTTGAAAAGTCGAGCTTTACATTTCGATTAAAAATCGATTGTTCGAAAAATCCATTTGGACCGATATTTTTCCATCACTAGTCCCACCCCTCTCCATCCCATCCAAAAGCCTATTCTCTTTCATCTCCTTCCCCTAGGATTGAGGGTTCGCCGACGGCAGAGGTCATTTTACTCTTCTTTCCCTTCAGCTCGGCCTCCAGCGTCCCATCCCCCCTCATTACCTGTTCCAACCACCGCCTCCGTCTTCTTCTAATCTGCTCAAGCTCTTCTCTCTCCTCTCCCGCCAATCCAAGCACTCCCTCGTTCGTCTTCCTCATTATCCATCAAAGTTTCTCATTTCTTCTCCGCACTCACATCTCAAGATGCCGGCGACCTATTCTCATCCTCTCTCCTCGGAGTCCACGTTTCTGTACCATACAACGCCACACTCCGTATGAGAATCGTCGCCAGTCTTTTTATTTCATTAGAGAATGGCTCTGGCGGAGTTTGGTGGAAATGTACGGAAAGAATCGGTTATTTCCACTTTTTTATTTCTAACAGCCAATCATGGTTTCGGCTACCTTGAAAATGGTACAATATTATGATTTTCGAGGTTGTCGAGACCATGTTGTTAGAAATTAATGTAGAGTTAATATCAGAGTATTTTCTTACTCAACATTTTTCTTTACGTTCTTATCCAAGATCCCCATCATAAAATCTCTTATTTTAGTTAACACCTGCTTTACTAATTCCGTTCTCCTACTATTTATATTATTCCTTTTTTCTTCCAAAGTATTACCCAAGTGATTGAAGTGCTCCACCTCCTCCAGTTTGTGCCCTCCTTTCATAGTCATTCTCTCTTTCTTTGATCTGGTAAAACCTCATCAATTTAGTTTTCTTGAATTAATCTTCATTCGGTAATTCCCTTACTGATTTTTCTAACTCATCGACCATCATCAAAATTAATCTTTGGTACCCGATTTCCAGGTTTCCAAATATTAAGTTTTGGTCGATGATTGACTTTGATGTGCTCTTTGAAATACTCTCTGGTTCTCTCTCTCTCTCTCTCTCTCTCTCTCTCTCTCTCTCTCTCTCTCTCTCTCTCTCTCTCTCTCTCTCTCTCTCTCTCTCTCTCTCCAGTTTTTTCCCCCGACCCTGATTGTTAAGGGCTCGACCGAAATGCGACCGCAGACTTCCTCGGGCGTCCCTGGACGTTGATTTGCGATCTCTCTCCCTCTGCAACTCCCTCCTCTTCCGTGTCGGGTCCCAGAGAGAGGAGGAACCCCGCTGGCTTTTTACAGTCCATCAGCGCTACCACCACACTCTCAAAGTCTCTCTCACTCATCGCCTTGACTTTCTCATGAGATGTCCACTCGTCTGTCGTCCCTCCTAATGGTCCAACATGGCGGCCCCGCCCCCCCTGCCCCCCACTACAAGGGACGGCGGCCCTGCGGACTGGGAGAAAAAGCGGCGTCCATTCTTCTACTCTTCCAGTTCTTTCTTTTTTTCCCCCTTTTTAACCCATAATGTACGGCGCTTTTCCCGTTCCTCCATCGCGCCCTCCCGGGGCATTATGGGTGCCCATTCACATTCCTCCTCGTGTTTTACCCGTGGTTCGTTCTGTGGGGAAAGTGGAGGCGCTAGCGTGACAGGGGTGGGTCAAATGTCTTTCAGACCTCACAGGTTGGTCACCTTGTATGCGGCGGAATGGGGCGACCTTGTCTAAAGATCGAGGCGCCACGTAGTGGCACTCCGGAGAAATATGTATCCGTTGGAATCACTTACAAACATGGAACAAATGAATTATAAATAATTAATCCCTGAAGAGGCGCATCAGCCTATCACGGGGGTGTTATTGTAAATATATATGTTTATATTTTGAAAGTTCTAATTGTGCTGTATACATTGATATGTATATTTATCAGTGACAAAAAAGCTACTTGTCTTGATTTCGTGATATAGGTATTTACTATTTGCTAAGACATTTATCTATGGTTTCTTTCAATATTTTAATGAATTATATAATAACATAAAGCATAGTTTCCTCTGGTCGTTGTGCACTTTCTCATTTCCATAACTGTTTCCATATTCAGGCACTCAGTGGAAAATCATTCGCTTTTTTTCAGTATTTTAGGGACTAACGAAAGATATGCATGATTATTCCAACTTTCAGTTTCTCTCTCAAGCAGCGATCAGAGATCATTGAGAAACTTGTTCAATCCTTTACGTCTGTGTAATCGTTCGTGCTTTCGTGAAACTGAAACTGTTATTCAAGCGGGTGAGGAATTGGTTCTTTCGGATTAAACTTAATTCTTTACTTACATGTGCATATAATATCATCTTAATTTTCATCTCCCGGTAAACGAGAATCAAAATGTCGATGTTAATTAGCCTGAACTTCAGCTCTTCAGACAACGAGGGGGCAGCATGAATCAGAAGACGACAGTACGGGTCTTCTCTAAAATAAAAGGGTTTTTACGCCACTTCTAATACATTTTTCTAAATGTGAGAAAATCAAAGATGAAGGTAAATCTCTACGAAATATACCCTAGTTCTCCTTATTGAGCTCTCATGTCTTTGCTCTCAGGTTTCCTCTTCCCGTTGCGTGCCCGAGCGGGAATCTCTTGGTGTTATATGCTCTCAATTTTTCTTCACTCTGATTACCATTAGCTTTTCGAGTTAGGCTCCCCCTCGCTAAAAGCTGAGACTACAGTTACAAATGCTCTTGCGCCTTGGAGGAGACATTAGTGATGAAAAATTCTCTCGGTGCAGTCGCTTCTCACCCAAAAATTCCATTGTTAATGCAAGGACTATAACATTAAAATTTATCCTTGATGGAATAGTATCCCCGAAGTGAAAAAGCATGTTTTTCCAAGGTCGGCCCGCCGGGTAGAGTTATGGCTTTCGATGCAGAGGACCCAGCAACTAATCCCAGTAGTGGCGGTCATTTATCAGTGTTGGACAGTGGCGTGAAGACTAATTTTTCATTGGGGGATCGATATATATATATTTAATGCATTTATATATGGCCTATTTCACAGGGGCGTTGAAAAATTGTATCAAACTGTTATGAGGCATGGGTGTAGCTACGTTCATCCTAAAAATACGGCGAACGCTATTGATGTTGCTGAGTTTCAAGTACTTCGCAGGAAAAAGATCTCTGGCCAAATGGGGAGAATTAATCCCCTTGATCACACCCCGTACCTTCGCCCCGGGTGGTGGAATACTGATCCTTACTCGTGTCTTATGGTGATAACAACTCAAGTGCAGTACTCCTTCCGTTAGATGGGACGTAAAAATGTTAACTCTTATGGTGCCTGAGTAAGCTGATGTCGACGCTGGGTTCCGGTAACGCCGCACCCTTTCCCCATTTCCCTACTAATCCTTTCCCTTTCCAGCCTATCCATTAGTGGTGGAATAAAGTGTTGTCGGAGCGAAACGGCTGCAGCCGCTACTGTTGCAGTCAGGCAACTGCTTCAAATAACTGTTGCCAAATAACAGGTTAGTATCGTTATCGTGCCGCTGCCGCGCCGTTGCGCTCTGTGCTGTGCAGCCGGAACTGACAGCTGAAGCTGACTGTCTTGTCTTCTATTCTGTCCTAGTTGCACTACGCGTGTGGCTGCGTTGCGGTTATATACTGCAGTTAGTTGGATTTTAATCAGTTGCAGGTGTAAAATCGATGGTCGGCTAGTTTACTTGGTGGAATTTAGACATAGTAATGCAAAAATACTTGGTTTATTACACAAATTTATTTTCACTCGACCGGTTTCAACTTTTACAGGTCATCATCAGAGTGCTGATGATGGCCTGTAAAGGTTGAAACCGGTCGAGGAAAAATAAATTTGTGGAATAAACCAAGTAATTTTGTATTACCAGTTGCAGGCGGTATCTGGTTTATTCAGTCAACACATGTCCGTCCGTCGTTGCAGAAGAACTGTGACGTGCCTATTTTTCATGAATCCAATGAAATTGTTAGTTTATTTAAGTGAAAGATTTCTTATTACATTGAATACAAAACTACCTGCCATGTTGTATCAGGGCCGATCAATCGTATGCTGTTTGTGTGTACCTCCAGCACCTCTAGCGCCTCTGTCTGTTGTCCGCAACAGGGTGTTTCGCGGAACTATTTCGTTTTGAAAATGTTTCGGTTGCGAAACAGTTGAAATGAAACTGTTGTGTTCTTCTTATGACACCACTACTACCCATGTATCCTAAATTAGCCAGGTGACCTTAGTCGTGCGTCGTCTCACCAAATAACCATTCTACTAACACTTAATGCGCAACCTTTAACGAATGGTTTTAAAGTGGGGTGAACTCTACTTCAGGAAAGACGTTTTTAGAACTATGTGGATTTTCATCACCACAGTTGCATACTAAAAGACTGAATAACTGTGCCTTGGTAATCGATGCTTAAAATGTTGAACGATTGGAAATAATATTTTTACATGGTTGAGTCTAATAAAATTGGAGAGACAGTTCGCAAACATTTATAAAATAGTAAATATATTTTTTTGGAGTGTTGGCCTTTTTCTTTTAAATAATTAACGCTCACATGGACTTAGACAGCGTTTCGTCAATTTTTATTGACATCTTCAGGGCTAGAAGTATATTCAAAATATTTAACAATTTAACAAATCCTGGATATAAAAAAGATAATGCAATAACAACTTAATAATTTTGATCACCTTGTCCTTAAAAGCGTGAATCATGAACGGAATGATGCAAAATGAACCAGAATGACATACATATTGACTGATTCTTCTGGTTAGTAACATAAAACATGTTGTTTAAAACCGTAACTATGAAGATGTCAATAAAAATTGACGAAACGTTGGCTAAGTCCGTGTGAGAGTTAATTATTTAAAAGAAAAAGGCCAACACTCCAAAAAAATATATTTAATATAATTTTATGGTCGATTAAAGAGAAGCTATTCCTATATTGATAAAATAGTCCATTTTCAACTGAGAAGTACTCGGTACCTAATGGGGAGTGATACGTTGGCCAACTTGCGATGTTTGTCATTGCGATTTCCGTGGGTAGGTTGTGCATTTTTCAGCAGGCTGCCATTAAGGGGATTCTGGCCTCTGACCCATTAATCAGTCCATCATTCACAACCACATTAAACATATACAGTAGAGTTATATATTAACCTCATGAGTGATTTTTTTAAAAAAATCTCCGAACTCAGCCGACTAGTACAAGAAAGAGTGCGATTTAAGAAAATCTGAAGTGGGATTCTGAAGTTCCACGTCGATAAAAAATTACTTAATGTGCTGTTAATTAAATAAATAAATAAAAAAGTTTTATTCAAATTGAATTTGAATGTTAGTTTAACAATGAATTAATTTTCAGTTTCAGCATTAAACTTTCTCAGTTCACTTAAGTTTACTATCCATTCAATGTTCAAACTAGATCATCTAACTACTTTCCCTTTCACCCATTCTTCATTAATTTTAAGCTATTACACCTATTTAAGCTATTAAGGTAAATCTGTAGCATTTTAAAGTAATTTTAGAGCTATAAGAGTATTTTTTACAAACTCTTCCTGTACGGATATTTTAGAAGTCTTCTTTCTCCCAATATCTCCTAAAGTAATTGATTTTTGTTTAAAAGAAACCGAAAAATTGAAATCAACTAGTCAAAAAATCCTTAGGGACACCGTTTTCTTTGCAATTGGGCAAACATTTTATTTTTGTCCTTTTTTGAGATTCGGTCCACAATGTGCCGTTTTCTCTCCGGGGCCCCGCAGTGCGACCGCATTGCCTCCCATCCACCACATCCCCATTTGAAGAACCCTTGAGCACTGCGGTGAATTTTCATTTTCATAATCGAAAAGTATCCACGCCCTACTTAATACTCTTCCACCACTTAGAGAATGATTGGAAAACACGGAGGAGGAAGAAGGATAGAAGAATTTAGGTTGTCGCAAGTGGAGACGGATGTTATGAGGCGCTCAAGAGTAGGAGTGGTTTAAATACGTCCAAAACTTGGGTTGTTAATGTAGAGCAATTGGTTAAATACCAAATGATGATTAAATAAGAGGAATCCTTGAAGATTTAATCTTATAGGGGTGGATTCATGGAATAGTCTGGCTGAAAATGTTTTAAATCTATTCCCTAATAATGTAAGGTGCTTCAAGAAAAGACTGAAATGAAAGTAAACTGTTTTACGGTATGAAAAAGTATTTGACTATTTTTAACTGGAATATGTTTATAGTAACATCTTTTTATGTAGTATGCAAGTTACCACCTCACCACTAGGTTAACTTATTACTGATATTTCCAAATAAACAAAAGAAATGAATAGGTGAACAGGGAAGTGAAGGGGGAAATTTGAAAGCGGGAAGATTCGCTAAATACATTTTATTCTTCTGTTATTCCCCCCGTCTGAATTAAAATCTTTTTAAAATCACTGGGAATTCCAAAATAAGTAACTATATTTTATAAATATTGACAGCTAACTTTTCAATGCTGAAGACGAAAGATTCACTTCCAAATAGGTACAAGCAAGGGCCAAAGAAAACTAAACACAAGCTCTCACTTGGATAAGTGGGTAAAGTGACCCTTTTGATTCACAACCAGACGCTTACACAGGATTAATGAGGATGCCTCCTTCCGCAGCGACCCAATAGTAAAACGTACAAATTTATTATAGCATTAAATTAAGTTGAAAAAATTTTAAGTTGATTTGAGTGAAAACATTTTTCCTCATTTTTGACATTAGTTAAATTTATGTGATTTATGGGTCCCTTTTGATGGAAGGATCCTCGTAAACCCTGAGTGCTAGTGTGATTGTGACTCGCAAGGGTTTGTCTACCCACGAACCCTAATGAGTTCCTGCGTTTTCCTTTGATTTATTTCCTTTTTCCTCTGCTTATTCCGAATTTTGAATGAATCTATTACATATTCAGCTTCTTACCTTTACCTTCCAGCACCTGGGTAAGATTAAGGTGGTTCCCTCGTAAAATGACTTCTATGTCATTTAATTCATATTCTGGTTACTAATAGAAAAACTAGTCCTTTGTTTGAATTGAACAACAAAATAATTTCCACGCTACTTTTGTCGCAAATTGAACTCGAAATTGAATGGTGTAGAGGCTAGAATAGGAGAGAAATGGGTAAAAATAGTATTTTACTATTTTATGTAAATTTCCTTTTTACGAAGAACTGTTATGACGAAACGAATACTCCCAAAGAGATAAATGTTAACGAAATATAGCCAGAAATACTTCCTCGCTTTCTGAGTTATGAGCAAATTATCACGAGAACTGATATCAAAATGTGTTAATTCGACCAAAACGGTGCTGAAGTCATACGAGAACTAATATCAAAATGCGTTAGTTTAGCCGAAATGGCGCTGAAGTCGGCTCTTATGGCCGCAAAAAAGGTTTTATTAAAAATATATTCATTGAATAATCTGCATTTATTGTACCTTGATCATATTTCCTAATAAATAAGGACTCATCTCCAAAAGTATTAATATTTTTTAAAGCAACAAAAAGGAAAAGGTGGAATTCGGTAACTGCTTCGACTTTCACAGTCGCAGCGAAGTCGCATTAAGAACACATGAAGTTATTTTGATGGGTACACATCAGTCATTGAGGATTCATCTCCTTCAATCTGTGATACGGGTAGACGCGTTCTTGTCATAACCCGAATGACGATTGTGATACGCTGTGAAAGTTGCAAATGATCCCAGCTGTCAACGTTCCCAACATTCCAAAATTAAACTTTCCACACCACTACCCATCTCTCTACCTTCATCCTCCTTCTTTTCCCGTTTTCCTACCTTTCGCCCACTCTTTATCCACAGCTGCGACATGCCACTGTTGCATCGAAATGATGCACGGCTAGCCAGCACGCCACGCTATGTAAGCAACGTAAAAATGTCGACCTAATGGCTATCCCAGCGCAAATGGATGGCATCACATATCATACCGCATTCACCGTTGAAATATGAGCTATCCCGCTACAATCGTCCCCAGGGCCAATTTATTTGCGAAATGATCGGATGATGAAGGCTAGTATCATATTTCGCCACGAATCATTATCAGACGCTCGTTCATCACGAAAATGACCATCAAGCTTCAAAATCCGGTCGAATATACGCAAATTATTGCAAAAACGACAATTTCCTCAAAAGCGTTATAAAAACGAATAGCTTATCTCAATTTTAGCTCGGTAGTATCTAAATATTGTGGGTATTCAGAAGCATTAAGTAAACTCGCCAACGTTCGAATACAGAGGAGGTAATCCCTCCTATTCATACCTTGTCAAAATACGGACCACTCTACAAAATTATTTCAGATGGCGGTGACCATCTTTCCGTGGATAAATCATTGTTGCAAGGGCGGTTTTATGGCGATATTTCGTTTATAAATACAAACGGAACCTATAAGATAAATTCATGGGTGGATAAAAATATGCGCAGCTTTCCACAAAAAAATAACTTTAAATACGACCCGGCTTTGGATGTACTACATCATCATCAGATACCAAACCTGATGATCATTTAGAAGTTCGAAACCCGGGTCGTAATTTAAATTAAAGTTTTGGAAATTTTTAAATCTTTTTATCCTTCCATGTTGAGAAAAGAGTATTATGTAAGAATAATTTGTGTTTGGGGTGGGTAAATTTAACAAGTGATGCAATAGGGATAAAAGCATTAGATAAAAACAATTTTTGTTTCGGGGAAGAAGGATTACAGAAAAAGAAGACCTGATGATGTTGCAGTGCATCGAAAATCGGGTAGTAATTAAAGTTGTTTTTTTAGCAAAATTGCATATCTCTTATCCATAAATTGTGCTTAAATTACTCGCAATATCGCCTGACTTCTGGATACGTTATACGATGTTTCTGGCATTACTTTGTGGAAATGTATCACTTTAAATGTAGTATCACTTTGTTATCTCCACCCTCTTTTATCCTGACCGACCATTGAATCGACGTATTATGTTATTATCCAGGTGGTACCCAAGGTAATAACAATACATGTTGATACCATGGTCCGTTAGAATAAATACTGAGGAAATTACAATGTGATGCATCATTTAACATATGGTAACGTTTGTAATATAGCAGAGTCTAAACTTTCTGGACTAATGAATACGAAGTTTTCGAGAAACCAAATTCCCATCGAATCATTCAATACTTCAAATTTATAAAACTGTCATTAGACCAAATTTAGTATATGGAGGAGAAACATGGATTTTGGTGAAGGACGCGGTGAAAAGGTTGGTGTCATTTGAAAATTAAGTACCAATTAAGAAAGACATTTGGATCAACAAGGGAGGGATACCTTTGATGATCTAAATATGAGAATTAAAAGAAATTTTAGATAGTACCTGATATAGTGGCAGAAGCTAAAATAAGGGGATTAAGGTAGGCGACCTGCCTACCATGTCATATAAAAGCTTCCGAGGAAAAGAGATTGAAAGTAATGGAGATGCGGTGTTACCGAATAAATATGGTGATCAAAAGGACGAAGAGAATCACTAACGAAGAAAGTCATTAGAAGAGTTGGAGATAAAAGACGTAGGTGTAATGGAAATTCTGCGAATAAGAAAAGTCAAACTTAGAGGACACATTTCATGACACAATACCCGAATTAAAACAATACTGAAATGAGAAATTAATGGGAAGAATAACAGAGGAAGACCAAGGATGGAATACATCAGGCAAATTATGAAGTACGTCGAAGTGAAGAATTGTGTAGAATTGAAGCGGTTGGTGGAGAGGCGAGTGGAGTGGAGAGCTGCAGCAAACCAGTCTCCGGATTGATAGCCGCTGATCATGATGATGGATCCTTTCGTCAGAAAGCCAGAAGGTGGTATGTTAAAACAAAACCTGGAGTCAAAACCTATAAGGTTGAAAGTCAACAGAAAGGTCAAGGAAATGATTGAGAGACCAGGTTAAGTGGGAGATGAACAAGGTAAGGATTACCGTTGAGAATGCAAGAAACGAAAAGTCGTGGTAGCCACTACTTATTATGCCATCTCTCTAGATTTTTCGTTTTTCTTTTAATTTATTGCAGAATTTTGTATTTTCTATGTTACGAGTCTCATATGATTATACTTTAGTAATGTTTTATTATTCCACTGAGAAATTTTATTTTTCTTTGAATATTCTTTCTTGTTATAATGTTGCATTAGATGTTTCTGGACTGCATGCGCAGTACGATTTTTCTCGGACGTTCCTTGTATCGTGTACTGAATCTCGATCTTTGGACCAATGTTTTTCTTTGCTTGAATTCTATGAAAGGGACTGGAATGATTTATTGCACACCGTTGTCAGGTAGCATGTATCATATGTGATTTTGTAATATTTTTTCATTAATTTTCCCGATTCTCTAGCACATATTAAGTGACTCTGCTTTTTCATTTCAGGTAAGGAAAGCAACGTGCATTCGAGATTGCCGCTCTTGTACAAAGTGACTGTGGCTGCTGATACTTTGTCATAAACTGAACGATCGGCTGGTTACGTGAGTACATCTCTTGGACTTAAAATACTGGTTGGTGTTTCACTGGACTTAGTCTGAAAGAAGAGATGAAATATGGTAAGGATGGAGCTAAATAAGTGTGTGATTTATGTCCTGGGATAAGAGTAAGTTTTTGAGGGTACTTGCAAGTTTAGAATTATTAATAAAATCCACAGCTTCAGGCTCTACTTTGTAGAAACTTTTAATATTCATTCCAATAAAGTTTTGTACTTTTCTACAAACAAACTACTACACCTGACGATGCCATAAAATTGGTGAAACCCGTAGTGTGTTTAAAAAAATAAAAAGTGTAGAAAAGTACAAAACTTTATTGTAATGAATTTTAGAATTATTCTTGAGCAATTGAGGAAGTCACCATTGAATTTTTTCGGCAGAATCGAAGTTAAACTAGAAAGGCAGGACGTGAATCTTGTGCAACGTCTTCCAATTGATACTCTTATCACTCTGCGTACTAAATATAAATAAAATGATTTCGTCTGTTTGGATAACCTTATTTCTCCATAGTTTCGACGAAAATATTTAATTCGGATATATTCAAATATCCAATAATTTTAGCGATATTCGTATTGATAATTGAATGCATCTACACCGTACTGATTTATTGAATTAATGCCATTAAAAATATGAATTAATAAATAGTTCAATTCCGATTACTGGAAGCTGCAAAAAAACCTTACCTGCAGAAATGGCGTAAAATCATAGTTTAAATGGTTTCAATTTTTATCCTTCATATGTAAAATAAAATAACAAAACTTTCCATAAGTTAGAAGATTTCAGGCTTGACTAATTGTAAGTGGATTTTTTTTCGAAGTGAGAAAGAAGAAGGCTATATCTTTCCGCTGATATTTTATTGTTAGAGGTACAAGGTATTACTAGTTTCAACGCATAGGTGTCCTTTTCAGGTACAAATTTTGTTTCTAGGCTAGGTCTAGGTGCTGAAGCTAGTTTTACCTTGTTCCTGCAGTAATTAAATATCATTGGAGTGATACAATTTTTATCTCCGTCATTTCAAACGCTTTTGATGGCTGCCAGTAGGAAAGATGTACGGACTTGCACGTTAAATATGACCGTTTGAATCAGGTTTCAGGTAAAAATGACAGGAAAATAAAGAATGGAAAGAAAATTCATCCTACTCTCCCCACTTCAAGTGTGCATTCATATTGAATGGAAAAATCATTCGTAAAATCTTTCGAGGCTAAGGCATTACAAATTGTTGAAATTAAAAACGAATTTTTGGTTTATCCACCGTTTATTTGAATTATAAAGATTCGCACAACGTAAAGATTTACATCATTTTTCGAGTGTCTTGAAAATGACAAGTTGAACTTGAACTTTATATGAATTTGTTATGGAAGTTTATTTGAATGATATGGAGCCACACCGGAGTCTTTTGGTTTGTCGCCAGAGGATATTATCTTAAAAGGAGTCTCTTATCTGCGGAGATGCAGCATATGATAATGCGCAAAGATTGAAAATTGTCAAACTTCTGGTTCTTGGAAAAACTAAATGTTGCATAAAAGCGTTGCGTGAAAACGTTGCAGTTTTATGCTTACGTTTTTGCATAATGAAGGTTAAACAGTGGAAAGTACTTAAACTTCTTCTTGCATTACGTAGAAATTTCCTTGGGAAAAAATCCTCCTGAACCGGAAATAAATCCTCGGACCTTTGGTTTGCCGGGCCATAGTGCAGCCCACCGCGCTACCCAGTCTTTCCGATTCCCAAGGCAATTTTAGGAAGGATTTAAGGTAAATACATGTTCAGTCCCTATAGTCGATCAAGGATCGCACTAGTAAGGGAATATGGACTACGAAGAATCCACTAACCGTGAGAATAAATCTTGTAACACCACTTCTGCCGTGATTAGCTACGAATGAATATATTTTTGCAGAAGTGAAATATCTTCTTCTTCTTGCATTTCAACAATATTGAACTTTATTCACGAAATCTCGCCGAAATCCGTTGATCATGGCAATTTATTGAATACCGTCGATATTATACTGACTCCTAGGGCCTGATTCTGATGCTTTCCCGATGTTTAACTTTTCCACCAAAACGTCATTAGTTTCCACCAAAACGTCATGACTTTTCGACACTACGTCACATGTTCCACCTTCCACCAGAGAAGAGTTCACTACATCGTTCATCGTTCAATGACTGGTGGAAAGTCAAGCTTCCCTTCCACCCGTCATCCACTTGGTGGAACAGCGCTAGTGTCGTGGTGGAAACTTTCCGACGGAAGTAAGCGTGCGGAAGGTAGACATTGTTTTGTTCGCGGTTTCGAGGTAAGTTGGAAATCGGCATAAGTTTATGACGTTCGGCTCTCCAGAGGGGATCATTGAGCCGTTCATTTAACGGATCAAGAGTCGTTCAATGAACGAATGGTGGAACCAGGGATACTACTCCCTGGGTGGAACTTTCCACCAGTCATTGACTGGTGGAAGATCAGAATCGGGCCCCTAGTCTGCAGAGAAAGATCACCCTTCCCCGAATCCAAGACAACACCATCGAGAATGGTGTTGTTTTTGGACATAATGAGACTTGTTCCCCTCAATTACGTCCTCACTGGGAGATCTGCCGGGATCCGTCCAAATTGATTGTCCGGTTCCGATAGTATTTTTCCATCCGCACGCTCAACTAGCAATCGGGGTTATGTTTTGGTTGGGGAAGAGAGAATCATTGCCACGCCCCCTCTCAATGGTAAATAAAAATGGAGTGCCGGGACCCCTCTTATAGCCGGCATTTTGTTGGGCTTCTTAATACGTCACAGGGCCATCTCCCGCCGTCATTAAGGTTTTTAAGAGATACCGCTCAAGGCGATTGGGAAGGATAATAGTCGGATATAATTTCTCCGATTGAGAAGAGAGGAAGATTATCGTTGAAATTTGGAACTACGGAGCTTGGGAGTGAGAACGTTCGGGTCTTTTGGACTGCTTCAGGGGACTGGGCGGCGATTAAAACAAGTTCATGGTTTCACGCCTTTTAATCCGGCCATTTTTTCTCGTTTGAGACGTCCCAGTTGGTATTTAGATTTTAATCTCTTAAACTTGTCGTATTTTTTGAAAGCTCGATTAGCTTCACTGGTACTAAACTGGAATGAACATTAATTCTGGGAATTTTTCTTTGTATAACTCTCAGGCCACTTTTACGACGTCTGGGGAACGTTAAACGCAGGATGACGTAGTCTCATCGCTCACTTTATGTCAACCGAGAGTTTTTTTTTTTATTTTACATCGGACTGTCGTTTGGGTGACGTGAACGTGCTATATTTTCTTAGACCGCCTTTTCCTTGATAAATTATTTTCTTTTTTCGAGGGGTGATTGGTGGAGATTGAGAAATATTAGATATTAATACCCCATTGCCAACGTTGTGCAAATATGTTTTAGCTTCATATGGACAATAATGAATTTACAGTATTTATAGAGAATTGGCAATTGGCATTTTGAACGATGTTATCAAAATTACATTCTGAAAACTCCTCAAAGAATATTTTTTAAAGTGAGTTTGCTATGTTTTTTGTTGCTCCCACCTATATTGTAAGGATTAATTTGATGTTACTTGGAAAGTAAGATATTTATGAATAGCTCATTTTTCAGTTGTTTCAAAGAAATTCAAGTGATAGTATGAACATATTGGATTATGATTAATTATTTCTTAACTATCTTACCACCGAAAAAAATAAAACAATTTAGAAGGTATTAAGTTTGGTTTTTCTACCAATTAAATACACATATAACCTGATATATTATCTGATTTTTAGCCAAAATACTAACTAGTTTTAACCGAGCCTCACATTATCTGAACCAGTGTTTTATATTTTTGCTACTTTTCCACTAGTTGTGGAAAAAGATCGGTTGGCCAAACTCAGAGAATAAGTGACAGTCGAAGAATGGGCCTACCTTCTATATCTAATAGGAGCTAGGCTCTCGTTAATGGATTGAGAGGAAGGCGTTTGTGGAGAAATTCTCTTGGGTGTTTGTGGTTAGAGGTATTTCAAGAGGAGATAGGGTATTTAAGGGTGTGAATAGCGTGCATAAGCAAGTGAACATGACTAAGGTAAAAGAGGTGTGCAAATAGTGCATGTTGTAATAATGCGCAGCGCATAGAGAAATATTTAGATTTTCAACAAAATTGAATTTCAGATTTGGCCGAAGCTAAAAAGATAGATGAGTAAACATTCCATGTAAATTCAGCGATTCACGGATTGCTTGCAAAAACGTTTGGGGGAGAACTTCACGGCAATCACCTGCATATAGTGGTGGTGAAACATGGTGGTAGTTTCCCAGATGGACATTTGATTGGGAAGGTCCATTCCCTACCAACTCGTTCCAAGTGGGGGAGTAAGGTACTCTCCACGTATGACTACCGTGATTCCCAACATCACATGTTTTCCTTTCCAACTTCAAAATGCTCAATCTGTTGTTCACGGCAGCTTTAGAGTTCCCTCTATGGCTCTTAAGGGGCCATTCAAGTATTACGTAAAGCGATGTTGGCCACTTTTTTACCACCTCTTTCCCCCACATAAGACAACGTAAGATTTCACCACCCCCTTCCAATCTTACGTAAGTTGCCATACATTTTTGTGAGCACACACATAGATAAAAATGTATTCTTGCGATCGTATGTCCAAGAGCACAAAAACTGACCGCAACCCCTCCTGTTTTCAATTTTTTGACATAATCATTGAGAAAACGAAGAAATATGGATTTTTATCTTGATATCGATAATGCATTTCGAGATTTCGCGGTTCGCAGCAAACTCAATTGCGAAGAATTGATCATACGTTGTTCTGTAGTTCAACATCAATTCAGGCGCATCGTGAAGTTTAGTTTAGTTAAGTCAACCAAGTAAGATTTTTTGTCCGACAAAAATAAATAAATGATAAAATAATATTCCAGAAGGGACTAAAATTTTACGTAAGATTTTCCGGGACTCCCTTACCCCTTCTACGTAAACCTACGTAAGAAAAGCTCACCCACCCCTCCCCATCAAACCGTCTTACCTAATGCAAGAAATAACCTTTAATGTAACTGTTTTGATGGGCTTCTCCGAAGTGTTGCAAACACTATTATCATATTTTGATGCAGCTTCGTTTTAGGTCGTAAACTTTGCCGTGATACGCGCTGCTGCCACATACTCGCCCTCGAAAGTTAAACGCAATTATGTTGGCAGCGTTTTTCTAACATTTGCCACCTTTCCCAAACGTTCCTTAGTCAACCTCTTCCACACGAGCCTTCCCCTCCTCCTTTGACGTTAAGCTTCACGCGAAGTTACTACCACCAAGTTTCAATGCTTGTTATATTCATCGCAGGGTGAATTTCATCAGTAGTTAGTCGACAATATTGGCCCCTCAAAGTGGGCAATGGTTTAAGTCCTCGTTTGAGCTAAGAAAATTCTGTAAAGAGTTTTTTAGTAGTCGCCGTATAAATAAACTTTTATAAAAACGTTGAATCAATAGCAGATAATGGGACTCAGTTCATCGCAATTGTAGTCCAAATTAATTATTATATAGAATTATTTTTCGCTCAATAGTGACGGTGTGATGACGCTGAAAGTATTATCAGAGCTAAACTCATGAATTAATGTTGCTCTCTTCATACAGGTATAAAATGGGTGTGTTATAAATTATTTATGCAAATCATGGCAACATTTCTGCTAAAAATGTTGTGTACTTCCCGTCCCCAAAAAAGCCCCTCGCTTTATCCAGAATTACATTCTAAAGTCGATATGCGTCTCATGGTCCGAAGGCTTTGATGCATCCGAAGTTTCCATTGCTGTTGACTGCGTTTCCACTCTCACTGCTGACTGCGTTGCGACAGAGAGCTTAAAGTACGCTCTCCATCATTCAATTATTTCTGAGATTCTACGACAAACAACGTTAATACAGTTCGTATTTTTGGGACTTTTTATTATTATGGTAATCTAACGGTTACCGGTAGATTAAACTGGAAGTCAGAAAAATATCCTCTAGATGTCATCGATTGTACATACGTCCTCATCTCAGTTTACGTCCTTCCTCTCTTCAGACCATCCATAAATCTCTTCCTTTCTCTTCCCAGCTAATACCCGGCATCCTCTCCACTATAACGAGCTTCAGCAACCCTTCGCCCATCATTACCTTCTTCAACCACCTGCTTTGCCTCCTCCTAATCTACTCCAGAAGTTTCCTCTCCTCGTTCACCATACCTAGAACATCCTCATTTGTCTTCCTATCCGTCCACCGTACCTTCTCCATTCACCTCCACACTCACATCTCAAATTCCTGCTGCCTACTCTCGTCCTTTTTTCTCTGTCTACGTTTTAGCACCATGCAGCGCTACACTCCATATTAAAGTCTTCGCCAACGTTTTCTTTACATCCCGATATAAAGTTCCTGTCATCAGCTCCTTCCTACAGCTGAACGCCTCCTTCTAAAGATCCTACTTCTATGCCCACTACCCAAGTAATTTAATTTATCAACTTTACTGCTTACTTGGAAGAGAGCAATCCCATTTTCTTCCATTAAAAAGTTTGGCTCGTATTTTACCTTTTCAGTTCACTGTATTTGTAATCCTTAGTGATTGCAAAGAATAAGCAGGGTAACAGATATTATCTTGTTTTATGGCAGCCTTTCTGTGATTTCTGTGAAACTTTCCTGGGTGTCTCATTCGGGGCACTTCCTCGAAGTTCTTCGAACATCCAATGGGTGTCTTACCTTTTAGTCCCCATAACTTTCCCAGAAATGATTTTTAAGTCCTTTAGAGAAAGAAAAGGAAAGACGAAACAGAGAAGACGTCTTACTTGGAGGCGTCCTTTCGACAGGGACGGACTCAAACATCAACCTCGTTCATCTTTCACGGCAGCAATTCCTTTAAGTCCCCTCCCCTGTTCGAACATGTGTTTGACTTGATCGGTACAAAATGTTCGGACCCTTTTCCGGGCGGGAGGCCGCGGTCTCTAGAGCCTCTTTTCTTTCCTTGACCTTCCGACGACTGGGAGTGAAGGAGGGGCCAGAATGGAAAGGAAAGAGTGAGGCGAATATGCATTCATGTGTTTATTTTATTATTATACCCATATCGCTGTTGTACGAATATTTAGCAAATGGATTGATAGTTAAGAAATCCATAAAGTTATGGACTCCATTACTAGATTATGGTTGCAGGAATTATTCCTTTCATTACATATCTCCCATTATCCATTGCTTTGGATGTTTGGTCCATTTGGATGGTTGATGTCGTTCCGCTGAATAAAATTTGTGCATATTTATCTTATAAATTACTTGTGCACATAATTGTTTGCCAGCCTGAGTAAATAGACTCGTCATTCGTCGTATAATAAGTCTTTTATTAATATAGTAAGTTTCCATGCGGTTCATCACATGCCCACCATCTTGATCACTTATACTGCTCATAAGTATTAAACTCAATTCTATCTGGCCAAATAAGTTATGAGGCCATTTATGGAACCAATTAGCTTATCGAATGTTTCTGCAAAGCATTTTGAGCAAACTTCTTGACCTATAGGTCTCATAACCCTATTGGATATATGTATGTATTTTTCTTAAACCGGCCATAAGACGAATAATAATTGTATGTTTATGTGTGCATGAAAAATTTATTTCGAAAACGGCTCGAACAATTTTCATGAGGCATCACATATCGAGAGTTTTAGGTACGATAAATGCATTGGGGTAGGGATTTTGATCTTCGGGATAATTCCTTATGGTACCACCGACTTTGAGGTCAGAAAATATAATCCAGCCAAATTATAAAAATAACGGGAATCAATGTGATTTCTAGGTGGTGTATTTTTTATGTACCATGAAGTACTTAAAAATATAATGAAATACACTTCTGACAATGTGACTTGAAATATATTGCTCCTGAAGGTTTAAAGTTTATTTTTCTATAGTACGATTTTGGCTTTACTAATCTAAAAAAACTTTAAATAAGCACCATGGTTACAGCCATTACCATGAGCCGTTTTTATATTTACCGGAAACAATTAATCATGCCTTAGCCAGAGAAATGAGCTATTGGTGGACTTGCGACGTTTTCTCAACGATATCCCAAACATTAATACTCCCAGCTCGCGTGATTTCTTCAAAAATTCGAAGGTCGTTCCACAGATATTATATGTTATGTGTAGGGATGATCCAATCACCATATATTTCCAGTGATTAGAGAGTAGTAGTTGCAGCTGAAAAATATCTCCACAAAAGTTTAATAGAACTGATTGAATGTTCTCGTAAGTGATTCCATTGCAAATGTTTTTACAATCGGCCATAAAGCGTTTTATTTCTAACTTAATATTTTTTTAAATTACTAACCATGTGAAACCATACGAAATTAAGTCTGAGCATCTCTTTCCAATGTTAAATCTCAGACTGACAAGATCGATGTGGCGCCCTGAAAAAAAATAATAGTTGCATGCTTTGATGAATACCAACATGCATGTTTTCGGGATTGATTCATCGGGGGAAATTTTGATAGAAAACATTTAAAAGGAAATATGTCACAATGCCGCCATCAGGGCAATGAAATTTGAGGTTGAAGAATGACAATTTTCACATATTTTTATCGACGCTTGATGGCCAATTTGTCCTGCTTATTGGATTACATATTAACTAAGAAATGTTTATCCTACAACTTTTGATGGTTCTTAAACTTATTTTGCTCAAACTCTCCCTTTCGCCATAGGTCAGAGCACGATCTTAGACAGTATTATTCCCCTTTCCAATATATTATTTTAATAATTATTTAATTCCGCAATTGGAAATGATGCGCGTGCTTCAAAATCGTTTTTAATCTGAGTTATTCAACAAACATTAGTGTACACCGCAGAATAAATTACAACAAGCTACTATTTTACAAATTATACATAATCTACCGAACAATTCCGATAGGTTCCAATTTCCCCTCCGTAAACCACCCCAACATATTCCCACGTAGGTGATTCCCCTCTGATAGAGCACTCCTGCTCTACAACAAATGTAAACATCTGTGCATGTCATCGGAGTTATTCGTAATAGAAGTTCTACTTGAAGAATAACGGTGACCAATTCTGAAAGGGGGACAGTAGAGTCAAGAAGGTTTGGACAGGGTTAGAGACCGAAAAAGAGAGGATTTGGTGTCGGAGGAGGATTTGGTGGGGTTGGAGGGGACGGACACCTGTCCCGGAACTTGCCTTGCCTCGAGCCTCTGGGCCCTGCCCTTCATATATTTTTTCCCTCACTTTAATGGGCGTGTGGTCAGAGGGCGGGGTTTTTCCTTCGGTCCGCCTTGTGTGTGTCACGAGAGTGTGTTGTATGGTGACTGGATGGGACGAGGCGTGGTCTGCAAACCGCAGTAATTTTCCCCTCCTCACATAATTTTTTTCTTTTACTCGGGCACACCGATTGTCCGTTTCACTGGAACTTTCAACCCCTTTCCTCCGCCGCGGCGCGCCGGTCCAAACCTTGAGGTTCCTCTTAATGTAGTTTGAGCTAGATATTTCCCAAGTCATAGTGGATCGTAGTGGACAAGAATAGGAGAACATATTCCAATTTAATTATTACTTTGTGTCCCAAATGGCGGATCGCAACAAAGAGATAAACAACCCGAGTGGCTGGACTGTTACTCTGAGGGGTTTTGGTTTTGGAGAGTAAAAACTTAAGCGTAATGCATTGGATAAGATTTTTTATTTTCCTGACTGGAGACGAGTAGCGCCGCCGGCTACAGCTTCGTAATCGTTCGATATCTTCCAAAATCCGGGGGTTTATACCTACACAAATTTCAGTGGTTTAAGGAGAGGTGGGGTGAGGGTGGCGTGCAGGGGTTTTTGCGGTGGGGGTAGAGCGATTTACGCTCTTTTAAGTTCCTTTCGAAAACTGACATCCTTTCCCAGGCATTCAGCATGCTATCTGACATCTATTGAAATATGCGATGGCCCTTCGAACCGTCAAGACAATTTTAATGGGATTTTTAGTCTTTCCATCATTCTGTCACCAGAACAGTCGGTATTACGATGCACAGCAGCGTCACTAGAGCAGCTAGCACAAAACATACAACAATCCCCAGAACACACAATCTGTCACCAGAGCAGCTGGTACACTTAGAGATGGGCTTGTCGTCTTGATTTTGGTCGGCGGCGGCGCGGGCGTAGGGGGGAAATAAAGCCGGCGGCGGCGTGACGGCGCGAACGCCGAGCGTTTGATCGGCGGCAGCGGCGCGGCGTGTTAACGGCTGTTCGTATAAGAGAATAAAAAAATGAATAACTGTAAAATCCCAGAGCATTTTATTACAAACGTAAAAAATGTAAAGGGGTATTAAATACTGCGTTGTCAAAGGGTTAATGTAGCAGATCAAAATATGAAAATATTTTACTTTTCACACAGTCACAATCACACGCTATAGACAATACAAATAGAAAAATAAATGTGTCACTGCAATCTGTGCACAAACTCTTTACATAAGTCATAGTTTTCATGAATGAAAACCAATTTATTTAGACGCTGCGGCTTTAGTCTACTTTTCTTGGCAGTAAGGGCGAGCCCACAGATATTGAAACTCCGTTTAATAGGTGTGCTGGTAGCGGGGATGCACAGGAACTTGCGCATCACATGCGAAAGGTACCGTACGAGTGAGTAGACCGAACTGAGGCAACATCAACGTGGGATAGCGTTCTTGAGCGATTCACAGCTAATCTTCAAACAGTTAATTTGTAATACTTATCCACACGCTTATCAACCGCGTTGAATGGTCCTAACTGGGCTAGAAAATGCCAGCTTATTTTCCCTAATGAAGCCACATTGTAAGAATAATGTTTTTGCTTTGTGGAATCTGCATTTCTGCGAGCCCGCGGCGCTTGTATGGCCCCTCTCGATGTTTGTGCTTGGATGATACTAGATACTCTGGTGATATGCCTATCCAGTCAGTCTAATTTTGTGATTGAACGGAACCAATTTTGCAGTCTTTTGAAGTGTGTGTTTGAGATAAAAAAATTTCGTATCTATTATTTTTACCTCTCACAAATATTGAGATAACATTAATTGATTAATATATATGCTAATTCTCCGGAGGAATAAACTGGTGGTGGAAGCCAGTAAGTTTTCAGCTATGCTACTTATTATATACATTGTCCTTTTCATTTACAACCATAACTACTTTGAAGGATTTTATATATGTTCTACGTGGTAACTCAATGTATGAAATCCAAAATGTTAATTTCTCTCATAATTTATGAAACCATCTCGTAAAAATGCATTCATCATTCCCGCAAAATCGGAAGGCACTCAAATTGTTTTTTTGCATCGCCAATTTTCCTATTTATTGACGCTACATTGACTCTATTCGTGTGTTGCCGACAGCGAATATGATACGCGAAAAATTTGCCGAAGAGAGTGACAGTGACAATGAGGAACAGCATGACTCAGTGTATTACATCGGGAAGACATGACAGAGAAATGGGCCTATGAAGATGTGCGTTTTGTAGATGATAAAGAAAGGGAATAGCAGAACACTCAGTGAAATATTTTCCAAATGTATTTACAGAGAGCACACCGTCACAACTTTTCTTGGTTTCGCTGAAGCTGGAGACAGTGAAAAGGACGATGAGGAAGTACGACACGGTTAGGAGGATGATGAATTATTTCTAAATCCGGTGCCCCACGGTAAATTCTTTCGTAAATTTATTCATGAATAATAATTCATGTATGCTCTCAGAGTTACACTGCGCATGCGCACGCCAATCTTCGATAAATTTCTGTAAATGCGAAAACTCTGAAAATTCTTCATGAAACTCAGTCACTGATTGGATTTTCTGCGCGCATGCGCTTCGACCATCACCTTCACGTTCTCGCAGTATTTCGCACCTCGACTATTATACCATTAGTACCTGGTTACCGAGCGTTGCTCGATGTTTATTTGGTGTACTAAGAACTTGTATGCTCCTATTCTGCTACTTATTGTCTATTTTAATTATATTGGGCATTCACATAGTGTGATTAAAGGTTTTAATAAAACAAATTTTATAAAGCATTACGGATATTTATTTTTTTAAATATAGTTGTGATGATGCAACTACGTAGTATAAAGCAAACTCAAAAACACCACTAACACAAAAATATTCTTCTAACGAAATTCTGAAATCATCAATAAATCCAATATTTACATTGTTTTCATTATTTCCATTATTCATTGACAGATTATTGTTATTATTAGATTAAAAATTATTCCATATGTTTTTCCATACAACGTTTCTCGTCCGTCTAAGTTATTGAGTCAGGACGCTCTTGGGCAAATTGTTGCAATGTTGATCCATCTTCAAAAGTTGTACGAGCTGCTTCCGCAAATTCGGACGATTCAGGATTGCAAGTCATTGTGGTAAAGTAGTCTGATCATCCAAGTCGACGGACAAAGGCCATAGCTTCTTCAAAATGTTCAGTGTAAAAACGTGTAGATCCAGGAAACGGAGAGGGTAAAAATAATCCTTTCACCAACAACAGCATTCTTTTTTTCAGCCATTTCACTCAAAAATGGAATCGCTCCTGTACAGTTTTCTGCTAGTATTTTTTTGAATTTGCTTTAATCTATTGGATACGGTCATTTTCCACTCTTATATAAGTATCAACCAGATATTGCTGAAAAAGCCGACCACCAAAATGCAAAGCATTGAACTTCAAAAGGCGGAGATCAGGATTTCTTTGGTTGATGTCTGAGGGAAAATATTTGGCAAGTTGAGGCCTAATGCTAATCGGTACTGAGCTAGTTAAAATATAGTTAAATTTTGATGACTGGCACAAGGTGTTCTTAAAGGAATATTAATACAGAGAATCCAAAATTGCAAAATTTGGGTAAAATAGTGGATAAGTAAAGGGCCCAACACGACTGTCAATATTTTTCATGGTAACTAAAGATTTCCCACGTTTACGAATAATTAACTCTTTATCTGGAAAGCTTTGGTCAGCGTTGAGGGTAATAATCGCAAAAACTTCATTCTGAAGGGGATTGTTAAACCTTCTGTGATCAACGGCATCAGGTAATGCAAAAAGCAGCTTAACATATGGCGGCTCTTCATCTACTGCAGCAGCGCGTCTATTAGCTTCTTCTTCTACTTCCCGCATTATCATTAATCCAAGAGCAAACGGATTTTCAGACCTCAAAATATGTACCAAGAAACTAATAAGATTCTCGCTGATATCATGATTAATGGCATTGTTTATGCGTGCACTAAGAGCATCCTGATTATTCAAATGTATATCTGTCCATATTGAGGCCGTTCAAATTTTCCATCATCATTTTGAGTAGGGTGAGCTGTTACATTAAGTTTGTGATAAACTTGACCGCTAGCAATGTAACTATAAACTCCTCGGCCGTTGACTGTTCAATCGTCATCTACGGTGAATGAAGCCATTGCAACATATAGATTCAAATTTCGAATCCTTTCATAAAAGTCATCAAAAAATGGATGACGTCGAAGAAACGATCGCGCTAACTCGTTCGGAAATTCTGGATGTGGTAGATCTATCCTACCATGCAAGCAGCAGTCCCCAAACGAATCTCAATGAATTCGATTTGACACGTTCTTCGGGAAACGCAATGCTCCATAATGAATGCAAGCAACACTAAAAGGTTGCAAACTATGGTAAGAAATATCAGCCGTTGTAGCTGCCTTGTACGAAATAATTCGGTTTAGCCGTAATGCTTGTTGTCGTCTTGAATTTCTCCAGCGTTCTTCTTCCAATCGTTGATGATGATCATCATCAAACTCTTCTGTACGCCTCTGAGCCGCTCGTTCACGCATGTCTTGAAGCCGCTAATTTTTTGTGAGTCTGATTCTTCTGCTCTTTGCCTATTTTGTCGTTTCCATATTTTTTACAAACGTAGTTCCCTTTGTTCATTTCGACACTTCTCTGGATTCGTGCAAGATCACGTATCAATTCTAAATGCTCTAGACGATCATCGGAAGACTAATATTCTTGCCTCATTCTTTTCTGATCGTTCCTCTCTTGAGAGTACGAATCATTTAGTTCTGTCATAATTTCAAATAACCTATTTTTACATGTGGTTTTTGCTACCCGGTTTGGTCTTGCTTGATGTCAGAAATTGTTCTTCATTTTTTAGGAATTATACTACTTGAGGTACCAGGTATTGAGTCATCAACTTGTTCTATTTGATCCGGAATAAATTCTTCGAGGTATTGGGCATTGGGTCATCATCTTGTACCATTTTCTCCTGAAGTTCTCTTTCAGGTTGTTCTGTAGATGGGATCAATATATTCTACAGCCCCTGGAGGGCTCACGTAAACTCTCAAAATTACGTGATCAATACCATTTATTCTGTAGCAGCCATTAACCACACATGGATAGGTTGGGTTGAAATATATTCCAGCTAAAATTTCAAAGTACATATGTAAATGAAATTTTTTTAAAGAGGCGTAAATGTCTCGGGCACGAATTTCCATTGCATGCCTATGCTGCGGTTTCCAAGTAAATAACATATTCAATTGTTGAAGTAGTAAAACATTTGAGATTTTCGAGCTAAAAATTAAAAATCCAGGATAATGAGATGGGAATATGAAAATTGAATGCAAGAGTTAAAATAATTGTTCTTTCATTTATCTGAAAGTAATATTTTAAATTTGTATCAGGACTGCAAGCAATGAATCAATGCAAACGAAGAAACCTCTATACCAAAAATGGAGTATCCAATCTTTTTACATGTTAAAAATGCAAATTGTTTTTCCCAATATCTTGTAAAAAAGAGTTTTCCCAGAGTCAAGACCTAGGTAAATCGCTTTTTCGTACCCTATATTAGTAAATTTGTAACTTTCATCAAAATCGTTAGACCCGTTCTCGAAATAAAATGTACATATACAGACACATATATACAAGATTTGCTCGTTTAATACCATAGGATTTAATAAATAGGTAATTGTCTGACGTTGGAACTGAGCTTCTCGACATACTCTTACCGTTTTTCTTTAAATTAAGGAAGGGATTTTTAGACTATGGGAGATATATTACGGGCAAAATTAACAATAAAATATTTTTTATCGGCGAGAGGGAAATTCCTCACTTCGTATTTTCTAAACAAATTTATTTGAGGTTACTTTGGCATAGATTGATGATTTATGCATTTTAATATTTAATTGGTACCGTGCTTGTTATTTAGCAAGCGTCAATTGCTCGCTCAATACATTCGTTACTTCACTCACACTTTCAGACCGAGAGGATTACACTTGAGTTCTTTATAATTGATGATATCTGTACGAACTACCTCTAAAAATATGAAGCTCGACCGGATACAAGTACAATATTTTAGTTTTTGCATATAAATAAGACCATTAGGAGTAATATAAAGAATAATACGCGTAAAAATAACTAGATTACGTGGAAAATATCAGTAGGCCTAACCATGAATTGGGAACCTCACGCCATGTTTCGCCAAATCTTTCTTAATTAGCGGTAGTCTGGTGAGGAGCGCGCTCGCCTTGCATTTGAAGGATCGAGGTTTCCATTGAAGAAATATTTGGTGCACGAATTATTTTTAGTCACAACATTTTTTAATAACTCAGTAATTGTAATGTGTTCTTGCACAGTGATGGATAGTCTTATCAGATAGTTATTTCTATATCTAGTTTCGGACTTTTTCTACGGTGAAGATAGTATCGGTGACTGTGGGTGGGGAACTGCTGCATACAGATTCTGACGTGTTCTATCGTGAGCAAGCATGCTTGTTCTTGCAATTCCTTCAGTTTATACGTATGGCTAAAGTAATTCCCGGGTAATTACAGCAATAGGTGTGTGCTATTCCATAGCATGGCTCTATGTTCCCGCAAAAATATCTTCTCTGCTTGTTCTTTTCGTACAGGGAATACACAATTGATGGCAGCACAAAAAGTTCTCCTATTGGCCGTCAGCCGATCAGTGCCCAATTCATGAATTTTTCCTGCTCGTGTGACGTGGGGTCCAACAGTTCACGAAATTCTATTCATGAATACATTTACGAAAAAAATAACCGTGGGACACCGGCTTACCTAATGCGTTTCGCATTACGAAAAACTTGCGCTTTCTACTCTTAATTTTCAATTATTTAATGTAGCGTAAATTGCAAAGTAATTCTACTTCAACTTTACCGTCAAGTAAATATATACATTCCAGTTTTATGTATAAAAACTGTTACAAAAAAGTAATAATGTATTATTAATGATAATTTATGTGGATTTATTGTTAAATTTCACATAAAATATTTTAGAAAATAATTATTTCTCAAATTTTCGTCAATACGGTTATTTAGACCGTGCGCAACCAATGACATGCCAGTAGCCATCAAGACTTATTTAAGGTTTAAAGACTTATGAAGGATTATATTTCATTTGGTTTTAAAAAAACGAATACAACCGTCCTAATTTTATATTTGTAGCTTGAACACAAATTTTCTGTTTACACTTTCTAATTTTCCCTCAGCTTTAAACAAACTGACCGAAACATGTTACCCTGAGGATCAAACGCACGTAAGTAGATATTAAGCCGCTCTAGTCCAAAGAAATCGAGCAAATTTCAATTTAAATGGAAATATACCCATCCACTCGGCTACGTTCTTTTTAGTTCGCAGTTTATTTCTTCCTGCGTACTCTGTGGCTCCCCACCATGCCTCACCTACGTTCTTTTATTTTTTGGGTCAAACTCTGGTACAAAATATATCCTATCGAAACCACTATTAGCCAGGCAGTTGAGCGGACATGCGAGGCTGACAGTGGGAAGGGAGAGAAAAGGTTAACAAGACGAACTAGCGTGGCAGCGAAAAGCAATCCAAAACGCATCTGATCGAACAATTTGTCAGTACCTTTTCGACTGTAGGACTTGGTATTAAAATCAAAGTCGCGCCGCGCCGCCGCCGTTAAAGTGACCGGCCGTAGTATTTTCCTCGGCGGCGCGGCGGCGGCGTGCCTTGCATGGCCGGCGGCGCGGCGTAACCGGCGCGGCGCCCATCTCTAGGTAAACAACAATTTAATTTCACCGCCTGTAAGAAGTATGAAGTTAATATTGTAATATTAATGGCGCAAAAATATATGTACAAATGACAAAGATTCTCAGTAATGAAATATGTTTTCCACATAAGTCTCTAATTTTACTCATTTTTTCACCCCGTACGGTGAAAACAGCTTCATAACAGAAGGGTTTTTTTGCAATTCTGTAAAAAGTACTGTGGTGATTAATTGATAATTTTAAAACAGTTCATAAGACGTCCAAACTACATACCGTTAGTTTTTTCACGAAATGTAGTGTTTGAAATTCCTATTTTTTTATATTCTCCCTCTGGAGCGCACAGCCGTAATCTATTCCACGCAAAACAGCTTATATTTTTAAACAAACTGTTTGAAAGGTAGTTCGGCAAGGGGTTAGTATTTTGATCTCATAGGGAATATGAAATTTTTTCCTTTAAAATTTTCTAGGTAAGTAAAAAATGTAAAAAATTCTAGGTAAGGTGATAGCTCACTCAAACTTCCATAATTTACCTTCTCGTGATTAAATTTGAAGATCACGTGAAAAGACAGAATTTGCCGCTTGAAAGTTCCTGGTGATCCGCAGAGAACAATTTTTGGCATTAGCTACGGAACTTTGAAAATCCTGCGAAATATTTGGAGGAAGGATATTTAGTGTGGACTATCAGTCCTTTTTAGTTGCTTTCTAGGAAATACTTACCATTTTTTAAAATTATTAATGCTACTGTTAATGGAAGCAAATGAATTTTAACTCCGATGTATCTGTGCATTTCGGTCATCCTGGTGACCATCGACTTGAAGAGCTAAATTCTCGTAAACACACGCGTGTAAATGATTTAAGGTTTTCCCTGCGAATCATATACGTGAAGGTTTCTAGGGTTTGACACCGGGGTAAGATTATTGAAATTCATCAACGTTTCGATGGTTGACTCAGCATTCGTTATCAGGGTAATGAGTCGAGCGAGAATGCTGGCGAATGAATAACAAAAGAAGCCATATTGGTACAGATAGAATAAAATAGCATCAATAGAGACAACGGCTTCAACTTAAGTAAGACTAGGAGACTGGAAATAGACGAAATTCAAAGAATTCGTAACGGCTCCCACAATGAAGGGGCATCTACGCCTATATATAACCACCATCGTCCTCGCTCGACTCATTATCCTGATGACGATGGCTGAGTCAACCATCGAAACGTTGATGAATTTCAATTATCTCACCCGGTGTCAAACCGGAGAAACCTTTACGTACACACGTGTGTGTATACGAGATTTTAGCTCTTCCTGTCAATGGTCACCTGGATGACCGAAATGCATGTAAAGAAGTAGAAATTCCTTTGCTTTTAATTACAATTCGGATTAATCTTAAATTTCAATTTACTTGTCAATTGTTCACTTCTTGAATTACCATTCCAATGGCTTCCAACACTAGCACTTCTACAAGTGGGATGATTAACCTCTACCTCCCGTTCCGTTTCGACTAATCTCACAATGAGACCTCACCATAGGTCCCTGGAGGATTCATAGTGATGGGTAATTTTTACTTTTTGCCTATAAGCCTTGCGTGAGTGTACCTTTTGCCTTTTTCGCTAAGTATGTAGTTTGGTTCCACTGCTTCACAATCTTATTCGTTGAATCCCTCTCTTCCCCTCCATCCTTTCCTTTCAGCCCCTTTACTTCCTGCTTCCCTCCTTGCTGCGCAGGTCTGCGCCAGGAACTTTTGCGAGATTTATATCTACTCGTAAAGTTTTGAGAAAGTCGGTAGCTGAGTAAAAGCGCAAATACGGGACATTGGAAAATAAAATCATGTATGAGACATCTCCCAAATCCCAGAAGAAGAGCCGGAGGGCTGAATAAAAATATAAAGGGCTTGAATCGGAGGATATGTATAAAAAAAGAGACCCAGTTCTTTTTTGGTAAGCTACTAAATGACAAATTGTCTCGTGGTCGGTCAGTTTCGGCTGTCTTTCCCGAGGTTTTCTCTTCCACAGCTCGGAGTGCAGCGAGTTGTTCACCCACCCATCTTTTTTGCCCATAAAAACCACCAAATGGCTTCACACACTCACTCAATCCCCCCTTTGGAGGGAAATAAAAAGACTGCCGCCTTCAATTGACTCCGGAGTTCCCTGTTCTTTATTTTTTTTCGTAACTTCACTTTTATCTTGTAAGGGGCGCCCGCCCCTTTTCTCTCAATCTTTCCCTCCCTAACCTCCCCCTCCACTCACCAATAGTCCTTTCCCCCTTCTTCCACACAACAGCCCCCCTCTTAACCTCTTGGCGAGCGATGTGGTCGGAGAGAATCAAGTTGAGAGAGACCGTCCCACGCTTTAAAAAAATCAAGAAGGGCTCTCCACTATCAAATGTTTGTATGGAGACGCCACTTAAAATGGGAATTTTTAAAGGTCTCTCGCCTATTCTCTTCTTCCGACCGAGATCAACACCCTTCCATTCGCTCTTGTGATCGGAATTTTTCGTCAACTTAGCCTGAGCGAGATTATTCTCTATTCATGATGCACACTACAGAAGTGCGTCAATAATCCGGACTTTAAAAATTTTGACCGTCGATACTCCGGATTTACGTCCGGCGAATAATAAGTTCAAGTGAATACAATGTACATATTTGTCAAAAGCGTTGATGCGAGAATCGGTGGGGTCGTCGATCGCTACAATGTGGCGGTTATGGTTAAATTAATGGTTTTATTTATCTGCTCTAATTTTTTAACTACAGTGCTAACGTGAATAACTGTTTTTACGTTTTTCAGCAAATTTTCTTAATGCTTAAGGCATCAAACAGCCTTTTTTTTTGTTCTGTTAGAGAATCCGGACTATTTGATTATCCAACCTTTCGACTATCGACGTTCTACTCTATGTTCGAATTTCATTTTGATATTTAAGCCGTCTAAGGAAGCATGAAGTACATGTAGTAATATTTACGAGGCGCAGACTTCTTTCAACAGCAAGTGACTGCAAATTCATATTCAAAGCTTTAACTTGACTTTTTCGCGTTGTACACAATATGCTATTCCATCCGAACTTTTTTTGCGATTTTGTGAAACTTGATACGGAGAGTAATAAATGTTTTCTAAATATTGATCGAGAAGACTTACAAACTACGCAGCATTGCATTTCTCACGTGATCTATGAGAACGAACCTTCTCATATTTGTAATGTTCCTCTGTAGCGCACAGCCCATCCAGCGCGTATCCCTTTAAAGGTTTTAAATTTCAGCAAAATATCTTGATAAGTTGTATAATAAGTTGCTAATGTTTTAGTATCAATGAAAACCTGAGATATTTTTATATTGAGGTCTGATTACTGAATTTTATGTGCTGTGATTTTTTAAATCTAATTGCCTTAGAGCACCCTTCACTTTAATTTATGATTTGGTGCCACTCACTGAGAGTTTTTAGGAATAAAAAAATCTTAATTTCGTCAACTCTCGATTGTTCCTCTGATTAAATAATATCACAAGTATTTTGTAACTTGACGGAATGTTTTGCATGAAAAAATCTTTTACTTCCCCCTGTGACTCAGATAGGGTTTTCACGACCTGCTCTCGTAGAACTATTTCGTATTTCAGTATTTTCCTCTTACATTTGAAAATATTTTCTCATCCAAAATCCGAAATATTTGTTCGATTTAGTCGAATACTTTTATTTTATGTGATGTGATGGCCAGAAAAGAAAATTCCGGCGTAAACGGGTCATTGAAGGCGAAGTAACTTACTGAGGAACCAACACTAAGCCAGATCTGTAATCGGACACGGCCGTATTATCTGGGCCTACTCACAGTCAGCGGAATGCTCGACAAAAGAGTAGACGTAGAAATTTCCACGAGAAAAAAGTTTTTTTCTCGTGGAAATTTCTTCGTATTTCATCGCCGCATTTGCGGCAGGCATGAAGAAATTCATAACAGAGTAGACCCTTTTCATTCCCACTCATGGATAATCGTTCCCCACTCCATTTTTGTCAGCGCTGCCTTTACGGTTGCCCATGGTACTTTTACCACTCCGATAGGTGACCAAAGACAAAGACCGTAAAATTGAGGACGCTCGGAAGTATTGAACCTCCTTAAGGTGAGGCAAGTTGTAAGGCGGATGAATTTCTTGGAGGTTGATGTGGACAAGATTTTCTCGTCTCCCGTCTACATTTTGGCACAGAAGGCGTTCTCGTTCCCACTTAAGGTGGCTCTATGGTACTTCAAATTCAACGCCGTCTGGTGGGCTGGTAGGAGTTCCACGGTAAACCGTGAAGGTGGCACTGATTGAAATTAAGTGACTGGCTCTTCGAAACTTATTGAAATCTCTTTCTAATTTATTGTATTTATCTCGTTTTTCCATGATAAACCTTCGTCTGCGATGTTTTTTGTATTCCTTGAAGTTATCACCATTTATTTTGACTTAATAGTGCAACCGAAGCCAACCATTTACCTAAAATATGGGAAGATACGCTATTATTTATGAAAGCACAGTTATTTATGATAAAATTATTCCATTAAAAAAACAAATGATTCTTCATCTTCAGAGCGAAAAATACTGCAAGTCTTCACCAATCACGGTAAATCCGTGACCGAGAAATAGTTGAACATCTGAAAGGAGATTTTCAGCTTAGACGTAGAACCCCCTTAAAGCCACTGTCGTGGATGATAATCCTTCCATTGTCGCGGTTGATAATCCTACCATTGTCGCTTTTGAACGATTTCACTTATTAAATCAATGCTCATCGTGGCAAATGCGAACATTATTATTCACGTAGTGCACGTTTGATTGAATAAATTGATTAAATCCGTCGAGAAAAAAAATCATTTTAAACGGCCGGGATTCCAACTCGGAAATCCCATTTGCCAGTTCAGCGTGTTAGCCAGTAACACCGACGAGTCACGTTAGTTCAAGTCGAACTTCTTGAGGAGTTCACGCGAACTCTTAAGATGTAAAGTTGTCGTGTCCTCTGCTCAGGACAGGACCGTAAAATATTTATGAAATGAAAAAAAGGTTAGTAACCCAGTTGCACATATATATTGCGGATTTCATTCATCAAGTTAGCCATTAGAACCTACGCAGCACATCATGCGCGAGCGATCACAGCTAGCTCTAAAAACGACTTCAAAATTATATGAGACGAGCGCAAATGGTTTTCACGACGGGGTAGCCTCAGTATTTTTTTATATACAGTCATAAAAGTGGTAAACATTTACTGCGAAGCTTAAGGATGTGTCACTTCTTCCCAAAGCCTCCACAACAACAGGTGGCGTCTGCCAAAGGTTTATTTTTTTATACTGCGCTGAAATATGGAGGAGGGATTTCTTCTTCATTCTCCACCTGGTGCCTCGGTGAGGAACTTCACGGAGACTGTTAACGCTGTGCTCTCCTGGGTCTTTTTGGTGACGGTCGTGGAGCGAACGATTTCTTGATGTCTCCCCCTCCATCTGAGCCTGGCTCCTTCCTTTAATGATTTGCATGAATACATACTTACGTGCATACCCATCACGCCGTTCCCTATCGGGGCAGGCGCAGTCGAAAAATTTAATTCTGGGCAATAGGCCTGTAAGTACGACTAATTTAGTACGATAAATTTAGTACTACATTCCATAGAACACTTCTCTTCCAATCAACATATTGGGTTTGAAGCAGAAGAATGATATTGACATTTTGTAGTATGATTATTCTTATATATTTATTGATAATATAGATACTTATTGCTAGATATTTATTTGGGCTTTGCAGAGCCGAATGGTAGAGAACAGTTCCGCCTCTAATTATCTCTGGAAACACTCGACTCGGCTGCTTGCATGTGATTGGTCGTTGGACCGGATCCGATGTAAAATAGGTATCGTACTTATTTCTGTTTTCAGTAGAGACAATCGAGTCCAATTCTTTCATCGGATGCAATAACGACGTAAACGCGATAATATTTTAGGCTTAATTAATTCGATTTTCAGCACTGAAGTTTAAGCATCGTATTTAAGGATCTTTACTCTCTTCTCTAGGCAGTATGCCCTATAAGCCTGGGCTATTCTGCTCACCGTAGTATGGTAAAAAGAGTTGTGGCATCAATAATTGGAAGTGTTATGCATACCATTGCGGGTCCTACTAAAAAAAACTACTAAGTTAGCAGAGGTTTACAACTTTGTCCATATATCGTGCAAATTCAGCGATGAAAACATTTGTTTTGCAATTAATGTTGAACATATTCTTGGCTACATATATCTGAATCGCAAATTAACACAATGAACATCAGCTGACATGAGTGGCAATTGACTGAATTTGCACCATCGGTTTTTAAGCACCAAAACTGTGACTTTTTTCAAATAACATATATAGAAAAAACACAGCTACAGTGGGAAAAATCAATACAGATATGAATAAATGTAGAAAAAAACGCTCAGTCAGGTGCATTTTAATTCATTAAAATTGGTTAAATCAAAGTTGAGGAAATATAGTCTTAAACTTGAATGACTCCTTTTTTTACAGACAGTAGCATCCATGTAGAAGCATCCATAATTTTTTTTCCAGAGTGTAATGTAAGAGGCTTTCTGTTGCGGGATAGGGAAAAATTGGCACTGATGAGCACGAATGTTGCGTGGGAAATCCCGTTGAGACGATGCTGGTATTCGAGATGGGCCTGGAATTTTAATCGCCATGCAGAAGGAACCTCAACCGGAATGACGTTGGCATTTCACCCGCTTGTGTATTCGCGCAAGTCTCGACTGCGTTTCCTCCATGCACTTCCGGTGTCTATGACGACACTTCCTCGGCCAAACCTCCCATCCCCCCTCCCTCCCACCAGCGTGATTCCCAAGGACGACTTCTTCAAGATCTGCATCCTCGGGCAGCGGCGCCGTCCCGTCTTGGTGGTCTACCATGGACTCCGGTGGGGTAGGAGAAGAGTTTTTGGCGACGATTAAGAATTGGGTCGGATGTGCAGGGTAAATTTCGAGTTTCCATCAAGTTAAGGTTTTTTTGCACAGGAAGCACAGCGACATATCTTCAGATTAATGTATTAAATAATTTACTGATACGCCGCATTTTACTTTATGCGTGATAATATCTACAGATAAAGACGGTTCGCTGCCAATGGTGAGCAAGCGCAATTTACCAATATTTCATAGAATGAGGGACGAAGTCAGTAATATATTAATAAATATATCAGCTTTGAAAAACCTCTGCGGTGGCAGTACTTTACAGAAGCAGTAATGATGTTGGTCATGTTTTTTTGCAGAGAACAGAACGATCTTTTCTGATTATTAGTACACTGAGCATCTCAAAATGAGCTGCGTTAGCGCTAGGTAGCTTATGACCCTTAGAAATCCACTATGCTCTATCTGATATGATTCAATATACGTTATTCGATATCTCTTGGGAAGAAAATCAATATATACTGTGACGGAACATCTTTTTGGTTGTTGTAGATTGATGGTTCATTTTTTGTCATTTATGTAAAATATATTCTCAAATCAGCAAGAAGCAAAAAGCATCAATAATATCAATAAGGCACATGACAACCAACAGGAATTGTTGAGTTTTTTAGGAGGAGAAAATGGACGCAATGTTAGAAGCTACAATTTTTTTGTGAGTGCATCACCCAACACCACAATGCATTGTTCCTAGTGGAAATATATGGGGGTGGCCGGTGATCGTCACCTATAATTTTGCTCTCGCGAGGAAATAAGTTTGGGAACCCCTAGCCTACGCTAAGAATTAACGAACCAGTCAGAGTAATAAAATGACAAGGATGTGCTCTATTTCAATTTCCCAAATGAAAAAGGAAATACATTGCGTATGTTATTATTATAGATGGCCTTTTTAAGATAGGTATAGATGAAAATAATTTCCTTTGGTGGTTGAAGCGATTTTTTTCTGTGGACAGATTTGCTTGAAACTTGGCATACATATTATCTCTGATACATTAATTGATATCTATTGATAAAAGTGTAAAAATTTGCATTTCACTGATTTGGTTTTTGAGAAACTCAATGCTATTTCAGCACGTATCCCTATTGCAGAGGAGATATACGATATTTCGTAATTGTTCGATTTCATAAGCACAGATTTTCTTCTAAACGCGAAATAATAAATTTCATATTATCATTATAGTTTATAACAAATGTCAAAGAGTTAAGCTGAGTCGAATTTTCTAAAAACATATTTAAATATAGTATTCGCCTTAATTTAGAATACCGCGCCGAAAAATTATCAATAGCTCTAGTCATAACATACTTTCATCAAGGCAAAAATAGAAAATGTAATAATTGTAGCGTTTCCATTACTGTACGTAGGGAGAGTTCGATTGCATATACTGATGTAGGTACATGAATGAAATGTGGTCCAAGTATATTTTGGACTAACTTGAAAAATGATTAAAATATGCACTTAATGACTAACGATTATTGCACCACCCACCCATATGTGAAACCAATAGCTACTTCAGTCACCGCACATACCCAATATCTATTTTTACCTCTGACTCTGTAGTGGGAGGAGATAAGAGTTGTAATGAGTATTGTCGGTGGTGCAGAATATATGGGTCGGATGCGCACATTGCAAATATACGAGTTCCCGCTCCATTCGCCTACGGGCGGACGCTAGTCGTCGCGTCGGGTGTGACCCCATTTGACTCCCTTCGAATACGTCACTTCCGCCCGAAGGCTTCATATCTCTCGAGTAATCTTTCCCTCCATCGCCCACTCAAGTCTCGTCTTTTCCTCCAACCCCCTTGATTCGAAAACCTACCCTCCCAAAGTTCCGGTATCTCTGCTCTAATGTCTTCCCCTTTCCTTTTCTTATTTTTTTCCTTATAAAGTAAATCGCCTTGAGATGCTTCAGCCCTCCTCCGTATTTTTCGCGTTGCCGTAGGTAGTGAATCTCTCTATTTTCTTTCCGATCGAAAGCGGAAAAAATGCGGATACTCTGGTTAATGTTTGATGTTAGTTTTGGTGGAAATTATTGTATAATCTTTTGGTGGCTGGAGCGGTAATCGTGGGTAATAGAGTGCAGATTTTAATAATTACTCAAGTAAGTTGAAAAAAAATTTTTGGACCACATTGCATTTAAGTGCATCTGTAAATGCGTTGGACCTCACCGTACATGCAGTAATTGAAATTATACAAGAATTATATTTTGCATCTTTTCATCGATTAAAGCATGTTTTGACAGAAGGCAATGCTATTTTTGGGCGCGGTATTCGAAATTTAGGCGACAATTATTTTAAAATGTGTTTTTCAAATCTTTGACTCAGAGTGACACCTTGATATTTGTAAGCAATCATTGAAACGATATGAAATTTATTATTTATATTAAGTCTATAAGAAAATCTTTATATTTGTAATTGATTTGTTACGAAATTTATCACGAGTGCCTTAAGGTTAAGTGTTAAAGTAGCATTTGGTTGCCAAAAAAAATCTGATCTGTAAAATACAATTTTTTCACTGCTATATATAGGTATCATTAATAAGAACACGTGCGCAAATGTTTACGCAAATCTGCTGACAGAGAAAAATTTCTCCGGCCAACTTATCTGTTTGATAATGAGGCTAAAGAGACGTTTTCTTTCAGGGTAATATTTCATGCCAAGCCTATCAGTAGAATATATTTCCCATTATTCGTTAACACTCTGTCAGAAAAAATCATGCATTATAGTGAGAAAACTTGATTTACTATCTGTTTTTAGACAACCGATGAGTCGTCCGTATAGTTAGTAGTAGCACAACAGTAAAAATGTCATCACTCCCTATTAATACACGGAAATAAAAGAAAAAAAATACAATTTAGCATGAAGCTTTGAGTATTCTAGAAGGAAAGCCCTGTAGCTTAATTACCATCAAATAAATTTACGCCTGCATTTGGATATTGCAAACAAAATATACCTACCAACAATTTGATTAGATTCATGTAGGAAAATGTGTCTTCTATATCCATAGATGTAATCCATTTTTTTACAATTTTTAAGAAAGACGCCATGCCCAGTGCCTTTTCTAATTTTCTAGTAAAAATTTATTTTAGTACATGAAAGAGTGTTATAACTGATAATATTTTATACTTTATGGCATTTAGTAAAGCAGTGGTAACCTACGATAATATTCAATCGATTGTATCAGAATATGAGAAAACGTTTCCGGCGTAATTGTATTGTATCAGAGATTCGCGTTCATATTTGCGCATCAGTCGCCGTAAGTCTCCTATTGGTTGCAGTACCGAACATTCGTTACTTACTGCGAGTCGACCCTATGCCATGGGCGTAACTGTAGAAGATTTAGCTCGTTTACGGACCATTCATAAAACTCAGCACGACGCGCCGTCTGGCTGTTCCTTGCTAGGCGCATAACGCGCGTATAATTAACGGAACCATTACCGAATTGAGTTTGAACTCACCTTAGTTGCCGCGAAATAGATAGGGAAAATTACGCGCAAACATTTAAGCCACACATATCCGAAGAGTTATCACATATAACTCATCCGAAATATCATATTCGAATAATTCACGAATCCATAACAATCATATAGTAAAGCAGGAAACATTATTGGTAAAAATGCAATACAAGATATTTGAGATGCTGTCTTGTTCCGAATTCAAGCTAAGCAAGCGAAGCTTTTCATTAATTAAGTGTTTTCATAGTTTACAGCTAATTATATTCAGCCGGAGACAACGAATTTCTCTGCTGCTTTTATGTCTACGTTGGCTTCTACCTATTACGATTCTTTGTTTGCCGAGATGGACCAATTTCTATTGGCATAAACATATGCTAATTAACGCATTATTTCTTCGGTCTGCACCTACTCCAGCTACCTCATGCAAATATACGCTCCTTATTATTGCAACTGTGAATTTTCATCAAGTATAACATCCTCTCGAATTCAGTTCCCTCGTGGGATATAATTCACGGTCGACATATCCCAATTACCCCTTCGCTGGCGGTAGTGAAACCGTTTGCGACCACCGAGATCATTGTAAGCGTGCACTTAAGCCATTCATCAAGTGCCTACCTGACTCGAAAAACCGTCTTCGCGGGTACCATATATCATGAGTCAGAGTAAACGATTTGCCTACCAAATGAGTTTGGCTAATTTGCGGCTGTTGAGAGTCATTGATTCCCAGGCGTGCCTGCTCACATATCCATGAAATGACAGAAAATTGCACGAACCCTCCCATTATCCTGCTCTGTTCCGCCGCTTTGTTAAGGCCCTATTTTCCTCTGGCCATCTGTCAACCAGCTTTCACCGTTAAATTATTTTCATTTCATTTTCTTCATATTCCCGGCTTCTTTTATAAAACACGTTCAATCTATTCGATAGAAGAAAACAATTCTGACAATTCATATTACTCAGTTTCAAGCTCAAAATAGTAGCCGTTGCCTTCCTTGATGCATAATTAATTTTTGAAGTGAAAACTTCTTATGTCGCGTTGAGCACTTTTGTAGATGGGTAAAAGACATTGGACTCGCGTCACCGTCACCGTCACCGCTACTACATATATGTATACTTATGTATATTCTGTATATACACAGTATACTCGCTATATACACAGTACTTGTGGATGGATACAAACCATTGGACTCGCATCACCGTCACCATCACCGCTACTAAATATATGTGTAATTGTATATTCTGTATATACACTTTTGTGGATGGGTAAAAGCCATTGGACTCGCGTCACCGTCACCGTCACTGCTGCTAAATATATGTATAATTGTATATTCTGTATGTACACAGTATACTCGCTATATACCTACACAGTACTTGTGGATGGGTAAAAATCATTGGACTCGCGTCACCGTCAAATAAACTATTTTATAATTTTATTCATATTTCATTATATATATCTAATATACGGTTAGTTCATTCAATTTGGGTTGCTACAAATATTGTGCCGGATAATATAATAGTCCATACTCATGCAGGAGAGTGTACTCGATACAAGAATAGTGAAGGTTGGTACAATATAACTCAATTTCTTTTAATACGTTCAATTTGAGTAGCTTATTCATATATACATAAACTTTGCAGACGATAAAAATCTACCATTCATTGAGTTTTTAAATAGTGAGTTTGGTTTAACGATGTCTAATGATCGCAATCTTGGCACAACGAAATATAAAACTACTATTGATGCAGTATTTACAAGACATTTAAGCAAATTCGAATCAAAATTATTCGTTTCTTACTTTAGTTACCATAAGCCTATTGTATCAGTTTTAGATATTGCCGATGATGATGGCGGTGATGATGAAATAGCTGTTGAAATAATGGATGAAAGTTGATTATTCTGAAGTGTACAATTTTTATGTAAAATAATTGTGTACAATAGCGCAATAATGAATATTTAATTTATTATATACATGAAACTACTTTCTACTGATTAATAAAACACTTCATTAGAAATTATTCCCTACATTCAAAAATGCTCACGTTATTTCAAGTTTTCACTTCTGTCGGCACTCCCGGAGTGCCTCTTTCTTTTTTTTAATTCAATTGATTCGAGATAGTGTCTCTATGGTTTGACCTCACCGTATGGTAACGCTTTACTACTGTCTACTTTAATAATCACCGATGATCTTCATTTGGCTGCAGACCTTTTACTATTTGCAAAATTAAATTAGAAATAGTGGTTTTCTGTTATTGGAAAAGGTACCAATAGAAAGATAATAAAATGGATATTCTTATTCCTTCGATCGAATTTTGTATTCCGGTCGAAATTCCGAAATTTGTGCTAAAACGTATCGATTTTTCGCAATATTTTAGCGTTTTTGAGTCATCGTCCCGACAACGCCCATGCTCATTGTTTAAGTCGAGATTCCTCGTATATCCATCAACTCAATGATTCTTTGCACTAAATAAGATATGAATGGTTATTAAAATCAATGTAAATGATAATATTTTAAATAATAAATCGAAATTTTATTTTTTCTATTGAATGATAAAAGTTTTAGTTAATTTCATCGAAAAATTTGCAGCAGTACGCAGTCAAGCGAAGTGTTGATTTTTTCCTTCTCGTTGATATTCAACGGGAACCTTCACTAGTACGTAATAAAGCAGAAAGATTCGATGGTATACAACAATGCATATTATTCACTGAAATTTTCATTTAGTCTCATGTGCCTCATATGCATCCTCTGGAACAAGCATCATTCTCTAATGACCAATGATCGTCATCAGGTACCTGATATACCGGTAGTACCAAATAAAAAGTTCAGTGAAATGTTTACATTTTAGTACATTAACATTCAGCATGAATTTTCAAAATAAAAATTAACCTGCGGAAATTCACAGGAAATGTATCATATGTCTTCCTCCTCCGGTTTCCGATGACGTAGCGTTTCGATGTCTTCAAACGTTCGTCATTTTCGACCCAAAATATTTTCGCGAAATAACGTTGCTGGTCGGCAAAAGAATGCCATGCATGTACTTTACTTAAATAAGCTTCAATTGTGAATAGCGAAGACGCACTAGTTATGACTTTTCAATCAGGAATTAACAAAATTAAAAGCAATGGCAGCAATAAGGCAAATATCTGTCAAACCCGAGGCAATCTCATCACAAGCGCCAAATAATTCACAGAAATTCATAATGTGCACATGATTATGCCACAGTGTGGTGAAACGCGTCGTGTCAAATAAATAAATCTGTGGAAGATTACCAAGTGTCTTTATTCATTATGAATATCGAGAACTTCCACCATATCCAGCCTGAAACAGTAGTATTAATTCACAGAATGTTATACAAACAATGATTCCAACTTGCTTGCTATATATTTTGTCGATTGACGACACAGTGACATTTTACATGCCATGCAAATGTTACACTTATGCACAAGTCTGAAAAATACTATTTTCTCCTTTGCTCCATCTTTTTCTTCTAAGCACTTGAAATTTCAAGTTTAACTCTTTGGAAAAATTATGTGTAAAAGCAAGAATTTCATTGTTTAAATAAAGGATTATATTTTTTAAGCAAGAATTTTATTGCTTAATGAAAGCATTTTATGGTTTGAAGCAAGCAATATATTGTTTCAGACAAGCATTTTATTGTTTAAAGCAAGTTTTCAATAAAGAGATCATATTCTTCTATGAAGGACTCGAATATGAAAAGAGTTTCCTTGAACTAAGGAACCTCCTTAACCACACAAACACATTTCGATTCGACTTCCATTGACTGATTGACCAACTTCCTCCGAGTCTGTTTCTCTCAATGGAAAGGAAACTCCTCCTTCATTTACCATACGTTCCGCTAACGAACGCTTTTCACAATGCAAACAAGTTTTTGCGGAGCCCATTTTGATTTACGACATATAAATCTCTCCATATCCGCACCGAGCGTGCATTCCATGTCCTCCGCTGAAAGGATGATTATACAGACTCCTCAAACGGACGGCATTTGCGCAATTTTTACCGCACCGTGACGACCCGGTCGGAGTTTGAGGGAATGGCAGGAGGGGGAAGAGGAGAAAGACAAGTTTGCGAATTAAAACAAAACGATGTTTAATTGTTATGCTGCCCCGATTCTAAACAAATGGACCCAGGCGACATTTTGTGGAATTATTCTACGTTTTCTAATTTTTCTTTGTTTTATTTATTTTGTTAATTTCTTTGTGGAATTATTCTACAGGAACATAATTACAGTTCTCAAACTTAATATCTGCAGATTGATTAACATAAGCATTTAAGCGTTCCCTCTTTCTCTCTCACGAAGTCGAAAAAAAATTCTTCGGACACAGTTCATTTAAGTGCGTCTGTTTATACGATGCAACTCACCATACAAAAGTGAGATAATTTATTTTTTCTAAATCTAAGCATGTTATGATTACAGCTTTCTCGAAATTTCGAAATTTAGACGAAATTACTTTTCAATATGTTTTTTTTCGAATATAGAAATCGGTGTGACATTTTGATATTTCTTAGCATCATTTATGATGATAAAAAATGATTTAATTCCCGTTTAGAAGAAAATATATGCATGTGTAATCGAATTCTTACGAAATATATCTCATGCGCTTTAAGGAGACGTGCTAAAATAGCATTACATTGCTAAAAAAAACATCGGTATGATGCAATTTTTTTATTTTATATATAAATGGAAAAATGTATGCAAGGTTTCACCCAAATCTATGGATAAAAATCGAATTATTACGGAATATATCTCATACGCCTTAAGGATACGTGCTAAAATAGCATTAAATTTCTTTTAAAAATTAGTATGATGCAATTTTTTCACTTTTATCTATAGTTGTAAAAATGTATGCAAGGTTTCACCCAAATCTGTGCATAAATATCGAATTATTACGAAATATATCTTATTTTCATTAAGGATATATGTGTTAAAATAGCATTAAATGGCTGAAAAAAACAAATCAGTATGTTGCAATTTTTTCACTTTTATCTATAAATGGATAAATGTATGCAAGGTTTCACCCAAATCTATGGATAAAAATCGAATTATTACGAAATATATCTCACGTGCCTTAAGGTTACGTGCTAAAATAACATTAAATTGCTAAAAATAATCGGTATGATACAATTTTTTCACTTTTATCTATAAATGGAAAATTGTATGCAAGGTTTTACCCAAATCTATAGAAAAAAATCGAATTATTACGAAATATATCTCATGTTCCTTAAAGCTACATGCTAAAATTGCATTAAATTGCTAAAAAAACAAATGTTGAAATTTTTACATTTTTATCTATAAGTAAATGGAAAAACGTATGCAATCAAATTTGTGGATAAAATCCAATTATTACGAAATATATCTCATTTGCCTTAAGGTTACATGCTAAAATAGCATTAAATTGCTTAAAATAACTCAGTATGATACAATTTCTTCACTTTTATCTATAAATGGAAAAACGTACGCAAAGTTTCACACAAGTCAGTACATAAACTGCTCCAACCGCCTTAACTTTCTTGGTATCGACTGTTATGCCGAGTTATACCGTCAGCATCGGCATCAGACGATATGTATCGAGCCAGACGCACGTCTCCATGACTTCCTTCAACAACCCAGACCTTGCGAATCCCGCGCGTGCACGTGGAAATCGCCCCCGTGACCATTCTTCCCGACTGCCCACGTCTTCACGTTTCTGTAGCCACTCCCTTTTAAAGTCCCTCCTCCTCCTCTGTCTCTTTCCCTTTCATTTCTGCCGCTCCTCTAATAACTTCCCACCGCCCTTAAAGCTCCCGCATAACTCTCTCCAAGAAGATCTCCTTTCTAGTTTGCTTCCTTCACCCCCTTGTCTCTCTCTCTCACACAAAGTTAGTTCCCCGCTACTGTTGGTCGCCCCGAGAGACAGAGATAAGGGAATCTCCGTGTCGAAAAAAATAAATAAATAAAAACATGCGAAGAGCGACCACCGCATTTTTTTCGTCCCGTATTTTTTTTCATCCTTCCCATCTCCCCTAACCGTGTTCGTCAGTCATTCCTCCTCAAAAGAGTTTTAGGAAGAGGATAGATGAAGCCATATGATACATACTATAGCAAAGGAGGAATATGCACAAAGGTTATAAAAAATTTATTGAATGATATTATCTATTTTTACATCATTGGAAATACTGAAGCCATCAAAATGCGCAATCGGCCATGTTGAATGAATCACTTGTGCAGTAGATGTGCCGAAAAGATTTGGCAACGACGTTTGTGAAGATTTTTTAAGTGCAAATGCTCATTCAAACCCACCTTAGCTATAAAGTTTCCCAAATGAGTTTTTTAATAATAAAGCCGACAAGAGTCGCATCAACAGCATCCATATATTGAGGAATATATTTTGAGAAATTAAAAGAATTCGTAATTTCAGAGTTTTAATTCGCACGATCTTGTTTTACACTCTGATTGCATATAAGAGTAGATGGAACCATACGGTTTGATAGCAGAGGGGAATGTTGAAGCGTAGCCTTCGATATATACAGGCCTGAAAACCCAAATTTCGTTCCTTTTGTAAGTAGTGGGTATAAAATAATGTATAAAGTATAAACTCCCGTGCGTAGCTAAGGGAAAAATTATAATAGAAGGTTATTATGGCAGTTTTTATTACATCCAAAGTTAGGACTTGATAAGTATCGCTAATTTTCTTTCATTAAGATAATGAATTGTTACTGATAGCTACGGAAATCCTTAAACCGTCGGAATGTGCTGTTTATAGCAGTTTAAGGATACGAAATCTGAGGACGCCTATTGTAAATGAATTTTTTGTGACTTATCTTGATGAACTGCCTCCCAAATAATTAGCGTATCATGAAAACGGCAGTCGAATGAGTTGCGGAGGGAATCTCATAAACAGGTGTATGGTTTATTGACAAAGAGGTGTCAATTGACTAGTACTGTTTTCAACCAAGGACCTTCCATCCTACTGAACCCTTATATCACATGACAATGGAATTCTCTAATGTACTTGCTTTTCAAGGAAGTGATGAAGTCTTTTAGAGTCTTTACCTTCTCTTTTACTAAGTGTCGATTTTTCTTTTTATTGCATCCAACCTGGCGTCAAGACATGTAAGAAAGTAATAGTACATACTAATTTATCTAAAGTTTTCCTATTAATTGCCTAAAATGCCTCACTAAAATATAACTAATGCTTTCTTCAGTGCATATATGTTGTTAATAATAGTTAAGTGGCCCATAACATGCGGCATGTGGCTAGAAATAATTGCATAACTTTTTGGAGGAAGACCACAGCAAGAACGAAAGCTGAATTTCTCTCCCGTGTTTAGAAGAACTTTAGTGTGCTATTTGTCTCGTCTATTGTATCCCCGTCTGATGTATTATTCAGGACTCAAAAACCTCAAAAACTTAATTGTTACCCATTCAGTAATAGTGATGATCCCGACACGAAATTTCTCTCCTCTGTTGTTGCGATCGTGTCCCCATCTACCCCTCGCCTCCGTTAGTTTCCCGACATTTCGTGCGCCCAAGAGCGCGGTAGGTACTTCTATTGTTCACGCTCCGCGTTCTCACTGTATGTATGTAGTACATATATAACTTACGTAATTTCCTCGTCAAGTATCCAGTCGGGTGGGTGGGGAAACTTGTTGCTGCTTCAGTACTCGCTCGATTTATTTGTCTCTCAGCCTTCTCCGTTTTTATTTCATTGTTGGCTCAAAATGGACTGAGTTCCAGGGAAAAAGGCCCCGTGATTCAGTTGTTGATTCATAGCAGTCTCATTCATTCCTTTCGACCTCGGCTTTGTATGTTTCTCCCAATGCCGGCGGAAGGTGTATTTTTGCGTCACCGACGGCCATTGGTGGCGTAATCGATGCTATTCCCACATGCACTACGATTACGATTAATCGAAAAAGGCGTTGTTATTATATTGAGAGACGGAGGCAAGAACGGTGTCCAAATCTTCTTCCGCACAGAACACCCTCAGGATTTTTAGATACAATTTTAGAAATAGTCCACTGAAAGAGAAAGTTGTATTTTGATTGTCAGAAAACTGTTGAAAAAGAAAAACATGAAACAGATGTACGATAGTAAAGAGAATGGTGTGAGGGGAAAGGTTAAACCAAGAAAATCTCGGGTGAATGTGGTGGAAGACATTCTTTTAAGATGAGAAATATTGGGAGTATTAAGAATAGGAGAGCGTATATGAAGAAATGCACGAGCGTAATAGAAGCGAAGGAATAATACAATTACAGGGCATTTAGGAGTAAATTATTAAAGTAAACCCAGTTTCCAAGGCCTAACAACAATTGCAAAGCTTCTTGACTTTGCTAACCGCGAAATAAAATGGCTTGATGGGTCTGTATGTACCTATATGTTGTTTTCAAATAATATGATGATTTATTTAAAATAAATAAAAATAACCACCTAAATTGTCTTTAAATAAAAAGTATAATTTTTTCAAACAAAAAACTGCAATTATTGTACCCTTACAGAAATTAGCTCAGCAAACATTTATAGAAATTTGGCTAAGTCACAGTTTTACTTTGAACACAAACATTTGCTACTGATTTTAAAATTTTCCATTGGATTTTACCTGAATCTACAGGTTTCAGACCTTAAGATGATGTGTAAAACATCGAAACCTAGCTCGTAATAAAGTCTTTTAAAATTTTTGTCTGTGGAGAATCGCTTTTAGCTTTTCAACCTTATTATGTTGAAATTCCACGCCTTATAGCATGAATCTTTGGAGTTCATTTGTTCCTCAATATAAATGGTGTTTATCCTCTGTTTCCATTATATTGATTCTGCTCAACATTGAGGGGGGGGGAACATCGATTTCCTTTGAATAGTCCAAAAATTACCAAAGAAACTAGGAGTCATGGGTCGCATAGAGATCTGCAAATTGGTCCGGAAAGCCAAGCATCCGTCGCTCGATTCCAAGTTTACATGATTTTTTTTCTCGTGGCAAATTCCGCGTAACCTCATGTGCAGTCTTTCTTCGTTTGTTTATCTTTCGTTTCATCTTACTTTCTCTACCCTTCTCCAAGCCCTCATCTCATACGTTTATCGTCTATTGTCAACCTTGGAAGGAAAGGTGAACTTTAAACACTGCGATTTCCTCATATCGTTTTATTTTTGACGTCCATGGTTTCGTTGCATGGTAACTTCTTCAATTGTTGATGATGTTAGCATGCAACTAAACCATGGTCATCAACAATAAAATAATTACTGATAGTGACGGAAATGTGACGACCATGATTTAGTTGCATAGCAACGTCGTCAAGAACTGATGATGTTGCTATGAAGCGAAACCAAGGTCGTCCAAAATAAAGAATAAGTGAGAATCCGCAGAGTGTTAAGATTACCTTTCGTTCCAAGCATGAAATATTTCCACAAAATTATGCAGGAGACTTTTAGCTATATTCTTATTTCTCCTATAAATTAAATGTCGCAATGTCTGCACCGGATGGACTTGGAGCGATGCTAGGCACAGTAGGTATAGGTGCATGCAATAAAAATTAATTATATGTCCATTGCTGTGTGAATGAATTTGAATTACAAGAACTTTCTCTCTTAAATAAATTAAATAAAATATTGATGCACCACCTGAAACGAGCCCTTTGATATTATACTTACACCGCTTCTTACGGGTCTTTAAAAGATTTCGCCTTGCAGTCTTTATCTCCTGGTTATTTGAAAAAGGCGAGCGTTTCTTCCACATCGGCTTTTTTCGTCCCAGACTTCGCAGCTCTCCGTTTCATATGCAACGCTTTATTCCCTCGGGATCCTTTCTCTTGGCTTATCTCTTTTCCGACATCTTACGGTGGCTGAGGGTTAGACTGGCTTCCTGGAGTTCGTTCCACGGTAAATCTCGACCCCCGAGATATGTTTTTTTTTTTTCAAAACGCGACAGCATCCTGTGCTTTTAGAGGAGCTGCGGTTTCCCTAACGCCCTTTCACGCAAATCCCCTGGCAATATTGTACACATCGTATTGCGTTATGAAGCGTCAACTTTCCTCTCAAAAAGTTTTGTTCACGACTTCCATATTTTACATTATTATAGAGGTCACGTGATAATTTTTCATAGCGTAAAAATTCTATACACAGTAGATATGAAAAATCGGGACACATCGTGGAGAAAACTTAAGTGAACTTTTGAAACTTATGAAACTATAAGTGAGTAATTTCCATTTCATTACTCACTATGTTGTAATTGCCATTTCATTATTCACACGATGTTCTCCGACTTTACGTTTGTCTCTTAGCTAAAAAAAAGAATCGTGATGCCCCTAAAAAGGGCATACTTTGCACCTTGAGTGAATACTCAGCACCTAATGAAAATAAATGTGTAGGTGTAATATAGGGAACAATTTTCATTAGTAAGAGCGATTTTTCAATAAATTGAGCAGAATACTAGATAGTTTTAGCGAGATTTTTTCCTAGTCATAATGGAGACCATATTTGAATTTTATTTTTTAATTTCAGCGTCTGTAAGACGTATTAAGTAAATTTTGTATATTTGTCAAAAATATCCAGTAATTAAATATATTTTTTCACTTAAGTCTCTAACTTGACTCATATGTTCACGCCGTACGGTGAAAACGTCTTCACAATGGAAGGTTTTTTGCGATTCTGTAAACATTACTGCGGTAGGTAATTGATTAATTTTTATAAATAGTTGAGAAGGAATACAAACTTCTCGCCATTAATTTTTTTACGTAATCTAGGCAGAAATTCCTAATTTTTTCAATATACTGGAATGCACAGCGATAATTTGTCGCATGTAAAAACAGCTTATATTTTTAGGAAAATTGCTCGAAAATCAGTCAGGCAACGGGTTGACATTTTGATATCGCTGGAAAGATGGGAGTTTTTTTCTTTAAAATGGGGTCAAATTCATCAAATTCTATGCGAAGTGAAATTCTCGCTCAAACTAGGTATGTACCTGAAGTGTTCGCGCGTGAGTTTTCCTTTCCCTCGCTTCCGGAAGCGGATGGTGGCGATAGGAGAGCGGTTGGAGGACTAACTGGCGCGCATAAATACGCCTCTTTGTGCGCTCCAGCCGACGATAGGGGATAGGGGGAGGAGGGTCGGGTGGCGCGTGGAGGGAAGGAGCCAGATAGGGGCGGGGAGGCTTGAGGGTGGAATCAGCGCTTATACCCATCATCCCCATGCTTCGTGCCGCCCGTGAAGTTCACTCCCTCTCCCATTCGTGAATCGACGCGTGTCAACTCACTAGCCGCGCCTCTGCGACGCACAGTGGGAAATTAAGGTAAGTTCACTTTCAAAATCAAATAACTTTTTATATAAATAGATATTAAGATGAATTTTTCACCATTTAAAAGCTGAAACTCTGAGGAGTATGGAAAAAATACGTAGAAATCCGTAATTGTTTATACAAACTTGTAAAAAGTCTGCAAATAAACAACTTTTTATCGAATACAATGAAAAACTGATTTCAATTAGAGAGAAAAATAGTTTTTGATAATGTGAATGTATGTATTACAGGGTGTCTTTAGGTGTGGAAGAAGCACCATTGATCAGATATTCGCAGTGAGACAAACAATGAAGAAGTGATACGAATACAACGTTAATTTGCATATACTCTTCATTGACTTTCGTCAAGCTTTTGACAGTGTGAATAGGAGAGAAATGATCCATGCTCTGAAAGGTTATGCTATTCAACAAAAGCTGGTTAATTTGGTTGAAGTAACACTGAAGGAATCCCAATGTAAAGCCTTTGTTTTGGGTAGAACAACCAGCGCTTTTGAAGTGACCTCAGGGGTAAGACAAGGAGATACTCTCTCAGCTGTGCTATTTAACTTGGTTTTGCACAAAGCAATGAAAGAATTGAAATTATGAGGAACTATTGTTTATAAATCCAAAAAAGGTTTTGCATATGCTGATGAAATAGCTCTGATAGCTAGAAGCGTGAAGGATCTTAAAGAAATGTTTGCTATCGTTGAAGATATTGGGAAAAGAATTGGCCTCAATTTTAATGAAGATAAGACCAAATACTTGAAAATGTCTTCTTTACTGGACAAACGAGAGCTACAAAACCTAATAAATGGGAATTAAGATTTTGAGGGCGTCAGAAAATTTACCTACCTTGGAGTCATAGTAAATAATGAAAATAAGATCCATGAGGAGATAAATCAAAGGTTAATACAAGATAACAAGGCCTATTTTGCAAATTTACCCCTCCTCAAATCAACTCTTCTGCCCAGGATAACTAAATTGAAAATTTATAAAACATTAATAAGACCAGTAATTACATATGGAGCTGAGACATGGGTCCTATCCAAACAAGATGAAGAAACATAAAGAAGATGTAAAAGGAAAATAATAAGGAGAATCTATGGCCCAGTAAAAGAAGGAGAAACATGGAGAATAAGAATGAACTATGAAATAAATGAAATATTGGAAGATAAGGATATAGTTAGGTTAGATAAGTCATTGCGGCTGTCATGGTTGGGCTATGTTGAAAGGATGGAAGAGTATAGAATGCCCAAATTGTTAATAAATAGCAAGATGGAAGGGAGTGGGAGGAGAGGAAGACCACGCAAAACATGGCTGGAAAATGTTGAGGAGGACCTGAAGAAAATGGGGATTGGAAGATGGAGAGAGAAAGCTAGAAGGAGAGCCGAATGAAGGCATATAACTGACGAAGCCAAGGCCCACACCGGGCTGTAGAGCTGTGGAAGAAGAAGAAGAATGTATTACAGTGTTTCAGACTAATCACTAATATTATTGTATTTCTTTAATATAAATATATGTATTTCTGTTGTAATTCTTTTTTTGTACAGAACACAGTTCTGATATCCATTATGTTCTACTTGACATAATACTCAAACTATTCGAATTGTTTAAATAAATAGTTTCCAATAAGTAAACTTTTGATTTTTTGCGCCACCAATTACAATAGCATTAGTAATTAGTCTAAAACACGTATATATACATTCACATTATTAAAAAAAAGTATTTTCTCCAAATGAAACCAGTTTTTCTTCGAATTCGATAAAAAGTTGTTGATTTGCAGACTATTGCAAGTTCGTATAAAAATTATGGATTTCTACCTATTTTTCCCATGCTCCTCAGGGTTTGACCTTCAAAATGGAAAAAAATTTATCTCAATGTTTCTAGTTCATCAAAAGTTCTTTGATTCTGAAAGTGAACTTACCCGAATATCCCACGACCCTGTGGGGCGCCCGGACACCGAGGCACAGTGTTCGGAAATAAAAAAAAGCCGGACAAAAGTCCAAAATTGCTTTTTTTAGAAAAAGACTTGAAACTTGGCAGATATACTTACAAATAATATTATGAAATAGTGAGTCATTCTTCATAGATCCTACCCGTTACTTAGATACGGAGGCTCAAACATGACCAACATTCCAAAACAACACCCGTTTTGATTTTTCTTCGAAAGCCTTAAAAGTTAAGAAGATAGTGGAGGTATAGAAGTATTTTAATGAAATACAAAGCATTTCCATCCGTCATTATAGTGCTTTTCTTGTCCTGTGCATACGTTTAAGATGTTATTGCCGTGAGCTATTACTTCACAGAAGCTTTTTTCAGGAATGATTTCATGTAAAGTAGTCATTTTTATTGGTTTTACGAATATGTGCACGGAGATATTTATACAGAGTATAAATTGAAGACACCTTAATGGTTATTCTGAAAATAATCTTTGAAAAATGTTTGCGAAGCCGAAAATAAATTCGATTTATCGATCGCGCATCGCGGCCCGGTTCCGCTCAGCGGGACCTGGAAATACCGTGATTCCGTTGGATTGTTCAATTGTTGTGTGGACCTTCGTGACGGTCAGAACCGACTGACTTCAACGCGTCATCGAAAATCCAATTTTGTTTTTGGACGCAAAAATATCTTAAATTCTCATTCTGAAAGCTTTGAAGAATGTCTGGTATGAATTACTCGGTAAATGTCGTTGTCAAGATAAACTATTTTACTACTTAAACTTAAAAAATAGATGAAAGACAGTGTCCACTTTTTTGTTTTATATAACATTAAATTATGACTCAATTGACAGAAAAATTACATTTAATAAAATAGGTCAATAAATAGAATAGAAGAAATTTATATTGCATATGTTAGTTCTAAGGGGTTCTCCAAAGTTCAAAGTTCTCAAAGAAAGTCGATTTCACGAAAATTGTTGAACTTTGAGCCGCTGCTAATTGTTGATAAGTGAAAACTATGAAAAAAACGGAATGTATCATCACATACAACAATCAATCGGGAGTGACCATGGAAATTTTCTACTATCGGACTGGAAAAAGCATGCATAATATTGGCCAGCTTTTTTCGATTTCAGCCCACTGTGAGACGGGAGGCCTTGGTGTCACAAAAGGGTGAGGAATGAGGAGGAGCCTCCCAGTGGGTCAGGGTACGGGCTAAAGCTACGTTTTTACGAAGCTGTTTTTACGTAGTTTTGTCATTGGGTAGTGCTTTACCCACGTAACCCAGTTTTCATTGCACCGGCAGCAGCGCATGAAACGGAGGACGTTGAAAACCCATAAAGCGTTCAATCTTGCAAATTATCCGTGCTCGTGGAGTTTCTGTATAAAAATGGGTGCTCACAAGGAGTATAGGCGTTGGGCAGATGGGTGGGCAGATGGGCATTTAATTCATTTGGGCAGTATCGGGCTATATAATCCGTTTGCCTATCATTAAATTTTAAACTTCTTTTGAAATGGAGCTATAAATCCTCTCACAAGTCGCTTTATTCAGCAGATAATGCGAAGGTAGTTTCTTCTCAAAAGGGGTTAAAATCATCTCATTAAATATTTAGCATCAGATTATTATTTGTTTTAAAAATTATCTTCAACTTAGCCATTTTGGTATTTTAGTTTACGCTGCTAATATCCTTTGCTGCTCCATATACATTTCCCCGCTATCACAGGTTTCGTCTGATAGCGCGAGTGAATGCAGGCGAACGACGGTGAAGATGTGTTTCAATCTGCTCAGCGCAGTTGCGTCATAAATGTGACTGGAACACGCTTTGCGCTAAACAGATTTTTAAAACAGTTTAGCGCAAAATGCGCGATTGGAAATCACCCTTTGACGGTGGTTTTACGGCAAATTACCAACGGTAATTCTCTGGTTAATTTACACACCCTCTTAACCTTTTCTAATCAGTCTTTCGCCAACATTTTCTTTACGCCCCTCCTCAGGCCCACACCTCATCAATTCCTCCTTTTCGAACATGCTTCATTGTCTGGAGAAATTCGTCATCTATTCCCTACCACTTGACCCATTTTCCTCCAAAATACTCCCTGTAGGTATGTACTACTTCCAACAAATATGTAGGCTCCCTCCATGCCCCATTTTACTGATTTGATTGAATGTGGCCGAACACGCGCTGGTTTTACCGATTGATGTATTTTCTTTCGGGCTCCGCCTCAAGTTATTTGCTCTCTCTAGATCAGCATTTTCACTCACCATTAATGCCTTGTGTTGAAGGACGCAGTTGCCTGGTGGTTAAAACCACGATTGGCAGACTAGACGCAGTTATGGTGAAGTCCAAACCCTTAGTGGAGCACTTTTATTACACCGAGTAATTTCATGAAGAGAAAGCGTGAAAACCCCAAATATGCATGCTTAATAAGAACGCAATCCAAACTGTTTACATAAGATAAAACTAATGCGGAACTTTTATATTTACAGTTTCATTTTTTTAGATAGTGAATAACTACATACCTCATTTTTTACTTAACTGATTTCATCCGCTGAAAGAAAATAAGCATTCACATAGCTGTGGTTGCATTTATTTGGCTAAAAAATAGGGGGATGAATTAATGGTTTTCCCGCAGGTCTTATGGAAGTGAACTGACTGCTTACACTATTAGACTTCCACCTGACTGCGCTGGTTGGAAGCGAGGAAATAGACGCCCAGACATTCCCGAGTGTGGGTTATCTCCTTCGTATTTCCTTGCTTCCCGTCCTCTGCCTTGCTTGGCCTTTTAACACTTCCGACAAACAAGAGGAGTCGACGAGAGGGAAAAACCTCAGTCCCCTCAAGCGCCCGCACCTAAAAAATGTTTTTATTATTTTGGGCACTCCACGAGCGGATGGGATGACCTCCTCTCGAGGTCATCACGGCAAAGGCTGAGAGTTTCGGATGATCCTCTTCATGCTAGCCAACCACTCCATACGGCAGTCTCACGTGATGAGACTTCGTGGACCAAAGTTTGTATACATATACACATATACCTATCACGCCATTCCCTTCCGGGGTAAGCAAAGTCAAAGAATTTAGTTATTTCCGTTAGCCCTAGAAAAATGGCTTCGATTTTAACTATTTCCTCCAAAATAACCTATCCTTACAAACTACTTTCACTTCTCTTGCACTCATGCATTGTTTCATACACGCACTGCTTTTCTTATGACTCCTGTTATTTCTCCTCTTTAGAGTCTCTGCTATCACATTCACCCATGACTTTTGCGGTCTACTCCTTCTTCTCACACCATTCACTCCACGGTAGTGGTGGAATAAAGTGTTGTCGGAGCGAAACGGCTGCATCCGAAAACAGTATCGGTCAGAAAACTGTTTCATATTACTCTGGCATACAACAGGTTAGTTTCGTGATGGTTCCGCATCCGCGCCGTTGCGCTCTGTGCCTAAATCTAAAGGTACGCAATTGTAATGGCAGCATGTTTTCTAATTAATGAGCGAATAAGTTGAAACGACATAATTGCACAGATTATCTTTTTTGCAAAAAGTATTCAAAAGCTTCACCTGGATCATTACGTCAATTACGATTGAAAACTTGGTGGTAAACAGTCTGTTTTTGGTTTCTCTGACACATATCAAACTAGTTTGAGCGAATTCTTTATTAAATCATAATGGACGGAACGGTATAATCTACGCGCCTTCGGGGCGATCAGAACTATCGACCCGGAATCGTTGAACCTTCCTTCTTCGAACCGGCACCTATTGGGAGATCTTCATAGATCTCCAGATCTTTTCAGATCTCCCTCTCCGAGCTTCATACCTGCTGTGGAATCTATCCTAGCACCACCTGGGCCATCTGATTCACCGGTTACTACCACCTGGACCATCTGGATCTTAGTAAAACACTACGCACCAAAGTGGCAAGAGTGCCCTAGAGGGGTGGCCAACTAGTCCCACCTTATCACTCTAGGGTAGCGTCTCCGCTACTCCCCCCACTTACCCGGTTGTTCTTCACCGCTACCCTGGGCAAGAGGGCTTGAACCTCCTGTACATGCCCAGGGGACACGGTGAGGTCTACTTATTTGGGCATCACACCATAATTTCACCTTTCACCACTCCCATCACACAAACCAAAAATATCCTCGACCCAGAGCAACCACTATGGACGACGACAGCCTCTTATCCAGTCCAGAAAGCCCTCAATCAGGAGAAGATAAAATCCTCATTACGGCAAGCCAGACTCTTTTCTCAGCACGTCAGAATATCTGTCCCCCTCCCGAACATCATAGTACTCCGTCCACCAGCAATATTCAATAAAGCGAAATTCCGTTAGATCAGGACCCATTCATTGTAAATCTGCATGCAACCAGAGGTGAAGAACTGCTTAAACTCCTCCAGGGCCAAAATTCCCTCCCCTCCGCCATCCCTCAGCCACAAGAAGAACCATTCCAAACCGTTAAGAAACGAAAAGCCAACAGTCCCCAAATCGTAGCCAAATCTAGTCTCATTCCCACCGAAAACCCCTTCACTTCCCTCCGAATTGACGATACCATAAACGAAACGCAGAATGCTGAAGAAGAAATACAAGAAAAACGCGCAGGAAGAATCCCCCCCATTATACTTAAATATACATCCGACTGGAACCAAGAGTCCGCAGAAATCAAATCCGTGTGTAAATTCCCCTCCGTCTCAACTCTTGTCAATGGGGAAATTCATATCGCGTGCCAAAAGCCAGAAGATTTCCGCGCAGTAATTAAATTATTCACATCAAAATGTTACAACCACTATTCATTCCAGCTCAAATCAGATTTTTTAAACCCCATCTAGTCTCGCGCGGCCTCTCCTCCGATATAACCCCAACAGAAGTTTCAAATGCCCTGGAGGAATTAGGAATAAAGACCAGTCACGTTTAACAACTCCGCTCCAACCGCCCAACTGCCCGGGAAAAATCCGAGATAGACGCCATCCGCTTGAGAGACGCCCCCGCTATCGCACCACGCCCTCTTCCACTTTTCCAAATCCGACTAGAATCCGATAATCAACTAGAAGAACTCAATAAAATCACCCATCTCCTAGACCTTCAAGCCTCCGTTGAACCCTTCCGTCCCTCGCCTGGCCCCCCGCAATGCATGCTCTGTCAAAACTTCTTCCACACGTACAAAACTTGCAGCCTGCCTCCCCGTTGCGTTAAATGTGCTGGTGATCACCACAATAGAGACTGCAAAAAACCAAGTGACTTCCCCGTCACCTGCGTAAATTGAAAAGGAAACTACACAGCAAACTACCGAGGCTGCCCTGCACACCGGGAAATCCTCACCACCTTAAGAGGAAAAAGAAACCGCATCCAGAATGAAGCAGCTCCTCCCCCCACTCTCTCCGATACCCGCTTTCCTTCCATCTCAAACTCCCAGAACAGATATCCCGCTCAACCTAACCAAATTCCCACGCAAAACCCACCTCAAACCCATTAAACCACAAACCAAACCCTACCAAATACCTCTACAACAACGCCACCAAACCAATGTTCCGCTGACGCAACATGGAAAATCAAAATAAAAAACTGGATAAAATCAACTATAATAAATTGTTCTCCCCCCCTCTCCTCACCCCGAAGGAAAATCCCACCTAGATATCCTACTAGAAGAAATAATGTCCGGCGCAATGATAATCTTAAATGTCTTTCAACCAAAACAAAAAACGCTAAGAATCCTGCAGTGGAATATCCAATCTCCCTTACCGAAAAAACAAGATCTTCGTCAAATCCTTCACGACACCAAAGCTGGCATCATCCTCCTGCAAGAAACCTGGTTGAAACCACAAAACCGCTTCTCCATCCCAAACTATTCCTCGATCTGACTAGACCGCTCCAATCTCAGAGGCGGTGGCGTACTCATTCTAGCTAAAAATAAATTAATCTCACAATCGCTCCCACCCCCAATCACCGACACACTCGAAATAACAGATATCAGCATACAAACCGCCATTGGAAACCTGCAGCTCTGGTAAATGTATCTATCCCCCCGGAAAAAAACTGGACTACAACCGATCTTCTCGCCATATCTTCCATCACCACCAACTCATCCATAATCGCAGGAGACTTAAAATGCAAGCACGTCACCTGGGGATGCAATACCACAAACCAAAGAGGAGCACAACTTAGAAATACCGAAATTAAATATACTTTCCAAATCCTAGCTCCACTCTTCCCAACCCACAATCCTTCAAACCCCATCCACAAACCAGACATCCTCGACCTAGTCATTTCCTCTCACCTTCCCATGCATTTCATACCACGCACCCTTTCCCACATCCAAGCCTCGGACCATCAACCACCCATGACTGATATTTCCCAATCCCTTCCACTCCTCCCGCCACGCAAGTCAATTAACCGGCAGAAATTTATCACCATCACAGAATCTATCTATCTCCCCGACCCAAGCACCAGTAAATCATCCAAAGACATCGACGAAGCAGTAACAGTTTTGACCAAACACCTGGATTCCTCCCTCCGTTCAGCCACTATACCACCCAAACTTTTCGCAACCGACAGTCCAGCTCTCCCGCCAACTATCAATAAAAGGAACGCAGCAAAAACCCTATGGAAACGTACCAGACTCCGCCAAGATCACCAATTGTTCAAAGCACTAAAAAATAAAGTAACGGCCGAAATTAGAAAACGTCAAAACGCGCAGTGGGACGAAAACGTCAAACAACTGACTCACAAGGACAATTCGGTACGGGACCTCGTAAAATGCCTCCGCAAACGCCGCACTCCACATCCCACCCTCATCACCACCACCTCAGCAGCCTACAGTGACAGCGAAAAAGCCGACCTGTTCGCTACAAACCTAGCAACTACTTTTCAAAACTCTCTTACCTCTACCTTAGAATCAATTTTCTCCTACACCGCCATTTCTTATTGCTCTTCTTATCCCTTCCCTCTCATCACACCTCAAGAATTGCAATCCATAATCCGAAAATTACCACTCAAAAAGGCTCCCGGTCCCGATAACTTCTCCAACAAACATCAAATCCCTACCCAAAAAAGTCCTTGTATTCCTTCAAAACCTCGTAAACACCTGCCTTTCCCACTCCTACTTTCCAAAGTCCTGGAAAACTGCAAAAATTATCCTCCTTCCAAAACCTGAAAAACCTCCATCAATCCCAGACAGCTACCGGTCAATCACTCCCTTTCAAAAATCCTAGAAAGAACCATACTAAACCGATTGCAAATCGAACTCTCCAACCATAACCTAATCCGTGACGAACAGGTCGGCTTCCGGAAAAGCACTCCACCAACCACCAAATACTCCGTATGGTGTAAAACATCATATTCAACTTTAATTTTAGAAAATACACCGTCGGTTTGTTATTGTATCTGTAAAAAGCCTTCGATCGAGTTTGGCACTTAGGCCTCATTCACTAACTCACCTCCCTCCCAATACCCGCCTATCTCACCAAAATTATTCAATAATTCCTCTCAAACCGCTCCTTCTTCGTTCAAGTAAACCTATCCTTCTCCCCCTCTCATCCCATCTCCTCAGGCGTTCCACAGGGTTCAATTCTCTCTCCTTTCCTCTTTAACCTCTTTATCAATGACCTTCCCCCCCACCCAAAAACTCAAACCTCCCTCTACACCTACGACACAGCTATCCTGGCAGAATCCTTCAACCCAAACTACGCTGCATCTACGATCCAGGAACATATCGACCTCATCGCAGACTGGATGAAGAATTGGAAACCATCCCTAAATACCACTAAAAGTGAACTCATCGTCTTCAGCAAAAGTAACAGAAAACCCATGACAAGATTCATCACTGTAAACAATCAAAATGTAACCAAGAAACGGACAGTCAAATTCCTCGGAGTCCATCTTGACTCAAAACTCTCCTGGAAGGCCCATACCGACATTGCCAGAAAAAAGCCCACTGCGCGTACGGATCCATATACCCACTGATCAAACGCCATAGTCCCCTTGGAATAGACACAAAACTAATAATTTACAAATCCATGATCCACCCCTTTTTGTGTTACGGTAATCCTGCCTGGGCTACGGCATCAAAGGCGCAACTGAATAATTTACAAATAATGCAAAACAAAGTCATGGAATGAGATTGTAAGGGGCTTTGCATAAAAGCTCTAATAAATTGATTCGATAAACGTGGAGATCTTCTCACTTTCCCATCTCCACATGTCATATGAATTAGGGTTACCATACGTCCTCGTTTGATTGAATACATCATCGTTTACTTGTCTAATGGTCTCAGGGAAATCGCGCGGGTGACAGTTCAAATAAATTTGGAGATCATCAGCGTACATCATATATTTACAACTAGTAATACGTGCTGAAAGGTCTCCCACGTACAACGAAAACAGTAATGGCCCAAAGACTGACCCTTGAAGTACACTGCAAAGAATCAGAACACACCAGAACTTTCATATATGTTTTATAATGCCGCTGAGGAGAGCGCATCTGTACCATATCTCATTAAAAACTGCTTCTTCTTTGCGTTATTCCACAGAGGAAAAATCATTCGCCATGACCGGGATCTCGGTCAAGGCGGATGATTTTTCCTCTGTGGAATATCTTACTTATATGCACTTGCGAGTGACTCCGTAAATATAAATACTAGGCTAGTCCCGGTGTCATCAAAATTTGTTGCTTCTTATATGTCAAATATCTTGAGATGCAAAGCAATAAAAAGCTGAAATCATTAGGGGGAATGATCTTTTTCTTTATAATGGGGAAAATTTATTTAATTTTATGCGTAGTGATATCTCGTTCAAACTACCTATACCCTTTTCCCAGCTCATGGCGGGTGGACGTCACAGAGCGAGTAACCAATGAAAGGGGTTTCCCGCTCCACCTCAGTTTCCTGGCGGCCGAACAGCGCTGTCGATTCTTACAAACAAATCCACGTTGGGCGGCTAGGAGTCTTGTTAACCACTGAGTTTGAGTCTCAACCAACTCGTAAGTCTAACTCACACACAGTAAATTTGGCAACATAAACGATACGAGATAAAAGGGAACCTCACGGTAGTCGGATAAAAAACTCTAGTCGTAGAGAGACTGAGTCCCCCCACCCCCCTTCAATGCACTCTTCTGTGATTGGCTGGAAAAGTGAAAGGTACACCAGCACATTCAAGGTCAGCCGCCATGAGTTGAATAAAAGGGTATAGAATAATTGCATCCTTGTGTTCGTCCGTGCGTTACATAAACAACGGTTGCCACAACTAAATTATCTCTCTTCGAGATGGTTTCCATGCGTCCTGAAAAAGCGGGATAATCCTGAATTCTGGCGTATAAAAACCCTATAAAAAGTATATATAGTAGATATAGTATGTGTCTTTTTATGTTATGCAGTGCTGAATTGTTAATCACTATTAAATATTAATATTATCTCCATCAAATTCTCAATTACTTGGAAAGATCTAATTTGCAAAATGCTGAGTTTGATTTGCAAAAGGTTGAATTTCACTTTTAAAAAGGTGATTTTAAGTTGCAAAAGATTAAATTTGAGATGTAATGACGTTAAAATTCCTCTTCTCCCCTCAGGTTTACCAGATCGCTTACGTGATCGTGAAGGCAGCCATATCTCCAAGGCCCGGGAACTGGATTCTGGAGCGCTCAATAGATGGCATTCACTACACTCCGTGGCAGTACTACGCCATTTCGGACGCGGAGTGCCTGCAGCGGTACGGAATCGAGGCGAGGCGCGGAAAGCCGTCGTACCGCCACGACACGGAAGTCATCTGTACTTCGTATTACTCCAAGCTGAATCCACTCGAGGGCGGAGAGGTATTTAAAAACGAAGGCGCCATTATTATCCGGGTAAAATGACTATGGTGGCCATATTTCCGACCCAATTTACCAGGAAAAACTGTTAGTTCTCCCGAAGCATAAGCAGTGTTCCATAAATGTTACTCTGGTCAAGTGAAGCATTTCAAAACGTAACTCTTTCTTATTTTATGAATAATTTATCATTACCTAAAATGCTGTTATTTACCACCATGTAGAGCTTTAGGTATCATAAATATTAGAAGGAATATATATTATTATCATTTAGGCATAAATTCATTGTAAGGGAAAAGAATTTTATTTCATTATTTTGTAAATAACAAAGATTTTTATACATGAATATACGATCTCGCACTGCAGAAATTTCATCTGTTACACCAAATTTGATGATTTATGAGGATCAATACGAGTTATTGCCGCTTTTTATAGGAATTTCATACCGTCCACACCATACTCCTTACTCCTTTGAACATATATAAGCACCTCGACTCGGTTGAATTCGAAAAATTACATCCCATTTCGGTGCTTTCATTACTGATGCCATTTCGAGTAACAGATGCAGAAAGTCTGCAAGATGCAGAAAGTCAAAATCTTTCGCCAAATTGCGTCGGGCGATATCGTTACGAAAATCGGGGTTTTGTTTGAACCGTTCGAGATAATTCCGATCACGTAACTAAGGAGTCACGTGTTACAATCACGAAGGGTTCGGGATCTTGGCGTACATGGACTACTCATAAAACCTCAAGCAGGCTTCTCGATCCGTATTTTTGCTCCGGGATACTGTACAGGGAGTTGAAAATTCCGATTAGAGAGAAACAATATATGTGACTTCATTTTTTTAGGAGACATGTCTAATAATTTGAAAAATATTTACTCTCTTTGCCGAAGTTTCGCATTTGTATTCATGATTCTTCAGGGTTACAATGAAAATTATTGGGCGTATTGTACATCAATTGTAAATGTTTTTCAATTTTGGTACATAGTTATGTTATATAAAAAGTATATTTGTATACATAGGATTTAACAAGTTACCTCAGAAAGAGTTCCTTCTGAATTTTTTGCTTGATGATACCTTCGTTGCTATTTATTCTTTGTTTGTTAATTGTTGTAAATTTAGGTTCTTTCAAAATGGAAATAAAATTAAGTGTTGTGATAACATATCAAATTATAATAAATTTTAAATACACTAGCAAATAATGCAATCAAAAATAACCACACATTTAATTTGTAACTTACAAAAATAATAGATTTAGAACCTAACCTATCTTAAAGATTATTTTAAGAAATGGTGTGCATCACAAAAAACAAAACATCCTGCAATAAAACAGACATCGCCAAATTATGTAAAATTACTAGCAGACCTGATGATTTAAATGAGTTTATATGTTTCCCAAAAATGAAAAAAACATTGAGAATAGTTTTTGAAACATAATTAGACATTTTGGAGTTAAAAAAAGTCATAATATTCATTTTTCTATGCAATGCTCACTGTAGTTGGCTGAGGAGAGTACCATTTTTGAGATACAGTCACTCCGACGATGCTAAATAGCATCATAGCTAAAAAGATGAGGGCAAAAATTCCGTCTTCTATCACACAGCCAAGGCATTTTTTGCACATAGCATTGTTTTAGGTGCCCCACTAGCAATTTGACTTCCCCAAAACAGCAAGCACTGGAGCAATATTTGACATAATTAACAAATGCTGTTAATGAATTATCTCCGAGGTCAGTTTCTCGCACATTCATATAACATTCGTAATGGTATAAGTAATGCTTCTAAACTTTCGAGGTGAAGTTTGTACCAATATTGAGACAGCGGCACATGCAAATGAATTGAAACGTTTACGATATAGGTATTTATCCAGACACTTTAATGCATGGAAAACTCTTGAGGTTCATTTCACTTACGCTAGCTAATCGTATATCTTGTGCAATAAAACCAAATCAAGGGAACGGCAATATCAAAACACTTAATTGATTATATTAACATTGAGTTTACATAAATTTGACATGAACCTTATTGTTTTGGAGTGGCATACATTTAAACATCCACCCAGATAATTTCTAAATATCTTCACTAAATAACTTCGATTGGCACACTTAACTGTACCTTTCATTTTCAACTCGACTGATTCCCGAATTTCCCGTCTAAACGAGGAACTTGTGAATTTTTCCACCAAGCATGTATTTTTGATCCAGCAAGGTCGACAATGATTCAGTGGTCCATGTTGGCGTACAATTGTACTCCGCGCGAATATCAATGCATCAAATGTTGATGGTAAGAATAACATTTTCCCTCTGTTTTTTAATTAGCTATCGTGAAACCTAATTCTTATTCGTGTAGCTATTACATTTTTGTAGAACTTAATACTATATTTGTAATTCTTCCGAATTAATTTTCACTCAATTTCGTGATCTAATGTTTAATTAATGGTTACCACTTCGATATTATTGACTGTTCCTAATTGTATGGCATCATAAAGATGATATATATTAGTGTTTTTTACACGATATGTAATGTATTTTCACTTTTTCATCCCATCGTCATTACCTAATATTTTAAACATAAAAATAATGATAGATTAGCACATTCAATCTAAAATTAACAAATAAGATGTGTACATAAACCAATAAGGAGAAGATATGTGCCTCGCGCAGGTATCTCTGTGCCACAGGTGTCAAATTTCAGTGTCTTTGGATTTTTTAGGCAAATTTGCTACATATAAAGTTTTACGCGAAAATGAAATTAATATCCAATTTTAAAAATGTGATATTTCCCCATGTGTCACCCACTTTTTAATTTAACATTGTGTAATTTCAAGTTTAGTATGCAGAAAAAACAGCGAGTAAATGTACGGTTTTGTGACTCGTATTGAACAAAGGGACATATTTTTCTTTAAATAGCCGGAACGCGAATCAAATGGCATTTAAAACCATTTTACTCTAGGGAACCCTAAAGGTGGTTGGATAGATTTTTGTTTATGTACCTATAGATTTGCGTGAAACTTTTCTTGCGTGTCTTTATTTATAATATCAATAGATGAAAGGGAAAAAATTGCATCATACCGATAAGGTATCTTGGCATTTCAATGTCATTTTTTCAAGTATCCTTATGTCACATAACATATATTTAGAAATAATTTTATTACTTATGTGCAGATTTTCTCCTAAACGCGAAATAATACGTTTCATATTATTTTAATGGTTGCAAACAAATATCATCGTATTATGCTAAGTTAAAAAAGCGTCTTTAGATGTAATTTTCGCCTAAATTCCGAATTCCGCGCCGAAAACTCAAGTCGTTACAATGCTTTAATTAAAGTGGAGCTTTTAAAATATAATTCCTGAATAATTTACGTTACTGCATGCATGGCAATCTCCACTGTATAAACAGATGCACTCAAGTAAGATGCGGTCCAAGTATCTTTCTCGACTTACTTGAACATTTATTAAATTGTGGACTCAATGACCCACGATTACCGCTCCAGCCACCTTAACCTCACAAGGCAAACACCTGCGTAGCGGAGGGCATAGTGCTCTCAGGCACGGCTTTTGTAATCCAATTACAATCATCCAATTTGTTTCAGAATGAACATTCGCTCACTCAATTTAGTTTCACTCTATCTATTTAAAAAAAACCTTGACAGTATGGTGATGAATGAAGAAATTGAGAGATCTGCTCAGAAATAGTAATTTATAGAACTCGAGTCAACAGAATAACTTGGGAAGGAGCTCAACTGCTGGTGTCTCCTGCTCAAAATAAAGAATGAAAATTTCTCAATAGCCGCATATATGTTTAGTAAGTAACCTCGCCTCTATCTAACCGCAATGCGGTTGGTTGTAGAGTTTCCTTCGCGGCATTAATGTCAAATGTAATGGGATATCGCAAATATTTGTGGAAAAGAGACTCTCGCTTCTAGGGTTTCGTAGGAATGTGTTTGGCGTAATCCGAGAGGGCAACGGACGCGAAACCTTTGAATCTATTGAGACCATTTGCTCATACAAGGAAAACAAACGGGAGGAATGTCGAGTAAGAAAAGTTTCGTCATGATTGCGTTTCCGAAGTATTTTAAATGCTTCTAGAGCTGACTAGACTAGGAATTCCATTACCCTGGACTTGATCCACCCGGAATAAGTTCAAAAACAGTACTAGAACTTGAAAACCCGGGTACAACACGACAGTCTTGAGCAGTGAGGCACAAATGAAAGTTAGAATCCGTAGTAATCAGCAGTTTTCAAAGCTCTGGTGGACAGATTTCTAAGCTGAGACTACGCGCTTCTTTGGATTCTTATTACCTATTTTGGATTTTTATCACTGATGTTTCTAGAAAAAATCTATTCATATTTTTCCGTTTTAATATTTTATATATGTTTTCGTAAATATATTCGCGAAATCAACATTCACGAAACAAGATTGATCAACGTGTTTGCCTCGATGTCACACTAGCAGGGAAAAAAATTCTCGAATTGGACGCTGATCAGCAGCGATCCCGAATGAGCCTGGAAGAGAATTTGGATGTGCTGATGTCTACAGTTGTGTATAGTGTATAATCAGTCCGAAAGGAACAAATAAAGAAATGTTTTTTGCAGAGTACACGAGGCTGATTACAGTTGTTACCCGGAAATAATCATAGCCTTATGTATCGATAGAATGAGTTGAATGACTACACATACTGGTTCATTATAATGCAATTAAAAATACCAACGTAGCAGTTCCCAAGTAATAATACTTGATTTATTGACCTAAGAAGAAAATCTGATTTAACAGCGGATTTAGCACAAATTAATTCTGCTTCTGTCCTTCAGTGAAAGAAGATCACCGATTCGGTCAAATGTATGTACGATGTGAATGATAATTTCCTCTCTATCTTATTGCAACTGGTGGTAAATATGGAGGAATTCAAACATGTTTTCTTCTCAAGTAGTTGATGCAGACTTGCGACAGAACTCGATGGGAATTCGTCGCCCCGATTGAACTGACAGAGGCAGGAAGAAGGAGTCAAACGAAATGAAATAACAATAGCCTTAGAATGGGATTGACTTCCAGCAGGAACATTTATATAACAAAATATATTTCAAATCAAGCAAGTCCGTAGGCTAGGTACCGTGAAGCCTTGGTCAGCACACCTTCGGTAGAAGCTCCCCGGGGCTACGAGTCCGCGAGGCGTAGAGTATGCCAAAATTGGCATACACTGTGGCAGGGCAATGCTCCAAGCTAATGCGCGAAGAAAAACCAATCAGTGGTTGCTTTTCGTCAAGAATATACTGAGTTGCCTAATTTACAGAAATTCAAAAAATGTAGTCACGCGCATGCGCAGTCTGATTCTGAGAGTTCTCATAAATATTCATGAATAAATTTACGAAAACATTTACCATGATACACCGGCTTACGGAAAAAGCGCACATCTTTCCTTGCACCTAATCATATCCTCCTCTTTTACCTCTTTTCCTTTTTTGTCCACATTGACGTAACCGAATATAATACTTAAGTGCTTAATCATTAAAGTTGGTTATCCTAATGCATTGCTATTTACTATAGATCTTTTCCATTTAGAAAAAATGTTACCTACATCCAAATGTCACTTCGCTCATTCTTTCTCGTTTTTCTATAAATAATATTAAATGCTGAGAGTTGTATTTATTGAGTATATCCACGATGGCACTGCAACTGTCTTTCAGAAGTAAAATCCTAAACCCGACAGCTAACTGAATGCCTAACCTAAATATGTGTATGTGTATGTGAGTGAGGGTTAAATGTAAGAGAGAACTACATAGCCCTAATTTCCCCCAAAAAAACCAAGTAGACATTATAACCATCCCTTGTACCAAAACTCGAGCACCAATAAAGCTGAAACAACAAGACAGCAAATTTACTCTGTTTCAAATTCGAATCGGATACCTGGGTACTGGTCGTTATTCCCAGACTAGAGCCTTTTGATCGGTCACCAAACCTATGAAACGAATGAAGATATTCATGCCTGCCACAAAGACGGCGATGAAATAACGGAGAAATTGATTCAGGAAAAAATCGTCCCGGACAATGAATCGAACCTCGGACCCTTGGCTGACCGAAGCCTAGGTAGCGTAGCGGTCTGCGCATTGGCCCGGCAAGCCAAAGGTCCGTGGTTCGATTCCCGATCCGTTTTTATTTCCTGTGGCAATTTTATTTTACATAAAATATTAATGGCATACCTTTTCAGATCCACACTTCCCTGATCAACGGCCGCCCTGGCGCCCTGGATGAAAGCGAGTCCCTAAGGGACTTCACGCGTGCCCGCTACGTCCGAATGCGACTCCAGAAGATCCGGACGCTCAACGCAGACCTCATGGGGGCGAGCGCCGGGGGCAGGGGCGGCGGCGGCTACGGGGACGACAGGGGTAGCAGTCGCGGCGCAGGCGGCAGGGCCGGCTCGAGGGACTACTACGATGAGGAGGACGAGGAGGACGAAGAAAACGAGGACGTTGACGAGGAAGACGATGAGGACGAAGACGATGAACAGGGAGGCGACGTGTTGAGGCAGGACCCGTCCGTGACCCGGAGGTACTTCTATTCCATCAAAGACATATCCATCGGCGGGAGATGTGAATGCAACGGTCACGCCCGTGACTGCACGGTCGACTCGGATACGGGGGTGAGTTTTCTTCATTCCGGCGACTCGCATATTTCCATCAAACGTCGCAATCATCACAGGGAGCTTTCCATTGGCTCTAGTACGCTTATCACTTCGTAAAGCACAACAACAGCGCACTTGCTTTCTATTCGTTGCAGACCCTGCGCACTAGGCAGGGCACTTCAAAACAGATCAGTAGCATTAGTTGATGTGCGCTAAATTGAGGTGGCACTAAAAGAACACATTGCGACTGTTTCGCAACCGAAACAGTTTCAAAACGAAACAGTTCCGTGAAGCTCAATGTTGCGGACAACAGCTAGAAGCACACCATACAAAAGGCGATAGATCGGTGCTGTTGCAGCATGGCTGGTAGTTCTGTGTTCTATGCAATAAGAAATCTTTCACTCAAATGAAGCAACAATTTCATTTGGATTCATGAAAGATATTCACAGTTCTAATTCTGTCTGCAACGACGGACGGACGTGTCCAATTTTGAGGATACCGGGACTAGCCACGGTATTTACCTTTATTTACCCGAAAGTGTACATGAGTGCGATATTCCACAGAGGAAAAATTCAAGAAAAAAGATTCAAGTCCAACAAATTGTAGCTTATAACCGCAACGCAGGCACGCGTGCAGTAGGGCGGATCGGAAAAATCGATTTTTCGCGGAGAAACTTGGTCCTCTGGAAAAAGTTGTCATAGTGACTCAAAATAAGGCCAGAAAAATTTGGGACCTCTTGGTCAACCCTAGACCCTCGCGCCGCGCCGTGGCCATTTATGGGGAGGGGGGCTGAAAATGGAAAAAGTGATGTTTTTATAGCGGTTCCCCATGGATTTTGCCGAGTTGCGGTCAGTGAGGGAAAAAATTTCGTCGATTTGGACGTACCTGCAGCCGTTAAGCCACAAATTGTATTTTTTGAGAGCGCGGCCGCGCGTAATTATGCAACGCCCACGCAGCGTCGCGACGCGTCGCAGCGCAACGGTCAACAGGCCTCCGACCTCGCCTCCTGCCGGCTCGCGTCTCCTGCGTCGTGCGCGCAGCTAATTGAAGAACAAAGATTAAATACGCGGTTGAAGAAGATGGATAATGCGGAGCAAGTGGGATTTTTGGTGGGCGCTTCATGTCCAAATGTCCAGAATAAGCTCGATTTCTTCCCCACGAAATTGCTGCGTCCGCTCCGATCCTTTTACTTTACTAAGTGACTTTGGAGGCCATTTTGTAACTGGTATTTTAACTGACTTTCCGTTAACACACGTTTCAAATTATCAAGGTCAATGTTTCAAATGCCAGTAACCACCGCCAACCCAGTGAAGTTATAGCGGAACAAACGTTTTCTAGAGTTAGCGCCAACTTGCGTTCACAAGACGAACTTTTTATTAGCGTTCTGGTTACTAGCGTAGATAGCTAAAAGTTCAAAAGGGGAATTACAGGAAATTCCCATTCCCTCTAAAAAAGAGAAAATTTTGAACGAAGGAGTTTTACATCTTTGGATGAAACCGTTCAGCGAGCACTATGGTACAGGAGAATGTTGAAGCCACTAGAATGCCCTACTGGCCGCGTTGAATGGAACAATTCCCCAGTAGCAGAGTTGGTCGCCGCAACGTTGCAGCGACGTAACAAAGGTCGTCTTTAGGTTGCGGTCACAATGGTCCGGCGCAGGAACGTTGCAGGCACGTCACATTTTGACCGTCCACTTGTGACCGACCTGCAACCAATTATCAACCTATATTCAAGGTTTATGGACTCGACTCGCCGAAAATTTTCGCGCATGCGCAGAGGCAGGGGAGGACGTCGTCCTCAGCCGCTCATCTACTTGCACTATATCTCTACTTCTTTCTCTGGCCGCTGGAGGCATTTTTTCTATCTGTATTACTGCAGTGGAGGAGGAAAATATGATCTTTCCTCCTCACTTGGCTGGTTCCGAAGTCGAACACATGTCGCGAAGCACCAGAGCGTGCGCAAATTTGGTATTTCTCTTAACAGGGGAAATATGTGAGGAGGACGTTCCTCCCTTTCCTCCCCCGAGGAACCGCTACTTCCCCCCCCCCCCATTGATAAGAAAAACTTAAAAATTATGTGCTTAACACATGCTAATAGTGCACCTATAGATCATCTTCAGTAACATAATAGAACACCTTCAAAACGTCATTTTAAGATGTATATGTTTTTAAGTTCTCGGACCCCCCGTTTTACATGGGAGTATTCCATATCCCCCCCCTCCCGACGCTTCTAGATACGCCTATGCATATGCCAATACAAAAAAAATTGCTGCAATGTTTTCGGAAATCGTATGCAGGGTTTTTCCTGATTTTCTACACTTCCTTAGAATGGCCAAAAATCTGAATACCTACCTACGCTGAAAAAATGTTCAGCTGTGTCTGCATATGCTCATATGATCGTAATAGGATGCTTAGGAATGAGAAGATTTATTTTTTACCTAAATATTTTAATTATAAATGAAACACAATTTCTGAGCGTTCTATTACAGGAAAATGACAGAATCTTGTCAAAGCAAGAATCTCGATTTTGCACGTAGTTTATACCATATGGTTCAAACTGGTTCAAACATTTCGCCGTACTTGACAAAAGAAAGAAAAATTGCGTGTCCCTGTCGCATGCGTTTGTTTTCCATCAAGGAGGTTGATTCCAACGATTCCAACGATTCCAACGGTTACAACATTCCAACGATTCCCAGTTGTTCCAACCTCCTTGATTTCCACGAACAAATTCCACCAGATTCAACTGGAGTGACAAGTTCTTGTTGCGTGCAGATTTGGCGGGATGTATTTGGACTCAGCAAGTGTCACAATAAAGACATTACCATTTCGATGTTAGTGTCCACCGCATCAGTTGGGTTCATTTCTCACACATGTTTCTTACATTGTTGGCTAGCTCTTTTCCTAGTATCTAATTATCTTTCAATTGGTAAAATTTTCTGTTCATTACGGTCATTCTTTGAGAGTTTATGTCGCAAATTCATTGGAGAGTTTTCCCTGTGGTTTAAGGTCAATGTCGAGTCGCCAATTTGTTCTGTCAACAAAATGTTATCATTTAGATGTTCTTCCTTGAAAAGTCTGCAGGTCACTTGTAAAAAATCCATCCTCACAAATATGCTTCTGTCCAAGGAATGATTCGAAAGTAACAGGAAGAGATTGAACCGACAATTGAAATCACTCAGCCATATGTATCTAGGTATGTTAATTCGATGGTTATCAACATTTATCATTTAGGGTTTTACTTTATCGAAATTCAGTATGTTTATGTTGCTTTTAGTAGTTTTTTTTCAAGATAGGTTCTTAAAAGTAAGCAGACTTGCATTCGAATTTTTCTATGGAATAAATTTGATTTTTTTATATTTAAAAATAATTCACTTGAATTTATAACTGTACAAATACTTAACCCGAATTTGGACAAACCAGAAAGTTTTTACTACCAACATTATGCCATGTACATGACATGTGTCCAAATTTATGCCCTATATTGTATCACTTCTTTATCTAAATTCTTTTATGTTACAATTAATTGTTTTATTATATTTTTAATTATAATTCCCAAAGTTATCAATTAGTAAATGTGAATTTTCAGCAGGTACCTAAGGAAAATCTGGTGTTGGTATATGGTAGGTATATCAACCTTGTCACAATCTATGTTACACATAATGACATAACAATGCATCTTCTAGAATGATTGTTTGTCTGCTCAGTAAATATCTGTTTGTTTATTGTTGATGTGACTAACTGTTGAAAACACTGTTTGCTAAGCACTCCTGTGGATTTTGCCTTAACAATAGAAATTGAAATTTTATCTTCACTCAAAAATTTATGTAAGACATCATTGGGTCAATTTCTATAATGCTTTTAAATGAATGTGGTCTTCTGGGGCCTGCAACCAGGTGAGAGGTTTCATAATGTTCAACATTTCGAGGTCCAACTCGTTCCTCTTCATCGGAGATGCTGATGTCATGAATATTGCCACTTAATTACTGTTAGTTAGTTAAACTAACAGTGTATGTTTTTGGGGCAATATTTTTGGCATCAGTACAAGCATCCTTATATTGCGTAACATTTTGAACCTTGAAACGTTGGCAATTATGGCACCTCTCTCTTTTGAAAACCGTATAGGACTACATACAGCTCATATGTTAGGAAAGCACCAAATCCTTCTTTATGCTCATAAATGTTTAGCATAGGAATTTGTTGCTGTCTGTTGATGCTGAGGAAACTTTTGCATTTTGCAGTGATTTGAGCATTTTTGTGACTACATTTCCCTCTCAATGCTGTGAGATCGTGTATGGGACAAAGTTTATCTCTACCCTCATCTCCTTTTTGCTCCTGAGGATGTTTGCAGCAAGGTGAAGGAATGGTCAATCCATTATGATCAATGCTTATGAAAATATCAAAGGGCTAAAATCATTAATTGGGACTCTTTGAACTTACATTAGATTTACTTCAGGACTGAGCCTAGACATAAAATAAATTTGGAGCTAGCCAATTTATGGTAAAGGAATGGGAATAGTACTGTCTGAGGCTGATTAGGGAATTTATTGAAATAACAAAAGCTCCAAAGAATTTCACGGGAAGAAATCGCTACCACCTTATGAATTCATGGAAGAGTATTAAAAAAACAGCCATTTAGAACACAGGATTGATAAAGGAGGGGGTCATGCTCATGGTCAAAATTTACCTCATTACATAAAATAATAAACATTTGAAAAGTCAGAAATCAATCATTGCCACATTTAGTGTAATTATAGCCCTCAACCTCCGCTGATAGTTTGTCACCCTATGCTCCAATACCAAAGACTTGTTCCATTCGAAATATAACAAAATTATTTCCTCAAGCAGTTTCTTTCAATCTCAGGAACCAAGAAAGTAGTGCCAGATGGATGAGATATTTCATTCATGATTATCACACCATTCACACCGCGGTTTGTGCAAAGTTGTTTTTTTAACGAAAATCCAAGGATTGTTGCATTACTTTGGCTATTAAACTTCCCTGACTTCAACCTTGTTGATAATTCACATGTCTCACATTGCCAAAATATAAAGTTCAGACACTGACCAGAAGACACCTGGTGAAAAGTGGGCTAAACTGTGGTCAACAGAAAAAAGTAATGTTGTGAGAACCAGGCTATGCTCGATCAGAGCCATAAAATTGCTCAACACCCATGCGAAACCCAAAAATGCCCTCAAAATCATTGCTTGTGATTGTTTAAGTGTTGTTTATAGACAGTGAATGCCATCTATCCTCTTTAGTTAATAGTCAAGTGTCATTTCTCCATTGTGATAGCTTCAACGATGTCGTTGTGAGCACAATGCATGTGGGGAGGGTTGCGAGCAGTGCTGCCCCCTCTTCAACCAGAGGCAGTGGAGACCGGGCTCGCCTTGCCAACCCTGCAACTGCCACGGGCATGCGCCCGCTTGCAAGTATGACCCTGAGGTAGCTAGAGCAAGGGCCTCTATGGACCCAGACGGTGAATATAGAGGAGGTGGCGGAGTCTGCATGAACTGCACTGCAAGTACACTCTTTCATGCTTAAGTTATGAATTAATATTAACCAATTAAGTCAGTGTTTGCAACTGTGTATGTCTTAATCTTTATCGTACAGATTAAAATACCAACTCTAGGTACTGCAGGCTGGATTTAATTTCTGGCATTCAATAGAAACTGTATTGGCTTAAATACCAGAGCCAGCATACATTTTTCTGTGTGTTGTCTGGTGGACCTTGCATTCAAGTGTGAATTTAGATGTGTGCTAGTCCTTTAAAGATTAATATCTGTACCAGGAAACTGATGTTACACTCAAACTGTGGAAGTTACTCCTGGTTTCTTTCATTTCTACTGTTCAGTGGTGGATAGTGGATGAGGGCTTGAGGACAGTGCCGTCCCTAGGGTAGTGCGACAGGTGCTGCTGTACTGGGCCCCGTTCCTATGGGAGCCCCGCCTGGGCTTTCCTCTTTCAGATGGCAAGGGGAAACCCGCCTATTACCCGACAGTACCTACTATGTACTTGGTACAAAATAATTAGCCAATTTGTCCGTTAATTTCCCTCTTTCCATGAAATATGCTTGGAAGATGGTAATATATCAATAAGGGAATGTGAAGTTAAGGGGGCCCCTGACATTCGTTGGCACAAGGCCCCTCAATCCCCTGGGGTGGCCCTGTTTGAGGAGCAAATTCCTGCAGTTGGAAATTAATGGAAGTTGAAATTGCGAGTATGCACATAATTCATCTGGGGAAGACTTCATATTCATTCATAAATTCAGCATTCAGGATATTTTTTCTCAGTGGCCATCATAATATGTACACTGCTACCATATTCACTCACTCACTCATTGTTTCAACCCGAAGGTTGGTTTGTCATGGGTGAGAGTAGGTCTCACCCCGTATTTATTCATTGGCGTGTGAAATTCACACAGGATGGGGGATCCTGTTCCTTTCCCTGGGCCACCTGCGATTATCCATGAAGTTCTGACAATCAGATAGTCACACCGCGAGGATTTTCAGAGGGGGTGTCCAGAGAGACTTCGCCCGGATTTGAACCCGGGACCCTCCGATTGACAGCCCAGAGCTCTACCCACTAGGCCACCATGATCCCCATTACCATATTAGCCCTAATATAATCCAACCCCAAAGATTGTGCTTTGTAGTATTTGAAGTGAAACTTAAAAAAAATAAAGATGCTTTAGTTTACTCTTTTTATTTGATCCATTTTAATAAATTTTATTCCTGAGATTTTTTTCTAGCATATTTGCATAATGTAGCATCACAACATGAACGCACCATTATTTTACTAAGTAGCAGTGTTAAATAGATCCACTGAAACGCATGAAGGGACGAGTAGCACATGCTTCTGTTTTTAAAGTTACTAGTACTTGAATATCATGCAGACGTGGCATTCAGATATCTATTGGATAAAAAAAGTACATATAGCATAATATTCTGGCTAATATGGTCGTAGGTACTCAATCAGTTCCCTCTTAACTTTCTCCCCAGTTTTTCCCACAGTTGCCCATGAAAACGTATATGTACTTTTCCCACAGCTAAATGTTTAACTTAAAAGCCTCCTAATCTGCACTTATCCTCCTACCCCCTAAATCAATTTTCAGGATTCCTCTTCGCTTATCATTCGTTGCAATTACCCTTTGCATGTCCCTAATTATTTGCGTAACTATTATTGAGTGCTTCTTAGTGGTGATGTAGCCAGGAAGGTGGTCCATGGTGTCCACCCCCGCCCCTCCAAAATGTTGAAATTTGTTTTTAAGAACTAGGGCACTAAAGGTGAAAGTTGTATTTTTTTTGTTTTTTAACAAAGAATATGTTAATTTTGTTTATGGATTGTTCTTTAAACTCCCGCAAATAAATATATAAGTAATTTTCATGTAGAAAAAAACCATAAGTAGTATTTTCTTCCTGAAATTAGCACAGCAAAATTTAAAAAAATAATCAGCTGTCACACAACAGTTTTAATTGTACTCTAAATGCTTGGTACGATACTTTTCCGATAATGTTTTGAAAACATTGCTACTAGATTTACCCCCGCCCCTTCTCCCTCCAGGAAATAAATCCTGTCTACATCACTGCTCCTTAGGCTGGAGCTCTCCTTCAACTTTTGTTTTTGCTGCTAATCACGCTGTTCCCTTCAAATGTACTTGACAATCACAGAATTCACCTTACTCTTGAAAGGACTGCCCTTAGGGTGTGATCATGGTTGCATTTGTCATTCTGAGGTAGGCTACCTCAATATGTAACAGCCTGTAGTGATGTAGTCTGGGCTGTTAATAGCCCTGTCCTGAAATATGTTGTGAATGGGAAGGGGAAAATTGAGCGATGCTCTCTTGCTTCACAGCAAGTCGTGGGTGTGATGCTTAACTCGTTGAAGGTACAGAAAGAAGCTTGTTGCCCCCAGACCTTAGCTTGTTGGTATTAATTTGTGTTGGCTTATCAATATTGTACCATTGTTTAGTGCCATTTGTGTAAATTGAATTTTGTGTTCAATGCTTTTTGTAATGTTGTGCCCGCATTGATTTTGGTGTGCTTTTGTTTTAGTTCAAGCTCTCAGCATTATTAAATAGATTAAGTATTTGTGAAAGGTTTAATTTGGGTACTTGATCACAAAAAAGTTTAAATTATGGAACACTAATTCTGGGTATCACAGTTCTCCAGGTCATAGAATATTCTCTAGTAAATAGAATTCTATTGTTAGAAGAGGTGACAGGATGAAGAAGATTCGCAATGGCTGGTACTAGTAGTATTTCTCTGCTGAATTATCCATTGGCTATCCATAACATATTTTATGTAATATTTATGAACTACTTAGAATTGTTGACCACAGATTGAAGAGTTCTGTCAAGAAGGAAACTAATGTCTTGAAATGAAGTTAGAATTGAAGGAGTCAGGTCCACTGGCTGAACTAAGCAGCCAACCTCCCCCCCCCCCCTTACCCTGCCACACACCTTTGAGGTGTCTTGCTGGGTATTATGTAGATGTAGATGAACCTAAAGCTTACTCAGCTAGAAATAGCTTCAAGAAGCATATAATCATAAATTTTTCCATTTATTTCACTCATGTCTTATTTTAATCTGTTGTAAATTTTTTCTTACCCTTAAATACTTTGTATTATAAGAAAAACTAGTCTATTACAGATTCAGCAAAATTTGATATTAAATAAATATTTGTTGCCATTAATTGTGTACTTCATTTTTACATGTTTTAGTTGCACCAAAACATCTATTTTCTCTTAACAAGAATGGAGAATAGGTGATAGAGGCTGAAAGATTCATTAAATACCAAATTATGCTTCTTTTATTACTGGTAATGAGCCAGTGTTGTTTTAAATTCACCTCAGGATGTTCGATTGTCACAATAAGTAAGAATGAGTGCATTTGTCCCATGTTGAAATATTTAAATTGAAAATGTATTATGAAAAAAATTATTGAATATTGAAAATTTATAAACCAATTTAAGGCTTAGACATTGACGTCATATTCCATGCATTTGGGGATTATGGTGAAGGTATGGAGTCTTCAAATTTCCACATTATTCAGTTTATTGAAATCTAGTTAGAGGTGAAGAATATTTTTTCTTCCAATTGATTCATGAGGAAATATTTTTAGTCGAATTAGGTAATTCAAAATTTTTCTATTTACAGGAAAACTTGACTGAAAACTGCACAATTTCTTACGTTACCATTGGTCTTCTAGGCTCATACAACAGGAGTGAACTGTGAAAAGTGTCGTGATGGATGGTATAGACCAGCTGGTGTGAGCTCAACGGATGCCAATCCATGCCGTGCATGTCGATGTCATCCAGTTGGTTCAGTTGGAACAACATGTGCTTCTAACTGGGATTCTAGTGGAGTAAGGAAATTTGAATTGATATAAGCATGCTCCAGCATCAACTGCTAAAAACTGTGTTCACCACTTCTGATTTAAATGGAGTCATGTAAATTAATTTCTGTGAAACACATTCAGTAGCATCTACCTAATTCCTCTATAACTCCTTTGCCATTGTTGAAGGAGAAAAATAAATAAATCACCCAGAAAAAATTGACTGATAGAAAATGGTACTGAGACAATCAGGTCACAAAACTGTGTGAGAAATATTCTGGGTGAATAGTTGTCTTTATTGTTGACATAAGGGATAAACGATTTATGTACTAAATGAGGCAACCCTCCACTCTCATTTAAACTTGTACATATTGATTCTCGGTTAAATGTTTTTGGGAAATATATGTCTTTAGGCTTACTTGCCTTGAACCAATCAACTTTGTTCTTTTTGTGAAATGCAGCATCCTCCTGGTACATGCACATGCCGACCTGGCTTCACTGGTCCGAGGTGCGATCGGTGTGCGGCTGGTCACATGCACTTCCCTGACTGCGAGCCGTGTGCCTGTGACCCTGCTGGAGCTGTGGGCAATGACCCCTGCCCTCCCAGAGACCCTCAGAGGGGCAGTGGGGGAGGTCGAGGGAGATGGGGATCGTCAAGGTCATGGGGGAGAGAAGAGGATCCAGAAGCGATACAGTGCACTTGCAAGGTAGATTCCACCGTTTACATGAAATGGATTTATTTATCACTCAGAAAGAAGTGATGCACACTTTATTTCAGAGAAAATAACCCTTTAACTGCCTCTGTATCTCAGGTAGCATGTGCTAAGAAAGCCAATGTTATTTTTTCGTTCAAATATTTTAAGAATATTTATATTGTCTACTATAATGCTTATAATATTTCAAAGATTAGGTATAAATTTGGGAATTTAATGGTGAAAATAATGCATGTAGATATTGAAGGTATAGTGAAAATGACAAATTTATTTGTATGAAAATGCTGGCCAATAAATCAACTGCTAGCAGTTTTCACACAACAGCACAAATCAGCCTACTGTCTGGTAAAGGGTTCAAACTGCATAAATCATTTTATCTTAAGAATTGTTCTTAATAATATATACTTCATGTTCTGAATGTTCAAAGATATTTCTGTGTAGAAAAGCTGATAAGTTTTCAAGTGTGTGAAATCCACTCTGATAATATCATTTGGCTGGATTGGGATTCGAACCCATGTCTCCCAAATTAGCTCACAGTGATTTCATCAATTAAGCTCTACAGGTGACATCATTCACTGTTGAATACAATGCAGGCTTTTTTTTATGTGGAGACCATTCTCCCAGGCCCACAACTTGGGCCGACAAGCCAGACTGAAGGTTGGACTTGCCTTACGTTATTTTTATTATTATACAGATGTATAAGTTTTGGGGATTTCTTCTCCATTTAACTCCCCTTAAAAATAATTATGTGGTTTTCACAGTTTGGTTATTAATTTTATGTGAATAAATGATTTAATATAAAAAATGCACAATATTGATAAGCAATACTCCATACAAAGCCAATAAGCAATTTAACAGCATCAGGCTGTATAGGAACTGGATGTTATCACGAAGTACTATGTGTACAATGGAGCTCATATATTTCAATGTGGTTTCAATCCTATGGACTGCTGCAATACACGCAAATGGATCGTGGCATTTTATGCCAGGCACCTCTATATTCTTTACTCTATGTATGCTGAAAGTAACGATTCAAATTTTCCTTCATATATGGATCATTATGGAGTCTTATCCGGGCACCAAAAATACCATAAGAAATTTTATAGTGTTAACATTGAAAAAATTATAACATTGATTACATTTTTACTTTTATTCATGTATTAATTTTGATTAGTTAAATTATTTATTATTATTGCATAATTCAAGTGATAATACATGTTTAAATGTTCATGTAAAAAATTTAAGATGTTTTTTTCAAAGTTGCTCATTTCTATCTTAACAAGTTCAACTCTTTGAATGTTTTAGGCAAATGTTGAAGGGGATCGATGTGATAAGTGCCGCAAAGGATTCTTCGCTCTGCAGGAGTCAAATCCATTGGGTTGTACCCCATGCTATTGCTCTGGACTATCACCTGAATGTCAGGAAGATGACAGTCTTAAGTTAACAGCGGTAAGATATTTTTAAAGATGCTTGTCCACTTCTTAAGTGTATTGCATTTGAGCTTTATTTAAAAGGCATATTTTTTATTGTAATGATGATTATTATTGATGTAAGTTACAAAGTATTTATTCTGTGTTCTTCTTCTTTATCAATTGCTTTTTCTGTTTGTTTTATACTGTGTCAGCATTGCCTTCCATTATTCTTCCTCTCCACTGCGAGAGTCAATGTCCATTGTTTCTCTCCCAGATCTTCCGCCACCTTGTCCTTTAATTGAGCTTTCTTCCTCTTCCTAACCACCTCCAAGTATCCCACTCTTTTGCCAGCATACTCATCACTCTCCACTCCATATGCCTAAACCAACAAAACCTATGTTCTTGTATCTTTTTCCTAGTTGGGGCCCAACATGATCTGCTTTTTTCATACACTTTTAGGTCCTTCCTCGTGATGCCTCTTATCCACCCCAATATCTTAATTTCAAATACCGTCATTCCGTCTTAAGTCGGACAGGGGGTGTGGAGTCGGACACTGAGTAGAGCTGTCATAAAAATTTTGTGAAATTCTTACAGTTTGTGTCATGTAAACCTCGTGGCATACAATGTATGCTACGCAATACTATGCAACGGGTTTACATGGCACGAACTGTAACAATTTTGCAATATTTTTATGACAGCTCTGCTCAGTGTCCAACTCCACACCCCCTGTCGGACTTAAGATGGAATGACGGTGCCTACATCTTCCTTTCCTGAGCATTTATTATGGGTCACTCTTTCCTCATCCAGTCCTTTCCTTTTCATGATCAGCCCAAGATAGTTGAACTTCCATACCAATGATAATTTTAAATAGATTCCTGGAGTTTGACTAGCTTTTTTCCCGCATAACTTAATAAGTTTTGTTTAAGGAAGTATTGTTTCATTCTTCCATAAAAACTGACCCTTTCCTTTATTTATAGTGGCTAATTTTCTGGCTTCCCATCCTGGGGGCCTAGGTTCAAATTCCACCAGCGATTGAGATTTTTAAGTGGAATTTTGATCCATACTAGTGTCTTGTGGTGGGCACTTCAAGTATAGTAATATGTCCGTCAAATGGGATATTAAGCTTTGGTGCCTTTCATTAAGAGTGGGCTAATGCTGATGCTGGCTATCTATCCACCTTCCTTCTATACCTCTTACAATGATTTCCTTAGTAATCTACCCAGCTATCCTTGATGGCACTAAGTACCTCACCTATCAGTCACCTCCCCAAATACCCAACCAATCGTAATGTACTTCAGAAATATGTGCACTAGCATTAAATCATTTCAAATATGTATTTGCAAAAAGTAGGTCCTTTAGTGAAGCATGGTCATTCTTCTCCTCTCTAGACATCATCCCTCTCTGGATGGTTGGTGACGGATCTCCGTGGCCGAAGAGTGAGCATCCCAACCACCGTTTCAGCGGCCGATGAAGATCCAGATGAGATTCCCCTATCTTTTGATCCCCCTGGTGGTATTGCTCCAGACATTTTGCACGCTACTCTGACAAATCCAGATCCTATCCCTGATATGGATAAAGAAATTGATGAGAAAGACAGAAGACTATCGATTGCAAATGATGATATGGGAGGTCTGGATTCTTATTACTGGCAGGTATGGGAAATGTTTTCTGTTCTTATACCACTGAAAATTTGGTAAGAAGAGAAAACTGTGAGCAATTAAGTGTGATATTCATGAGCAACAAAAGTTAACCCATCAGCCGCAGTAGCATTCTCCCTTTGCTAGGGTTAGCAGGAAAAATGGCCTTGTAAATGTGACTGTAATCTTCTTCCCTCTTCTTGTCCTTCTCCTAAATTTTTGGCTCTACTCCTCCTACAGAGACTTGAATAGGCACACTTACCTATATTATTCCAGACTAGGATCATGCAGTCCAAGGTTATTAGGGAAGGGCTGGTGTTAATTGAACTAGATATATGTCCTCCCTGCTAACTAACTTTGACATTGTACATTATGGGTAAAATTTCAGGAATTTGTATACCTTTTGGTATCTAACTAGTCAAAAAACATCTGGAAAAGTAAATTTGGAGTACTTATTCAGTAAAAGTCTATATAATGTGATTAATTTCAAATCAATTGAATCTCCACCAGAGCTTAACATTGATAACTTTCCCCAGCCTGCAGGAATAGGTTGACCTGGATTATAAGGGCCCACACCTGCTACTCCCTTAACCCTTTAAATGCAGAGTTATTTTACCAACGGTATTCCTGTGGGTCTAATAACATATAAAGGGCATTGTTTATTACAGTGCATGACTCTTGCCATTAGTCTTCCACCCATGGAAAGTATTCATTTATATATCTTATTCATGACTCACACATATGAGTCTTCTTCACTGAAAGGGTTATTTGTGTTAGAAAGGGAGAATGCTCCCATTACTTTTCTCCTGCACAAAATGTTAGTGAGATATCTACTGATGGGTTAAAATGGTGGATGTCTTTGTATTATTTATTTAAACCTCAACATTCACATATAGCATCTCTTCTCCAAATCAAGTCATTTTACTTTACTTACTCACTGGTCTTCTGGTCACTGGTCTATTTACCCGTATGGAAATTTTTCTAGTCAGCAGTAGTCAGGCTGACGGAAATTTGCCGTTACTGACGTCAGCCTGACTTCATTCCGTCGTCAGCTGACGTCAGCCTGACTTCATTCTGTCATCAACTGACGTCAGCCTGACTCCATTCTGTCATCATCTGACGTCAGCCTGTCTAGATACTTCATACTAGGATATCAAAACAAAAATACACCAAATAATTACCCTAAGGACTTTATAATCTAACCTTCCCTTTACGTTGGACAGAGCTGAACTAACAATAAAATTACAGCAATATGTTGTGCTGCAATTACAGCTCTTCCGGGGGAAATAAATCCATGGGAAAAAGTAACACAATGAAATTATGACGTTTCGCACGTCGTAATATCCACCTTCAAATTTTGTGTGGATGAAAGCATTCCTTTGATTTATCGTCATTTTAATGATTACGTCAACCACACTGAAATCACGCTACCAGTACTCAAACCAAAAATATATATTCATGACTCAAAACACTCAACCACGCTACTTCGGAAGATTTGCAAGCAATCTCCCAAGCGGAAGTGACGGTGTCATGGAAGCTGCATTGCTGCTATTTTTAATTTTGGTTACAAAATGGTTTATTGAAGGAATATTTATCAAGGTGATCAATGAAATCCTAATTGTGAAATGATTTAGGACGCTTGCACTATTTCCAAATTTAATCCACGAACAATGTTTCATTTCTTTCCTATTTTTAAAATAAATTGTGGAGTTATTTGGCAACATTGCAAATTCATGTCGCTTCCGTCTCTTCACTTGCTTAAAAATTTTCAGAGAAATCTCTAAAAGGTGGTTAATGCTTATTACACATATTTGTTGCTTTATTAATTTATGGTGGCATTTATATTTGTGCTTTTGCACTGGAGAATGGGTTATAGTTTATGCAATCAGTTGAAAGGTTGAGGCAAGGATTTTACCCTGTGAGGAAAAAATGGTTGTGAGCGGGTAGGTCACTGAAATGATCATCAGGGCTTCGTGTATATATGAGAAAACCACAAATTTATATTCTAAAGACACTATTGAAGCAGGTGCTAAATCGGACTGCTTGTTTACACCGGAGTTCCTTTAACCTTGACACGCAACCGACACTGCCTGATGGCAGGCTCCCTTTGATTCTCACTGAGTACAGGCTGACTACCGCTGAGTATAGGCTGACACCCTTTGACCCTCGCTGATTACAGGCTAACTTGGGCTGACTCTCTTTGACTCGCGCTGAGCACAAACTGATGTCAGCGGACTACAAAATTTCCTGGCGGGTATCCTTCAGTCAAATGTATAATTGACAAAAGTCACTGGTTAATAGCTGGATAGCTAAAATGATAATTTAGAAAACTTAGAATATTAAACTATGCTATTTATTTCACCAGGCTCCTCCAGGTGATACTTTCCTTGGAGAAAAACTCTCAAGCTATGGGCAGAATTTGACAGTTGGTGTTTCATGGGTCACTGGCCGAGGAGATACTGGTGGTAGGCCGACCAATGGCCCTGATGCTATATTAGAGGTACATATTATATTTACGGGTATGTATGATGATAATATGAAAGAAGTGCTGGCCGATTTTGTGGAATAGTATTAATTTTTCTGATGGTAAAATTTGAACTCATTACTCACTATAACTGTGAATTTAAGGTATGTATTTACTTATGCATTACCATAGTAATTGTTAAAAACATAACAATATGTAGCACTATGAGAAACTTGAAGTTAGATGTCATTATGATATTTTTTGGAGAATAAAATGTTTATGGCATGTAAAAACTATACATGTCTTGCAATAAAAACATCTTATTAATAAAACAAACAATTTCCTAATTCGTTGCAGGGACATTTGTAAGAAAGGTCCCAGAAGGTCTTATTTAGTAGTTGGTTATAGATGAACAGAAGGTTGATGCCTTTGTTATTGAATATATTTTAAGGGTAGTCAACCTTTCCTTTCAATTGATAATGGATGCCTAAATAAGCCAATATTTAGAAAACATAATTCACTTGAAAAAAGTGGGAAACCGTGACCTGTGAAATTGTTCAGTAAACATTCACTTTTACTCTGCTATTCCTAAGAAATTCTCAGGAAAACTTGTTTATCATGGAGGGAAATATTTCTTCTATCATTTTGTGATTTAGTGCAACAAGTAGCATGTAAAATCAAACTGTTCACCCTATCACATAGAACATAATCACAAAACTAATCTTATCATGGATAATTTAAATCTTTAAATTAATGTTACTTTGGTATTTTAGCATCTAAAATATACTAGTGTAATTATGTTGCTGTATTTTAATATGCAAGGATATTTCTGATGTTAACAATATTGGACCCCAGAAATCCCAGTCAAATTGTATCCTTCTTGGTAATCAAAGGGCATATGAATTTGAGCCTCTATTTTATCTCTCTTTCTGCTTTACAATTACATACATGTTCATTTGCTATATATTTAACTTTGTTCATTAGGGTGGAGGATATACTATTGCATATGGAGAAACTGCTTATCGTGGTGTTAGTAATGCCACCATGGTGATCCCTCTCGCTGAGGATGCCGTGGGAAGTATGGGCCAAGACTGGTATCATGTGGCTCCAGGTGTGAATGACATAGCGAGAGCATCTCGCCGCAATGAGTACAGGACTAATGAGCCAGTGACAAGGGAACAGTTCATGAAAGTGTTGGGCAACCTGAGAAAAATGCTTGTGCGTGCCAAGTTTCATACCGACCAAATTGAAGGAAGGTGAGTCTGCGCTCTCATTCTTACACCTTTGCTTCTCCTCGAAAGGTTTTTAATGCTGCCAGAATGTTTTCATGTCATGATCAAAAATAAAGTAGTGAATATGCTGGTGCATGTTAGAACTTAGAGTAAATAAATTAATTCAAAATTATTGATGCATAACATTTTTGATACAACAATGCCATAGGATGTGGGAAAATGGGTACCTATCTCATAAAAAAATAAATATCACAATTAGTAATAAGCAAGAAGTTTGCCATCTGATTGACTTAGGGAACATGATACATATCACAAATGTAAGAATAGGGGAAAGTATCCTAAAATCACATAGTCTGGTAAAATGGCATACCTCGTGTTTCTTGTTACTGCCGTAAGAGGCAGCACTTTATGGCACAAGGTTATGTTCTTGTGTTGGCGACACTGTTGCACCAGAAATGGCAAGGCCGTTTGCTTAGACGCTTATGTTTATTTACGTTTTTAGAAGTTGTGACAATTGTTCTTCTGTGGCATACTACGCCTGGATCATTTGATTTATAATATTTTTTACGCAGAAGGTCAGTAAACACTTCCTTTGCAAACATATTAAGCATATTTCTGGGTATGTAGGATCACGTATATATATGAGTAGTGTTCTTGCACACAATGCTGTAACTGCGGGTAAAATGACATACCATGAATGGGGGTAAAATGACATAGGTATGTCAATTTACCCACAACCACAGTTTATGCTTCCTGTCTTTCCATTCGTTTCTTTTCACTTCCTTTATATTAGGTCACACTGTCTGTCTGCTTGTCTGTGTACGTACAAATCCATTTCCCCTCATCCAATCGATCTGAAATTTGGTCCATAGACTCCTTGTGACCAACGATCAATTTTAACAAACCCACATACACCCATATAAATACACACTGACTTAATTATATTAAAATGTATTTGTATGAAAATGAAAGAGCAATTAGCACCCGTTGTCTGCCTATCCTTGCACGCAACCAGTAGCCCAGGGATAAGGTAGTGGACTGTGGAGCGGAAGGCGTGGAGTTCGATTCCCTGCTAGGGAAATTATTTTTCTTCTTTTTTTCATAGGCATTTTCTCTCAAATCTTTAAAAATAAAGGTTACAATTAAAAAAATGTACCCACAGCAGAATTTTTCCCTTAGGGTATGTCATTTTGGATACTTTCCCCTACATATGTGATATTCACATAGTTTTGATCTATAGGTACTTTTCTTCATGAAATACACATTTTTTCTCTAGTTTAAAATTTTCTCATGTGAAATCGTTGAGTGCAAGACACTACAGTCATTTCTCTTATAGAACATAGTAACTTACTTAAAGATTAGTCAAATACATAAACACAGTAAAAGTACAAAATTTCTTTCAATTTGCACAGGGACCCTAAATGTTTGATTGATTACCTGTGAAATCATTGACACTTGAATAGAAGTTATTTTGGAGAAATGATTTTTATACATCATTGTATTTTTTTGAAATGCTAGAAAATCTTTTTTATAAGTTTACTGGAAAGCTTTTTTAATTTTTTTTGCCCATATAAGTTGGACTCTTTTCATTATTGGTTGTTGCATATGGTAAGGATAATTAGGTCCTGCTAATATGTACGTTGAGTTATGATGATGACTGAATTGATAATGACCTAAACTTTTAAGTGTCTGCATATGAAATGATTACCTACATAGATGTATTATCACTTTCAAAAGAAAAGCCAGAAGTCAGGCTCTGCCACTTCCAACGTTTTAGCTCTCACCTCTGCAAATAGTCTGTCACTCTATGCTCCAAAATTCAAGGCTCATCCTGTAAAAAAGATAACAGCACATTATTTCCACAGTTCTTTTCAATCTCAGGAATGGAGAAAGTAGTGCCAGATGGGGAAGAATTGGTTTTCATACTAGATAACCACCCATTCATGTAGTGGTTTGCACAAAACCAGTATTTTTTTTAGAAAAATCTAAGGATTGTTGCATTACCTTGCCCATCAAACTCCTCTAACCTTAACCTGGTAAAAAATGATTGAATGATTGGGTGAAACAGGGTTATTATACGTCAGGGAAAAGTCAGGGAATCTTGTCCATGGGGTCAGGGAAAATGTATGCCATGTCACGTAATTCAGAAGAACTGCGGCGCTGTTGGCTGGCTGAGCTGGCCTGGGTTTGCCTGGCGCCGAACTAGTCCGTCTTTCTGCCGTGCTGAGGAGCATTGCTAGCATTTTTTTTTTAATCATTGGTGGCCAAGATTTTAGAAAAGTCTCCAATTCAGGACAAGATTTTCAAGGCTATCACGTTTTGTGATCCAGAGTTGATAGTTAAATCCGAATATGCAGCTCTTGCTCGCTTCCGGAACTGCCTTTCATTGCTGCAGCTAAGGCAGTGGTTCTCTGCTTTAGAGTTTGACTCACTATATGGTGAGTTCAAGACTTAAATTAACAAACCTGATGTCTCTTTGTGCTTGAAAAAATATGACCGAGACCACACCCATCTTAATCACTTTTGAAGGCGCATTTTAATGTCGCAGAAGTGCTCTGGATTAATGGTAGATTTGATCCACATGATTTTAATATTGAGCCATGTAAATGCCTTTGTGGAGAGGGGATTTTCCATAAACAAAGAAGTAATTATCGAAAACCAACTCCCACAGACAATGGTCATGCAAAGGCAGGTGTACGACGCCGTGAATTTGGCCGTCGGAATTCTTAATGTGGAAATTAGTGACAAAATGAAATTCTGACGCAGGCTGTCGTCATTTGAAGACAAACAATGTGGTGGAACACTGGAAGCCATCCAACATTACTTCATAGTGTCAAAATGATTTCAAGAGTGCGACATGCACGCGCAGAGTATGAAGAGGGGCGAAGGGAGAGAGCGAAAGAAGACAAGGAAAAGATACAGAAGAGAAAAGATGAAAGAATGATTGGAGAAGAAGTTAAAAGAGTTAAGAGCCAAGAAAACCAAACTTTTGCTAGAAAACCAATTGAAGTGCGACGCTATCGACAAAAGGCTGAGAGTACTATGTGGCAGTGTGTAGTATTTCTGTGATGTTGTGGTTAGGTATGTTTTACGTTCACATCCCTGAATGTAGGCTTTTTGTTTGATGTGTCAATTTAAATTTGACAACATATTTTAACTTTCATTTGACTCTAATTAAGTTTACAAGTTCCTGTTTTATTGACTGTCATTAAGTTTATAAAGTTACTGTTTTTTATGTGTTCATTGTAAATAGTTTTTGTTTGATGTGTCAATTTAAGTTTGACACCATATTTTGACTTTTATGTCACTGTAATTAAGTTTTCAAGTTCCTGTTTTTTCTTTGTGTTCATTGTAAAGAAATAAGTTTTAAAAAGAATTTAAATATATTTTTTTAAAGAATTTAATATTTTATTGACTCTTACTCTTAAAAAATGTCATGTAATGATCGAATGTAGAGTGTGAAAAAGTCAGGGGAAATGAAGATTTTTGTAAGGAAAAGTCAGGGAATTTGAATTCGGGAATCTTGTAGCAACCCTGTGAAAGAATGGGAATTCTAACGTGAGCGGAATATGGAAGTCCTGGAATTCTGTGTCAGGGACATTTAGTGCTCCATCACAAACAGGCCCCCCTTCTACAGAATTTAAGAAAATAAATGTGGTCAATGTCTTTTAGTGCCCCATGTATAGAATATGATGTTTCAATGAGATCAGGATAAGGGCTTTTACAAGGCTTAAATAAGACTTTTTTGGTCTGTGATGTGTGAATATTTGAAACCACATGTATCCACATTAACTTAATGCCTGTTTTCCTCTAGACTCTGGGAGCCATCCATCCAGCTTGGGTCATCAGCAGTTAGCACTGGACCTCCGGCTCATAGAATTGAAGTTTGCATATGCCCTCCAGGCTATGAGGGGGCTTCCTGCCAGCACTGTGGCTATGGATATGCTAGGGTTCCTGGAAGATACAGCGTAGAATGCAGACGCTGTGACTGCCATGGCCATTCTCCAACCTGTGATCCTGTCAAGGGATACTGCATGGTATGCACTTTCTGCACCATAATATGCTAATTTTTTATTTTCATTCTATGAATAGGGTACATCAGGTACATAGCCAGGGGGGCTTGGGGGGCTTCAGTCCCTGACATTTTTTATCATGTAACTTTTTAAAATTACTGTGTACTTTTTAAAGGCAGTTATTAATGTATTGATTTGATGCATATACATGTGAATTATATGAGTGCATAAAATAATTGCTGTCATGCAACTTTTCTAATGTTAGGAATGAATATTTTTCATATTCCCTATTACTTAATCACTACCTTACCAATGGTACTTAAAGATGCCTCTTATTAAATGGCCCATCTGGATACCTGGTAGCTTTAGACACCATTAAATGTTTCATAAAGCTTGACATTTATGAAAACTCCAGCCAAGTACACACTAAATTGGTTTAACACTTTAAGTCCAAAACCTGAGGAAATAGGTACCCATTTTAAGAACTATGGAGGCATCCCAAGTCCTAGAAATTCTCTTGCTTTCATTTTGTTTTGAGGCTAATGTTTTTGTTAGCTTTGGTTTTGGTAATCATGACAGTCATTTTTTTCTGCTCTGTTTTTTACTTCGTCATCATTCCTGGAGCAGTCTCATAGTAACTTTTTGGTGGGGAACAACTGTAGTGATAATGAACTTTTTAGAAGAACAAAATAACTATGACAATTTCTGGGCTGAGGAAAAACTGTATGTGAAAGGGATTAATTGAGATTCTTAAATACTCTTTAGTAAATGTTACTATTCTTTTGATTATTATGATTTTCAATAAAAAGCATGTCATATGTGTGAGGATGACTACTTCGACAGAACTCCTTGCAGTAGGGTTGACTGAGTGAGACTGCAAACTACTTGCTTGGTAAACGGCTTTTATTTCACACACAGATTCAAGCATTACATCTGCATGTAAGAGCACGCGATGAACAACTACAAAAAATGAAAAACGATAATGCCGCGCTGAGCTCTATCTTGACTTGTTGCAATAAGAGGGAGGAATACGAAAGTTGATCAATCCTGATTGGGTCATTCTTGATCAGGACTTTCTACAATATTTATGTAGTAGGATTTACCCTTATAGAAAGTGAATGTTGCACACTATTTTGTGTACTGACTTCCCCTGTGAATATGCAGTTCATATCATTTTGAATATAGTCTTTGTTTCATTTTCATAATATGTACATACATATCTCTATTTTTCAGCGCTGTGATCACAATACATATGGGGAACGCTGTGAAAATTGCGCACAGGGATTCTTTGGTGATGCTCGCATCGGAACCCCCAGTGACTGCATGCCCTGCCGATGTCCTCTTGATGTATCGTCGAATAATTTCAGCCCGACGTGTGAAAGAAGAGAGGGTGCCCCCGGAGGATATGCCTGTAATCGATGTCCTCCAACTCATGCTGGAGCACACTGTGAACAGTAAGCAAATAATATTTCAATAATGAATGAATGTGTGAAATTCACAGAGAAAAAAATCATTTATATGGACTTTGATTCAAAGCCCAATCATCCAAATTTTCCCTGGGTGCCTTCACAAACAAAGTTACCCCGACTTCATCTTCCATTACTGCTGTTATTAGAAATAGCGAATCTTTGAGTGGAACGGTTTATTACTGAACTATCACTAGGATGCAATTCGATTCCGTTACATAAAAGCACTACGGCCAGGTGCATTACGTGCTCAGGCAACTCATAGCAGTCATTTGAATCTCACTCACTGTAATTATGACTTTCATAGAATCCTTAAATGAATGGTAATTGATTTTTAAATGAAGTACTGAGCACACAAAGTTAAAGGTACTTTTGGTACTGTGTACTTCAATACAAATGGGTGTTCACCAAGGATGAATTCTTAGCATTGTTACGTGAATAGGAGTCACCCACTCATAAGATATGCAGGTAATGGCCTGCCACGTTGGGAACACTGGTTCCTGCTCAGTCATTGAAGTTTAGCATTGCTGGGCTTGGTTCAAATTCAAAAGGGTTATCCTCCTATTCAGTCCATACACTGTTGCCCCTTTGTGCAAGAAGTGGCAGTAAGTGAAAAATGACCTTAGCCATCAAACCACGTTAAACTGAAGTACAGTCACTGAGAAGGTATGTGAATGTGCTAAATTCACATTGAAAAAATTGTTTAAATGGACTGGGATTCAAGCACCTAGATTATAATCTCCTAGTTCAGTTTATTTGAATAGGTTTTCACTGTGTCTAGGACTTCATAAAAATTCTTATTGTGTTTGTATCGGTTAGCATGGTAAAACTCAGATCTTTTGTAATTTATTTGAGATAAAGGAAATGCCTGTTATTCTTCTCAGTACATATTTCATTAATATTTTCCCGTTAGATTAGTGGTTGGAAACCATCATTTAAAATTTTGGCCCGTGAGGCTCATTGTCTTTTGTGTTACTGCATTGTATTGTGTTTTGATTTTTAAAAATAATAAAAATATAATAAATCCAATACTATATCACTTACTTGGTTGATTATTTGAGGAGGTGACCAAAAACTGTAGTAATTTGCCCTATTAAAGATAGGTGGGTTGGTAGGTAAGGAAAGGATTACATACTTGGGAATGAAGGGAAGATGCTGTGGCAACAGGAATTGGCATTAGCACACTAGTAATAGTCGACCCTTAGGGATCCACATCCCATCTGATGGATGGAGTATGTACCTACTGTACTTGGAGTCCTCTCCATATAGCACTCAAGGTTTTGGTGTGATGGCTAGAGCACTGGCTTCCTATCCTGAGAGCTCTGGTTCAAATCCCAGCAGTGGAGGAGATTATTTATTTAAATTCTTTTGTATGCTTGGATGCCTTGTTGAGGTGCCTTCAAGTACAGTACTCCATCTGTCAGATGGGACGTTAAATTGTGGTCCCCTTGGTGCCTTTTGTCAAGAGCAGGCTAATGCTGATGTGTCTAGCCACCACACCACCCTGATTACTGTATTTTACTTTACTAGTGTAGTCACTTCTTCAGTGTCTGATTGCTACCCATAATAGAGTGGATTCACTGTGCCATCAGTAAGCAGTAATTGAGAGTGACTAGGGATGTGGTTTAATATATTTTGTTCATGATAAAGTAATAACATGTGTGTACTTAGTTGATCAATTATATGGCTTAATGTAATGTTTCTGATATTCACCATTGTTACTCTTTCTACAAATGAAAAATATGTATGTATTATTCTTCAGGTGCGCCCCTGGACATTATGGTAACCCAATGGAAATAGGGTCGGTGTGTCGACCTTGTAATTGTGGTCATGGAACTCTTCCTGGTGGAATTATGAGCTTTGGAGGTCGGCAGATGCCCATTCGTTGTGACTCCAGGACGGGACGGTGTTTGGAATGCAGAGGCAATACCGAGGGCTGGAATTGTGAGAGGTGCAAACAGAATCATTATGGGGATCCTGCACAGGCTGACTGTAGACGTGAGTGGATCACTATTTTTGGATCAAGGCTTTTTATTGATTTGACTTCAGTGAATCCAAATTGAATCTATTATACATGTATGGAAAAAAAATATAGTGAATCTGTATATTTGGACTTTGATGTGAGTTTTCTGATAGAGATTTTGTGATATCTTACCTTTTTTTGATACTTAGAATGCCAGGGAAAGCCTTGAGAAAAGTGCCAGGAGCAATATCACAGTCCTTCTGTTGTCTCATTGTTCGATTCTTCTAGTTTAAGTTAATTTTAAGTGTAGTAAAGTTTTGAACTTGATAATTTTGGGATTATGGGCAATGTGTACTCAAGTGCCATTTAACAAAAATCAGTGAACTAAAATTATTAGCGCTAGAAGGCTACAGAAGGAGTGTGGTAGCATTCCCAGCACTTTTTACAAGAGATATGACAAGCGTGTTTATGCTCCCAGCACTCTAACGGTTCATTCAGAAATCCAATTTTTGAGTAAGGTTTTATCTTATTGAAAAGAAGAGACAAGTATAGCCTGTCATTTAATATAGGTATGTACAGCAAAATATTGTAGTATTTTGATGATTCACATTCAATTAAGGAACTTAATAAATCTTTACTCTGATTTTTTTTTGACACTCGCCATTGGTTGAGCTCATTGTGTGATCATCATGGTCAATAACAGTATCAATACCAAATAAGTCTGTGTGAAAATTTAATAAGTTACTGTATACATGGTGGAAATAACAGATATTCACAAAGGGACACCTGGTACTCTTTCATTCTTACTTTTTAGTAATTTTTATATGTATTTCGTGTTTGGTGGAGCATATTGGTACATATTTTTTTAAAAATTGACGAACCATTCATTATTTCATTTCAATTTTTTCCCACATGGTATATTTATGTGATCCTGAGCTCTTTATAACTTTGTCGTAATTTTTGTACAAATTGGGAGAGGACATGCTGTCTGCTTGTCCTGTCATACCTCTCTGAAAATTGTTTCATAAATTGCATATACTATGTACAAATGTATTTCTCTCACAACTATTCATTTTACTATTGAGTTAGCTGCTTGAGTTCCAATAAGATACATATGTAGAATGATTGAAACTCAAATAAAACAGTATATTTAGGTTGTCAAAAATAAATTCTTTATGGTATTATTTGCTCGTATTTTAAAAATTTTGAACAAATGATTCATTTTATTTATTTTTGCAGCCTGTTCCTGTGACAGTGCAGGAACTGGAGGTGTTTTAACTTGTGATGCTACTAATGGCCAATGCCGTTGCCTTGAGGGATTTGCAGGAAGAGCTTGTGACAGGTGCAAGGTAAGGAGAATAATTAATTTGTTTATAATTTTTTAAATTCTATATGCATACTATTTATTCTCAAAGCATGGTCTGGATTTATTTTTTAGACTGGTACTGTTCAAGTCCTCATTAGTAGGGCAAAGACAGATGTCTGATTGAGTTTCGAAGGAAGTAAAGCACCATAATGTTGTTGTTTACATCTAATTTATTTTTATGTGGTAATGGATTGTTTTAATTGAGCATTTTCAGCTCCAAAGATCAGCTTAATATGTACGGTAAATCATGAAAGTTGAATGGTAGTCGATCCTGAAATCCATATGTTTGGCTTAACCCTTCCATACAGTTTAACGAATGTCATGCGAGATCTCCAGTAGTTCACTACTCACAGTTCTCCATGTGCTTTATGTTGCCTGGAAGCCTAAAATGTAAGTTTTAAAAATGTTTACACTAAGAATAGGGCCTCTGTAAGCATGACCTCACTCATGGACTGTCTTTTAGTTTAAATGAATGAAAAAACACGTGCATAGATGGTGGACATGAGATGAGGGAAGTCTTGGCTCAACAGAGAGAAGTTAATCATCACAGAAGAAGCCTAGTGACTCCAGCAGTTACATTACATTTAAAAGGGTATATTTCACTCTCTGGAGAAGCATGCTGGTCCACAAAAGAAAGTCCATGCTCTGTGAAAGGCACAAATCTTCTTGTCCTCGTGGGTGCTAATGTATCTTAGACTAGCCATGGTTCAACTAACTCTCTCCAAATTATTTCCAGCACTGCATGCAATGTATGATCCTATAGTCATTTGGTACCCAAACTGTGTTCCACCGAGCCCAAGGGTTCCACAGAGACGTTGGAAAATTTTCTGCAAAATATCTTAAAATCAATGAATTCCAAAAAGAATAAAATATAAAAACAAGGGATAGTTGAGAGTCAAAATATTAAGATCCTTAACCCTTTAACTGCTTCCATCGTCTATTGGTGATTTAAAGTATGATTTTACTCTCAGACACTGTGGGTGCTGTAACTTTTTTCATCTTTTAGTAAAAAAAAGTCCATCAATTCGTATTTTAAAATAAAATTAGAAAACAATTACTCATCATTAAAATTCTAAACAATTTTTCCCTTGGATAAAAAGTGACAAATAATAAATTTGTGCAAAAATTAAAAAAAAAATTGCACCTGGGGAGAAATATATTTCAGATTATTTGCACGGTTAATGGGTTAAAAACTTACCTACAGCTAGTACATTTATTTACACCAACCAAGATTCACCCAATTTTGGAGCTGGAACAATCTTGATATTAGAATGCTATGTCCCCAGGCCACAACACCATATTTCAACCTGCTAAAAATAGTTTCGTACAATATAGAGAGTCTAATTTTTCCATTTGTAATTGGTAGAATGGCCTCCCTGCTACATAGCTGGCTATCCGGCCATGAGCCCTTGCAGTAGTTTACAAAGGTAGTATGTACGTTGGTGTAAATTGACTGTAGTGATGGGTCGAATCCAAAATCTATTGAATCCGAATCCCGAATCAGAATCTCATTTTTTTAATTGAATCTCAGATCTCGAATCCGAATCCTGCTTTCACCAAACTATGAGTCCCAGTTTCTTTTTAGAGACGCCATCGCGGGAGTATAATATTACCACGAAAGACAAACATCGCGACTTTATCAACGGAATTTTTATGTGAAAAATAATACCTATTATCGCTAGTAGGCGATTCAAAGCAAATAGCCTTAAACGAATACTCGTGGCCCGACTGGTTTCGATTCTCGCTATTATTAGCACAAAGAATAATAAAATGTTAGCTCTTAATATTCGTAAATATTAATGATAGGGCGATTTGAATACACATATGAATTTAACGCAAAATGGCGCGACGCAGTTTAAAAATGTGATTTCAATTCGATATGAAGGTCGGATTTCAAATGTATTGATGTGATAAGGAGACCACAACCTCGCTCTCCTTTTAACATGTGGTCGCATAAACATCAATTTTCGTCTTTCAGAGCAGTTTAACTTCGCCCATTTTTTATTTAATACATGTTTAAAACCAAATAACTACTTCATTAATGCATAGTAAGGACCGCGCTTAATTTTACTGAACAGTCATGACGTAGGACTCCGCTTAAAATGTATGGCCTTAAAATTTACGGCGCGAAAACTCCGCACGACGGAACAACAAAAACAGTTACGTGAAAATGTCGTTACTGCTGCGGCGTAAAAAAATCTATATTTCACGAGGCGTTCTACGTACGTTATTATTGTATTTTTCTGCAGCTCAAAACTTCGTTTATCAAAGACAAAAGTAAAATGCTCGGCCTTTCCGTCGAACACAAAATAAAAACGGCAAGCATAATAGTCTGCGGCGCGCGCGTCGGCTTTGAAAATGACACATTGGAGGTTATGAGGGCGGTGTACGCATGCGCCGAATTTCAAATGAAACTTTCCGTGATTAATACCCATAAAATGTCCGCCACGTATGCCACCCGCACAACCGGGGTTCGAATCTTTTTTGGAAGGATTCTATCGAATCTCGAATCTATGGATTCGATAAGATTCGATCGAATCCTGACCACATCACTAATCAACAGTTTTCTTTCCAACTCTAATGGTCTGGTGGGTAATTGTATCACTGCTTGTTCTTTCCCAACAGGAAGGGAGAGGTGGAGTGAATTTAGGCTGCCCTCCGTGTGACTGTGATCCTCAGGGAACCATGCCGGCCTTCGATGGACGCACGCAATGTGATGCACGAACAGGACAGTGTCCATGCAAGGCTGGAGCAACTGGAAGGCGATGCGAATCGTGTCTTGCCAACTACTATCAGTCACCAAGTGGAGGCTGCACTGGTGAGTACCATTCTCAGTGTTTTTTGGTGAAGGTGACCATTTTTCAGGAGCAGTGTATCGGCAGATTTGTAGAGGACTGGGAGAATTTAAGAGGGCTATATTTATTCTGCAGTATTTCCCTCTTAATGGTAATTGTCCTAATTGCTCAAACAGAAGCCGACCCCAAAAATGTTGGAAGAACTGAGTAGATATTCTTAGACTAAGCTCTAGGAATGGTTTGTAATTTTAACTCGCGTACATATGATCCTTCAATAACAGAAAACATTGTAACTATAATTCAAACATTGTAAATAGAGGGTTAACCATCTATGGAAGTAATTCAATTAGTTTTTTTAACTCGAATTTATGGTGATGGCTTATGGTATGGGATTTCATCGAGGATTAATTTGAGAAAGAATTATATTCGAGCAAAGCAGTGCGAATGATCAACAGAATACCTTAAATAGAAGATGAAGTACCATGGTCCAAGGGAACTACCTCCTTGAGTATCATATTTAAATCAATAGATGTAATTTTCATCACTTTTTTACGTTTATTAATAAGTTATCTTGTAGTAAAATTGCCATAAAAATAATGGGAGTAGAATCACTCGCAAAGTTGTAGAGAGCAATATGGGGCAATATCATGCATATACTATATAATATATGAATATAGTTATATCATGCATAGTATGAGGCATTTATGTCTAAGTCATCATTTATCGATGCTATTATTAAAATTATTATTCGTTTGCTGTATAGTTTTATGGTTGACTTCGGATTGTTCTTAAGTATATTTGCCAATTAATGGGATTAAATGGAATAACTTTTTTTGTTATTTTCATCAGGAAACCAATTTTAAGGTAAGAAATACGTACAGATCTTCTCTTAAACTACGAGAGACGCGTAACCAAACCGCTACGATTTGCGCAAAACAAGAAAAGTTGTACTTGAGGAAATAGGGATGCGATCCTTTGATCAGGATAAATCGACTTTTTCACATCGTTTAAAAAAATTGTATCCCTCGTGAGAGTCTTTGAAATAGTTTTTACTTAAGACACGTATCGCTTATCTTCACTTCAAACCCAGAACGAAGGCAAATATTTAGATGTGGTTGAAGAGGAAAGGAAACTGGAGGGAGAAACCCGAAAATGGCTGCAAATAGGAATGGAGGACGTATTAGGGAAATGATAAACAGACCTGTCCATTGTCCAAATATTTATTTGGCGGAATACTATGGTTGTTGACATTCAATAAGAACGAGGATGGCACCATTCGTGGCATCCTTGGAAATTTATGAAGGAAACTCGGAAATTTATGAAGGAAACTTGGAAATTTATAAAGGAAAGGAGTTCATGACAGTCTGTGATGGAGTAAAGGATGTTGTAAATAAATTTTAGGTCAGTTTTAAGGCGGAGACATTGAAGATTGTAAATGGAGAGAGAAGACAGAATGACATTGGTGGATATATCGCCTTTAAGTAGCCCGATAGATGATAGTTTGAACCTGCTTTCTTCAGTGTATAGAAATTTCCATGAGAAAAATCGGATTTGGACGGGGATGAATCCACGGACCTTTGGCTTTCCGGGATTCCCGATTCTAATGACAATTTAGGACGATCCAAGGGAACTAGATTTTTCGCCCTTGCGTCAAATCTAGGGAAAAGTGGAGCTTCAAAGAAGCCAAAATCCGTGAAGTCGAATTCTATAAACATGCTAAACAGATGGAGGCAGATGAAACTTGGAAAAATCGGTACGTTTAGCGTGGTGAAAAGAAATCACTTGTTACTTGAGTTTTACCTTGAAAATTACTCTTTGACCTTGAAATTGATTGGTAATAATTAACAAGTGAAAGAGTAAAAAGTGATTTTTTTTCAACATGCTAAACGAAAAACAGCCCTTATGCCGTTCTTATACGATGATTTTCCATTCTGCCGCTCTGAACGACGGTGAAATAAGTGGAAGTTGCCGCGAGAATACATTGGCCTGGACCGGAAATTTACCCACGTTTTAGAATTTCGAATTAGGAAATTTGGGTAGAGAGATGGTCCACCAATAGCAAGTCCGTTGTTCCATTCCCGGTCGTATTTTTGTCTCGTGGAAATTTCAACGTATTTCATCTCTGCTCAGCACGGCAGAATGGAAAATTATAATTATGATAATTATCAGACGCTCTTCAACCTTTCTACGGCTGTGCGCCTCTGATAATAGGAGAAATATGTCACGGAGCGATTGACGGCTAAGACAAAAAATATCTAATGTTGGTAATATTGCATGACTTAAAATCGATGCTATACATTTTTTCTTACTGCTATATCTGCTACTGCTTCTTTTGTTAGATAGTAGTGGCTGCAGCGTGGCGGCAGGAAATGTCCGCATATCGGCACCGATCCGCTGACCACCGGTTCATGAGCATTTGTTTAAACCACAACACGATCGGTTAAGTTTAAAAATATGAGTGATTGGAGCTGATTGAAATTGCGTTTTCCCATCAAGGAGGCTCGCAGGGAGGGGAATGCATAAAAGCGCTGCACCCCGTGAAGCTACTGGAACTACTCTTTCCGGCGATATACACTCCGACCGCTGTTTAATGTTTCGGAGCCAAGATTCGTCGCCTGAAGAGGTGTGTGAGAAGGGCCATGTGACCGGGGCCTCTGAACATTAGATGCCCACCATCCGTTCATCTTCTCAAGTGTGGCAGCTTTGGAAATAGAACCGCGCCAGCGTTCCTCGGGTGAAAGGACTAGGATGGATGACTAGGGGGCTTCGGGACCGCGCGGATATCGGAATAGAGATAGATGATTCAATGGCTTGAGCGTGCGGGGGAACTCCTTTTTTTAAACTCTAGAGCAGATGAGGATGACACTAAGCGCACAGGGATTTGGAACTGCGCGGAGCCCGGATGAGTCAAAATATCCAACTCACTCGAGCGATTAATCTAGGGTGCCGACGTCAATAAATACGATGCGAAAGAATAGATTCAGGGATATATTCTCCTCTTCCCAAATTTCGAGATCAGACGCCACTTATTCGAACTGATAGGATTCCCTCATCCGCGCGTGGAACGTAGTGGAGTCAAGTGATACTCGTCGCTTTTCGTTACGTTGTGGTACCGAGTAGTCGCGCTATCCCTATCTCTATAGTTCTTAACTTCACGTTATGCGCATCTAATATGTGCTTTGATATCTTTACATGCAACAAGAGAAACAATGATGATAGTATTATTAAACTGATCAGGTTTCATTTAACCGAGTGTGGTTTCAACGGATGACATTAATTTACCTTGAAAATTACTGCTACCCCGTGAAACCATTACAGTCGGTTTAATAAACTTTAGTGTGGATTAAGAGGTATCATTGACAAGTTTGTATTTTATTACAGTGAAACAGTTATACACAGCTGAGCCTGAAACTCTTTGTTTAATCCTTACATGCGTTGAAACCTGTGAAACTATCTACTGCAGTGCTATCCATTTCGTACAATGTGCCACAAACAATGCACAAATACTGCGATAGCTTTAATTTAAAGTTGCATGATAGATTTACCTTCAGTCATTAGTTAAAAATCAGGTAAGATATACCTAAGGGACGTGAGATTTATGAATTTTATACGGAGTAATTGCAGTCCTAAATCCCTCCATGGATTTAGGCGAGCAAAGGGGATGTCATCCAATATGTAGAATAATATGAATTTCCACCGTATTTATCGTGCTCTAAACTTGTCCAATGCATGAATTCCGCGCAGTAAAGTTTACAGGGAGTTGATCGCTAATCTCCCGTATAATTACTCATTGGTCACCACATTTACAGGCGGTAACGCGACCATGCTAACATAATATTCACCGAAGACGGATATTTCTTACGTTCTTATCGTGAGATTCAACCTAAGATGGCCAGCTCGAGTGCCTTTAAGTACGATGCTAACGAAATAGTTTATTTTTTAAATTTATTTCCAAATTCGAGATCAAACGCCTCTTCTTTGAACCGATGGGATTCCATCATCCACACTTGGGACAGCTTTGGAAAAGTTGAGTCGCGTGATACTTATCCATTTCTTTAAGCTGTACGTTTACCATATTTCCGGGCGGTAACTATAATATCTGGCTATTCTTTATAATATGCCATGTAATTGCAGTATTCACAGAAGATAAATATTCCCTACGTTTTTATCGCATTCCCCACGTTCTTCTCACGAATGTCGAGTTGAAACGTATTTTTTTAGCTGACGGAATTCCCTTTTCCACTCTTGGAACATTTTTGGAAAATTGGAGAGAAGTTATTCGTTCATCGTTTCTCGTATTACTTTGTCGCCTCACTTCCAAGAAACTAATCTTATTTAATAAAGAAATAAAATATTTGCTTTATTGGCTCGTACGTATATTATGTCCTTCCAAACGGGTCGTCAGAAAGTGTCTTAAGTTACCATGTAAAGTGGCAAGTTACATTAGCTACTTAAAATTATTATATATTTTACCCGATTAATAAATTTGTGTTGCTACGTATCTACATTACGAAGAAAAACATACGAAAAAATATAGGTATGAGACAAAAGAATTTCCAAGTTTTTATTTTCACATACAGTCTATCTCATATCTTTTCTTGAGTTCTGTCGTTCCTTTTAATTGATGTAATTGCTTAAATATATAGTTTAAATTAGGTTATATGTTATGACATCTTATGAATTAACCGTATCCCCTTTTCTCTATTTCCTACGTTTGTATCGTGAGGTTTATCGGAAGATGATCGGTGCCGATGTGAAGAAATGCCATCGATGCGAAGGAATAGATTTAAGGATTTTCTATCCCCTTCCAAATTCCGAGATCAAACGACACTTCTTTCAACTGACAGGATTCCCCCTTACAAACGCTGAACGTAAATGGAGTTTTGAGGTCTAGCGGTACTCATCGTTTTTCGTAACATGTCGGTCGCCACACTAGATAGGGGCAGCTCGAATTTCCGGCAATAAGTCATAATATCCACGAAATAAACCTAATCCTATTTTCAAAGGTATCATGAGTTTTATGGTGTGCTCTGACGAAAATATCCCGGTGCGAAAGTCAGAAAAGCGATGGATACGAACAAAATATTAGATATTTTCCTCTCTCTTAAACTTCCAGATCAAATAGCGCTTCTTTTGAACTGACTGACTTCTCCCCTCTGCACGTGGGGCATAAATGTAGCGGTGGAGTTAAAAGATACTCATCGTCTTTCTAAGCATTATCCTCGCCAAATTTACTGAGATCAACACTCTTTCGGCCACATTTCGTGATCTCCTGTAAAAATATAACCTGGAGTCACCGATGTCACTTTCTCGAAAAAAAAATGTAGGCATTTGAACATTACAGAAAAATACCATTATAACCCATGTTTAACCCTTTCTCGATTTTTGATGGCGTGTCTTTTCAGAGTAATATTTGAACAATAGAATACTGCGGGAAGATAGGATTTCGTTGATGATAGCAACCTGAGATCTTATTTGAGTAACTATAACAAAGGAGAGTTTCTGGCGTAACTTGGTGGAAATACTAAATCTACATAATTGAAAGAGAAAACTCAAAAGTAAAATCACTCACTATTTTAATAAAGACAGACCATGGTTTCTACACATCTTGTCATTATCGAGGCAAAAACTTGTCATTATCAAGGTTTTTCCTCAAAAGATGAATATCGAGTGTGCGGAAGTCACCGTGAAAAGTCACATTTCTGGACCTGCGTTCGAACCCAGATCTCGTCAAAGTTATAGCCGACTACTTTCACCTAATAGGCTTTCATTGAAATTCACTGTGGAGGCAGAGAACGGCTAGGTAGCTTATACCGGTGAAAGCACTCGGGACCTAATTCAGGGAATCTTTGTTCGAATTCCAGTTCAGGCGAATGTTATTATGTTTTCGCTATGACTTTCGAACGTTCGCGAGTTTCTGTTAAGCACGAGACTGCTAATTTTCACCAGTTCATGTCCATAATTGTTATTCGATTTTTTTAAATCCACATACGTCGTCGTGGAAGATACTTCTTACGCAGATGTGAAGTCCGTTTTTCAATAGGTATGTATGTATGTACTATGTCGTTTTCGAGAAAATCGGTGGCTATAAAAGTGGCATTTGGGCATACGCCCTGGTAAATTCAGACTACAGATTATTTTCATACGGTATCTATAATAAAAGTATAATATTGAAGCGGAGGAGCATACCTCTTAAAGTTCATTTATATTTTGCTCCATCCTATTATTAATGATTTAGAGACAGTATCCAACTATTTATACTCTATTTCACTCACTTCACTACGAAAAGAGAACATGAAGGAGTAGATTGCGGCTGATATCTTGAAATAAATTAACAAATAAAACTCCCTCTTCTCGTTTAGTTCAAATTGAAAACGTTTGATCGATAAGGCACTTGGTGAAGGATTTTGTACCGTAATAGTGGATAAATACCATTTGGGTATGAATGAGTCAAATTGCTTTGAATTTGGCAAAGGAGACTGTCCCTGGCTTGATTTTGTGGCAGGGAACTTTCCTTATTGAGAGGAGAGGGAAAAAATTCGGCTATTCCACATAAAATATTTTATTTCGCGATGCAGGTTTCGCTGCTGTGCAGCATCTTCAGGTCCATGAAGAAGATGCTGCACCTGAAGATGTTGCACAGCAGCGAATCCTGGAACGTGAAATAAAATACTTAATGTGGAATAGCCGAATTTTTTTCTTCTCTTCTCAATCTGCTTTGAATTTGACATCAATTTAATTTTTACAGCGGAATCTTGTGTAATTAGACAGAGATTTTTCTCTATACACAAGATAGACTCCATTCGAATTTTAGTTAAAATTTGACCAGTTTTTAAAAAGAAACATAAGGTTAATATAGTAATAGGAATACCATAAACACTTCACTTTATGCTTCTGAGCTACTCGGTAATTAAGTAAATGTAGGTACATATTTGAGGCTTTAATTGATGTGTTTCTCGCTATATGCTGTAAACGCCGCCCTAATTGAAGTTTTATTACTATATAATAATAGAAATAATATTTTATTAAAATATTTTAGAAAATATCGGAACTACACTATGCGACATTTCTGACGTGATCTGTGAGAATGCCCCTATTTCTTAAATGATGGGAGCTTTCCATTCTCTCTAGTGTGTTAATCTCTTCGCAAAACAGCAGAAAATTTTCCTTCCATTCGTTTCATACTCTGTGTACTTCAACAACAGATCGGGAGCAGATTTTATGTGCGCTAACCAACAAAATAACGTCGATAATCGCATCTATGGTAGTTTTTTTTGTGTTGATTTTCTGTAAAGGCTTCAAGTATAGATTTTGTAAAGTTATTTATTACTTTGTGGTAAAAAACTTACGTTTTTAAATGCTTTTTTGAGCTAATTGGATAACTTCACCCAAAGCATTCGGCCGCGAAAGTTGTCCACACACAGGATGGTACCTATCGGTAGATTACCGAGCGATTCACCTGGGCACATCGTTCCATTCATTGTATTTCGTGTGCGCTGATGTGTTCCGATGTGCACTAACTTCTGCATCTTGAATCGAACCTCCTCCATATGTCTCTCTGAAGCGCACATCTGTGCCTTATCCGATGGATTTATTATTATTTTATTTATTTTATTTATATTTATTATTTTATTTGAGTATCTCGAAAAGTAGTGCCACAAGTGACTAATATTTTTTGTACTATGAGAAGGATGATCTCGTTGTGATTTGACCAATTTCATTGAATTTTGTGTGAAGAGATGTATTATTACTCAAACTACCTTGAAGAAGTGTGATTCACATGCAGTGTGCTCGATCTTCACGATGCGATGGTGTCATGCCCAATGAGAGGAAGGACATAATAAACCCCTTCCCGTTATTTGATTTTCATTTCGCAGCATCGTCATTCATTTCGAGAAGTCGTTACCGTCCACGGTTTCCGAAATAGATGGTGCTGTATATTTTCTCGCGGAAGTGGGTGAAAGAATTTTAGCGAGGCTCCCAGAGTCCATTAGTCGACATATAAAAGATCGAAGTGGATGGGGTTAACGATTCGGAATTCACTGACAGGGCTATCAAAATAGCAATATAATCCCAAATGTCTCTCTTTCTTTTGGGAGAGCTTCATGCAGCTTTACGATGTTTATTGCATTAATTACGCCCATTCTATGGATTGGAAGTGTTTTTGAACGGGAGAATATAGTAGACTCCTTTGCCTTGAAGAAATTGCGTGCGGTGATTTCATACAATCATGTTCTTCCGTTGGAAATGTGATCAATCCTTTCTTGTGGAAACACTTTTATTTGGTTATTCCTTGGTTTATTTTGCGTCTTGATGGCATTTGTAATACACAATGCATGGAACTCTTTAATAATTTATGTTTTACAGTATTTGGGGTTTAACATCAACTATTAATTTCTTTTTTACCTCGGTAACATGTTCCGTGCAATTTCTTTTTTGAAATTTCTCGATGAACTATTGGCCTGGCTTTTATTTCTACTTTTATAAGACGATGAACGGAAAATATTACGGTGATTACTTCAAACCGCGTTTACTATTTCAGCCGTTTATTTACTATTCATATATACCTTGTTTACTATTTCAGGGAGCATAGTGTTTTTTAGTTCCATTCTACTCATCCTTTAGCATTTTTGTTACTTCTTTACCCATTGTAATTGCAGGAGAGGCATTTGTCACTTCACTACCTAATGGGGATTTATTAAGTTTTCTCCAGCTAATTACGTGATGGATCGTTCCCTGTCCGTGATTTAATTTAAGCCGACCCTGTTACATATGTAGATGGAAGGTAACACAGTCTTTTGGAGCCACGTCTTGCTGAATATCTTTCCTACCATTAATAATGTTTAACTGTATCTCGCGATGAAAACGAATCTACTCGATTGACTTAATGTGTTATTACGCTCTACTTACGTTTTTATGCTCACCTTCGATATCACGAAAGCTTTGATATCTTGTGCTGAGGAAACAGCGTCAATTTCCGCGGAATATTGGCAGTATTTATCGATGAAGTGCGTCTCGGCTTATCATCCGAAAGATCGAATAGGCCGTAAATTAAAACTAGGGCTCATTTTATCGAGGCGAAGTCCTCTCTCCCCCAGGTATGGCTTGCGTTTACGGGTCTCTTCTCTTTTTTTTATCGTTGGCCCCTAGAATCTCAAAGAAGGAAAAAGAAAGGAGAGGCGAAAAGATTCAGCTCACCCGCTGTGCGCACGAGACGCTTAGAATGGGGTATATTTTTTAAGGGAAAAAAACGAAGATCGGTTCCCGTTTCGTGAGTTATGTTCCTCCGTCACCTTTATCAAATCGTAAAAATGAGCTCGTTCCCGACCCCATTAATGGTCCCTTTAGGTCTTGTCCCCTCCTTATCTCAGCCAATGCCCCCCCACCCCCTTCTCCGCTTCCTGAGTAAAATATTGGACCCCAATAGATTCTTTGTCTGCCCCGGGATCTTCGAATGCCTCCTCGTTTTTCTGTTACAAATGTGTGTTCGCACGGAGCACGCAAGTAGTAGTGGCGAGCTTCGAGCTGGATGAAACGAAACGGCATTGTGACGTAAAATACCGCCGATACCTATCGGTTACCGGTTACGTTGCCTAATTTGACTGTGGTAGAGTTGTTCACTGTTCTCCTTTTGTCATTAATCATTCGAGAGACATTTAAATAAAATCAAAAGTTTTTTTTTTGTTTTGCTTATACCTGTGCTTATACCTTAGGGTTAATGCGCATTTTTATTAATAAAATGCATTCCCGAAGTATTCATTTTGTTTTTCTACTCATTCACATATCCGTGATTGTCTTACAATCAACCCTATGAATATGCATAAAATTTTGCTTTTAGCTTTATTTTAAAAAAATGTTACCTTAATGGTATTTAAAACATTCAATTGGCTGCTAGGTTTTCGCCGCCCAGTTGTAGTATATCCGCCTCTGTAGGTGAATAATACTGCAACGCAAGACCCTAGCGGTCGCTTTTGGTACTCATGCCTTCGATACGATTATAATCGTCGATAAAACCTGAAACTCCTATTCTGTATGTAGTTAGTAGCGATGTTTGCCCAAGTGTTTGGACTCTAGTGAGGAGTTGCGGGCCAAATTTTGGTCTCAGAGCTCATGATAGTTATGTAGGTATGTAGATGACTCTGTATCAGAGAGACGCCACGATTTAAATCTTTACTGCGCCCACTAAGTTCTTTTGTCGAATCATCAACATTAGAATTGCAATGAAAGCAATACAGTGGCAATCATACGCTGAGACGAGCATGTGGAAACGGTCTGCGAGAGTAAAAACAGGCAATATTAATTTTACATGATTTCTTATAAGCAGATTTACATTGCATTGCATATACATTGGCTAATAAGGAATTTTAAAGTAATTATCATGAAATTAATCCAATTACCTTCGGATATATAAAGATGTATGGACCTAGTCGGTGATATTTCATAGGAATTTCCATAATTGGGTAACCCTCTCTTTGATTGCCGGTCTTCAGCATATTTTAAAAATAAATTACCGTTATATGCCCAGGCCATCAAAAGTTAAAACATCAATATTCTTGGTGATGGGTGACGTCCACTCATTGATCAAATTCATGCCAATGTAAGTGTTCGAACTGGATTACGGAAAAACTATATCACACGACACAAAAAGAAGCTGAGGGTCTTCTTGAAATGCATAAGTTATCTTCTGTTCACGTTTGGAAAATTAGGGTCTATAATTCTTTTAAATTAACATTTGATTTTATTATGGATGGGGTGTTGAGATTTTCATCCTTTCTTCATGTTGATGAATAGCTATGGATGTTGTTCGACGTGTGGATGATTTTTTTTTCAAAATTTTGGGATTTCGCACGCGCAAAAATTGGCTAAAAATATGGGCCATTGCGAATGGTCTAACTTAGAAACAACCATAATGTTTACATGAGTGGGCTGAGCAATTAACTTTAAATACTGCTCGTGTATCGATATTTTTACGTAAATTATAGTGATACCATGATGGAAAGAGAGCAATTGTATTCATCAAACGTATATTTTATTGGATTATTTTTTAATAAATACGTTTATCATTTTACGTAATTATGTTTATGCCTGTACTATTTTTAATCGTTTACCAATTGCATGTTTTTATACCGCATATAATATTGTAATCGGAGAGTATTATAGCAGCCTCATGATGCTAAACTAGACTTGTACAGATTCTTTGAATGTCTTTCATCTGGTCAACGGCTGCATTTCGACTCACGTCGTGGTGCTCGAGTCGATTTGTCGAAATGTCGGTTCTGTTGCAGTCTTCGACTCGGTGGGAGACGAAAGAAAAATATGTACTTCTCAATAACTGAGAAAACTCCTGATCTTGTTACTAAACTAGGCTTGATACTTACAGAGAAAATCTTCTTCCAAGAAACTCATATCCAGAAAGGTTTATATTGATGGTTGTTGGATTCGCTTTATGAATGTGCGATATTGAATTAGCTGGATGTCATTTATTTTTTTATTTAAGCAAAATAATCGTTATAATATGTGTTTTCCATTGTTTCATGGTAGAAATTGAGATGCATGCGGAAAGATCCGTATTTAATTAAAGTGGGCCCTCATATTTCTATCCGCAGCAGTGTCTCTCCCATGCTCATTGATTTAGGAAACTAACAGAAGTTCATTTGGGATTCTGCCTCTGAAGTTTCGCTGCACTTCCTATTCTTTAGTATGTTTGATGCATTACTCCGCGTTAATAACTCACCGGTGCCTCTAGAGGTATTGGCTTCGCGCTATCACTGACGTCTTTATCCGATGTTTTCCAGACAACCATCCACCTTGACTTAGATTTGGGTCTATGCAGGTCCGTAGACGTGGTTTATTTTAAAGTATTAGGGGAAGGGAAATATAAGAAACATGGTTGTATCTTAATAATCATATCAAATTCTGAAGTAAATTACTTATTTAATGATGGAATGTAGATACCTTCTGTTACCTTCTATCGGTTTTTAACCACCTAGCGTTAAGCATTTCCATCAGCATTGCTTGTATCAAATTGTATTTTTGATTGTTTCCGGAAATAATCTGAGTATTGGAGACAAAAATTTCTGTAAACAGTGTAAAAAATTAGTTAATCCTTTATTTGGCCTCGTTCCCTGTGGATTGCGTATTGAGTTTTGAGCTTTGCTCTAGACCGCATGTGACATGAATACTGCTGGCTCCCATTATTCCCATCTCACGATAAAGCCAGTCGATCGGACGGGTTTCATCAGTTTTATTTTTGCTTGTTTCTATGAAGAGCGCAAGAATGAAGACATATTTACATATTGCTATTGTATGCTAGCTACGGCCGAAATCAAGATGTCGTGCGCGGTCTGCTGAAACCGATCTGAAATCTGAAATAGAACGTATTGAATTTTCACGCTGTTGAAAGAAATACGTGATAGCGTCGTTCCGATCTTTGTAGAAATTATTTGTAATTATTGTTGAATTGTTTATATTGAAACGAGAAAAAAGTTGTTGACTCTATTATACTGATCGACATGCTTGCGAAGAAATTCAATGAAACTATTCCAACAGAAAAACGACTCACGGACCTAAAAATGAGAATGTTTTCGGAACAATTTTGCGAGATACACTGAAGAAACAGTTTTAAAAAATCTCACTGTAATTCGATGAAACATTTTTTAAATATTGAGATTATAAAACGCTTGATATCCGTTTAATACGTTGTGTCAATAATAATAATAAGTATTTATTCGATAAAAATTGTATTCTTCTTTCATCAAATTATTATTTACTTACTATTGTAGACCGAAAACATCCTTAAAGCCGATTCCGACATGAATGCACGTATATCTGTTAGCAGCGCCGCAAATATGTTAAATACTCTCTTATAAAGAGAGGCTAATTCCATGTTGATTGATCTGAATCTTATATTTGTTCATGTCGGCAGCATTAGGAGATTAGTACCCGAGTTCTCATCCTATTTAACGAAGCGTTTTCCAGTCTAATGAGAGAGCGCTCTGCGATGCGTCTTTGTCCACTCATACCACGCTCCGTTCGAGTTGGCGCCAAAATTTCTCCGTTGTTAACTCAACGTGATGGGTTTCACTCGAGAGCTGAGGATTACAACAACGCGGAGAGAAGGGCTTGCGGGAGGCTATAAATCCAGCCAGTTCTTATAGTTAGATGGCTCTTTTTTTCATCCTCTCTCACTCATTCTTGTTTATCTAGTTGGTCTCCGCTCTTAACGTCACTTCCTCGCACTCATTATGTTTACGTCCTCAGCCACGCGGACCCATAATTCCCGCCTCAGACTTCCACGCCAATGGCTACGCGCTTCGACCCGTCCCCCCGCATTCTTCCCAAAGAGTGTCATCTTCGCCGGTGGCTCCCGACTCGGCGCGCGGTTATCTCCCAAGGCGCCCAGGCGGGGAGGGGAAATGATTTAAAAGCGGACCACCCACGCTTCTTACGAATACTCCATGCGAGACACTTCACAAGTTTCTCATCTCAAGAAAGTTCCGTCCTCCCACTCCGCAGTTGTCGCCGTTCTTTCTCCCTTGTCCCTTCGCTTTGGGAGTTAGCGATGTTCATTTTTCAGTATCGCACTGCGAGATGTTTTTTGCATCGCGTATAGTGTTGGCGAAACATGGTGTAATTTGCGCAAAGACGTCCGGGTAAATGGGCGCCTACGGTAGCCGCAAATAACATTTTTTTTGCAAAGAATGCAAAAAACGGAGAGAATTGAAAGTCATTCCGTATGAAAGTGCAAGAAGGCACAGTTACGAAAATATGAGATACATACTCGTGCCTCGTGTAATTTCAGAGAAATAAGCTATTGAAAAACACCGTTTTCGGGACTTCTTCAGCATATTTCGTCGCCAATTTGGGAGTTATTTGAATCAACTGGTGGAGTTATACGGATTAATTTCACGTCTGCCGTATGTCTTAACCAAAACAAGTGACAATTTCAGCCCGTAGGGTTGGTTGACATGCACGACGGTCGGTTTCGTGTGTTTTCGGGTGCCGCAGGCAAGACCGTCGCACGAAATCGACATAGTGTGAGGAGTATCTTATGGGGTTGGTTACTCGTGAACCCATTGCGCTTTAAATGAACAGGAAATAGTATAATAGCATATAGAAGTAACTGCTTGACCACTGCGCCATCTGTGACGGGTTTTTTAAGATCGCGGACAAGGTAAAAGACACATATTAGCTTTGACCCCTTATTTCTTTGGAATTACACGAGGAATTTCTTTGAATTACAATGAGTATGTACCTACCTTACATTTTCGGAAATGCGTCTGCTTCCATTCCTGTCCGTTGCCTGCGTTCTTCGCAACAAAAATATTATTTCCATATAGCTCAATCGCCCATTTACCAAGGCCCTTTTCGGTGGAGAAGTCCATTCCCAATACGAATACTCGCTGCTCCTAATTTCCTACTCGCTGGAATCTTCTGTTTACGATATATTTCCACTAGCTTTTTTTCTTTTTCGTTCCTCCTAAACACTTCGTCATTAGAAATCATATTAATCCATTTGGTTCTCAGCATACGTCTATGGCACCATACTTCAGATGTGTTTAGTTTCTTCCCTTCTTCTTTCCCCATAGTCTTAAGTTTCATAAAAATGTAAGCCCGCACTCCTTACGTATGCACTGATAAACCTTATAAATAATTTAAAGGTTATTATTTTTGGAGGTTAAGATTGTCGTCTTTTTGCTGAAAGAACCATACCCTAAATAATTCTTTCCACTGCACCCTAAATAATTCTTACTTTAACAATCAAGTGGCATCATATTGGCTTATGGTCAATGTGAGCCAATTACCACAGCAAATTGATGAAAGAGTAATCATCTCGGTCAATGAATTCCTTAAAGGCAGGGAACAGCTCTGTGAACACTTTATCTGCTGAGCACGTATCTCCTGCTGTAGCCCTCTGGGTAAAAGTGGGAGGTAAGTGTTCAGAAGAAATGAGGTAACGTCGGGGTGTTCCTCATACAATCGTCCTCCGACCACCATTGTTTTTAATTTACCTAAATGATCTCGTAGATAAAAAAGATTTTAGTAACATAATAAGTACATTTCCTTGTGACATAGGTCTAATTATTAATGATTTACGGTATAACTCTTTTCTGCTGACGTTTTGCACATATATTATGTGCTTCTTCAGGGTTCAGAGTTCCTTCTGCGTCTCTTTTTTTGTAGATAATTATCATTTGATTCCAAATTCCTGAGCGTGTGTTGTTTTAGACACAAGACCACAAAGAGCGTAACTGAAATGTTTAATGTACTGAAATGGGATAGTTTGTAGCTCAGGAGAAAAATGAGCAGGCTATGTGGGGTGTACAGAATAGTTGTCGAGGAAGGAGCATGGGGAGAACTTGGAAAGGACGTAAAAAAACCAAGCTTTGTTGGTAAAAATGATCACTATTTCAAGATAAAGGGCCGGTTCAAAGGACAAATGTAAAAAAAGTATTATATTTAAATAGAACCATACTGGACTGGAACGATCTACCAGCAAAACTATTTTAGCCCTTTCCAAAAAATGTAAATATGTTTGAGAAAAGGTTTTTAAAAAATCAAATCTGACGCAATTTATAATAACACTCAGCTGAAATTTCTTAGTAGTAACAGGATATAGTTCGTTCTTCTTAACACACTTGTATTTGGAAATTTTAACCGTTTCATGGTTTAATATTTTACATTTTTTATGTTATACCTGGCCAATGTCCCACTTGTAACAATGTCTTAGTAATAATATTGCATCACATTAACGCATGCCACCTAGCCCTGAGGATCAATATCGCAATGCGTTATCTCCAGTTTATCGCATTTCGCAGTCGATAACATCGCACTGCACCACCCTCATTGATTTTTTTCTCTCCTGCTCAACCTTCAATGATCATTTAAATGTGGTCTATGGATTTACCTCGCAAAAAGAGATGGATCCCATGTTTCTCTTGTAGGTAACACGTGCCAATCCGTTCTGTCTAAGAGAGCGATTTCTCAAGCTCCATATCCTGTCATAGTTGCCGGCGTGAGAGTCATCAATTTGGCTCAAAAGCGCCCTGGAAGACTTTTCTGGTTTTCCTCCTTGGAGATGCATGGACTGTATGAGTTAGTTGAGCTTTCAGACCAGACGGAAACAGTAATTGGAGATCCGAAAGTTGGTTTGGTCAAATTGATTTATTTATGCGTGGGGAAATAACAGTTCGTTGCTTTTTTTGTAATGCTGCCAATTTTAGATGCTTACTGCCTGATGAATATTTTCGCTGTCAATTAATGCAATTTTTCTATTTCTCTCTGGAAAATAGCTTAAGCCTCGAATGTGTATTTCAGGATCATAATTTTTAAGTTGATATTTTCTCCTTACACAGTGCAGTCTTAGGTTTATCCTTATCCTCTGTTCATAAAAATATATTTATCGCTGTTGATCTTATTTCAGTGAGACCACAGTTCTTCCGCTACTTAAAATTTTGTCATATGTCCAAGATTTCTTTCATGACTCTTGTTAACTATTGCCTTCTCATTTTTATTATAAGAACACAACTTTGTTTTTCTCAGCTTTATTGCACTACAAACTTCTCAGCTGCTAAGCCATCATTAGGTACAATATATGCAGTGACCTGTTGTACCCGAGGTTGTCGTAATAGAAGAAATCGGTAGTTTGTAGTGCAATAAATCTATGGAAAAAACGAAGTTGTGTTCTTCTTATAATAATGGAAAGAATCCACACAGTTAGATCTTCGTCACATGTTTATATTATCTTCCATATTTAATGCGCGAAACATTATTTTGTTTTTCTATGCATAACCTAACCTTCAAGTTGTATTTCGTCATAGTTTTTGTGCATACCTTTCAGCATTTTTATCAAATCTTTCTTATCTAGCTGAATTGCAAGATGATCAGCAAAGATTATTGATAATTTCTCCGTGCAGGTGTAAACAAGAAAGGACAAAGCACATCCCTGACGGGATGTGCTTTGTCCTTTCTTGTTTTATCTTAAAATCACTGCCAAGCTGTTCTTCGCACAAACTGCATTTTTCTTCCTCCAATAAGTGACGCTCATATACTCTTTATGATAGTGAAAATTGTATTCTTATCTGCGCTGTCAAATTCTTTCTCCTGGTCGATGAAGTCAATGTATGTGGATTGATCTTGTTGCATCCTCTTCTCTAAGAAAAGTTACGGGGCTAAAATAGATTCAAGTCTTCTCCTCCTCTTCCTCTCTCGCTCAACCGCCGTAAATAATTTGAATTCACGGGAATTGCGGTCCATGAATTTCTTTTACGAAGAAGATAGATCTTAAGTTTCTGGCGCAACAAGTGCCTATCCGTTCTCTTGCTCCACCTCCACGCCCTCTGTGGGAACGATTTCTCAAACTCAATTGCCCACCCCTGTCTAACAGTCATCAATTGGGATCAAATGCGCTTTAGAAGGCTTTCTGAGATTTTCTTCTTTGAAGCGTTTCGGCGATAATTCTGCTCGGGCTTTCAACGAGATAGAAACAGCAGTTGGCGATCCAAAAGTCTGTTTGATTAAATTTATTTGTTTTTTCGTTGTCTCTGGCGTGACTTCATGGAATCGACTTAACATAATGAAAAGTAAAGAAAACTTCCACATGATATTTAATGTACGACCTAGGTTTCGACGTGGCACGTCATCATCTGGTACCTTGGCCAAACTCCGCCCCTGGGAATTCCACCCCTTAACCCACACCTCAGACCGTTATGTTTTTGGGAATTTTGTTTTTGAAATCATGTTGTGTGTGACTATATATTCTCTGCCTTCTATGCAATTGTACCAGATGATGATGTGCCACGTCTAAACCTAGGTCGTACGTTAAATATCATGTGGAATTACAAAGTTTTCTTTACTTTTCATTATTTGTTTATATCTGGGAAAATTGCCACTGATTATCCCGATTGTTTTCAAATGTCCTTGCTAATTGAAGATTCAAAAATCGATTCTCTATTATTAAAAAGGCTTTAAACAAGGAGGTTGATTTCAATGTAAATAACGAATGTGGCGATTTTTAGATGTGTATCGTTACTCGGAGGGCATCGTTCTGCTTGTACAGGCTGGGAGATTCCCATTCAAGAAGCTGAAGACAGCGCAGATCGGAATACATCAGCGCACTTAAGCGCACTCGAACGACTATGATTGGAACGATGTGCGCTGGTGAAACTTTGGGTTACCTGCCGGTTAAACACTCTGTGAGTGCACTACAGTCACGGCCGCATGAGTTGTGTTTAGTAATGGAGTTCGTTCGAAATAAGTTTTTAAAAACGTAAGCGTTTAACCTCAGAGTAATTAAAAACTTTACAATACCCATGTTGGACGCTTTTTACGGAAAATCAACACAAAAACAACTACAGCAGATGCGCTTAGCGACGTTCTTTTGTTGTTTAGCGCACATCAACTCTGCTCCCGATTCGTTTTTTAAGTGCGAAGGGTCTGAAACGAATGGTAGGAGAGTGCGCTGCTATGTTTTTCCAAGTGATTAGCGCATTAGACCGAATGGAAAGCTCCCGTTGTTTTCGGCTTTCCCTCAAACAAAAGAATGACGGAAGTAAACTATAAATTCGGCTATTTCGAAATTCGCCACGTTTCTTAAATCAATGAATTTGTTTACTATTTGTATACAATGCTCGAGTTCCATAGGCATTCGTGGTGATCATAAATGTATACATTAAATATCAAAAATACATCTTTTAAGCGTAATAAGTTTTAGAATTATCACATTTATTGTTTTTCAAGAAAAGAAGAGGCACAAGTCTTTTTTTCAAGCAGTATGTAGCAAAAACAAGCATCTCTACACAAACGTAAATATTGATATTTCTAACAAGAAGTCTTCCTTAGGCAAATAAATTCGTTGTCTTCATTTTTAATCCTCGCTCGCGGTCACGTGATCATAATTTCTCCGGATGTTATGCGAGGTTATCGCAGAATCGAAATGCTGCTAGCAAGCAAAATCGAAGCCCTTCTCCTTTCCTTAGAGGTACGATGCGCGACTACCATTTCGATCCCTACTGCCATAGAAGTTCGTGCTTAAACATCGAAATACCACTTGCTAGCGACATACAAGGCTATTTTATGGATTTAACTTCCGTGTGAATCCACATTTACCGCTCGCTGAATATTGACGATAACTGTATTCTTGTTTTCAATTATCCGCTTACGATAGCTGTAAATAGCAGTTGTTGAAATATATTTTCAGCATCAGATTTGTATTTGTAGCTCTCCATGTCTTCGTTTTATTGATTCACAATATGTAGTATTCTTATGTTATTTTCTTTCAATTTTTTATGGCGCTGGCTTTTCTGAGTGGCTTAAGGCGTCGGAGCACCTTGAGATGCCAAGTTTTTAATAGTCAAAATATGGCACTAATTCCCATGCATATATTGGCGATTGCAGAATGACGAATATTTCAAACTTAAATTACTACCTTTACTCTATTCTAAATATCCAAAAATGCGTCTAATGATATGGCGATGTATCTATTACTGATCTGTTCTTGAAATAGGAACTTTTAGCGAGGTTCGTTTACTGAAGTTGTATGATTACTCTATTCGCTGTCGTAATATATTTATTTTTTGCTGGTAACCACTCTGAGATTTATAGTTGTTTGGGAATTTTTATCTAATTGCAGGTTTTTGGTTGGAAAGAATATTTTAACACATTTCTTACAAAACCGCAATATGCAGTTTTACATAACATTTCGGTTTCAGGTCATGCTACTTAGGCATTCTTTTTGCAAACTGATGATAGCTATCATTTTTTTCATTGGTAGTTATTCCTGCGATCAGTATTTTACCCATGAATGAATGAATTCGTCATTTTAGTTATGATTTCTCCCTCCTTCATATTATGAGAGTCTATTTAGGGTCGGCCTGTTATAGCCAAAAATATCTGTAGGTTGTTTGGTCCTCGTGTTTACACTTTATCTAAGGTAAATATTGGAGTTCTCCTTCGTCGGAAGAGTTGGCGGAAATTATAAACGTTGCCGATGACCGTATTTAACAGTCTTCGGCTTTTACGTTACACTTGCAATCATCTGTGGGGAATCATGAAGGTACATATATGAGAAGATTGCGTTAAATGATAAGTAAATGACTTATCTATTACCTAATTGAACTGCGATCGCGATGAACTCATGAGAGTTTCAGGGATTGAAGAAATTTGTTCAAGTATCAACTGCCATAAATCACCGTGGATTTAGTTTTGACAGCATACACTTTACAGTATTATTCAGCCTGCGAGTTTGCATCCGTAGTGTTTCTGAGATTCTTACACGCTATTCTATCCTTGCTTACCTCATCTGTCGCTAATGTTATATTTGTATCCCAATTCCTGTTGCTCACGGTAAAATATTCTGCCGGAAGTCTTGTTAAAATTTAAATCGATGTTATGGAAAGAGAACCAGCTGTATTCCATAAAACTTTTTAAAATACAAACTTTCATGGAAAGGAGCAGGCACAATATTACATGAGAGCTGTTTTACTGTTAATTGTCTTAAAACATTTGAAGAAATATTTTACGCTGAACGACAGGCATGTTTCATGACCCGTTTTGATTCATATTTAAAACTCTCTTGCCATGTTTTGCAATAACTTAATGTCTGGTTCCTTCGCTAATCATTGCTTATGGGCATTTTAATTCCAAATGCGAGATGTCATTAGTTTTCTTTAATTAGTCGTATCTTCCTAAATATTCATAATACTTATTCTTTACGCCCTCAAGATATTTATAGCCATCGAAGGAAAATCGATAAACTGTTTATTGCTTTCAGTTTGCACCATTTTCATCATGGTATCATACTAATGATTGAATGAGAAACCTAAATTTCGAAGGACCTCACGCATAATAATCTTGGCATTCAATCGTGGTCCTAACATTCCATTTTTTTTCTAAATTCGCAAGGGCCAAATTGTTTGTTCTGCCATTTCTCATTGGCTTTTTCTTTTTATTAATGTGAGAATAGTCAAAAGTTAGTTTTCTTAAAAATTTACTGAATCTTCCTAAGTATCCACGATAATCGAGCATGAGAACGTAGCTATTGTTATAGGCGTCATAAAAAACACAAATCCATTTATTGGGCCTTAATAATGCCGTTTTAGTAATATTGCCACTTTCAGTTTTTAATTAGGGCTGTTTAGTTCGGTTGAACTAAACAGCCCTAACTATAAGCCTTCTCTATGTGCGAGTGAGCCTTCATTTGCGGTACCTGGGTTTCATTTACTCTTTCAAAATATTATTTTTTTAATTCTTATATGAGCTGCAAGTCTAATTTTTTCTCCATTTATTCTTCCTGATAATTTTATATTCTAAAGGCCGTTTTACACGGCGAATGATGTTGCGAATGGTCATTCGAATGATCATGCGCATGACGTTAATGCCTCGTGTAATACGGAAAATTCGGCGAAATGTTGGTCATATCATGCGATCAAAATTAGAACATGTTCTATTTTTGAACGCATGATCCCGTGAATGATCGCATGATACGAGCGCACTACGTCCATCTTGGTTGTTTTAATATTGAATTCACCTCACTTCGCTAAAGCAAACTCATAATAACATATAATGAAGGCAAGGAAAGCCATATCAATGTATTTGGAAATAAATATCTCTGTAGGCGGGATGCAATGCACACACTTTGGCAGACGTGGAATGATCATTTGGTTAAAACTATCTTGGAGGTTCTGAAATATGAAAACATCGAACTCTCATAGGATTAACCTAAATAGATCTGACCAGACCTTGAATTGTTTATTCAGGGCTGCAGTACAACATACCTGGCCCTGTTTTGACTTCAGGATGGACGGCAGAAAAATGTTCGTAATGATATCTACTTTACAGCTTTCATCAAAGTTTTAGGCTAAAGACTGTGGGAGATACTGCCAAATGCAGAAACGCAGAACAGAATTACATTTAGTGCAGTGATCTCTCTTTGGACCTGTTTATTGAAATAATCATACTTGTATTCACAGTATATCATTCATTCCTCACCGCCGACTGAATATATAAGATATATATTTGTAAAAATGCTCAGCATTAAATAAGGCATCTAAAGACGAGTGGGCACCTAGCGTGTCCGACTCCCAGTGGGAAGTGCGAGTGGCGATAGCCGCTTCGAATCCCACGAGTGGGGAAAATTTTTGGATCGTTTTCCTACGTTCCTTTGCAAACATTTTTTAACATATCGTTATAAATTGTTTCTCCAAAGAACTGAGTTTTTTCAAAACATTTAAAAAACTTAAAACATTTCGTCCAGATCGTAATCAGGCCTGCTGCAAGCACCACATGCTATATTATATCGCAATAATTTCATTTTGATGTCACCGTGATATTAATATCGGGTGACCATCTTCATTGTTTTAATAGTGAGTTCACTTCAATTCGCAGAATTATACCCTTATTATAAAATATTGATGGAAACTATAGCCATATTTCATTGCAAATGATTAATAGATCACTGTAGGCAGTACGCAATGCATAAGTTTTGGCTGGTGTGAAATAGGCCTAAAACTATCGTGGATGTTTTGTGAGACAAAATTGTGGCTGCCGCAAGGCCGTTTTACACGGTACGTTTGTTTGAACAAACTGGTACAAACTCTTCCGTGAACTCTTGCATGAGGCAAAATGTATCGTGTAAAACGGAAAATTGTATGAACGCATGTGCGAATGTCTCAACCCCTGAACGGAAAATAGAACCTGTTCTAATTTCGTTGAGACGAACGTACAATCTCACGTACATACGTTTGTACAAAATCCTTCATCGTGTAATACGGCCTTAATAAACACTACAGCAGCGGTCGCTAAAATTGTGTCATCACGGTCCATCTTCTATAGCATAACGTCACTCACTAAACTTTTGCAGTTGCTCAGTGTTTAAGTGAATAATGTAAACGAATATCTAAACTTAATAATAATGTAATCGAATATCCAAGTATCTATAATATTCATGATCTAAACAAACTAAACAAAACTCCGTCTGCTCCGTCTGTCGAAAAAGCTATGTTGGTCGGAAATCTCCCGTAATCGATATATACAATCGATAGATCTACCACTGCGCATTCAGTTTGCGCAGAAAATTCACTGAATTAATTTGCCGTGTAAAACGGGAACTTTTCGGGTCATCATTGAAATCAATTCGCGAATTAATGCTCGAATGATCATGCGCAAGATCATTCGCCGTGTAAAACGGCCTTAATGGAAGCAATCGGAAGGCTATTTTTCTGTAAATCCATCAAATGTTCGTTTAGTATTTACGCTTTCTATGCTTGCGAACTCAATGTATTTACGGTGAGAAAACGTTATCGACTCTTCCAGCATTATTTTCGTTAAAATGTCATTGCCGTCTAGGATCGAAGGAACTTCAATTTTCGAAATAACTCGCGTGCAACATATTTCACAAAACTCCCAAACCTCTCTTGTAAACTCTTGACGTCTTTGTTAGTCTTCAAGCGATCCTTCGAAACGAAGAGTCATTCACTCCGACTCCAGATTTTAAACGGCATAGGAACTAAAAGAGTCGTCTATCTGGCTCTCTCTCTCTCTGGGCATCCCATTCAGTTTTTTACGGTGCAGCAGTCATATAATGGCCTAGTATCGGTCGATCACCTTGCTTGTATTTTATGCTTGCCAATATATCTTTCTTTTTCTCTTGGACGAAATATCTCCGTGGAAGTAGGTGTGGCGGTAGGAAAAGAGTAATGGCCGGTTTTCTTCAAACATGAGAAAATAACTTTACAAGAACCTAACTTAAGACGGTTAATCTTGACCGTGCGGGTCATATAAAGAGCGTGCATTACTTGCCTATAAAATATGACGCAGAAGATCCTCTCATACATCGTGTAAGGTGATTCCACGTTGACTAAATTAACCACAACCAAAGATTAAATAAGAGAGCAAATGGCGACTTGACGTAAGGAAGTGAAGGCTGCTTCTTTTTCGAAACCTGAGCCAACTAACATGGCCATAGCGCTTATTGTTTTCCATGAATTTCCTAAAATTTCAGTTCTTAATACGGAAACTATTTCCATTTTTAATTTTTATAGACATACTAAAGCGGTAACGTGTCAATTCCGCTACTAATACCTTTGTTTTCGGTGAATAACTACACAACTGATCAAATCTATATGGTCGAATGTGCACCTTAATGGCTTCAATATCCCCCTTTGTTCAAGTGCCGTATGGTTCCGTCTATTCCCTTATTAATTCTATGGTCAAAGCAAATAATTACAATTAGTCAATAATATCAATTCAATTATTCGTAGTCAAAAAAAGAAGGGGCTCTTAGACAATGGCATATATATTTGAGAGAAAAATGCCCAGTTTCACTCATTCTCGCATTTAATTCCGTGTAATTTCAAGTGCAGTTTGCGATAAACATAGCTCGGTAAGATTTGGTCGTTAACGTCAAACATGGGACTTATATTCAACCAGTAGCCAGACGTTAAACGACAGTTAAGTAATTTTACGGTAGACCCACCCTGAGTCAGTGTCATCAATGTGGCCAATCGCGAAGAACAGAGAGTTCTTAGGTTCACCAGATAGAAAATACCTCGGGGGGAACTTGTGCGTCCAGCGACGAGGAAGTAAAATAGATTTTTAAACACAAATTATTTTGATGAAGTCATCAATCTGTTTAACTCAATGAAATGTGAATAAAATAAAATGCACTCTCATAAATATCAGGCTTATTTATGTGCTTTGATGATCATTGGAAAATGAAGCGAGAACATCGAAACCGGGAGGCTAAAAATAAATATCAAGTGATCTCCTATGCAATCTCATTGGTGAACTTCCGTGTGAGAAAGTGAGAAGTAGATATTTGAAGATGCGGGCGATTTCTGATTTAGCTCAAGTTACGTTATGTTCTTAAGTTATTTCCTCAAGTTTTGAGAATGAGTTATGTTCTTACGTTGTGAACCGACCTCCAGATATTTGGGGTGTGGCCCATTCAGACGGCGACTATCGTAGGCCGGATAAACCTCCTGCCTCCTGCCGCTTCGGGGCTTTCATTCACACCTAGGGAGAAGAAGGCCCGTCGCGCCACATGTACATACATAAATGTAAAAAAAGTAAAACTCGCCGCCTCGCCACCACGCCCTCTCAGCCACGCCTCTTCCTCCTCCTTGGACACCTCCACGTCGTCCCGTCTGCTCTTGTCGCGTTCCGATCGACCGATCCCAGCCATTGAGTGACAGCCACTATATTGAAGTCCTCCTTAGCACTTCCGCGTGACTGTTATGTTTATGTTAATTAAATTGGGTATTTATGTAGTTTAATTGAGCGAGATAAATCCCTAGTCATAATCGAGACCATATTCGATTTTTTTAAATTGCAGCGTCTGTAAGAAGTATGAAGTAAATATTGTAATATTAATGGCGCTAAAATAGAGTTATGTATGCCAAAAATTCTCAGTAATTAAATAAATATAACCACATAAGTCTCTAACTTGACTCATTTTTTCACGCCGTACGGTGAAAATGTCATCACAACAGAAGGTTTTTTTTCCGATTCTGAAAATTACTGCGGTGAGTAATTGATTATTTGTTGAAAAGACATGCTGACTACTCAAACCGTATTTCTGCGAATATTAGCCGCACTTTTTTTTCCCGATTTCGGGGCCTCAAAATCGGGGTGCTGCTTATATTCGAGTTTCGGCTTAAATTCGAGAACTCTCTTAAAAAATCGTAAAAATGACTGATTTGAGCAAACCAGCCATTCGGATTCACGCGGACGCCAGCTAAACTCGCCTAAGCCACGGGTAAAGTAAGAAATAACGCTGAAAAAGGTCTAATTGGTGCACAATTTACTCATATATTAAAGGATAATATAGGTAACATTGTGTCACAGTTACATAGGTAATGTAAAAACAACTATAAAATTCTAATGCCTAATGCTGTTGGTAGTACGGGATGCACTAAAAAGGGTGCGGCTTAAATTCGCGTATTAACTTTTTTCCCTGTTTGAGACCCCAAAATTGGGGTGCGGCTTATATTCGAGTGCGGCTTATATTCGGATAAATACGGTATTTAGTTTTTTGACGAATTATGGGTGTTAGAAATTGTTATTTTTTTCAATGTTCTCCCTCTGTAGTGCACAGCCGTAATCTATCCCATGTAAAACAGCCTATATTTTTAGGCGAATTGCTTGAAAAGTAATTCGGCACGGGGTTAGTATCCATTTCGATTTTTAAAACTTATTACTTTTTCGTATTTTATTAGATGTCTTGTTAAGATGAAACTAGTCGCAGTTTTTAAATAAAGTGTGTGAAAAATAAGAAGTGTTTTATTCAAAATGGATACCTATCACTTCCACGAAGTCAACCCTGAAATAATCAAATATGTATTTTGATATCTTTGGAAAGATGAGTTTTTTCTTAAAATTAGGTCAAATTCATCAAATTCTAGGTGAAGTGATATCTTGCTTAAACTACTTTGAGAACTTACGGGCTGACGAAATTAATTTTGCAATTTTACGATGTTTTCCATCAATAATTACTCACTGGAAATCGGCATGCATTTAATTCTTGAAAATGCACGTATCATCTATTTTTTATTTGTTTATATTAATAATAATCCATATTTCCTGAGAAAAACATAATAAAATCTATTAAAATCAATATATCCAAGTAACTAATATATTTCTCAAGAGTGTTTACCTTAAATTTTCTACAGAAGGTAGATAGTCTTGCTTGATATCTACAAATGTGTCCACCCCTCCGCGCTATCCAAAGGCGAGCAAGGAAAGAACAAGGGGAAGCAACATGGTGGATATTTCGGTTGTCAGGTTACAGTTTTATGACGTCATGCCCTCTCCATCTACGTTTCTAGCAATTTGCCTAAAAATATAAGCTGTTTTACATGGGATACATTACGGCTGTGCGCTCAAGAGGGAAAATATTGAAAAAATTAGGAATTTCTAGCACCTGGATTTCGTCAAAAAAATTAACGGTGTGAAGTTAGTATCTCTCCTCAGCTGTTTATAAAACTTAATCAATTACTCACCACTGTACTTTTTACAGAGTCGAAAAAAAAGTATTGTGAAGGTGGTTTCACCCTACGGCGTGAAAAAATGAGTCAAGTTAGAGATTGCGGTTATATTTATTTAATTACTAACAATGTTTGTCATGTATTACTATAAATTTGCACCATTAATATTACAATATTTAGTTCATACTTCTTACAGACGCTTAAATTATAAAATAAAACTCAAATATGGTCTCTAGTATGACTAGGGAACTATCTGGCTCAAACTACCTTAAGGTGAAATGGGGGAACAAATGTACAGATTCAACCATTGGCCGCCATAGCAAGCTCCCTCTCCATCTACCTCAATGGTTTTAATAGTTTCTTCCATAATGTTCTGTCGTTGCTGTCTAAAGGCCGTATTAATCGATGCTTACGTCAGTTCTTAAAATTGAACTCAACATAGCACACTCAAGATTGTAAACTGAAAGTTTCGGATGAACACTTATCACACGATCCTACTCTCCGTTTCGATTCATGACCGGCGCATGCGCGGAAGCGGTTGTATTTGAAACTCATACGGCCCATGCATATATAATTAACGCTTTGTTTCATACTTAAAAACTCACTAATGTTATGCTCTTCGATTACTTTAAAATAGCTTCTCTGGTCCAGGAGTGCATTTTACAAGTATTGGAAAACTACTCGCGTGATATCACACCACTTCGCGATGAAAACAATGCACATTGTTAGTTGATTCTACCTCCACCACCAGTAGTTATTACCTTCAAACGTTCCTCTCGCCTGAGATTGGTAGTTGGATGTGATGTGTGAGTTGGATGTGGAAAAGTAAGTATCGTACGTATTTCTATTTTAAGTGCTGAAAATTGAATCAGACGCATTTATCGAATAAGATGCAGCCTTTTATACGATACGATTTTGAGTGTGCTTAGTTTCATTCGATTTTCAGTTCTAAGATAAGTGCCGTGTAAAACGGCCTGAGCTCGTTGGCTTCTAGTACAATATAAAATTGCCGCTTCAGGTAGGACACAGTTTCATCCTTTGTCTGTTAATTAAACTAGTTTACAATAATTTTATTGAGTATTTACGCTAATATTTTGCTAATTATTGGCTCATGTATTGCGTTTTTCGAAGACTTGAGAGGCAAATTCATACTTTATCCATATTGCGGTGGTGGGCATTATAGTTCACCTTAAGTAATAGTTCACTGAACTGTAGTTAACGTAATTGAGTTATGTCAAGTAAATCAATATTCAGAAATGCCGGTATAACCGATCTTGTCCGGAACAAACTAAAAGTGATACCGCCTGTCGGCGAACTATTCCCCAGAACTATCCACCAAGCAAACCAGAAGTAGTACCTCCTGACGGTGAACTAGTCCCCGGAACTATTCAGTGACAGTACTGAAAGTGGTGCTACCGGTTGGGAAAACTACATTGTCTCATCGTTCGCGAAGTATTCTCCGAGCAAAAGAGGTGCCGCCGATTGGCAAAGTAAGTGAACTCGTTGCCTGTAATGTAGGCAAGTTAAAACAAAAAATAAATTCAAGTTGATGGAGTATGCGTTGGATATTGGATTTTTAGTTATAACTTAAGGGTTCACTGTCTGGGGTAGTGAATAGTTCATTTAATTCACAAAAGAGAATGGTTCCTTTGGAATTATATATAAATATTCCACGGGTATACCACCAGGTAATAGGGATCATATCTGCCAACGTTTCGACTAACGACTTACTCGTCATCATCAGGGCTTCTGATTCCCGCACGAATCAAAATTGGCCGTTATTCATATCCAACAATCCGGATCAGGTGACTCCTGATTGGTTCGTTTGTCTGATTGACCGTTGACTGATTCTGTCTTCTTCCCTTTCATTTTTGTTACAATTGATGTTAGGATTCCAGGCACTACTTAATTGAAAACCAGTGTCTCGGTTAAAATTTCTTTTTTCTAGGCGGATCTCTATAGCTTCTTTAATTAAATGGTCCCAATAGCCATGCGTGTGGCTAAGTATCTTTGCATCTTCCCATTGTATGGCATGGTCTTCGTTGATGCTATGTTGTTACGGATTGTTGGATATGAATAACGGCCAATTTTGACTCGTGCGGAATTCTGGTATACCCGTGAGATATTCTGTATATCAAATTCACCGGGAAAATCTTAAGACCATTTATCCTTTTGAATTGCTCGTTTGGGAAATGCCCAGCTCTACGACGGGGGTTGGTCGAGCCTAGCCGCCCGTACAGTCCTGCGACCGATCCGCGGGAGCGCCCGTTCCTCGCCGTGGAATTCCGGCGAATCTGACCCCACCCTGCGCCCAACCGTAGTTGGGATTGTGAACCGCGTTCCCTCCCTGCCTTATAAGGCCCTGCCGGACGCCACCTTGGCGGCGACTCCTCCTACTCTTTCCTCTCAGTCAGCCTCTCCCCCTGAGATGTAAGTCAAACCACCTCTCTCTCCCACCCCTCAATCTCTCCTGTATTTTTCTTTCCATTGTTTTCATACTCGGTGCTGTTGATTTGCCATCAAGGAGAGTCGACATCCCCTCCGTCGTCGCACCGGTGAATGCCAGCGAGTCGCTTTCTCGATACGTGCCTGCGATTATCATGGGTGGCAATTGGTGTTTCTTATCCAACGTCTTTTACGAGTCTTTGCCGGGAAATTATAAATTTCAGCGCCTAGCGACAACTGGATTTACTCTTCAAGAAAATTTTTACATCGGCCAAATATCTCAATATCTTAAAAGTTGAATCTCCCGACATGTAACATCAATAAAATCCATAATTCAATTGTCAGATCACGCAATTAAAAACAACCGCTTATTTCATTTCAAGCACACATGAGTAATAGATTCGAAACCTGACTTAACAAAATGATAGTTCAAAGTGGTGGTACACATTGCATAATGCGCAACGGCCTGCAACGGCAAAGGAACATCTCAAATTTAAGCAAAATAAATTAAATTAACTGTGTTCATAGCATCACGTAGGTACTTTAATTTTTTTAAACACTGGAAAATTGAACAATCGATAAAAAATAACATAACAACCAAATTATCGATATAACAAATATAAGAAATAGCACCTACACATGATGCTTGTAATATATACTCCAAGGCTAATGGCTTTAACAATAATATTATTATTATGTATGATATATGTATATTTTTTGTTTCGCGATGTTAATTTCTGACTTATAAAAAGGTGTAAATTTTTTAGAGCCCTGAAAAAAACAAAATTAACTAGGCGAAACGTCGGCTATGGAGAAATTCATGGCTATTACAAATTAAAAAAAACAATATCTTTCATATCCTGACAAGATGAATATGTTTAAACAAGAAGCCGAGGGTAAGTTTATGTCTGAAAAATGTTCATTTGACCACAAAAATTTAGACTTCATGCCTTTTTTCGTTTGAAAACTGATTGCTCTACAATATCGTTAATTATAGCATAGCACTGACAATGAGTGTTATATCCGTCTTTTTTAGGCTTTGCTGTCATGACACAACGAAGGTATTTTTTTGCCCACACTTGTGACACAGCCAGAGGAAGTTGGAGTGGGAACCCCCTATGTTAACACTTTGAGCCGATTGTTTAAATGTTGACTTTTCCAAAATCCGAAGAAATTTTAAGGACAGGCAAAAATAATTGAAAATTTAAGGATGGGTACAAAACGTCCAGTAAAAATTTACTGTTGTTTGTTAGTGGAAAACGAAAAAAAAAATAGCTTTGAAAATCTAGTTCAGAAATCAATAAAATGCAAAATAATTTGTTTTTACCTTTCAAAAATTGTGAAAAAACTATAGTACCAAGGAGAAGTAAGTGGGCTCTTACGGCTTATAAATATATAAAGAAAAAACTCCAAAAGAGTAACTACTTTTACAGCTTTTGGAGATTTTTACTTTATATATATGCAGTACCAAGGTTTTTCTTAGGCTTAGGCTCAGTTGTTCAAGGTTTATCTAATTATTGGTGCGTAATGTTTATATTTAATGCATTTCTATCAAGCGACAATACTGGTGACTTCATTAATTTATCATCTAGGTATATACTCAGCGACGTGTACCTTGGTGTTAGCGAATGTATCCGATTGGGCGACACTAATACGAGGAACGTGGTTGTAGGGCGCGTTGAGAGGTTAGGGAATGTTGAAGAGGGTTATTGAAGGGACAGCGCTTGGTAAGCGCGGAAGAGCATTTTCGTAAGATATAAGATAAGAGTGTTTTGAGGAACTTAAGAGAGGCCTGATGGTGAGCAAGTAATGTGCAGGAAAATAAAAATACCCAGAAATGGGAAAGTTCGGGAAAGGGCTGTCTAAAAAACCTGCTCAAGTCAGCTGGTAGAATACCCAATACTTATGGTAATGATGCCTAATGGTAAAGGTATATTTTCGTGCGTTTAATCAGATCGATTACCAATTAATTAACAACATATAGTACTTGGCAAGTGATAAGTTATTCATCAAACGTTTTCGGTGCGTCTCTCTTTTATGATGAAACCTGTTAGTTAAAGAACCCGGCGACGAATTTGTAATTTTTCAGCCCTCCTGGACGGCCGGCGATGGTACGGACTGCTCGTGGACGATGCCCCCCGAGGTTACCAGTATAGTATCGCCACTCCCGTGATTATCCAAATCGGTCGGTCGATTTATCGTAGGGCGTGGATCCTTCACGGTTTGGGTCACCGCATTTTCACCCCATCTTCACTCGGTTGGGCGTGATATGGTCGATTAATTCGACCACTTCGGGTCCACCCCGCAATTAACATTCAATCCATCGGCTTGGCGTGAAGAGGAAAGAAAAACTCGGCCAGTGCGTGGACAGAAAAAATCAATTCGTTTCCCTGAACCTTGTTCATCCATCTTTGTCCCCGTCAGCGTCGACATGTCGACGTAGGTTGTCAAATAGGTAAATGGTAATGGTAGTAAAGCTGATCGTTAATAATTAGTACTCGGAAGTGAAGCACCGACTCAGATTTGGACAAACGCATTTCTTTCATTGAATTTTAGGACACATAACCCATCTTTATCTCTTTATTCTCGTTTGGACCGAAAGTATTCTTTTTTGCACGCTTAAACTGATGTAACATACATGTATAAGTAGCGGAAACTTTTTCAGGCCATTGAAAGCTAATTCTGTTAAAATTAATGAAATTTTGCCGAGAAAATCAATACATGTTTACTTACAATTAGTCCTTCGTGATCGTTGTTCTAGTTAAATCGTCCTCATGTTGAATACGCTTTATTGAGTTTTCCTCTCTGTGCGCTGACGTTCCATAATTGACAATTTTAAGAATGAATTTTTATAATTTTTTATAGTAACTATATTTTATTTTAAAATTTAAGCATTTAAGATACCTAATTTTTCCTCAATAATGTATTGTAACAGTCCCTTCCTAGCTGAGGGGTTGTGGCTTGAGCAAATTTCACGGGGTTGGAGTAGTCGTAGTAGGAGAAAGTAAGCATACACATTTGTCGTCATAATTGAGGTGAACTTGTTAGATTGAGTTATTTACATTTATTGGAGTTCCATTTGTGGCGATAAGTAGGCTATTTCGCTCTTCACAATGAAGTTCCTTGAAAACTCTGATTGTGAGTTCTATCTTCATTAAACTCAACGCTACGAGACCTCTTTCTCACGCAATTCCTCACGAAGTTCTTCTTCTATTGCCGCGTCTACACCGACCACTTACGTTTACATTTTAATGCACCTTTCACTTAAGTGCACCGTGTTAACTCCCTTTCTTCACTTAAATATCGGACCCACTTAAGTGGAGCCAGAGACCCCTGCCTATTTAAGCGGACTTGGATGATATCGATAATATTCCGGCGATGCTTGGTCGAGGCGGTTGAGACCTCGTCATCGTTAGGACGAAGAGTTTCGATGACCATTTACCACATACAATTGTTTACATAATTTATATTAGGAGTTAAGTAACTGTGCACTGGTTATTCTTCTTTTACGTTTGTTTATGTGGTTATACGTATCTAGAAATACATTACGCTACTTATCGAGCACGTAATTTTTGTGCGAAGAAAAATGCGATTTTGTGCGATAAAACCCTAGGTAGCGCTGAGGTAGATTTAAAATGTGTGTGTTGACGCTTGCCTGCATTTAAATACTGCATTTAAGTACACCCTAGGTAAGTACACGTGTAGTATAGATGAGGCATAAGTGTGGGTTTACTTCCTGAAGTTACTTCTGCGAATTATGGTGGGTAATTTTACTAAGACGAAAAAATGTTTTCACGATTAAGGGAAGATCCAGTTAGGTGGCCGTTTACACCGCAGACAAAACGCTTCTTCCAGCGACTGGCCGAAACTTTAAAATATTCTGCAAGCGGACTGGCAGAGCCGTTTACCCCTGCAAGTCGAGTCGAAAGCCGCTTGCTGCAATTAACTTACGCAATAATATTGCCAATGTAAACCTACCATAACACACGCAAGCAAAATAACAGAATACAGTTGCGTCTTTGGACTGGGGTGCATGCCTCTCTCGGGAGCGGTCTATTTATCCTCTTTGGCCCCACGTATTTCGGGATGCCGTTGTTTTCATTTTTCCTTTCTCACCCCCAGGTGGCGGTGCATCTATTACCGCCTCAATACGGACCAAGTAATCTGTGGGGGAGAGGAAAACAAGTGAGATTTTTAGATAATGTTGGGGATTAAAAAAGGCAGATATGAGAAATAGAAAAAGGCCAGCGAAAGGCTGAGAGAAGTGTTTTGAGGTAATGACACGTTGTAAAAGGTGGTATAGTATAGTGGTGATACTACAGGCTAACTCTGGTAGCGGATGGAGAAAAATAGGAGTTTTGGACCGTGCGGAGGTAGGCAAGGGATATGAGGAGTTTATAAGGGGATTTTATGCTAGAAAAATAATGGTTTTGCGAAGAAAGCGCCAGCGAAGACCCTATGTAGTACTCCAGAAAATTATATGCTGGACTGTCCTTGGACTCATTCATTCGGTGGACTACTAAAAAATAATGTAAAAGGTTTGTGGTTTTTCGTAAATATCGTGTTACAGGACAGTTCTTTCTTTCGGAAAAATAATTGAGAATCGTTACCACGAATTAGTGCAGTAATCTCGTGAATGATATGTGAGTATTCGGAATAATTATGTCTCTTCCTGGAACGATGAGAGGCGACGGATGGCACGACACTAGATCATCGTCCGTTGCTCCGGAAAAATCTTTTCGCCTCAGTCGTGGACGGGTAAAGGTACTTCTTTGCGCGTCAACGGGAATTTTTAATGCGGTGAACGAATCATGGCAGTGAATTATTAATAGCGAGGTGCGAAGGCGTGGAATCGAATTACGGTCCATTCGAACGAATTATGACGCCGCCGATCGCTGGGGTTGAGGTTGACGGGCGGGGCTATCTCGATTAATTGGAAGCATTTACGGGCGCGTCATTTCGAACGCCGGACGAATTATCCGACCGATAGGATACGAGACGCCAGAGAAGAAAAGGTGTGTGCGAGAGAGAGGAAAAATAATACTGAGCGAATCGCTTACGAATCTAAATACCTTCGAGATTAAACTCTTATAGTTTCAGGCTTCACTTCTTGAAAGTATTTAGTATCCATAGTACATAATGTACTTTGTGCTATTCCACAGAATTTATTAAACGGTACAACGCGTTTAGCCCATCTGCGGCATCATCCGGTACAAATTCATAGATTGTTTTGTTTATTGACCGTTGTTTGTTGCCGTAGTTACGGGGCTGGTTTGAGTGAGGGAGGAGGCGTGGCTTGGAAGTGTGGGTGCGGACGGCTCTCGACTTCAAATAATTAAAAATTACTTCAAGTCGAGAGTGCTAACCACTAGTCCAAGGGAACAATTGGAAATAATTGTAAAATATAGAATTATCATAACGATGGCGTGCCCACGGCATGGCATAACATTCTTGTCTCCGATTTAAGTTATTTTTGGCGCATATGATTCTTCATAATGTTCCCGAGGGTCTTATTTACACGCAAAAACTATCCTTGTTTACATATATCAAGTCAGGCTGTATAATTTGAGAGGACACAGACAATGAAATCGTAAATTATGACAAATATTTGGAACATGTTTCAGTGTCCTCTTCGCCTGGGAAGTTTTTGAGGGAACTTTGTACATTAACTTCTTATTATGAGAATGAATGACGTTATATAAATATAAAGCATAGTATCAGTGATTTACTGGAATGCTTAAATCATCAATGTACGCCAAATATCCCTATTGAAAGTTGTTTATAAAATACGAAGTGAGGGATTTCCCTTGTTTTCCTTTCGCCGCTAGAAATATTTTATCGTTAATTTCGACCATAATATGCCTCATACAGCCTACGAACGCATTTCAAAATTAAAAGCAAAATGGAACTAATATTTTGAGAAGTCTAATCGTAACAGTTAACAATTACAATTTTATTAAATAATAGCAAAACATATGAGGTGCTGCCGTACGAATGCTAAATCAAAGTTGTTGAGATCGCCACCTGAGTGCGCCGATGACCGTTTACCCGTCGAGTAAGGGCGCGTTCCGAAATTCACTGCCAGTACTGGCAGTGAATTTCGGCAATGGAATCGCGCATTGTAGCGTGCGCGATTCCATTGCCATTCTTCTGTCTTTTTTTCCTCCAGCTTCGCATCCCGTTTTTTCAGGATGTGGTCTAATGGGCCCCTCGAAATCTCCCCTCGTTCCAACCCCTCTCCCTTGACATCAAGTGTTCTGTGGAGGAGACCGCCCAGCCATTTCTCCACGCGTGGTGTGTCCCCCTCTTCGCTCGCAACCACTTCACTGCTCTCTTTTTTCTCTCTCTCAAAAAACATTTTTTTGTCAAACCTACCGCGAAAATTCCTCCCCTTCCCTCATATCTCGCGTGGAGCCAGAGTGGGTTAGAGTTTCTGTGATGCAGCCAGCTCTTTCTCTTGTTTATTCAGTTGACGAAATAATATCTCCTTAAAATTCCCAAAACACATTCAGCTGCTGCTTAGTACCCCAAAATAGCTGGATTTCGAGTCTTTCACAGGTACTACAACGTAGAAATCATTGTAATAAGAACCTCTTCTGTGATTCAACCACAGTGTTAGAATCACGATAGTTAAGACCATAAGAATCACGATAGTTAAGGCCAAAACTCAGTAACTGTAGGCCCGGCAGATATGTATCTAGGAGTTACGATAACTTCGGACCTATCGTGGGGAGCACATATAAGAAATATTTGTGGCAGAGCTCTGAAGAAGCTAGGATTCGTCAAGCGTATTTTGGGAAGATTTTCGGATGAAAAAGTAAAAGAGAGGTGCTATTTTGCACTCGTCCGGCCACACCTTGAATATGCAGCGAGCATATGGGATCCGGTGAAAAAGACTTAGTCCGGGAACTTAATAAAATACAAAGGAAAACAGCGCGATTCGTCAAAAACTGCTACGGGCGTACAGACAGCGTTACAAAGATATTAAACGAATTAGGCTGGGAGCCGCTAGAGACTCGGAGGCTGCGCGCTAGGCTTAGATTACTTGAGCAATTAAGAATAGATATCTTTAAGAGCGACATGGAGAACATCATATTAGAACCCCACTATATTTACAGGTCCGACAGAAATGATAAATTAAGAGAGATATTTTGCCGAACGGATAGGTATGGGAATTCGTTTTTCCCCCGAACAATAAGGGACTATAATAAATGCTAGGCGTAATTTCATTAGAGCGTCTCCTTTTTATATGTAAACAGCTGGTGTCCTAACACCCCCCGCCACACGCCTATTGAGGCGGCTTGCGGGGTAGTATGTAGATGTAGATAACTGTTGCTATAATAATACATAATTGTAATTGCTAATTTATCCGCATAGTTGGCATTAAAATTTGCTGAAAATCACCCCTGTGAAATTTCATGCGAACCAGATTCAGAGGCGATCGGCTTAATGTGGTAGCTCTCTTCCCACCCTGAGGGCCCGGGTTCGAATCCCGACAGTGGCGAAGATTTTTATTAATCAGATGTCAAGGGTAGCATATGGAAACCAATCAATATGATGTTAAATTGTGTTCCCCTTAGTGCTTGCTGCTAATAGGAGGCTAATGTCTATGCCAGGTTTTTCTACACTGCAGAAATCAGAATGAATCAAAGTGTAGGTATTTATCTCGCCTAAAAACTCCAGTGAAAGGATGCAGCTTTCAGAAATCGTATTCGTTGTAGCCTAACAAGCCTTGCTTCAGACTAGTTTCCATCTGTAATCTCGCAAGAGTTTACAGCCTCATTCAGCCACATGTTATGGATCAGCACGAGTGGTTTTTGAATGAAACTAAGGTAATACACGAATGCATTGTATCTTACTCCCTAGGTTTAACTTCCTCAATAGTGATGCCTATTGCTCACGGTAATATTTTCCGTAAAACTGACAACAAAATCCGCGGTTTAACTGCTAATAATATTCTCCTGTTTTTCGCTCACGACCAAACCCTTTTGTAAAACCTGGTTTTATATAGCGCTATAGGGGACAGCGTTGGTTCTATTTCCATAAAATAGTTTTTTTTAATAGACCTATAATGAATAGATATAAATAAGACCTATAAAAGTTTTATTGAAAGTGGGAGAGGATAATTACTCCTTGAATACTATTCTAGAAGTTCTGTTTGCTGCTAAACTATGATCGATAGGGTTAGGAATATGTGGGACAAAGTAAGTTGGATGTTTCAATAATCGACATAAATCTATAGTTATGTATATATAATGCGGAAAATTCGTGTATTTATTTGTTGTAAATGTTTGACAACCTTCCAGGAGACCTAGAAAGTTAAAAATGGCAAGAATATAGGCCGTGCCCGAAAACAGGCGGGAAAAATTGTCAAAACCTCGAGAAATAATTTAAAGGGGTCGTTTTTACCCCCTGCTGTTAACTTTGAGCCCCATGAGAAAAGCATACAATCGGTGCAGGGGTTTTTATTTTGTTTTTCAAAATTACTTTAACTATGAACATATCTAAGGTTGAAATTTTCACTGTCGGATGGCTAAAAGACTGCAGTTTTTTTATTTTTGCACTCGATTTTTCTTTACACTTCGATTTTTTCTGAAAGTTATGTTTTAAGGTGGCTGGAGCGGTAATCGTGAGTCGTTGAAGGCACATTCTAATAACTTTTCAAGTAAGTCGAAAAAAATATTCTTGGACCACATTTCACCCACGTACACCTGTTTATACGTTGGAAATCACCACAATGCAGTAATGTATATGATGCAAGAGTAATATTTCAAATTTTCGCCTTAATTAAAGCATTGTTTTGACTTGGATTTTCGGCGCGAAATTCGAAATTTACGCGAAAATCATATCTAAATACGCTTTTCTTACTCGGTATGATACCTTGATATTTGTTGGCAGCTATTATAATAATATGAAACTTACTATTTCGCATTTAGGAGAAAATCTGTACTTTAGTTATAGAATTTTTTCAAAATATATGCCGTGTTCCATAAGATTACTTGTTAAAATACCATTGAATTGCCAGGAAACCAAATCGGTAACATGCAGTTTTTTTTATTTTATCGATAGGTATTACTAACAAGGACACGTATGCAAAGTTTCACGCAAATCTGTATACAAACAAAAATCGCTCCAGCCACCTTAAGCTCCAAAATATTCCATTTCTTTACTATTTCAACAATAATATTTTACTATTTCTTTACTGTTTCAACAACATAACTTTCAGACAAAAGGGAAGCGTAAAGGAAAATCAAGTGCAAAAAAACTGCAGTTTTTTAGCCATCCGACAATGAACATTTCAACCTTATATTTATAAAATCAAGGTAGATGAGCTCTACGGCCTCTATAGATTAAACAGATAAAATATTTCTCCAATGGCCGTAAAATATATGCACCACTCGTCAAAAAAAATTAAATACTTACTCTATTGGTTTGCGGGAATGGGGACTCCACAACAGGGACCAACCACTACAGCTACAGCTCTCCGAAGGATCCCAGGTTATAACCCAGGAATCCTTAGCTGGGTCTCATTAGCCCACAAAGGATTCCAATTGGGTTGTGTGTGTGTGTCTGTGGTATTCCCTGGCGAGGAAATTATTTTCCCGTAAACTACCACAGGAGGGTATTCTGGTGGAGAGGCTGTGGTTGGTCCCTGTTGTGGAGTTCCCATTCCCGCAAACCAACACAGTAAGTATTTAATTTTTTTTGACGAGTGGTGCATATATTTTACGGCCATTGGAGAAATATTTTATCTGTTTAACTTATATTTATAGTTAAAGTAATTTTGTAATCTCCTTGGCAATCGCAGCATTGGTTTCGAATGGTAATGTATGTCGTAGGCCTTAACGACTTGAGGTTATGTGATCAATATGAGAATTAAAGTGAGGTTTTTGAGTGGGTACCTTTCACCCCACCCTCTCCATGAGTGGCTATGGTATCCTTGACAGTGTATGCATTTTACACGCCATGTCCTGGGTATTCTTTTAATTCTATGAAACAGTTTTAAGGTTTTTCTGCTTCCCGTTGAATTTCAACGGGCGCCCTCTCATAGTTGACACATACAGGTTGGCTTGGCCTAGTCGAAAATATGGAAGAGAGTCGAATAGTGAGACAGATGAATGTGATAGAAGATTTGATGGTGTGAGAGGAAGGGGTAGACCGCGAAAGTCGTGTAAGAGAAGCGAAAGTGGTAAGCAAGAATCTAGCAGCATGTAGGGGATTATTGAAAGGTAGTCAGTTTCCCAGGCCTAAAAGCAATGATTACTACAATGACTACTAGTAAGTTCATTGGCTTTGCTAACCCGAAATGAAATGGCGTGATGGGTATGTGCGTTTGTACCTACTATTTTTTATCCACTCCCATGTCTCTCATTCACGAACATAAAATAATGATCTTCGTTTCATATTTTTTCGCCCAGTACACCGAAAATAGTTGCCAGAAATAGGTGGGAGTGGAAACTGGAAGTCCTTCTGTCATTGGCTGCTACACCGTCTTACCCACAGCTGTTTTTTTATTTAGACTTTGAGTTAAGATTTATTTTCTTATTTCGTTGCAGAAGAGTTCGAAGAGAGAAGGCGGCTTTAAGTTTTTTTTAAGACCTTGTGTGTCACATGTTGCGATAGCCTGGAGTAGTTAACAGGGTTTCATTCCCCTTTTTTTCCTTATTCTCCCTCCTTTATCGCTGCAGCATTTTAGTCCCTCTTCCGTTTTCATCTCCTCGTTATTTCCTTTTTTGCGCCCCGTAATCACCTAACCGAATGGCATCACTGCGGAGAGCTAATGGTTTTAATGCGCTTGAAGGAACTTCCGTGGGACGCGCTGGATTCTTTTCCTGAGGAGTTGGTTCCGTGCCCGATGGTTGCGTTCGAGCCCGGGGTGTATTAAAAAACGGCGCGGAAACACGCCAATGTAAGCGCTTAGGTGGAAAGCCTTACCGTCTACAAAAGCAGGTCCAGGCGGCGTGATCCAGGTTAATGAACCACGATCGTGAGAGTTTTCTCCCATTATCGTCACTTTCGAGCATGGTACTACTAATACATGGTAGGACGTTTCCCGTGACCAGAATGAGTCCGTTCTGCGCATGACGTCATCCGGATGACGCGAGCTGCGCAAACGACTCGAGAATTAGCAAATAGGAATAATGGATGAATGATCCGATAATGTTGTAATTTGCTACGACAGAGTGGAGTCAAGTAGATATTTGCATCGTTTAGTGTTGGAAAACAACATATTTGATCGGTTATAATTATAGCATGTGTATTTTGAGAATGCAATCATGTTTACAGCGGAAATCACCCTAGGAACAATTTATTTTACAAAGGAAAGTTGAAAGTTTCGCTCGTGTAGATGTATCCATGTGACATCTAAAGAAATTCTCTTCCCTCATACGTTTCTTCGCTTTGCTGTTTTATCCAAATACCACTTTAGTATCAAATATATGATTCCCTGCATACCTAGATAGCGATTGATGTAATATCAACTATGCCACAGCGTTTGACCCGAAACGATGCGTATCGACCTATTTTGTATTAGTGGACCATGTATGACCACATTGTGGAACCATGCTCTCGAGTGACTTACGTAATGTACAGTGCCTCATTCAAGAAATGTATAACTGGACACAGTACTGTGCCACGCTCATAAATGCAAGATATAACGCCCTTGTGTGGAAATTAGTCGTTAAGCACTGTTTCGGGACTGCTCCAGGTCAGAACGCGGCAACCAATCTTTGAATTGTCGTTCGATTTTTGGCACTTTGTGAAGAAGTGGACGAGTGACTTACTTTTCATTGATTAATGCTGGGCCAACTTCATTTACAAGCTACAGCTCCGAAGCGTTTGAAGGAAGATGCCAGAATTTTGACGCAGTGGAGAATGGGTGTTGCATCACGGAAAATTCTGCTATTTCAACACTTATCGTTTACGATTTTTGCCCAAAAATGGGATGACGATCCTTCTTTATCCTCCGTTCTTACAATATTTACCGTACTTCGTTTCCAGATCGTCCACCTTACTTCTTAACTTTACAAGGGAACATAATTAAGCTTCTAAAAGCAATAGTTGTTGGTATTTTGCGGGTTATTAATATTTTGAATATTAAATGTGAAAATATAAACAAATAATTCGTAATCGTTTATAACTTCGTTTACAAAAGCGGTCAACAATTTGGGCTAATATTCCCTTCAATCGTAATACCCTCCTCGTTGAAGACTGACACCTTCCGTTTCCATCTCGTCAGGAACCGTCGACCATAATCCCGCCCTAAGTCACGCTGATCGCACGCACTGAAGTTAAATCATTGTTGCACCCAAACTTTTATTACGTCCGACTGTCGTTAAGGCATTTGTGTTATCTTTCGAAGAATTCTTTTTTCGTGAACGAGTATTACGTCACTTCTACTTCCACTTCCACTTACGTCTCTCGTGACCGTGGAAATGGCAAAGAGAGGAGACTAAGAATATAAGTTGGTAAATATAAATTTGTTTGATCTTCTTATCGCCTGTCCTTGTCCATAAATTTTGCGTGCAGATAAAGTCCGTTAGCCAAGATGATTTCAATGGGAGACGGTGTGACTATTGATTTTCTCTCTTCATTGAGAGGAAAGGAATTTTGAATTATCATCTAAAATATCAAACTGAAGCTATTCTACCTACGAGTGGAAACATGAATGGATATTTTTTCTAAAAATATTCATTTTCTTTGGTTGTGCCAGGTTCATCAAAACGATGAGCGTTATTAATTGTCGTTAGCCTGTCTTCACAGTAGATTCGTTGTAAGTGATACCATCGAAAGAGCAAATTACTGTGTCGTGATACATATATGGGAAATGGAGACCATTCTAAGATACACATTGCGTGTAATTATGCCTATTTTTACCTAAGAGCGTTGTTTTATCTTTCCATGCTGCGCGATTAATTCATAAATCATCCCATTCATCCACCGTTAATTTTCTCATGGTCTGTATAAGGTGTAATAATCTGTCGTTATCCACTACTGACCGAATTAATCGTATGAAAATGGATGATATTGCGTATTTAATTAATGAATGGGTAATTGAAATGGGGGTGGTGTTTTAGAGCTCCTACGTGCATAGATAGAGTGCCTAGTACTTCAATGTTGTCTTCAAATTTCGTGTAAGATATTCCTGGGTCGTATAAGTTTTCAGTTTTTAAAGATTCATTTGTGTGACTCTTACGTGTGGAATGGAAAATTCTTAAAATGGATATTGTCGTGTGTTAATTTTAAATCAGACATATATGCTTAAATATAAATAAAAAAGCGTTGGCCTCCTTTCCGTCTTGTGGGATATTAGTTCTAACTATCTAACATTCGGACAACATAAGAATTGTGTTTGCAAAACTTTCTCTTTAACAAATAATTCTCTATCCATTCAAGAAATATTTAAGATCTTTTTCCGTATAGCTAGTCTACAATCCAAAGCATCGTAGGGAAATAGTGACACCAAGGATAAAATGGTTCAGACGGAAGAGGCAAATCGGCCTTATTCTGAAACAGCGGCGTTTTCCAGAAAATCATTGTTTGACGATTAGTTCTTTTGACTTCTAACCATTCCACAAACTTCGTATAATGTACGAAGGTTGCAGAGTAGTTGGAAGTCAAAATAAGTCCTTACGAACTACCTGCTTATTTTAGAGCCTTTCATGCATTCTTAGCTAATGAGTGACTTATTAATAAAACATCACGTTACAATTCATAAATTTTAGAACATTTTAATGTGAATATTAAACAGACACCTCATGAAAAGTAGGTATATTCTTACCCCTTCGAAGGTATTGAATGCTGTATCTCGGGAGAGTGAGAAATCATGTATAAGTAAAATTCTACGACTCCCCGAGGGCCCACTCTGTGACCCCGGAGCCTTTCATATTGAGATACCTACCTAATTGCCTTCCCACTGTCATCAAGCTGCTTATGTGCCGGTCTTTATGGCTCCATATTTATATCTGAGCTCCTGGATTTGCTTATCCCTTCCAAAGTTAATGAATAAATCTTTAACAGTGTGCAAAATCCTAGTTCAACAACATTTTAAAATCCCCGAGGAAATTACTTGGAGCGCTTGTGTATATCGTATGTCCTTTCCAGTCGGGCTTTGGAGCCGTAGCCACCCGGAGTGCCTAATCTTTGCTGGAGCCTAAGCTCTTAATTGTATAATTTTCCAGCTCCAGCTCCGAGCACCGATTTTTGATTAACCTTGTCTACAATGCCGCGCTACAATGAATTAAATTTCATTCCTGTTAACATTTCGTTTGATGAGGATTTTAAAATTACTCTCGAGTACTTTTGATAAAATGTTGTTCTCACCTTTGCATTGAAAACCAAATCGCCAGAGTGACTACCCTAACTTCTTTCTTTGATTGGTATTTACTCAAGAGGCCTCATCACTTTCTCTATCGAGCCCGAAAAATAAATTTCTTCCACAATCCTTAGAAGCGTTTACTTTACCCTGTTGAGAGTATTACAAGTGCGTAAACCTTGAGGGCAAGCAAATAAACTAAAGGGTCATAGCGCCAAAATGTATGGGCTCTTAAATTTAGGACAGTTTCCAGGTCCGGGATTTTTCTATCAATAAATTATCTCAATTCTCTTGAGAGCATCATGATGTCATCCTTATGATTAAACGAATTAGTGAATCGAGTCTGAAAATCCCAGTCTCTCACGTTTATGTATTTATTGATGTTTTCTTCGTGATAGCATTTTCTTATTTTACCGAACTGGCTTCGGCAGCAGACATCAATTGTACTGCGTGATCCACTCATTCATCATAACTCATAAACTCGTAATGCATGGATTTTAGCAAAGCCTATCAGAAAAATAATTGGAGAAAATTCCAGCGATTGTGAAAAAACGGTTACTGTCATGTACGATTTCTCTTGCAAAGAATCAGAACAAAATTGTTCCAGTGTTGAATAACGAAACTCGGTGGGGTTCAATGTTTCACATGATTGAGTTACTTCTCGCTTAGCGCCCATTCTGCGAGCAAGTTGATGCTGTATATTATTCATCCCTAAAAATTTCAGAAAATATTGAGGTCCTCTGTGAAATTCTGAGATAGCTATATGATGTCACCATCATAATTCAAAGCAGGATATAATATGTCACGTGGTGAATATTTTAAATAATAGCAAATGTTAAAACAAGGATCACTTGCGGCTTCTCTTGAGTAAGTGATTTTATATTTGCGGTTACACTTGCTCGCTGCGAATTTTAGCAGATGAATTTATTTAGCACTTGATCTGGTGCATACTATAGATGTTTTAATGAAAGATTGAGACTATGTTAAAATAAATTAATGCAAGTTGATAAACACAGTGAACAAGGTTTCTATTTTCATATGAAAATGCTGGAGAATCTTTTAATATGGAAATATTAAAATAATAATCGTTACTTGAAACCGAAAGTTTGACCGGAGCGGAGCCGGAGCTACAAAATAAACCTGAGCTAGTATGAAAGACTGGAGCCGGAGCCACTCCCAAAGACCTCGGCTCCAAAGCCCTGCTTCTCAGTGATATCATCTACTTGCGTGCAAAATTTCAAAATTATCGGTACATTCGTTCCTCCATTATGAAACAACAGACTGACATACTTTTTAAGTTATGGATTATTATGAACTACGATGTTGCCGCAGCCAATGTAAGTAGTTTATTGCTATGGAATGGAAAACTGTTTGTAAAATATTTTTAAATGAATTCCACCGTACGAAGTAAATAATTAATTGACGCCCTTCTTGCGGTGAACGACGAATCTATTATCGATGCTTCTCTCATATGATTAAATTGTGAAATGAATATCCACCCGTTCCAACGGCTTAGCTTCCTTTAATAAAGGACTTTCGTTGAATTAGTTTCCCGTTACGTCGCAATCTGTCTGCAAAGCCGCTCTAATTAACCAGTTCCTCTTCGTCTTGAGAGGAACTGGTTATCTCAATCGCCTTTCTTTCTATCTCTATTGCTGCAATCATTCGATTTCGAAACGTTTCCCATTCAGTCTATCTCATTGGATTTTCTCCGTATTTATCGCCTTAGCTATTAAGGGCCATAATTGGGTTTAACAAAAAAGGTAAACTAAAAAATCAAAAATAACAAATTGGTGGTCGCTTAACGACGCTGTCGTGAAGGACTGACTTCGTCATTAATTGAATAGATGTTTGTCATGTGTAAATGTATTTTTCCTAGCTAGTATTTAAGAAATTGTGCACAATTTGTTACGCGTATGCACCATTTCTCTACAGCTGACTCAGTGCACCGACGAAGAGGGTTTAACAAATCGGAATATGGACTGTGCGGTGATAAAAAAAACGTCAAGCTTTGATGAGAATTAAGTATCAAGCGATAGGTTTTATTTTCAATGGATATTGAATGTAGATTGTGGAAATATCAACTTATATAGAAATACAACATATATGTGTCAAAAATCTAACCTAAAATTTGAAGTATTATTTATAACCAACAAATCCGTAAGTATTATTTATCCTCATTGGTTCTCATATTTTTTTCCGGATCTAAGCATGATTTACCTCTAAGTACGTGGAGTCCTCCGAATTCGGTGATAAATCAGTTGTTCAATATAGTTGGAAGTCATCTTTCTCGTTGCATATTTTTTCGAGACTATCACTAGCATTGATAGTCATTCTTGGACCCTAAATGAATTTCTAATACTTATAATAATAGTGTATGTTTGAAATATCCTTAAATTAAATATTCCATATGCTAGTGTTAATGGAACAGAGTCAAGCATACATTAATATATTTCCCATCGAACTCTTAACTGAAATTCTGATGGAGTACTTAGATTTATAAGGAACTTTTAGGTGCACAACAAGCCTTTGCATTTTTCGCTTTTCATTTATCAAGAAATACATGAAAATAGCCATCGTTGTGTGTTCCGTGCATAAATCTCTAAAGATATTTATTTTTGCGCCATTTTATTATGATAAGGAATTCCTATGCTTGGTTTTACGTCTATTAATGCTACTTTTTGATGCTATTTCTTCTTCATTTCTAGGTTATCGCGTAACTTTCCGACACGAATCCGCCCGTTTGACCGCCATTAGCTCTCTTCATATTTCCTAATGCCGTTCTTTTCTTCCTCGTCTATGCCTACCAAGGGGGTTAGCCTCCTTGGTGCCTCCCCTGTGGGAAAATTCCCTAGAAAATTGAACCCCCGTTTTCCTTATAATATAAACCTCTAGGGAATTATTTCCCTAGCGTGCATTTTTCCTGAGAAATGCTTTTGAAAGTGGGTTGCAGTGGCTTAGAATATATTTATTTTACAACAAATGGAGTTGACTGTGAGAGGTGATTTTTTATAATAGTTGCACATCTTTTTTATTGAGAAACATTTCTTCAATATCATTATAATTAATTGTGATAACTCTATGGTTGTATAAATGATACCATGCAGATAATGTTTTTGTTTTTATGAATATATATTTTTTCCTCTGTAGTCATTCACTCTATGCACCGCACACTGCACTCTATGCAATTGCTGATGTAATTTTTCCTGTGCCTGAAGGTTTTTCATAAAGTTGAATTTCGTTCTAGAGAACTTTCCGACCGAAGTCTGTCATTTCTAAGGAACAAAGAGAAAATTCCCTCGAGTTTTAGTGCATTTCCTTATAAAAGAATTTTTATCTGAGGAGTTTTAAATTTTTCCCTTGTGTTTCCCTATGTTCTTGGGAATTCTTATAGGGAAATTTCCATCAGGGTACCCAGAATTCTCTAGTCTCCAGCGGCCTCCATCGCAGTATTCAACGATAGTTTTGTCATACTTAATATTTTGTGGACCTCACGAAAATCAGTCTGTACTGGATCAGAGAGGGAATGAAAGATATGTGGTCGAAAATGTCCTCGCTCGTCACTCGTTTTCCGCGCTATACTAAGGTGCATTGTTTTCACATTCTTTTCCTTATCTTCTCTCTCCCAGCATCTCCCCTCTCTTCGATAAGTTATCGGTTTAATTGCGGACATGAGTGACAGCCGGCGCAAACGCTTTCGATCGAACCGAGGGACTCTTTAAGACCTTTGACCGCGGAACCCATTGCTTCAAGTGTCTAATCATATCGAGGAGCAAGTATAGGAAAATATGAATGGAGTTCAAAAGCCTGACTCGAGCGGAAACAGCGTGCGTCTGAGAGAAGTCTGAGTAAATTTATCTTATCTGTTTGTTGTATTCTCTAAAATGAATCTACTCAAGGTTACGGATAGATTTTCAGTGTGAAATCTAACAGGCAAACGATCGTAGTTCTTCGAGAAAGCTACTGAACGCTTGTGACGTTCAAGAATTCAAGAACGTTGTTTTCTTTAGTCAAGGTTTTCCGCTTTCGTTTTTGACCTTGCACATCTGGTGGATTTTCTTTTAATAAGAATAATTTCGTGAAAGTTTATATCCTTTATGAGTGCATTTTACACTTCCGGGTTTTTTTCTGTGCTAACTTTCTTCAGAAGACTAAATTTGCGTTCTTCATCAAGAAATTCGGCTCGATCTTAATAAATATGTTTTATTATTTACTTATCCTAGGCTAGCCTAGTTTTTGAATACCGTCTTGTCGTTGTGCGGGGAATTGGTTTAGTGTGGGTGCCTGAGTATTGGCAACGTAAGTATCTTGAGTTCTAATCCTGGTAGTGGCGGAGATTTTTCTGTTGAGCCCCATTCTCTACATGGGTCTGTCCGTTGTAATGAAAGTTAAATTGCAGATTTGGCGTCTATCGTGAAGAGTATGTTAATACTGATGCCATTTCACCCATTCTTCATTCCTAAAATATTACTTCCCCTACATATCTACCCAGCTGTCGTTTATAGCGCAAATTATTTCAGTTGTTTGTCGTCTCCCTAAATTATCTTTCATCGAGGTAAACGATTGTGCTTCTTCGAGATAGTAAATAAAAGCTTGAGTCAAACTTGAAAATTCCATTTTCTGTGGCGATAACGCTCCTCGATGTTTTTGAGGGGACAAATCTGTATTATTCTAACATTTAAAATAAGCTGTATCTAGTTTTCATTATAAGATTCGTTCAGGATTTTTCTCTTCCGCTCTGTGTTACAGTCTTAATTTTTTTTTAGACTTTAGTTTCCCTTTTCAACATTTTTACTCCCTGGACTAGGTAAAGTTTTTAAGGGTGGGGAGAATTTTTCTCATGTTATTTTACTTCAGATGACGATAATTTAGCGTCCCATCGTGAAACTACGCTGAATCCTAGTAAACAACTCTTGGTATCTCTTTTTATCTGTATATAAAATTAATTGCCATGATTATGATCTCATGAATCAATTTACTCTTAGAATAAGGGAGATGGTTAAGGTTTACCCATTATCAATTCAAAGTGTTTAAATATGGCATTCAGTTTCTGCCTGAGTTTAAAAGCATCTCTCAAACCAATTTTCTCCCTCGTGTGTACCTACAACCGCGTATGATGTGAAAAGTGTGAAAGTTTTTCATTCATTTAAAAGGATTTAGATTAAACATTAGCCCGGATTCTGTGGTTAATATTATGTCAGGGTGATCTTCTGACTGGCAAGGTTGATCATCCTGGGCTACAATTTCAAAAACTGGCTGTGATGACCTTGTCAATTACTTTAGAAGCCTATTTTCTTCCAAATGATGAATTTTTCCCTTTCAAAATAATGACCATTTTCCGTGAACTATAGGCATATGTATGCATACTCCTAGAGTGGTAGGAATAAGCTATGGAATCAGTTCCTAAAGCGTCTCATTAATTTTATTAATTGGCTCTCGTATTTAGAGCGAAACATCTGGGTAGTATATTACTAAATAAATGTATTGGGTGGCGTTAAACCGCGTCCATACCACAATAAGACGGGAGCTCTTAATTTAAATATCAGACCTCCATCTGCTTAATGAATATTCTCGCCACAAAGTCTGTTTTATCTTTTATTCAAGCCAGGCCAAGCCAGGCTGATGGTTAACTCGATTATTTCCAGTAATCAGCCTTTCGACGCCCAAATAATTATTCGAAACCCAAGCCGTCTGGGGCCGAATATAAAGGGTGACGTCAGGCTTCTTCTCCCAGCTGAGGAAAATATTCCTCCGGAGATTTTTCTCGTTGGCAATTAAAACATTCGAAGGCCTCACACCCCTTCCACTCCCAACATGTTATTAATCTTTCCAGAGTCCCAAAACCCACTCCGTTCATCTTTCTCCTCGATCCCACTTCACTCTTGTTCGGCCACATCTTGAGTGCACCGCGAGAATTTCGGACCCATCGCAGAAAGATTTAATTCGCGGACTAAATAAACTACTAAGGAAAACCGCGTGTTAAGTAAAAAAATAACTCCTCCGATTGAACTGATGGTATAAAAAGCTATTGGAGGCAGTGATTTGGAGCTGCTAGACTCTTGTACGTTGCACCATTGAGTAATAAATAGTGTTTCCGTTACTGTATGACTACGGGAAGAGCATAGATATATATTAATAATATTTTGAGGATCCATGTTTTTGTCAATCGTCAATAAATTTGTCTTTCCGTACGTCCGTCTATCCATTCCGCTTTCCCATCTCTTCGATCTTACTTCACTCTTATTTGGCCATATCCTGTGTACACCGCGAGAATTTCAGATCCACCGCAGAAAGATTTAACACTCGGACTAAATACACTATCAAGATAAACCGCGTGTTATGTAAAAAAATTGCTGAGCGAATTGAAACAGTGGTTTAGAGCCGCTAGACTTTTATAGGTTTCACGTTCGAGTAAGCATTACACGCAATGATTACACACGACGCAAAAATAGGATAAGAATTACTTATTTGCATAGATCCCTTTTTGATCAATCGTGGAGAAATTGTTCCTTTCCATTCGTCCTTCGTCAGCCTCCCCCGTTGAAGGGACTCGCAGTGGAATGTGCACGAATGTAGGTCCTAACATAAAAATCGACTGGAAAAATCGTAAAAACCGTGGACAACAATTAAAACGGTTTTTTTCCCATATTTGTAAACCTTTAGCACTCTAAAGAAAAGCGTTGAATTCTATGCAGGGTTTCTGTTTTAGCTTTTTTTATCACATGCACTCAAGAAGTAAGATTGAAATTTTCACCACCGGATGGATGAAAGAATCAAATTTTTAATTCTTGCATGCCATTTCCTTATACCCTTCGTCTTTGCAAGAATGAATTTCTGACACCAATATCGTCCATTTTTTTCACTATTGTATCAATAGAAATGTTAGTTTTATTTAATGACGGTACTATTCTCGTTTACAATACCCTTTTCTCCTCTTTACTTCTCGCCTCCTTGCGACCCCTCCTATCCTAAGTGCACATCCTTCCGTCATCGCCCGACCACCATTGAAGACAGCGCGGCCAGATGGGGGCGAGAATTGGAGATTCAAAAGAAAGGAGAGGAAAAAATCAGAAAATCAACGCGCGATTAAATCTTTTAAGCCAACCACATCTCGTCCTTTTTCTTCCCCTGTTTGATGTGCGTTCCATTTTTTATTGGCTGGGCGGATTTAAAATATGCTGTCGGTAAAGTGGGTGACTGAAATGTGACATCCAGTCTCTCGTGTAGAGCGAGTTTAGCTAACGCTTTACAGTTATTGGATAACTGTGCGTCAAAACCGTATTTTGGAAATTTTTAATGTGAAGGAATCATTCGACCTTGCCAGGGGGTCAATTCTCGAATACCGTGATGATTATCGCATGCGAAAATGACGACGTTATCGCATGAAATTGTCGATTCGGTATTGAGTTGTCACGTCCTGTCTACGTGCGATAATCATCGCATGAAAAATACTAAGTAATGATGAGGTACGCGATACTTCAACGAAATAGAGCAATAATCTGTTGATTTCGTGTGCGATAATCATCTCAACGGTTCGGGAATCGACCCCCAGTATCGAACTTGTTCGCCTTAATGTGTTTGCGGCGTTTTTTTATTAAACAGATTTGCGTGAAACTTTGCATACGTGTTCTCATTAGTGATACCTTTTGCAGTAGACTATGCTGGAGGAAAGGAGTCGGACGTTATGGGTTCGCAGGTTTAAATTAGCGATGTTTGTTTTCGCGTATGGGTGGTGGAGTCGGAAAGAGCCAGACAGGCAGGTCAGTGATTCCTTTAGCATTTACGTCGCTGGGAAACATTTCGGCGTATGTTCGGTAGGAACAACGTTTATTGAAGAGATGGTAGACTGGCGTTGCTTACTCGAGCACAGGTGTGTGTCGCGGGAACATCTTGCTCATTGCGCGGGAATGTTCCAAGGGCAAACAGTATGGACGGAAGCCGGTTGAGGCACTGCTTTTCTAAGAACGGAATTACCTCCCATCACCTACCGTCTCAGGGTCTATAAAAGCATACTTACTACATCCAGCTCAAGTGAAGGAAGTGGTACTGAAGTAATATGACCTAGTCGTCCTGATGTTTTACTCAAATTCTGTTCCTCAATCTTAGGTTCTGACAGGTGCAAGAATGTTCAAAGGTTCTTGAACAAATAATGAGGAGCCAATTATTCTTCTCAAGGAAATCGAGTTTCATTCGATATTCATTGTTTTTCTGTGGGTAGTCGCCGCAGTATATTCAGTTGCATGTAAATACGTACTTATGCGAAAGTAAGTAACAGCTGATAAATTGTTTAACTAGTGTCAATTTATGATTCTTTCTCTACCCCTTTGGCTAAAAGTCTTTTGCTTGTGTAATTAATATCAAATAGCCTCGATTTTCACATGGCCATAGTCTTTTCCATGATTTTTGCAGTGTATTGCATGCATTATACCTAGCAAATAATAAAGTTTGATATTTCATTTAGTCAGTCTGTCGACTCATATTATTATAATTAGAGTGTCTATATCATTATATTTGTCCGGGAAGTAGTCTATAAGTCTATTTTCCAACTTAGAAAACTGAGGATAATATGCAATTCCTTTTTGCTCATTATTTTCTAAGTTTTGCCTTACTCCTGCTCAACATCTAGTCTCTTTCAAGTTTCGCTTACGTTCTACCACTCCTAATGTCCTCTGTGATGATTAGGTGTGTTCAGGAGGTAACATTTTCTAATGCGAACACCAAATGGCCAGTTTTTATTGCTCGGTTAATGTTCCTTCAATGAAGTATGGAGATTTTATTGTTATAGGCACAATTTATACACTGATTTCAACAATTTAAAGCGCTAATAATAATGGGTAAGCATGGCAAACAGTAGCGTTTATCGCACACCCCCTGATACGTTACGTTACGTTGACCGGGTTGGAACTAGAGATTAATACATAATCGATCCCGTTTTAGTACCTTTCTGTAGAACAGCTAGGGCATTTTTCTGAACTACAGACTTAAATTGCTTTGTAAATTTGTCAGAAATAAGGAGTAGCCGTCTATTGACTACAAGTAATCAGAGAGTAGCTTGTTAATACTAACTGCTTAGTAGAAGTATGTGAGGAAATTGACGAATACAGAAGACAGTGGCATGATCATGTCCTAAGGGTTGAAAAAAAACGTGTTCCTATATAAATGCAAGCACCCATAGGAAGTGGACTTATTGGACTACCCGAGAATAGAAGAAAGGATGACTTACTAAAGGCTTTGTTCGAAACAGGTAAAACTGCGTAAACCGAAAATGTTTATGGTGATAGTTGAATAGGGAGCTTTTATTATCAACGCTCAAAGAATGCACAGTAATATGGATGCATAAAAGAGGGATAAAAAGAGTCGTCTTGAACAGGTCAAGGGGGGGGGATTACTTTAGTGGACGTGGAGAAGTGTTAAAAAGAGGTCGTAATGTATTTCAAAGTGGCAAAACGACCCCAAATATCATTAAAGTTTTAGTGCATGCAAGCCGCTCGGATTCCTCGCAGTCCTTTGAAATCGCATTTGAAAGTGGTGGAATGGCTCATGCTACACCCATTAAGCAGGATAAAAGTTTTTGTTTTCCTTTTTAGTCGAGACGGGACGCACGTGTGGGGTTTCTGCGGCATAGGTCACTCTGTATGATGGGGGCGTTTTGCGTGGGCGAGTCTGGATTGCAGCTGAAAAGCCCCTGTGCTAGAGAGAGAAAGAGCGTTCGTTATATTTTTAGCGCGCGTAATGGAGGGATTAAAAGGGAGCCCTGGAAGAAATTTGCGTGTCTGTCAACAAAGTGAGGGGGGTTGCGAGGAGCTGGTTAAAAGGAGACTTCGGCCTGCCCGTTGTCTGGCGGGAAGTGGACCATGAACGCAAGAGTCCCGTAGAATGGCACGTGCCAGCCGAGAAACGTTCTCCGCGGAAGGAATGTGTCGTTCCTCCTTCAATTAAAAGAATTCTTTTTCGCTTCCAACCATGCACCCTTTTTGCATTCCCGGCCGCTAGATACGGGTACTTTCAAAGGAAACGTAGTTTTGTTTAACCTTAAGGTCCCGGTCAATTCTGAGTCATGGAAAAACTGGCGTTTGTGAACACTATCTCTTAAACTATTAGGTATCACAACTCTATCTCTCCAAATATTAGTGTCTTTATTAGCTTTAGAGTTGTAATACCTAATAGTTTAAGAGTATAGTGTTGACAGAATTGCATTCAGGACATCTAGGCATAAATAAATGCACATTGACTACTATCTTTGTTATTGCAATCAAATACATCAAGGCATAATACTACAACCACTTGACAACCGTAGCCCGGCAACAGAAAACAGGCACAGACGCATTTATAAACAATTCAAAAATGCTTTCCATTACAACACTCCTTTTCTCTTTATTTTACATCAGGTAAAGCAAACAATTCACAAATGCTTTCCATTACAACAATTTCCTTTCTAATTCGCTGTAATTCGAAGTGTAGGGAATTGTGTTCTCTTTGGTGTTATGCTTTCATTTTGACTAAGTCTTCTTGAATCAAAATGTAATTTAATTGAATTTCTCTTTCATTCCAGGTGAGTACTGACCACCCTTATGAGAATGATCCAATAGAATCGTAAGTACGATAATTGTATTTAGTTTCGTTTTACAACGGTGTCATTAATGATTCTATTCACATGTGTGTCCATGTCTGCGTGTGGTAGCACTTGATGTCACGTGGTTTACTCAATTATTGATATCGATTAAATCTGACTGACTTAAATTATATTCACTTTGTCTTTGAAACGAACGTTGAGTGGGGAGTACTAAGTTAAGTTTATGAATCAAATACCTTGAGCTGGCGGCACTATTCAATGCTGCTCAAGCTGCGTAGTCATGCAGCAATTCTTGCGTTGCCGGATACTTCGTGGCAAATCAGAAGCGAGATCTTTAACGCAGGCTACGTTGCCGTCGGAGTTGCCCGTCTTTCAACTTTTGACGCAGCCTGCGTCGCCGGAGCTGCGGCAATGGAGTTGAGGACCGACGCTTTCTGCCCGTCATTTGTTGGTCACGTGATTATTAACCAAGGAATTGTGGGTCATTCTCAGGATAGCGATAATAAGCGCTATATTATATTTAGCGGTTTTAGTTTCATGCTTCAATCCATTGAGGCAACCTTACGAATCTTGACTCCGTATATCTCTTCTTAACAGATTTGGTTCATGCCGTGGGATTTATCATGACTTTTATCGTAGCTTCCCATTATCTCCTATAAAGTTGTAAACATTACGATACATTTATTATTTTTTAACTAAAATAAAACAAACAATAACAGTGCGTCTAATGAAAGTACGTTAACTGGCTCGAGAACTAACAAACTGCTATTTAGGTCCATTAGTATCTCATCCCCCATAAGCTAACCCGCCCAAAACCCAGAGGATTCAAGTGAAGAATGGCTTTCGAGTCTGAGCCTTCGTATTTACGTTAAAACCCTGTTGAAATATGCGTAAAGCAGGCGTGTTTACAGTTGTTTCTTTGGGCACTCTCAGAAATGGACGTGAGTTACTTCTCCTTGGACTTGGTGGGGAACACAAAACTTTACATCTTCTATTTTCGTAAACCCACACTCCTTTACGATGTTCGTCCCACGCGAATGCCAGCACTTAGTATATCCTTGGAGGACCTTCTCCCAAGAAGACACAAACCTTTCCATGTTTTCGGGTTTAACATATATATGGTATCCATAAAGTATCAGAACATCTCCAATGGAACCTAAAAAGAGTCTAGTACGTGATATCAATTTGCTGAGAATGTTTTTAAAACAAATAATTCGTCAAATTTTAGTTTTATACCGGTAGGTTGCGAGTATCATGTTGTGATGTGTTGTCATATCTGTTATAATAATAATAAATCTGTCGTTAACAATCTTGGTTTACAATAGTGTGAAAATAGGTCTTATTTTTCAGATTATTTATAGGCACCCAATATTAAGGTGCCTTTACTCATGGAAGTTGACTTCCATGGAAGGTGCGACCGTGGCGATGTCTCGCTTTGTATCGATACTTGCAGGGCATCGTTTTCCTTTCACATCACATCCAATATTTCCGAAATAAATGAATGACGGAAGTAAACAATGAATATGGCAATTCCGAAAATCACTTAAATTCGGAAACCATTGCGTTCTTGGATAACGCTCTGTTTGATTCCGTGAAGCATTCGTGGATTTCATAAATGTGTACGAATTACATTAAAATATATATGTGCATCATTACAGCGTATCAAGTGCGAGAATTGTCATAATTTTTATCATTCTATTATTGAACAGTCAAAAGTCATGCCTTCGTATTCTCTTTAACATTAAAAACACTGCCAGGCACAAATTAATATTAAAATATGTAACAACGAGTCCTCCTCCCGTAAATTCATTCTTTGTTTACATTTTTAATCCCCGTTTGTAGTCATGTGACCAGAAGTACATTTAGGGTTACCAAATCACCCGGTTTAGCCAGGTACCACCCGGTTTTTTCTCCTTTTTCAGCCGCCGATTAAATGTCCAGAAGACAGGGAAACACCCGGTTTTTATGTTCGTTCCCCAGACCCGGTAGCAGAACGGTAGATGCTTTTCTTGTATCGTGTAATATTTTTAAAAAAATGAGATGATGCCCCTTATCTTTTTACACCAAAATATGATAAAATAATGAAAGAGGTTTAACTCGAAACTTCGGGTTGTTTAATCTGACGCACCTATTTGTACATTTTAGACCACATTCAGTTTACCTTAAACCTTACAATCTTATCTTCTTACAATCATAAATATTACATCAATATCGGCGGCATGCTGTTCGTCGAACTCTCTCTCTTACGCCCTGAACATCTGCTTCATTCAATCACTTCCAAATAATATTTTTTTATCACTCCGTTTCCAAAAACAATACTCAATAACTCGCTTCAAACATGCGGACTAGTTGTCTGGCGGTCTTTGTTGTTTGGGATATACACCACGTGCTCCCACAAGAATGCAACTTAAAGTCGATATGCTAATAATAAACACCAAAACACGTGCTCTACGCCAAAATGCTAATTTAAAAAAATTGACTTTTAGTGATAATCCCCCGGTTTTTCATTGTAAAATATGGTAAACCCCCGTTTTTTTTAATTTGGCAACCGTAAGTACACCGGACGTAATGCGAAATTATCGTAGATTCGAAATGCTTCTTACAGGTAAAATTGCAGGCCAGTTCAAGTGCGAACCCCGGTCGATAACTTCTGATAACGACCCCTACTGCCATAGAAGTCCTTGCTTACCCATCTAAGGGGCACTTAAAAGCGACTCGCAAGGCTACTGTGTACGAAGTAACTTCCATGTGTGTGAAGCCGCCTTAAGAGCTTTCCATTCGAACTGTTGAAGTTGAGGCAGATAGGAACAAATCGGCGACCATGAACGACGATAAGTGGAACGATATGCTCTGGTTTTGTTATCTACCGGTTCGTGGTTTCCTTTTTTATGAGTAGGTAGCAAAATCGTTTATCCTACGTATTTAAAAATAGTAAGCTTTTTGTCTCTTGGTAATTAAAAAAAAGATTAAATTGTGCATGTTTGACGCCTATACTGAAAATCTAAATTCTTATGGCGACTACTATAATAGACTCTATTTTCTTCTTCAGCGCACATCAACTCTCCTAACGATATTTTTTAAGTGCGCTGCCTTGTGCGCAGGGTCTTAAACATAAATAAAAGAAGAAAATCGATTGCGCAATAAGGTGTGATAGCACAAGGTAATATCGAATCCATTAAAATGCTCAATTGGCCATATTGAATGTATTAGTTGTGTATTAAATTCGTCGAAATCATGGGTATTGCAACCGTGGTCTTCGCGGTACTTTAATCGTATGTCTAGGGAAAATGGAATTGCACTGCATTATTCATAAAATGGGCGCACTAATTGCGCGCGGTTGTCGTGTTTGGTGGATCATTTTTGGCGACAAAAAAACCTGGGCTTTACTTTTTTTATCGATATGCCTCTACTCTCAGTTTCAATCTAGGGTGTGAAAAGGAATGAGAAGAAACTGCTCTCTTTTATTGCGAAAAAGAACAGTACAATGTAGCGGATAAGAAGGACTCAATATTTCTTTCGTCCGCTCGTTAGGAAATGTGTGTGTTTATCCGGCTGCATGCTCTTCGCCCTCGCTTGGCCGCTGTGGAGAACTAATTAGGAGGGCACTGTTGGCACAGGGTGGAAAGGGAGGAAGTAGGTGTTGAGTAACGTTATTTCTCGTTGCTTTACATTCTCTCAAACATTGTAGCTCGCTTCGCTGCTGGGCTGTTTGGCACGTGGGTTAGGATTATTTATTGGCGGGTCAGAATAAACAACGGAGCTTTTTTGCCGGACGAATGTAACGAAAGTGTTTTTTTTATTTAAGTGTAAAACATTTTCCTCAAACCTCGTGATTGTTTTTTGATCTCAGTAATGTGCTAATAACACGTATATAATTGCGCTACTAAACAAAGTTGCAAGGAACTGATGATATACTCTTTTCTTTCTCAAAATATCTGCCCGGGTGGCGGTGTGGTTAATTCCCAGCCTGCTAATCTGAGGGTCGCGGGTTCTAGTCCCGCCTGACGATAGGGGGAACTTTTCACCACTCACGACATGAGTGTTTATGTTTTTCCATCGTTGTTTGTTGCAATATACCCGTTGTAAATGACCATATGAGATTTTTTCGGGATAATTGAAAATAAATGAAAGGGAAATGCTGTCTAAGGTGCAAGTTAGTTGACGATATTCCGCGGCCATAAATTCGACGCAAGAAAATTGTTGCGTTCGATATTTAATAAATCGATTCGATCGTCATTCGATAAATATTATTCGTCTTATCCCTTGAAAGTAATTGTTAAAAGTCAACTTCCTAAATATTCTTAAGCCAATTCCTAAATTCTGCAATAGCCTTATTCCTTAATAAGCTGGAATGCTTATTAAGCCTCGTTTCCATTACCATAAATTTGTCCCGCAACATGTTGCGCGTCATGTGCCGGCACATGTGCCCGAAATTTGTTGAAATGGAAACAGTTTGCAAGGACATAAATGTGCCAAGCGACTGCGGTACACAACATGTGCCGAAACTTGTGTCACGGGAAATGGAAACAGACTGCAAGATGTCCCCGGGACACGCGCACGCGCAGTACAGTCTACACTCGCTGTTCCAAACCCTAAAAACTATAGCTAACGCCTCTCGAGCAAATCGATGAATAAAATGACAACCATTCGTGCAGGGTAATTTTGCTTGAATAACATCACGAATTTGTCAGCATTACTTTATTGCTGACGTAGATATTACAAGAAAGCGACAGCATTAAAAAACGTTTACGGCAGAAGTACAGTGAATGAAGATTGATGCACAACCTCACAAAGTTGTATAAAAATTAAATGCATATTCAAAATAAATATTTTAATAAACAAGAATATTTAAATGCAATATTTATGCAAAAAATACTTTTCTCCATCAGTCATTGTGTGAGAAAACAAAGGAATTCGATCAAGTAGCTCCTCAATATTTACACATCCAACTTTTAAAAGTCATCACTTCATATCCTAGAACATGCTCATTTAAACCTAAGTTTAAAATTACATTACGAATAAATACCTTTTACTTATATCAGTCTTTACTTATATCAGTAATAATTTAAGTGCTGCAAACAGGGCAGAAATTAATTGCACCAGTATCAAGAATCATGCATGTTTTGTACCTTTGTAAATTTTCATATCAGTGAACCAGAGTCAGAGTGGATTTGTGAATTTCTGGAAAGTGATATTGAAGAAGTTGAGAAGAAACTTCATTCACTAAGGTCTCAGTACTTGAGAGAAAAAACGAAAATAGAAAAGAGCAAGAAAAGTGGTGCTGGTGCTAAGGATATTTACGTGCCTAAATGGCAATATTTTAGTTCGTTGAGTTTTCTGTCAACAACCACTGAACGAGTTAAACACACAAGTTCACTAAACCTGCTGCGTAAATAATAACAATTTTAACATGTACCATAAGGTTTAATTATGTATATCCACTTGTTACAAACAAAAATGAATCAGTTAATTAATCAGGGGTCATACTTTGATTACGGAACGCACTTTTTCGTCATTTCATCTCCCTCTCCCCTGTGTAACGCAGCGTTACGCTATGTCAAACACTCTCCCCCCCCCTTTCTCAAGTACGTAACGACGATTTTTTCCTGTTACAACTTTAAATCATATTAAAAATCGTTAAAAATAGTTTTTGACTCATTTTTAAGGGTTATATTAAAGGATAATTAAAGTATGGCCCTGATATGTAATTGTAACTAAGCATATCGATGTTGCCACGGCAGTGGCAGACTGAAAAAAGTGAGCCAATTCTTGACAGGCAAATGTGCCAGGAGTGTCTCCTCTTTGCTTACACCAACGAAGTCCAGGAAGCTCCACTCCTTCATTTCTCCAAGTTCCGTTGATAACATTTCCGATGTCATCCTCTGAATCAAATACATGAGCAGAAGAGTATGTCTCTGCAGAAGAATTCTCATTGAAAACATTGCAGTATATGGGCCCTTTGCGGAAATTGTGGAAAAAAGTTGTTTAGGATAAGTAAACAACTTTCTCCCCAAGTTATTTGATTATAAAATATTTTTTCAGCCGAGAGGATGGGTAATTGGCCACGATGTATGCTTATAACTTTTCAAGTTTTTCAATACCATGGTCCTCAGTGATATGAATACAGCTTATTCCTATGCCAGCGTTTCGTATGCATTTATTCACATCATCAGGGCTTAGGCGTTATTTTCAAATAATTACAGGTTGCAAATATTCCTTTACATGGTGTCAATTGATATAGTTAATTAACCTTGGCATGGTGACAATTGTTACAGTTAATTAAATGATACCAAATTGAAGTTAAATCTTACTATGCAGAGAGCAGTTTTTGTGATGCAACTGGCAACAGATATCTGACCGAGACAGCTTATGACAGATGCTGATTCACAGATAATTATTCGTGATGATGATGACGATTCATATATGCAGTCCCGGTCAGATAACTTTTACTTTTTACACATATTAACTGCTCCCAATATAACAAGCGTGTAATTTTCTTTGACATCGTAATTTTGAGTCGTGTTGATTTTGTCAATTGGCTGCAGTGAAACTATCTTCGAATGCTGTAATTTAATGACAAACCAAATCCCTGATGATTTCTGTAAATACATAAGAAACGTCGGTAACGGAATACACTATTTCATTTGATAGTGGACCAAGGTTTACATAAATCGTGATCAATGACGCAACCTCTCGACTAAAAATAATGATTTTACACTAAAATAATTGTTTAGAAAGTTGGCAGATTTGGATTGGCAGGAAAAACGTTGGCAATGGAGTCAATGTATTTCATTTAATTTAGGACTTCTAGATTTGTGCAAAAATGTCTTCGTTTATAACTAGCTTGGACATAATTATTCTTTAAGATTGAAGGTTCTTTGACCCGGTGTTATAATCTCTGGTTAAATAATTTCTCGTTATGAAAACCGAAGTGAATACGTTCCTCAATTGGTAACGTCCATGTCAACTAACCAACCGTATTATGTAACAAATAAAACCCGAACTCACAGTTAGCATCAAGTTAATGTAAGGTTACATCAAATTGCTGGTAGCGGTAACCAGTGATTATAAAACCGGGACTTTTTGCCGTTGATTCTCTTTGGTGAGATTAGTCGGCAGTTCATTTTCCCTCCCGTTACATCTCTTTTTTCTTATTTTAATGCTTGAATCCCGATCGCAGTGGGCGTATGTGCCTCGGACTCCGGAATTGCCAAGGTTGCCGAGTGAGTAAGTGACGTTTCTCGCACCTCTGACTTTAAGATGAACGGAGCGGGACAAGATACTAATTCCCTTAGCTCTCCGCTACGCTTCTCCGGGCTGGAAGACTTTGAGAAAAATCCGTATGTAAATCCTTCCAATTTACGGATAATCCATGTATCTCAAAGTTTGTTGAGCATAGGAATTTAAACAATTGTGTTCAAATTTTATAATGCCTGGTTAACATTAACCGAAGTATGACACAGTCTTTACGTTCACTTAGAGTTTAGGTTTTGTATGCACCAATATCACATCTGATTAACGGATAGGTGACATGGCCTTTATCGACGTCTACCTTAACTGATGTTCCTCTCTTAGAAGTCCCCACTTGGAGATCCAATGAGAGGACTGTTTTACCTCCGAATTATTTCAACGGGGGAGTTCTCAAGATATAGTGCGGAGTCAAAATGTTGACCACCGTGTCATACTGAAACTCACGTTATCTGAAATTTTCAAGTTATATAGGCGTAGCGATTAGCGGGCTTCCAAGTCTCTAGCGGCTCCCCGTGTAGTCCTTAATCGATGCATTTCAGAGAATTAAATCTTTTCTTGCTATCTGGAGAGCATCCACAAGAGCGTTAAGGCAACAGCCATTAAGGAATGTGAGTATATGGAAGAGGAATTGAAGAGGGAAAGGAGGAATATTGAGATGTGCTTCGAAGATTTTTCACTCCGTTTTTGTTTCAGTCGTCAACGTTGCGTTGGAAGATAGAATTATTTTGTCCACCTGTTACTATTGTGTCGCGTTCGTATATTTTCTATTTTGTTCCATTTTCTACCCACGTGTCGCAACTGACTCGTGTCCTACGACTCCTAGATGCAGGATAGGTCACATTGGAGGCGTCTTGAGGAGCACATCGACCTCTTAAAGACGCCTTCTGGATGGAAGAGGAAAATCTTGTCCCACATGCAGGCGGATATTACGGCCAGCCCGGAAGTACAGCCTACATTGGCGAATCGTCACGGAAGCCAACGAGATAATTGTTGGCCTATTTTCCGCGCTCTCAATCGCACAACTAGGACAACAGTCATGAAGATGGGAAATGGCATTGGGGAGAGGTACAGGATGAATTGTAAGATGTGCCTCAACGGATCATTGACTGCTTGGGAAAGGAGAATTCTTGCATCTAGTCGGAAGGTATATCTCTTAATTTGTCCCTTTAATCTGCTCTCGCGGTGTAGTGTGGGTATACAATCACATTTTGGAGATGATATATCGTTGTGAAATATTTTTATAGTTAAAGTACCACAATTTGTGTTTTAGACGGATTTATTTTTCAACGACAATGCCCGGTTTCGGCTGTCATGCCATCGTCAGGTACTATGGAATCAAGTCAGCTGCGCCGTCGTTATAGTGCTAACGATTCTTTGTGGCAATGGCGCAGCAGATACTTTTCCGTGGAAGATTCCATTCCCTAAAGACTATTGTTATTACCACAGTTTATGATTTAATGTTGGAAAAATTGATAGCCTGTTGAATCATTTGTTAGATAAGACTTTCCGCAATCAGGTAAATAATGAACAAAACAGCTCATGGACTTAAAATTTAGTTGGTAGAATATCTATCCATTGGTGATGGACGTCCATATTTAGTCCTCCCGTATAGTGGTAACGAAACATGGTGGCAGTTGCGCAGAAGTTTTTTTCAGTGAAAGAATCCATTTCCTGCAGAATAGCTCCACAAGGGGTAGAGCAGGGTAGTTTCCGCGTTTGACTACCGCGTTCCCAAGGTCACAAACACTTCGTTGCAAAATTCAAAATGCCCAATCTGTTATTCGTATCAGCTTTCCAGCTCCATTTGACCTAGAATCCGATTTAGCTTCTCCATTTTGTTGCGAACATCATCAGCGTATTTTGAATAAGATTCGTTTTTGATCGTAAATGTTGTCGTGTAATGCATGGCGAACACTTCTCTGATCTCTCAGGGTAAATGCAGTCAAGTTGACAGCATTAATTACTTTTTTTTAATAAATGCTTTATCTGCCTACCTACTTTAATTTGAAATTAATGTGTACAATCTCAATTGGATAAATATTTTACCAATTATAAAAATGTCCATGTTACTTGATTAGCTAATGCATTTAGATCGTAAAAAGAAAGATGCAGTGAGTCTAGCGAATTAAGCGCATTTACCTTGCTAACAGAAAGAATAACTCATTCGCCAATGTGGAAATGCATTGCTCAATCCATTATTCAGTTATATAGTCATCAAATATTCCTTTTTCTATAATTTCATTTGTATTTGTTAGAAAAAAATTTTTAAAAAAGTTTTGTCGCTAGGATTCTTCCCTCGGTCAGAATCCTGGAAGAGTGATCTTCCTCTGTATATTTTATATATATATATATATATATATCCTTTCTGGAATCTTTAAGTTCTTGAAAGTTCGTGAGTTAGTTCTTGATCGTTTAAGGGGTCGGATATGAATTTAGTTTCACTCACTCAGTGATTCAACCCGAAGGTTGGTTTGGATAGTTGAGGCTAGAGCTCAACCGAGATTAAGCCACAGGCGTGTGAACTTCACACATTCAGGGTAGGGGGGCCAGTTCCTTTCCCTGGGCCACCTCGCACTCTGAGGATTTTTATTCGGGGGCGTTCAAAGGCTTCACCCGGATTTGAACCCGCGACCCTTCGATCAGTAGCCAAGCGCTCTACCCACTAGGCCACCACTCTCCCCTAATTGAAAAAAAATTACCTAGGCTTTAGGAATTTAGTTTAGGCTACGCAAATTTGTTCTCCCATTCATTGATATCAACTAATGTGCTCAAACTCCCCTCCAAAGTACCCCATCGAGAGTTATCCATACAGCGACTACTCAATTACAAACTTAGTGGTTGAGTCATCGCTATGTAGATGACTCTGACCCCATCTATAGAATAATGCCATCTAGTTAGGTGTTCCTCCAGGTAAAGACTCAAATCGGCTAATTTACTAAAGTTTGAGTGATCAAAAATATGCCTTAATGTTAACATTGGCCGTAATTGACACCTCTGAATCCATGCGAGCACTCAAGTTTAAATTCTCTTCAAATACTTCGATGAAGTGAACGCAAAATATATGCATTATGGGCTATGCAAGGTTTCGAATTCCACATTCATGGCAGGCAACGCCCCAAAACGCCAAGTTTAACTCATTTAGTTTATTTTCGAGTCAAATATGTAGGTGTTAACTAGAAATCAAGGAGCACATTCTTAATCTCGGATGTCATTGAAATCTCTGAACTCGTTTAGCCTCCAGTTGAAATTCTCTGAAAAACATAGGTGAACCTATGTTCAGAGGGATTCTCAGTCACCCGTGGAGCTGTGTACATGCGAGAAAGGTGGTTAAGAGGAGGAGAACCAAGCTTTTCTGAAGAGTGTAATCCCTTTTAAGAGGTCGCCTTCAATAGTGTACAAGCCGATGACTCATGACGTCCACATCGCTTAAGGCAGCCTACGGTTATGCATAACTTTCGTCACACATCGCGTAAGCCTGTCGCTCTGTAATAGGATCAAGCAAAGTGGCATTGGTGGGGAACTAGAGGTGAAATAATCACCGTTAATAAACTTCAGCGTCCCCCTGCTGTGATTTCCGCCAGCTATTTCCTTTCGTCTTACGCCCTTCGCCGGCGATAATCTCGGATTTAACGAAGTCGTCGCTATCTTTGCCGTCTGCTATCCGCCATCACTTCAAGCCTCCTTCGCTCCGTCGACCCGATACTTCCTCCGTCCCTTCGTCGTATTTTTTTCTTTTCGCAACACGTCACCTTCATCATCTCACTCCTCGGTTGCTCCATGCTCCACAGTTCTCCTTCCTTATCCAGCTAAACGGCGTCCAAGATAATAGGATAGTTGAGCAGTCAAAATTACCACTAATAGGGTACTGGCGTGCTAAGGCCTTTTGGTAATGCAGATATGACGTACTCGCGACGCCATCACGGATGAGTAGCAGCAATTCAATGGGTAACAGTATTTTCAATGAATTTTTTTCAATGTCGCGGTGACATTCAGTGTTAAACGTCAATTAAATATAGCATGATTAAAAATTAAGTGACTAAACTGTATAATCCAGAACGATTTCTCTCACACCTTCTACTATAAGGGAATTATTTTAAACGATATTAGGACAATTTTTATGAATCAGTGCATACATATGTTCACAGGCATCAAATTGACACAAAGAACTACATTTTCTGATAATGTCTGTTAATTGTACATCCAGAATGACATTCACTACGTAATCACGATCCATCTTACGAGCCATGTCGTTAATCAGTATGTGTCTGCTAGTTTTACCATCGTTTCTTGTCATCTGTGTCTCTGATTGGACTTTAATTATTCTTCAGAAGTCGTTCTTGGAGGTCTGTTGGAAAATCACTCGGAACTAAGAAACCGTCTCTACCCCGAAATTACGACCATGTTTTGATTCTTATTAGTTCCCTTAATTTTAAGTAGGTAATACGATGAGGAAAGGGAAGAGCTCTCGTTGGGAAGGTAAATTCGCATATGAAAGTGTGTGTGATTTACCGTGAAGTCTTTTTGAGGAAATGTTTGGCATCATCTGAATGACGCAAACAAATTATATGCCCTCAAATGCAATAATTATTTTACGACCAAAAAACACTAGACTTATAATTGCCGTCCACCTTATAGCTTACGCTAAAGGAATGTGCCACTACAATCATGTGGCACCTTCGTAATCGTGTTGTAGGGTATATTACTAAGGTAAATAATAATGTAAATGTTCATTTTTATTTATCTTTACATGTTCTGAAAAATGTATCCCTACATTGCTACTGATGAAGTTTGAATGAGGCAACCGCAGTTATAACCGTCATATGTTTGCAATAAGAAGTGAATTACGCAGGTTAAGCAAAGGAACCTAATGCGGTTGCTAATTTCCCTTAAAAGTTATTGTTTTTCCCCTCACATGAAAACTAAAATTATAATAAAGGAAGTCAACTATCATCTCCAACGTCAGTGTATTTTGCGGTAAATGCACGCTACAATGTTACTTTTGTCAGCTACTACAGCATAAATGCATTTAAAAGAACTCAAAGACGAAAGTCACTCGAAATTGTCGATTTAGGTACCTAATTTTCTTCGACGATTAAAAACGCAGGGTCTAAACACGTTACTGAGTTATCTTCTTAAAAGCACAAAGTATTTCCCGATTTCTATTTTTATGCCCAAAGAAAGCAAATAATCGTCAAACTATGCCTAATCAACTCATAAATATTTTATTTTTCTGTGTGAAATAAACGCTATTCACAAGGCTGTCAAAACTTCCTGTAAAAGCCATGTCATAAGAAGAATTGCTCTTGCTAATTAAGAAAAAATACATAAATACACAACAGTCAATGAAAATCTCACGAAATTTTCGACAAGTAATCACTGTGGAGAACTTATATGGAAATAATCAAAGACGAGTTAAAATCCATGTTCAACCATTATGTACTCTACATCCAAGCAAAGATCAAAACATAGAAGCAGCGTATTCATGGCGGAAAAAATACGCGTAATCAACTGTAATTAATGAAAATGAGCAATTTCCACAGGTATAACATTTTTTTGCACGACTGGTTTTGCTTTTTAAAGCATCTGCTAGTCCTGGTAAAAAGCGAAACTGATCGTGCAATAAATGTTATCTATATGTACCTGTGAAAATTGCTCATTTTCATTAATTGCAGTTATGTTCCGTTTCCACTCCATCATGCCTGAAACTTCAGATTATGTACATGTAATCACCTACGACCGCACTAAACAATATTTTATTAAAACAATATTTTATTATTATCTATTTATTAAAATGACATAATTCGATGAAATATACTTATTTGGAAAAGAAATTAATGAAAATTAAACAAATGTTTTCTCGATCACATGGAGTAAATAAATATCACCATCTGTAATTCTTCGGTCACATGATTTACTTCGTCATCCGGTATTGAACTTGTTTACTGATTGACTTCATTTCTGTCAACCGCGCTATTATCTTGAACATGGTCTAACCTAGGCGTGGTGGAGAATGGAGAAGCTGCGATGCACGGGAAGGAGGACAAACGAGGAAGTGAATGTGCGATATTCCACAGAAGAAAAATCATTCGCCTTGACCAGGATTCGAACTCGGATCCCTCAATTTCGCGCCGAGTACTTTAACCAGTTAAGCTACCGGGGCGTCCTTCTCCCCTGTGGATTATTTGGTGGCTTTATAGGAGCATGGTGGTCAGGACTTCTTGATATATGATGTCATTAGTAGTCCAAGGCGTGCGCTAATTGTAAGCGCCACAGTCCGCGAGGATAAAGCCATACATAGAACACAGGAGGTGTTCGCCCTTTTGACTAATTTTGAGGATACCGGGACTAGCCACGGTAGTAACCTTTACGGAGTCACCCGCAAGTGCACATAAGTGTCGACTTGACCGGGATCGCCTTGACATATCACTGGGGTGTCGCCTTGACCGGGATTCGAACCCGGATCCCTCCATTTCGCGCCGAGTGCTTTACGTTTTAGGGAGCAGATTTCGCGCCGAGTGCGGGTGACTCCGTAAAGGTTACTACCGTGGCTAGTCCCGGTATCCTCAAAATTAGTCAAAAGAGCGAACACCACCTGTGATCCATGCATGGCTTTATCCTCACGGACTGTGGCCCGTAGCGCACGCTTTGGACTGCTAATGACATCATATGTCAAGCAGTCCTGACCACCATGCTCCTATAAAGCCACCAAATAATCCACAGCGGATAAGTACACCTCGGTAGCTTAACTGATTAAAGCACTCGGCGCGAAATCGAGGGATCCGGGTTCGAATCCCGGTCAAGGCGAATGATTTTCACTCTGTGGAATATCGCACTTATTTGCACTTGCGGGTGACCCCGTAAAGGTTACTACCTTGGCGTGGCTTCGGCTTCTTAGCAAGGGCTTGATTTTGAAGATTTCGTGAGAAAATTGAGTGTAAGTATACCATTTTTGCGAAATTTGTGCAACTTTGACCTCATACAAATTGTAAATTTTAGAGTACTAAGGAAAATCCTTTACGTCATCGAATGCACAAGTCTTTTGAAAATATTTATACCAAGTGTCAGCTTCCTGGCTTGAAAAAATCTTTTTTTGACTTTTTGCCAGCTTTTTTCGATTTCAGCCCACTGTGCGACGTTTCTTCTACCTGTGGGCAGTTTAACTCTTGCGATACATACTAATCTGTTGTTTTTCTTTCTGTTTATATGTTCGTTCTATTCTTGTTTTGGTTTAAGAAACCAGTCATTTATATTTTTGTTTTACATGATTTACTAATATATTTCTTATATTTTCTTTTTTTATTTCGTGCAATAATGTAATTAGTTTGAGTTCTGAGGAAGGACGGTTGTACCCACATGGCTACCGTCCACCCTTGATAACATTATTGCAATGATATTTATCGCTTATAATTCTACGTTAATTTGAAAAGGAATTACGAAACGCGTCCTGTCTGTGAGAATACCGGCTGACTCGCCCCACTTGTCAACCGCGGCCGTTCCTCTTTTCAAGCGGTCCAGACTCCCAAAAATTCTTGTCTCTCCCACGTCCACTTGATTTCCTCGACCGCTCCTCCCCATGGGTCCTTCTTGTCCGATGCCACCTCCCTGCCAAGGAGAGCAGACCCTCTCCTCCTCCAGCCACTCCCTTTCTCCATATTCCTCTCCAACGCCCACACTTCCATTTGCAAACGCGTCCTGTCGACTGCCACCCTTCAGCCCACTCCTTTTTAAAATCCCTCTTCTCCCACGCTGCGACCGGACCTGCTCCGCCCTCGTCCCATCTCTCCAGTTTGGTCTCATCTTGAGTACTTCGTCGAGGTTTAAGGACCCAGCATCTTCAGAATTAATTCGCGCACTCGGCAAAACATGAGTACCGCAAGGAAGCGTGTTCGGCCCCCTGTTACTCCTTATTTGTATTACTGTTAGGTTGAGACGTGCTACTGCTCACTTTCAAAGCAGTAACTGTTACACTTGTCGACGTGAGAACGTCAGAAGCGTGTCCTTGAACGCACACATGTGAAGTTTTATGTCAAACGTGTTATGGTAACTCAAACAAACACGTGAAAACAACACGTTGAGCCGGTTTGCATGCTTTGCTATTGAAGTTTTTTTTGTTGATATATCAATATCAACATATATAACAACAATATTAACTCAAGAATTAACTCCTCCATTTCAATTCCTCTTATCACACTATGAATCTGGTCCATCTCCACCCTCTTTCAGCGTCTCTAGCCAGGCCTAGTATTGAGCATGCTGCAAGCGTTTAGAACTCTGCATAGAAACCTTATGATCGAATTCCCATGAAGGAAGCGTCATCGGTTCTTTGTTATTCCTTTCGCATACTTATGATATATACTCCATTTTCATCGCCAAAATTCAACTTATTGCTGGCGATGCGGTCATCTACTAATAAAGTACAATAAAAACAGATCATTAATTGCGGTGATATTACCGCATTTTATTTTCTAAAAGTGAAAATTGCAGTATACAAAAGTGTTCCATTGCCGACTTTATTATATGGTAGCGAAACCTAGGTATACCAGTTTAAGCATGAGAGTAGGTTAAATGCAGTGAGAATGGGGTACTTGAGAAATGTTTGTGACAAAAGTCGGAGGGATAGGAATAGGAATGAGTGGGTCCTGACAGATTATGGGTTACATGCTCCGGTAATGGATATTATGAGAGAACTGTGCACGTTGGGGTTTGGGCACGTTGAGTGAATGGATTAGACTCAAATAGGGAAACATATATAAGAGTAAATTTACTGGTGTGAGAGGAGGGGGAAGACAGAGGAATTCATGGGTGAATGTGGTAGAAGAGACAATTAAGGTAGTTTGAGCGTTATATCATTAGTTTGAGCGACATATCAATTCTGCTAGATTGTGATGGATTTGACCTCATTTTAAAGAAAAAGTCACCTTTACATTGGTATGAAAACACTAACCCCTTGCCGAATTACTTTTCAAGCAACGTCCCTAAAAATACAAGCTGTTTTGCATGGGATAGATTACGGATGTGCGGTCCAGAGGGAGAAAATTGAAAAATTAGGAATTTATAACCCCTAGATTTCGTCAAAAAAACTAACGGTGTGTAGTTGGTATGTTTTTTCGACTATTTATAAAATATAATGAACTAATTAATTTTTCCAGAATCGCAAAAAAAAACATCTGCTGTGAAGGTGTTTTCACCGTACGGCGTGAAAAAGTGAGTCAAGTTCGAGACTTATGAGGATATATTTATTTTATTACTGAGAATTTTTGGCATATTTAACTACATTTTTTCGCTATTAATATTACAATATTTACTTCATACTTCTTACAGACGCTGAAATTAAATAATAAAATTCAAATATGGTCTTCATTATGACAAGGGAAATATCTCGCTCAAACTACCCTAAAGAAGAAGAATATTTTGAGTCTTAAGAACGGGAGGGCGTGCATGAAGCAATGCATGAGTGTAAATAAAGCAAAATCAGGTATGCAAGCATAGGGCAGTACTGAGGAAATAATTCAAGGAGCCAACTTTACAGACCTTTTCAACGAGAATTAAACTTTTTTGACTGGGCCTACACCGGAAGAGAACGGCGTGATGGGTATGTAAGTACGTACGAGTATATTCCCGTACTTCTTCTTCCGTTTTCCGCCATCTGCAACCCTTCTTTGGCCAAATTTTCCATGCCTTCTTCGGCTCGCCGCATCCTCCCCATTCAAAGATATACCGAGCACGCGGTATTCTTGAAAGAACGGGCACTCGCCCAAATGTCTCCCCACACGATTTCTGAGAATTTATTGTCCATTTCTGCCACTTTTATTTTAGCCTTCGGAATTAACTAGCTGCCTCATTCTCGGGACAATTCCTTTGTCTTTCTGCCGACGAAGACCATGTTGCCGTGATTTGTTTATGTTTGCTCATTCAGACTGTGTAAATTATCGTAAATTAAATCAGTGAACTCATTTCCTTGGTCATTTTATGAAGAAATGTGGATCCGCTTGGATTAATTCTTATGAATAACTGGGGTAACCTTCCTCGCTAAATTTGGATAATGTGAAGCGTAGGAAAGTGAGTTGTTCGTGGTGGTTCTCGATCTTGCTTTTCAAATGCCAGAAGAAGACTTTTTCACTATATTCCTTGCAGTTTCTAGTGAAGCTTACTTTCAGTCGAGTCAAGTGTCAAAACATCGGTCGGCAAAATGCAGCCCTTGAGCCCTGGAAGTCTCGAGATGATTTTGTGCTGAAAAACATTTCTTAGTGCCTTTTTAAAACACACGCCTCAAGAATAAACGTTGATGTCCATCATTATGAGGGACTTACGGCTCCGAGTTGCACAAATCTTGATCCAAGGCGATTCTTCTGCTCTTTCCCTGGGGCCGGCTGGTAAAAATCTCATGGGCCTAAGCTGTCACCTTGAGGGACACGAGGAATCAGGAAAGATAGGTGCAGGTGGATGACATAGGTGAATCAGTGAATGGAATAGAGAGTGAGGGGGAGAAATTATTTATATTCTGCGGGATAAAAGGGTATTTTGAAAGGTTTTGGTAACAATGAGGATCAGAGGAAGAAACTATAGGTTGGGACCTTGGGTAAGATATTCAAATGTTGAATCACATGATGTGGAAAAATTCGTCTGTGGCTCTGTAAGGAACTCGGGCGAGGGTTTTGCGTGGATCCGCCTGTGTTAGCGGGTAATTTTCATCGACCGACGAAGTGATTGCATCTTCGTTTGCGCCGAGTAAGGGTAAATTTGGGACGCATAACTATATTTAGTTTTGGATCAAAAATCGAAGCTTTTCATGAACAATGAAACCTGGTATGAAAATTCTAGTGTCACTTCCATACTTTCCCCTAAAATACCATGGATGATAAGCAATAACTTAGAAACGAATGAAAAGATCCCTTAGAAAATTGTCTAAAGTTTACTGTATAACAGTCAATAACCTGAACCTTTACGGCGAAAGAAAGACTGCCTAGCCAATAGCACATTTTTTTCTAAGAATAATTCTACGACCTAGAGAAGACCTTTTTTGTACTACGTACTAGACATTCTTATCCATTATAATAATGTCATTATAATTATCGGCGGTCAACACATATTGCGTCATACCACCCTGGATCCTCCGGTCGAATATTTATCCTACGGCAAAATATGATCGAATATTTCTCCCATTAAAGTGACGACTTTGAGTTTGGGAATGAGAAGCAGCCCTCTTGTGGTACGTGATGGAAATTGGCGCTTTTCAAAATGTGGTCGCTACAGAAGGAGGATAAGAATGTAATGTAAGACCGGATGTAATGGAAAACCAATATGAGGAAGTGTTGAATGGGCCCGTGACTGGAAGTCAAACGGGACTGGTTGGGGAAAATTTGAAGGAGGGAGCAAAAGTTGATGGAAAGCTCTGCGAGATATGACGACATGTTGAAGAGAGCGACGAAAGGGGGAATGCTGGAAAAGTGCAGGAGAGGAAGAGGGAGGGAAGTTTATATTGATTTAATGCTTGAAATATTGATACAACATTTGTTACATATTTACGGCATATGTTACATATATAGGCCATATTTACGGCAGTGATCTATTACGGAATCGGCAAATTTTGTTAGATAATAAAAATACTTGTTATAAGAAGATAAACCATTCTACCTAAGCACTATCGGGCGATGTAAAAAAACCATTCCGACCATCGAAACAGCTTCTACGGTCGGAAAATCTCCCGTGGATCGATATGTAATAGCGAAATATTTTTCAGGCCATGATTTAAATTAACTCGCGTGTTAATGCTCGAGTGATCATTCGCAATATTATTCATTCAAAACGTCCTTCAGAGAAGACTTCTCACAGCCAGAGAAACAATATGCAAAACAGTACATAGGCAATATTTTAATAATGTATTTTCATTGATCCATTGATTTCGTAGAATCTGCTTGTGGTGATGGATCTCTGTCTCTAGTCATTCTCCCATACAATCCCATTCCCAATTCTTGCCTCAATCCTATTTCACGCTGTATAAAGTCGACAAGAGTCGCCGTCCAGATTAACGGACTCGTTCTCTTAACCTTTAACCGACTTACCACTCGCAGGAGCCTCTCATATTTCGCCCGTATTTGCGAGTGAGGAAAGAGGATGGGGAATGGTTCGTTGTCGTTATTCCTCTGTCGGATTACGCCTGTAATCGCATTCTCTGCTCTTCCAGCCTTTGAGGGGAATAGTTTCGAGCGAATGATGGTGGAAGTCAAGGAGGTTAGAAAAGAATTTCATTTTAACCTCCTTGGTGGAAGTGGAGAACACTGCAAGTTTCTCTGTGATTTTCTGTGTAGCTATGAAACGCGCTCCATTTCCCGTGTGATTAACTCTCGCAGTTCGTTTCCACAAAGCGAGGAACCCTGGGAGCAAATATTATCGGTCTGTAAAATGGCAGAAAAATGCAGTGCACACGGTACGTGGTTGCTTCCACCACTGCTCATCGGGAAATGTGGTGTTCATGTCGTATTCGGTCTATAATAGTACGATATTTGATGAAAGAATAATAATGTATCAACTGAATAAATGCTTTTACCTACACAGTGTTTTTATCAGATTATTACATTATAGCCAAATGAAAACGCGTTATAATTCATTATTTAAAAATATATTCATTAGTTGATCCTAAGATTGGTTGACTGAAGCCCTCCATCCTTCCCTATGTAATGCTAGTTCCCTGACTCCATATGGTTGTTCTTCTTATGTACTTTCCTATTTATTTGTTGGGTGTATTGGCCTTCCTCTTGGGATTTCTCCCTATCATTTTCCTTCAACTATATTCTTCACAAACCCATTGTGCCTCATGGGGTGTCCAATCCATCTGGTTCTTCTTTTCTGTATTGTGTTCCATATGTTCTTTTCCTCATCTCTAATCTTTTCTAGTCTGCTTTGTCCATGTCCAGTGGTCCATGTTTCCGATCCATAGATTTCCACGCTCAACACAAGTGTTTTCTCATACTGTTTCCTCGTTTGTTGTCCCATCTTCTTTGAACTCACTATATGGCTATTTGTATAAAAAAATATTTAATCGAATAGCAACTAGTTTCTATAAACTGTTTGCGTACCTCGCGGAAATCCTTCGAAAACATTTTCATGATTGCTTTTTTCAGGAACGCAAGTCGTTTCTCGGTCCGAATAATTTGGTAGAATTATGCAAGCAATTCAATAAAAATAGGCAAAATAGGTTCTGTTATAATTTTGTTATTTTTTTAATAATACTAGACTGCAGGCACATATTACTATAAACAGCGCAACAATGCAATCGCGTATTTTTATCACCAGCGTGTTAAATTCAATTAGTTCTATTTAAGAGAAAATCTTTCGCTAGATCGTATACGATATGAATATCTGAAATTCTGATTTGAGGTTGCATAAATAACCTTGATAAAAAGTAGAACCTACCCTTAAATCGGAATCGCAGATAATGCGAGCGTTTAATTCAAGGTGTTAAAAGTTAGTGCAAAAAGAAAGGAAGTGTTAATCGTAACTACGTAGGTGGGAATGATCATTAACCAAAGGGGAAATGCCGGTAACATAGTAAAAATGTTTAAAAAGTTATATTTCTAAATAGAACAATTTTGGATTGGAACGGTCTGCCTGTAGAATCATTTAAGCCCTTACCATGAAATTTCAATATTTTTAAGAAAAGGTGCAAAATATATCTTGGAGGATTGCTTTTATAAAATATTTTGTTAATTGATAATTATTTCGTTCCAACTTTGTTCACTTTTGATGCATATATGTTGAACTCTGTTGACAATCTACATGAATCTTGTCACCTGGCAATCTTTTTCCTTCTCTGAGCTTGTGTTGGAGTCTATACTTTTTGCATTTGACTAAAAACGTAAAAATTTGACGATGCTCACGTTGTAAATTTCTTTTGAGCAATATTTTCTCATTAAAAAAAAAACATTTTCACTCACCGTTCGCCATTACAGTAGCCATCGACTGGGCTAGATGTAACTTGGTGAGAAGATGGTGGGTTGCGCAAAACATTATTATTACAGTCATTCTCGCTCTTGGCCTAGTTGTGTGGTGTATATATGGATGATCTGTCTCCCAAAATTATTCCGTTTTGCGATTCTGTTTGATGAGCAGTTTAGTGCGTAGTCAAAATGTGCGATTTGCTGAAGCCATGTGCCCAGCCGCGCTTAGGAGGTGAAAAGTGCATCCAATTCATCCGAGGCAACGAGTTGAGTGACTAGTTGAGTCAGTCGCGTAATCAAGGAAGTTTGACTGTCCGCTGTGGAGGTGCTGCTAATCTGGACTGTAAAGTCTTCTAAAGTCTAGTCCACCTCTGATTACTAACCACTGGCTTCGAAGAGATATCAGTGTGGGTCCCCAGTACGAATTGAAAGATCAATGAATGATGAACCATCATTAAGAGTTGAAAACTGAGTCCTTTGCGGGGAGTATTGGTACAAAACAGTTGCGTTCATTTGATCAGCGACTTCGCATGGCATCCCTTGGGGTGATATTTATTTTAAGTCCGCATCATGCTAGTTTTTGTCGACAACATTTATGATCGCAGTCGAAAACTGAATGTTGATAATTGGTACTCCGGTAACGGTGACCATGACTGTGTACCGTATGTTTAATTTGGGCTTTAATGAGGAAATTCTAAGGCGTTTCGAATAAGAAAGGGTAAAGGAGTGCGTAGAATTGACGAAAGTTGGTGTAAATTTCCTTCATTTTGCTAACTCTTAGATGGGAATGAACATAATTTTCTCTGAAGAAAACTTTGTCCACAATTTTATCTTCCTTAATGATATATTTCGGTCTCTGAAATCATTTTACGAATAAATCAGTGCCTACTTAAAACGAAAGCGGGAATATCGTTGATCGAATCGAATGATCGAACGTGGTTGCAGCTGCTCAGTCGACCTACGTCATACATCGCTCTTCTCATTCCTTGCTCTCCATCACTCATATCCTTCTTTCTCTCACCGTTTCTTCAATGCCTTCCGTTGTCCGCTGCCGCCAAAGCACATCGTAATCGCCTTTCGCTCCACCGGAGATCCTCCGCTCGTTCCTTCATTTTTGATCCCCTCCTTATTTTGCAAACCGGCCGCCTCTCCCTGTCTTGCGAAAAGGTTTGCCAAGTATGTATATCTTTACGTTCATCCACGAGAAGATTCTTAATTCCTGCAAGTGTTCATTGTTTGCAAATTACATTTCCAGCGCTCTCTTCTTTCATATCTTGCACTTCCTCGCATTTTCTGTCGCTTACGTACTGTCCGGGGAAAAACTCGTGCACAATTTTATCTTATGCACTACCTACTTATTATTGATGGGCGTTGACAAATGTTGGTCCGAGAGGTGTTATTGGCAGTGGGGGGGGGGGCAGGATTTTAGCGACTTACTCTCCAAAAGGCCCAGTGGAATAATAAAAAACAGCATCTCATCGGGACAGGGGTCTAATTAGCCATCGATCGGTACCACTATGTGCGAAGAGGAATTGTTGTGACGGCTTTGGGGACGTCTGAAAGTAGACGCGGCTTGCACCACAAACGAAAGCACTAATACCTCGACGACCGCTGAATATTAATTACTCACTAACGGTGGGTTATTCCTCTAGTCCTATACGTATTCCTGTGCATATGTTCTTATTTACATCGATACAGGCGCTCCCAATTTATTTTTCAGCATTGTGTTACACATGTCCATCTCCCCTCTAATATTCTGTATTGTTCATTGACTATTTTATCGGTCCGCTTAATCTTCAGCATCAAGTTTCGATAGCTTTTATTCTTTTTCGGTCTTTTATTTATGCGATGATCCTCGTCAATGAACCCTATAAAGCCCAGTGATGACTGAAGACTGTTTTTTACCCTCATATATTTCTGCCGAGCAGAATTTATGATCCTGGCCAATTGCTTTTCTAAAGGTCTAGGTCTTCGTACCCATTCATCTTGGTAAACAATCGCTGCCGACTTCTTCGTATTAGTATTCCAAATTAATTGGCATGGCATTTTTTCTGCTAACGCTTCACATCCGATCTGCCATAACTCACTCCACAGGTGATTCGTTGTGCAGCTTCTTACGCCGCAGATAAATCACCCACCTCGCCGACTTTCACGGTTATTAGCCGTTAACTTCCCGGCTGGTGGCGATGAAGGGAAAGCAGCCCATGGTGCTATACCTCCACACTATCCCTCATATACTTACTTTCCAGTTAGCACGGTAATTCATCGCCCATGTCTTATCAGTTTGGTTGGATTGGTCTCAACGGTTGGTAGTAATGTCTTCTGCGGTAACGAGCCATTCTCAGTTGAGGATTTATTTCTTTTAATGAGGTATGCTTTTAAGTAATATTTTCTCTGTTTTTTAATTTTTAAAGCATTATTCAAGGAACAAATTGTGAGCCAGGATCGCGTGGAGAGCGATAGTGCAGCAGGCCCTTGGGGCCCACACCGGACTATAGCGCCACCGGAGACCGGGCAATAATATATTTAAAATATTTAAAAAATACGGAATACAGAGAAGCCGGAAAAATTATTTGAAATATAAATGATAAATCCTGTGATAACCTTAAAAGTGGATTACACACTTTTTAAAAATCTTTTTCACTCAACACGTTTTCATTGCTGACTCACTACGGGACAAATCCGAATAGGCTCTGTCAAACTAAAAAATAATTTTTTATAATTATCAGAACCTCTATTCATTTGCTTCCGATACTTTTGGCTATGAGATGTTGGATGATTGGTTGGTCATTAGGGGAGATGACCGACAATTGAGGTCATTTGTGCCACTGAGGACAGGTGGATAGGCTGATAAGGAAAGGATCGCTAGGGAATGGAGGAAGGGTGGAGAGAAACCTGTCGTCGCTGCTAGCCTACTCTGGGCGAAACGCGCTTAGGGGGACCAAAGGTTTAACCTCCCGTCCGACGAACGGAGTACTGCCCTCCTCGTAGATCTCAAGTAAGGATTGGGATTCCTTTGAAAAATTTCCCCTTCCGCTGGTATTCAAACCCAGGTCCTCGGGATGGGAGGTCAGTTTTCTAGCCTCCTCACCACCCGACGTGTTGGAATAAAAAAATTACGAAAGCTAAGATTTAAAAAAAATCATATATCCGAGATACGATCTGGGCTAATTCTTTGTCAAAGTTTGAGAATACCGGGACTACTCGCCACCGGAGGCCGTGGTAATACATGGCTACGGAGTCACCCGCAAGTGCACAGAAGTGCGAAATTCCACAGAGGAAAAATCATTCGCCTTGACCGAGAATCAATCACGGATCCCTCGATATCGCGCCGAGTTCTGTAGCCAGTTAAGTTACCGAAGTGTCCTTCTCCCCTGTGGATTCTAATTATTAGTCAACAATCATTCGATTACTGTACCACTAAGTGATTTGTAGGTTGTAAACGGGCCGTTTCTTAAATTATGAAAACTTAGGAGTGGGCGTATTGGAATTGGAGGGTTAGCGACATTGGAGGAAAAGGAGCGGGCTATACGACCTGTTCAAAATAATGATTAATGAAGCAGCTTGGACTGAGCTTCGCAAGGGACAGAAAAACCAATGTTCAAGCGGAGAGACGAACATGAATTTTAAACCAAGATCCCAAAGAATGAACATTGAGAAATATTCGTATACCTTAACAAAGCCATAGTAGACTAGATCCAGCCACCTGGAGATATTTTTAGGCCCTTTCCATCATGTTTAAATGTATCTTAGAACAGATACGATTGCGCTAATATACTGTAATTATGGTAGGTTATAATACTGTGAGTCTTTATGGTTCTGTTTTGTTTCTGTTTTAGATTTTTCTTCTCTTTCATCACGTGATGTTGGTAGTTTATTGTCTCTTTCTCCTATTTTAGTATGTCCCCTGGTACTAATATTATAGTTCTGATAATGTGCCATCTGATCTCGTGTCTTCCTGCTCTTGAATAAAAACATAAAATCTAGAGATGACTAAAGAAATTGTGTAGGCTCATTGAGGTTTGCACCTCTAAAGATCTAGAAGATTTTTATAATCTTTCCCATTTAAACCTATCCTAACCGGTAGATTACTCTAAATTATATCCCTCGCATCAAGTCTGATTTAAGCTCCTCTAAGAAATAAAATTATTCTAAAGCTTAATTCGCTTTGTAGATGCAAGTTTATGTATTTAAGTTAATTTGTACAAATTAATAAAATCCACCAAATTCTGTGGAACTCAACGAATGCTGTGTAAAAACAACGTGAATGCCTAAATGCGCTAGTTTTCGAAATTGCCATCTTTATTTTTTACTTCCCTCACTTTCGCCATTCCTTGCCGGAAGTAACATGAGGGTAGAGCGGTGCCCTGCAAATATAGTAGTGAAGCAGGGATTCATTTGCTGGAAATTAAGGCTGTAAACTGAAATTTAAAGTCTTATTACTCAATTTAGCGTAATTTTAAATTTTTGACGCATTAGGTTCGCCAAAAAAAAGCAGCGCAACTTTCTGGAAATTACTCCGGCCAAAAAAAAACCGGTTACCATGTTCGGTGACGTCACTTTGTGGCACTATTTATAGGTGTTCTTTTACGATAATTATCTGCGCAACTCAATTGTAATTATAGTCCAAATTTCGATTTAAGGCAACGGAGTTCCTGAAACGTTAGATTGAACGTCACCGTGAATATAGAAGTGAAGGAAAACTCCTAAGTAATAAATTGATAACATTTTTTGAGCTTATGAGTTGCGTTGAGAAGTTAAATGTGTGTTTCCAGCGATAAAAGCATGATGCCTACTTGCCTAGGGACGTCAAAATCTAAGCCAGCATGGCGGCGTGACTTTGTCAGCGCAGCGTCAAAATATGATATTCTTAAGTGTTTAACAGCTAGCTGTTACGTTATAAATATAAGCGCTGCATATCCACAGCATTTCTTTTTCGGCATAAACTTTCGAATACAAAAATGAAATAGAATTTGGGCACAACCCTTTAGCGATACACGTCGAGAGGCCGCTACACCCGCAAATAAGCGTCCGCGCATGAAACCGCGTTCACACTTGAGCGTATCATACCTGCAGGTTCCTCGTCGGATTAGTTGCGCGACTCCTTGTTTCCGCTCGTTCTGAGCGAGGACCCTCAGGTGCCGTGGAAGAAGACCCGCCTACCTCTCCGTTCGTATTAATGACTTTCGTCTCCGATGGTGATTGACGGTTCCCATTGCCTCGACAGGCGTGGCATGGGAGGTGTCGAATCAATTCCAGTGCTGCTGGCCCCTCCTATCACCTCTCATTGTACCAGCAACCACGGCTTTCACATATCATAGCATTTCACAAATGCACATGCACACTGGTCTTTATATCGGAAGAAATGGTGAGTTTAGAAGGGTACGTGCTTATTGGCTCAAATTGTAAGCATTATAATTTTTTTTCCTTTCAGGAGATAGGTATAGGGCTTGGTGAAGCTTTCTCGGGTTTCCAACCGGGTGATGGTCTCCATGTAGGCCGACGTTTCGATGTCTGACTCAGTCATCGTCATCAGGGCTGATGAAAGGATGTCATTTCTGCTCGTTGGCCGACTTATATATCTTAGAGTCGCGAGTTCCGCGGCGCTTGATTGTCCGTAGTGGCGGGAAAGGTGTTGGAGCCTCCTGATTGGTTGCTTTGATTTTTCTTCTTTCTGGCTTCTTTCACGTGTTTTAGTATAGGTTTCCAGGCATTACTGAGTGAGTACCCTTGGTCCCTGTTGAAGTTTCGGTTCTCCATCCGGATTTCGATGGCTTCTTTGACTACTCGTTCTAAAAGCACTAAATCTTACTAGGTATAGGGCTATTAATTTTTAAATAATTTTATTTCTCTTTACCGACATTTCGCATTTTTATACATGCTTCTTCAGGGCTCAGAGAGAGCTCCTTCTGAATTTATAGTTTAAAAAATAATTACATAATAAGAGGTAATGAAGAGGAACCATCTAGATATGTAAACAGTTTTTATAGCACTGGTAAAGCCTTTGATCCTATCTTTGACGTATTTGAACCCCTTCTTTCCCATGGCATTTTTCTTCTTCGTTCTCAGAAAGCTTGCGGCTAATTTTCGAAAATTTCATTTATTTATTTAATATTTTTGTGAGCCTACCTTTTCATCGAGTATGCAAAAATTAGTGCTGGATTTTCACGGTAAAATTCTTTAAAATCATAAAAAATTAACGCGAGACAAATAGACATTAATGTTTTTATAGAACGATGTTTTAACGAAATAACTTTTTTATGAGTCCGCAAGTTGCTACATACCCTGGTGTTTTAAGGTTACCTGAGAAAGGCGATGTCGGCATCGTGAGCTTCTAAAGCCGGTGTCCCGCGGTAAATGTTTTCGTAAATTAATTCATGAATAATTTATGAAAACTCTCATAATCGGACTGCACATGCGCTTGCTAATATTCCGTGAATTTCTGTAAATTAGGTAACACTATAAATTCTTGATGAAATACTTTGTTTCTCTACGCGCATCCACTTCGACTATACCCTTTGCCAGAGACTACTTCGTCTACTTGAGAAGTAAACGTCAATGAAGTATGTCATTTTTACTCATTAGTTGAAATTAGGCGAAGAGGTTAGTATTTTACACACATTATATTTGAGCGAATATTTTATAATATTTCACTGAAGGGCAGAGGCAAGACTTATTAAGTGCAAACATCTTTAAACCAGCTATTGAGACTACTTCGACTACTTGAGAGGAAAACTTCATTGAAGTACGTCATCTTTACTAACCAGTTGAAATGAGGCAAAGAGGTTAGTATTTTACACACATTATACTTAAGCGAATTTTTTATATTATTTCATGGAAGAGCAGGAGCAAGAATTATTTAGTGCAAACATCAGTTGTTATATCAGCTATTGTAGTTAGATGAATAAATCATGAATTATTATTTAAGAACTGCTACGTTGGAATTTCCGTGTGTATTTTCATGAGTCAGTATGTTTGTTCATGCAGTTCATTCCATTGATACTTCCTGGCTATAATTATTTCCTAATAATTAATAAACTTATGCTCATAGATTCTTTGGAAAATTCTTCGCTATTCATTCTTTTCGTTCCGATCGCGATCTTGGTGCCGATTATCGCCTATAAATGTCAGCACAACCAAATTCTCTTTCAGGCCGTCAGACGATCAGTGCCAAGTTCATGAATTTTGCCTGCTCGTGTGACATTGAGGCATGCGCGTTCATGGAACTTGTTTCGTATGGATTTCATGAATAAATTAACGAATAAAATTTACCGTGGGACGCGGGCATAAGGGTTACCCTTAAAATGATTTCGGTTGGTGAGACCCTTTTTTACCTACGTCATCTAGTTATGAGATTTATGGAATTCCTCTCATCCGTCCATCTCGATTGTTTCTCCAAACTCCCTATCATCTGCAACATACATTGAAGAGCAATCCCTGTAATTCATTTTCCGTCATGAATCATGTAATGTATTGAACTGAACACAGCAGGTCGTTCAGCAAATGTTCGAATTGCGAATTTCTTAGAAAGTGAACAGAGCCTTTTTCTCTGCTTCGTGAGCAATCTAGAGAAGTATGCTTTCAACTCTCAATTAAATAGCAGTTGATGGCACCTACGTCCAGGGAAACGAATTTCCGTTCTATTTAATAAAAAAGAAAAGGTTTCGTGTTCTTGAAATCTGCATTGAAAACATTCTGAAAGCACCCCAAGCCTTATCTGAATAATAACGCGTCTGATGTGGCAGCATTAGATGGGTGAGATGCTAATCGTTTTTTTGTTCATTCTCCTAGCTTCGTCCTCTACTGCGAGGTCTTACCATGGGGTTCTATTTGCCCGGTGTCAAAACACCCTCTGTTGACTCATAGGAGCGTGTCATTTTTAGGTTGGCAGTAATGACTTCTATCTTTTAACCGAAAATAAGTTATCGGATCTGATTGCGCCACAAATTTCAAACGGGTGTCTTTGTAATGATCATGTTTAGGTCACGTTCCCGGTCCTATTGTGCGAGAAGCGAGAATTATTACGTCCTCCCATCTCTGTCTAAGGCGTTCACTCCTTTGATCATTTTTTCTGTCCCGTTCTTTCAAAAGTAACGCTACCTCGAAGCCAGGAAGGTAGAGTTGATTTATGAAGCACCCCGTGGAGTAGCCACTAAGCATGCGACCAACGTGTGCGGGAAGTGTACGAACCTCAACGCTAGGATGACCACCTAGCGTCGAAATTGTCCTTTTCCTCGTTCGGTCAAGTCGAGAAAATTTAATTTTACGGTCCCAGAGTTCTTTCAAAGCGTTAGAATTGATGATGGTGTATATCTTCCCTCAAAACCGCCCAAATCCAATCTATAAGCATAAAGTTTACGTGTGGGTACTTCTTGAATAATTTATGTGTTACAAGCTAAGATAGCGACTCGGTTCATTTTGAGAGTGAGAACAATTGCTGCCCTTGTTTAATTGATGTCTGTTTCCACCTCGTAGGTCAATAACCGATGCAGACATAGTCTTAACCAGTGGCAGTACCAAAATATTCAGGTAGGCAAACATTTATAAACCTTGGCATCAAAATTAATTGAGCGAGATAGCATAAATTATTATTTTAATTTCCTACAGAAAGCAATCATAAAAGCCATTAATAAAAAATCTGTGGTGCGAATCCCGAAACGTCGGATCTATTTATATAACAGGAAAATATATCTCGTCTGCCGACTGATCAAGATATATATGGAGCAAGTAAACGTATAACAATGAAATTTTCCATGCAGCTCCGTCTTAGACGCAAGGCGTGTAGTAGAAATTAAAAAAATAAAAACTCGAGTAGGACTTCTATTCTTGATCGAACGTGTATTGCGGATATATGCCCAGGGAAAACTGCAGGGTCAACCTTATGGCTGAAATACATTACATTTATTATAGTCCTAACAGGGTTTTAAGTGTTGCTACCCTAAAAAAATGTGTTGTCAGAGTAAAAACTGCTGAATACATTTTCTGTTACAAATAAAAGTGAAAATACAACAATGCACTTAGCTTACTTCACATCCACCTTCGCGGTGCCTCTGATATTTGTACTGTTTTCTGCTGGTTTGTTTCCTTTGGGTCGATTTTTGTAATTCGTGATTTGTTCTATAAAAAAGTGAAATCAACAATTCGCTCAGCTTTACAGCGACCTGATTGACTTGTACTGCTTTTTCATGGTCAGTTGTCTGTGGATGGCTTTTCATGCAAGATCCGTTGTGTAAAATTAAATGATCTTCGGAACCTAAATATTTGGCCTGCTTATTTTCCAATTTATATTATATTATGTACTGACGATAATGGGGAAACGCAAATTTTCATTACGAAATAGTGCCAAAATAGGCGTGAGAAGAGGTTAACCAAGTAGTTTAAAACGATAATAGGAATATATTATAAGTGTGCTAAGCCGCTTGTTACAGCTAGTATGAACAGATGAACCATTCGATAAACCTTCGTACCAATATTATGAACAACTTTCATTTAATCTAGTTTATAATTTATACTTTTGTCGATCCCCTGGGGAAATTATTATTATTGAATAATGTTTCTATTGAAATGCTTGTGCTTAATTTTGCAGTTGAAGGGATGATGACGTATAATATTTTTGTGCCATTAATGTTTTGAAAAATCATGTCGCCTCAAGATTTCTCGCTAGCTAGAATCATGTGTTCTGTCGGCTTTTTTTTAAGTTTGTACATTCCGACGTCATTCTCTGAGATGTAATTTGATATGTTTTCTTTCTTTTTTAAGTGGAATTTAAGGGGTATAATTTTTTTTAGAATGCCTGAGATCAGGGGTTGAAAGTGTCCACTCGGCTGATGGATGGAAGGCCTAAATATTTCGAAAAAAATTCCCCATCCTCAACATGAGAAAGCAGTTATAATGTATGTGTTCATTCACTATTTAGGTGAAGTCATGTAATCTTCCCTCCATCCATTCTGCCTCCCATGAAAGAAAGCTGCTCGTCTGGCCGAAAGATGAATTGTCAAGCCGAATCTCTAAATTGATCTCGATGGAAAATAAGCGCATTTTAAAAGTAATATGTTAGGTTGTAAGTAATAAAATCAGTAGATAACTAAGGATACTTGTTGTCTATTGTACATATTTTTCAAGTGCAAAAAATTGTTGCTATATTTTTCAGCTGCAGTGAAGATATTTCATTGGGTAACTAAGCATTAAGCAATGACAATTTATTGTTCAGTTCATTTATAAGCGTATCGATTACCTTTACGAAAGTTTTTAGAATTTTTTAATGCCTACACAAATTTTTATGAGCTTTGAGACCGATTTTGGAAGGGATTTCACGAATCATTTTCATTCATTATAGCTAAATGTTTGTTGTTTTGGAGTATGAAAATTGCTAGCTATTAGTTTTTCGGCTTTTAGTGATATCAAATTGTGGTAAATACGTCACTTAAAGTCATATTGCAGTAAAAATTATGGCTTTGACTTGATGTTCGAAGGTGTCTTTCAGTGGTACTGCATTTAATAAAAATGACGTAAGCTTAGTGCAGTACAAAAATAATTTATTAAACTTGTCAATAATTCGTAAACCCATTCGTACAAATTCATCACCAAGGACTCGATTGTGACTTTGTAAGTCGAAACCAGGGTCGGCTCAGTAAGTCATTTTGTGAACTATGCTAGCTTTAACTTTGAGTAATTTCCTGTGTAACTGCTATTGCATTTGAACGCACCGCCCGTGACCCGTATGGGAACTAAATTGTGCTTGCACGGTACGCCGTGGCATTTTCGCTAGTGAGCACGAGTGTAAAGCACGCAGGAGAATAGGCTGCGAAAAATGGCGCCAAGTTAACGGGTTCTTTCTGCGTGCATCCCTGTCGTCGTTTTGTCCTCGTTGGTGTGTGCGTGGAGCGGGTGAATATTCCATATCCTGAAAGGGTGCACGGTGAGGTGGTGCAGCTGACGCGTGAAAATCGCTGGCTCGCCCTTTCTCTCTCTCGTTCTTTCTTTACAAGGGGAGCTGGGATACTTTGTTGCTCCTCAAGCCTTATTGAGGGAAGAAAGAACCCGATTGTTTGGGTTAAAACTTTGGAGTCAAATGACGGTACACTTTTAAAAGTGTCTATTCTGGAATTCTAATGTTTTACCACCACGTGCTTTGCGTGTGTCGTGCTATTTGAGAGGCTGCCAGGGACGCACGGTTGATTACGTGCTAGTTATCCTTCTAACTAGTTAATTGGTAGTACTAATAGGTAGTACTCAAGTTTGCATACATTTCCGATACATTCAGCTACGGGTCGAATACTTCGTTCAATGTGTTAAACTACTCACAAGAAAATTCTTTTGTTCATTGACGCAATGTTTTCTTTGGTTTTCCCTCATATTTGTCCGAAGTGAGCTCTTATTTTCGCTCGGAGACATTGCGAAGTATCTACATTTGCCAAACAGCCAAGGAACAATTGAATATTCAGTCTGTTGCACAACTAAGTAAGGCTTTCACGTAGGCAGTACCGCCAGTGAACCCTCTGAAGTATAGCATACCTAGTAACTCCATGATAATTTAATGTTGCCCTAAAAAATAACATAGAAGAATTTTAATGGTGCCTTTATCAATGTTCCTTAGCATATTTTAAAAGATTTTCAACGTCTTTTAGTGTGAGCCATCGCTATTTTAAATGTGCAGTGTGTCAATTATCATTACTTATTTACATTTTAACGCATTGCAGCCAGGTTCCCAACAGACCATATTTTTATGGAAATCCGGCATGATATTAGAAAATATTGCTAGGTGTTAAATGTTATCTGTTGTCTTAGCTCCAAATTAAAATACTACTTCTACAACTCTACTCTTTTATGCATCTTTTTATCATTAAAACGCGTTGTTTTATAATCTCAAAGTCTCGCTCTGTGCGCATTACTTTCGCTGAAAAAAACTTTTAACTGACCCCATCCATATGCTTGAAGGAACTCGAGAAAAAAACAGGAAACATCCTTGGCATGTTCCCTAAACGGACCCGTAATAATGGATGCACTCAATTTCTTCGCAACGAAGCCGGAGAACGGTTTTAAAAAACTAAATAGTCAAGTCCTTTGCCGCGGGAAAAAAAACTGGAGAAGGTGTAGATTTCAATCACGCTACTGCTGCGGCAGTTGTTTCTCCGACGATTTATTCCTTATCGAGACCCCCTCGGCATTCCAGTGCACGAGATATTTTTTCGTCCTCCGCCTTTGCGGAATTCTTCATCTTAGCAAGCGAAGTACCTTGCAAGCCACCTCTATGGTGTATGGAATGGGGAGATTCCACGCCAGGCATGCAGTACCTACTTGTCTCAGTTCGTCGATTCCTGCAAGCTCTCCCGACCCTTATGCGAGCACCAAAAATCAGTTAGGAGTGCAGTGATTAGACTAAATTATAACACTAGAACAGCGCTACGTGAACAAACATGCTTACGTTCGATGACCGGGCTAAAATACTAATTCTGATTAGTATTACTACTAATTTTTATATATGGATACTATGAGATGCTAATTCATGCAGAAAACCTAATCATGCGTGGTGAGGTGCTTGTAAAAATAATAATTTTTTTAGCATAAGTACAAAGTCTCGTTTACCTAACGAGAGTGGCAGTTACTTTGACAAGATTACCGCAGCTTTTGTGATAACTAATTGGCCACCGGAAAAAAAATGCCATTTTTATGTATCTGACGGCCTGCTTTTTATAATAGCCTGCTTCAAACGTAAGCAAAAGAATGAACCTGTCTTCCCAAGTTGATACTTACATAAGTTACAAAAAGTAAAAGAGAGGTGCTATTTTGCACTCGTCCGGCCACACCTTGAATATGCAGCAAGCATTAATTAAGTCTTTCCCGAATTTATATTAAATTTTATTAAGTTCCCGAATTAAGTCTTTCTGAACCGGATCCCATAGATCCGGTTCAGAAAGACTTAATTCGGGAACTTAATAAAATACAAAGGAAAGCTGCGCGATTCGTCAAAAACTGCTACGGGCGTACAGACAGCGTTACACAGATGTTAAACGAATTAGGCTGGGAGCCGCTAGAGACTCGGAGACTACGCGCTAGGCTTAGATTACTTGAGCAATTGAGAATAGATATCTTTCAGAGCAACACGGAGAACATCATATTAGAACCCCACTATATTTCCAGGTCCGACAGAAACGATAAATTAAGAGAGATATTTTGCCGAACGGATAGGTATGGGAATTCGTTTTTCCCCCGAACAATAAGGGACTTTAATAAATGCAAGGCGTAATCTCATAGAGCGTTTCCTTTTTATATGTAAACGGCTGGTGTCCTAACACCCCCCGCCACACGCCTATTGAGGCGGCTTGCGGGGTAGTATGTAGATGTAGATGAAGTTAAGAGCCTTTCATTACGGTGCACATGATACGTTTGAATTCGTAAGTTGATGTTAGTGCAAGTTAAGAACCCTACTCGGAGATGAATGTAAAAAGTTTGCCTCTTTAGAAGGATTACCTATGAGGCGGCGAGTTACAATTCGAACGAACTTTCGAGTTTTTAAATAAACTTAATACGAGCCTTCTCTTTAATTGCTCGCAAAATTCATAACAATCGCGTGATGTAATTTTGCAGTGTAATTTTGCCAGTGTATTTTTATGTTGGTATTTCAGAGTTTTTTATGATTATTTATAGGAATTGGTTTTATCCCCACCTTACCAACTTATTGATAGTAATTTTTTCCCAACAGTTTATCAATAACGTTCTTACCTATAATTTTTTAATATTTTTACATATTCTTCTATACTACGACTCTTTTTTTAAATCCACATTTTCAAGAATACCTCTTCCTCAAGGATTGTAAAAAATTCCCTAATATTCATGCTCTTCCTCTTATTTATTAGGTAATTTTTTGCTAGAGTTTCCGCATGATGACACCGCAGCGCTAGAAACTTCCGAAAATTGCAAGATTTGTGACAAGTACGTGTAGGCAATATCGGCCTTCCAAGGCCGATATTGCCTACACGTACTTTTCACAAATTTGACGTTGGACGTCTCAGTTGACTCATTCTAAATCGATAAGTTACGAGTGAACTCCTGCGTGTATCTGGGGCTTAACACGATGATATATCGTTGTTGGCACTAGTGGCGAACGGAGCTCACAGCATTACGTCGCGTCGCTTGGTTAGATTATTCCATTACGTCTCCCGTTCATCAGGTCTGTACTAGTCTCATAATAATTTCTGGCTTCCGTAATGCCGTCCGAAAGTCCTGTTTTCGTTCCATCCTTCTTGCCCGGTATTCTCCTCTCTCTACCTTTTTTTAAATTCCCTCGCCTACAAATACGTCTCCCATCGACCAGCTCTGCCACCTTCTAGTCTCCACCATTGAACTTTCTTTCCTATCTTAATATCTCTAACTTCCTTTCTTTAGAGCTTCTCTCTCCCCGGCTTACACTCTCCATTTTTCTCCAAACCCTCATCTCAAAAGCCCTCATCCAACGAACGTCCTCTTTCCTCAAAAATCCAGTTTCCAAGACATCAAAAAAGCCGATGGTAACGTCCTTTATGTGGTGATGGACATGTGTACGGCTTGTTTTTTTCATTTTTTTTTCGCATATATTTATACACATATGCGCCGATTCTAAATTCTGGAGAAGTTTTGGATGGCACGATGCTGAAGAATCTAGAGCATTTACAAAAGTAATCACCTGACCATCGTATCGAAAGAGTCGATGGGCCTCAACCTATAACGCTGAAGTTACTAGGGGACGTTGATTCTAATTTTTTCTCATATTTTCACCCTGCTCCAGATTCCAGGGAGAAGCAAGATGGTGCGATGCGCATGAGAGTCATTAGGCATTAGTGCGTAGGCGTTGCATCAAAAGAGCCGATGGGAACATGGGAGTGGGGGACATGTATTTCGGAACGTCGATGTGTACATTTGCCCTAATACATAAGCTAATAAACGCCGATGTTAATTCCTCGAGGTGTACAAAGATGGCGCGATGCGCAAGAGACACGAAAACTTGAATTATCGCCTATACCTCGCATCAAAAGAGCCGATCGCTCGGAAACACGTCTACTCGGCACGCTGATATAAATTTTTATGCTTATGCGCGCACAAGAGGGAATATTAAGATGGTAAAGTATAGCATTTCTCGACTCCTTTCCCTCTCGTGTAAGGAGAGTAGGATAACTTCCGCGCATCCCGGGCGTGAACGAGTTCCTTGCCCACCGCACGTCGTGTCTCTTTTATTTTCCTCGGATTCTCCGCCCCGCTCTCTCAGACTCTCCGGCGTTGGGTGTTGGGTGGTTCGTAAATCACTGATTACCTCGCCGGCCGGCCGCGTTCCTTTTATCGCGTAATTTTTGTCGCTCCGTTTCCGCCTGTTTTATTTGGTTGCCCGCCTCTTGATCCCAGTGGAGCTTTGATCTCTTACCACTTCTATCTCTCTCTCTCTCTCTTTCTTAGTCCTTTTTCATCTTCCCCATTCCAGGCCCGTTTGTCCTCCGCACTCAAGTCGTCAATATTTTGTGGTCGTTCACGCCCAGCTTGTTCCCTGGCTAGAAGAAACTCCCGCCCTTTTCTCAGGAACTTCCACGATTATCTGTTTACATATCCCGAAAAAAATTTGGTCGGAAAATCGCTAAAAATCGATTCTTGAACCCAATAATGTTGCTGAGATTTTAAGAGAACATCGAATATGACATAAACTAAGCCAAATTACACTAAGGTGAAAACTTTCTATAGATGAATCACGTGGGACAATGATATTTTTCCAGTAATTTCAGTTTTCCGCTAAGCCTATCAGGGACTGCATCAATTTATTGCAAAAACTTAAAAAATATCTACTTTAAACTACCGTATTTCTCCGAATATAAGTCGCACTTTTTTTCCCCGATTTTGGGTTTTCAAAATCGTGGTGCGGCTTGTACTCGAGGTGCGGCTTAAATTCGAGAACTTTCTTAAAAAATCGTAAATATGACCGCTTTGAGCAAACCAGCCATTCAGATTCACGCGGACGCCAGCTAAACTCGCCTAAGTCACGGGGAAAGTAAGAAATAACGCTGAAAAAGGTCAAATTGGTGCACAATTTATTCATATATTAAAGGATAATGTAGGTAACATTGTGTCACATTTGCATAGGTAATGTAAAAACAGATATAAAATTCTAATGCCTAATACTGTTGGTAGTACGGGATGCACTAAAAAGAGGATGCACCTTAAATTCACGTTCTAACTTTTTTCCCTATTTGAGACCCCAAAAACGGAGTGCGGCTTATATTCGGAGAAATACGGTAGCTTTCTTGTCATTTTTGGACGTGAATTAAATAGCTTTATACTATTTTCAGTTTTGTTTTTCAATATTTTAATTCTGATGCCGCCACCACGACTATGTTGTTAGTTTTTTTTGTGATATTTCCCTTTTCTATGTAATGCACCTATTATTTTTTGTTGTAGCATCAGGGTCTTGAGAATTAATACTTGTTGAACTCAAAATATATGTATAAAATATGGCAGTGCTGCTGAAGACGAAATTGTGGCGACACAATTGATATACATAAGAAACATTCATGTTTGGCTCCGATAATTAAGTCTCATGCATTCATTCATATTTTTTTAAATAAAATTACCCAAAATGTTAGAAAAATATGAGCTTTTATCGCCTAAAAATGGTCTAAGATTAGCTTTAACCCGTTTCCTTATGGTAACCGTAGATACTTAAGCGTCAGACACTACAAAATAGGTCATTCGAAGTACACTAAGCCAAATTCAAAACTAGTGATGCATATGCTGTTTGGCTGGAAGCCCCTAAGCCTGAATCACACGATCATTTTTCACGTACAAGTTCAGGGATAATTAATTTGTGCAGTGCTTTTCAATGATAGGGATAATGATAGCTGAAGCCATCATTTTCCTTGTCACACGGTCATTTGTGTCGTAATTAGGATCATAATTTCCGCAGCAGGAATTTTTTTACATAATCATCAACCGTAGATGTTTACTACCTTCATAAAATTATATCAAAGCTCACTAGTAGCGCCACAGTTCGTATTTGCTATCGTGCGCTCTGATTGGTTGCAGCTTGATATCACGTACGTGTTCAGGGAGGTCGCAATGTTGGAAAAAGGGTTTGGCGCTATCATTGACGCTATCCCTGAAAATGATAGCCTCAGAGAGCCAAATTTGAGCTGTCATTGTCGCTATCCCTGAACCTGTCCGTGAATAATGATCGTGAGATTCAGGTTTTAGGTAACTAGAATTGATAAGAAATAATGACAACGCAGTTTCAGATTTTGTTCATGATTTTATTGTATTTGAATAATATGATTCATTTACGAAAACAGCTTTAATTCTTTTGCAAATATCTGAAACATTAATGCGATTAGTGGCTAATATTTTGATATAATTGGAAAGATACCTTTCCTTAAATAATGAAAAAGAAAGCTTTGTTTTATTCCACTAATGTATTCCACCACCACGTAGGTGGTATAGGTAATGTATGCCACGTAGGTGGAATAAAACAGTTTTCTTTTTCATTATTTATTATGAACTTCCACAAAGTTGAGCCACAAACCATTGAGAAAATACCTTTTCTGATGCGGCCGAATTCAGTTAAACTCATGTGCAATAATATCTTGCTCAAACTACCTTAACTGTCACTGTTGTTGTCATTGTTGCTGATGAGTATTAAAATTAAATAATAAAAAGATTCCCGGAATTCTCGGAAATTATAATTTCCAGGTCCCAATTCCCGGAGGTTCCAAGATGTTGGGAATCGGTGATCCCACCCTTCTACGGGAAGGGTATTTTTTCTATTTCTTCTTTTCCTCCGTTTCACTCTTTTCTCCTTCACCACCAGACGATCGGAGTTTATGCGTGTTCACCTTACAGCTCAGACTTCAGTGTTAAAAAGGGTTCCCGGCCGTCACCCAACAGATTGTGGGCGCATTAATGGGGAGGTTTTTTTTCCTACTCCCAGCTCTGTCCTCCGTCCCCCCCATTCGTGCCTTTTGGAGAAGGGAGAAGCTCTGGCATGGCATATTTACATCCTAATAATAATGCGCAAAGATTGCGCTCTCTACGAGCTCGAACGTCATCCTTTGAATGGAGTGACCTTGGGGAGCAAAATCGTCGGTTAAAAAAAATATCGCAATGAAAAAAAAATCAGCAAAATATCCGGTCCTCGACTTCAATACTTCTTCGTTAAGGCGGGATTACGATCGAGTTTTCCTGACGTCAGGACAACGGATGGTGTCGTTCAGTTTTCCGTCGTCTTCCCATCAAGGAGGAATGTATAACGATTGACGAGAGTATCAGTGCCTACTGTTGACCGTTATTGGAAGCATAGTTATATTCGGCTGTAAAGTAGTTCTTTTGATCATATTTTCTAATCAAAATATAAATAATCTGCAAAAACTGACAAACAATGTTTCAAGAAGGTTAATTAAGTTTCGTTGTAAAGTGAAAAAGTATGGTGAAAAATCTGGATATTAAATTTTGTTAATATTGTGAAAAATGCTCTCCTGTGATTGGCTGCCGTTGATGTAGTGCGAGGGAAGATTTGAACTTTGAAAATGTTTGTTTATCGCCCATTGTCGACGCCGTCAAAGTCCGGCCATCGTAATGGGTTCCATTACGTCACAATCAACAAGCTTCGCAAACTACACCGCCCGTTTCCGTCGCGTCCGGGAAGGTCGATCGTAATCTCGCCCTTACCTACTAATTATCGGCGTCCGACTTTCCGACGCTCAAGTTACCGCTAACCCGTTCCGCCACGAACTTAGCTGCGTATTGTTGTACGGCCTGATAACCTCCTTTTTCGAAAATATGTGTTTTCTTGTATTTCCTCTGAGCCTTTCGGTGAGTAGTTGTGGACCGACGCGTCGCGAGCCGTCGCGACGGCTTAAATTGCATTTGAAATTTCATCACTTAATTTTAAATGTCGCCAACAAATTCTGTACAGACGCCTAAATGGGCAGGTCGAGAATTGACCTATCGTTTGGCACCAAAATCACCGTGCTTACACAGCGAAGTCGCGTTATACACGCCGCTGAAATTATCGTCCACGCCCAAAATGACCGAGTCACCTCTGGATCTCGCCCGCGCTTCGCGCATTTGCATCGCCAACTTAATGGCAATACTCTCATCTTAGGTATACATATACCCGATCGAATGAAGTCGCATTTATTTCATCCATGTTATTAGTGAAGAAGTTATAGCATCGAAATGAATCACCCTGCAAAAGTTACATTGCCGTTTCCGATCTGGTCCCGGTCCACAGGGGAGCTTTGAAAATCAACCATTTATCTGTTTCGTAAGTAAAGAAAGTTCATTATAGAAAGCAGATGATACTCACTCAGAGTGAAGAAAATATTGGAGCTACTACCCTGCATTCAAAGACTCTTTCAAGTTATCAGCCCTTACGCGTTAAGCGATGGTAGGAATGGATCGAGGCGTTCCAATGGAGGTTTTCCTAATGGAGGTAAAATGCAATGATGAATGATCCTGATTGCCGTCATGTGGCAATTGCCGCAAATTTTTACGCCTCCTCTCTAATTGTTCCGTAAATTACACTTTCCTTACTTGTTGAAACGTGCGTTTTAAAGCATTTTCTTTACATGTCAGAGAATAAATTTGTTTCCAATTACCAACAATGTGTCACAGAAGCTTATCCATTCCCTAAAAGCGACTCAGGACGGCATTGGCGACAGCGGGGTATGCTCAGTTGGCCACATAAATCTGTTTTTTCCCTCATTTAGGACTATACGGCGGAATCTGAAGTTTCACATATCTCATGATAAGTTTTCTCAGATGAAAACTGAAAGCACATGTTACCCATCTCAAAATCTTTCTCGCTCCCTCTGGGCTCAAAGGTTGGATTCTAAAGTCGTAGTTGCTTCTGAGAGTTTTTTATTCTTTATTTTCCCTGTGTGGTTAGAAAGCAAAAAGTTGGCTTCAGTGTTACGTCATTTATTAGACGGTTTTGTTGTCATTGTGTATTAGGTGTTATCGAGTCCTACTTAATGCCTATGTTTTATTATTGTTTTTTGAACTAAGCTTGGAGGTAAAATAATTCAGTTTTATCTGTTTTCCACTAGTAACAGGTTTAGTTCACGACCAGTTTCAACGTACTTCATCTTTTGTTTTTGTTTCGCGTATTAAGCAATAAGGTTGGCTGTGATTATACACTAATTTGACGTACAACGTTTAGCAACTAGAAAGAACAAATTATTATTCATACCTCATACTCTTGTAAACTATAGTTTTCTTGCAAACCTTTATAAAATGATGAGACTAGGCAACAGTCTTCCTAGTCAAATTGATTTATTTTCTAATAGTTTAAATTTGTTCGCATTGCATTTATTAAATATATCTCTATAAGAGTGTTAAATTTCTAAAATATTAATGATTATTCTCTTAAGAAAGATATGAAGTTTTTATATTCAAATATTACTGTGTACATGCCGGAACTGTATATTTTTGCATGCAAAAGAACCATTAGTCATTAATAAAGATTATTGTTATTATATAACGGCAATCTCAAGAGACTAGTCGTGAAATAAACCTTTCACTTATAAAAAAACTGCAAAATCTGATTTTTTACCTCCCTCAAGGAACAGTTCCACCTCTTTAGCCCTGGATTGTTAGTTCATATTAGTTCTATCATTTTAACCTAAGGTAGTTAGAGCGAAAAATCATTTCATCTAGAATTTTATGAATTTGAACTAATTTAAAATTTTGTAAACTCTCATCTTTCCAATTATATCAAATTATTAACCCCTTGCCGAACTACTTTCCGAGCAATTTGCCTGAAAAGAAAAGCTGTTTTACATGGGGTTGTTTACGGCTGTGGGCTCCAAAGGGAGAATATTGAAAAATTAGGAATTTATAACAATTATATTTCGTCAAAAAAACTAACGGTGTGTAGTTTGTAGGTTTTCTCAACTATTTATTAAATTAATTTATTACTCACCGCTATAATTTTTACATAATCGCAAAAAAAATATCTGCTGTTTGAAGTTTTTTTATCCGTAAGGCGTGAAAAAATGAGTCAAGTGAGAGACTTATCTAGATATATCTATTTAATTCCTGAAAATTATGGTCGTGTATAACTCTTATTTTTGTGCCATTAATATTACAACATTTACTTCATACTTCTTACAGACACTGAGATTAAATATAAAATTCGAATATGGTCTCCATTATGACTAGGGACATATTTCGCTCAAACTACCGTAGAGGATCAATCCAAGTACGATATTATGGAACGTGTGGACTTTAACGAGTTGTTATGTATCATTCTTTCTTATGCTTTGTTTTTCTACCAATTAACATTGTATATCATCAAGTTTTAAGTATTTCAGGTTATTTCTAATAGTTTACTTAAATTAAATAATATGCATATGCGTTTGTATGCGAGTACTCTTAATATGTGTCGTGTGAAATTGCACTTTCGCCTGCGCGGTGTAAACCAACCAACAGGAAATACCACCACCACTAGAGTTGCCACCAGAATTACCGTCTGAATCACCACCATGCTTCCTTCAGAATTATTATATAATTCATGGTAGTTCGCTATTCAAGTGAAGAACTTCAGATGAGTATTTGAAAGACAGATTGTCCATGCTCTACGCTGATTCATATTTTATAATTTATTACTCGGACCTAGAATAAAATTTGTTGTTTCCTTTGAACATAATGAGAAATAATACATAATTTCGGTGCTTTATATTCGTTTATTCAACTATTTTTATGGCAAAAATTCTAGATGCACACGTTGAAGTAAATACATTATTTCGGTGCGTGTCCTACTGAAGTGAGTTAAAAAAATATTTTTATGGAATTTAATTGGTGGCAGAAATTATGGATTTAGCTCATTCTGTAGAAATACTTAGGGTCTAGATTGGGGTAGTCTTTCTAGGAAACCAAAAATGCCATAGAGAATGTAAAAAAAACTGAATTTGTTAGTGGTAACATTCTCCGTGTGAACTACCAAATCGCATGCCATCTGCTGGCATGCGATGTAATCGCTATCGCGTAGAGAAATAAAATTTCACGAAGAGGCGAATTTTGAAATGGAAGAGCTGAATGTTGATCCAATTAATCAAAGAGTATTCAAATAAATTTTTATCGTGTCTGTTGTTGCTTTATTCTTCTGAGTAAATATGCACGGCTACACGCTCAACGAGTACCCTGTTACATAGCATGTGAATATCAATGAAGGTAATCAATTAACTCAAGTCAATTAAATGATGCTTATGTAGTTTTACTACTATCGCTAACTATCGCCTATACAATGTGAACACCATTCATCCAAAGCAGTTAACCGTGCTTAACCATGACATGGTCGCCGCCTTTGGCTTTGTGAGTACACAGCGGTGAAATTTTGCTCGCCATCGGTTACGGCCAATGTAACCGACATGGCCAGGTGCAGGATTGTCGGCCAATTCTGGTGTAAGAAATGCTCCCACGTTTACCGGGCTTAAAGGGTTTGAAATCAAAGCCCAAAATAACGTTTTCTGATCGGTGGGGTTTTCATCGTCAGATTTCTATGCTATTAATTTTTTTAAATCCAGTTTTCACCATTCAGCGACGTAAAAAATGGAGTCATTAGGAGAACGTTTGTTGGTAAAGTTAATAGTACCTTCTCGTAATAGAAAGGAAAAACGTAAACTTCTCTAAAAATTGACTATTCCCAACGAACAATTACTCGGTAATGGGGAGTGATATGAAAGTCATGTAACGTAAGCTTCATGCAATGATTGCTCACCTTTGAATTCAGTCATTTCTCGAGAATATAGGTTCCGTAGAATTTTCGTAATAGTGATAACCGAGGTATGCCTTCCTCGATTTGCTGCCATGCAGGCAGCGCAGTTTTCCCACCAGGGCCCCGCAGTCCGCCCGTTATTGCCACCCTTCCACCACCCTCCATAACTCCTTCGTGAAATCCTTTTGCATTTTGGCGAATTTCGATATACATTCGCGGAAAGTATCTACTTCACCGAAATCACTATCCATTCTTTGTTTTTTTATTATGTGGCCTATTAAGGTAGGTTTTAAAATGGTACATGTAGACATCCTCTAGATTTTTACTTGTTTAGGGCCCTCTCTACCAATATTTCTTTTTTCATCTCAGCATAGATCTTCTTTCCCCTTCTTCATCTCGTCCATAAAACCTATTCTCTTTCTTCCCCTTCCCTTTCCCGCTTACCCAACAACCTCCCCTCTGTTACATCCTTAACAAACGTTTCGCCCCTCGTAATCCCCTCCAACTACATATCTTGCTTGCTCCTAATCTCATGCAGAAGTTTCCTGCTTCCTCACCCACCATACTTAACATTTCCACTTCCTTGTTTGTCCTCCTTTCCAGCCACCCAGCTTCTCCATCCTCCTCCACACCCACATCTCTAACGCCTAAATCCTATTCTCGTCTTCTTTTCTCATAGTTTATCTTATGCTAATTTTGAATGATTATGGATTGCGGTACTTAATACCTGTGCTCCTTCCCTGCCCTCATGAATACTCGTAGGCCGTAAGTTGTGCCTTTCTCCAGCAGGTTTGAATTTTGTCTTCGGCCGTGTAACTGATATAACCACTAATCTAAGCAGCGCGAAATAGTCTTGAATTAAAGCATTAACATGAGTTTGCATAATCAAAGTGAAAGAGGCTTTCATTAGGCAGTACCCGATTTCCTGCCTTTTATCGAGAGAAAACAAGAATTCTCCAACTATACACGTAATCACTGGATACGCCAGCGTACTGACAGGGGTGCTAATCTTCTTATAGTGCTGTAATCGGTGAGTTTCTGAAGTAACTAACAAGGAAGGCCATCTTTTTACCCTACATATGACGTAACGACATATACGTGACATGAAGTTTTCGATCACGCTCCTGTAAAGATCAGGAGAAATGATCTTTGGAGAAGGCTGTCTATCCTAAGTTATTGCCTTTGAAGTTAACTGAGTTAGTAGCTAACTTAGTAGTACCCGTTTTCCTGTCATTTGCCGAGAGCAAACAAGATTGTACCGTATTTACATACTATCTGCCTTTGAAGTGGATAAAATTGCTTGCTGAAGAGTGTGCTTGTATTCTTAGATTTCGGTAATCTGTGAGTTGTGACGTAACTAAAATGGAAGTCCAATATAAAGTCGGTAATTTGCGCACTGACTAGCATTGGAGGCCAATTTAAACCATGAGGTGTCTTTTTACCATACAGTGCAGTGACATTTAGTTTCAGTCCACGCTCCCGTAAAGGTCAGGAGAAATGATCGTTGGAGAGGTCTGCCAATTCTGAGTAATCGCCGATCCGTCATCCGTTCTCCTGCCTCGGAATCTTAATTTCTCGATCGTTTACTCTTTTCATGGCTCAACGCTCAGATCAATTATTGTCGGCATGTGCATCGCCTGTTAGCGCGACAAGGAAAAGATATGAGTTAAGCCCCCTCGGGGCAAAGAAAGGAAGAACACATTCCTCCTACTCACTGCTCGAGCAAGACGAGTGACTAAGAATTTAGTTCGGATTGATCCAAATCGCAATGACTCATTGCACCGATCATCCTTCTGCCTGCTCGTTCAGTGGTATTCAAGTGAATTGTTGGTCCTTGGGCAGTACTGTCTATAGTTTTCCCGACCATTGGGTGGCTTACCGAACGTTTACTTCACAAAGCTATGTATTTTCCCAATATATATGCCCATTCAACACACGTCCATACTAAGGCCATTTTACACGATGCATTTTTCAGTACTGAAAATCGAACTGAACACAGCATGCATAAAATCGTACTGTGTCAAGAATCGCATCCCATTACGGAATCGTATTCGATTATTAGTACTGAAAAGAGAAATAAGTACAATACGTATTTTCCAACCGATTCTTGCATCCGATGACCAATCAAGGCAAGAAGACGAGTCGAACGTTTAAAGAGAATACCGGTGGCGGCACTGGAATCTATCAAAATAACAAGGCCAAAATAATCTCTCGAGGAATTGTTGAAAACAGTACAATCATTCCACGATGCCATCATTTCGCTTAAATATGCCAAAACAATATGGCGCAATTTATTTGCGTTGCCTAGTTCAGCGAATGCCCAGACTGCGCCACTGCGCTGTCCGGGTTGATTCGATATCCCCTCCGTCCTAATGTACAACTGTCCTTCGGCCCCTCTGTGCCAACTCTCTTGAATACTTTCCTGATACTAGCCTGATGCTCTTCACAAGCGATTGCCACAAAGTTTCGCCAACTCTATACTTCGCCGTTTCCCTCCGGGTACCCTATAGTTGGGAACTGATTTTTAAAGACGTATCCATGTCAATAAAAAGGGTGCGGCCCGCTGCGTTCGAACACATTCAGATCACTTCTCGGGGTCGAGTTTTATTGGTTTCCTTTCCACGCAGTAAACCTTATCGCCTGCGCGTCTGGAATGGTCCCAGGATGCGAAACTCGCCACCATTTCGGGGCAAATGACGGCCATCATAAGATTCGCCCTTTTTCGCGAAATGGTATGCCGGACATGTAAAGTCCACGCGGTTGGGGGACTACGGGCCGCTCTTAACACTCCTTCATTAGCAAAAACGGTCGAAGCCATGGGCGATAAGGAGCGTGGCATGGATTTTATTGTCGACTGCTGAAGAGAATTGATGCGTTTACTTTACTTCTTCCCTGAGATAAAAATTTAATTTCGCCCCACTCGATGACTGAAGCAGCGATTCTCGAAGTGTAGTTGGTTCTAAGGTTTCCGCGGCATCACGTGTGATGTGGGTAAGTCTGTGAAGACTTGCGCCCACTTCATAGATACTACTGAAAAAGACGAAAGTTTAAGAAGCTCTTTCAACTGGACGAGACGTCATTTGAAACGTCATGACAGCAGACATATTGTCTTGATAGCTCTTGAAAGGCTTCGTTGCCATCAAATTCCTCTTGTTTAGAACTGTTCTAATTTCTCTTGAATCTTTAATGCTCTTGAAGCGTATGGGCCAATGGGGTTGAACTTAAGACTGCCGGGCGTATAATGCCCCACATGGAGAGTACGTTCCATATAGAAGAACCTCGCTTATTTATTTATTTATTATTCACGTCTAAAAGCAGCTCAAGGTCAATTACAATGGAAAAATAACAGCATTAATCCAAAACAAATAAACAAAGAACCATGTTACAAATATGATAATAAAATTACAGTTTAATGCAACATATACCTACTCTTGTGAATCATTTAAAAAAATCTTTTTTAATGATGTGAATAACGAAATCGCAGTGGAAGTCATTCAAGCTTTATATGACAGTGTGAATATCTGTTCAAGTCTATTCAAGTATTCTTGAACAATCATCATTGAAAGGCCATCTCAAATGGTATTGAATGAACTTTAAGTGGTCAAGACGTCTTGTTCAACGTTCCTTGTTAAAGACTTCTCGAATAGTGTGAAATTGGCTTTACGAACGTCCCCATTAAATAATCTATCTAGGCAGTACAAGGACTTACAAATGAAATCCTGCCAAAAGATTTACCGGGTCTCGCTGAATTCTGCATGCGGAATTCATACTTTCTGTGGGATGTGAAGTACAACGTGCAAACGGACGGATCAGATATGAGATCCCCACTCTCACCTGTCGAAGCGAACCTTTACTTGGAGGACTTAAAGAGTAGAAGACTCTCCGTAAATCCACCAAGAAGCCACAATTCCTATGGCTGAGATACGTGGATGATACATTTGCCATTTTTCCACATGGAAGATCGGAGCTGGATACATTCCTTCAAACCTGAATTTCCAATACTCCAGTGTTAAATTTAATTTGGAAATTGAAGAAGATGGTCAGCTGCCCTTCCTGGATGTCTTAGTGAGCAGGAAGGAGGACGATAGCCTAGGGCATTCGATCTGCGGGAAGAAAACTCACACAGGCCGCTACCAGTATGAAGGAACCTTATTATGCAAGTAATTGCTAGTAGATACATGACCATCTCAAACACGGTTTTTGCCATAGCAAAGCCATGCGACTTGGGTTAGCCAAAGTTAAAATATTTTTTTAGACAAGTAAGATAAGTATTTGCGCTTGACCTCCCATTTTGGAATAATATTTACGTGTTTTTAAAAATATATCCTTGAACATCATGGGAGCAAGCTATACTGTAAGAAGACTTGATGAAACGCCCTTAATTTCATTCTCTCCTTGTGATCTCGTTAGCAATGCTAACCAGTTTAAAATTACCAAACCAAAATCCATATCTCACTTACTGATCCATATTTCGGGTGAATTTCACAAATGAAATACCATTTATGTACATATCTCCACTCTCTTGGCTTGGCATAAATTTTCTCACCGTGGATACATTATGAGCGATTATAACATCAGAACAAATTATTTTCCCTGTTCATTAAGCCGTCATCGGAATAAATGACAAGGTACCAAGATTCCTGACGCTAAATATTTCGCCTCAGTGATGATTTGTCGGAAGCATTTAATGGCAATGAAGAAGTCCTTCGATAAAATGGGGAGAGAAGGTTCTAATTAGAGAAATCTGCGATGTGAAATGGATAGACTTATTTTACACTCTACGACATAACAGCCTCTTTAAAATTATAATGGAAGGAGAAATTAATGAAAATAATTTCTGTGTTAACCCAATTATGAAATGCATGGATAAAAATAAAAGGAATGTTAAAAAAATAAATAATGAAAAAATAAAGCGGTGTCCAGAAGGTAGAAGTGAAAGTATGTCTTAAGAAAACCACCGTTCAAAATTATGACTATTTATGATGGTATTTCTTTATGCTTTTCTGCTTAGGAAGCAACATTTTTTCTGAAAGTGTGATTTGTTCTCTCCAATTTATTTCCCTTAAGTCTATTTCACTGTAATGCTCACGGTTTTTGTAGTGTGTCCAGACTGCGCTTCATGCAGATAATGCTCTTTGTAAGATCGAAGGAAGCGTCGTTATACTTGTCGATTTATTAACTACTAAACATCAGGTTTTTTGTGAAATCTGTCTTGTATTTTTAAACCTTTCCGCTCTACCCTGGTCCAAATTAAGTTTTCTCATAGCCGACTCATGTTGAGCATAGAGCATAGCTCAAAAACAGTAAGTAATTGGTTCGAATCCGTGTCAAATTAAATTTTGTGCGGATGATTTCATAACATTGTTTTTTTTACACTAGTTTTTCTCTCATTCTGACGAAATTTTCTGTAGTAAAATGTGAATTAATTGAATTTTTCTTTCATTTCAGGTGAGTACTGACCACCCTTGAGAATGATTATAACTGTAAGTACAACAAACATTCTTGCTTGTTTTAGCACGGTACTAGTAAGGATTGCCCGAAGATGATGATTTTTGATCCTGCCGCGCTGAATGGCCATGAAATGCGAAGAGATTCCCACGAGAAAAAATCCGCCACGACCGGGATTTGAACTAAAGCGATTTGGCTTGTCGGACTAATGCGCAAACCACTACGCTACCCGGGCCCTCTTGTTCTCATGGCAATTATGAAATATTCAATGGAAGTAGATAAAGTGATGTTCAAAATATGCGGTTTTTTTATGTTTTGATTGATATATCATGTTTAATGTGATATTTTTAATGGTCAAAAGCTGACATGTCTACCATACATAATGACATCTCTAATTCACTTTGATATTCCAACTACATACATTACAAAGTATGCTTAAATAATTCAACCATAACTTAAAATGCCCACCCTGTATAGTTGTTAATTTGGACAAATCAGTTTTTGGCTCTTTGCCTCAGGTTTTTGTGACCTTGCGGTCCATTAAGGAGTCTCTTATGTCCATCATTCCTGATGAATTGCAAGGGCAGAAAAACTTGATTCATCCAAGTGTGCCACAAAAATTAGAAAGTTCGAGTAGCGTAGTGGTTTGCGAATTTTTACTACAAGTTAAAGTCTGTGATCTTAATTCCCGGTCCAAGAGGATTTTTTTCTCTTGGTAATTTCAACATATTGTATGGAGGTGCTCGTCCATGTCATATTTACGTCGGTCTCATTGTATTACTTGGACCCATATGGTTTGCTCATTCGCAAGTACCGATTTGGTCTGACGTGGCTTCAAAATATACTCTCTTGGTGACAGGTTTTGAAGCCAACATTGTGTGGGGGGTGAGAGAGCGGAAATTTCATTTATTAGAATTATAATAATTGAGATATGGAGCAGCCGGCAGTGAAGGCTTTTCGGGTTTTCTTCCGCGTACTTCCATTGTTGTTGACGACAGTTTCGACAGCATTCCAGCTATCTTCTTCAGGTTAGAAGTGAGAGGAAGAGAGAAGAGGATAGCCGCAATACTGTCGAAGCTGCTGTCTACGACAGTGGAAGTACGTGGAAGGAAGCCCGAAAAGCCTTCACTGCCGTCTCAACGACTCCGCGGAAGCCTACGAGTTGATATTTGGTACTATTTGTTTGTCCGTTCAAATTACGCGTGGAACTTAACGTAACTTAAACTCTCGTCACGATTCCCCGTGCCCATAAACCAGTCAGAGAGAATTCTTCTCTCTCTTCATCTGCATACTATCCTGCGAGCCACTGCAGAGGCGTGTGACAGGGTGTGTAAGGACCCCAGCCATGGAAAGGGCGGGATAATACGAAAAATTAGGGGGAAGAGGACAGAGGTGAATTGTGTGTTAACGATGTGCCTTAAGTCAATGTCACGCTGTTTTTGCTATTCAATCACTAATGGTGCATGGAAAGAAGGAATTTTTGTACCAATCCGTTCGGCGGTATATCTCTCTTATTTTGTCGCTTCCGTCAGTTTTAGCGATTGAGAGTGGGGATAAAATAATATTTTCCGTATCGTACTGAAACTCGCCTGATCTGAATTTAATCTAAGCCTAGCGTTTAGCCTCCGAGTCTGTAACGGTTCCCACGCAATCCTTTCATCAACTGTACCAACCTTTCTGTATGCTCATAACATTTTTTTAACAAATCATGCGGCTTTCCTTTTTATTTTATTCACTTCAAGAATTAAATCTTTCTGTGCAGGGTCCCAAGTGCTTGCGGTGTATTCGAGATGTGGCCTAATGAGAGCAAAAGAGCGTCACTCGAAAACTTTTTTCATCATAGAACCTTCCATTTATTTGCTTTTTTAAGTTTATAGTTTTTTTGAGGCCACGCCGCAAATGTTTCCCCCAGGGTTTCCATTTTTTTAAATGAAAGAATTCCCAGTGTCCGAGAGTGGTTTTAGTGTTTAAAACTGCGGTCAATATGTGGTACACATGTGGTTTTTTTTCATACGATTTTCTCGTCGCATGTTTTCCTACCGAGGTAATTTCTGATCGGTCAGCGTAAGAAGTCATTCTTCTTCTTTATTGGAAGGCTTCACGACGCGACGTAACTAGAGAGGTGAATTCAGATTTGGCGATTGACAAGGAGTGAATTATTAAAACCCCACACTACTCATGTAGAACTATGGAGACGACTAAAAACGAGATAGGATAATTTTCTGTAAATTGGCTGAATAATTGCAAAATATGTAAGGATATATGACTTGATAAAAAGGCGTGCGAATGCCGGCAGAAATTCGAAGGTATTTTTTTGTTCATATCTAGGAGTCAGTGTTTGTAAAGGGAAGCGTTTGATCTTCCGACATTAGTATATGGCAGTGAAACCTGGGTATGTCAGGATAAGCTTAAAAGTAGGTTAAATGCTGTGGGAATGAGATACCTGAGAAGTGTTTGCGGTAAATGCAGGAGGGATTGGATTAGGAATGAGTGAGCGATGAAAGAAAGTGGGTTAAATGCTCCAGTAATGGGCGTATGCGAATGGAGCGTGCTTCGTTGGTTTAGCAATGTTGAGAGAATGGATGAGAGTTGAATAACGAAACAGATGTATGATAGTTGGGTGAACGGTGTGAGAGGAAGGGTTAGACAGCGAAAGTCATGGGTGAATGTGGTGGAAGATTCCCTTAAGAAGAGGAATATTAGGAGTCTTTAGATTAAGAGACCGTGTATGAAGTATTGCATGAGTGTAAGAAGAGCGAAAGTTGTTTATAAGGATAGGGAAATATGGAGGAAATTATGAAAAGAGAGCCAGTTTCCTAGTCCTAACAGCATTAACTAAGATCTTTTACTTTTCCTACCCTGAAAGGGAATAACATGATGGATATGTATGTAGCAGATAGTTGATGGGTGTGGTGGTATTTACGCCCTTTAACGATGGAAACACCGTAAGTTATGTTCCTACAATTAGTGCGAACCGATAATGATAGTCACTGTCATCACCACATGTTGTTGTCACGGCGGAAATGAGTGAGGGAAAAAGAGATAGTGATGTGGGCGATGAAAACAAGACTCTCCAAAACAATAAACGAAAACATAAAAATGAACTCAGAGCGGAAGTGAATTAACTCGCGAACCTGTTTGGGGACTTTGCTTTGTAAAAGTGCAAACAATAGGGTTTGAAAAGGTCCTTTAAGTCGTGGAGTTGGGGAGTAGGTAGACTAAAGGAGTTCTGTGTAAGGTTATGTTTATCTCCATTCATCACACAAATGGAAGAAAAATAACTACTCATAACTATTGCCCAATTACGGATATATATGCGTTTTGTACACCGCACCCCTTTAATTTCACGAGCATTCTTCGAATTTATAAATCTATTAAGAATATTTAATTAAATATTTGCATCTATATGCGTATTAAGTTTTATACTTTTGTTGTATCAGACTTAAAATGAAGAACAGTCATAAGCTGTTCATTGAAGCAAAGTTTTAACAACACCCAACATCTACTGCTAAATATAAGTATTTCATTTCAAACAGTAAGTCCTCCAACAAACAAGTGTACTGTTTAGATTTTCAGGATTTAACCGGATGGTATGCAAAGCTATCGCAGAATCATAATGCTACTTCCTGGCTAAATATAAGGTTGTCTATTTTCCATAGAAGTGCAAACCTTAACAGGTTATGTACCAGTGACTACCCTTACCCTTTTCCTATAGATATCTGTTATATTACACTGAAGTGTTAATTATAAGTGACCTATAGGTCTACGGCAGTTGAAGTTAACTTACAAATGTAAGGCCGGCTTTTAAAAATTTCCTTGTCGATTGAATGTATTAAAGAAAGCACTAAAATGATGTCGATTGTATCAAGTCGCGCAATCCCACGAGAAAACTTTCAAAGATCAATTACTTCTGGCAATGACTTCTATAGGTACATATTACAATTCTTTGAACTTAGTCTTACCTGGTTAAAACAGGGACCCTGGGTGTACTTCACTGTCTGGGAACCCCTAGCGAACCAAAAAGCCGGACTTAAATTCCTGGTGGACAGAAGCTTAAGCCGCGAACTTGTTAATATGTTTTAACGCCTGTGAATTATATGTATTTCTAAACATTAGCCAATATTATATCTTTGTAATACATATATTAATAATTTCCGACGAAATGTGGTGGCACAGTAGAACACGATTGAAGTAATAAAACTTTTGGTAAAATTTACTAATTTATGGTATAGCATCTACTACTGTCTCTAACATTTTATTACTTGGATCCATATGGTTTGCTCATTCGCAAGTACCTACGTATTCAGTTTAACTTGGCTTTAAAATATATTCACTTTGTGACAGGCTTTGAAGCCAACTTTGTGTGGGGAGTGAGAGTAGAACTTGGAAATTAGATGTATTAGAATGATGATAATTGACAAAGGGAGCAGCGTTTCGTAATGATTATTTCGTAACGTACCGAGTGAACCCTTCCTAAAGGCCCGTCATATTATACGAGTTAAAGTATACCTTAAGAACTTACCTTAACTTAAACTCGTACCACGATTTCCCGTGCCTATAACCCAGTCAGTGTGAATAATTTCCTCTCTTCATCTGCATACTATCCTGCGAGCCGCCGCCAAATGGGATGGAATAAGGGAAATGATTCGGGAGAGGACAGAGATAAATTGAATTGTTAAGAAGTTTCTTAAGAAAGTGTCAGGCTACCTTTTTATAATCACTGATGGTGCGTGGGAAGAAGGAATTTTAGTGCCTGTCAGTTCGGTAGTGTATTTCTTATTTTGTAACTCCTTCAAGTTCTACAGATATAGCGCGGAGATAGAATAACCGTTTCTCCGTTTCTTACTGAAACTCGTCTGATCGAAGTTTTTCAAGTAATCTAAGCCTTTCATGTAACCTCCGAACTTTTAGCAGTTCCCAACCTAACTTTTTCGTCAACTGTGCGACTTTTTTGTACGCTCTTAGCAGTTTCTAACGTAGCGTGCGGCTTTCCTTTGTACTTCATTCATTTCGCGAATGAAATCTTTCTGCTCGGGGTCCCAAATGCTCGCGGCGTATTCGAGTTGTGGCGTATCCAGAGAAAAGTAGAATCACTCTTTCACTTTTTTGTCGGAGAACCTTCCTACTATTCGCTTGATAAATCCTAGAGACTAACTTACTCCGGAGTCAGTTCGTAGGTAATGGACCCTTCTAAGGGCCTTCTGCGCAACCTCCACCTTGTTTCGCTACCACTATACTCGCCGTCATTCCTAGCCTTGTTAGAGGCTGGAAAGAAAGGATTAAGGGTGTGGGGCCGAGGTGGAGGCGTTTAAGGGGAGGGGTAAGGCAGGAGAAGGGGGTGTATTGGTGCTCAGAGACTAAAATAAAAAAGGACATCAAGCCAAACGTCCCTTTAACGGTCTCATACAAACACGACCCAGCAGAAATAAAAGGCGATTAGTCCATCAGTTCGTTTTACGACTCTCTCCACTCCTATACGCGCGTATGTTTATTCATGTCCACTCTCAACCCACCCTGGGCTCCCTCAGTCCATTTTCTAACCCGCTTTTCCCTTATCCCCTCGCCCTATCCACGCTCCAATCTCCCTTTACCCTTAATCCCTTCAGTTCCCTATCCTCTTCGCTTTGTCTCTTTCAAGTATTGGGCAGCTTTCGAACCCGCACTTTAAGCACTTAAGGAGAATTTTTCTCTAGTCATAATAGAGACTATGTTCGAAATATATTTAAAACTAGAAGATGGTGCCCGTTGAATTTCAACCGAAAGAGGTAAAAAATAAAATTGTGAAATCGGATTTAAAGAATCCTCCCAAAATTACGAGTGAAATCCATGCAATGTGTAGCCGTCACTGATCGCATGTGGAAAGTTTGGGATGAAAAATACCGAAAACTACAATCTCGCTGTAATTATGATACATTGATTATTTTACCTCAGGCGTAAACAGAGTTAGTACCTCGGATATAAATTCCCATTCCAAGCCTAAGCTGCCGTTTTCAAGTAAATATTAAAAGTTGCTATTGTTGAAGTAATAAAAAATAGACGAATTTGGAACCGAAAAAACTGCAAAATAAATCAAGGAAGAAAAGAAGCGTGTGCTCAAATCAAATGCAAAAATAAAAATTTGTTCTCTCAGTCTCCCGATGCTAAAAATTCCAAGCCTATATGATACGTGCAAGTAATTTAAAAAAGCACCAGGTCCAGTACTTTCCTAATGGAAATAAAACTTGGTTAAAAAAGGGTTCACGGAACCTTGAACCTTTCTTATAAAGCCTATTAATCCTTCGAGATTCTAAGGAACCTGTATGCCAATTTTTTTCAAATCTGTCTAGAGGTTTTTAAGTCTATTGCTATGAAAAAAGATAATTTCAGTTTTATAGATAAATATTGGAGCATTTGTAAGAGGCTAGGTAGGATCTATGGTATAATTGACGCAAATGTTACTTTTATGACTGAACTTCAATGTATTTAGCAAAATATACATATCGTAGGCTTTAACTAGATATGTTTGTGTTACGCCACACTCTGAATACGCCAAAAAAGTTTTTTTGCGATTTTATAAGATATGTATTACGGTGGGTAGTAAATTTATTTTTTAATAATTAAGAAAGCATATAACTACTCACAATCAAATGTCTGACGAGATATGTGCGTGATAACTTCCTCACATGGTGTATGTTGTATTGTTTCTAAGGAAATATAAGAGAAACTTGCTCTGTGAGTGAGGTGACCTTTTCCAAGCCTTTCCACCTGCCCAATCCTTTGAGGGATGCAGCGCGCAATCGTAATGGTCCCAATTTCTCCACAGCGAGTACTTTGTTCTCACTTCCATATGAGGATTTTCCGCCAATATCCTTCCGACCAATTCTTTTCCGCGACGTCATTCCACGCTTCTCACTTAGGCGTGCGGCGATAAATCTTGGAGCTGAGCAGGTCATAATGCACTACACTTCCCGGGTTATCCAAGGATCCAAAGTTAAGAATCTCCTCCTTGAGCGTGAACACTCCTGTCATTTGGGTGAGTGAGCACGTAACCTTTGACCCCAGTATCATTGCGTTGTCATGAGTAAATTTGCCCTTGTACGTTCCACCTTTCTTCTTCACCGGACGTTGCAATATTGGTCTTCTAAAGGTTTGCCTTGCAGGTCATGGAGGACCTGGGCATCTTAAGCAATCTTTCTCCATCTATAGACTGGTCGTCTCCTGAGGTCTTCCTCGAGGCTGTCCAGTCGTCTTTTTCTTGGTATTCCCCTAGGTCTTATTCCTCGTCTTCGATGAAATGTTCTTTTGGGCATTCTGTCGTCTGCCATTCTTTATAAACGACGTCCCCATTTTATTCTTGCGTACCTTTACTTGGGCTAATATTCAAGGCTCCCCAAAGAGCGGTCGAAGTTCATTTACTCTCTGACATTCCGCACTTCTTTCTCTCCAACTGGCAAATGTATTTTTCTTAAGAATTTTCTTTCCCACCATCGCAATATATTTTCCTCTCTTATAGCAGGCACCACTTGATTTACCCTTAAGGAACAACTGGTTTATAAATTCTTATTTTTTGGATCTACTAATCATCTTGCATTTTAAATACTAAGGTTTTGTCACAGCGCGCGATAACAGCTGATTAAGCACATTAATGCGCCAAATGTTATAATTTAAAAACATTATGCTCTTGGACTGAGATATGAACAGAGATCTATGGAGCTCGCACTGAGTGCTTTGTCAATTAGGCTTTGTTGGTGTTCTCTTCCATTAGATATCCCATATTTTCTTCCAAGGATCTAAATGATAGCTGTAGATACCATGTATAGAACATCACAATGACATAATGATATCACAGTCCTTGAGGTTTAATCCAATTTTTATTATAAATAATAATAATATTGCTTATTACTTCAGCATAAATAATCCTTACATTAATACTATAGGGTCCACGAGAGTAACTTTACCCTTGAAGGAGGACCTGTGTAAAGGCTACCATTAAATAGTCATTGGTAATGGACGTGTAAAAGGGATTTACGAATATACTTTAAATTATCAGTGCGTACATTAAGTGACAAAATAATAAGATAAAATTTCACGCAGTTACAATAAGATATCCTCTAGACGTTCATTAGTAAGAAGCCGAGACTACATTTTTTTATATTTTATCTACAGCTTTTGATTAATCTCAAGAATCTGGTAATAAATTGTACACCTTAGTTCCTAGATACAGAAAACATCTTTTAAATAACCTAAGGTTTGGTCTGGGCAAGGATATACGAAGTTATCTTAGTTTTTTATTTACAGTTGTGCACAAAGACATTTATATTCGTAATTCAATAGACTAGCCTCGTCACTAATTTACGCTTAGAAAATGCAACACTGTGCGTAATTCTCTAAGAATAAGTCATAATTTCTTCATAATGAAGTGACTGTATGACTTGTTGGATATACAATGCCAATAACGAGAGCACCAACATTACTTCCCCGCGTAATATTTTCTTTTATTGCAATGATTCTTTCTCAATAATCGAGTAATGTGAAAGTGCAATACATTTTCTTCAGTACTCAAACTTAGACCTGCGACGGAGAACGAGTTTTTACTTCTGCACCTTCTTTTCGAACAAATTTATAATATCCTGTGGATGAGACTCGGTGGACCAATGCTCTTTGTCGCAAAATTGCCACAAATATACGCAAAATAGTAGTTTTTAAAAATTAAAATAGTAGTTATGATTTTTTTGCTTAGGACCTCTACAACGAGCGGAAGATCTCTCTGTTTAGCTTACCATGTCCAATGAATTTTTTCTGGTATAAGTATTAAGCCTATCCATTTGTTCATCTTTTCACCATTCTCTTCCCTTCCTCATATTTTCTCTCTAAGTCTTTTTTTTTCCTTTATCTTGCTCTTCCAATCTTGCTTCCTACTCTTTTTTTTAGTCTATTCCACGCTTGAGCCCTCTTTTCGGCTTCGGTGGATTAGTGATTTGTGTTGCAAAACAGCCAAAAACCGATTTTATTGAATGCCGCCAAGCATTGCTTAGTTATTTGTGCTGAGGAAATCTGCTGAACCTCTACAATCTGTGGCAGATCTTTCGATTTTCTACATCAATGTAATGCCCTGCAACCCACCTCAAGGGAGTGTGGCAAGGGGTGAATTATCACAAAAATGCATTACACTGTACCCTAATAAAGTTAATAAAGCTACGACTTTTGGTGCATTAGCAAAAAACTGCAAATACTTGTGATGAGTATGACACTATAGGTATGCCACCAGTATTAGAGAAACTATTTTTACTAATGTGCATCTCATTACCTAGTCAGTAATTGGAGCACATGTTTTATTTTTTCGTAGGTATTACCTTATGATCAGTTAAATATTCTTCTCCAAATCAACCAGTGATACTAAAGAGTTATTATTATTTTTACTCTTTAAACTCAGATATTAGTCCTACATTTGTAAATTGGCCAAAAGTTGTAATTCTGGAGGATTCCACTCTGTGAACCAAGCTGTGAACCATTCGTTTTTGCGGACAGCATAAAAAAACGATCATATTGCGAAACTTAACCTACGAATTCGTAGCTGACACCTCTGCAAAGTGTGGAATATGTTTCTGGTTAACTTTAACCGCATCCAATAGATTTGTTCCGGCAACAGTGATAAAACTCCGGCCTATCCGCTTATCCATCTTCTCCGAATCCGTTCCTTCTTTTCTGCTCTTTCAAAGTCTTTCTCCTGCTTTATCTCCGTTTCCCCATCATCCTTCCTGTTCTCTTTTTTTAAGCCTTTCCTATTCCTCGGGAGAGAATCTTCTTTTTCACCCGTAGGCTTTCCTTCATCCCATCCTCCTTCACCAGTTCGAAGCATTCAGTCCTCCCCATCCCCACGTGCACCCTCACCCTCTCTTTCTCTGACCCAATCCTCCTACCTCCCTCCTTTTCCCCTCTTACTCTACCTCCTCTTCCCCCTCCTCCCAACTGAGGTCTGTGAGTGAACCGGCATCTCTTTCCCCTTCTCTGCCTGCATAACTCCTTCCCCTTCGACCGTCCCTCCCTCCACCGGGGGCTCCTCCTGCCTCTGTCGGCCGATCTTTCAGTCCAGAGATGTGTTCGAGGGGAGGAGGAAGTGTCGGGGGACCTTTACATCTTCCGACCCGCCCTTCCTCCGCCTCCGCTCAAGAGTCCCGCGTTCGGATCCCGTCGGCGGCTTTGAAAGTGTCCCCGGTGACGTTAACAGTGTTGTTCGTCTCCCTGTGCCTCCTCCCTACTTGTTTACCGGCGCCCCAAAGGAGTCCCAGTGGTCCGTTCTTGTCCGCGACGCAAAATTCCGTCGCCTCTCGTCTCCGGTCACCTAGTTCTGTGGCCATTCTCGCCCTCAGAGTGTTACTGGTGTTTGTGGTCAACTTGCCGAGCAGCGGTCTCTTGCAACAGGCCCAGCGGGGGTGCTATTACGTTCCCTGCTCCCCCACGGCCGTGTTCATTCCTTACAGACCCTCGGTGGTGTACCCCCCGCGGGGCGCCGGCCTCCCTCCTCGCCGGCGGAGACCCAAGCCCCGGCCGCCGCCTCAAAGTTCAACCCCGCGGAGCCCGACTCCGTCTCCTCCCGGTCCCAGGAGGGCCACCTCGCCCAAGTACACCAAGGAGTACGAGTCGTGGAAGGGCCTAAGATACGGTGAATACATTGGCGAAAGGTTTGCGCGTGAACGGAATGGCATGGCATATCGGTTATCTTGTGTGTTTGTGTGTGTGTGGCCCTTTCCGGCTCATTTTATGTACATATGTCATGATCACTAATGATGTTTTTAAGTGGTACGTCCTTGTGAATAAATAATGAGCACTTGAATATATTCCAGTTAATATTTTATGTGTCAGTTCTGATGTTGACACATCACTATCAGAGTTACAATGTTTGTTCACATATTTTGTAAATCACATCTTGTAGCTCCAATGATGATCGATGTGTTAACGTCAAAACCGGTCAGTGCATATGTATTGGTTGAAACATCAGCTTGCGTTCTTCCTTTATCTACTTGTCAAAATGGGTAAGGGCCTGTCACGATAGAAACACCGGTTCCCTATCAGTCACCAAAGTTAAGCAGCATTGGGCTCGGCTCGAATTAGGATGTTGGTGATCCTCCTATTCTTTTCGAGGGCTGTTGCCCCTGTCTCTAAATGGGAGACAGTAGGTGCGAAATGGCCCTAACATGGAAGGATTTTAAAGTAAAATACTGCATACTTCTACTTATCAAAATGTCTCCAAGTTGCTTCAGCCTACACCACGTTCCTACATAAAGGTGGGCTCTTGGAAGGGGCACTACCGGAATCATCTTTCGGGGTGTGTTTTCAATAAACTAAAATGCCTCTACTTCATTTGCCGCAAGCAAGGTCCGAAACTAAAAATGCAATTTTGCACCGAGTGTATCGTTCTTTTTCGGAGTGGTAGGTGTTTCGTGCAGTGTCTTTACGGATCTCATTTGTGTTTCGTACATTTTAGTGAATGTCCATTTCGTACTTTTTAGTGAATGAGGTCCGGATCATTTACGTATCGGACATTTTCGTATTTTTTCAAACCGAATTTAAAATCCTTAGATTTTGTAATTATCCTTGCGTTTTAATGATCTAGATCTTGGGCGCTCCGTGATTAAAGCTAGTATTTCGCCTGCCGTGAACTTAATCGAAAAGGGCAACCTAAATAAATAAAACACGACAGTTACATACTTATCTCTAAGTAAAAATTTCTGAAATGTGTTTTGCTTAACCTTACCATATCCCCGATGGTTTAAAAGAGGTTCATCCCTCAAAAGCCTTACCCTTGCTTATCATCTGGTCCGGCGACAGATTCTGCCTGCGATTTCCTCGAACGCTTGGAGTCTTGTCTTTTTGTATATGAAAAGTATAACTTAGTTATTCTACATAGATTTATTAATACAATACGACCTAGGCTTCGACGAAGCTCGTCATCATCAGGTGTTAATCGTATTGTGTTAATAAATCTATGTGGAATAACTAAGTTATACTTTTCATTTACAATATTAAGGAAATTCCACCAAGTCACGCCTGAGACAACGGTGTCTCGTCTTTTGTTTCCCTCACAAAACTATTTTTCCATGATTATATCTCTTGAAATTATTCTTATAGCGTCCCAAATTCTTATGTTTTTCCTCCCCCTTCCTCGCTTAGTCAAAATTCTTCCGTTTATCACCATTTTCAGCGTGTTCTCATCTCTCAGTTCGTATTCCACCCACTTTTGCCTTATCCTACTTTATATACCTACTACAAATCAATCAAAGAAGGGCAGACCATGAAAACGGTTAGAGTGTTTCAGGACCATATATTTTAATCGTTATCAAATCGCTTCTCTGTGATGCACCATAATTGGTCCATTATGTTTTAAACATGCCCAAATCGTAAAAATATGTCGATCTTACCGCGTTTTCCTTTTAATTGATGACGACTTACATCGAGCAGGTGAATGTGTCAGTTTTAAACGCAAATGATTTGTCTTTCCAGCGATGTGTAATATTTCCGATCAACCATGCCCCTTTTTCAATGACGAACGCGTTAAATTCCATGTCTATACTATTTTAACTGTGACAGGATATTTTATTTTTACGCGTAATATTCTAATGTGCTGGTTTCTGTTCTGAAGCAAAACGTTTTCTCAAAAAGTCGTTGCAGCAATCAAGATTTTTCATTGCCACCGCAGTTGGGATGTTCTCACGACATCACCGCCCACTTTCGCTTTCATTGGATTTGGTCACCAACAGTGCAGCGACCCCTGACTCAACATGCCGCTGGGCACGGTTCCAGTGTTGTTCCCGTAACTGTCTTAAGATGCGTGTCGAAGGAGTGTTCCAACTCGCAATGTATTAGTCGTTGGTATGTGTTGGTTGCACTGCCGAACAGTGGTTTTCTACTCGCTGATTAGTGTCCCGTTCTTGTTCGTGTAACTAAGGAAGTGTTTTTTTTATGTTTACAGCACTTTCGTAAAACTCAGTCCATCGATTGGCAACGCGTCGTGTTATGCACATCACTCGAGTAAAAATCATAGTGAATCCTAAAAATAATGTACGGAATCTCTATGAGCAACGAAATGAAACGCACCTTAGTTACGACAGTGAATGGGAAAATTACGAGTAAAATACGCGCTAGAAATTATTCAAGAGTTATTAAATGTTATCTATATTAAATCCTCTCGCATATGCACAGGCTCCCAGTGGGAAATAGCTGTTAGGAATTATTTTAGCGCGAATTTCGGGTTACGCGATATGTTTGGGCTGGCCCCAAGACCTACGAGTTTCCCGATTTTCGTTACGACGGTGAATGAGAAAATTACGCGTAAAATGTACTGTAGGAATTCCTTACAGGTTCATAAATATTATCCATGTTGAATCTGGTCCTTTACGTATAAACTCACGGCGGACAACATTAGCCAGGAATTCGTTTTGTGCGAATTTCGATTTACGCGAAATGTTTGGGATGGTCCATAACTCTGTGTCCATTTTCTGTGTACAAACGGGTCGACTGTCTTTGAACCCCCTCTAGCCCGCACCACCGGCCAAAGAGTGATGGTTTTGTTCGATTCTTCTGTTACGCGAGCCGCGGAGTCTTATTTCTTTGACATTACGGCGTCTTGGAAGAAGAATGGCGCCGTTTGTGTTCACATTCGCATTTTTATAGACCATTATCCGTTCAGAATCACGCCAGCGGAAGAGACATTCACGAATAGGAGGAAACTGATGTCGTAGACATTGTGGACGGATGTTGAGTAGGGGGTAATGATGAGGTTGATATGGAGTGCGGCGTTTTTCTGTGCAGGAACCTTGACACTGTGGAAAGATTATGATTATAGTTTGGAGGCGTTTTGTGATGTGGTTGTGGAGGACAAATGGAGAGAGTGCGATGGACAAAATGAAGAAAGGAATGGACGAAATGGTAGGAAAGCGAGGAATTGTTTGGTAAAACATTTTTGGCTGAGGAGGGAAAGGTAGCTACTGGATAAATTAGGGGAGACTAGATTAAATTGATGGAAGGGGCATAAAGGGTTGATTGAATCCTGAAGGCAGGAGAAGGTAGGGGAATGGTGTTTGGTAAGTGTTGAAGGGGAAGACAGAGAGAAAGAAATATGGAATATTGAATAGAAGAGAAATATGATAAATGGGCTTCGTCACAGGGATGAAGAGATGCGGGACGTATTCAAACCTGATGAATAAAATTATTTATATGAGTACATCTGCATGTACAAACAACCTTGCGAGCCGTCGCGTCGCAGAGGCGTGTGGCAGGGGGTGTTAGGTCACCAGCCATGAAAGGGGAGGGAATGGGGAAAATCGAGAGGGGAGAGGACAGAGGTTGTTTTGTTTACGATGCATATTATGTTGATGTCAGGCCGTTTTTGTTATAATCTCTAATTGTGAGTGGAATGAAATAATTTTTGTACATATCAGTTCGGCAGTGTATCTATCTTATTTTGTTGTTTCTATCCAATGTAGAAATATAGCGCGAGGTCAAAATAATATCCTCCTTTTCATACTGAAACTTGCCTGATCTGAATTGTTTTGTAATAATTAAGATATTATTTTGGAATATTGGTGAGTATTTAAGAAAACAACTCAAGTAGACAGTTGTTTTCTGCTCCAATGACCAATGTTCCAAAATAATAACTTAATTACATTATTCATGATCATCAAAAAGAAGAGGTTCTTATGTAATGAACTTGGAGAGCGTGAATGACATTAACTTCTCAAGTAATCTAAGCCCAGTTTGTACCCTACTAGTCTCTTACGACTGCCAACCTTGACATTTCATCAGCTGTGTAAGAATTAGGTGCCTGCAGAGGGTACGAAAACATTAGTGGGGGCAAACTTATCTCTATTTCATCATCATTTGGTATCATACCAAATGCTTTAATTGGTTTATGGACAATTGTCATATAAATTTTAAAAAGTTTGGCTCATATTCAAACTGCCTGCGCAAAAGTATCAACATCCTCGCCATTAAGTCTGCCATAGGTTCCTCGTACATTCTGTCTCTCCTCATATTGCTCAAAATCTTCTACCCACTTCAACATACCCGAACCCATCTATTCGTCCTCCATCCACTTTAGCTGCCTTCTCCGAATAATGTCTCCCTGCTCCTACCTTAATCGCTAAACCACCCCTAATAATTTTTCGTTCGGCCTTGTTACTCTTTTATATTTTAGCAGTGATCGCATAAGGAAAACCTCTATCTGTTTAAGTTCAGTGCCCCAAGAATGCTACTTAAATTTCCCTTTAATCTTTGGTGTGATATCGCAAGACGGCCGGTGTTTTTAAAAGGCCCGTAGCATTTGGGAGATCCGGGGAAAGTGCTCTTGTGTTCTCGTTCGTGTTTTTTTTAATGGTTTGCTATCTTTGCGTCCTGTGAGGTGGCCTCTTCTCTTTGTATTCACCCGAGTATCTTTTTCGAAGAATGCGATTACCCGCGCTGGGAATTAACAAAGCCTACCCTGATGGAAATTTCCCTATAAGAATTCCCTAGAACACAAAGAAAAGCTTGAAAACTCATTAGAAAATATTTATTTCCTGAGGAAGTGCCCAAAAACTCTAGGGATTTTTTTTCCTATAACTTTTTTCTTTAGAAATGAAAGGTCAGTAATGTCCCTAGAAAAAAACGCAACATTAGGGAAAACCTTCAGGCATAGAAAAAATTACAACGGTAATTGCATAGAATTCAGTGTTCAGTGCATAGAGTGAACGACTATAGAGGGAAAATATTTATTCTGCATAGTTTCATTTATACGACTAAAGATTTATCACTATTAATTATGATGAGACTAAAAATATTTATCGATAAAAAAGATGAAACCATTACAAAAAATCGCCTCTCACAGTCAAATACATTTGGTGTAAAACAAATATATTCTAAGAAACTGCAACCCACTTTTAAAAGCATTTCTCAGAAAATATGCATTCTAGGGAAATTAATCGCGGGTTTCCCAAACTTTTCCGGGAATGAAGCACTTCGTAAATTCTGAAATTTTAACGGAACTCCTTGTTTACTGTGCAAATATTAAACTATTCCTCTTAGGTAGCAGCATTTATAACCATTCTAGGTTTTCCCGGAACACCCATTACCTTTCCGCGGAACACGAGTGAATTTGGAAGGATCACGCTTCCTGCCGAGGTTTGAACTTAGACGAAAGTCTATGGTCTATTTCAAATTTCATGTGACGACCAAGAAAAGTAAAAAAAATTGTTGTCGAAGAACTCGTTAAGGAATCTATTATTATATCTTAATGTTTGTGTGGAAAAAGTGCCAGTTTATGAAGCGGTCTGTTTAATTCTTAACGACGCGTCGCGACGGCTCAAATCCTGCCGTAGAATTAGGAGTGGCGAACAGCAACCTTCCTCATTTCCCGCAGGCTACTGGAAAAATTGATAATAATCAATGATTGTCAATGGTTTGCTTTTCCTTGGTGCAATAGCGTTCTGATAAAATAGGAAAAGCTCACGTCAGGAATTACACAAGAATGAGTACTCATTATCAGATTTGCTAGACGGAAAGAATTTGCTGGTAATTATCTTTAATTTTTTACTATTTTTTTCATTTTTCCATGACAAAATAGTGCCTGCTTATGTTTTCCTGTGTGAACTCTGAGCCTAATCTCCGTTACCACCAGAGTTTTTGGCCCCGTGGTGATGTGGCGTATATTTTGTTTTTCATTCACAACCTTAACTCGACTGTTTTCCCTTCAGAAGTTTCCTCCGTAAATGCGGTCACGTGTTATCCTCGTAAGACGCAATGCACGTTAGACATTCGCTTATCAGTAAATTTTCAATACTTCTTAGATATACTGGTTGCGGACTCACTTAACGCCTGATAAACATCATGAGAACTATGTCACATCGTAAACGAGTGTCGCGCATTTCACTGTTATCGTTTTAAATCGTTCTCGTAATATTTTACGGATGACTCAAAGAAAGCTCACGAATTAAGTTCACGAGAATTTCTTAGTATTGAATTTGCCTGACATACGTCTGCATCATAGGAGTCGCTGAAAAATATCTCCAGCATTTGAGCAGTACATTCTAGTACGTTAGTGGTATGTTAGTGTGTAAATGGTGCTTGATGATGAATTTTCCTGTGTCGGAGTGTAAGTAGAGATAAATTCTGTTGCAATGCAGTAGTAGAGACTGATATCCGTCTTTGTTTGCAGACTGCATTAAAATCTCAAATGCAACTCGGCTGACGTCAACAGTTCGTTTTGCATTCCGGGACAAAGTGTACCCGGATAAATCATGTTAGCTACTGTATTTAAAGCTTATCTTCCACTAGAGTGTATGTTCGATGTCAAGAGAGTATGACGAATGCTATCGGAAATGGATTGGCTGATATAAGTGTCAAATACTGATATAGTTTCTCCCTTCATTTCAATGAGAAAACCTGCCCATGATAGAGCGTTCTGTGGAGGTGCGATTGAAAAAGTCTGCGGAAGTGCCACGAATGTATTTATTGAATTCTCTCGGTGCTTACTCGAGAGTGATATCATGTAAATCTTTTCCATCCGCCACTTTAAAGAGATGCACCTTTGCAACTTTTGGAGTAAAAAAATGCTTAGATACCACTTTTTGCGTAAGTGTTTGGTAATACAATACTGCTTTAAATGATAATGTACTTTATTAGAAGGAAAAGTGAGATGCTTTGTATGTGTTTCTTCCTAGTTGTTTTATATTATTAGGCGGAGAATATATTTTTAAATGAGCACGGCAACGTTTTTACTGCGCCAAATAATTTTGTCTGTTATGATTTCAATTAATAATCTAATAAAACAAAACAAAATAGGTGGATTTGTGCGTTCAGTTTGTTAACTTGTAATTTTCTCGAAAAATTCGATTGTCGCACTCGGTGTTCGGGAGAATTACTTTGCTGATCACGAACCTCAGCGTCGTTTTCTGCACATTGCATGATTTCTTAGATGAACGTAGATGAGGTTGGGAATATTAATTTTTTAATTATTTTATTGCGCTATCATTTTGTCTGCTGATAATAGTGTAGGCATTTGAAATATTATTTTCAGAACTTTATTTATCTGTATTCTTTCAGTGGTTTACAGTTTATAAAACAAGTTCTTATTTTACTTTGTGGCATTCGATTATTTACCATTAAATGCTTTTACAGTTTGTGTTGCATTAATTTAATTCAAAATATATATTCTCAGTTACTTCACCTTTCGGAGAATACTTCAAACAGTATATCCGTATCTTGCGATAGCCATCGAAAGCAATAAGGAATATGAGTGATCGCTATGTATAATCATAGCACAACAAATTATTTTATTAATGAATACTCACATCTTCGACTACGTTTACGTCATAAATAAAGCTTTCGAATTTCAATTAATAAAAATCAGTGTACTCTCACCAATTCTCTCTCTCTCACACACACCACCTAGCGGAGAATTCGTCAAGTATAATAAACATCAGTAATGTCAATAAACATCGACAAATAAAAAATGAATGACACTACCACTGTTGTCAGAAAGAACATTCATAGCGCTAAAAAATATTTTCAAATAGATATATTATGCTTTAACTTCGTTTAGCTCCGAATTAACGCAATTTGCAGATGGACAACTATTTTATTAGTGATCGTCATATCGAACTCAAGGAGATAAGGTGCCTTTTCTTTCATTTGATTCTTCGCCAAAGTAAGTCATTGCGATATTATGTTCATTTTGTAGTAAAAATAGTGAAGTCAGGTAAGATTTTGTTGGAATTATTGGATATAGAGAGAAAACGTTTTTCTATAAGTAACACATCTGCTACAAAAAGACGTCAATTTCATTTTGCAGTGAAACCTCATTAGAAACCATGCAATTAGCGGTCGGGTGCCCATCGTTTAGGCTCCGGGGCCTTTGCGAGGAAGTCTCTTGACGAGATGCGGATGAAGATGGAGATGGGGGGAGAGGGTTAGGATTTAAAAAATATGGACCGAATCGCCCTAAGAAACAGAAAGTGCCCAATCATCCTTGCCCCCCTCGAAATTAATTGAAAACCATTTCCACCATCAGTCTATCGGACGTTCATTTCGGTCACGGTCAGTTTTTTATGCTCTTCTACAGGCCTTCGAATGAGGCACTCGATGAATAGCTTTAATTTCGTACGAGTGACTAAAAAGAAGGAGTAAAAATCGAATCGGTGTGTTTGCTATCTAGAAGCCAACCGCAAAGTTATTTGTGTGAACATTTTCGCGTGATGACTCTCCTAAGACTTGATTTTACTTCAAGGAGACGGCATCATTCCCATGAGATTTTGCAGCTGAACAAGAGTGATTACAACTGGGGATAACGATTAAGGTATAGTGGCCAGAGAACTGGCTTCCCGCTTTGAAGCTCCAAGTTCGAATCCCAGAAATGACAATTTTTCGTGGAATCTCATTCCTATGCTGGGTACAGTCGAGTCAGGTATTGTCAAATGTGTTTATTGCCATGTAATTTCGCATACCATGTAACAAATTAAAGCAAAATACAGCCAGAGAGGTATAGTGGAGAGCTTCGAACCTCCAAGTTCGAATCCCAGAAATGACAATTTTTCGTGGAATCTCATTCCTATGCTGGGTACAGTCGAGTCAGGTATTGTCAAATGTGTTTATTGCCATGTAATTTCGCATACCATTTAAGAAATTACAGCAAAATACAACAATGTAACAATCTTAACGTGACCCTTGTTTTAGGCTGATTGCCTCTACATGGTCAGTAAACCTGCAAAACCTCCGCCAGGCCGGCAAGAACTGACAAACTAGCAGATAACAAGTAACAATGGACCACTGGGGAGAAGCCAACAAGTAACAACTGATAATAACAAATTAATAAATAGGTTATTAAATAAATAGATGAATATTCAACTATTAGAAAAATCTAGGAGCGCTGGTAGTTCACTTTGTGTTCCCTGGTAAATTTTAATAGACAATACGTTATAATTATAGAATAAATAAATAATGAAGGTCACGATATGTGTTTGCTTTGGTCGTAATCTTTGGTACTTGGGTTAACATTTTCTCTGACTCTCCTAAGACTTGATTTTCCATCAAAAATTCGGCATAATTCCCGCAAGATTTTGCTGCTGTACACGAGTGATTACAACTGGGGATAACGATAGGTTGGTATGGTGGCCAGAGAAAGCTCTCGCCAACTAACCGACAATCCGATGTAATAAACGTGGCTAATACTCTCAGTTAGAATCCAGTTAACGTATAGAATACGTCATCTTTCGGTTAACGTTAACCAGAAATTATCAAACCGGGCCCATGTGTACTTCTCCGTCCGTCTGATGTGGCGTTTAGCAGTGGATTCCATGGTGCCCTAAGGTGGATGGAGCGTTAATCGTGTGGGTCTTTGAGTGCACATTTTAATAATTTTACAAGTCGAAAAAAAAATCTTGGACCGCACTTCATTTACGTGCATAATCGTGCATGTGTTGAGACTCACCATACAGAATTAATGGAAATGATACAAGAATTATATTTCAAATATTTTCCTTAAATTCAAGCAAGTTATGACTAGAGTTTTGGACGCGGTATTCGAAATTTTGACGAAATTATATTGGAATTTGATTTTTCCGATCCTTGACTCGGTGTGACACCTTGATATATGTTAGCAACCATTATTATAACATGCAATGCATTAATTCGCGTTCAGAAAAAAAATCTGTACATATGTAATCTAATTATTACGAAATATATATCATGTGCCATAAGAAAACGTGTTAAAATATCATTGAATTACAAACAAACGAAAGAGTTATGATGCTATTTTTCACTTTTATCTCTAGGTATCACTAATGAGAACACGTATGCAAATTTTTACGCAAATATTTACATAACCAAAAAACCACCTCCAACCACCTTTAGTCAAGAGTAAGTTAATGCCGACGCCGGGTTTCTTAATGCTTATTCTCAATTTTTTTATAATCCTTCCCCAGGCGATTTACCCACCTTTTTTTTACCGCAAATGAACACGCTTAAATAACTAACGAACCTAAAAAAGGAAGTATGGAGAAAAAGTAAGCGTGAATAACTAAAACAAATAAAATAAGCGACAAGAGTGCGGGTAACATTCATTATGAATTATTTTTGAAGAATTATACCAAGTACTTGAACACCATACACCAAAACAGGTCAGTTATCCAGCCGAGGGTTCTCGCATCACTGTATGTGGTCGCTAACTCTGGCGTTGATGGTAGATCCATTACCATTCAAGTTATATGTCTGGTTTGACCGTGAGCAAACGAGCATAGTTAATGTGATATTTGTAAAATTTCGGACGAATAATTTCATCAAGCTCTTTCACGTCAAATTATCCCTGAGCAACAAACATTAGGACCTATTATTGGTTAATCATTGTTTTGTCAATTTTTGCATGTGGTTTTGATAAATGTGGAAGGTAGATGCTCCGTGAAATTAGCCCCTGAATCCAACATTCTGGTTTGTGCCTCGTTTCAGCCCTTATTTTAATTTTTCTGCTTGCGAACTTTGAAATGGCTCTAGGAAATCGCTAGGATATGTGGGTAAATAGTTCAAGGGTTGCTAGCGAGAAATGATGATAGGGGGCGAAAAACTCGCGGTGCCTGAAACTGGCTACTCGTGATGAAGGCGTAAGTAAGCTCAAGGGTTAGCGTTGCTTCCGACGGGCGTTGAACTTCTCCATATTAGCGAGCGAAATGCCATTGCTAAGCCGTTTTGTGGCCTAAGAAACTTTCTTCAATCCTCATTTGGAATGTTGATTTGTAACTTACAATATTTCCTTGCTAATCGTGTTCAGAAAGTGCATTCCAGCATGCACTAAAGCCGTTGTAGGTATTTTAATGTTTACATTACTGAACCTTTGAATGTATTTGTACGCTCATCGGCGAGTCTGCATTTGTCTTCATGCGCGAGAAACTCGATAATATTTAAAATAATGACAAGGCCAACTATGTTAAAATCCACAGAGTATTTTATTGGTACAACTAGTTTCAACGCTACGGCGTCATCATCAGGTACTCGTACACGTACCTGACGTCATCATCAGGTATACGTCCCTGATGATGACGCCGTAGCGTTGATGCTAGTTGTACCAATAAAATACTCTGTGGATTTAAACATAGTTGGTCTTGTCATTATTTGAAAATGGACTTCCAAAAAGTTACGCCAGAACGGATTGAATTCGATAATATTTGTTTTTTTTTCACAAAAGACACGTAATGCTTTGCAAGGTGATTGGCGATAGGTCTTACGAATGATTCACAAAACCACTGCGAATGCCGTACATAAACCCGCATTAGTTTCAGCTACAGCAAATAGGAAAAGTTTTATTTTTTATTAGAGATGATGAATCGAAGAGACAAGTTGACGCATTATTTCTAGATTTTAAGAAAGCTTTCGACACGGAACCTCATAACAAACTTTTATACAAATTACAGTCATGCGGCCTAAACGAAACAGTAGTAAACTGGATACGCGGCTTTCTGAGTGATCGTAAGCAAAAGGTAGTTCTTGATGGAATTAGCTCTGATGTAGTTAAAGTGACATCAGGTGTCCCGCAGGGAAGCGTGATCGGACCCCTTTTGTTCATTATATACATAAATGATCTATGCTCTCGAATTAGCAGTAAAATACGTCTATTTGCCGACGACGCTGTCATCTATCGTGAAATTAGTGATCACTCTGACTTTGAAACTCTATCATCGGATTTAAACAACGTTCATGTGTGGAGCCAAGAGTGGGGAGTCGAACTTAATCTGAGCAAATGCACGGCGGTACATTTCTTGCGGAGGTCGTCCAGCTATTCCCATGTATATGCTGTGGATGGTGATAACATAAAGGCGACAGATGAAGTGAAGTGTCTAGGAGTTACGATAACTTCGGACCTATCGTGGGGAACACATATAAGAAATATTTGTGGCAGAGCTCTGAAGAAGCTAGGATTCGTCAGGCGTATTGTGGGAAGATTTTCGGATGAAAAAGTAAAAGAGAGGTGCTATTTCGTACTCGTCCGGCCACACCTTGAATATGCAGCGAGCATATGGGATCCGGTGCAGAAAGACTTAGTCCGGGAACTTAATAAAATACAAAGGAAAGCTGCGCGATTCGTCAAAAACAGCTACGGGCGTACAGACACACAGCGTTACACAGATGTTAAACGAATTAGGCTGGGAGCCGCTAGAGACTCGGAGGCTGCGCGCTAGGCTTAGATTGCTTGAACAATTGAGAATAGATATCTTTCAGAGCGACACGGAGAACATTCTATTAGAACCCCACTATATTTCCAGGTCCGACAGAAACGATAAATTAAGAGAGATATTTTGCCGAACGGATAGGTATGGGAATTCGTTTTTCCCCCGAACAATAAGGGACTTCAATAAATGCTAGGCGTAATTTCATTAGAGCGTGTCCATTTTATATGTAAACGGCTGGTGTCCTAACACCCCCCGCCACACGCCTATTGAGGCGGCTTGCGGGGTAATATGTAGATGTAGATCTCTTGGTTGAGGTAGGCTTAAATGGTAGAAAGGGAATGGGAACCTTTGCTATCCTTTACAGCCTTAGTCCCTTTTATCCTTGAATGATTTTATTCTTCAGGTCGGCATAAGTTCTACTGCTCTTCATCCCGTCGATTAAGCCTATTCTGTTTCTCCTCCTTCCCCGCTTACCCTATATCTTCCCCTCTATCATGGCCCTCGGCAACCCTTTTTCCCGTCATTACCTGTTCCGGCCAGCTACTCTGTCCCCTCATAATCTCTCCTAGCGGTTTCCTCTCTTCACCCGCCATGCACTTCCTCGTTCGTCTTCCTTTCCGTCCACCGCACTTTCGCCATTCACTACCACACCCACATCTCAAACGGCTTCAAGTTATTCTAATACTCTTTCCTCTGTATCGAGGTGTCTGCACCATACAATGCCACTCTCCATATTAGACTCTTCACTAACTTTTATAGGAAAAATATGCGTAAAAAATTAATTAAATAAATACACGAAGTGCTTTGGGATTCGTGAGTTTTGTCGATATTGAATCTTGCGTTTCGTTATTTTGGCGGTGTTAAATGAAATACTCTCGGTAGTGAGTTCAGAATAGATTGAAACTGTATTATCTAGAGTTAAATTTCATTCCTCAGTAACGTTCCCAAGAGTACAGTTACACCCTAGGTTGACTTCAAAACTATTATGAACAAAACGTATCGAAACTCTTTGGTTACTGGGTAAGTCGCCGACTTAAAAGCTTTGTGACCGAAGAAAATAATCTACAGTGACAAGAATGATTCCATACTTAAGGCACTGACACCAGGATTAACTATCAAATTTTTAATTGATTTTACTTTATTTTGTCCCCGGCCTTAGTTACGGCCACTATAACATGTGTAATTACTCGTCAGTATTTAAAATAGTAGTCTAAGAGACTTTATAAATAATGTTCACAATTGGATTTTTCCGATTTATTTCTCTTCGGAAATTTTGCACATCACCTTTCGTCTGGAAAAGTAAACACACTCACACGTGATCGTCTTTTTTTTGTTTTCCAACATATCATTCTCTGGCGATGTTGCGCCAGTATATTACATTACTGCATTTTTTTATGGCAACCGCATCGCTCGCTTCCTTTCTCTTTCTCAGTCAGAGGGAATTGCATTCTCCTCTTTGTCTAATGCGTGTACTCCTTTTGTCGGTAGACTTCGTCTGGGAGGGTTGATTGATCGCACGGCTTCTTGGCAGTTAACCCCAAGACCGAGAGTTCAAATCCTTCCGTGCTTATCAATTCTACGCTTGTCGGTCGGTAACTTGTATCGGTTTGCAACTGGCCGCTCCTGGTTTACGTGTGGTCTTCTGCTAGCAATCTTCTGCCGCTTCTCTTTATTGAACGTTAACAATTAATCCTTTCATCTAACTGTAGGTGCATGATGCTTTCGTCCTTATTCTTTCTCGTCGTGATGTGTACTTCTCTCATTTTTTTGTTGATTTTTTCCAATACATGCGTTTTTAAGGAATATCACGCTCGGCTGAATTTCTGTTGTGGCTCAATCTTAAATTAGTGAAGTTAATTCTACCATAAAATTTTAAATGTCATTCATTTCACATAATGACTGCTTATGAGACAGCGTGTCCTCAGTTTGATATGAATAACAAAACCCTGCCTTTCCGATCCGCTTTTCCCGCCAATTGCTCTTGAAAATGCTTTATGTAATTCCCGTTTCACACGATTCATGATCCATCACAAGACTTAGTAATATACAAGTCAGTACTAGATATTAATGACGGAATCCAGTATGATTGGTGCCATTCTAGGTTTCATACGATCATTGAACTTGAAATGGCAGGGAAGCAGTATCTTCATTCATAACTTAGTTAATGTCTTAAATAATGTTCAATTAACTAATCAATGACAATGGGAAAACAAAATAACAGACGGAACATTTGTATTTATTGTTGATTTTGTAGCCTGAAAATTAATGATAGCCGAAATGAGTAGTTAATGTCGCTGATTTCAGAAAGTGAAGATCTCACAGTGTCTGTAATAGCTAACGTGATTAGTCGACAGCTACTAGGTCCTACTGGCGGCGAGTAGCAAAGTATCGTAGTACCTACCGTATTAATTCTGAAATCAATTAGATCAGCCAGTATGATAGCCATCATACTTGTTGGCCAGCTTGCTGAATCTTCATCACTTGATACTGGAAACCTTTCATGCTGGCGAGTTTCCTCGAGCATGTGCTGGATCAAGTATAGTGTGAAATGGGTTTTAAATGCAAGAATGGGTGAAACTTGGGGAAAAAAGCGTTTCTCAATCTAATATACATACCAGATTCCTGAAAAACTGATTATAAGAAGCAAATAATCCCAGGGAATCGAATGGTAGTGCAATATGTGCACCGATGCATAACAGTTTTTGACATTATGTAATTTTTTTTCTTCTTTCAGGAGATATAGGTCTATTAATTTGTAAATTATTTATTCTCTTTGCTGACGTTTCGCATTTTTATAAGGCTAAGAAAGAGTTCCTTTTGAATTAATTGTTTGATGGTCCTTCGTTGCTATTAAATTTCATCCATAAATAGCAACGAAGGGATCGTCGAACAATTAATTCAAAAGGAGCTCTTTCTGAGCCCTGAAGAAGCATGTATAAAAATGCGAAATTTCGGCTTGAAAGATGGATCAATGGGACCTGCGTGTGCTTATTAAGTTGCTGCATACCATATCGGAAAAGAAAAACCACAAATTTAGCTAAAAATAGACTCTTCACCGGAACAATACTCGGTAGTGGGGAGTCATTCGAAAATCAACAGACGTATCGACACAGTACCCTGCAAGACACCTCAATGGCGTGTGGCAGAGGGTGAGTCATCACCAACATGCACTGCGCTGTGCCCTTATGAAGTGAATGAAGCTGCGACTATTGTTGGATTAGCAAAAACCTGCAAACAATTGTCAGGTAAATACGACATATCATTGCATGCTTCATGCAATGATCTTTCACCTCTCAACTCAGTCACCTCTCGATAATTTAGGGTACATACTATTTCCGTAATCGTGATAACCACGAGGGGTTCATACGCCTTCCTCGGCGGGCTGCCATGCAATCAGTTCCGTTTCCCCGCCAGGGCCCCGAAGTCCACCAGGATTACCTCCCTTCCACTACCTTCCATATCTCCTTTGCAAAATCCTTTCGCATTTTGGCGAATTCCCATTTGCATTTCGAAAGTATCCACTCCGACTTAGGGTGGATTTAAAGTAGCGAGTTACTTCCTCAAGTTTCTTCTGCAAGAGCTTAAAATTTTTTCCCAACATTGTGCAGAGCTAGATTGGTTGCTGCTTATATTGGCAACAGTGTGCTTCTGCGGGCGGCTTGCCGAAACAAAAAGAAATTCCGCGAGTGGACTTACAGAGCCGTTTACACATGGAGTATACGGAAAAAGTCGCTGGCTCAAGTAACTTGCGCAATAAACTTGCCAGTGTAAATCCACCTTTGGAAACCACCGTGAAAAGCTCGTCGCTCCAGGTAATCACTATCTAACGGAGTGCATTAATCTGCTTGGCTTCCAGCGATTCTTGTGCACCCGTGGTATCAGCGGTGCAGTAGCAGGATTTTTTTCCTCTTCGTCGTGATGCAAGATGCTGTGGGGTGTGTACGAGTATCCAAGGTCTCCCCCCGGCCAACTGTTCTCTTTCGAGTTCTTTCATTTCTCGTCTCTGCCGTGTTTGGAAACCGTCAAAGCAAGTGTTTTAGGGCCGCATTCATTCCACCGGTCGCGATACGCGTTTCTATGAGCGAGGAAAAAGGGCGTCGTATCAATTGCAGCCCTTATTTCATTCCACTCCACCTGCTTGCTAAAATCTCGCATCTTGAAGGAATGCGTGCGTCCCGTTTTCTCTCTTTCTTTCTGAGTACATGACAGCTGAGCACATGACGTGCACATCGCAATTACATCGAAGTGTATTTTTTTACTGCAAGGAGGTTCCACTGCGACTGTGACGGTCAAAACATAGACGGAGTTCCACCACGTGGGTTTGTGACTAAATTTTATTGCCGCTCAAATCCCCGGTAGAATTCGCTGTTTTTCTAATTTTTTTCTCGAAAATTACATTTATATTCGATTGAAAAATACTATTTTTCTTAATGTCTCACCCACTCTCGCACTTTATTCATTCATTAGAGTAATCTACCGGTTAGAGGTAGGATATGATGAAAGTCAGAGAATATCCAACCGACTCTTACACGTGTCGTGCCTTATCTCCCTCAAGTCTTCTTTCTTCATCTCAGCATTAGTCCTACCTCTCTTCAGCACTTAGCACCATGTAATTTCAAGTACGTTTTTTCTGTTCATGCCAGACGAAGTTTTTCCATAAGGAGCCAGGACCTGTATTGGAATGGAATTTGTCATTATACGGTGGAAGCACCGTAGGTGAAATCCCGGATTAGTACCAATAGTCTATTGTGTTTATGAGTTTGGATTGTTTTATATCTTCGATTTTCATTTCGATTTCGGAATTCGGACACGACTCATACTTGACATTATGTTTTAACATATTTTAAGATTCCATAGTTTGTATGTATGTAAGGGGAGAAAACGAAAAGTAAATTTACTAGTTAATACTTGCTTTTCAGTTTATATACATCGAGGGGATGAAATAAGCCATGAAACAATCATTTGACTTGACAGGGATTCGAGCACGGATCTCCCAAGATTCATTGATTCATATCTCCCAAGATCCGGTTTCGAATCCCGGTCAAGGCGAATGATTATTTCTTGACGAATTTCACCCTACCGTGCGCGTGACTGCGTACCACATCATTTATTAAATGCAACGATTGGAAAATTTTCAGTAATTGCAGTTTCCAACTCAGTTGTGAAATGGCGTGCATAATTGGATAGTTGATGTAATAGTACGTACAAATAAGTGTAGTGGCATCAAGAAATGCGGTTAGTAGCGGAACTCGGGTCGGAATGGGATTAAAACTTGAGCAAAAAAATGTTTAATTCATTATGGCGATTAATGCCTCATTTTTATCAATAAAAAGGTTATTCTGTATAAAACATCATGCTATACAAAATATTCAAACAATAACTAATATTTTTTTTCAAAATTTTATGCTATTTTCCATGCACGAGGCTTCGTGATTCATTAATGTTGACGGAAAATAGATTAAAACAGTGACTAAAAGTCATCTTACAAACTATAAACCATGATAAATGTTCACAAATTAAGACTGCTTCGTCATCTATACTGTTTATGGCAACATAAAAGTTGTGGGTCCGCTTCAGATAGATCTGGTACGACACCCAGTCTTCATTTCACTTTAAATAAAAATATTCGTAAAAAAAGTGAATGAGTAGAATAAAAAATTGAATTCTGGGAACAAAAAATTATATGAAAGGGTCAATCAGCGCCATATTCATTTAATCACCCTCGATGCCATCCGTTGTATTCTTTTTTATGCTGGGGAATTCCGTTAATGTTCTTTTTTTACTGGTGGGTCTTAACAGGATAGAATCGCAATCTGCCCTATTCCGTTCCGCCTCACGGTCAATTGTTAGATCTGAAATTATTACTGTATTCTAAACACGTTCCGTTTAACTAATCAGTTTCATCAAAATACAGCTAATTAAATTTGTTTCAAGATCCCATAGCATTCAGGGTATTACGCGTAACTGTAAATGGCTTACCTTGGGTGGAAGTTAGTCAAATTTGCAAAAATACTTGTGTAAAACGTTGAAAACGCTCGCACTCTCTGTATACACCCTCCAAACTGCACCAAAATGGGTGCCTGTTTCTTTTTGATTTTTTGAAGTAGTTAAATTTCCATCCATTATGTTCCGCCGCTATCCAATTACTGAAAAAATGCTTTCCCCTTGTATTCCGCTATCCCATTCTGCCCCGAGCTCTCATACCAAGGGCATTGATCTGTTTCATAATGTTTGTTATCGAGATATTTTGTTCCCAATAACGAGATAGAAATTTTTGTTGTAATTATGACGATGTTACCTAATGATTGATTGAATCTATGAAATGATAAATATTTTCTTTTCAGTGAGTGGAATAAGAGGGAAAGGAAAGAGTATTAGGTAGCGCCTTGTTGGGCAAAATCGTCATCACAGTGAATACACTTTATCCGCGTCCACCGATTCTTTTTTTACTTAAACTAAATATAACCATTGAACACCAACGTCCGTGATTGTGATGAGGCTCGCAACGTGATGGCCCTGTAAACGATGAACTGTTTTCGATTATTTCTCTTAAAAAATGTATCTTTTGGACTGTAGATTTGTCTACGTGGTCATTATTTCACGAGCGCAATCCCGTACATATGACGTCGCGATACGTTTATCGTCAAAGCCTTATTGGAACCGATGACCATCATAAGCCTTCTTCCCTTATTTTAAGATTTTACCTCCGGTAGAGAGTCTCTCGCTATTTTTTCAGGAGTCTCATCAGTTCACCCACCGATCACTCTCCAGTCTTCCAAGAGTCAGCCCCAACCATTGTTCCTTTGATCTCCTAGAGCTCGGAATGCAGAAGAAAATGCGATCCGGTCAGCGCGGAGAAGAATGCGCCTAATGGCTGGCCCGAGGGTCGCGGGTGCAAATCTCGCTTAGGGGAATGTTGTGCCGTAGCTTAATGCATTTCCGGGTGTTGTTTGCGGTGCTAGAGGGCCTCACCCGTAAAAAAAACCTCTAAAACTTACTTACTTCCTCCTAGACGTATTACAAAAGAACCTCTATCCAAAGTGGAGTGAACACAGAACAGTGAAATGACATACGTACAAAGCTCAATGGTTCCAAACCCGTTTTTTGCTGTTCTGAAGACTGTTATACACGAGGCACTTTACTGTTCAGTCTAATGCTTGGATGGGTGTGCAGTGAAAATTGCGTCGCGTAAAGCGGGGACTTGCGAGAGTGACTGCTCGGTTGCAAGAACAAAAGACAGGAAGATATCCCCTACTCTAATTCCGTGCCCGCGTTCTCGCAATAACTGTGCATCATACTGCGAAATTAAGTGCCTCGTGTAAAACAGCCTTAAAAGTAGTTGGAGCGTGATTTTTCCCTAGTCATAATGGAGGCCCTATTGGAAATTTGTTTGAAAATGTAAGTTGTTGTGAGAAGCATGATGTAAATGTAGTAATTTTAAATACATAAGACCGCAATTGAGGGAAGGATTTTGGACTGGTGGGGAAGGAAAAGAAAGAGAATAGGTTTAATGGTCGGGATGAAGAAGGATGGGACATATGCTTAGATGAAGGAAGTAATATTACTGGTAGATAGGGCCCTGCGCATGTTAAAATGTAGAATATTTTATCTACCTCCATTAAAACCTACCTCATCCGGTAGATGACCTAGTAATACGTCAATCGTAATCCCATCTTAATAATGAAACCAAATGTCTTTCGTGGATACAGAGCAGTGTGTGTCACAAATAATTTCGTCTTGTATAAATATCTATAAATACAAATACATTTTTTTATTTACAAGTTTCACTTCGTTAGTGTCCATATTACTTTTTAATTTTACAATGAGAAAATAAGAAACTTTCTTGAATTAGTATTTGTCGGTACTTTTTTCGAATTATTTATATTGCAGTATTAAAATATGAAAATGAACAGCTATTTCGCAACCGTTTATAACTGTTTTGCAAATACTATCAAAAAATTGGCGCTGATGCTGCCGTCAATCCTCCTTGATGGGAAAACGACGGGAAGATAAACGCCACCGTCCGTTTCTGTCACGTCAAGAAACGTCGATCGTAACCCCGTCCTTACACGCCGACTTTACGTGAAATTGCCCTTATGCGTTCTCACTATCGAGTGAGATCGAGGCTGGAAGTAGCACTAACAATAAGCCCACACTTAAAGGTGTTTGGAGCGAGATATCGTTTAAAATAAAATTCAGTGGATGTGGTCTCATCATAAAAAAATACTTCACCTTTCCAAAGATACCAAAATACCACTTATTGCATTACTTTTTGAGATACTTGCCACAAAATAGAAGCCCTTTTCCATGGGAAATGGTACGGATATGCACTCCAGATAGACTATATTTTTAAAATAAAATTGGGAATTTATTACCTATAGGTCGCATTAGAAAGTTAACAGTTTAGTTTTTATGCTCTCTCAACTATTTTTAAGAATAATTCAATGACTCACTGCAGTAATTGTTACAAAATCACAAAAAAATCTGTGATTGTGAAGGCATTTTCAGAGGACGGCGTGAAAAAATGAGTCAAGTTAAAGACATGTATGCAGATATAGGTAATTTCTGAGAATTTCCGTCATAGAATAGAATATTTTTGCGCCATTAATATAGCAATATTTAGTTCATGCTCCTAAAAGCTGCTTAAATTAAAAATTAAATTTCGAATATGGTCTCTCTTATGACTAGGGAAAATCTCGTTCAAACTACCTTAACAAATCAGCAGACAAGTCGGAAGGCCGTGCAACCAATTCGCTGCCTCGATAACACTTTCTCAACTCCAGTCCCCGCTCCACCCCCCCGCCCCCATATCGCCATCCTTTGACGTCAGCCGCCACCAATCGCTGCTGGATAGATGGTGGGGATGTCTGACAGCAGCGCGTCGGGCCGTTCTCAATGCGCGCACTCACCGACCTGCCCCTGTGAGTTCTCTTGGGCGCGGTGCTTCATCAGGAGAATATGATGGTGACGGTTTATAGGCGCTTGGATCGAAGCCCAATCGAAGGCTGTCTCGAACTCCCGGAATGTCTTTTGAAACTTGAAAGGCTGGAGAGAGGAACAGGGGAATGAGAAACGCGTAAAGACGAGCATGAAAGAGGATGTTTTTGGCTCTGGTTTTCTGGATTGCATTCGCCCTAGTTGGAAGCCGAAGGCAATGAAAGAATGTCCATCGCTTTAACAATTACTCGATTTTGTTTTACATGAAACCGGATTTTCATCGCAAGCCAAAATCACGAGCAACACTACTGCATGAAATTAGCTGTTGGAAAATTAATTTTGTATAGCGTCTGACAGAAAATTTTACCGTGAGCAACGGGCATTTACCTGCAGCATCATTAAGTACAAGATTTTATCATATTCTACAGTGAACGGCAGTTAGATCTTAGCAAATTTCCGAAGGTTAACATCTTTTTCTGGAATGGGAATCGAACCACGAACTTCGTCTTCTCGGGTTAATGCAAAGTCGGCTACGCTACCCAGGGTTCCTGATTTAAAAGGCATTTTTTTAGAATTCTTAAGATATTCCAAAAACATCCTTCGGAATCTAGGAATCCAGAGTAGCATAGTAGTGTGGGCATTGGACAAAAAAGACGGAGGCTCGTGGTTCGATTTTCGGTCCAGTAAACCGTTTTCATACCGTAATTTGCGACATCCTTGTCGCCGTCGCCGAAATAAATGTTTGTAAATTGTTATTAGTTCCACGGAGAGAAATAAAAAAGGTGTATGTACACTTATTTTTGTACTAATCTCTGGATAATATATTTGAAGTTTTAGATGAACACCAAGTCTAATTCTCTCAGGACTAATTGAATTGAACCACCATTGTTGGATAAAAATAATTATTGCCGTAAAAATTTGCATTAAGCTAAGTGAATAACAGTAAAAAAACAATAAATACATTAAAAATACAGTTTCAAAACTGAATTTCAGTTATTTACTGAGGAAAGAGCCGTTTATTGACAATTTTTGAAAATTCCTTACTGTTATTTGCCTTTCTAATTTGCTCTGCTAAAATATTTACTGAAGGTCCCACTGACAAAAAAGGATCGTTTGTACAATGCTAATATTGGCTTAGAAACTGAGTTATTTTGCTATAGCGGGAAAATTCCCACTTATAGCATTAAAAATCTTAAAGCCTTCTTACCAAGAGAATAACAACCTAAAACTAAACTATTCAGGAGTATGATTTATCATAGCTACTTTGTGGAATAATAAATCATATTATTTTTTTCTGTAAAATCGCAGCCTATTTCAAAGTATTCCAATTATTGAAGTCAAATTATGGTTTTGAATGAAATTATGCACCAAGGTCGAAATTTTTCGTTAAATATATTTTAAATTACTCCAGGAACCTATACCTGTTGTTTGACTAAAATGTGCCTGACCAGCGTTTTTAAATAATAAACAATTAAAAAGGGTCTGGTACATATCTTTTAACATCTCACATCTCCTGTTTAAAACTTTGGACAAAAAACAAAATGATGAGTAGATTTGTGACTACATGTAGAAAATTCGTAGTAGGCTAATAAAAAGCCTAGAAAAATTGCAAAAAACCGAATAATGATTTTTTTTAACTTTTATTAATCACAAGATAAAAAATCGATAAAAGTTAACAATGTGCTTAACATGATACAGCTAACAGTATTTAACAAACTTGCGAAAATGTATTCAGAAAATATTTACAAATTCAGTTCCAAAGTCAATTTTTATACTCATTTTTTATCCATATTGGTACTAAGCCAACGAATTGCAAGTAATTTTTTTGTGATTTAGTTTTCAATGCAAACTTTTTAATGAGCGTGAAAACCATTTTTGTAACAATTTATTAGTTTCTTTTTGATTTTTAATGAACTAATAAAAAAACTTGTAAAAATGTATAAAAAAAGAGTTTTTTAAAGTAATAAAAATATAATTTCAGCTATTTTCAGCCAATAAGCTACAATTTTAGAAATGGTACTTAAATTTGGCTCTTTCTTCACCGAGGTATTTAATACGTTTTCATACAAATATACAAATGTAATGTTATGAAAATAGTAAAAAAGAATGAAATTTTGATGTTTTAACTACTAAGGTCTGAAACTATAAAAAATAAATGCAGTAGTATTCCTTGAAAACTTTTTTTAAAAAGCTAAATACTACTGCTTGAGAAGTGACTCACCGATCCGCCGTTGAGACGCTTTTATATAAAATCAATATTATTTCTGTCCTTTTTTAAGCTAAAATAGCTTTATTGTTTTAACATGTGAATTTTATTCCAAACGTGCGAGAGTTCTGTAGAATACAATTGTGCATTGATTTACAAGGGAATATAATTAATAGTAATTTCAAAATTGGGTGAATATTAGTTACTTATTACACGTAAAATATTTTTTTTCGATGCTGTATTGATATTTGAAAAGAATTTAAGGTAGGTTTTAAAATAAAATTCATTTTATGAAATATATTATCATATAGTTGTTGATTTTATAACATTATTTTACTTCTTTTTAATAATTTGCATTGTTCAATGCTCTCAAATAGCTTGTCATTTTCAATGTTTTATTAATGTGTTCGGTCAGCATAGAATATTTATTCATGTAATACCTAAGTCTTGAAAATCGCCGTTGAAAGGTCATCAGACTTGACCGAATTCCACACCAAGATCTTCCAATTCATGGTCTGATGTTTTAGCCATTTACACCTCCAGAGAGGATTTTCAGCACACCTCATTGGTAATTAGGAGATTTCAGGTTTAAATCCCGGTGTAGTGAGATGATTTTTTTCTCGGCGAACTACAAGACGATGCTATATCTTGCACCCGTGTGGTTGACAGCGCTTAGTGTTGATTTGTGAGTATCGCAAATGAAGCAGTATTTAATGTAATGAAAAATATTAATTCTCTTCACCTGTCTCTGACACCAGTCCCTTTGTGTTGGTCTCAGGTAGGCCCCTAGACCCAACCATCAATGGATTCGTCTTGGCACCGCATTTCAATGATGCAGGTCCCCGACTCCCTATTCGATCTATCGCTACGATGGCGAGAAAAAGGGCGTCATATATCGGAATCCTTGTTATTCTTATATCCCCGTGTTATGTATCGAAAGTCATCTAATTTAATTTAGATCACAAACCTGTTGTCATTTTTTTATTTTTACGACAGTGGAAGGAAAAAGATTTAAACAAATCGCTGTTCTTTTGTATTTAAAGAAGCAAGTTAATGTGCATTATGCATCTGCTGCTCTGAAGGAGCAGAAAGTAACTTCTTTATAACATAAAACTCTTATATCTGTCGGCAAAGTTTTATGTAATTTTATAGATCGCATTAGACAGGAACACCGTGTCATCTTTTTCTTGATTGATAAGGGGAAGGGTTCCAGATATCGAAATCTTCCTTTAAGAGTGGAGCGTTGGATGGGGATATGTCGCCCGGTCCGTAATCCCGACCGACAGTGTTTTCCATATTTACGTGAACGCATCGATGGAAAAAGGGAGGAGAAGAGAGGAGAGGTTGTCAAGAGGAACCGTTCGCGTTCGAAAATAGACGTTACGAACGACTTCGCTCCATCCTGTCCCTTTGCTTCCTTCCTGTTTTCCTATCTTCTTTTATTATCTTCTCGAACGGCCTTTTAAAAAGTATAAGACGTTTAAGGGAAAGTAGGGTTGGGCTGGGAGAAAAAAACACGCATAAGTCATCTCCAACTCTCCCCTACGGGCACGTATCTTCTCTTACCTTTTCTCTGAGGTATTCCACGTTTCTCCCCTCTATATCCGAAGGCCACACCTCATTTGGCGACGTCGCGGAAGCTCCATGAGGGTAAAAAAATAATTTTAGAAGACTTAACGGCTCCCGCGGAACACAAAGCCGGGCATCCATCCATACCATTCATCCAACTACTCCTCCTCCCATCTCTCTCAACAAAAAAAACAAGCATGCATCCACCCTTAAAGCTTCTAAATCACTTTCTATGTTTCCAATGCTTTGAACTTGGTCGGAGGACACTTTAAGACTGGTTGGTTGGTCGAGATTTTTCCCTAGTAATAATAGAAACCATGTTCAGAATTTATTTTTAAATTTATGCTACAGTAATATGAATTAAGTAAATATTTTGGCATTAATGACGCAAAAATTTCGTTTGAAATTACTGAAATTCTCAGTAATTAATAAAATATACACATGAGGTTTTAACTTGACAATTTTTTTCTTAACGCCTTCACAGCCGAAGATCTTTTGTGATTCTGTAAATATTACTGCGATGAGTGGTTGGTTTATTTTTTTAAAAATGGCCAAGAAAGCGTATAAACTACACTATGTTGAATTCTGATGCGATCTATGCCATCGAAATTCCTCATTTTCTCCGTAAAGTCTATATGGAGTGCATACCCGTTCTCATTTCCATGGAAAATAGCTGGTATTTTTTGACAAATAACTCGAAAATCATTGTGGTAAGTGGTTGATATTTTGTTATCATTGGAAAGAAGAGATGTGTTTCTTTATAATGAGGCCAAATTTGTGGAATTTAATTGAAGTGATATCTCGCTCAAACTACCCTAAAATTGGTAGGTTGATTATTTGTGAGAGTCGATCGACTAATTTTCATTTGCACCATTGGGGATGAGTGGCATTAGAACGGCGAGTTAAGGGTTATTTTGGGAATGGAGGAAGGTTTGAGAGAAAAACGGCGTCAATATCAGCCTGCTCTCTTAACGAAAGGCGCCAAGGGGACCTCGGTTCAACGCCCCACCCGACGCGACGGACGGTATAGGTCGTGAACTTGGAAGTGCTCTCCACACAGCATAGGCGTCTGACAACTGCGGTTATTTGCACCATTAAGGGTTTGTGGAAAATGTTTGAGGAAAGGTTTATGCGGTGATCGGAGTAAGGATGGAGAGAAACCTAACGTCGGCATTAACCTACTCTTAACAACAAAAGCAAAGAGGTCCACTGTTTAACGCCCCATCCCATTTATGGAGTACTATGCTACTTAAAGTTTCCTCCTACTATATACTCCTTGTAGGAATCGGAATTTCAGCGAAAAATCAACGATGCAGCCACGTCGTTCTAATTCGCTCGGCTGTTGGTGATCTGCATGCGTTCTCATTCTATTCCTTCAGCTATAAAAAGTTTTCCACTGATGAGTATGCCTGGGATTAAATATAATTAGTGTGCCTCATAATTAGTCATTTGTTCCTATGATTGTATGACTGCAAGCCCTGCATCCTACTGCCCCGTCCTCTGCTAACTCCTTAATGTCCTCGTAGCTCTTCTGTCTCACATCCTGGTTTAGTTGGCCCATGTATTTGCCCCTCGGTCTTTCTCGAGGAGCTTTCCTTTTTACTATGCTCCTTGCACATTTCTTGAGTCTCAAAGTTTGCCTTATCAACCTGGACCTTATCTTCCTGATAGCGCTCCATACGGTTTTCTGCTCATCAATTCTGTAATAGCAGTGATCAATAAAACATACTCTAAGTGGTAGATAACCAAATAAAAACTTATTCTTTAGTGTCAACAATATCGCAGCTCTGATTATGAATGGAGTAGAGCGTCTTGAATCGTAGGGAGGTGGAGGGAGAAGGACGCAGGTGAGCAGAGTTAGAAAAGTCGACCGCCCACTCGGACAGGTTTTAAAACGTCGCTTTTGAGTGTTTGTCGTGGAGTTGGCTCCTGGGTGAGGTTATTCCCACAAAGCATACGTGGGAGGGTTGGTTGTCACTGTGGGAGTGGACGCCGCGTCCGAAATATATATTAAGATGACCGCCGAGGTTGGAACTCGAAAAACTCTTGTTGGGACGTGCCCACACGTTTCGACGAATACCGAAGCGTACTATCTGCGAAAGAGCGTACCTACACCCTCGAAAGGAATGAAAATAAATCAAAGAGACGAATGAGTTAAGTTATGGCGGGCGAGGTTGAAGCTCAGTAAATGTGTGGCGTGTGAAATTTTCACGTTTTGTGGGGTTCGGATAAACGCTAAAGGCTTGTGTTCTGGCTTCCAACACGGAAGGCCCTTGTTTGATACGCGGGGTTGGCCCCCACGGCGAAATTGGCGCCAGAAATACAGGGTATCTGGACATTGAGACTGTTGTTTACATTGTTGTAAACTAATAACTGATCCAGGCCAATTTAAGTTTTCGTGAGGGCGATGGTAAACCTCACTCAGCTGGGAAGCTATCTTCGGGGAGTTTCATGTACCTATAATATAGGTGATTTCTATTGGCAGTGTCGCGGTGTAACCATTGCAAAATTGGCTGAGTAAATGCAGGGTGTCCATTAATTATCTGGACAATGTGACTGCAGCCCTCCATTCTACCGTGTCCCCTGATAGGTAGCCGTGTCCCCTTGCGCACATGTAGCACTTCTGTTTCTTATCCTATTTATTTAGCATATGTAGCTGTCAATCGATATTCCACGTGGGGCTATCCCTTCTGTTAAGGTAGTTTGAGCGAAGTATCAATTCACCTAGAATTTGACGAATTTAACTTCATTTTAAAGATGAAACTCTCATCTTTCCAATGATATCCAGATAACAACCCCTTTTCGAACTACCTACTTTTCGAGCAATTTACCTACAAATAAGAGCTGTTTTACATGGGATAGATATCAGTTGTGCACTACGGTTGGAGTATATTGAAAAAATAGGAATTTCTAACGCCTAGATTTCGTCAAAAAACTAAGTGAATAGTTTGTATGTTTTCTCAACTATTTATAAAAATTTCTCAATTGCTCACCGCATTAATTTGTACAGAATCGCAAAAAAAAACTTTCTGTTGTGAAGGTGTTTTCACCGTTCGGCATGAAAAAATGAGTCAAGACATTGAAGGCAGATAGTTATATATATTTAGTTACGGAGAGTTTTTGTAATTTATAGCTATATTTTTGCGCCATTAATATTACAATATTTACTTCATAGGTACGTCTTACAGATGCTGGAATCAAAAAATGAAATTAGAATATGGTCTCCATTATGACTAGGGAACTATCTCGCTCAAATAACATCAAGCTCCGTAAAAATTCGTTGTGCCTCAGAATGAGGCCTATGTATCTGAACATGGACTACTCTAATTGTGTTCCATCAGAGTCCTCTGGATGGCCGTTATCAACACTACTCCCTCATAGGGTATGTAGTATATTATCGGCTATGTAGTGTATTATCGGCAATCCAGAGGACTCTGTTTTCCATATAGTTTTCTCCCCATCTGTTTGTTCTTCTGTGCACTTCCTCGTTTCTTATCCTATCCTTACAATTCACCTTCAGCATCCGCCTCCAGCACCAAGCTTCGAATGCCTTTACTTTCTTCTATTCCAGCTTTCCAATGGTCCATGTCTCTTAGCCATATAGCGCAACACTTCACACGAATTTCTTCAGGTACGGCTTCAATTTCTTCAGGTAGGGCTTCATTATTGGTGATCTTATTTTGTTCGAATACAGCAGTTGTTTTTTCATTATGATTGTTTTCTTGGCTAGAGCTATTCCGCAAGCTGGAATTCCTTTGAAACGTTACATTGCCATTGGCAAGTAAAAGTAAGGTACTACAAATACAGTTTATAAGGCCGATAAATTTTAAAAGGGTCACGTTTTACATTCCAAGTAGCCGACCGCTAACGCATACTGACCTTAATAATTTAAGTCGATATTTCCATGAAAGTTGACAATACTATTTTTATGGTATTTTTGATTAAGTTGATAATAGCATTGAATACTGGATAAAATAATGCCTTAATTTTCTCATCATTTAATTTCCGGGAAAATTTTCTTCTCATAACAGTTTCTCGCCTCAGGTCGACATTTGGATATGAAAATTCACATATTCTACGTTTGTTGTCGAAATTTGAGTATGCATAACTCATTCAAAGCGATCGACCAATGATTGATGGTAGGTTCAAAAAAATGTGTTGAAATACCCTCAGTTACTGCAGTAGTAAATGGAATAATTACGCTTCAAAATTTACTTCGTCCTTGCGATTAATGTCCTATACGACTAAATTACAGGTATTATTATTGTTATTGGAATAGGCGCCCGAATTGCGTAATTGTCTTCGCATTATCTCTTGAAGCTGAATTTCTTTGGTTTTATTTCCTGACGAGGAAAGCTTTTCCTCTGTCAATTTCCAACGCACCTAGGCATATTTTGAATCCCAATACATCTTATTATAATGCAATAACAAATGCAATATTTAGAGGATCTGTAAGAATCTACTGTAGTTGTCTCTTGACCATTGTACTGCATGTTTCCATGTTCATCTACTCTCCCAGTTTCTGGTTTGACTGCGCACTGTTCTCCTGACTGCTTTTTCGTCTCGCCTAGCGGCCGGGGGAACGTGTGAGGTCCTGATTTGAACTAACAATAAGACGAGTGCTGCATGTCTGGTGTTGTATCACCCCGTGCCAGAAACCCTAGTGGTGCTTGCATGGTACTTCGTAGATGTAGATAAGTATTCCTTCGTCCTTGAAGAATGTAATGGCAGTCTACAGCTAGTTCCTACTTACTATAACACCCTCTAAAGATTGTCTTTGGAATAGGGAATCACGAGAAACTTAGTTATCTACACATTTCCTCGGGGAGCTGAAGGCCTGTGATTCTAATTTCGGTCCAGGAAACCTTTTCCTCATTCAGTTTACTACGTACCTTGGTATATTTGGAATCCAAATATATCATATTACAATCCAGTTACAAATGCAATTTTTGGAGGATGTATATGGCCTTCGTCCTTGAAGCACGTTACGGCAGTCGACAACTATTTCCTATACACCCTCTAAAAGTTGTCTTTGGAATAGGGAATTATGAGAGGCGTAGTTGTCTACTTATTTCCTCGGGTTGCTCGGGGTCTGTAGTTCCATTCCCGATCCAGGAAACCTTTTAGTTCTCCGTCAATTTCCGACGCACCTTGGGGCGATATCTTGAATCCCAATAGATCTTCCCATTTTGGGTGCAGGCAGGCGGGAACAATGCGTGAAACAAAGGAGGAGATAAGTACCTATGTTGGTGGGCCCAAGAGTGTGGGCGACCAGCCAACTCAATCCTGTCGCACGGGTTCTTCCGATCAGACGGCGGAGATAGCTCAATTATTCCGCGGCGCCAGCGGCATCAGACAAGCGCCGACGCCAACGTGTCGATTTAAATTCGTAAGAGGATACGAGGGGGAGGGTAAGGGGTAGGAGGGCGTCAAACTCACTGGCGACCCTGCGTCATCGTCGTGTGGCGACGGTGGCGAAGCATAAAAATAAGCATTGAAGATGTGGTCGACTGTATTTATTTTCCCGACCGTTCACCTTCATCGTACTTCACTGCGTTCAAAATACATTGATTCGAATTACTAGCAGGTAATTATTAAGGCAGAGAATTAAGCATTGAAACCTTATTGTTTTTATGACATAACATTGTGAAATCCTTCATTATGAAATAACTTCAGTAGGTAATAAGAGAATCAAGCATTTAAACCTAATTGTTTTTATGACGTAACATTGTGAAATCCTTCATTATGAAATAACTTCAGTAGGTAATAAGAGAATCAAACATTTAAACCTAATTGTTTATGACGTAACTTTGCGACACTCGTTCATTATGAAATAACTTTGTGTATCAATATGAAATTTATTTTTACCGCGGCCAATGTTTCTTACGCTAGTCTTAGATTACTTGAAAAGTTCCGCTCAGGTGAGTTTCATCACGACACGGAAGATATTATTTTGTCCCCGCGCTATATCTCTAGAACTGATAGGTGATGCAAAATAAGAGAGATACAGTGCCGAACTGAAATGTACAAAAATTTGTTCTTACCACGCAAACTGCAACAACAGCGTGATATTAATTATCAATTATAGCAAAAACAGCGTGATATTAACATAAGACGCATCGTTAACAATTCAATTCAACTCTGTCCCCTGCCCCCTCCTGTTCCTTATTCACTCCCCTTTCATGGCTGGTGTCCTAACACCCCTGTCACACGCCTCTGCCAGTAGCTCACAGGATACGATGTATATATATGTTTTGTATACATCTATGCTAGCTTTAAATATTATAAATTCTGAGCCAATTAACACTGTGGTTGAAGTCATTTAAATATAGTACATTTTTTACGACAACCTGTATTTTTAATGTTTATAATCCATGTTTTTGCTGGAGAATTAGTGATGTGGATTGGATCAAAAGAAAAAGAATCCTGATGGTTATTTTTGGTTCCTTATGAATTTACGACTTAAACTATAACGGTTTTGGGTGTTTACGTATTTTGTCCTTTTTTTCGCCATCATCAGCGTTAAAAGATTTTCTCCCGAACTGTACGGTCTTTGTTTTTTAATCACTTTTTTTGTCTTGTGACCTCATGATGGATGAGTCATGTAAAGCGGAAGTTTTGATGTTTGGAGTTAGTTAATCGACGCGATCGTTTTATTGCTGTGCGCGAAATGGTCTGATTGATCCCAGTTTTAATACATAAATTCCTATCATTTACGGTCTATCGCCTGGACCGGCGTTCCATCGCGGGATACCATCGTCGCATATCTTTGTGTTCTCCGATTTAAGGCAATTGTGTAATAGGCAATAATTGGTAATAGAGCACTTTTTAAATAGTTTTAAAACGTTCCAAGGAGTAAAAATTATGTTTCTAGAAATCTGCTAATCGACTTGATTCGTTTGAAATGGTGTTGATATCCAGTCCCATTCAAATGTCATAATTGCAAAATAATTATATCCAGACGTTATTCTTAGTCAACAAGTTTTTTTATCGGTGAATAATTTTTTTCTTCGGGAGAAGATAAGTCTTGGGAAATACTAGATCGTTATTACCTCATCGCCGACGTTTCGCAATTATAAATTTGCTTCTTCAGGGCTTGGAGTGTATTTTGGTTAGTCAGTGTGATTAAGTATATTTTGTTATTTCGTAAAACATATAATAACAGAAATATAATAGCGAGATGTTTGCGATGAGGTGATTGTCAATGGAGATGAGGTATTAGGAGTTTTCCATTCGCTCTAGTTCGTTAATCAATTCGCATCACAAAAGCGCTCTTGCTTTCCATTCGTTTCAGACCTTTCGCACTTGGTAGCTCACTTCCAAACAGATCGGGAGCAGATTTGATGTGAGATGAACAACGACAGAAAGTTTTGAGTTTCAGTAAAGGCGTCAAACACGGCTACTACTTATAAACCTTTTAATTACTTTGTGGTAAAAAGCTTACCGTTTTAAGTTCTTTGTTTAAACGAATTCGGTAACTATTGACCAAACATTCGGGCGGTACTGTTGTTCACCTACAGAATGCTACTTACTGGTAGATTACAAAACATTTGTATGTCGCCAGTCACCAGTACCCACATCGTTCCATTCAACGTCATTCGTGTGCACTGGAGTTGATGTGTTACAATGTGCGCCAACTTCAACACCTTGAATGCGAAGATCCCATTATATCTCAAAACCTAACCTCTCCCGAGGAAACAATACGTTTTTGAAATGGCTTTGGTTTTCATTTATCATCGACGTGTTGTAATTCATTTTAATTCACATTAGCATATTTTAGCGATTTTTGAAAATAAATTTGTGTACAAAAACTAAAAGTTAGTGGTTCGTGGAAGTTGTGGTGATGGACGCAACTAATTTAATCCTGAAATATTTTGTAACGTTAGACGGGGTGTAAAATTGAGTAATGCGTAGTCCATTTCTGTTTTAAGAGTTGTGTGAAGGCGATGCGTTCCACAATGGTGAGGCCAATTTCCTTGAGGAATTTCTCGTGTGTAGCTAACGTTAAAACCATTCACGATTGAAGATGGACGAGCATAAAATAGACGTAAACATTCAAATGGGCATCCGAAACGTCCCCCGATGTCGTACAAGCGATGCCGTCTCGTAACACGCCTGCTATTCCCATCAAATCGTCTTCCCTCCTTCCATAAGCCGTTCACTGTTATAAGCGCGTCCTTAAGCTGAGATTTTCGATAGATTTGCGTGCACGTATTACATTAAATTGACTGAGATAAAAAACCGTTTGACTCCACGGGAGTTTATCTACACTTCTACATCCTCATACTACTACCCTTAGGGCCGCCACAAGGGCGTTGGGCAGGGGATGTTGGGACACCAGGCATGAGTAAGTAGGGAAAAGAAATTGGAAGAAGGAAAGTAGAAAGAGTGAGATGTGTTTCGACGGATTTTTGATTTTTTTATTTTGTTTTTTAATTATTAATTGTGAGTGGGATGAAGGAAATTTTGTGACCGCCTGTTCGACATCGCATCTCGCTTATTTTTCCGCTTATGTCAATTCTAAGAAAGAGACCTTATTGACTATCCGACTGTGATCTTAAGAATTTTATATCGTCAAATGAAATACAAGCCATATTCAAAGCTTTTCTAGTAAATTTGAACTAAACATGGCTATCTGATAGCGTCAACAAATTCCAACTTTTCTTCGTCATCATTTTTTTCTCTCTCATTTAACTTGTAATGACGTGGGCTTAAAGTTAAGAGCTAGTGATACATGGAAGGAATGGTATTTTTTCTGTCTCATATTAATGTCATACCAGCGAAAAATTGAATTGAAAACTGAAAATATAAGCGAATTGGTTCAGTAGATGAAATATCGATAAAATGAAGCCTCCAATCCATGTCAGTGTTTTTAATCGTTATCAAATTATTGCAGTAATTGAAAAGGAAAAGCGTAATTTCAAAATCAAAAGATTTACAGTCGGTTCCACGGACTAGAAAAAGTATCACTTAAAAATATATTATTCGAATTAAGGACACATTTACTGTTCACACATAAAGTCTAGATACAGAAATTTGAGATGCTACATTCCAATTGCCAATGAACCGATTGTAATTAAATAAACTGAAAACAAAAGTTAAAACATATTCACACTCCTTCGTTGGCTTAGAAAATTTGTAGTTAATTTCACAGCATTTTTAACGGGATTTGAACCGACGCCACTTTGAACCATGTTAACTACGCACAACTTGAATATAACTTAAAAACTACCCATCACATTTACATGGACTTATAGGCGTGTACCTATATTATAAATATAAATCCGGAAGTATAATTTCAAGAGAGCAAAAGTTAACACCCCATTTTGCTAACGGTTTGAAACTTCACTATTTTCGCTATTTTTGAGTTAAAGAGACATTTTCAAGTCCCATAGAAAAGTGTAAAGTGAAGTTCTTTTAGTAGTATCATAATTTTTATTTCTAGTTGCTAAGGCCTGCAGTGAAAGCAGGAAGTTTTTAAACGGCTCCTGAAAAGATGGGATTTCTCGTTTATTTTGTCTCACACAGTCTGGGTGAAATCTCCATAATTGTCTGTGATAAAAAACAGATTGACTCTGCGGGAGTTTTATCATCCCTTGCATCCCACTGCGGACTTAATCTGAACTCACCCATCGGGAGTTCTTTCTTTCTTCCATCGATGGAATGGAGCTGGGGGTTTAGCCGTAGAGTTGTTGCTAGGAATGGGTGGTATATATCAATATCCGGTTCATTCGTTGTATTTTTTCCGAAATATCGATACATTTTTGAAGCTTTTGAACCTGTACAATCAGTATTTGTTTCCTAACACGGGATCACAATGTGTTATCAATCATATCCATTTTCCATAATGAGTATTAATAAGTAAAATTAATTTTTAAAAATATTTCATGTACTGAAGTAAATAACTTGAAATCATCTGCAATACAAATAAATTTGAGTGGAAGCCTTCATGCTACCGTTCAATCTTAGAATAGTATTTGAAGGTCGTGCTGATAGAAAGTTTGTAAAATGTTTTGTAGTCATTTGACAATCAACGAGCGAAAGACGCCTTACGCCGGCGAGATAGACTTCCAATGTATGATAAAAGCCTCCATCAAAGGAGCAATGTAATTATAAAACCATCATATGCAAGTGACAACCACAGGCAATCGATTTTTTTCACTCGTCCCTAATGAGTGGCAAGTTCCTTTGGTTCGTTCATGTTGCTAGCTTGTATTAGGGCTAACTGTCACTTGAATTTAAATCATTCATAGCTCTGCCTCTAATTTTACGTTTACAACTGTGGTTTTATTTGTAAAGGACACTTTCGGATTACAAAACCAGCAATAGTTGTCTTATCCACGACGGTACTCAACATGGAATACTCGAGACAGAACATTTTGGGTCTAACGGCCCACAGTAACTTGAATCACTGTCGGTAGGCTTATGTCATTCCTTACGTTCACGGAAGATTGCAGCAATCATCTTCATGTCCTTTTAATCAATAATGTGATTGATTGTTACATTCAAAGTTTTTGCTATTAATAATGACTCTCAATAAAAATTGGTTTCATTTAAATTATCTCATTTTTTGTAGTTCCCATATCCTTTCCCCAGCTACCCAATTTCATTTACATTTTTTTCACAGCTATGTCTTTTGCGATAACTATTTGTCTTGAATTTATTCATTAATAATTGATTTTTCGACATTTTTCAATCCAGAAATGCTAATAACAATTGACTGTTAACATTTTAGGCGAAACTATCCCAAAATTTATGTTTAAAAACCCCGAAAACCCATAGAAAATATACCTGCATGGTTGTGTCCCATTTCTTTGTTGAAACAATTTATAATCATTTAAGAATCTATGAATTCTCTATTAGTACAGGGTGTGAGTTGGACGATCACAATTACAAGTTAAGTTTTGCTCGGTACTCTCGGGCTAACTTGTAGCCCCAAACGGACCATTTTACAACATAAAATTGTTAATAAAAATTGAGCATCAACTCTCTAGGTCATATAAACTCGAAAATCAAGATTAGCTATGCAAAAAACATAAAATGCACATAATTCCAACTCGAGACCTCAAAAACCTATGAACTACAAGCAGCGCCGTACGTGCATGGTCACCAGTCTTGGATTCATCATGCCATTTCTTCTACCGCACTTGTCAAGTGCCCTGAAAGAGGTATTAGACTTGTTTTCGCTATCTCTGGTTTTGAAGGACATTACACATTTTTCCATGTTTAGGGGTGGTTTTCGCCCCCTTTCATCCACCCCTGAGCAAGGATTTTGTTATTTTCGGATACCAAATACTACATATGTTCCAAATTTCAGCAACTTTGGGCTCGGTTAGAGGTAGGGGGCTATTTTTGTCTCTAACTACTGGACTACATTCAAAAGTTGAGATTTTTCGCGGGGCTGTGACGTCACATCCACGGACTTTCCGAGGTTCGACCGTGTGTCGAGTGGTCATGAATTAATTCTCGCAGAATAATGCTCGAAAGATTATCCGCAAGATTACTAAACAGTCTTCACATGATCTAAGACAACGTCAAACGTCACGTCAACTTGCGCGAATGCGCTAACACAAGTCAACAAAATAGCTCCATGTCTATTCTGAACATATGTTCTTGTAAGTGTTCACGCATGAACTCGCGCGGGTACACGCATCGCGTATGTAAACAGGCCTTACTATAGGAAGGGAACGTGGCTCGGATCGGCCGCCCTTCTCAAACAAACGGGCGATGCCTGTGCATCAAGAGGAACAAGACGAAACAGGCGAGCGCATTAAAATGAAATTGCCGCTGAAAACTCACAGCGGGATCCAACCAGGGACTTGATGGATGGAAACGTGTGTGTACTCCGTCGATTGAACATGGCCGTCAGTGATGGGACGTCGGGAAATTCATCACTCCTGCAGAGGCTAACTTGTCTCCTTATGCTAAGCGAGACAATCCGGAATTCCTGGACGTCTTGGAAGGAAGCCAACGGACCAAATTACTAGGGCTGCGAGCCGTATCAAAGTATTACGATGAGTGGGAGACCGATATGTTAACCATATCCCGATATTCCGATAGGTGGGCATGCGTATGACAACCAGTTCAAAACTTATTTATCGGAAAATCAAATGAAACGTTGCAGTTCTTTTGTTTTTGACACGCAAAAACCAGAAAGAATATGATAGCGACGTATAACATCTCCGGTAAAAATATATCTTGAACAGCTTATTTTAAACTGATTTGCATATAATTCTAAAGGGTTTTTCTCCTTATTAACTGAAATTAAATCGTTTGTCTTTCGTTTCAATCAGTGGAGAAATTGACTGGTATATTGGTGACGACAAATTACTTTCCAAGCAATATTTCCCTATGGATTAACTTTGCAAAAAAAATACCTCAGTAACCAATTGTTCGGGACGCCATACTTGACCCATCTGTTGCAGATCAAGGGGGCGATTATGTAACTAGAGCCGTTTTATTTCGCCGGCGTTATTCTCCGTCTACGAATAACGCCTGTTCCGATTCTGTAATTTCCGCCACGCCATATTACGCCAATGCTAAACAACGCTTTCGCGACCACGAATTATTTAAAATTTTAAAAAAGCTCTAACTGGTAGGAATATATTAATTAAACTCAGATTTTTTTATTTTATCCAAGATTTATACCGACTTGCGGAAAAAAACAATGAGAGATAATCAAATGTTAACTTTATAAAAAGGCTGATATCGAAAAACAAAAGTATGGCGAAACGCTCACCTTTCGCGTCTTGCCGTGTCTAAATACAAATCACGAAGTATAATTATCGTGATACAAATAAATGTAAATGTGAGTAATATACATAGTAAAAGTCAAGTGATATATTTTATTATCGTACGCTTTTGAGAGCTGCATTTAATGTGTACCTACTATTTACAACGTAATATATTCGTTGAAAGATCTAGGGATATATTTCGTGAACATATACTTCAGCAAAAAAGATAGGCAATAATGCGATTCTGTAATAAGCCTGTGTTGGCAAACTTATTGAAGGATTATGGAAATCGGGGGATAAATTCAATAAAGGATTGCATTCGAAATGTAGGCTGGGGAATTCTGAAATATTAATAGCACTTGTGTCTTTTGATTGACAACGGTTGATCCAAGTATTTACGCATGAAATCCAGAGGAGGCAAAACTATTTCAATCCTTGTGAATACATAACTTTTATCCGATTTCATTCTTAGCCAGAATTACGAGTCATCCTCGCAAAAATCCAAAAATAAATTACTGGAACTATCATCGCTAGATATATTAAGGATTTCGTCATCTTGCTCATTCAATCCTACCAAACTATCATTGCTGCTTTCGTCTGTTAACTCTCCAATTTCTGCAATGGGGATATTCGAGCAGTTGTCTTCGCTGCAGTTGATACAACCAGAAGAACAGAGTAATTCTGCTTTCGCGCACCCACATGCTTTGCTAAATTTTTTGCAGCTGAAAAAATTAATTTTTAGTAGATCTTTTGGTGCAGGTTTTATTGACAATTTTACTGGTGTTAAAAAACCCCCTTCCAACTTCCACCCCCAGTCAGTGGGATTTAATTCATTGCGTAGCCACTCTTGTGTGTGCAAATATGCTCCAACAAAATTATTACTATTTATTATTTTTTTCTGTCCACTATTTGCAGGTATATCAACACTTTCACAAGAAATTTGTTAACACTGGTAAGGGCAAAGCTAGCTTGTAAACACGCCGAGTATGCCGACTGTGTGAAGACGACGTGTTGATTCGTGTGCCCTGCGCACAATCCAACATGGCCGCCTGCGTCCACAGGAGAGACAAACTTTTTCCCCAATATTTCCCCGACGTTTCAAGTTGAAATACCCGTCTCAGGGGCATCCCCGGGAAATTCAACTACTTGCATTATGAAGCTGGGACCATGTTCTTTCAGAAATGTATAAAGGGAAACTTTCGAGACCACTCTGGCAGATATCCCGTGTCATTTTTCGAGATGATACGATTTCTTATAAATTGCTGTTCCACCTCGAATTATTGGAATACCTTCGGCATATTAAAGAATGTACATCAAACTCTCCCCTTCAAAATGATACTCATAACATGTTGTTTATTTTGCGAAAAATGATCGAAATCTTATTTGTTTATTATCAGTATGAGTCGGTCAAAAAATGTCACAAGTTCCAAAGGTTATCACACGAAGAAGAAGTAAATTCTGTCCATCCAAATGGTAGTAATATTAAATATATGACTTGAAAAAAATAACTGACCCTCAAGTTGCTATCATTTTCAAGCTACAAGCATATAAAATTGAAATAAAGTTTAATGAAGGCTAATTGACCATGTCTTACTTTTGCAATAAGCTTATTTTTTATATGCCCGAATCCGGTGGTGTTATTGTACACGAAATGAAGGTTCAGACTTGTTCTTTCGTTTGGTACAATACTTTCTACTATATTCTTCCACGTTATTTCCAAAATTCAATTTCAGTGCGGAAACTATCGGAGAATCTTTGAATTATCAGTTTCGCGCCCTTTCGCGAGTAATTAGGGGTGAAAATTTCTCAAACTTGGAAAATATCTAGCGTAAAATGTTCCGTTCTTTCGAATGTCAGCACTATTTTAGAGAAAAAACTACCCCTTCATGAATAAAAAGACGTTTAAAAGTTCAGGGGGTAGTTTCACCCCTTTTCAGACATTTCTCAGCGAGGATTCCTCGATTTTTCGATTCTCCACCCCAAAATGTACTTTTATGCCAAATTTCATCAATTTGGTCGCGGTTAGAGGAAAAAACCTTTAACGACTGGACTAATGGCACTATTTTAAATTTACGAGGCTGTGACGACAAAATTTCGTATCGTGCGCTCGTATCGTTCGATCTATCACGGAATCGTGCTATCAAAAAACGTACTAATTTTGTTTGAATGATCAAGCGCGTGAGTTTTCATGCGTTGAATTTTCCGTTTTACACGAGGAATGGACGTCATGTAGTACACGTTCATTTGGATATGCATTCGCAAGATGATTCATCGTGTAACGGAGCGGAGAATTCTGTCTCCACAGCAACTCGGTACACGCCTCAGACACGGAAATGCAGCCGATATATAGAGGCTGAAACGCTGGGTTTAAATTTTAAAGTGTCATCTCTCTGAATAAAATTATTTGCCTGCCTGGTTTTTTCGAAACTTATTACGGGTTCTCGCTAGGAGAAAAAAATGTTCAATCTCTCATGCATGCCTCATTAATCCGTATCGTCAGTGAAACGAAAAAGGGCGTTCCTTTCCTTTCTGTAGCGAATAATCCTTTATAGGCCACGATTTTTATTTCTAGGGGAGAGGGTGGGAGGATAGGGTGTAATAGGGAAAGTTTCAACCGTCTATCATGGGTGCAGGTAATATTTAAAAATCGAAATATAACCCCTGCTGAGAATCCAATGCTTTTTTTATTTTTTCCCTCCATTACATGAATTAATGGAGATTACAGAAACAGCATTATCTATTTTTTGAAGTTTTATATTTGTTTATAATTTTTTGCCGAATTCGGATCATTAGGCATTTGTCAATGCACTGAGATGACTCCCAATTTTTTTTACTGTAAACGGAACACCTGATTAAATAGGGCTAAATTATGTACAGTAAAAATGCAAAGAAATGCCTTATCACTAAAAATATTAAACCTGTTTCTAGGAATTGTGTGTACATTAGGTTGGGTCGAAAAAAAGCGTTTTTTCACAGTTGAATCTGATTCTCTCCTCCAATGAAGATAGGGTGGATTTAAATGTTCTTGGTGATTCTTATAATTTATTTCACCAAGTGGTACACCCAAGTTTATAATTTAAATATCTAAGGAGATCTCTGCACGCGTTCGTAGCTGGTAAAAAGGAGTCCATGCATTTTTGTCAAATTCCAAGGTAGAACGCACCAATAAACAATACATTGATTTAAGTAGCAGTTAAATTGTTGAAAGATTTGGTATATCTTTCCATAAAGCCCAGCAATTTTAAGGATTTGTATGTAATTAACTTAATATGGCTTTTAAAAGTAAGTTTGGAGTCAAATAATATACCCAGTTCCCTTAATGCTACGAGTCTATATAAAAACCAGCACCGTCAATTTGGCACTGTTAAACAAACTACAATTGGAAATATTTTTTTCCACTCCTCATTTCATTTTTCAAGCTCTTACGTAAAAGTCTTGTTTGCATTTTTTCATTTTGCATTCGTGTGCTTGTCACGGCAATTCCGTTATAAATATTGTAAACAAACACAGTATACGTGACACTTCTTAGTGATGTCACCAAACCTAATAACCTTTATTTTTTGTCATGGAATTATTCGGAAGGTTCTGCTGTATTTCTTCCGGCGTTCAAAATGTTTCAATCATTTGAAATCACGATTATCTGATTAATTAGACGCTAAATTTCAATATGCAGCCTTATTTTCCTGCAAATCGAATACTGCTTACCAATTCCATTGCTGTCGGAAATAATGACCGGAAATGACATTGCGTTTTGAAATAAATGAATGAGGGGATAAGTGTGGTATGCAAATTAAGGAGGATTTGAGTTGAAAGGGGAAAATCTGGAGATAAGATCGCAGGCGTTTCAGAAACATCCCACCCATAGCCACAAACACTGAAGCAAAATAAGCCATTCCCTATTTTTAACGACTCGTTTAACAATCGGTGGAAGGAATAACATTCCACGTCGAAAAGTCGTGGACCCTAAATAAGATCCTATCCGAGAGTGTGGCGCAGAGAAAAACGACCATCGGATGAGAACGGATCTACATACTAGTCCAAGTAAAACGTCGAGATACCCGAGGAGTTTGAGACGCTACATCGATAACCGATTAACCCACTGCAACGACATAAACTGCGTGTTAAAGGTTATATATTTTTACGCTCTGCGATGGGTGTAGATAGTTTTTAAGTAATATTTTAATATTTTTTGAGGGGATTTGATTGAAAAAGTAACCTTTTTTACCTCCGAAAAACTGCATAATCACTTTAAACGCTCCCTAATTGCTTGAAAACCGCACAGCTCACTTGCATGAGTTTTTGAAAATGTCAACAACGCATCTAATCCAAATATATATATATCTGATATAAAAATGATGTTGCTAAATATTTTACATTATTTTTTTAAAATAATAATTTATTCTATTAATGTGGGTTTACGATAAATTTGAAGTTTTGAGGGCACCGCTTTAAAGTGTACATAAACTCTCATTCATACGAAAAATTTGTTGCTTTGTTAAATTAGTCAGCAGTAGGCTCGATAATAATAATAGTAATAGGCTCAATACTCTGGCTGAGATCACACAACGGATTACATCCAATAATATCATCTCGAGTGATATGGTGCATCGGAAGGTATCGTATATGTATCACATTTTATTCGTGAATTTATAATGTTTTTTATCATTAAGTGCATTCCATAGTCCTACTAATATCCAATGTATTATATCTGTTTGTTTGCTAAATTGGTATTCTTGTTCCGTCTTACGCCTAAATTGACGCTCTTTATGATCTGTGTTCCTAATGCCATGATCTGGAATGCCAAGAATGCCAGAAATTACATGCGTAATGGGTCAGTTTGGCACGATGCAATACCATCCCATTCTATAACTTTCCTTGACTCAGCTTTAGAATAAGAATGGTCTGCTTAGAGATCTTTATATTGTGTCAGTGAGAGGTAAATCCAAACAAGAATTTTTTTCAGAAATCCTTCTGCACACCAAAACAGTCTTGTTTCTTTTTTTCGTTGTTTTGTGAGATTTTCTAGTTTATCATATTTTAGATTCACAAGCTTCAATGAACAAAGCGTGATATTTTTTTCGTAAATCAACCATGTTCTCGGTGACGATAGATAGAAGTAGATATTAAGATGTAATCATTCTTCTCCACCTCCGGAACTGGGAACTCTTTGGCCAATAAATCGTCCTCTAACACGCTTGAAGAGGATTACCCGTCGGATTACAGCACCTCAGCATGTTTGCGTTAACATTAGGGTAGTAGGACATCTCATAAAAGAATTATTCATCCGTTTACGAGAATGAGCTCTGAGTTGATGGCTTCACCATTCGAATTCCCGAAGCGCATCCAAAATTCAGTCTGTTACGGTGTGAGCATCAACGAGTTTATCCCGTCGCTTCTGTATATTTTTTTAAAGCCTGGCATTCCTCGATGTTTCTGAGATATGGAACGAAATTATGACTGTGATGGCGCAGGCCACACGTGCCTAAGCTCATGTCTCATGGCACAAGTTTTTTTCTGTGTTCTTTCACAAGTGTCGCCAACACAACTTACCTTTATTAAATATTGCATAGTTTGAGATAGGGAATCGTACAAGTTCTTGTACGAAATTGCCTCTACGAGTGCGATTATTGGAGCGGCTCTTATTTTTTTGTGAAAGTTTTTGTGCAAATACCAATAATAAATATGGTAGGAGACTCAGAGACACCCGTAGGAAGGAATTGAACTAAAAACAATTAGTTATTTATGTACTTATAAACTAATTGCAACCGCCTTTTTAATCCATTTCACAAATATTTCTCGTGACTCTGCTGGCGAGCGGGTAAGTTTCCCGTGTACCTACGTACTCAGTAGCAATATTATGCGGTTCCGTTGCAGAAACTAAATCAATATATGAAGGATGGAGACTATAATGCTTTGGGCGTAAACAGACGCCATCTGAGGCGTCTGTTTACGCCCAAAATCATGCCTACGTTTATCTGCGTAGTAGTTTTAAGTCAGTTAGTTTTGCTCCACCTGCCCTTAATGGCATTGGAAGACGGGAGTTGAAAATTAGAATAATTACTGTAATTATTTCATTTGTCATCCAATGATCTGCGGAAAACTTACCAAACTCTTCTCTTGTTAGCTATAGTTAGCTTGTCAATAGTTGTTATGCATGTAAAGACTTAAGAAAATAGGAAGTAATAGATGAATCCATTTTTAATGCTTTAAAACTTAATTTGTCTAACTGCACTCTTTTTCTGCGTTATTTTTAATCCATTTGGAACTATTGAAGATTAGTTATTGCGTAATATATTTTTACTTTTTTTACGTTCTTTATAAATGATTGTGGCAAAATTAATCTTTTCAAATGCTTTTTTCGGTGATTGAGTTATCAGCCAAACAAAAAATATTTTAAAAGGTTTATTTAACAGTGCCTTTTATATGTATTTTTGAGCATGTAATGCTTTTTAAATGTATTTCAATTAATTTTTAAAACGTAGAATGATAAGTTTCAATAGATTATTACTTTTGTCTAGCTATTGCAATGCTCCCTTCCAACACAAATTTTTGTATCTCATTTGTTTTGTCTATTGCTCCATTCACCTTCTCATTACATGATACCAACGTGCCATACATATTTCAGCAGAGACGTATAATACTTCCTACAGCTTATCAAAACAATTTTTTCCTCTTTTCGGTTAAGGTAAATATTTTTTTTCCTCGACAAGCAATGGAATTTTCCTCTTAAATCGTTTGACATCGAATTTTTAACTTTTTTTAAATTTTATCTGTAATAATTTTAGGACACTAGCTCTAACTCTCTTCTAGAGTTCTTCATTCGGTAGTAAGTCAAAATTAATGATACGGAAGCAATAAAACTCGATTATTCTTTTTATAGAATTCCTCGGGATGGTCGAAAAAAATACAGATGGGCGCTGAAGGAATATGCGAACGGAGAAGACGACCCATCAAACTTTTAGGACCCAAAACGAGGCGGAGTATCTTCTCATACATATTCTCGGCAGAATTTAGCTCCCGTGGAAACTTAATTATGCGCATAAAATGCATCGTTCTTGCATCAGATCGGAATGGAAATGTGGGCATGTCTTAAGGCACGTCGCGTCGTCGAATTTCGAAGATAGTCGTTCGTCGATAGTTCCCAGGAATAGACTGGTTAGACGACTCTCGAGCATGTGAGGCTAAACCTGTCCGATATTGTCCGATGTATAGACTATATCGAGTATAGTCCTATGTGCTTTGGAAATCGCATTCAATATTATTTTATCGGGTTAATCGATACACCACATTGCAATACCATGAGACATCAGACATCATACTTCATTGGATATCATGGGATGTAAGTTGTTAATAACGAAATAAATGTGGTAATTATGCTACATGAATGTCATACAATGCTATATGTGATGTGTATGTAGTATGTATGCAAATTTTTTGTGATAAAACGGGATGCGCTATGTGATATGAATGCATGAAATTATTTCGCATTTTTGAACCACATTTATTCTTGCCGACCATGGTTTCAGCATCTATAATGTCATTATCAAGGTACCTTCGTAAAGACGTAATAGATGTCGATGCGTATGCGATCTAAATACTCAGTTTTTGTGATAAACGAGGATAGTTGAGGAGGATGCATAGTAGGTGGTTGGATCAGGTAATGAGATTCGAAGGGTTGCTGAAATCCATGATCGAGGGGAGGATGTTGGGTTCGCGGAGAAGGTGAAGAAACAGAATAGGCTACATTGACAGGATGAGAAGGGGTAAGGCGTACGCTGAAATGAAGGAATAAATTGTGTAAAAAGATAGGACCATGTGCAAGTGGAAACGTGTAGGATTTTTACTCGCTTCTATTGGAACCTGCCTTAACCGGTATAATTATCCAAAGAATAATTGTAGAGACATGTAGATCTACTGCTGTTGCCATGGAAACTCCGGTTACCGTTCGGGTGACTGAATAGTTACGTGTGAGTTAAATATCGTTGTGCTCCGCTGGAATTCGGAGGGGTGACCCCCATTTTAGTCCGAGTATTTGCTCAGGTGTCGACAAACTTATGGGTGGCTGTCAAGAATCTCTCGGGTTTCGATACTGGGTATACTGTGATTCGGAGGAAAGTAGCGGATGTAATAGTGATTGTCTATAGTGAAAGATTAAATATATTGGATTTGAATACTAAACAAAGTTCTAATTGATTTTTATTTTTCCTCTATACCTGTTAACCATTACTTACGCCATTGCTGTAATATTTCCTGTCTCAAATGGTAAGACTAATTAGTGTCAAGATTGGGTTTTTTCTGCGAATTGTTAGTTTGGTACCTCACGCGATTTTACTGAGAATAGGTGACAATCGACGAGGACTATTGCCACCGAGAATGACCTGGCCTATTTGTAAGTAAACAGATACATAGTAAGTTTCGTGAAATTCCTTTACTTCCGTGAGTCACACTGAAGTGTAATTATAATGGTGTTGGACACCCTGCCGACCTTCCTTCCTTTTCCCTCCCTCCCCAGGGAACCGACCGCAGGGAGAGGCTTGCCTTGCCCTCCAAGTTTCCTCCCCCGAGCGCACCCTCCCCTCCACTCGTCAACGTTCCGCGCATTTAGGGGCCACAAGCTTTCAAACGAGCTATACTCGGGTCCATGATGGTCATTACCCGTTGTCAAACCCGAGAGATTCCTGACATAGACCTTCGCCGGGAAAGCCTGAAATCCTTGTAGGTTGTTGGAGCGATTTTTGTCTATCTACGGATTTGCGTGAAACTTTTCGCATATGTTCTTATAAGTGATATCAATGGAGGAAAGTGAAAAAAAACTGCATTTTACCGATTTAATTTTTTTTGGCAAATCGATGCTATTTCAACTTATGGCACATGAGATATACTTATTTCTTCGTAATTCGATTACAATTGTGCAAATTTTTTTCTAAACTGAAAATAATACATTGTTTATATTATTATAACGGTCGCTAACAAATATAATGGTGTCACGCCGAGTCGAAGATTCGAAATAAGCATGCTTAAATATAATTTCTACATTTCGAATTGGAGCGAATAACTCGCCGAAAACTCAAGTCACAGCATGCTGTAATCAAGGAAATAATTTAAAATGTAATTCTTGTATAATTTCCATTACTGCATAGGTGATTTCTAACGCATAAACAGATGCACTCCTTATATGAAATGTGAGTCTAGAGTTTTTTCGACTTACAGACAGTCCCCGTTTTCGCCTTTACGCTTATCGTCATCTCAGTCGTACGACGGGTTACATTTGACACCGCATTTCCGTTTCCTGTGTTCCCCACCATGTTCAAAGAGTAAATTAATTCGCTGATTTTTCATTGTCAACAATAAAGTCGACAATACCACGAAAAAGAGTGTAAGTATATGTGCATATTTCAATTCAGCGTGAATTTATTGGTTCACTTTTCGTCGTTCCGCGTTTCGTCGCTATTTTTGAGAACGTAACCTGGTGAAAAAACGGGGACTGCCTGTACTTGAAAATTCATTAAAATGTGCACTCAATGACCCAAGATTACCGATCCAGCCACCTCAAGCACTACTTCTGCTAGTGCGTTGAATTAATGTTGCATTGCGCAAAATTATGACTGAAGCTAACCACGAGTTTCCCTTCCCTCTTCCTCCATAATTAAACATTCATACATTGGTTAATTTATGGAGGTTTTGTCATGTCTTTCTTAAAAAACTCAACTTCCTTTTTCCGCCGACGTTTCGCCTTTTTATTAAGACTTCTTCAGGGATACTGTACAATGCAAGGAATACAGTTAATAATAACTATAATACTACAAAGATAAAAAGTTTTCAATCATAAATTTAGTACCTCAAAGGATTAACTTTCTTACTGCGACAATGGTAACACAAAAACAAACTCTTCCTCTTAGTAACAAAATCAACATCATAAACAAAACCAAAATGGAAAACCAAGTAATCCATTATTAAAGTAATCTTACCCGATACACATTTATATATTTTACCTTCTCACCTTCGTCTGCTGGTCCAAATTCTTATTTCTTGGTCCCCTTTTATAATCATCACGGTACCACTGCTTTTACGAGAATATTTTCATTCCCACGTGCTTTGGTACTACCTAGGGATTGGAAAATCGATTTCGATTTTTATCGAAAATCGATTATCACACTCCGATTTTCGATTTAATCGAAGTCGACTTTTTGTTTTGAAAAACTGGTCAAAATCGATTCTAGCCGATCGATTTTCGATTTTTAGCTTGCTAGCTAAAGCTAGCGTTTGAATTTTGCCAATCGAGCTGCGCCAGTTCGTAACCCGCCCTCCAGTCGACCGAAAGTCCAACTCTAATCCACTACTATCCTAGAAGGACATTAAGGGAGAATATCCCCACGTATTCAAAGTAGCCAGCAGGATTTTATCGGTAGCTGCCTCTACCGTGCCGTGTGAGCGACTATTTTATCACGCCGGGTTAATTGCAACTTGAGTGCAAAATCGATTATTCGGAGAACATTTAAATATGTTAGTTTTCTCAAGGTCCATCCCTGAGGAACACTGGTTCCACGGCTTTGCAAACAAAAAATAAATAAAATTCTGTTTTTCATTTTGTGGTATGCCAACTTTTCAAGAAACTATTCTTATTGCTACTAAACTATATGTAATTTGCTTGTTATATTACCTAAGTGTTTATAAGTATCTGTTGTGGATTATTACTTCCCTGCATATCTTATTATTATCTTTAAAATAATATATTGTATTAATATATTTAACTGTATTCGATTCTTATCCATAGTGCTTCCATTAACCCATATTTTGCATTTTGTTACAACAGCACATCCGTATTTCAGCAGACAATTACTTTACTATGAAAAAATATCGATTTCGATTTTTCAATTATTTTGGGCAAAAAATCGAATTTTTAGAAAATCGATTTTAAAAACCAAAATCGAAAGTCGATTAATCGAAAATCGATTCTGGATTTAAATTTCCAATCCCTAGTACTACCTACGAGCCATTAATGTCTCCGGGAAAGAAGACGAGGACACTCGCAGGGTGTCTTGACCTCTCTGGTTTGTTTATTTTTCCCCTCACAATCTCTCTCAGTCTCTCTTTATCTCCTTCATCCGGAGAAATTCGGCGAAGGCCCGCCTATTGCTCTGCTCAATATTCCGTGTCGATTCTTATCTTGAGCTCTTTTCCCCAAGGGCCCGTGCTTCCGTCCAACCTTGACTCGCTCTTCTATTTCTCCCGTGTCTTTTTTTTCTCATGCCTCGTCGTCTTCTCCTTCCGCCCACGTAAGATTCATATCTTCATCTCTCTTCTCCGCCTCCCTGCCGTTTTCTCCTTTCTATTTATGCTCTCTCCTTCATCTAGGCGTTCGTCGCAAGAAAACCTTGGGTATTTCTTTCCCATGGCTGTACTGATGCGGACATTCTGTCTGCAACTAGATATACTTTTTTCCTTGTCGTGGAAACTATTCCGCTGTCGAAAATTATTGTATTCCACTCGTGAGTGTCTGCTAACGCGACTTTAGCTTCCTGGGTAGCAAATAAGCTCTGTAAGCACGTGAACATTTATTCTGCCAGAATCGGCGCGCAATCCCGCGCCCTGCCATATGGGATGGAATGGCGGCAGCCGTTGGCGAGTGACACTTCACCGCTGTGTTTACACGAAGCTACAGTTGCAGTGACCAAGTCTCGAAAACTGATAAACGCGGGTGACTGCTTTGCGTATGAAATGGACAACGCTCCGATTGTATGTACGATAATTGGTGATAATGGAAGTACTATATATTATTTATTTGGCTAAACTTAATCCATCATCAAATTTTTATCATGTTTTGTAACGGGAAACATGCTCGTTGATCATTTATTTGTGGATAATTGTTCAGAAGAATAAATAATTAAACGCATGAAATTTTAAAATATTATTTTAATTAAATTTCATTATTTATATTACTGATTAGTTTTCAATTGTTTCATTTCAAAGTTATCATCTTCATACAATTTTATTTATTTATTCACAAACAAATATAGAAGGAAATGCGCACAACTTTGCTGGCAGATCGCTAGAAAAATTGAACATGCTCTAATTCTGTAGGGAACTCTTCAATTGGTAGGTAACGAGTGAGTGATATGACGTCCTGCGTTGCCATATTTATACCATAAACAATGACCGACTCCTCGAGGTAAATACGGCGAAGTGCGTAATGTGGCATCACTGAGACTCAACGCTCGATGCCTAACGATGGTAAAGTTCCGCAATAGACATAGAGGAGTTCCTACTCTTGTCACGTGACTTGAGAATTGTAGTTGGCGTTGTTAAACCGTAGGCCTTGATAAGACCTTAATAATGGCATAATAATGAAATTGACGATGAAATAAAATTACCAAATCAAAAGAGATTTTGTTCTCTCCATTGTAACGTGTATCGATCGTTATATTACAAATATGACCTTGGCAGCACTGTAAACAAAACAATTTAGTGATTAGTATTAGTCAATAACACGCGAAGCTGCAAGAATAATCTACACTCTTTGCGTGGAATTACGTCTTTACCTCACCGATTTGGTATATTTATTCTATCATTGTTGCCAAACTTGTGTGAATACGGCGCCTCCAGAGTATTAGTTAGTCAACATTGCTTTTCAACCATAAATGCCAGTCTTTTACAATCGCTTAGGCGACCAAAGTGAAAGCATGTGTTTGGAGATCAGTTTGGGATTCCATTGCTGGAGATAGAAGCTTTAAACCCCTCGAAAGCTCTGGATTACCATCATTATAATAATTACTGACTAAATCCTAAGATTGGTTTTCTGTGGCCACCCCTTCTTCCCCATTCAAAGCTTATGTCCTTAGACCCTGGTAATCCCTCATTATGTAGCCTATTTACTTATCTCTAGGTCTTCTTTTTAGGTCTTTCCCGTTATTTTCTTATTTTATGTTCGAAGAACGGCCGTTATGTGTCGAGGGTGTGTTCAATCCTCCAGGTTATTCCTAGGTGCAGTTCGCCGTTCCTACTCTCCTCGTCTTTAAACTCGGCTTCACATTTAATCAGTTCGTTTGATCTTCAGATCCTGTCTTCAACCCTTGCTTGGTGTCGGAGGGATTTATTGCGCAATGGTCACCTTTTCCTATGGTTGACATATCCTAGAGTAGCTCATCATCTTCATCATAGCAGTCATCGATTCGAAGAATGGTTTTCTGCAGCTCTCCACTCCACTCCACCAACCGCTTCATTCCTGCATAATTATTCACTTTGATGTCCTTCGTGCCTGATACATTCCATTTTTGGTCTTCCTCTGTAGATCTTCCCATTCATTTATCCTTCCAATATTGTTTTTATTATGCTGTTGTATCGAAAAATGTGTCCAATAAGTTTGTTTCTTCTTCTTCGCAGAAATTTCATTTAGATACTTATTTTCTCTCCAACTCTTCGGAGGACCTCTTCGATCTCTAATTTGTGCCGTGTAATATATTGTATTTGTTAAGTGAAATAGTGCAATGTTTTCAATTTCTATCTTTTTGCTCGTGCTCGGCTATTCGGCTACCTGTACAGCTACTTTATCCGAAGCAGTTTGTATTTATTATGAATCGAAGAACATATTTCTTTTATGGATAACGACCAGCAATTAAACTCGTAGATGGATCTCACATTCAATTTAGTTCTTCTGCCGCGTTAATTGAGATGCTGGCTCTGACGATTCTAGTTTAGATATGTCAATAAAAACCGGTTATAAACCTTCGTCTAACTAATAGTTCTTGAGATCTTGTGGCTATTAACAGTAAATGAATAAAAAAACTATATTATCTGAATAATGGAAATTCGTTGTCACGCCATTTTGTTAGCAATCAAAGATAAAAATTATTCCAGCAGTGCCTACAAGCGCATCTCAATGCTGCATGCATATTTTTTAAATGACTTGTGCTACAACTCCATGGTTGTAATATAGTTACTTGTATTTCCTCCCGATATCTTCGTGGAAATCATGAGTTATTATGTGATGGCTGCCTCCGTTGAGAAAGGATCTTGGCAACGCTACCGGGCGAATTTTATAGCCTAAAATAGATTTCCATAACTATGACTACGTGTTGTAATATACTGTCATTTATCTAATCTTAAATAAAGACATTCCCCCGTGGGATATGATAATTATGGAAATTCCATAAAATGTGAATCGTGTTAGGAATACTTGGGAAACTATCGACCGCTTGAGTTGTTAGGGCACCATTTACGTCGGTATAAAATAGAAATAGTTCCACCACATTGTCTTTGAGACTCGGTTCTGGACTAAAAGCCGGAGGTTTTTCCGCTACCCTCCCCCCCCCCCCCTACTGCCTAGCGTTCCCAAGGTCGGAGAGAAGTGTTCAATTAATATGTCACAATGGAATGTCGCTATGGGTTCCATATGGCGTGACCGGGCCCTAGGATTTGGAAGATTGAGGCAACATTGGGGTAAAATTTCGAGTAAGCTTCTTTCCGTCCGGAAAAAAAGATTTCAAATTAGTAATAAATGAAAAACTTTTGGTATGCGTTCTGGTGTCATTGGTGCCAAGGAAATCACGCAACGAATAGTGCTTAAAAATGAATCAAATGAGATTCGATGCATACCTATGTTAATGTTTAGTTTAAACTTTTATATCCCATATAAATGAAAAATGTAATAGAAATTATTCCAAAAGCCATTCCGAAATCTTTCACTGCTGTCAATCTTGATGAACCAACCCCTTTTGATTTTGCGCAGTTCGTAGAGCATATTTGAAAAGATTAATTATGGTTAATAGCTATGTTTATTATTTTCATTAACTGATCAGTAATGTTAACCCGAGTTTTAATTCCCAATCCCCAAGAAACATTTTTGATCTCATCAATCAGTGCCGAAAATGGGTTTCGATAAATAATATAGCGTAACTGTGTGGAAGTCGTTAATACCTATGGCAAAGGAAACGATTTGTTGCTTTCCACGCCATATTTAATAAGAACTGACCACGGCTTTGATGTATTCTGGCCTCATCAAATACCGTCTGTACTTAAATAATGGCGAGGTTTGTCAAACCAATCGCCAGCCTGGCTATCCATGAGTCGCGGGTTCGAATCATGTATTTAATAGACTGTGTGATCTAACCTTAGAAAGTAAGGCACATAAAGCCGTATTGCCACAGCACTCGAAACCATAGCTTAAGCTGGTTGAAGTGATTTGTTCATATGAGCAGATTCGCGTGAAACTTTGTATACGTGTTCTCTTTAGTGATATCTCTTGATAAAAGTGAAAAAAATTTCATCATACCGATTTGTTTTTTTTACAATTTAATGCTATTTTAACACGTTTTCTTATGGCACATGACATATATTTCGTAATAATTAGATTATATGTTTCATATTTTCTTCTAAACGCGAAATAATACACTTCTTATCATTTAAATTGTTGCTAAGTAATATCAAGGTGTCACGCCGAATCCAATATTCGAAAAAAAAAAAACATGTGAATATAATTTCATCTAACTTTCGATTACCGCACCGAAAACTAGAGACACAACATACTTGAATTGAGGAACAAATTTTAAAATATAATTCTTGTATCAATTCCATTATTGCCTGCAAGGTAAGTTCCAACGCATAAACAGATGCACTTAAATGACATGGGGTCCAAGAATTTTTTCGACTTAAAACTACATAAAAATGTGCACTCAATGAACCACGATTACTGCTCCAGCCACCTTAAGTAATTATCATCATCTGTAGCCGTCAATCCGAAGATAGGTTTACTGCAGCTCTCCACTCCACTCTCATCTCCTCCAACCGTTTCATTCCAACATAATTTTCTTCAATTTGACGTCCTTCATTATTTTCCTGATGTATTCCACTCTGTATTTACTCTACCCAATTTATTTTTCCTTTCAATATTGTTTTCAAAAGAGCCGTTGTCTCTCAAAATGTTTCCATTAAATTTGTCCCTCTTCTTTCCAGAGTTTTCGTTATACTTCTTTTCTCTCCAAACCTTCGTAGGACTTCTTTGTTAGTGATTCTCTCCGTCCATTTAATCTCCATCATTCTTAGATAATACCACATCTCCATTGCCTCCGATCTCTTTTGCTATGCTACTGCAGCCGTTATTGTGCAGTGGGTATTTATGTGGAAGAAAGTGTCGATATTCCATTTTTATATGGGTGACCGCGTTGCGTACCGAAAATCAGTGGAGCTCCTTGGAATTTAAAGAAAGTCTTTCGAGAGCGTTAAAACGTGGAGCTCGTGATGAGTTGTTTACAAATTTATCGGCACAATTTCATTCATTACTGGACCTTATTGACTGTTTCGAATTAAGATGAAAACCTAAAAAACAAGAATTACCGACAAATTTCCTTGGATGGTCGAAGCAGTGTTTTTGTTCATGCTAACATAGATGCTATTACATTTTCATGATTTAACGGTAAATATTTTTGCCAATAACGGAGACTATTTCAATTGCAGCGCATCTAAGTATTAAATATGTATTAGGGTACAGCCGTCCATATCAGGTACAGCCGTTCCGACGAGATCGATATTCAGTTCTAATAATAGGAGCCGTGTAGTCGAAACTCGATATGTACTCCATAGTTTTCTTCGTTAATTAAAAATAACGATTTTTCGCATTATAGGGTCTCAATGGGCACTTTCTGTACTCTATATCGCGCTGCTCACTTTGTAATATGATAGTGTATCCCATTCGTTTCAGTCCCTGCGTACTTCAGAACAAATATCGGGAGCGCTTGGAGATTTCTATTCAAGGTGTTAAAGTTAGCGCACATCGGAACACATCAGCGCACTTAAGCGCACACTCTATATCGCGCTGCTCACTTTGTAATATGATAGTGTATCCCATTCGTTTCAGTCCCTGCGTACTTCAGAACAAATATCGGGAGCGCTTGGAGATTTCTATTCAAGGTGTTAAAGTTAGCGCACATCGGAACACATCAGCGCACTTAAGCGCACACAAACGACGTTCAATGGAAATATGTTTCGTAACCAGCCGGTTGGTAGCATTCTGTGGTTGAATAGCAGTCACGGCCGAATTTTTAGTTTAAAATTGTCGATTCTTTCAAAATAAGTATTTATTAACGTAAGCTTTATATCACAGAGTGGTTAAAAATCTCACAATATGCATGTTTGACGCCTTTATTGATAATACCTTTGTGATAGTCAACAAATTTGACAACAACCACGGATGACGTTCTTTTGTTGTTTAGCGCACATCGAATTTGCACCCGATCTGTTTTGAAGTGCGCTACCTAGTGCGCAGGGTCTGTAACGATTAGTAGCCTCCGAGATATACTGGCCGTAACACTACCCCATCCACTTTTATTTATTAGGCCTACGGAAAGCGCGGGAAATGCGTTTCCTGTGTATTTCTTATGGCAAGGTTCGACAAAATTAGGCAATTATTTCTTGTCATATGCCGCATTTCAAGGGCCGCTTGATGCCACAGATAGATGTACCTGCAGATATCCACCAACCGGCAAGTTGCCGAACATTTCGCCTACGCGCACATCGTACCATTAATTGTCTTTCGTGTGCGCTGAGGTGAGCTGTTGTGTTCCGATGTACTGTAACTTCGACGCATTGAATGGAAAGCTCCTATTGGTTGTAATGTATTCAGCACGTGTGGTTGGGAGAAAATATTGGTTCAAGCCCTTGAGTGGGTATTGATATTCAGTGTGGGGAGCGGTCCGAAGTCGTTATGGAATTCATACACCCACCCCACGTCGATCGTGCCTTTCGTGAGGCTCACGTCTCTCTGTCGACTGGTCCATCACATGGCCACCGCACGAGAAGGAATCGGTGAAGAAGGGCTTGAGGGCGCCCAATCGCACGCGGCGAAATCCGAAACGAAGAACATAGGAAGGTGTAGGTGGCCGTTCAATTGTTTCCCGGCCACCCAAGAGAAAGGAGAAAGGCTCCTCATTCTTTCTCTCCCTCCTTCGCCCGAGCAAAGAAGTGGAAATACCTTATGCCCCGTTTACACAACAGCCGTTCGTACCGACCACGACGTAGCAACCCTACCTGCGGAAGATAAGTCCCTGCACATACATTTTAATCTACCTTCATTCAAGTATTCTACAGGCTGATTGGTAGGTTCTTGGACAGTCCCCATTCTGCATCCCAACGTCATAGACATTGTCTCGCTTTCCCTCCTAAGAATGACCCGTTATTAGATCCCTCTTCAATGCTTCATATCTTCTACCTCCTCTTATTTCGTCCAGAATTCCTATCCTCCTCCTTCCTCTTCCACGCTTCCCCAGTGTTCTCCCCTCTATCACTCTTTTCAACATGCCCTATCCTCTCAAATCCTCCTCCATCCATCTCTTCTGCCTTCTCCGCACCTCTGCCACAAGCTTCCTCTCCTCTCCGACCATATCCAATACCTCCTCGTTCGTCTTTCTCGCCATCCAGCTAACCTTCTCCATCCTTCTCCAAACCCACATCTCAAACGCCTCAAGTCTACGCACATCCTCCCTTCGCAATGACCAAGTTTCCAACCCATATAGCGCCACGCTCCATATTAAAGTTTTCACCAGCCTCTTCTATACGTCTCTTCTCAGACACCCCCTCATCAATTCCCTTCTCTTCGAAAATGCTTCTTTAGCAAGCGCAATTCTGCATCTGATGTCCTTACCACTAAACCCATTCGCCTCCAAAATACTACCCAGATACGTAAACTGCTCGACCTGCTCTATCTTCTGCCCTCCCACCCTTATATTCAGCCCCGCCTTCTTACTTCTAATAAATCTCATTACTTTCGTTTTCTTGTGATTGATCTTCATCCCATACTTTTCGCACTGCACCTCTAATGCATTCACCATTGACTGTAACCCCTTGGTCGACTGACTAACCAATGCTTGATCATCTGCAAATCTCACTGATTTTATCAGCTCCCCTCCTACCTTTATTCCTACCTCCTTCTCCCCCTATGCCTCCCTTACCATTTCTTCTGAATACACGTTAAAAAGCAACGGCGATAGTGGGCACCCTTGCCGCACTCCCCGTCCTATCGTGGCCCATCCCGATTCTCCATTAGCTACCCTAACCTGCGCAGTCTGATTCATAACCGATAGATTTAAAGAAGCATTTTCAAATAGAAGGGAATTGAAGGGGGGACTGAGAAGAGACGTAAAGGAAAGGCTGATGAAAACTCTTAATATGGAGCGTGGCGCTCGGAAACTTGGTCATTGCGAAGGGAGGATGTGCATAGACTTGAGGCGTTTGAGATGTGGGTTTGGAGATGAATGGAGAGGGTGAGCTGGGTGGAGAGGAAGACGAACGAGGAGGTATTGGATATGGTTGGAGAGGAAAGGAAGCTGATGGCAGAGGTTCAGAGGAGACAGAATAGATGGATGGAGGAGGTTTTGAGAGGGGAGGGCATGTTGAAGAGGGTGATAGAGGAGAGAACACTGGGAAAGCGTGGAAGAGGAAGGAAGAGGATAGGGATTCTGGATGAAATAAGAGTAGGTGTAAGATACGAAGGATTTGAGAGGGATCTAATGGTGGGACATCCTTAGGAGGGAAAGCGAGACAATATTCCAGAAATTTGGATGCAGGGTGGGGACTGTCCAAGAACCTACCAATCAGCTGGTGTAATACATGAATAAAAAATGAAACTGGTAGATTACCCTGATTATAATAATAATTTTTAGTGTCCTCGACCCCTCCGATTAACTCACATGATAGCGTCATTTGGGTTCCGTAAAATTTTATTCTCTTTTTTTCAATAACTTGCCTTCGTGAGGCAATCCATAAGATATTCGCTTGTGATTTATGAGTGGATTACGTGAATTTTTTTTCGTTTCATTTCGCCACCCCGCTAGCGGTGATTCAACGCATTCCCCTCCGTGCAAAATCGACTCGAAATTGGCTCTCCGATCTGGAAAGCGAAGAAGTTCCCGAGTAGTAGCAGAAGAAGTTTATTCCGTCCACGGCCTGCCCCGCCGCCGATTTTCCCGTCCCCTTTGGCGTGCGTAGAAGAGAGAAAGAAAGGAAAGGAAAAGAAACTGGTGTATGTATATACGGGTCGAATCGAGGAATTGATTAATGGTCGGTCCTCGTGCCGAGTTGCTGGAGTCGGAGAATCGGGAGTTTGAGGGAGGCGATGGGTCGGAAAGGGAGAGGGATCGGTCGGAGAGGAATTCATTTTCCGCTCACCTCGCTAACCTGTTTCTTTTTTTTTCTCCTGCATCTCCGGAGGAAGGGTGGAATCATATAAGGGGTGGTTGGGAGGGAGGGCTTCCGAACGCGTTACCCACCACCCCCAAATCCCCCGAAACTGATGTCTCACTACACGTGCGTGATATTGGACTTCGTGCGTTCCGCAAAACATTCATGAATACTCGAAATCGGGATTCTGGGATTCCTTTCGCTCGGTTGAGTGGGCACGCAAAAAGATGATGTCGGGCGCTTATGTTCCGAAGATGGAGGAGGAAGGTGAAGTCGAGCTTACATTTAGACTTGGAGGCTTTTGTGATGTTGGTTCGGAGGAGAATGGAAGGAATTGGTGGGTGGAGAGTAAAATAACTGAGGAAGTTTTTAACCCCAACGTCCCACAAGGTCAAATGTTTTTTTTTTTCAAATGCATATCGTCCAATTAGCAATTTTTTCAAAAATACATTTGGAACTTAAGTTAAACGCGGAACATTTTCGTCTCTTTGTGTTCCAATGGAGAATGCTGGAATGGGGAAATTTCATAAAATTATTTCTAGCATTTAAGTCGAGTGCAAAAGAAAAGTATTTCCCCAAGAACTCAAATATATAATCTATATGTGTATGAGTCAACCGTAGACATTAATAATTGCCTGTCAAATGTTCATACATTTGAAAAATTCATGTAATCCTAAACGGCACCGATTGCTATCACTTCTCTATTCTATATACATTTCAACGTGAAGGATCAAATCCTAAACCATGTCGTATATTTTTAAGAATGCGTACTTCAAGTATAAATACCTATTTTAAATTATAAATTTTTTCCCATTATATAAGGGAAGGAATAGAGAAAGCTAGTAACCTAGTTAAAAATAATCATGAATGATAATGTACAACAATATATAATTGTCTCTGATGTTTTTATTTGTTGCAACTGGTTTCAACCCATAGGCATCATTCTCACGTACGTTTAAGTCGTGGACGAACTCTCCCAAGACTCCATTTTGAAACAAGTGGCGGAGCAATCCATATCTGAGTAACTTGTTCAGCCCTTTCCCAAGACTACGCATTCGCTAAGGAGGAGGTGTAAAATATTTATGGCTCAAAACTATTTCATTTTGATTATCGTATTTTTATTTTACATAATTTTTACATCTTTTCATTGTTTTTGGCGGAGCTTGTCAAAACCGAAGTAATTTCTAATAATTTTCTTGTCATTAGAGGTATGTCACTTCATTCAATTTTTATTAAATATAACTAATTAATTGCTAATTTAAACACTGCTTTCGCATATTTTGTTGTCTCTCTAACATTAATGGAGATCTCTTAATTCCTCCACTTAAGGAATTAGTCATTATGATTTGCGTCAGAATACCAGATTCCAATCATTGTAGAATTTATTATTCCAATGGTATTTTGTTATTGCTAGTGTACTCATCGGCAATGAAACACTGAGGTTGATTTGCTGGTCTAATGCTAAATATGTTAAATTGGGGAAAAGGACCAGAATGTATGAGAATCGGAAGAGATTCGTCGCTGCCTGAAGTGTAGGTACTCATACCCAAAATCCACGAAAAGACGTGTGGGGCTAAGCTAAACTGCGTCGTTATATACACGTTTTTAGGGCTTTACTTGAGGGTATTTTTGGATCGTATGGAAGTATTTACGAAGATGAAAACTGAGTTTTATTGTGGGGAACGTATGGCTCACCAAATCTCAGTTTCGTCAACCCCCGAAACGTATCAGAAATATCCGAATTCACATGTTCGCTAAAGGTTGAACATAATGGACATCACTCCCGAATAAATCAGAATTCTGTTTACCCGATGCGGTTTTCTTATTCATATCCTACGTTTCTTCCATTTTCATTCCGGGACAAGATTGTAAACACCGATAGCAAACCCCTACCGTTTCTTCCAAATTGCTCAATAATATTTATTCTTCCCATTGAGCACGCAGCGAGACGGAAAAAGAATATTAATATCGAGGGTTAGATGGACAAATTCCTCGTGCGTGGATTTCGGTGAGTTTTGCCAGAATTCCTTCGTTGATTATACATCTGGGATCCATCGACCTTCCCCCCGTCTGCTCCCATTCCATCATCTTCCCAATCTCCTCCTGCTTTAATTTTCTTATTTATTCTTCCAAGTCCTCCGGCGACCGTCGTCCACATATTTAAGCTTCCGGCCATTCTTCCATCTTCTCCCACCGTTTCCACGTTGGCTGCTTGCTACGCTCACTCTTATCGATGGGCGGCTTGAAAAAAAATGAACGCTAGAGAAGTGTTTTCGGTAAAAGTAGGAGGGGTGAGGTTACTCAAGTAAAGGGGTAGTGTTGGCCACATTTCGAATTAGCCATGAGTATTTAGGTTCCTACTCAAAAGGATTTAGTACCTACGCGAAATAATAAAGAACTGAGGAATGCCGAGCGCTTTGTTAAAAACATCTACGTGCAAATATAGTGTAACACAGGTGATAGGAGGATTGGGTTAAGAGCCTTTAGAGACTCGGAGGCTACATGCTAGGCTTGAGCCCGTTTCACACGATACTTGATCCAGCAGAAGAAGGCCTAGTATGCAGGGAGTATAGAAAATATTTTCTAATTTCCGTGCTAGTATGCTAGCCGGCACTATATGTACCTACATTTAGGACGGTCACCCGTATGATTGGAGCAGTCCTTGAAGGCTTCACACTATCATTAAACTTGTACTGGTGAGGAAGCTGTATTTTCATTCATATCGTAGCGTAAATCTATTATCATTTTAAATTAACCAATCTATGGCTACAGATGACCAAAAACCTGTGGGAACATTTTTATTAATTGTTGATTTCATACCTAGAAAATCACTTAATCCCACTGGAGGTGTAGAAGGGGCTAATTTCAGAAAGTGAAAATCGCACTTCATCTGTAAAAACTAACGTGATTGATCGACGGCTACTAGGTTCATACTGGGAGCGAATAGCAAATCATCACCACATCCACTGTGAAATCAAACAGTTCGACGAGTATGATAGTGATGGTGCTTGTTAGCCAGCATGCTGGTTCTGAATCACACGATACTGTTAAGCTACCATACTAGCAAGTATCATCGAACTGATAAACCGTTCCTGTTTGATCAAGTATCGTGTGAAATCCACTCTAGAATATTTTAGAAAAAATTCAGACCACGCGAGTTTCAGGATGACTAAATGGACTGAAACTAAATGACTTCGTGTATCGCTAGAGCAGATAAAAGCAACTAAATAAGAGAAATACCCTACCTAACTGATGGGTACACAAACTGCAACAAAAGAAATTGTTTGCGTAATTTGTCGATATTTTTCTCCCAATTCCCATGAACGCAATTAGTTTATGCATTCAAGTGCTAATTACGTCTTAAGGTGTGTGTGGAATTTAATTTTGTATAAAAGTGGTCATTAAGTGTGCGTCGCTTTAATGTTATGTTGAGGTATAGCAAAACTTGGTGGCACTTAGCAGCGAAGAATTCAAGGTCACTGGGGGTGAATCAAGCGTTGAAGAGTGGGCAAAGCTGCTGAAGAAGCTCTAGGAGGGACCTCCGGAAGGACCCTCGGCCTCTCTATTCCACCAAACATGCATGCTTTCCTCTCCTTTGCATCATTCTCTTAGCAGGAGAGTGCCACAAAGTTTCGCTACCCCCATATTCAGGTATTTACTCATTCAATCCAGTATGAAATAATTTATGAGACGGTTTTTTTTATGTGTTCGGCTATTTATTCTCATTGAATGATGCAGCTGTAATACGCTCAGCTAAAAATAAACATCTGAGAGGAAGACTTTTTCTTGACAAAAAATATCGGATTATTTGAATTTGAAAAAAATTGTGAAATGAAAAATAAAAACTTTTTGCCCATCACTACTTACTGCTGCCCGTTCCCATTATTCCCCGTCATGCCTCCGGTTCCTCACGGCAAAACCCCCTGTCCTCGCCCGGTCCGCCTTCCTCCTACCCCCTCGGGGCCGGTGGGAAGGCCCCCCAGACCTCCCTCCTGTTTTAATGGTCCATCTAACCGCTCCACCCTTACCCATCCCCCCCTAGTAATAATTACAGGTGTCCGTGGGATGGGAGAGAGACTTTTAGGGACCCAGACGGGAGGCGGGGAGTGTGGACGTTGATGGCTCTTAGCAAAGACAAGAGTGGAGAGGGACCGGCAACCTTTCGTGCCGAAACTGTTCAAATATACCTTCCGACGCCCGGGATCCCTCTGTCTATCTGTCGAATCTCTGCCGCCTCCGGCTCAGGCGCCAAGGGGACCAATGCTTAACGTCCCATCTCACGGACGGAGTACTGTTCTCTCTTCATAGTTTGACTCCGTCCGAACCAGTAAGGCTTTCGAACTACTTGGTATGCAATGAAACAGGGCCTCTACAGGCCTGTAATATCTGGAAAAGTGATAGAAATTGAAAATGGGGCAGTAAAACCTGGAAAAAGGGTTTTTCCAGGTTTTACTGACCCATTTTATATTTCTATCACTTTTCCAGATATTACAGGCCTGTAGAGGCCCTGTTTCATTGCATACCAAGTAGTTCGAAAGCCTTACTGGTTCGGACGGAGTCAAACTATGGAGAGAGAACAGTACTTGGTATGTAATGAAACAGGGCCTCTACAGGCCTGTAATATCTGGAAAAGTGATAGAAATTGAAAATGGGCCTGTAAAACCTATAAAAAATCTTGGGAAATGAGGAATTAGCTTGGAAATTTCCTCGTCCAAGTCAAAAATCTGATTGTTTTCATTAAGCTAGGAGTACTATTTTAGTCATTTCGTCTGTTGGTTTGTGGAATTTTTATGTATTCCAAGTACCTTGCTTGATTGAGGCTGAGGAGCTCTTATTTGGTGTTTCGCAATGAATTATGCCCCTGAAATAAACTTTCTGGTCCTATTCTTGAAACTGTTGGGAATGAGGGAGTATTTGTTTTTCCTCTGATTGTGCACAGGTAATTCGTGGCCTGAGTTGCGGCCGAGACCTAAGAATAATGCACCTCAAAAAAGGAAGCCGACTTTCCCCCAGAGCGATAGTTGCGGTGCTCTTGTTTGTTGGGAAACTACTGCATTCCACTCGCATTACTTGCGCTTATGTGTGGTCCTTCTATTCTTGCGCCTTCTTCGAATTACACTCAAAAGAATGAAGTTTTAACCGGAAAAAAAATATATTGACCTGGAAAACCGCGAAGTCCTGGAATTTCATAATATCTTGTCTGTAGCAACCCTTTAAAGTAGTTTGAGCGAAATATCACTTCAACTAGAATTTGACCTCATTTTAAAGAAAAAACTAATCTTTCCAATGATATCAAAATATTAACCCCCAGCCGAACTACTTTTCTAGCAATTTGCCTGAAATTGTAAGCTGTTTTATATGGGATAGATAGCGGCTGTGCGCACTAGAGGGAGTATATCGAAAACATTAGGAACTTTTAACACCAGGATTTCCTCAAAAAACTAGCAAAGTGTAGTTTTTATGTTTTTTCAACTATTTATAAAATATAATCACTCACCACAGTAAGTTTTACAGAATCGCAAAAAATCCTTCTGTTTTGAAGGCGATTTCACCATACGGCGTGAAAAAATGAGTCAAGTTAGAGATTTATGTAGATATATTTATTTAATTACTGAAAATTTATTGTCATATGTAACTATATTTTTGCACCATTAATATTTAAATATTTACCTCATACTTCTTATTCATTCATTCATTTCAGTGATCTACCGGTTAAAGGTAGGTTTAAATGAAAGTCAGAGAATATCCGACGAACTCTTACACGTGCCGTGCCCTTTCTACCTCTAGTATTTCTTTCTTCATCTCAGCATAAGTCCTACCTTTCTTCATCCCGTCCATAAAACCGATTCTCTTCCTTCCCCTTCCCCGCTAACCCAACATCCTACCCTCTATCACGGCCTTCAGCAAACCATCGTCCCTCATTACCCCTTCCAGCCACCTACCCTGTCTTCCCCTAATCTCATCTATAAGTTTCCTCTCCTCGCCCACCATGTCAAGCACTTCCTCATTTGTCTTCCTTTCCGTCCAACGCACCTTCTCCATCCTCCTCCACACCCACATCTCGAAAGCCTTCAGCCTATTTTCGTCTTCCTTTCTCAAGGTCCACGTTTCCGCCCCATACAACGCCACACTCCATATTAAGCTCTTCACTAGCCTCTTTTACACATCCTTACTTAAGGTCCCCGTCATCAGCTCCCCTCTATTATTGAACGCTTCTTTCGCTAGCGCTATACTCCTCCTAATGTATTTGCTACTATGTCCTGTTTCTTCTAGCGTACTACCCAAGTAATGAAATTGTTCTACTTGCTCCAGTTTGTGACTTCCTACTCTTATCACCAGCTTCGCTTTCTTTGTCCTACAGAATCTCATTACTTTTGTTTTCGTATTATTTATCTTAATTCCGTATTTCTCACACTGTTTTTCCAGAGCATCTACTAAAGTTTGCAATCCTTTCGATGACCGACTGACCAACGCCTGGTCGTCTGCGAATCTAACCGACTTTACCCACTGGCCTCCTACTTTCATTCCCACATCTAGCTCATCCCATGCCTCTCTTGCCATTTCCTCAGCATAGATATTAAAAAGTAAAGGCGACAACGGGCACCCTTGCCGTACCCCGCGACTTTTAACTGCCCACCCTGATTCACCCTCAGCTACCCTTGCCTGAGCCCTCTGCCCCATATATAAGTTTCGGATTAGTCTCCTGTCACGCCAATCTATTCCTATTTTCCCCAGTATCTGCATTAGTTTCTCCCAGTTTACTCTGTCAAACGCCTTTTCGAAATCTACAAAGCAAGCGAAAACATCCTGATTATGCTCTATGTTTCTATCTATAAGTGTCCTCATTACCGCAATCGCGTCTCTGGTTGCCCTCCCCTTCCTGAACCCAAATTGGTCATCGCCTAAATAGCACTTTGCTCTGCTCTCCAATCTTCTATTTAGTACTCTAAGCAACACTTTTGCCGCGTGCGAAATTAAGCTGATTGTTCTATACTCCTCGCATTCTGACGCTTTCTTCTTCTTCGGGATAGGTATTAATACTGTTTTAACGAAATCCTCTGGCCATACTCCTTCCTCGTAGATCCTGCGAATAAGTTCGAAAAACGATTTTCTCTCCTTACTACCTAGATTCTTCAGTAGCTCCGAAGGTAGGTTATAGGTTCCCACGGCTTATCTACCCTTCATCTCTCTTAATGCCCTCTCTATTTCGATGTCAAGTAACTCTGGTCCGAGGTTATCCTTATCTATTGTTCCTTCGTCCTCTAGATCTAGGCTAAGGGGTCTATTCTCGCTGTCATATAGCTCCTCTACGTATCTTTCTTGGATATCTTCCTGTTCGATTAATATCTTCCCTGTTTGGTCCTTAACCTTTGGTATCGTTTAACCTCTCTTACCACCCGATAACGTTTTCACCTTGGCGTACAAAGCGCCTACTTCCCCATCCTCCTGCATCTTTTCCATTTCCTCGCATTGTCCCTTCCACCAGTTTTCTTTTGCCCGATTGGTCACTCGCCTGAGTTTATTATTCAATTCCTTGTACTTCCTATTGCCTACGTCGGTGTTCACGTTTTTCCATATCCTTCTCTCCTCCATTTTCTTTATCATTTCTTCTGTAACCCACTGCTTCTTAACCCTCTTCTTTTCCACCGTTCCCTTATAGACACTGAAATTTAAAAAATGGAATTCTAACATGGTGTCCACCATATTCGAATATGGTGACTTGGGAAATATCTAGCTCCAACTATCTTAAGTACCAATTGATAAAAAAAGGAATTTTTGGTTTGTTTTTTGCAGTATAATTTCATAATGAATACAATCGATGAATTCATAAATTTAATAGAAAAAAATCATTCTCCTTGACTGGAAATCGAACCCGCATCCCTCGATATCGTTCCGAGTAACGCCAGTGAAGCTTCCTGTGGGTTATTGAGGGATTTTTATTACAAAATCCGTGTTCGAGTGAGAATCTCGGTTATGGAGTGCATTCAACTCTTAAGTCTGAAGTAGAAGTTAGCATTGACGCCTTTTGTTAATCGGCCTTAATCATGCAACCTGAGCCGCATTCCCGGAACTGGGCTACAATGTGAGTAAAACATCAGAGAGCGAATTTGAAAATTTCCCTTTCTCCTCTCACGATGGGTGCCCACGGACCATCACCATTCTTCTCTCTTTTTTTCTGCTCCATCCGTATCGAGAACTTATCTTTTAGGGTAGAAATTACAAATTTCGTCCCGGGCGACTACACTCATGGGCTCGCGTGGGTCGTAAACTAGGGTGGTCCCAAAACTTTCGGCGCCCCAGGGCAAAGTCGCTGGAGAAAAAGACGGCTATTTTTTTAATTTAAAATTTTTAAGGCATTTTAAGGATAATGTTTTACATTAAACGTGTATAAAACCTTCAGAGGAGCCTCAGTATTGTTTTTTTTTTAATTTGAAATCACGATGGTGAAAAGTGGATTCACGTGCCTCGTATGTTATCGAAAGATTTGGATTTTTTTTACTATTAAAATGCCTCTGGCGTCTATATATACGTAGAGGAGATGACTCGGGGTGAAGTCGAACAATGGGATCACGAGATCGTGAAGGAATTCTCAAGTTGGTTCCATTTTATGTATGGCTTTTACTGCGTTTAGTTTCGCTTAAAAGCTCTGGCGATTGTTAGAAAATCGATAAAACGTGCTCGGAATCAAAAATAACGTAGAGTGAATGGTGAACAGCCGTCCAGAATCAATGGAAAACTTATCACCTCTACTCTGTAGTTGTAGGCATGGTACTACATTATTAAACAAGGTAGGTCGTTGCCCATCGTTGTTAGTCGAACGCGTCGAAGTTGGTATTACATCAAGCGCTCGCTATTACGGAGTGCATTTTGTATTTGATTCCTGCCTGGTATTTTAATACAGTAGCAATGCGAGGAAACATATTTGGGAAGAGAGTTTTTTTAGATTTCACATGGATACATCTACACGGGCGGAGTGGGTCCAGGTTTCCCTCTTGAAAATGGTAAGAGTTTCAAATTTCAATTGTGAACAAATTGTTGCTATGGTTATTTCCACTGTAAACATAATTATATTCTCAAAATACACTATAAGTATAACCGATCAAATGTGTTGTGATGAGGGGGGGGTTTGAGAAGAGACATAAAGAAGAAAAGGCTGGTGAAACGTCTGATGTGGAGCGTGGCGCAGTATGGGTCGGAAACCTTGTCATTGCGAAAGGAGGATATTCGTAGACTTAAGGCGTTTGAGATGTGGGCTTGGAGGAGGATGGATAGGTTGATCTGGGTGGTGAAGAAGACGAACGAGGAGGTATTGGATATTGTTGGAGCGGAGAGGAATGTTGTGGCGGAGGTTCGGAGAAGGCAGTAGAGATGGTTGTAGGAGATTTTGAGAGGAGAAGGGCATGTTGAAGAGGTTGATAGAGGGGAGAACACTGTGGAAACGTGGAAGAGGATAGGAATTCTGGACTAAATAAGAGGAGGTATAAGATATGAAGGATTTAAGAGGGATCTAATGGCGGGACATCCTCAGGAGGGAAAGCGAGAAAATGTTTCAGAAATCGGGATACAGGATGGGGACTATCCAAGAACCTACCAGTCAGCTTGCAATCAACTCAAAGTAACTCAAATTAAAACCTCTACGTTTGTTGGCTAATGAATGGCATATGTTGCGACGCGTTATCATACCATTGATATAATTGACACGTTCATGACAGTGTCCGGTAGCGGTGAACAGCGACGAGTTCCCTTGGTGGTCGGGAGTAGAGGGGTTCTTCTGGTCGACTAATTGCCCCGACATTGTAACTGGAGGGGAAATCCCGGTGACAGGAGTGGAGGAAGAGGGATGAAATGAACCGCTGAACGATTGCCACTGTCGATTGGCCGGAACAAACCGCTCTATATCTTACATTCACGATTTACACTCTGTAAAGGTAGTTTGAGCGTGATATTTCCCTAGTCACACAAAATACCATATTCGAAATTTATTTTGTAATTTCTGCTTCTGTAAGAAGTATGAAGTAAATACTGTAACATTAATGGCGCAAAAATATAGTTATGTTATATTTATAGTATATATGACCAAAATTCTAAGAAATTAAATAAATATAACCGCATAAGCCCTTAACTTGGCTCATTTTTTCACGCCGTTCGGCTAAAAAGTCTTAAAAACGAAGTTTTTTGCGATTCTGTAAAAATTTCTGCGTTGAGTTATTGATTATTATTTATAAATAGTTGATAAAAAACAAACTACACACCGTTCGTATTTTGACAAAATTTAGGAGTCATCAATTCCTAATTTTTTCAATTTTCTCCCTCTGGAGCGCACATCCGTAATCTATCCCTCGTAAAACAGCATATATTTTCAGGCCAATTGCTCGGAAAGTAGTTCGGAAAGGGGTTAATAATTTGATATCTTTGGAAAGATGAAAGTTTTTTCTTTTGATTGAGACCAAATTCATCAAATTCTAGGTGAAGTGATATTTCGCTCAAACTACATTAAAGAGGCCGCTGCTATCGTTTGCACTGTAATAACGGTGCCTTCGAATGACCGTGGCCAAGCGACTCGCGAGCCGAGCGCTTCGTGGGCTGAAACGCGTCACCGTTGGTGAATTTCGGCCGTTCAGTTAGTGCCGGGGGCAACAAGTGATAAGTGGCAAGAATGCCGACATTTTGTCTCAATGGCATCCTAAATAGTGTATGCATTTTCCATGTCACATTGTGAGGATTCCTATGAAACAGGTTAAAATGTTTTCTTCTTCCCGTAGAATTCTACTCGCTAGGCTTAGGTGGCTTGAGAAATTCCGAACGGGTACGTTTCAGTGCGATACGGAGAATATCATTTTGACGCCGCACTGCACATCTAGGTCCGATAGGAAAGATAAAATATGAGAGATACATTTCGGAACAGATACGTACAAACATTCGTTCTTCCCACGCACAATTAATGACCATGATAAAAACTGAGATCCACTGAAAAATACCCTTCACCTTTTCACCCACCTTCTCACATTCTCCTTTACGCCTTTGGACGGCTGGTGTCCTAACACCCCCTACCGCACGCTTATGCGACGACTCGCAGGATATTATTTAGATGTAGAATGGCGACGGGGACCCTCTCCTAGTAGTTTTTGCTAGGAGATTAGGCAGGTAGGTAGATTAGACAGTGATATACGACCTTGCTAGCACAAGTGCTACTACAACTGCCAATTATAATGCCACTAATCCGCAGATAGGCGATGGCAGAGGAACTTCATGGAGACGGTCCCATTCGGATGCTTAGCTGTCCGACGGCCCGCACGCGATCCTCCGCCTTTTAATCAAGTGGGCTGGACCGTGTGCTCCTCCGGAGTCCCATGATCACATCTCGCCCACGCGTCCCTCGGGCAACCTCCGGGAACCAAGATTCCTTCTGTACCCTCTCCCCATCCATTCACTTACTCACACATCACTCCCACCCCGAAATTTTCCATCCATCCCTCATTCGAGAGATGAAATATTGGACTTAAAGTCTTTTGCTGAGACGTTCGGCCGCAAGCGAATGAATGTTTTTATCGAGGAGTTTGACTTCACACCACAATTACAAAAAAAAACTTTTTCCTCTACAACGTATATTGAGTGTATCACCCGAGGTATTTTATCTAAAGTAGTAAATAAAAGTAGTTAAGTATAAGTATTAGAAAATTCACCACCATGTAACAACTGTCTACATTCATTTTGCCATTGCTGTATTAAACAAAGCAGATTTGTATTCTTTAAAGCAAGAAAATATTGAACAACTTTTTGTGGATATTTGATACACATGAATGCTATCCGAAATCAGTTTACGCAGTGTAATGTTATTTCCGCGTTCCTCCGACCTAAGTTTGGGCTGCAAGAATGAAAACACTTGCTAATTTGGTAATACCTTTCTCGCCTCACCAGCTCTGGATCTGCATTTTTACTAGCCCCTGCATTTCTTAACCTTCCCCGAACCTTAGTATTTTTTCTCCTCCTTCCCCCGTAACTACAAAAACAATAAACCGAAAATAAACGAGCATTCTGTACCTATGACGATGCCGTAAATCGGCGAAATGCATCTTACTATTAAAATATTGTAGAACAGTACTAAGTATTTTGCCTTATTATGAATACGGATATTAAGAACTTCTACGAAGTGAAGCGTGTAAGAGTAGAGTTATTAATTGATATATCTTTGTCACATTCGGCAGTAATTAGTAGTTAGAGATTTTTCAAATACCTCATATGATATGTAAAGATAGAGAAGTTGGTTAAGTTGGTTGGGGTTTTACTTGCAGCAGGATTGCAGTTTCACGTCACGGGAGAAAATACGTAAAGCTATTTTTTGTATTCAATGGGACGTTCCTTTTTATATTTTATTTAATTTTTGCATTCAGTGTTTTATAAAAAAATTCTATTTCGGAATTTATAATCTGGTGAAGTATGTATATTCTGATAAATATGCTTAGTTATCCAGGGAAGCCAATAGAAGACAAGCACAATTTGGAGATCGTTTATTGGAAAAAGATTTATTGAACGTAAATTTACGCATACTTATGTGACCTCATAGTCATAGAATATTTAAAAAAATGTATTATCTGGGGACCGGCTTGGCTCTATGAGGTGATATGCAATCTGCGGCGCGGGTATTTTCGTATTCTTGCATTCCAACTCACATTTCTGAGTAGCAGATATTATGATAAAATTTCGGTGTCTCGAGTCTGCTGTAAATTTTCAGTACATCGAACATAAATTAACTGCTACTTGCTAACTCGCTCAAAATTCCTGTGCAAGAAGAGAGGCATCTTTATCAAGACACAATTAGCGATTACTTCCAGTAAATGCTCCAGTAGCCTCATTGTTGCAAAACTTGATTTACATGAGGGCGGGGAAAACACTTTCCTCTATCAACATCGAATATTAACGTATACTGATGAACAATCGAGGAATGACGAGAGAGAAAAAAAAATTGTGGAGAAGAAATAAAGAAATACTTTTCACCGAGAGATAGTAAGTCAGAACTTTTGGAAAAAAATCATTTTCTTTACGTCAATGAACCACTCTGGCGTCTTCGGAAACACATAAATCCAAATTCCTCTAATGAAACATGGAGAAAGGGAAGCAATTCGGAAATTATCAAAGTGCAACGCCCCTCTTACCATACGTGGTCCCATACACTTCAGCACAAAACCTCCTGGCGTCTTAAAGGAGGCATTCTCTATAAATGAAGACGCTTTATTATATAGAAAAACCATTTCAACTCCGCGGATTTGAGAATCACGAAATTACATCCTTGAGGCGATAAAAACCACTCGCTGAAAAACTTAAGGATAAACATTCATCGCGCCTAAAATGGACACAGCGTTATTGACGTGAGTTATGCCCCATCCTTTCAACCGTGGAAAACGCGATAGGCGACTCCGGTCCTCGACAATTGGAAATGAAAAATTACGGATGGTGAGTCAGGAGGGGGCTGGACCAGTGCGTATTAGATTCGGAGATGGAGTATGGGTGGATCCTAACGAGAAATGTCCATATCGGACGGCGAAGCATTAAACAGGATCCCTCCTACGACAATACGGAGTGTCCGGAACGTTATCTCAGTGGTTGAGATATCATGGAGGAGGGGGTTGCGGAGAACGTGATGATGTAATTTCATCCAAACCTAGGTTTTAATTAAAGTTTTATGCATATTTATGTGAAGAAAATAACACATCTTTAATCAGCCATTATGTTGAAATTCTAGACATAATCGCCGGGAGTTTCTGAATTTGAGACGAAGATGTTTGTTCACGAAGATGGCCGTGTCGCTTACAAGTGCTTTCAAATTATATGTTGTCGCACCAACAAGCCAAGCTGGTTGATAGATGTGAAACTTTATTAGGAACTTTGGATATAAGACCATTAAATCATGTAGAATTACGCATTTAGTCTTTCCCCTATAGCTGATCTGCATTTTTTTCCTAATCTTCTGATAGTTTTGTTACGGAGTATTTGGAGATGAAACTCAATCACTAAACTTGACCTTTTCATCTCCCTAGTGAAGTATACTGTGCAGGGATTTTATATGTTCATATCTTTAATTATACGGGTAACATTCGTTTTTAACTTTCGATATTTTTTTCTTTTTTATGGTCATATATGTAAACTTTTACCTTTTGCGGTGCCGTACCCAAATTTATCATAAAAAAACACGGTGGCTGAAAGAATGAAATCTGTGACTTGTAATGGATCTAATTTTATTTAATTATAGTAAATAATTGACTAATGAGAGCATTCATTAATTTCTTATCTTTAGCGCAAAGGATTGTTCAGTATTTTATCGTAATAATGACTTAAGATTTCCCCATGCAAACATAAAGTAATATGTTGAATACTTAAAGTACACCACCCTGTACACTTTGTTTTAAATTTTTATTTGCATGTAAAACTCCAAGACTTGCAACGCTTAGACGCTTTTAGTTTCAGGCGTCTAAGGCCGTTTAGGCCTTACGTAATTTTTTAAATTACGGTGGAAATTGAACTAAAGTTTATACATGTATTTCCGTTTCCTCTATTTACATATATAATATGTAAAATAATGTTTGCTGAACGGCAATAATTCAGGAATGAAGGGGTAAAAAGCACTCCTTCGCAAAAAAAATTTACAGAACCCCATCAGTTCTCCCTGGATCCCGTCGCCCGCACCCGGGGACAATTTGATTCTTCTTCGTCACGGATTGTCGCTTTTGCGAAATCTTAATTCATTTCTCCGAAATCGGAAATAAACCCGCTCCTCTCTTGCCAGCCTCATATGCTGGGTTTAGAGACTGTCTCTCAAACGTTCTCTCTCTGAGAGACCGGACTGGGACTCGCTTGGCTTTCTTTGAGGAAGAAAAAGTGACGGAACGACCCTTTGTCATGCCAGGCTTGCCGCCAAAAACCGAGCCGACCCACTAGTACTTCATATCTTCCCGAGGACAAATGACCAACGATGACCCCGCCGAGACCCGCAGAGGTTGGATGCGAGAAGTTTTTTTCTTGTCGGTCGTTTTGTGAGGAAGGGAGAGGTCACGCAGATCTCTCGGTCATCTGTTAGTTTCGTCTCGAGCCTACCCAATCGTCTATCGTGAGGTCGAGTTCCCTGGAACTGCTGCGCGACATTGCGATGTATCGCATGCGATATTTGATGCATTTCGATATTTGATTTTCATGTTGGTCGTTGGAGAGGAAGGGATAGGTCACGCAGATGATCTGTTAGTCCCGTCTCTGACCTCCCCAGTCGTTCCTCGTGAGGTCGAGTTGCCCGATGTTGCTGTGCTGCATTGCGATGTATCGAATGCAAAATTTGAGACATATCGTAATGTTATATCGATTGCGCGGACTATTTGATTTATCGGAATGCGACATCATATTATTTCACGCAATATGCGATTTCAGGGTGTGTATAAACGACTTCATACGTAAAAGCGGACTTCTAGAATGTGTCGGCTACATCGCGATCCGTTACACTACTTGCGGGCATTGTTCTGCTTACACGTTACTTCCGACTTATACGTCAAGAAAAAAGAGCGACGAAATTAATCATTGAATATGGTGACATCGAAGGTGTCATGAAGCATGCGGATTTGAAGCAAAATCCCTCTCTTCCACTCTTTCGTTCGAGGGCCTTTCCTAATATTCGCATGATAAATTCTAATCTCTTCATTGCAGCGTCACAGATGTATCGTATGTATTTCCCCACGTCAGGTGTGATTTTAATGAGATTCAAATGTATTTTTTCGCTACTTGTGAAACGCCAGGTTTGGCTGCATCTGAAGCATTAATATTTATTCCCCTCCACTTTGTAGATTTGGCGGTGATGTGATTTCTTCCGTAGCAAGTATGTGTTGGGATAAATTCCTTTCTCGATCCCGACTTTACAAGTAACCTACCCAATCACTGGGAAGCACAGTTAAGGTGGCTTTGGCATCAGGGTCACTTCTTCCAGAAATTCTGTAAACTTAAACATTGCATCTTTGAAGTGCGTTTTATAAACTTAAATAAAAAATATGGGTTCCGTGCTAGTATTGCTGTAATTCAGCCTTGAGAGTGGAGATTTGAACATGGGCTGCAATGGAGATTGCTCATATTACAGCAGAAAAACAAATTTGAACGAGAAAGCGAATATAAAATTTTAATTAAAATGAGAAGCCAAAAGTCGTGTAAAATAGAATAAAAATAAAATATAAGAATCTTACCACCTATTTCTTAAAGTTATTAGTGAATTATTGCCGTAAATGAAGACAAAATGAGATAGTTTTCTACAAATGGCGCTCCTTTGGCTTCACAAATGTGGTCATTAAAAACAAATTCGTGGAATAGGTAACCTATATATTTTGTATTTTGAGTTTTGGTTTTCAATAGGTAATCCCTTTTCATCAGCGAAAGCAGGATATTTTAAACCAAATAAATAAAAACGTGTAATTTAGCTTTTGTTTTGACTCACAAAGTCAGTGTGGAGCCACCTTAATTGGTGATACTTCAAGCAACCGAATTGCGGCCTAACAAGCGAGCGAGGAGTCCCTGATGACGACGGGAGAGTCGTCTGTCGAAACGTTGGAAATATTGGTGAACCTTACCCGGTGGAAAAACCGAGAGCTTTTCAATCAGAGAGATAAGCCAAGTTTCCACTATTGCTTTGAACAGTCTCCTATCACGTCCTTCCAAAATCTTCTCAGCTCACAAAAGCACAGACACGCCCATTCCCGGCTGTGCGATATGATAAATTGTCCGTATTGCATTCGCATTTTACGTCACATTAGTCACGATGTATCACATATCGAGCTATGACACATTTATAGTGACATATCATATGGTATTATATGGCTTATCATAATATACTACACACTAATTGACACGTGGCACCTCGAGGATACACGCTAGGCTTAGATTCCTTGAAAAATTCAAATCAGGCTAGTTTCAGTACGGCACGGAGGATGTTTTTTAACCCTTCGCTACATCTCTAGAACTGTTAAAATCGACAACATTTAAGAGATACACATCCGAGATGATGTGTTAATACAAAAATGTCTTCTTTACACGCACCATTTGTGACTATAATGAAAGCAGAGGGGTACACTAAGATGACCCACTCCGTTTGAAAACAGTTCACTTTCAACAGTTTCTCTCTTCCAATTCCTCTTCCCTATTCACTCATGTTTAATGACACTTGTTCAACTACCCCTACGTCAAAGGCCCCCACGGCGCAGGGTTTTGAGTGGACGTAGATGTTGAATGATATTTGTTAAATATTTACCCGATTTCCTGTTGAATACCAAAACTAGAAAGATAGTCATGTTGAGCTATTCAGTAACAGAGTTTTAAATAAAGGTTCGTCATCTGTTCGTGTGATTTTCACGTATGGGAGCAGATGACGAAACGAACATTTATTTAAAACTCTGTACCCATGGTTCGCTTCAAAATGCCATTCTAAGTGTCATCGTAAATTATGGGCAAGTTCCTTGCATAAAGATGCCAATCAGCGAGTAGGGTTCTACGAAGGTGTTGTATTCTTGAATAAGACGATCGTACCATCCGCAGATGTGAATTTTTTGTGGGCATTTAGCCAATATTTTCTAAATTTTTGAAGGCTATATGCACTGACTTGAATGGAATTCATATTTCTAAGCTATAGTAAGAGATTGTAATGCCTCAAGGGTGAGAAGAAATTCGACAGAAAAATTTTGATACAGAGTTCATGTTTTGTAAATCATAGGTCGTGAAGGCGCGATAATCATGCCCGTGGTGTTACAAGTCCATGTATTGTTTAGCGGCGACTGAAAGCTTTTGTGATTTGAGTGCATGGGAGTCTAGAAAATGTTATAGAGGCGTATTTTCTTCGAGTCCATATTTCAGTTGCTGCATCTTTCCGCGAGAGTGCGTGAAAACTATGCCGCAGGGACCTTAATGAAATGAGTCACGTCATTGTGGAAGCACTTAGCATTGTGGAAGTATAATTTTATTCGTGACCTTAGCCCCCGACAACCAGTTATTCCGTAAGTCAAGGCCGCCAATCTCTTCCGCTGACAAGGGACTACTATATGTATATCAACCAAAGGGAAAAAACGCGAGGGAAGAACAAATAGGAAGCTTGACATTTCTGAGATACCAAAGACTCATTGCTGTTATTTACGAGTCGAATTTCTTCATGGAAAAGAGAAAAAGGCTCTTTTAAGATAAAAATTTCAGTTCTTAAATTTACTGTCTTATCGTAAACTCAGGTTTTTGTGTGCGCAATAGTAAATATATCGTCGTTCCGGAGTGTTAAGTAGATATAGTGCTTACTTTTCACAGTCGTTAAATTACTCCCACTTAAGAAGGAAATTGTCGTAGTAGTGAAGACACGAGAAGGAGAATAGCGATAGCAAAGGAGGCGTTTACTGATATGAGTGAACTAGTGACGGGGACCTTGTGTAAGACTCTTTAAGGATAAGAAAAGGCTGCAGGCACTTGAGATGTGGGTGTGGAGGAGAATGTAGAAAGTGCAGTAGTGCACGGAAAGTAAGATGAAGTAGGATTTGCTGAAGAGTATGGTGCGTGAGGAGAGTGAACTGCTGGAGGAGATTAGGAGGAGGCAGGGTAGGTAGTTGGAACGGGTAATGAAGGGCGTAGGGATGCTGAAGGCCATAATGGAGGGGAGGATGTTAAGTAAGCGGGGAAGGGGAAGAAATAGATTACGCTCTATGGATAGGTTGAAGATGGGTAAGGACGTATGCCAAGCCGAAAAATCAAATATTTCAATGAGTCTTTGCCTGTGACAGTCTTCGAGATTTTTATCCTCCTCCATTTTAACCTACATCAACCGATAGACCTCGTATGATGATTTAAGTGACCGTGTATTCCTATATCTATAGTGCGCCTATGAATACGGGTCCATGCGAAACGAAATTATAAGACACCGAGCATCCCTAGTTGGCTCAGTTTATGCGACAGGCCCGTGTTACCGGCTCCAGCGCAATTTATATAAATAGATTTAACTTGATTAATTCAGAATGAGGCATTCGCCGACGGTCTTCCAGGCATGATGTATCGTCGAAAACAACTCCTAATGCCACTTCTATTTATCCAGCAGCCATAGGCGTGCGCAGACCTTTTTATGAGGTGGTGCCTGGAATTGTTTTGATTTTGAAAACAAGCGGTTAAAAATTGTATTAAAGAAATTTTGAACATGTTTGCGAATATTAATAACTAAATTTGAACAAGCAACAATAGGGTAAAAAAAATAAATTAAATATTGTGTATGTATGTTTCACAAATAAATTTATTGTCTTGAAATTTTTGTCAGTATGAAACAAAACACACTATCAATCTATACCTAATGGTTATAAAGTCAAACTTAATAAATTTACTTTAATAACTTGCTTTAGAGCAACTTTATCCTCTCACCAGGAAAAAGAACTCTAAATTCTTCAGTGAAATCCGTATACATAGTTAACATTTATTGCAGTTTTTTGCTCTATGAATGGTAGAACTAGGCATTCCAGGCGATCTTGAGGCATTGTCGTTCTTAGTTAACTCTTGACAATTGATAGTTTGGAAAAACGCCTTTAACAATTGGCACTAGTTACAGGTATTATTGAGGGCATTTTCAAACCACATTGGAATTCACTGAACAACTTTGGTCTGTTGTCAAGGATATTATTTAAAGGAACTAATTTAAATCGGATCTTGTAGCACCTAAAAAATAAAATCGAGGAATAAACTTATTGTTTCGTTATTGTATAGCCTATGTAAATGTTTATTGAATAATTAACTCTTAACATGTCACCGAAAACGAACTCCTCAGTTGTTTACTTCACCACACGCTTGGTACAATATATGAAATACAAAACTTTATTTGCACTGCCAGTCAGCCAGCTACATTGAACTTTAAACGCTAGTTGTCAATAAGACAGAGGGAAAAGACACTAGTATTTCATATGACAAGTTAGACACTAGACAAGTATTTCATATGTTTGCCAGTTTATGGTTCATATAATTCTCTCGAAAAAATAGAAACATTCCTACTATCATTTTCACGAATTTCTAGGTTATTTAATTAATTACATCTCGCCATTAGGTGGTGCCGGCGCACCACCAGCACCACCCGTGCGCCCGCCTATGCCAGCATCCGCAGTTCTCTACAGATTGGGCCATATTCCGAAAAGACTCCACCTCGACATCGTCATGTACGGGAATTCACAGCTTCGACAAACTTCAACTTTAAAACGGCGTCATTTGAATTGTTGCGACTTTTTGCGGCGAAACTTGCGAGCACGTCGATCGCCTATAGAAAGAATGAAAAAGTACGTGGAATGATTAGGTACGCGATGGACATTAGACACCAATCAAAAATTTGGACGCGTACGGATTTTCTGTAAAATTCTTATTGAGAAATTATTAGGAAACCTCTTTAACAAATCGTTAGGTGAAATTTGTTAATAATCCTGGATTTTCGAGCATATACTGAATCATCATCGGGAGTCATCAATCCGATGATTGGTTTGCTAAAGCTCTCACCACTCCACTCTCCTTTCCGCCAACCACTTCAGTCCTTCATTTTAGCATTTATTTCATCGTTCTTCATAATTTTCTATTGAAATTCCATCTTTGGTCTTCCTCGATAATTCTCCACTTTCGTTTCTCCTGCCGTTATTGTTTCCTTTCTTCTTTTTAATATTATAATGAGCAAATAATTATGAGAAATAAAATATACACTCCACAAATATAAATCACGTATAATTTGGAGCTTAAGGTAGCCTCGAATGTGTCAAACTTGTGGGGAAGCTGCCATCCGAGAATTTAATGCATAGCAACTGGGAATAACTTCTTAAACCTAAATTCTTAATAGTAAGGCGCTTTTACATTCATCGATAATATGTTCTTTCCAACTTAATCGAGCGCGTAAAATTCCACCGCATGACCTCAAGTTCCAGATGGAAAACACAAGTCCAGCATTAATTGTGTAGTAAAAATGGAAAAGTATGTAAGTGCCAAAAAATTAAAAAATGACTTTTTCGGTGAAAAGCGAATTACAAGCCAGGTGTAATAAGATAGACGAATTAGTAAGTGTCAGAAAATTTTTCCCTAGTTTGTAGAGCAGTCGGAAGACTTATTTGGCCGTAGGCCGTAGGAGAAAGAAGGACTTATTTTATTGAATACTGAAAATTTTAGTTTCTGGCACTTACAACCTTTTCCATTTTTACTACACAATTATTAAGTGTAGATAATCCACTGTAAAGCTTGTGACATATATTACTCGGCATACGTTATGTTACATACATTGTTTAGCATACATTATTAATTCATATTGTTTAACTTACGTTGCTTATCCTACACTATTATAAGCGTTCTAGAAGAATATATATATATATATATATTATTATTACGAGCAAGAATCCATTATTTTGCCATTTTTAACTAACTTCCTATGTCTTGTTTCTATGATGCAATCTGGAATACTGTTGAAAACTTTTGGTCCCATGAACAAAACATATATCTTATTCAATTTAAGTTAGGGTTTTTTCTTTTTTATTTTATATCCTACGAGAGTTTTTAAAAATCGAGAAAACAGCATGATCGAGCTATGCTCAAGTTTTCGGTAACAGCTCAAGCGAATTTCAACTGTAATAAATAACATTCCAATTGAGTTCATTAGATTATCCATTCCTCAAGGCCAGACGCAAACGACCCGCCGCGCGCCGTAGTCTGGGTCCATCTCCTGTCAAAACACTTAAAGGAGAGGCTCTCGAGAAGTTCCAGCGAAACTGCTATGCTTATAATGTGACTAGCAGACCTGCTGCCTGCTTTTCAGGCAGTCTCTGTCTGGTGTGCTCTAGAAGTGATCCAGGTTTTTTCTTTTTTTTGCACTACTCAAGTGGAAGCAGTGAGAAATGTGGCTGAAAGAGTGTATATGTTTCACAAAAATGAAAAAAACATTCAGAATAATTTTTCTTCCCCAAAACAGCAATTGCATTGTTTTAAGCCTTCCCATCCCATTCAAACTTGAGAGAGAAATAAGGTGGCGCGAACTTGGGGCGCGATCGCCGGCGGGGCCCGGCATGCGTTGCAATGCCTCTTGTTCTTTTTAAGTAGGTACACATATACAAAGGAGACACATTTACATGTTCAACATTAATGAAAGAAAATTATATTTTGTGTAATAAAATAGTTGAAAATTTTATTCGAGTTCTTATGGATATACAATATGTTTGGTCATACCGCCCTCTGCAAAAACAAATTACTTTTTTGGGTGTCTCACTCATGAACATGCAACATATAATTGACCGTGTGAAAAGCATGGATTTTCCATATTTAATCCACACACTTGAAGCGATTTACCTTGTGCATTGTTGATTGTCATTGAGAATGCAAGGCGAACGGGGAACTGTAGTCGTTTGAAATCAAATGGCATGTCGGTGGGAATGATGGGAATACGTGGAATAAGCACATCTTCTCCTTTTGAATTACCATTCAGAATTGTCGCTTCGATGAAGTTTGGTATCAGTGGTTTGACAGTGAGCCTGGTTCCATTGCACATTCGTGGTGCATTAATGTTGCTCAAAAGAATTATTGGTGCGCTGAGTTTGAGTGACAATTTGTGCGGTGGTACACCAGAAAGATCCAACGAATTTATAAACTCAATTGGATAGTTAAAAATCTCGTCCGCATGCATGATGCTATCAATCGATTTGTTGGTGACAGACTCGCCAGAAATTCGTTCGTGGATGACATAGTTGATTGCATTGACGTCGATGTTTTTTGCTACCAAAATAACGCGTTCGCAAAGCCATCTGTGATTTTTGTAATTGGTGACAACTTGTGGAAAAACTTTCTGAAATGATTGTTCGATCTATGGAACAATGATATAAACGTTCAACGGAATTGAAATATTTTTTGTGTCGGCATCAACTGGTACTTATCCATTACCGATGTCCAACAGCTGTTTTGAAAATATGGTTAACACGTTGCGCTGATTTACGCGCATATTGGTCGTTAACGTGAGTTTCTGTACATGTCTCCAAAGATGCGACGCTTTGAGGCAAGCATTGTGTTCATCAGCTGGTGTTGAATTTGGCATTACTGATCCGTCCCACTCGTAAGCATGCAACATATAAATGACCACGCGAAAAGCCTGGATTTTCCAGATTTAATCCACGCACTTGAAGCGATCGACCCTTGTTGATGTCATTGAGAAGGCAAGGCGAACGGGGAACTGTATTCGTTTGACTACAACTATAAAATTAGTCACTGAACCTGGCCTTTAAAGGCTGCAGGAGTGAATAGGCATTCATAAAATCGCTATTCAATGGGTATTCAAGCCCGGTTGCCAAGGAAATATCTATTGTTGAAAGGGAAGAAAAATCGATGAATTTCGAGATAAAAACGCAGCACCCGGACAAAAACGAAGCGTATAAGAAAATTGAATGAAATAATTAAATACTAAATTCTTTTATGTGTTCTATGATTCAATTCTCCATTCAATATCTTGAGTGAAAGTAATTTAAAAAAGCAAATGAAGAAACACCTGTACCGAATTCAATGCGTTTCTTATGGGTGTCAATGTTAACAATATTGGGGTGAAAACAACCCCAAAATTTGCCACCTATCAAGCCAAATTTACTACCAAATCATACAGACAGAGAATCCACAGTTAATGCACCAAGCCTCATTTCTCTAGCTCAAAACTTGAGAGAGATATAAGCAAAATGGATACAGAATGACTGACTGACTGACACGCTACAAAATTAATATTTATAGAAATAGAATACCAAACGAGGTTCTGAGGCCGACCCCAACCAGCAGCGTTATGAAGGAACCTCTCTCTTGGATTAAAGGGTTTTGGCAAAGTTGAATGACGATTTTCCACCCTCAAAATTTTTAAAAACAAATTATCGAAAGGAGCACATGATATGAAATGTTTGGAATTTATTTATCACCTTAATCTTGCCGATATCCCATTACAATCGTCGTCACAGCACGTAAAAAGGGTTCTTAAGGTTTCTCTTTGATTTCTTTGAATTACTTTTATTTAACTCCCAATTTCTTTTCCGCAAGGAGAGATGAGCCTTTAACGGAGAATTAATCTTCTCGGGCACCCTATCGTGTCAAGGAGTCATGATGGCCGACGGTTTTTCAAGATTGTAGAAAAGTATCCATAGAAAAGTAAAACGTCGGCCATCAGGAAGATATTAACCCGGTTAGAAGCCTTAGATAGACGCACTCTTCTCTGTTATTTAAATTCTTAAGTTGAATTCTTTATTTTTATAATTATTCATCGCTACAACTGTCTCGAAACTGTGATTTACGATAGCTATACGTCCGTCGCATGCTACTTAAGTGTGTGGAAGCCGTGCACCCAAGCGCTAAAATCACGTTTAAGTCCCGCTGTTTAAGAGCTGGCGACCTGACCATGCTCAATCTTAGCACGCTTGAGATAGGACCGGCGCGCGAAGTCAAAACTAAGATGACAAATAGGGCAGATGCGAGACACGTGATGCGAGGCAGCCGTGAAAGATTCAAGACACTCACTCAGATAGCGCACGGAATCGCATTACGGGATTACAAGCGTTGAGTCACGGGCGGGACATTACGCCCGTGCCTCTAAAGTAGGGTGTCGCGGTTTCAGGTTACATGGGAATGGTAGTACCCTAGTCGTCGTACGTGATTGGAGTCTTTTGCGTGGTTTGACGATGGTCCGTGGTTTACTACCTCCGGGCGTGCTCTGGCCATCCTCGTGACACGCCACTTGCAGAAATGGAAATGGAGAGTATTGAGGAAGCAAGCCCGTCGGAAACGGAATTCCACAGTCGATGCTTGAGAAGTCTTAATTTGTCATTTAACGCTTTATAAAATTGCGGATATATTTGTAAGTACAATGTTCTTATTTAATCGCAGTTTCAATAATTTATTTGGATGCGTTGTAAAATGGAGTAACTTGGTATCATTCTTTCTGAGTTTTTTCTGCCACACCAGAAAAATTATGATAAAAAATAGACTAATTTTGGAAAACTATAGCACCACTTGATATGAGGCATTTGGATTAAAAATTCTTATGATGAATTGTTTACTGTTTACCTCCCTTGTTCTTAGGGAAACTTATCTAAGACATAGACTTCTGGAGAGAGCAACGTATGAATATTAAATGTGCGTTAAATTAATAAAATATAATCATTTTTAAATGTTGTGAATTAGCAAATTATTAATAATCCATAAGATGTCCACGCTCAAGGCGTTCTCTGTGTCACGAACGTCATTTCCTGTGGGAAATGTCAATCGTGTGTGGTGATGTGTTCTGATGTGCGCCAACGTCAACACCTTGACTGGAAAGCTCTGTGTCTGTTTCGAATGTTTTGGCCATTTGCGTGGCCGTTTATCCTTTCCTCAAGGCGCACCTCCTCCAACGCCGCTGAAATCGCTGTTCTTCTCCTCACCAGTGGCCGTCGAGGCCTCGCAAGCGTGGGTGTTCCTCTCGCAGACACTTGGGTGCCTCATCTCTCAGAGACAGCACGTGTCCCACTCTGCCCACTCGTCTATTTCGGGAAGAGGCTCTTCGACAGAGACACCTTGTAGTGGTGCGTGCGAATTGAGATGGCCGGCGAGGAACGGCTCGCGAACGGCTTCGGTCGCCTCCAGCTGTTTTTTTCGGTATCTCATCGATCTCTTTGGCTTCGTTTTCATGAATAAGGATGGCGTCATTCCGCCAGAGTCATTTGGAATGCGAAATCCTGAACGGCGTGCTCTGAACGAGTGTGGAGAATTTTCTCTGCTTCGCAATGATGGCGTTGACCGCTGGTGTCCCTCAAGGGAGTGTAATAGGTCCTCTTAAATTTTCCATAAGTTGGAACAGATAACATTTTCTGTTCCGATATAAGTTTTCCCTTGTGAAAGGGGTTTAAGTATTAATTATAATTGCATAATTTTAAATAGTTTTTGTTAAAGCGTCGTCATAGACAGTTAAATTTATTTAAAAAATGATGCAGTGGGTAACTTTGTAAAACGTTTTTATTCCTTATGATATTAAGGGGAAAAGATGAAGCGATGCAGAATCGGCCTATGAAGCCTCCCTATGTGAGACTCATGGTGTAGTTTGGCGGTGCTAATCATCCGGATGGCATCTCATCACATGACAGTGTAATGATGTATTTTTTAAATAAAGTACTTATAAAAAACATTCAGTTCCCCATCTGACTGTTAGAGGATAATTAAACCTACATTTAATTTGATGTGAAGGGCAATTCCCTTGATTTTCTCCTTAACTCGAAATACACCCCCGTCTAGCGGTAAGGGAAAAATTCTGATCACAAAAGTCTCAGGTTCATACTTATGATGATAATAAATCTACATCACAAGTATTCACCGGGAAAGCCTTAAATATTACACGTATGATGATATATTACCTCAACACTGCATCTCTCGATCGGAACCAAATATGTACATTAACATACGTAAATGTAAGATATTCACTGTCGAACAGAACAGACATTTTTTGTAGATTTTCGCAGCTCATTGGATATTCTATTCAGGCTTTTTGTTCTGCGAATAAAATACAATAACAGTATAAATAGAGAGGATAGTTATAAATTCCCTTATACCTGGAAGAGTCTTCTTCGAAATTAAGTTTTTACTTCTCAAAATCATCAACTTCTGGAATTTTTTGTTTATTTTTTTAAAAGGCCATTGTTGTTCAAGCCCGACGAAGCCGGCAGCATAGAACGGCGAAACTGTTGCATAATATTAAATAATTAATCGCCGAACCAAAAGCCTGAATAGCAGAACAGAACTTTCTTCCCAGACTAAGCCTTTTTAAAACTGCGACGAAAACAAATTCGAGATACTCTAATTCCACCAAAACTTACCACCTCTCTAATTATCCATTTTTTCCAATTCTTTTTTTTTAGATTCCCTTTCCTTTTTTGGCAATTGCGTTCTGACATCCTCTGCAGCACGTCTTTGCGGCGGCTTGTAGCGTTGCGCGAACATGTAGAAGGAGCAAAATGGGGAAACATCTGAAGGCATCCGCATCACCCTTGATTTTTATCAGTCAAAATCGTCGGAAGTTTAATCATATTCCTCACAGTCTACATGTATGGTAATCTCTTGTGGTGATTTAAACTGATTATAATTTCCATTTAGCGAATCGCAACGCTTGCAAAGGATGTTAGAAAGTGAAGCATATCTCCTCCAGGTACCATCAGAAGGACAGGAGTGTTTTTATGTCAGATGGTGTCACCACGGGAGGATATCGTAGGCAAAACAACTTATATTGCTGTGGAGTAGAAAATTATTAATTGTTACTTTGGGCACTTGCCCTCTAAAGTGAAATATATCAATGAATACTTTTGTTTTCATGGTGAATAATTGGTGATATGAGGACCTTCTCAATTTTTTTACTTGAACAATTTGAACGATTCACATAAATAAGCTCAAATAATGAATTACTTTAAACGAAGAATTCAGATAATTACACGTTTAATACATTTTCTCCATGGTAAAAAACTAGTGAACCATTTCATAGTTTAAAATTAACTTGGGCGATTCGAATAGTGCACATAGATTACAATCAAATGAAAAATATCATTGAAAATTTTTCAAAATGCAAAAAGGTCACAAGTTTACGAAATAAACATAGATTTTAGATTTAAAATCCTCAAGGGAGTTTTTTTTGTATCAGACTAGTTGCAAAGCTTGGTGAAACCGGCTATAATATTAGTGAAACAGCCAAAATGTAATGAGTTAAATAAATGAAAATTTATGTGTGTTGTACTAATAGTGATTAAAATAACGTTAAAAATCCATGAAAGTGCGGTAGAATTATTTAAAATTTATTCATTTTTTTAATGGTGCGTGTACTTTGAAAAATTCATACGCCCGCGCCATGCGAGAATCAAAACTTTTGTTTATCGAGGGCCTACTATACTAAGCTATTGGTATTCTCCTTCATCTTCTACTGTGGTCCACTATACACCGTGGTAAATAATTGGTTTACGTGGTTGTCTTTGTCTTCTCTTCCCAAAATGTTTCATTCTTTCGCTGTGGTTTATCCTCCTTTCTTCTTAGCAGGTGTTTTTTGCATTTTTTACTTTGTTTTTCCTGGAACTCCTTCATATTCCTTCGAAAACCTTTTTAGTCCAGACATCTTCTAGATGGATGCCAACTTCCTCCATATCATTTTTTGTTTTCTCAACCCTTTTCGTAGTCGTCTTTAATTTGAGGATATACTGCGGAAGATTTTCGTTGTCAGTGTACTATCACTCATTCTCAAGATGTCATACTTCAGTCTTCTCTTCTTTCTACTCTTTCTTGTAAAGATCTTCATTTTTCCTCTTCCACCTTGTACCATCCTGTTTTTTTCTGATTCTAGGATCTTTCTTAAGATTTTTTCTTCCATCTCCAGTTCTTCCATTTCTCCTTACCTGTTTAGTATTAGGCATTCTAAACTACTAAAGTCCTTCTGACACAACAACTGTTTTGTAGTGTCTTTCATTTTAGGATAACGCTCTTTTACTACATGTATTCTTAACTATTTTTGGTTTTTTGATGACATGTTTCCATAAAGTAAGTCCTGAATAGGTCTCCTATGTTCGGAATTCATAGAGATTCGTTCATTTGAGAAGGATATGCTCCACGAGAGAGAGCCTTTTCGCTTCTGACTTCACAAAATCGCTTTCGCTTGGACGGGGGTTGGGCTCGTGCGCTACCGATACGCTTCGTTCCCGCATGATTTTTTTATTAAGTGCACCCCGAGGGGAGGCCCCCTCCAATTTAAAGGCGGCCTTCTCCTTCAGCTTGTGGGCGGCCTTCGACCACGTGGAGGGCGCAGGCGACAGGACACCTAAGGGCACCACTCCAGGGCCGGTGGCCGGGGATCGGGGTGAGATTTATATTCCCCGAGATGGCGCGCCAAATACTTGCGCACAATTGAAATAAATTACTTCGAAACACCGATGGGCATGCCCCGCATCTCCCTAACCATACTGATCGTTTCGAATCGGGATATTCCGAGGCGTAAAAGCGTTGGCAGCCGACCTATTGATTTATTCATACCGATTTTTTTTATTTTCTCGTTGCCGTTTCAGTGGAATCTGCCCATGGGCGGTCCACGAATTACCTTTTAAACTTTCATCCTCTATTTCGAGCATTTTATGTGCGTATACCGCCACGTTTCACGTTGGGATCATTGGAATAGGTAGGTAATAGAATTTTTTATTGTGACACTTCCCTTTTTCAACGCAAAAGAATATTTCCCAGCGTACAATCGTTTATGGTCTATGCTTATATGAAATTGGTAGTTAAAATTGTGGGTTAAGATTGTACTAGACGTAAGTTTTTAATTACACATTTATTGTTGACCATATTGTGAAATAAAATCCATTGTATAATTTTAAAGGATTTGGTCCAAAAAATCCAACTCATATCCATGTTTCTAGCTTTTCGATTATATTTTCAATTATTCACCAGGATTACAAAGTAACTGCCTCACCAAAGCGCCATACTTAGCATTCGTAATGTAAAACATGGTTTCATTATTTTTTAGTGCATCTATCACTTTAATTATATATTTCTCAAGAATGTATGCACTTAGTTATGTAGTATAAAATTGTCTAACAATGTAAGTTTTATATTCCGAAAGTTAAGAATAGTGTTTTGGCAAACCTCTTAGTATACTTTGAAGCCCTGCAGGGCTATTCCCATTATCGTATGGCCGGGCCATAAGTCGAAATCGACTATAACTACGGCCTCGGGACATACGTATGGCTTCGAGCGATTCCCATCCGAGCAAAAGGCCATAAGTCGGGCGGTACGTATGACCCGAAGGCCGTAATATTATGACCTGCCTCGGAGGCCGACATAAGACGGGCCATACGAAAAGAGTTGCCCACCTCGGAGTTATAAATTGATTTTGCGCATCAATTATTGATCTTGTTCTGTTATAAATATACCAGATCATTGACTTAAGTTAGCAAAATGACGAAAAATAAGGTTTCTCTAATTTATAGCCACGCATAGCGAAGTTATCAATTGCAATCTAAGTAACATTCTTTTTCACATTTACCACGATGCATCATTTATGCATCTATTCCTGAATTTTGCCCCTTTCCCTAATAAATCTCTTTCGGAACTTTGTTCCGTCTTCCAATACTTTCGACGAGGGCAGTTTTTCGGGGAAGTAATATGCTGCCAGGGACAAGATTTTTCTGTCACAACGCCAAATTGATGACAAGGGAGAATACGACTGTCGGGTGGCCAATCGAGCTCATAATATCTGGTCCTGTAGTTAAAGATTATTAATTCGATATGCCGAAGTGAGACGACACCGTAATTGTTTAAGAAAATAGCATCTAAAAATCTTAGAAATAGCATGTTGCGATATGTAACTCGTGTGAAGCAGCAATCGACGCAGGCATTGTGATAGCCCAGTGGATAAGGTGCTGGCCTATGGTCGGATTGTTCATGCGATCAAATCCCGATCACTGACAATATTTTTGTAGGTTTTTGTTGATTTAATTTTTATATACTTAGTTCTTATCAAGGTGACTACACTGAAAAATATTCTTAGGCAATTTAAAAAATAATTAAGGAGTTGTTAACAGGGTAGGGATTGGAGCAAGCGCGGTTATATATTTATTTTTTATACTAAAAGATATATTGTTAATTATTGCGATTATAAATTATCATACCTAGGGATGGGGACAAAATAATGGCATTGGAATAAATGATTGGGGGTGAAATCCACCCTAAACACTTATGCTTCCATTGGGAATGTAATGCTAGGGATTGGGAACATATAGGATGAAGGGTGGATAAAAACCCGGCATCAGCATTAGCCTAGTATTTACGAATGGTGCCAAGGGGACCACGATTTAACTGGTTTAACGTCCCATCTGAAGGACGGTGTACTGCACCATGGTGTAATCCACATTACACGCAAGGATCAGAATGAATTTCGGAATGCTCTGCAATTCGTACACGAGAATAGGATGTGGAAGGCCAGTACACTACCTAACCACTTATGTTACATCTGTGTTTATCATTTGCATGATTCAGGATGATAGTCATCGTAGAACAAACATCATATACATTGAATCTCGCAAAGCACGTCGTAGAAGCACGCAAAGCACAATGATTGTCGGCACCTCGAGCAAATGGAGAACGCGTTCTTCGAACACCTTATTAATGGATTTAAATAGCACTAAATGTCATTAAGAAAAAATTAACAACGGGTAACTTACTCCGCTCCTTCCATTTTCAGATATTTTCCGGTCAACAAAAATTCCACAACGTTTGTCTAGGTTTGTTTACATAGAGCTCTATGTTTGTTTACCACGATTTTCGCCATTGTGCTTTGCGATCGTCCGTTTTTTTCGATATACTTCCAGTAACTGCCGCAAAAATGACACTTTCAGTAGCGCTGGTAGTGATTTTAAAGCATTTCAACGTACTGTACCGCAAAAGATTCTCATACTCACCAGTGAAATCGGCGTTAAGACTTATGGCCGAGCCATACGATATGGCCCCTCGAGATGGGAATCGACGTAGGTCGTAATTTCGGGTCAGGCCATACGAAACTTACGGCCGGCCATACGTATGGCCCCGAAAATGAGAATAGCCCTGCTGATAATGATTGAAAAGTATATTCAAAACTTTGGTAAATTTTTTAAAGTTGAATTTTTTGGACCAAATCATCGACAAGTATGTTGTGGAATTTTTTTATTAAAAATATTAATCAGTGTGCAAAATAGGCGAATAAATTGATTATTTCAGTACCAAAGGTCCCTCTATAATGCCGCAACTAATCGGTATTAGTCATTTACTTGTCAATATTTTAGTTTTATGAAATAGGGAAGGTTAACAGGCTAGAAAAGGCCCAAAAACCTGCACAATATCAATATAGGGCTCATATATATTGAAACACATTCTGTATACTTGATGCTGAGGTATAGAGATTCCAATTCAAGACTAAAAAACAAGATTAAAAGATTGATAGGCTCCTCATAATGTTCAATAAAATATAATGCTGAGATGGAGAGAAGGAAAAAACTAGATTCTACCCCAAATATGTATTCAAATACTTATGAATGCATTATTTGTGTCCCCGTGCCAATGCCGGTACACGTTCGAATTCCAGTGTTTTATTTTATAGTAGTTCTGTCACTGCCTGCCTCCTGAGGTGAATAAATCAGAAATCCCCAAACTTAAATGTCTGTAGGCCCCTCAGAGAATTCCATAACGTTTTGTCTTCCACTCTGTTTCGCTATTAAGGTATTATAGTAAAAAAGCAGATTATAATCCAACCCTAGTAATGGTGCGCTATCTCTCTGTGGGGCCCCTCCGTTCAATGTTGGAAGGAACGTAATGGTCTAAATTTCGCCTTGATGTTTTCTATCGATAGGTTAGTTATTATCTTCATGTTTGACTGTAATAATCCGCCATCATTAGCTCATTCAGTGCTCAAATGCCATGTCATCCCTGTATACGTGAACGAGTATCATAATGATAGTCATCTTCATCAGTAGTCATCAATCCGAAGATTGGTTTGCTGCAACTCTCCATTCCACTCGCCTCTCTACCGTGCGCTTCATTCCTGCACATGAATGCGCATAATGATAGTGATTAGCAAAATACAAAACGACTACAAATGCCGTGCTAATTGAAGAGAACAACAGCGTGTATAATTTATGAAAATTAAATTCCTTCATTTTTACGATTGCGTGTTAAATGATTGTCTTACGATTCCAGGCAGTGTTTTCCTAAGTTTTCTCGTGGTATAAGTTATTATTTTAAGGATCTCGCTGTGAAAACAACTAAGGGAATGAGTATATAAACAGTCTGCCTTGATCCCTTACCGAAAGTTGATGGATGTTGGAAGGATAGATGATTTTTTTTGACTGTTTTCTTGTCTCCCTTCCTATTCTACCAGTTGGGGACGTCTTTTTTTTAAGAATGAGGAATTTCGTGACCTTACCACTTATCATCGGATGACAGCGACAAGTGTCGCGACACCCAGTTTGGTAAGCACTGGTTTCTGACGCTGTAAGAATGAATAGATCGTCGCCTTGCAGGGTGGAGTTTCTTTTTTTTACTCTCGGCCGAAAATATCGCTGATAAGCATGAGAAAGGCCGTGACGAAATGGTGATGGGAAGGAGAGCGACGAAGCGATTGTTGGGAAGAGGACATGGCGGGGAGTCGGGGAAAAGCGATCTATTTGGCGGGAAAAGTGGCGGCATGGGAAATAATTTGAGGTGACGTCACTTTCCGGAAGATATATGGGGGCATTTTACTGTGGCGGAACCCGCCCATTTCGACGCCTCAAAGGGCCTTTATTGTGTATCAACGCATTATATACGATCGCCAAGCTTTTGATCGGGAATTCGGAACGTATACGAACAGAATTAGAGACTTGGCGTAGAGTGGAGCACATTTTAAAGGCATGTCAGGCGCGTGACCGCATACGTGTGATATTCTTTTACCTCAGCAAAACGTTTATATGTATTATCACCTAGTGATTACAGGGTCAGGGTAAGCTTTTGATAAATCTTTGCCTATCTCATGATACTCTCAATAGAGTACCTCGAAATCTTCGCACATTCTTCTTCAGTTTGGCGTAATTTTTTCCTCTCTTCATTACTTTCTCAATGTTAATCCATCTCTTTCATTTTTCCCGGCAAAGCCCATTCCAAAATAATCGAAAAAATATAACCCAAATGATTAAATTATCTTCCCCGTTCTATTTCCTTATTTCATGGAAACGTAACTATTTTTGGAAGACGGACAGGTTTTAGATTTAACCGAGGAATAAAGGCGGAGATGGTTTATTGGTGTGATTTCTTTCGTAAAGCCTATTTCACGTGATCATTTTTGACGGACAGGTTCAGGGACAGCTCAAAAGTTGCCTCTTTGACGTCATCATTTTAAGGGATAGCGGCAATGAACGAGATCCCGATCCCTTTTTCAATCATTTCTGACCGTCGCGTATCCCGTCCCTGAACACGTACTGTGGAATCGCCTGCAGCCAATCAGAGCCGATGATTGAATTTACTCGATGATTGAAATTAGAAAACCTCTAATGCAGAAATGATTCTCCCAACTACGCAGCAAATGATAGTGTGAAATTAGAAGATGATGGCTCAAGGTATCCCTTTCCCTATCATTGAAAAGCATCGCGTAAATGATCCCTCGACTCGTGCGTGACAAGTGATCGAGTGAAACAGGCTTTAGAATTGTACTGCAGTCCATTTACCATTTTCCTCCTCACCAACTTCTCGAACGTTTCTTGCAGTAAATGAATCATTATCATCATATAGAAGCCATAGTTATTGTTTTATGCAGATATAACATCTCTAACATCAAGTACGCTATACCTATAGGTACAAAGTACGGAAACTATATCATCACTGAGCTCCACTTTTTGTATGGTAGTAGCTCCCTCTCAAGTACATATATTTCAACCTCCTTGACTTGAAGCTGCTTTACCTACTACCTCCATTGCCGCTTTTTAATTCAAACTTAAAAAATAAAATAATTATTTCAATAATAATCAATTCAATTCTTAATGCTGTGACTTCTTTGGTGCTTCCCTTCCTCCCCCATCCCAGTCTGCTTATCCTTAATAATGTGATTACTACATATGTATACTACTTATGATACTACTCCTGCGAGCCGCCGCAGAGGCGTGTGGCAGGAGATGTTAGGACACCAGCCATGGAAAGGGAGGAAGAATAGGGAAAAGGGGAAATGAGAGGACAAAGGTGGATTGTGTGTAAACGACGAGTCTTAGATTAGTGTAACGCTGTTTTTGTGATAATCACTAATGGCGCATGGAAAGAAGGAATTTTAGTACCTGTCAGTTCGGCAGTGTATTACTCTTTTTTCCACTTCTATTTGTTCTAGCTTAAGTAAGAATGTAAAAAAGAGGCTGGTGGAGAGCTTGATATGGAGTGTGGCGTTTTATGGGGCATAAACGTGGACTATGAGAAAGCAAGACGAAAATCGGCTACAGGCATTCGAGATGTGGGTGTGAAGGAATACGGTGGACGGAAAGGGAGACAAATGAGGAAGTGTTTGGCCTACTAGGTGAGGAGAGGAAACTTCTGGATGAGATTAGGGGAAAGCAGGGTAGATGGCTGGAAGCGGTATTGAGGGGGGATGGTTTGCTGAAGGCCGTGATTGAAGGAAGGATGTTAGGAAAGCGGGGAAGGGAGAAGAAAGAGAATAGGTTTTATGGACTGGATGAAGAAAGGTAGGACTTACGTTGAGATGAAGACAGAAATACTAGAGGTAAATAGGGAACTGCACGTGTAAGAGTCTATTGAATATTCTCTGGCTTTCATCATAACCTACCTCTAACAAGTAGATTATTCAGATGGTGATGATTTGTTCTAGAGCAGGGTCAAAACAATATCCTCCATCTCGTTCTAAAACTCGCTTTATCTGAAATTTTCAAGCAACCAAAGCTTAACGTGCGTCTCTAAAGACTCCCTACCTTAATCCGCCCATCTGTTCTTTGGCAATTACTGCTCCCTCTTAGCAATTTTTGACGAAGAGTGCGGCTTTACTTTGTTTTTTATTTACTCCACGAATTAAATCCTTCTATGCAGGGTCCCAAATTCTCGCGGAATATTCGAAATGTGGCCTAACCAGAGTTAAGCAGCATTTCTCTTTCACATTTTCATCGGATAATCTTCCTGTTCTTTGATTGATAAATCATAGTTTCTTTAATTCAGCGCCAGAAATGTTTCTTTCGTATGTGTTTCCCCTATGCTAGGTCTGAAGTTAAAGTAATTCCCAAGTATCCAGAGACTCTATCAGACTCTTTTATATTTAACCCTCCCACTTCATAGGTATTGCGTTCTTTGTGCGATTTCTTTCGCCAGAAGTATGCAGCATTGCATTTACTAAGGCCCCAAGTTCAAGTTCAAGCCCCCACTCAATATACCACGAGTTAACTTTGCTGTTGTCCGATGTGATGATGCATGATTCCGTTATGTGATGATGCATAATTTTGTTTTAGCTACATATTAATTGATGAACGGAAAAATCTATCTCGAGCTAAAATTAGAATGGTTATTCATTGGAAATTACCTACTTATGATGTCACATGATTTAGGAATGATAATTAGCTATAGAGCATCATAGAAATGTACTTATACTTGCTTTATTCGATATATTGTTAAGTATTCATCGCAGTATATTCTTGAAATGCATAGGTATTGTACAAAAATCTATGAATGATATTCCCCGTTCTATATTTTGATGTAAATGAAACGTTACTATTTTTTGTGAGACGGGAAGCTTTCGGATTTAACCTAGGTATCAAAGGTGGAGATGTCCACAAAAGCACCTACTGTGTCGGAAGTGGAAGATTAGGTAATTGTTTCTTCTACTGGGATGGCAAATAATCTGATCCAGAAATGTTTGTCGGACGCTCTCTGTCCTTCGTCGGGAAACCGTTTCCTATTTTCCCGAAACATTCTTAAGCTCTTGACTTGAACTCAGCGCCCATATTCCTTAAAGAGACTTTTAAGTCTGCACCGGCCACGATAGAACTGGTTGCAAGAGGCGTCATCTCTCGGAGAGTACCGGAAGCGCGTGAGATCGGGAGATGGAGAAATGATTTCAAACGAATCGAATTCCTCTACTTTTCATCTGTTTTTCCCTTCTTATTTGGTGTGATTATGAAACACAAAAGGATGTGATGAATGTGTTTCCGTTGTGCGTGGAAAGTCGATATTTTTATTTTTTCTTAGTTATTGTTTCGTAGCGATATATCGGTATCTTGAGTTGCGCGCGGAATTTTAATATTATTCGTCATTATCCTCCTTTTGTTGGAACATGTCGTGAAAATTATCTTATCGTATCTAATGCTCAGATATTAACAATTCTCTCGTTACGAATGACCGAGTTCCATTTTGGACAAATTCTCATTCACTACGTTTACCAATCGATCTCAGATCGGTCTGAGTTCAGACCGATCTGAAAGTTCAGTACGGAGCTGACTCTGATCGCCTGGTTTACCAACACGGTCTGAAAATATCGATATTGAACTATCGATTTCAGTAGTTTGAATTATTTTGAGATTTCTTGCATATTTCAGCCGCACACTTCTCTTCTTTCCCTTCTTGCAACAAGTCACGCCATAAATGATATCGATTATATTTTGTTTACCATCGGCAACCAAAAGAAGAACGATGAGCGCCACGCTCCGGCCTCTTCGGATCGATCTGAGATCTCAGACCGGTTAGGGAAAGCGGGCTGACTCGGCTCGCTTCTCAGATCGATCTGGCCAGCGCGCTCCGTTTACCATACCGAGCTGAGCCAGTCAGATCGATCTGAGATCGATTGGTAAACGTAGTGATTATTAATGAGAGAAGTTAACAAGGGTTTCACAGGTCATGGCAGGGGTTCATTGCATGGCGGGGTCAATTCTTGAAATGATGCGATAAATGTCGGCATAGAGAAATAACATTATCGCACAGTTACGTAGAATTATTGCATGCTTCACCACCGACTGATATTTTTCATGAAGTAATTTACACATTCGGACTGGATTTTAGGCTACTCAACAATACTGAATCGACGAAATCATTGTTATTTTCGCATGCAATAATTATCCCGGCGTTCGATAGATAATCGACTCCTAGATCATGAGGGATCGTGCCACCTCCATGCAACTGGTGTGTATTGGATATGATTCTATCCTAATTATTTTCGTATTTTAGTGCTGCCTCCGATAGAATTTCCGATAGAATCTTCAGCTTTGGACCTTTGGACAAATTCCTCGCAATCACTTATCTCAAAACCAAGAAATTTATACCTGAATTGCCGGATTGGAGTGTTCATTCGTGACTTCGGGTTTAGTCCGTACTGACTGCCAAAGCTTTCAACAAATAAACTCCCTTCAGCATATAAAATGTGAATACATTGTGTTTTCCTCAAGGTGAAAAAAAATAATAAAGTTTGAATAAGATATTTGGAAAACAAAGCTTCTTACTCTCAGTATCCTTACTTTATATTTGTTCCTGCTTGCCATTGTTTTCAGAAACAAATATCCTGCTTTTGATAAAGTTTTCATTATTTTAGAATGATAAGTGATCATACGTTCAGAATTCCTCCTTTTGTGTTATGTTCAACAAATGGGAATTGAGGGTAACTCAAAAGTATCCAAATTTTAATTTTTTAGCACAAAAATGTAGTAAAATGTGAACGTAATTACTGAAACTTTAAAAAATTTGAGTTCGCGCGCTTAATAAAAATGATTATCACAGAAGTATTTATATTCCCCTTAATGCAATAAAAATTTTTTTGTTTGAGGATGAAAACTTTGGGTATTTACTCTGTGTCAATCCTGTGCGTACTCACTTAGCTGCGGTCATGAATGCCCCTTCTCAATGTCAATTCTTTCGTGAAACAGAAGTTAATCCCTCCAGCTTGGATAATTACTGTCATCATAGTATTACAATCCTAGGATTGGATAATTACTGAGACCCAGTTTTTCTATCTTCCTGCCAGGGTGGATCGGAATTATTGAGCAAATGTGTTTTTCCTTGAGTGCTACCAATCTCTCTGGCGTCAGTGCTCTAAAACTTCTGAGATGACTTTTATATCTCTATATTTTTGTCCAACCGTCACGATTCATATTTTAAGATTAAAGAAACTTAACAAGAAAGCTTTCGGCTTTCATTTTCTCGTAAATGAGCCAGCCATTCGGGGAAGCGCTGGAAATTGTCATTATTGTGTGAACATTTCGTTATCTGCTCCTAAATTTCATAACGCCGTATTTATCGATATGAATTAAAGATTAGGAGTAATCAGAAGTGGGGTATATTCTGCTTACTCGATTGTGACCATATAGTGTTACCATGATCCCTTAAATGTTATGTTTAATTCGCTCTATTAACCGTTCATTATCAATTAATTGGTAGAATACATTAGTTGAGGAACGTTAGTTATATGTGTGATATTCGGACGAGTAATTTGTTTGAATTGTTCTGGCAGTTTTTCAATCAATCCGAGTCTAATTTTGTGTGGTCTCTATTTGATTCATCCCGGTCAAGTCAGCTAATTTTTCCATGGCAAATTTCACCCTATTTGATGAAAAATAGTATTTTCTACATCACATTTTCAATGTTTGTCGTTTATTGAAAATAGTTGGAGCGTTCTTTTAATTAGCTTACCCTCATTTATACCAAATTATCTCCTTATATCATTGAAGATCCACAAATATATTAAGAGGCAATGGACTGTAGATATAAACATTTTTCAGTAAACTTAAATATAAAAAGGGTCACTAGAAATCATTGAAACATTCAAAAAGCTGTTTATTAAAGCACGGCCATGGTTTTGCTGAGTAATCTGTTTCTATTGCAGGATTAGGTAAATATCTTCCTTTAGCTGATGGAAGGAACATTTTTACATTCCCACATCCTCACAGGCGTTGACGTATCTGCTCACGGGGGTAGGTTCATCGCATAAACAGGCTATGTATTGTAAGCAAATACATAATGCATCGTATAAACAGGCCAAGTATATTAATTAAATATGTACGTTAATATTTATTTTCTATAGTTATGTACTTAGTATTTACTTATACCTTTAACATATATACAAACCATACTTGGCCTGTTGGCACGATGCAATTAGATGTGTCAAATCTTGCGCCAAAGTTTACGAAAACAAATCCACAAAATTTGAAGTGGGTATTTCGCGCATTCGCGCAAGTTGGTGTGTTTACACACTGTAATATTGAAGAAACGGTTAATTTTCCACATATTTACCTGCCCGAGAACTTGCATCGTGTTAAACAGACCTTCCCGCGTTCTTGCTTCATCATTTCCTGTTACCGTGAATCTTCGGGCAACTTTTTTCTTTCGATCCATTTTATGGAGGTTGTTGTTTGGACGTGTGTAGTTTCACTCTCCGCCGATTACAGCTTTTGGACGGTGTCTACCATTTTTCTTGTTTGAGACGTTAGCAAATGGAACGAGTTTGTGTTAAGTGCCTGTTGAATGCGGGGTTGAGTGGTGTCTGTCGTTCTATTTCTTGTGTGTGAAAGGGGGTTCAGAGAGGGGGAAAAAACTCATTAATCCGGTGCTCTTCCAGAAAGCATTTCGGTCTCATGTCCTGTCCTTCCTTCTTGGCAGCCGAGGGAGGTCTGGACGCTTTACCAGACCATCGGTCGTATTTTTCCTTCGAGCATGTATACAATAAAGGGCCCATGCGCTTGCAATCGAGGGCCCATTAAAAGGCCTCGCCCCAGTCGCGGTGAAAGAATTAATCCTCTGATTAGATGGACGGAGCGAGGGTAGGGGAAGCTGACAGGGGACGTTGGAAACACGGGGTCAAAAGAGGCACGAACGGGGACTGGAGGGTCGGGCGGGTGGATACAGCTTCCAATGGTGGCCGGATTGCACAAATCGAACAGAACATCAATTCTACCAAGGCAAAAAACTCGGGCAACGTAAGTCAACAGTACATAATCTCTGAGCAGAAGAACCGACGCGACCGAAAACGTAATTGATAGCTAAATTACTGAAGGGAACTCAATTTACAATTGCATGGCTTCGTTGATGTAACTTAAAATTCTTGATAGTGAAAATCTCTCGGTTTTTCGGAAATCCACCGGGCAAGGTACTTCATTTTCTCGAACGCTTCGACATGCGACTCGCCAGTTGCCTTCGGGGATCCTCGAATTTAAGTTTAAAAAGCCTCAATCACGGTGTTGATGTTAAATTCTCTGCAATATTCCACTAACATTACCTATTATCAGAGAAATCTCCACTGAATTCTCGGACGATTTTGAAAAATGACCACTTCCGATACGATTCAATTCTTTCTATAATGATTTTTCCACGATCCTTGATTATATTATTCGTGGTACTAAAGTGAAGTCGGACATGGTTACCGATTGAGGTTTTTGTTTGCCGTACGCTTGCGTCAGGAGGTGACGTGAAAAACAACAAAAATCGATCATACGATTGAAAGTTTGTGGTTTTAAAACTATTTAATGTAATGCTCGTTTGCTGCTCTTTTTTAAATTGCCGCGAATAGGTAAAGAAAGGCAGTTTTTCATAATTAATCCCTAAAGGTGCCTTCTCCGTCAGTAATTTTCATCCATAAATTGTGAAATTTGTTGAAAATTTCTATTTCGCATCAATTACGCCAGAGACGAGATTTATTTCAATCATAAAAATATCTTTTTAGCATAGGCTTTCAAGGCATTATCGGCAGGCTTACCTTGTCTGATGTCACACGACTTGGGGTAGCTCTGGAGAAGACGTATGCATGCTCTAAGTATTGCCAAGAGCAAAATACGAACGGAGTTTGAAATAATAGGGTAGTTTCCTTCATCAAAGACAACAGAATTCATTTATTGCGAATAGTGCCCCACCATAAACGTATTCATTACACGCAAATTATTTGGATTAAAAAGTCTTAGTTTCCAAGAAAATTGAATGTTAGTTTTAAGCTCATTTGAATAGGCTCGGGAATGGCGGGACAGCGGTAGCTTTTATGATGACGAAACAGGTAGATAGTCAACATTGCGAGGTATATGGAATTACCATCGACTGTACTTACTATTGTATTTCAGAGTCCCTAAAATCTGGTAAACATGTATTAATATACGTCGATTAAAATGCTCAAAGTTCGGACAGTCTCCTCCACTGAGCATGCCATTAAAAGACGTTTTATAAGCTCTTACGCTCCCTGCTAGTACAGAGCTACCGCGAAGGCGTTCTTCGCGGCGAGCGTCGCATGTGCAGTGAAATGAAACGAAACTGCGTACCTGTGACTTCGTGTTCTGTGGTGTTCCGGCTTGGTTGTTTACGTTTTTATCACTTTCGTTTTTACAAACATCTCCTTGATCTCATCTTCTATTCCTTTCGTTTACCATTCCTATCATTCATACCTTGCATATTCCATTAGTTACCTTTCATTATCTGTTCCTTTTGCTGATATTCTGGTACTCCTTGGGGAATATGATGCAGTGAATCACGAGTTCCGATCAATGGTCTGTGATCACGGTGAGGGGTGATTTACGCATTTTAGTTATTTTAGTATTTGCTCATACATAGTTTGCTTCGAGATTTTGCCATCCATTATGGTATTGACGGTCAGCCTTTTTTGCTAATTTCATGTTCTGGCAATGACACCTCGACAAAGTGGATGAATTAAATTAATGTGTATTCGTATCATAGCTGTGGCGTAGCACCTGCTCTCCGTATAGTTGTTAACTGACGATTTCGTGCTTGCTTCTGTCAATATTTTGTGTGCCAATCTCATTATTTCCCATTTATAGTACTATTTCATTTCCTACTGACGATTTTTTTCTGAACTTACATTGTAGGAAACAGTAGGTAGCCGTTTCATAGTGAATTCTTGAGGTTTATCTCATTTCTGTAGCCATTATTTTTTCCGACTGGCCCCCTCGAACATTTTTGAAGCAAAATATGTTGCAGTACATAATTAGGTATATTGGTAAACTATACGTCAAACTTGTTTCTTTCAAAAGTTGGGTCAAACTATTCGATCAATTTCACATGTCTGCAGAAATATGTCAGGAACTAACATTTCTTTTGTCAGTAGGCGTCCATCTTCTGTAGTATGCTGTGCAGTGTAATTGTTTTTAGTAAAATTTATTCTCTTACACTCCACGTATAGTGAGCTCAAAACCAGAGCGAAAATAAGACTCATCATGTTACGGAATGAATTTCAAGTTTGGAAAATATTTCGAAATGAATACGAACAAAATGCTTTATTTCATGCCTTTCATACTAACTTTACCTAAAAAATAAGAGCTAGCACCATTAATTTTAGAATATATTATTATACGATTTTCATTCCCCATACCGTAACCATAAATGTATTTCATTATTTGAAGAGGTTTCTCTATGCGACTAAAGCCAAAGCTAAATTAATAAGTAAAGGTCATTTCCATTTTACACCAAGTTTACTTTGTAAATGGGTTTTTTTCCGTCAATAAATTTATTATTATTATTAAAGCTGCCTCGTTGCCGCCTCCTAAAATTTATTATTATTATTATTGCCGGCCTCGGTGGCGGCGGGGTAACGTCCTCGCCTGCTGTCCCAAAGGTCGCGGGTTCGAATCCCGCCTGGGGAGGATTTTTCAATTCCCAGGGCATGGTTGTTTGTGCTTGTCCATTGAATAAATTGTATAATACAATGATGTATGTTCCACAGGACTAGTTCCTAGAACAAATTGATTAAATATTATTATTATTATTATTATTAAAGCTTTCTCGGCGGACGTCGTCTACAGATAAGCAGCTTACGGCGAACCACCTAGCGGCAGATTACGTAGTTGCGTACGTACCTCTGACGTCACACGTAGGATTAAATGGCATGCAATAGTTTTCCGTCGCGTTTTCGCGCCGTTGAATTTTTTCACTTTTTAATTTATAAGGAAAAATACTTAACGCCATTTTTAAATCGAACGGCTTCAAATACGTACTCCAGGGGTTATAAACTTCAGATCTAGGCAATTAAAAAAATAGGAAACCACCCTGTTATATCTGTACCTTGCAGTGAAATTACTCCTCTTCCAGGGTATTCGACCAGCTGATTGGTAGGTTCTCAGGTGATTATTAACTCAATCCCTCATTCACGGGTCATCATTAACTTCCCTGCCCATAACTCCACTTGCCCACCATTAAGTATATCTCTTCTTAGAGTCCTCATTCCATCAGCATCTCCATATGTCGTCCAAAAGACATATCATCTTCCACGCTTCTCCAGCGTTATCCTCTCTGTTATATTTCTTCAACATGTCCTCATTCCTCTACGCGTCCATCTTTTCTGCCTTCTCCGAATCTCCACCACCAACTTCCTTTCCTCTCCCACCATATCCAACACTTACTTGCTAGTCTTCCTTGCTGTCCAGCTCACCCTCTCCATTCCCCTCCAAACCCACATCTCGCATGCCTCCAGCAAATGTACACCCTCTCTCCGCTGTGACTAAGTTTCCGACCCATAAGCCACATATTAAATTTTTAACCTGTCTTACCTGCTCGTCTTTCCTCAGGACACCCCTCATCAATTTACTCTTAGAAAATTCTTCCTTGGCTATAGCAAGTCTAAATCTTATTACCCTACCGCTACAGCCATTTTCCTTGAAAATACTATTTAGGTACGTAAACTATCGCCGTCTTCAATATTCCCTCTCCTCTCAATGCGTCCTCCATCCACTTCTAGGACTTCTCTCAATCCCTGCAACTAACTTTCTTTTATATTTACCGCTTCCTCGTTCGTCTTCCTCTCTACCGAGATCGCCCTCTCCATTCTATCCCTAACCCACGTCTCACATTCCTCTAGACTACGCACTCGCTCTTTTCGCCATGACCAAGTTTCCGACCCACGCAGCATAAAACTACGGCGCAAGAATTGTTTTGCGTGTTTTGTCGAAAATATTCTTCCTCCAATCACTGAAAAATAATCGATATCGATCTCAAGAGCTGAATAAGGCGTGAGGTTTTGAGTAAAATCTCAATTTTAAGGTGGTTGGAGCGATAATCGTGGGTCATTGAGAGCACAATTAATTAATTTTTTGAGTTATTCGAAAAACATTCTTGGGTCACATTTCATTTGTTTATGCGTTGGAACCCACCATACAGGTGGTGATGGAAATGATAAAAGAATTATAAATTAAAGCATGCTATGACTAGAATTTTAGGTGCAGAATTCGAAATTCAGATGAAATTATACTGACGTATGTTTTTTTCTAATATTGGACTCGGCGTAACACCTTGATATGTATTAGCAACAAGTATTATAATAGGGAATGTATGATTTCTACTTTATAAGAAAATCTGTATATATGTAATCGAAATATATGTCGTGAGGCTACGTGTTAAAATAGCATTGAATTGCCGAAAAATCTAAATCGGTATGGTGCAATTTTTTTATTTACTTTTATCTATAGATATCACCAATTGGAACACTAACGCTAAGTTTTACGCAAATTTTTATGCAACATTATCGCGCCAACCACCTTGAAGAGTGCAGGAGATGCCTCCTGAGGAAAAAATAACATTCTTTGGACATTTTAATGCTGAGCTCCAATCAAGATTCGGAAGAAATCGGTGGGTTGGAATCTGATGATTTTCCTCGCTTGCTAAGTGCAGAAACTAAAGGAGCATCAACTAAAAGTTTATCATTTTGATCATGTGATCTTGGAAGTGCCTTTTTGGAACGCAATAATGGCTGTTAATTACTGTCATTACTTTAAATCAGCGGTTCCCAAAGTGGGTGCCACTCCCCCTTGGTGCTTTAATCTAGGGGAGCGGAAAAAACAAGGGGGCGGTGTAGGTCACTTGGGGCAGGGTCCTGACGCAGTGGTACCATAAATACATATCCTGAAATGTATTTACTATCTATATATTGGATTTGAAGTGAACACTAATTTAATTCTAATAAACTTATCCGGCGAGACGTAGTGGAAGGATATCATAATTAAACATTTGATAGCACTCTTCCACAGATTTAATAAAATCCACCATCCCCACCATATCCACCATAATCCACCACCATAAGCATCCACCATCTTAAGTGCTGACGATTTTTACTTGTTATTTGAGCTACTGAAAGTTACACAAAGCAAACTTCGATTTTCTTATTTGTGTAACAAATTAGACGCGTTGTACCTTTTATTAGATCTGTGGAATAGTGCTATCAAATGTTGCGTTTAATTACTTATAATTGTTTTAACTCTTTTTTTATAATTTTCCTGATTTACTTATGAAGGCTATGATTTTAACGATTACCTACGGTTGGGTAAAGGATTGTGTAGCCAATGCGACTCGAAAAAGTATGGGAAACGCTGCTTTAAATCATTGCTACAAAATGATTCGACATTTCCCGAAGGTTTAATCGTGGGTGATGGATGTACTTTCATATTTTGCTTTTCGTTGTCGCACAAAGTTATGTCGGCTCATAAAGTAGTTATTGAAGTATGCTGTTTGGCAAACTGCTGTTATTTATTACCTGATGTTACCGTTACACACTGTAGTTGAACGACTCTGACAATGAGACATGACTGCCCTCTATTTCCATCGGCCTGCCAATGATTACGCAATGGAGTGTTTGCACCTTAGCGATCTCATCTTATTCATTTAATCATACCTCGTTGAATAGATTTTTTTCCTTTTTTAACGCAATATTTCTATTAAAGAAAATGTCGATATTCGTCTATAATTTTTGTACGCAATTTAATGTCTCGTGTTATTGATTTAATGGCTAATAAATGTGAATTTTCTTTTTTTTCAGGATGCGGTTGCCATAAGAACGGCTCCGATTCTCCCGCTTGTGACATCGTGAGTGGCCAGTGTCTTTGCAAGCCCAATGTGGCTGGCCGGGCGTGCGATCAATGTCTGGTAAGTAATGTCCGGACGAACTTGTACTTGAGACAGCAAGTTTACATTTTCCATGATTAATTCCACATCATTTTACTTGACAACATCTCGACCGGCTTCAATGTCTTCGCGTTATCCTTGAGAGGATTACCTCTTTTTGTTCTTATCAATACTCTTTGTAAAATTTACCTGACTCGACTCAAAAACGAAATTTTTCATAGTTTTTCGCAAATGCAAAATTTAGTTTTCCCTTAAAATTTTTATTTTCTCCATCAAATGTTGCGTGATTTAAATTGCCTCCACTTTCAAAATTTGCGTTACATATCATCTGATTACCTTTTTTAGTGTGTTTTTCTTGGTCTTGACTTCTTCTTATTTACTATCGTTGAAGGTGAACTTCAGTTTTCAATTTAATTTTCCAATATTAATTATAATATTACTTATTCTTTGATTTCTCCTTTGTACAAAAATATTCTCACCTTTGTGGAAGCAGTACCGAGTACTCCTCGACTTCTTCGTAGTCGAGTCTGTCGAAATTTATCACCTCCCGTTACGATGAGGTCCATGCGATTTTTTTCATCCCTAACAGGTCATTTAAAGCTTTCTAGAAATCCTTCGACTTTTTATATTCAATTTTTGTGAAAATTTCTTTGTTTATTTTTGATATTCCATTGCTGATCAATCATTAATTTTCCCCTTTACGACAAATATCCATATTTACCTGTTATTGACTCATATTTTATGGTGTTTTTTTTATCGAGCCTTGCACTCTGGACGAGACACGCTTGTTTCGTCCAGGTGGAGTCCACTGAAATATTCGTTTTGGCCATCTATATTCCGGCATTCTTAGAAAATGACCAAGCCATCTTTTTCTTCTCATTTCCGTCTTTTACCGTATCTGTTGTTCCCGTACGATCGTGGATTTCCTCGTTAGTGACTCTTTGTATGCAGGATACCCTGGCACTTCTTCTTAGTTAATTCACTTCAATAGTTTTTAACCTTGTTTCTAGGTTTTAGGTGGTGGTGGAATAAAGTGTTGTCAGTGCGAAACGGCTGCAGCCGCAACTGTTTTGGTCAGACTGCAGTTTCAAATCACTGTCGCAAACAAAAGGTTATTTTCGTGATCGTGCCGCAGCCGCGCTCTGTGCTGTGCAGCGGCAACTGATAGCTGAAGCGGACTGTTTCGCCTTATATTCTGTTACAGTTGCACTGCACGTGTGGCTGCGTTGCGATTATTAGCTATTTTTTTATTTAAATCTGTTGCGGGCGGTTGCTAGTTTATTCAGCCAACACATTTCCGCCCATCGTTGCAAATAGAATTAGAACTGTGACGTACCTATCTTTCATGAAGCCATATGAAATGGTTGCTTTATTTGAGTGAAAAATTTCTTATTACATAGAACACAGAACTACCAGCCATGCTGTAACAGCGCCGATCGATTGCCTGTTGTTTGGTGTGCCTCTAGCTGTTGTCCGCAACAGGGAGTTTCACGCAACTGTTTCCTTTTAAATCTATTTCGGTTGCGCAACAGTTGCAATGAAATTCCTGTGTTCTTTTAGTGCCACCACTAGTCTTTGGTAATCACCCAGGCTCCGCAGCCATGACAAAGCACGGATTCTACAAGTGATTGACCGCATATTACTTGTGTTTGAACGCGTATTTTCTCTTTTACAGCCGGGATTTTGGGGGTTGTCCTCCGGCAGGGGCTGTCGCAAGTGCAATTGCGACACTTTGGGCTCCAGCTCGGGAGGAACCGGCACGCGAGTCGAATGCGACCCGGAGACCGGACGGTGCGCTTGCAAGCTGGGAGTTGGCGGGGCCACGTGCAATCGCTGCCTTCCCGGATACTATGGCTTCTCGGAACAAGGGTGCAAGCGTAAGTCGAAAGTGTTGTCAAAGACAATAGAAATAAGAAAAATAATAATCAGACTCACAGCCACTGCCGGCCCAAGGATACGGCAACGTGGGCAAAAGCCACAGGCGGCCGGTCGTAGGGGAGCTGTCTGTTAACTATTAATGATAAATGTATGTAGGTACTTTTACGAAAAACGCAATATTTTCAGTTCCCAGGCCAATGCTATCATTGTATAAAATATATTGTTTGTATATGGGCCCTGAAATGTGTAACTTTACCAGAACATATCAAAAAGGCAAATAACTGGTTGCGATTTCCCAAATTTTTTTTAAATGGCAGCTTTCACCTTAATGTGATTTAAACGTTTTTTGTCATACCTTTGGTACTAATAGAAAAACATGTCGCTTTTCTGATGACTTCAACAAAATCGTACCTCACCACGCGATTTTTTACTGACTTCGAGCAGAAATTAGGTGAAATGAGAGTTGTAGAAGAGTAAGATAAAGAAATATTTCATCTGTCATATCCATGTATCAGCTTTGCGAAAAACTGGTGAAAGATGCGAATTTTTCCAAAAAATTCAAATCATACTGAAATGAAGACCATCCATCATATTTTTCGATGTGTGGCAAAATACTGCAAAATTAGTTATTTAAAAGTAAAATGCATAAATTAAGTTGAAATGGCGCTGTAGTCATCCCATGAGACTGAGTTAATTTATCGAGAATAAATGGGCATGTGTGAAAATCGGTATTTTTTATTGACTTACATCAACTTGCAAATAGCTGAGGCATGTGGCATAAACTTATGTTTATTAAAAATCATTGCTTTTCAATCATCATGAATGAAAAGGGTAAATTTCGCTTTTGTTTTGAGCAACGCAGTCGCGAGTAAGCCTCCTTCAGACCTAGAAAAATCGAGAATGTGTATCAACATTGCTGATTTGCAGGTGGCGTTATGCTCAGGATAATGCTTTCGAATTCGTGATTGAAAATTTCCACGTGATGTGACTTTCATGTAATCATTGTTGCTAGTTCATTGAAATTTCATTATAATTTGAGCTGATTGCATCATTATTAGACAATGTGAAATTTTTTATATTTTAAATGTGGGAGGTATACCTAACTATCTAGATATATGTATCATTGCCTATCATTATTTGCAGAGTGTGAGCCCTGTAATCGAGATGGTCACATGTGCGACCCTGTTAGTGGGCGCTGTGTTTGTCCACCGCTGTCAGAGGGAGACAGGTGCCAAATTTGTATGCCAGGATCGTGGAGGGATCCTAATTCCTCAAAACCAGGTTGTAAGGTAGGAATACAATAATTATAAACCAACAAAATTGTCTATTTTATGAAATTTAACAAATTTGTCACAATCTTACTTCAAATTGCTGTTCGGTATTCTATTTTACATCAGAAAACACTTAGAACAGTTCAGTTAAATATAGTAAATTTTTTAAGTTAATGGATCAGTGCAATGGGGTTCAAATTTCCTTGTAGCTAAATGCTTACCTGCCAATTGGATTAACTTTCAATATTTTTATCAATGCTTAAATTGAACCATTTAAGCCAATATGGGCATGTTTCATTGATTTTTTCCAATGATGCTACTTCGCTTTTGTGTGCTATGTCACCAGGAAGCTGCCCATCAAAGTAATATTCAAGCCTCAAAATAAAAAAAATTGCCTCATTACATTTTATATCTGTTATATTTATATCTGTATGTAACTTGAGCATTTAAGTTGAAACTGGTGGGTTCACTTGATACATATAATGAAATTATGATATTGTACTAACACATTTTTGTAATTATCTAGACATTATCTGCACATTTGATGTATTGAATTGGAAAAATTAATTCATTCAATATTTTTCTGCAGCTCTGTGACTGCGATCCATCTGGAATGCTGAGAGTTCAGTGCCACCCTACGACAGGACGATGCGTTTGTCGGAGAGGTTTTGGAGGCCCCAAATGTGCCGAGTGTGCTTTTGGTTTCTATGGCTTCCCAGACTGCAGGCCGTGTAATTGTGATCTTGGAGGTACTGACCTCCGAACTTGCAATTTCACCTCCAACATTCCAAGGGAAAAGGGACGGGGGAGAGATGGTGGTCGGCACTATTACAGGGAAGGAGAGAAGGATGCAGAGGGCATTGACCGAGGGGATATGCCATTGGATGACTATGATGAAGAAGGCTACGATATTGGGGACTATAACAAGGGTAGTGAGTGCTCATGTGACCAAGACACAGGACGTTGCCAATGCAAGGTTAGTTACCCACTCCACAGCAAAAATGGTATTTTTTCAGTCTTTTAAATCTTAAAATTGGGTATCTGCTACCCCCCTTTCTTCCCAATCCTCTGCTAACCTGTCCTTAATTATTCATAGTTAGTCTTCCCTATGTTCCTCTTTTTACACCTAATTGATGAATTTCACCTTGATAAAAATATTTGACTTGACTGGGTTTTTGAACTCCAATCACCAAATTACCTGTCAGGTGTGTGTGTGAAAATGGCATTACAACCTTGATTCTAAGCCCTGAAAACAAATTATATGCTAAATCTGCTTCAATTTTGTACATATTTCATTCTACACCATTTATTTACAGCCCCACACACTTGGCAGAACTTGTGATCAGTGTAAACCGGGGACATTTGGAGTATCACGTGATAATCCTAATGGATGTCTTGAATGCTTTTGCTTTGGTCGGAGTACGTCCTGCACGGAAGCTACTGTTACATGGAGTCAGGTTGGTTGCTAGTTATTGATTATCTATCATTGCTGTGGCTTAAGTTACAAACCACTTGTTTGATAATGAAATTGCTTAGATTTCTAATTTGTAATAATCTTTTGTATCATTGATATTTTCAGATTTTAATGCCTTATTCAAGAACTGTGTACATTGAATATGATTCTCCAGATCCACAGTTTAGGCCTGGAGGTCAAGTGTCACCAGTTAACACTCAAGAAATCTGTTACATAAATGTGAGTCCAAAGTCCATCTCAAAGACCTATTTTTTGTTCTTAGTCATCAGATTTGGATATGCTACTTATAGGTGTTGCAAAACTTGGTGGATTTCTCCTTTGAAGAATATGAAATCAAAGAGAAGGAAGCAAGCATCAGGGTCCTTCGTGATGCCCCTATGGGAGACCTTTGGGTGCTTAGCTTGCTCATCCACACTTGATTCATTCTCTCTGACTCCAAACTCTGCACTGAAGAGTGCCCCCAACTTCTGTGCTAGCTAGATCTATATTAAATGCTCTTAATTGCTCATTTTTTTGTTCTATTCCTACTCTTTATATGTATAGAATTTATATAAGATATAGAGTGAACTTACTATTAGATCATTATTTTGGCACCATTGGAAATTGGATCTCATTTACAACAGCGAATTAAGATGAAAGAATGTTTCAGATGAGAAACTATTTTTTATAATAATTGTATTGCTAGCTGTTTGTATGAAATAATAAAATAGAAAGATAGACCCTCATTATTACTGTTTTTTTTTAGTTTGCTGTTCCAGGAGAGGAACATGATTCTTCTAAGGCACTGGAAGGAAGGAGTGGGAGAAAACAACCAGGGCTTCGATTGGACTTGGCCAATAATCTCCAAATGATACCAGGCGATGCTGGGGATGTACGTATAGGTGTCAGTTACCTCTTCGATACTCCCATCTATTGGCAGCTTCCTAAACCTTTCCTGGGCGATAAGGTGAGTATTTTAGCTGTACTCCACATGTTGACAATAAAGTTATACTGATCAGAATTGCCTGTCTAGAGCTGAATTTTAAACATATCAATGCCATGTATAATTTCCTGATCCAGTAAACATGCCTTTTTCCTTGAAGAAATCTAACGGAAATCTCTTCATACCTCATGTGGTTAGTGTCAAGGTCAGATTAAAGTACCTAGACCCTACCCTACCTTAAAGACTGACAGCTAAGAACTTTGTGGCTCAATGTTGGTAAACTGAATTCGAAAATCTTACCATTGAAATTCATGCCAATGTTCTTTAGATTTATTATTGAAAATATTGTTCTAACAAATAAATATCACTGTCTATAACTCATGGCAACATTACATACCAGTAACAATTTTTTTATGGAAAATTTGTTTAAATCTGTGTGATACAAATCTCACTATCAGATATAAGGGAGAAGAACTTATAATTTAAGGTCTATGACAAAGGAATCCGCCGTGTTTTTGGGGGAGCAAATGCCCCTACTTTGGGGCTGCCAATGTCAGCTTTTCAAGCTAATATTGCAGCTCATTTCAGATTTAATCACCATTGAACAAATACATATTTTCCTACCTGAAATGTCTGCAATGGCAGAGCACAGCCTGGAAAATGGCCATAAAATTGACTTTTGCCAACACCAGAGGTCTGTGCAAAACAAGGGATTATTGGGACCATGTTGTGAAGGAAGCTATGGAGATCAGGCTCGAAAAGAAAAACTTCAATAGGGACAATGGTTTCCAACTTAGTAAGGCTTGGAAACCAGCTCTGAGTATGCTAAAAAAAGGGTGGATAAAAGCTGACCAGTCACTGCCAACTTAACCAAAAATTGCTGGTATAAATAAATGTCTGACAGATTCTGGCAAAAACCATTCACCCTGAAGACAATGGCAGACTATGCCATCAAAACGTCAGTGCAGTTCAATACCATAGCCTGGTTGGAAGCCCGAGAGCACTTCATATTAAGCATTCACTGGGAAAGACTCAGGTCCAACAAATACATATTTGTGTGGGCTTCATCTTTGCAAAAAGACATTGCCATCCCTAGGGTAGTGCGAACAGTGCTGCTGCACTGGGCCCTGCTGGGGATTGCCTTTTTCAGAAGGTGTGGGAAAACCCACCTACATATTACCCAAAATTACCTAGGTACTTGGTAATTATGTAAATTTCTTGGAATCATTTGGAATCCAGTTTGTTGGTTAATTTCCTTCTTTCCATGTTATAAGCCTAAAAGATGGTACTATATCACTAAGGGAATTCAAAGTAAGGTGGTCCCCGACTTATGTTTGCACAGGGCCATTCAATCCCAAGGGATGGCCGTGAAAAAAGACAAACTAGATATAGATATAGGACAGATTACACAAAAATTTATGTAATAGAGTTTTCTCAGCATTACAGATATAGCAAATTGAATATAATTTTGGCAAAGGTACACAAGATTTACGTAATAGATTTCACTGAATTGTTCATTTCTACATATTCTAGAAAATAATAATTATATATCAAGGGTAGGTCTTAATTCTAAATAGCTATTTGTTGCCGATGTTTCTGAATTCAATCACTTCCATCTTCAGGGCTACAATCACGATATAGAAGGCCATCAAACAAATACCTCAATGACTGATACCTATGCTATTAAAGTATACATGTAATTCCATTTTGTAACCTTTTCCTTCATCCTCCTATGAACATGGGTGCACTTGTGAAGGGAATGAGGCACAGGCGGGGAGCACAACAGAGCACTTCATTTCGCGATCACTCGCAGTCCACCGGTCATCAGAGAGGGGTGAAAAGGGGGGAAAATTGGGAGGTAGAGTTTTTGGTTGAGGAACTCGAGGCGACGTTGGGTGCCAATCGAATCGTCCACCAGGATGGGGCGACGCGATAAAAAAATATGATTATGGCCACGTTCCGGGACTGAGAGGAGGGGAGAGGGGAGGAAAGTGGAGGCTTAACTCATCGGAGTTCCTTAAGGTTCTCTGGGTTGGGGTGATTTTTCTGACCGAATGCGTGACACCAACAGTCATGGTCATAGGGAAGTTCATAGGCGGAGTTCACGATCTTCCTTTTGACTCTTTCTCAACAACATGGGAAGGGTAGTACGACTCGAGGAAAAGATCGTTCTGAAAATCAGGAGTAACAATTTGACAATTTATTTGTACTGAATGGCATGAATATTTCAATAGGCAAAATCAGAGCAAGAAAAACACAGTAAAAAGAATCCTAATACTAACTTATAAACTAATACATGGAAAGCAAGTATGTAAATGAAAAACGAACAAAACCCTTAACCCATTCAATTCTGACCTGTTGACATGACATTTATTCCCACGCTGAAGGGTTTTTTTCGTTTATTTATATAAAACGAAAACACATCCAGCAAAGAACGAAACTCATCCACGTGTGCCTAGAGCAAGACTAAGACGCTGAAGGAAGTTGCAAGTGTCAGCGCCGACGCTTGGGAACTAGGGAAAACCGAGAAAAGTAACGGGACCAATGCCTTGAATTCAAGGCATCCGCATTGAATGGGTTAACCATGACAGAGATCGATTCATTAACAAACAGTTCAGAGAACTATGATGATACAACTGATCCCTTTTCAATCACTACAATGTGCATATTTAATTGTCAATGGGATTTTAGCACTTTTTCTTTTTCAATATTAATTCAAAATAACTGAGTGCAGCTTCTAGAGTCTGTACTCCACTTAATAACATTGAACACTGGCAATCACTCACACCTAATTGGCGCTCTGGACAAAATTTAATACAAAATAATTGCAAGAAATCTTTCACACACACGCTCACACACATTTAGGGAATGGGAAATAATATGGAAAAAAATGGTGAAAACTCTAAGAGCTTTTTCTTCTTTAGCGGGGGTACACGGATTTGGCTTTAACTGTGGCCGTAGCTTTGATGGGACTGTGGCAGTACTTATTGTGGCAAGTAGAGACACTGCTACCGGGCAGATGATTTTCAAGTGGCGACGCTTTCTGTAGGGCCAGGCTGCGGGTGCGGGATGCGGAACAACTTTCTATTTGGGTCGCAACTCCTTTCCTTTCAATCCCCTATGTCGCTTGACCACTTCCTTCCCACAATCTCCGGTTCCAGCCTTCGCCTCTTCTCTTTCGTCACCCTCTTCCTCGCCTCTGTGTGTGCTGTCAAAGTTTCTTGTGTCTGTCCACGAAGTAATCAAGAACCTACCGCAAGAACAAAAAGCCTCTTGCCTGGGGCGGCTGCCATTTTTAAGCAGTCGCCCCTCCAGCATAAAGGGGTGGGGAAAGGGGGGAGAATGAGGGGGGGAGGCTTGCCCACAATTCACGAGGCAAAGGCCCACTTGCCTCTGGTCATTACTTTTGGCGACCACTACACACGCACTGTGGTGGGAGGTTTGCACATTTCGAAGCTTCATTCAGCTGGTTACCTCCTGCTGCTCACTTCACTCACGTCACTCATTGGGGGGGAGGGGGAAGGTCAACACACAAAAGAAAGGAATTAGGGAAGAGGAGGGGACTGAGGTATAGGGAAAACATTCACACTCACTCAAAAAATCACACTCATCCTACAAAATTCACCCTTAAATTTAAAATGAAAATGAAGAACGTTATCTCCCTCGATCGGCTCCTTTGCCTTGTCGTCGTGTCCAAACGGGGCCGGCTACAATGTGCATTTATATTCATATTGATATATATTAAATACATATTTTAATTCTAAGTATAGGTATTGGTGGTTGATGTTTTTGAATATTTTTTTTAAGATGTAGCAAATATAAGGTGCTAAAGTAAACTACAGATTAATATTTCAAAATATTTCTACCTAATGCTGTTATTTTGTGAAAGGTTACATTTTATTTACAAGGTGCCTTTGGCATTTCTGAAAAGTTCACCTGTGAATAGATGGTGGTGAAGGTTAAATGATCCTCCTTTTCTTTTTGCAGATTCTGTCTTATGGTGGATATCTACGATTTGCTGTTGAGGCCCAAGGTGGGAATACTCTGCTTCCAAATTCAGTGACTGAGTCCTACCCACTCGTTCAGATTCAAGGAAACCTCAGGCTTGTGCTGGAGCACTATCCTGTCTCTCGCCCATCACCTTTAGGTCATTACCAAGTGAGGTAAGATCTTATCCTTCCAAATAGAGATTTTTGTGACTCTTTGGGCCTACAATTAGTGGAATACTACTGTGTACTTATACGCTAAATCTAAGTATGAGTCAATTTTGGTTTTTATCAAATTGGGTCCCGATTCTGATTCCTTTGCTATCGATTCTTGATTGTCAATTCTGAAATGATTCACACTGCTAAGACATATTTTAGAGAATTTATATCTTGCTATTAGCTACAGCAGAGAATGAGGATATGTTTGGGGTTTGTTGTTAATTTTTAAAACTGACAGGAATAATAAAAACTGCCTAAAGTTTTTAAAGTTTTCTTCTAAAACTAATCTCTCCAGAGATTACCAGTCAGCTCTCAAGAGGGACATCCCATTCCTCGACACCCTTGGGTAGCGGTCAGCAACCGATATGTGTGCACCTGCCGCATTTTACATATATTTTAAATGCAAGCCAAGTGTGTGCCACTCTTGAGTAAGGTCATAAAATACATAATAATAATAAATTTATTAATCCAGCGATCATTTTAAACATGATATAGGACAAGTCAAAACAAAAAAATATAAATAATACATAAGCAAAAAAAATCATTCATTAATGAATTCACTGACACTGTAGTACATTTTGTCCAGTAGAAGATGCTTAACCCTCTTCTTAAAAACTGAGCCATTTCCAATGCATTTTAGATTATCTGGTAAGGCGTTGAAAAGTCTGCAAACCATAGAATTTGGGCCATGTAGGGCTGTTGTTGTACGCACAAAAGGCACATATAAGTCTTTGGCACCTCTTGTATAATGATTGTGCACAGTACATATCGGTGAGGTTAAAGGTTTTCTTTTGTAACGTCTCAGCAATTTTCGGTGAAGAATTTGTAATTACTTATATATCTTTACACCGAGTGCCATTTTCCACCTCAATAATGTTTGTTTCTTCTTATTCATAGATTACATGAATCAGATTGGAGATTGAAAAACCACCCACAAGTAAAGGTGACGAGGGAGTTAATGATGCTGGCACTGCAGAATATTCAGCATATACTTATACGAGCAACAGATTCTGTTGACTTTGACAAAATTATGTAAGTTCTCCCAAGCATAAGAAGATGTTTACCAATTATTTTTAAATGAAAATTTGATCATGTATATTGATGTACATATTTGTTAAGACCATATATGTAGAATAAAATTGCATAATAACTAAAATTGAGTAAAATTAAAGAAATTTTTATGGATTTTGAAGATTTTATGTGAGAGGGAATGAATATATGCCAAAGAAAAAGCGGTCATGATCAGTTACTACTCTAGCAGAGGACTAGTAAGAGTTCAGTTTAATCAAGTAGTGCATAATTTTATGGTTATTTTGTCTTACTATATGAATTCATTTCCCTGGAGAAATTTTTATCTTAAATTTGAATTTTCTCTGTAAAGATTGAGAGATGTCTCCCTTGATGCTGCTGATGCATCACCAATCCTGTCTAAAGCAGATCAACAGTGGCTGTCCACCCACACAAATGATCAGAGATATCTGAGGTTTGTTGACTAAGATAAATGTGTTTAATAAATGAATTAAATAAATTTTGAATGTGTAAAAATGTACTAAAATCATTCTTGCACTAAAGCGGAAAAGCTTATTCAATTGTGCAATCTTATTTTCAATTCAATAATACAAATGTACTTGTCTCAGATGGAACTCAACTCGTACGCCCTATCTAACCCCAGCGCATGGAGTTGAACTTTGTGATTGCCCGTCAGAGTATGGTGCCTCATCATGCCAAGATCCGAGCATTGGATTTTATCGATGGAGGAGTCCATGGCCTGATGAGGATGACATAACGGCCGAAAGCATCGTTATCATCATAAGTAGGCTTGCTGGAGAGGCAAGGCCATGCCGATGCAATGGAAGGTCCAATGTTTGCGACAGAGAAACGGGACATTGTTTGGTGAGATTTGGTGATGGAAATCACTAGGGTTTAATAAGTTGCAGTGATGATGTGCATACCTTGTTTATGGATAATAAAACAAATATCGCCAGTGAGAAATGAAATGGGTTGAGATAGTATATGTATTGTAATTGACCTTATTTCTTTTAATTTATGTTTTGTCCATCTATCAGAATGCCCAGGTGGAGGGTCATTTTGTTCATATTACACCTATCATAAAACTGGTTTGCTGAGAATTTTCTGCTTTAACTGGGGTGGTTTAAGGGAAGTAGTATGTAAAAATGTCAGAAATCCAATATGCTATGAATGAGATGATTTATCTCATTTGATCCTAATCAACAGGGATTGTGCCAACTGTTATTTATTGTGTTCTCATGTTGTTTGTATGGTTTGAATAGTTTAACAATCTAATTAAAATTTCTTTCCAGCATACCATTAACCTATATTTTGGCTTAAATTTTAGGTAATTTGGATGAAATAATTAAGTACATATATATAATTTATAGATATACCCAGACTTAATTATCTCAGAACTACCCACCAAAATTACCATGGATGTACCATAAAACTACCGCAATGTTGCTTATTGCTATCTTACCTTGACCCCTTCAGTTCAGTTATTCTTATTATCATTCTGGAATAGCAAATTGGGTTATTATTTATCATTTTACCTGTTTAAAACAAAATTTAAATGTGGTTTTGCATCCTGAATTTACTTTGTTTCAATGCATTGATACCTGCTTGTCGCTTTCTGCACAGAACTGCACGGACTACACAGGAGGAGTGTCATGCGAAACGTGTGCCCAGGGGCACTATGGTGATCTTGCCAGGGGATTAAGGTGCCAACCTTGCCCATGTCCAGGTCCAGGACCAGAAAGAAACTTTGCTGAGTCATGCACAGTAGTCCCTGGAAGATCTGTGACCTGTAGGTGTCGCCATGGGTATACAGGAGCTCGCTGTGACCGGTAGGTCTCTCTCATTAACACATAAACCTTAGTTATTGGAGTTTGGTTGTCAAACTAATATGTACCAAGTTTGACCAAGCATATTTGACATTTGGCTGCCAGTCAGCTGGTTAGTTGGCCATTGGTTTCCATACAAAAATTGCCTCCGGTCAATGGATTGGAGGACAACTGTAACCATATAACTATGTATATTAATTTTTTAATTTAAATTCTATATTTGAATGCATTAAATTTCACCATATAATGTCCATGTGTATTCCTAATCTATGATGAACAAAACCTATACATATAGTTGATGGAAGAGAAGGTTATTTCCATTCTGCCAGTCAGGGAAAGAAAAACAGTAAGAAAGCTGTATTCATGAAGCAAATCTCTCAGGTAGCCATGTTTGTGTGTTGTGTACCAGGAAGCCTAGAAGCAGGGTAATTCAAGATTTTACAGCTGTGCCAGCGAAAATTGTTGATTTAGGCTCAATATACAAATTTATCTCTTCAGTATGGTAGACATCACTTATACTTGAAATAACTCACAACATATTCTTATCTTTACTGCATTAAATCGTGAAAAACTTTTTTTAACTGCCAGTAATCCATATTGTAGTAGTTTTAATGCCGATGGTCTGCAAACATTTTTAGTGAGGCATCCTGCCCCCTTAATGGTATGCATTAACTGATTAAAGTTAGGGGAGCATATAATGAATGATTAGGCACCCAAGTAATGAAAGAACTGATGGATAGTACTAATTATTTTATTATGATCAGCTTATATTATATTATAAGTAATAACTGATAGCTAGGGACCCTGAAAAGTGGTAAATAAACTCTAGGGAAAGCGGTGTAAAAATCATAGCCCCAGCGGTGCAAAAATCGCAAATTTCATGCTCCGGCGGTGAAAAAAATATTGACGTATTTCTCAATTTAAACAAACAAAGAATTGTATTAGAGACATAAATTGATATATCTAACTTATTCTATCAAATCTTCATCGATAGTTAACAAAAAACACACAGATGCACGCAAAATACACGCCATTACAAAGGTGATCTCAATGGCCACCCAGCCTGTGAGGACTGTGTTGTGTGGGTTGCCTATCGCCAATTTCCTTGATACTGCTTCTTTGCGTATTCAAAGCATGATGTGTAGGGACCCTGAAAAGTGGTAAAAAAAGGTAAAGGGAAAGCTGTAAAAAAATCGATTATCATAGTGACAGCAGGTTAAAAATCTTGAATTTCATGAAACGGGTAAAAAGAAAAAGTTATATGTACAAGGTTCCACAAACTCACTGTTGTCTCCCTTGATACTCAGAAATGTATGGAGCATAACAACTTTCTCATCTTTTTGCATTTTTTCTTTTACAGTAGATTGCATGCACAAATAGCAAGTAAGTAGCACTGTGCTGTCAAGTTTATTCATAAGATTAATGGATGCTGCTGTCTGCACAAGGGATGCTTCAGTGTTTTAGATAATGTTCTTCACATCAAATAATTTTCCCACACTTTAAGTCAAGTTCTGGGCAGTATCCGGTGTTAAAAGCCTAGTTAACTTAACCTCACACAAACTCCCTAGATTTGTGAACAGTTGTATTAACTCTCCCCTCCTTACCACTGACTTAAGGTTATTAATGGCAGAAGTTGTCTGACTGCCTAATAAACCTTTACTAACTATCTTAAAATTGTAAAGTAGGCCATCAATTCTTCTTTGCAACTTATGTATGAAAGAAAATGATGATCCCTCTAAGGTGGCGATAGAGTCAATTATCTGTTGCCCATGTTCTTTGAGAAAAGTTCCACTGGCTTTGATTATTTGAATGTTTTGCTCTTCTAATTTAGCGAAGTATTTCACTGCAGCACCTCCCTCATCCACAATCTTGCTAAAGTCTGCCATATCCTGAATATGTTCCCAAATAAATTGCTGACTTGAACCAAGAATTCCACCTTGTCATGACTGGTGATGGAAAAGCAGTTGTCTTTGATTCATCTTCTGGATAGTGCTCTTTTACGAAAGAAATATATCTATGTTTCCTCTTTCTAGTGTTGAGAAAGAGCATTTTTCCATTGGACACTCATAAATTCAAGTCATGAAGCTCTGTAGAAAACAAATTGGCTGCAAGATTCAGCTAATGGGCCCAACACTAAGCATGTGTCATTGCAGGGTAGAGAACATTTGGGCACACAAAGTCATGTATCTAACTGAATCTGTTACCAAAGCTATGGAATTGTCGTAAGAAATTTCAAATTCTTGTATTACAGCAATTACAGTTCTGGAGTATTCAGTTGCATTTGCCTGTTGTAGCATTTTAACTGACCCTACAAAGAACTTCTGCTCCACGGTGGAGGACCGTATCCTTAGCAAGACAATGAATACACACAGATCCTTCCTGTCAGTGGTCTTATCACACATAATTGCAACTTGTTGGTCTTCACTCTGATGCCTTTATCTGCTACTTTCTTTTCTTGGCAACTTGTGGAGCATATTTCACATTGCAGGTATCAGCACCTGGAATGTCTCCTGCTCCTGCAGTTATTCCGAAATTTTCAACACAATAAAGTCTTGCTGCTTGCAAAGTTCAATTACTAAAGTATGCAATATGCAATGCCTCTCAACGAATCAGGGGTGCTGGAGGATATCCCTCGGAAAATTAATAGACATAAAACGCATAAACATAAAAGTCAGAGTACTAACTGGGTCACAAATCAATTCCTCTTTGTCTTGCTTAACTTTTTTGCATTGCTGATTGTGTCTGATATGGGCAATTGTCGCTTATTCAACGTTCGTCGTCGTCCTTCAACATTTTTCGATCTTTGGACATAATTGATGTGCTTGCTGCTGCCCCATATTAGCTTTACGATGGAATATTATCTCCTCCAGTCGATTCGGATGTTACAAAATTCGCACATCATGATTTTGCTTCTTGCGTCAAATATATATAAGCCATCGCTTTCAAACTCCTTTTGGCGATCATATATGCTGACAGTTTTCGGCATTATGGTCTACAGAGATACTTTTGCTGAACAACAGTAGCTCCGATCGAACTATGTATAAACGTGTGGTGACACTAGTTCATCCAGAGATGAGAATCGGAAATATCTGCCTGCGAAGACTTGTCTTTTGTAGGTACCTCCCCGCCGCGCCGGCGACGCCGCAACTTATTCGAAATGACAATTAATGCCGGCTTGCCTGACTTAATTTTTTTTTTTATTTCTTTTGGGGCAAATAATGCGCCGCATCATATGGAAATATTAGTGTGTCCCTATCTCGTACTTTTTACCGCCCCTCCAAGCCGGCGACTCTCCAGCCGCCGACCCTCCGCCACGGGCGCCGAATCAGTTCGCTGCGGCGTGATTGCCGTCGCGCCGGAGTCATTTCATAAAGTCGGCAACAAAATATACTCAACATAAATCGGTGAATTCGATATTTTATCCTTAAATAACTCATTTTGTCTACCCGAGGAGTAATTACGACCCGTCAGTCACAGCTTAGGTAGAGCGCTCTTTGAATAAGATTATTACGTCCGATTGACAACTTTATTTGTCTCTTCGCCCAACCGCTAACACATTTATGATACTCTTGTCTACCGTAGTTATTGGTGCAATTAATGCTATGCGCAGACTTTCTGAAATCATCTTTCATAAGCGCAATTGCTTGAATGGCAACTTTTCTGAAGAATCTATCGGGATAAATACTACGCAGGTCATATTTCGGCGGCGCGACGAAAACGATGCGCCCGACCCCGCCACCATGAATGCGATCTAGGAAGACATACGCAGATATCATGGTCACGTGCATCATCAGACTGATGATAACGGCGTGGTCACGTTAATAGTAATTATTCATTTATTTCCCACCATGAGTTTACAAACATTTTTTCACCAAATGGGACGGCGACCATCATTACGCGTTTTACATGCATATCAAAATAAAACTTAAAGAATTTCATGTTTTATTTTCGCAAAATATCGTACGATAGGTCTAAAAAAAAAGTGAAATTTCGCGCAAAATTTCGCACTAACAGCCAAATTCCGTTAAATTTCGCGAATAAATAGTTATTCGCGAAATTTCGGTGAATTTCGTTAACGTTAAAATGGCAAATTTTAACTTCTTTGGGCTTTAAACATCAAAATAACAACTTTTATGCTCTTTAAAAAAAATTCGCGAAAAAACCCATTCGCGAAATTTCAGGGTCCCTACTGATAACCAGTAATGAATGCAATAGTGATTAGCCGTTAATTATTAAAGACCAGTGATAAATTACTAGAATGCAATCAATAATTACTGATGACTCACAATAAAATGCTAGTGATCAGTAATTAATCACAAGCTTGCAATTATTAATTATTGATCATTCAGTGATAATTGTCAATAAGGGAATGAGGAGGCATAATATTTTTGTTTCATCTCATTTTTGAGTTTATCATTCAGTACTTAATGCGATTTATCTAAAAGTTATTTTTCCAACAGCTAGTGAAAAAATGTATGAATCAATAAACTTGTATTCCACCAAAGTGTCATTTGAAGAAAATTTGCTAATCTCTGGATTTTTTGGTCTCATTTTACATTAAAATCTGCCACATGGAATGGATTGATAAAGCGTACTGGAGGTACTAAGTATATAAGGTATTGGATATGATAGGTTAGCGGTAGGTACTTGCGAGAAATGCAAAGGGTAATTTAATAAATTATACCACCTCAGGAAAAAAAATACTGTTTGTTATTGTAGTTATAAAAGTTGTTTGTTATTGTAGATATCCATATACCATACTGTAGGCCCCAGTGCAAAATGGAGAACATAAATTTTTAAATGTTTCTCAGCAAGTATTCTCTATGGCCTATGTGTAAACTGTAACTTTATAATTTCATGCAGCCCATACACTGAAATATTTTTTCCCAAAAAAGTCTCCTAATTTTGTGACTACTATTTGTTGAAGGTAGATTTTCATCTTCTGAGAAAAGGCAGAAATGATGTTTCTACTTGTACTCAAAGATATACTTTATGTTTGATGCTTGGAGGTCTCCTTGTTCTGAATCCTACCTTAAACAATTATTCCTATGCTATAGTTGCGTTCGCTTACTTCTCTGGTTCTTTTTCACTTGTTTATAGATGCAGTTATGGTTTCTTTGGATGGCCTGGTCGCACAGTTGGCATGTCTGGAGAAGTACAGCCTGAGCATGGTGTGAGGTATGGTAATGAAATAGTTGGAACTTGTCAACCATGTAACTGTAATCCCATTGGAAGTGTGAGTGATGAATGCCACGAGAGGACCGGGGAATGCAACTGCCGTCCCGGTGTTATTGGCAGAGATTGTTCCCAATGCAAGGAGGCTGGAACAATCCTATCTGTGGGACCACCACCTGGCTGTAAATGTAAGTTTGGTATTGTTGGGTTACAGTTTGTTGCCAAGTATAGTCAATTGAAATATTTGAGGAGGGACTCCCCATTGAACTTCTTCATCTCCCATGTACATTACCACGTTGGTTGTTGTGACGAAGACAGCAGTTTTGCTGGCACTACTGCCCAGTGTCTTCAGGTCGAAGATGCCAGTTCACTGTTTTAGCCCTCATTATCTCATGCCTATTTCCCGCCGATTCCAGGTGCTGCTCTCCAATTGCTTCTTTTTAGGATTCTCCTCCATGTGTAGTCCAGGTGTTATCCTTCATCCATGTTGAAATTGTTTGTCCGAGCTATCTCTATAGATTCTCTAATTAGCCTAGGGTATAATATCTGCCCTCTCTGACTATTACCTTGGCTTCATCGAACTTCACGTCATGTCCCGGGGTCCAGGCGTGCTCCGATATAGCAGACAGCTGAAATTGTCGGTTTTTTGCCGCTTGTTGGTGTTCTTTCAATCGTACCTTCCGATCAGCAGGTCTCACCAATGTATGATTTTCCACAGGAACAAGCTACCTGATAGACTCCTTCGTATAGGTGATGGTGAATTCTGTCTTTAGCTTGGGGTAATATGTCACCATTTTTTGTGGTGCAGTTGAACCTGGTGGTGATGCTGTGCTTTTTCAAAAGAGAGCAGCAGCTGGGATTGGCAGGAAAGAGGCTCGATATAATGAGGGCCAAAATTGTGAACTGGCATCTTTGACCTGAAGATGCTGGCAGTGGTGCCAGCGAAACTTTTGTCATTGCCACAACAACCAACATGGTAGTGCACCTGGAAGATGAAGAAGTTCAACTTAGAGCACTAAGGAAGCATTCATTCTCACATCATGGACTCCCCATTATTTCCTACATTATATTTATGCCCTTGAGGAAGAAGTAGGTTTGTGAAATTTTTTGCGGACATCTAATTTAATATCATTTTGAAAGTCAGTGAATGTAAATGTTTAATGTTAAACCATGTGGCACAATATTGCTCGCAAAGGTCATGAGGAACAAACAATGTTTTACCAGAAGTAAAGTGTGTGAAGAGGAAATTAAATATCTGTTAGGTCAACCTCATGGTGTTCGCATTGAATTAGTGTGTCAATCTCATAAAAATGGCTTGCTAAGTATGAACTATTAAGATATTTTGCAAGGTGTAAGGTAGTAGGTCTTTCATTTGAATGTTCATCTAACCTGCATAGTATTTTAACTACCACCCTTGAGGGAACTAGTTCAAATATTTATGTAATCTCTAATAATTTGTTTTTATTGATTCTGAAGATTGTTAAAATTCACAATTATCTCAGCAATCACTGTTCCTCTTAAAAACTGTCCTCATTTTTTAATGTGAACATTTCTCTTTGGTAAGCATTACTTCACCCAGGTGAAAATAGCCATTGGATCCTCAGTTATGGTAATTGAATACTTGAATGGCCACAAGTGGCCATTGTCTTTAGGTAGCCACTATGGCCACAGCCATTTGTTGTATCCAAAGTTCCATTTATGGCCATTTTCACCTTTGCACTTTCCTAAGGTGTATTGAAACCTTTGTAATAATCATTGCATTATAGATTATTATTTTTATTATCCATCAACCCAGCTTTTCTTTTGTGAAGTATCTCAGGTTTCCTAGCAATTAGGCTGCAGGGAAGAGATATCAGGTTTTCCAAGTGGTAGCAGTGTTGTTCTGGTGCTGAACAAATCTGCTACCTGGTGAGAAACCCAAGATTTCTTCCTCCAGTCTATCTCACAGAGGAAAAATCATCCACCTTGTCTGGGATCCCTCAATTTTGCAGCGAGTGCTTTAGCCAGTTAATCTACTGAGGATCCTCCTCCCCTGTGGATTTTTGAGAGCTTAATAGGAACAAGTTGTTCTGGAGTGCCAGATACATGATGTCACTGAAGCAGTCCAAGGTGTGCGCTTAGTGCCGCAGTCCATGTGGATAATGCCAAACATGGAATGCAGTGAGGTGTTCACTGTTTTTGACAAATTTTGAGTATACCGGGACTAACCACGGTATAGCCTTTTATGGAGAAACCTGCAAGTGCGCATCCTGATCAATGCGAATGATTTTTCCTCTGTGGAATATCGCACTAATGTGCACTTGCGGGTGACTCCGTAAAAGGTTATACCGCGGCTAGTACCAGTATCCTAAAAGTTAGTCCAGCCTATCTGTTGTCCCATATGCTTGGTGTTTGAGGTTTTAATGTTAATTTGCCTAAATTGTTTTACCATCAGTGGGTGACTTCGTTAAAGTTACTGCGCGGCCAGTTCCCCAGTTCTTTGAATTTGTTTTAAGTAAACACCTATGTGTTTAAAGTTGGGCTTTACCTCGTGGACAGTAGCACTTAGCGAATGTTCACAGGTACTCCATGGCATTGTATGTACGGTACCTGAGAGGACAACTCACCCCTTAAAGCCGCCATGAAATTCACAGTTGAAGAGGATCTCTGGGTCGCTTAACTGGCTAGAGCCCTCTGGGCAAAATCAAGGGGTCTGAGTTAGTATCCCAGTCCAGGTGAATGATTTTTTCCCTGTGAATTTCACACAATTTTGTGACTATCAGTGGGTCACTCCGTTAAAGTTACTGCTTGGCAAATTCCACAGTTCTTTGAATTAATTTGCCTATGTTCCATCTTTGAAAAATGTCATGGGTATCAATTTTTCCACAGTTCTTTGAATTAATTTGCGTATGTTCCATCTTTGAAAAATGTCATGGGTATCAATTTTTCAAGATATCCATAAATTCTGCTTGGTTAAATTTATCAGCATGAACTTTTTTTCTCACATCAATGGTAAAATTGCAAATAAATATGTTTTAGTACTTTTCGCTAGCTCAAGCTGTAAAAAGTTGCAATTTATCTCAGAAATAATCTTGCTACATAATTATGATATCCAGTAAACTTGAAACAGTGAGCAAGTTGTGTCCATGATGCCTCTGAGCTTTGAGTGAATTTTATTTTGAATCACAATTAGTTTTTTCTCTATAATCTAATTAGTTATTTCGTCTGTTCTTTCTTAACCTCCTTGCATCCCATTTGGTGTACATAATGCATATTAGTCCCTCTCATTTTCAGAACATTTTTTATATCCTGTGAGTTCTGCAATCCGCACGCCACTGGTGTATCAATGTTCCTTATGTGATGCATACTCTCGTCCCAAAACTTTATGCAAAACTTCAAAACATGTTTCATTGTTAAACTTTGATGAGATGTCAGTTCTTTTCCCTGATGATGAAAATATCTGATTACTTGGTTGTTAGCATGAGAGTGGAATCATTAACCCTTAGGCTGCGGGAAACGTACATGTACGTGTGTACCGGGAACTGCGGAGAGAACGTTCTTGTACGTTTGACCCTCTCTGTCTACCTGCTCCCTCAGTCTTTTCATATTTTTATGACCCGAACTCGTTCTTTCAAGCGGTGGACATCTGGGAATCCACCCTTTTTACCCAAACCACTCCCTTCCCACGCTCTTTAGGGATCGCATACCACTGCAATGAGGTACGACACTTTCTTCTGATTTTTCGCTCAAGAGGCAGTTGTCTCAAAATTTAGTTGTTTTATGCTCGCACCCGGCTCAATTATCAACGGATTTTTTTGGTGTTTGGTATCAAACTAAACAGAAAGTCGCTAGAAAAAATATTGTCATATTACTTTTCAACAATTACGCCTATAAACAAATTTTCAAAATTAGTTCCAAGTCCCACTAATCCCTCAACAAGTTCCGGTGCCCACCCCCTGGAATCCCGAGAAAAGGGTCGGGAGGGGATAGCATGGGTCATATAACTGCCCGGCTTCGGCCCGTGGGAAGGAGGGACAGGCTCCGTCCGAATAGATATTCGCCGCACAGGGTGGACGAAATGCGCTCTAGCTGCCGCAGCTTAAGGGTTAATGGCAATTTACCATTCTCCTTTCGTTCATGTTAAGAATATATTTCTTAAGAACTTAAGACTTGCATAGTGATCTGTAGTTTGCATCTCAAAATTGTTCATTTTTATATACACGACTTAAATTTATTTTTTTTACATCTTAGCTTGCATGGACAACTGCACTGGGCCTCTTCTCACATATGCTTCTGAAATTGGGAGAACTATAACATACGGATCATCCCAGTTCACTGGTGCAACGCCCGCTCCATGGGGCCGGTTAAGTGGAGTGGAGACTCAGACACAGGACCTCAAAGCTAGACTGGATGCTGCCAGAGAAGCAGCTTCAAAAGGGATATCAGGGGAGAGTGACATCAGCATTCTCAAGGAGAGAACACACTTCACTGTGACAAAGGTAAGGGCTCTGTGTCTTTCACCCTTTTGCTGCCCTGTCATTTTATGCCTGTATGCGATGAGGTTCGATAAATATCATCCGATATATAAATACTCAAATATCCTCCTTGCCAATGAATTGTTATCTATCCAGTGAATGAAATACACATGCTTTATCATGTTAGATATCTCTATTTTTCTGGGCTTTCACCATGAACTTTGACATTATGGCACAATACATTTCACACAACTAAAGTCAGCATCTTCAGGTTGAAGGTTAGGAACTTGGATTTTGGCTGCCTTCTTTTGTAGTTGACTGTGATTTATATGGCAAAGAACTTATTTTCATGCATTGTGGCAATGGTAACTGTCGGGTTTATTGAAATATCCTAGGGTTTTTGCTCTATCTGTAGCTTCCCTCATGTAATGCTGTGAAAATTTTCACAGCCGTTTTATCATATGCCTATTACACTTATACATGTGTGACAGCAATTAAAAAATAAATAGAGAAAAGAGCAATACAGGAAATAAAACCATGATGATGTACAGTATAACCTTGATTTACGCAGTTGGAGGGACCAAAATATGGGCATGGTGTAAAATCAAGACTTTGTGAAGAGGTGACAACAATGCAAGGTGTCTAGTTATTTAGGATGTCTCTTACATTTTATTTTTAATAAACCTGGCCATACATATTATTTTAAGCTATGAATAAGGAATATTAAAACAGAATGTTTTAATATTTATGAAATCAATCATTTTGGATGAAAGTAGTTACTTTTTAGTTTGTTGCATCCCATTGTAAAAAAAATGTGTAAAACGGTCTCTAAAGCATTCAGGTTTTCAACGTAGCCCTTTGCAAACTCTTGGTGTGCATAGCAAAAATTATGCAAATTTTTGAAAGCCTTTCTCATATCACTACAAGTAAGATGAACAGGCACTGCTTCACTGTCATCTATCATGTCACTGTCTCCCTCAAATAAATCAGGACCTGGCAGGTTGGTACATTCTGCACTCACTGTTTCTTCATTTGTAGCCAGCTCTTCATCCATTTGATTGTAGATGAGTGGTAAATAACTGGCATTATTGGGCAAAGTTCATTGAGTTGCCCAAGTATATTAGCAATGAGATCCTGCAGTGTCAGGGGCCTAGATGAGGTCTATTCAGTCACATAAACTTCTGTCTCGCCATAGCCTGCTGATTTCCAGCATTTCTATATGGTTTCCTCTGAAACATTGTACCAAGCTCGAGCAATGCTTCTGACAGCATGGAGGAGAGTCCAAGAAGCAGCTTCTGAGAGATTTTTGCCATGATCTAAACAAAAGGAATTGAAAACTTATGCAGGGGCAGGATACCTCGCTAAAAATGTGTTTGCAGGCCGTCTGCATTTACACTGCTATGATGGATTGCTGGCAGATAAAAACTACTGTTTTCACGATTCGATATAGTAAAGATAGGGGTATATCAGAATTTATTTCAAACATATGTGATTTTAACCATATAGAAGAGATAAATGCGTGTATTAAGCCTAAATCAACCATTTTTGCTGGCGTATTTTTTTGCTAAAAGATGGACAAAATGGGCTTTTAAGTCTATAACCTGAAATGATCCTTTCTCTTTGAATTTAAACCTTTCTCATAAGAATATTTTTGATAAAATTTGAGCTATCGTGTAAAGAGCAAACCATGCTTCGCTTCTTCATTGGTGCTTTGCTGCAATGGCAGTGCCTAGGCCAACCTGGATCTCCGATTCAGCTGACTTCTTCGTCTTCACAGCGTAACTCATTCTCTCCCCACCCCTGCTGACAATGGATACTTTTTTCGGGTTTGCTTTGTAAGGACTGTGGTAAATAATTCTGCAATGAGGAGAGGCTGACAGTTTCTTCCCCTTCTGTCAGTTCCTATTATGGCTTAGACTCAATCTGGGAGAAAGAGAATGGAGTAACCCGAGAAGATCACTCCTTCACCTTATCTGTGTTTATCTATCCTTGCCCATTTTCTCTTCAACCCAGGTGGCTTCCACTCTTGGGGGGAGGGGATGGGCCTCCTTTTAGGGTTTCTCTGCAGGCAATACTGGGTTGATACGGCCGATGCTCGAACAAAGCGAGGGGAGCCGTTAATTCAGTCGATTCAAATCGTAATCTTACCTGGTGGTAGGGGTGAGGTAGATTTTGCACTTCCTCATGATTTTTCCACAACCTGAAATTATGTTGCGTAGTGCCTGAGAGCGCTTTGAAATGCATCGTTGCATCAATAGGACTAGTAACGTAGTACATCAGTACATACAAAGAGAGAATCGGAACTCTCACCTCTTTTTACTTCCTTTTTTAGGACACATTCACCAAAGTGTGGATTTTAATGTTTCGGATCCAGATCCAATTTTTTGGAATGAATTAGGATCTGATTTCAGTATCCGGTAAAACATATTATCCACGGATCTTTGGATCCGACGTATCCGATCCGACCATCCCTAGTTGAAATGCTGAAAATGCCACGTAAAATCAAGATTATTTTGCTATTTGGGACTGAATTTATACTGTGTAAAATCAATAAACTGTGTAAAACCAAGAAACTACGTAAATTCAAGATTTGAGCATTGAAATTCCCTATGGTACCTGGCCGGACTTGCATATTGCTACGTAAAAACAAGAACAACATAAAATTAAAGTGTGCCAAATCAAAAGTGTGCAAAGTTTTACTGTGCATATACCCACTTGCCATGTGCAGCAAAAAGCTTAATCTGATCTTCATGTAGCACATCAGATAGTGGCCTCAATGGAATTTCTATGGTATTTAAGTATTTAATTTCATTTACATGTCTTTCAATTAGCTTTTGAATTTGTGGAGTGAGTTATGGCAAAATTGATGTGTAATCAATTTTATTTAATTCTAGTCAGTCAGATGCATTGAAAATGTTAATTTATTTATATTAATCTGAAAATGAATATTTATACAAGGCATCATTACTTGTTTGTTTAGCAATATTACTTTTTCCTTCAAATTAATACCTACATATCATTTTTTTTTAATCTCAACCTTACTTTGGGAGATAGTAAATATAAATCCGTTTTATTGTGAGTACATAATATGTTTCATTTTTGATGAATGCGAAATGGATGCAAACTTTTTCCAGGCAAAGGAAATTCTTGTGACTGCCTCCCAGGCTGCAGAAAGTGGAAATTTTGTGTGGCGAGAAGTGACCAAAGAAGAGAAAGATGTAACTGATGCCCAAAAAATGATTAGAGGTTAGTAGGTGAGAATTTAGATTTTGCAATAATACTTGAGTACCTACTTCAGGTAATGAATATTTTATATGCTTGTACATTATTTGGTAAACTAAGTCCATGAGCTTTATAGTTTGCAAATGCATGAAAAATATATGCAGGAAATGGACTTGAATATAGCCAATACCATTTTTACAATGTCCATTATTTTCACTGATATATTTAAATGATGGTATGACCTATAGTGCATAAAAATGGATGTTCAGATGGATGGTTATGATTACCTGATGTAAATTACAACAAGGTTCATACTAAAGCTGATTCCTCCAAACCACCTTTTCATTTTGCAGGCAGACTTTCCACGAGTTTGTTACTTTTCTATGCTTCAAATTAAAGCATTGTATTTCCCTTGAAATTATGATATTTTAGAGGCTTAGGTTGGTATTGTGGCTAGATTGGGTGTTGTGGCTTTCCATTCATTAGACCTATTGTTTCAACTGAATTTAACAGCTTCATTAGGCATCAGTTTAAATGCTGATGGTGGATGAGATCTTTCTTTAGAGTCGTGATTCCTACTTGGGTGCTCTGTGGGAAGGCTAACTCATTAGGAACATTAACACATTCAATGCGGGCCCGATTTTCTTGAAAGTCGTCAAAATCGGCTCGAAAAAATTTAAAGTGCTTTGGAAGGGAACGACCACGTCAATTGCCGTGCTCCGTCAGTTGGTGTAGCCAGGAGCACGTCTATTGACGTGCTCCGCATTGAATGTGTTAAACTGTGGGTCTTTTGGTGTATTTTGTCAAGAGTTGGCTTATTCAAATTCTGAGTTTCTCTCTACCCTTCCTCAATTTCTCCAAATAATGCTTCCCTTATTAAACTAATCATATGTCTTTAACGGTAGATATGACCTCAGTTGTTGGTCACCTCCTCTGATAACTGAACAACCAGCTATAATATTTGAAAACAAAGATGAATGCATGAATAATATTGTTGATATTTGTGTATCTATGTCAGTTTACCATACAGATATTGCGCCATTAATACATATTTATGTATTTCTCATTTTTACTCTGGATAAGTTCAAATGAATGAGAAATATTTTCAAAATATAAAGATTTCATTTCATTTCTCATGGTAAAGGATAATTTATATTTAGGTAATTTTGGTCATTAAAAGTGGCATAGTTTGCTCATACTCTGATACATATATTTGGAATGATTTTTGCTGACTGGAAAATATTTTTGCCCTCTGAACTACATATGACTAGATATGTATGAATAATTTAAATGGATTTTAAATTGATGGTATTGATGTGGAATTGATTCATAATGGAATTGGTTCATAATCTGGGTGGAAATGATTCATAATGAAATTCTTATTCAATTGGTTTTCCACATATATTTACTTTATACTTTTCCACTTTAAATCTTAGCCAACTTATGACCCGAGTTGTTGCATCTTGACATCATCAGGCGGTGTTTCCTGATGATGTCGTAACTCGACAAATCCCAGGTCACAAGTTAATAAATAAATGTGGAGAACCAAGTGAATAAGAATTTCATCCGATGGATTTGGTAAGAATCATGTTGTGGTCTCATCCATAGATTGCCAAGGACATCACTATTAAATTTTTACCTCCACCAAATAGCTTTAGTAATTTAGTTAGCCATCAGTTTTACCTCTCATCTTTACTATTTGATTATTGATTATTTGTTGCAGGAAAATAAAAAATTAGTGTACCATTTTTCTCTGGCTATATTGCTCCTTTTGAGTTGTAATAAACCATTTTCATTGAGTGATTGTTTATTCATTTTTTTCACAGATGTTGTGAGTGAATTGCGCAGGTATGGAGGGGAAGGATCTCAAAATACTCAAGTCATAAGTATGGAGGCAGCTCTTAATGAAGCCAGACGACTTTTATATCAAATACGTAACAAAGGTCATCAGTCTAGTTCAGCATCAGCTACTGAGGCATTGAGGTATGCTCTTGTGACATTATAATGGCTTCACTGAAAGGTGAATAATTATTCTAAAACAAATTATGCATGCCAAAATTTGTGGTTTAACCCTTCAGTTGCTGGAAATGTATTTTGTTTGCTAGGGAATCTGTGGGGAAAATGTTTTTGCATGTTTGACCATCACTTTCTCTTTTCTAAATCATCTCCTAATCTTATAGCCTAAACTTTACATGAATTGCACAAATGGCCTCATATTTTTAAATTTACTGGAATAAAGGCTTCCATTCAATGCTAATAAGGTCAAGCATGTTTCTCATATGAGGTTTATGACAGCATACTTTGCTTACTTTAGCTTTGGCATTATATATTATGGCTAAGATTCAAAGAATATATGCAGTGTTTGGTATCAAATCACATTATCAAAAACAGCAAGGAAAGTAAATTTTTGTAATATACATATATGTATGCAACTTTTATTGAATACCCATTCCACGAAATCGCTTGTTGTGTAATTTCTTTGCAGTCACTCAGAAACCAATCTAAAATCGACTGGAGTTCCACAAGTTTGTCTACATTTCTTCTAGCCTTCCTGATTGTAGAATCTTCCAAATTGGAGACATTGCAACTGAAACAGAAATTTCCTATACCTCACGACAGTTCTAAAAACCATGATTCTACTGCCATCTGGATTATATTTTTCTAGAACATTGGTATGATGCCGCTGTGTTTTATTCCTACCAGAAATACACTTACTTCTTCTTCACCTTCGGAGGCTTTCTATTCTGTATTTCTCTACACATCATCTTGATGTACTTCTTCTGCTTTGCATTCAACTCCATCATTGTCAAAGACATCATCTTCTATTTCCTCTTCGTTGGAGTCCAACAGAAGCCTCGAGTTGATAGTTCCTCAAGTTCAATTTAGAGCATTAATTGTTTCAAAATTAGCTTCACTGATGTAAAATGCATTGATGTAAAATAACATCATTTTTGTACATAAAAAGTGACTATTTCTCTGACATAAATGTAAGAGCAGGAAAATACAGGTTAATGTACTTCACTAGATGTTGTTTCCATGATCACAGCAGGTCTCCACAACACATATGATGGATTGCTTTAAGCAAAAATTACTGCCATATAAAAATATGAATAGATAATCGGTAACTTGCAATATTTTTTGCCAATTATTGTTAAAAATAAAAAAGTCAATATCTGATAGAATAACAAAAAATGTACGAACTGACCTTGAGTGTTCGTGCACTGGGTCTCGCAGCCCACAACATATGGACTTCACGATGAGTTACAATTACTTCTTCCCCAAAAACTGCCTCTAAAAAAGGAATGCCTGCACACCCTGAAGGCTGTTTGTAGAAATGAGAAATAGCAAGGGTCCCAAGTTGGTCCACTTATGGTAAAATGGATTAAAACTCCGAAAACCGACTGCCATGTACTCACAAGGAGACATCGCGTGACTGATGCTCGGGATCCAAATTACACAATTATTTTCTGAAACTATAGAGAGATGCGGGAAAAGTGTCACGGCTTCCTTCCATTTTGACCTGAGTTTGAAAGAAAAACCCAACTAGAGAATTTCCCTCCATATAAATCCTTTGGAATGCGATCGCTAGCCAACAGTTAGAGGCCGAGCGGTTAGAGGCAATGGACCTGTAATCCCCGTTAAGTGGCGCGGGTTCGAATCCCAGTCTGGTCAATTTTTTTTCTTTCTAATATTTTACGGAGTCACTGTACATTGCCCAATCCCATACATTTATGGCAGTAACAACAATATTTTTTTAATTTTCAGCCTATTTTCTGGATTTTCAATCAACCCCCTTAGGAGACTTCTGATGCTAATTTTGGGAATCTTGTTCGGCCAAAAAGAGGCTTCACATGCCAACAGGCCAAATATGTTTAGATTTTGAAAATACAAGGATACTTCCGTGAAGAGGATGGGCATCCATTTATTTATATATTCTCATATTTACTCGGATTTTAAAAATTAAAAAGTTTCCCACATGGTCTGCGTTCACGCAAATGTAATTGTTCAGGTGGGAGCTTTATAAAATGTGTTTGGTGTAGACTTATTCTTTGTTTTAAATGTTTTTACGATGCATATCATCCAAAAGTATTAAATTCAACGCCATAATTGAAACATTACATTTCATCAATGAAATAAACATGATGTAGAAAAAGAAATACTTTGTTATCAGTACGTAATATATTTTAAGTTGGAATCTATCATTAGGGCTAATTTTTCTCAATCCCTTCTCACCCCCAAAAATGCTTCCTCCTACCCTGAATTTTCCGCTTCTTCACTACTTTCATCTTAATATTCTTTCCACAGGGTTTTCCCTGCATTGCCTTCTCTCTCCACCCACTGTCTTTCCAACAAATGTTTCCACTTTCAGGAGTTTGTAGACCGGATCTGCCTTCGAACAGATGCAAATGTTCTGGCAACAGAAAAAAAATTGGCTTGGTACAGAAATATTCTTTGCTTTATATGTTTTTACGATGAATATCATCCGAAAGTAAGCAATTCCATGCCATGAATGAAAAGTTAAATTCCTTCAATTGAAATAAACATGAGGTGGGAAAAGAAATAGTTTTATCATTACGTGATATTTTTTGTTCTGGAATCTCATACCTTCCCCTCCCCCACAATACAGGCTTCCCTTCAATATAATATGTTGCTCCGCAGAAAGGTCATAGCAACTATTTTTTACATAACCTTGGAAACAGTTACGATCTCTTTTCTACTTATATCATGTTCACTGTTGAACAAAAAATTGAGTGACAAAAGTCATTATTCGAATGCAGTTCCTGGGAAATTTGAAGTGCATGCATCTCTGCATATTAAAAAGTAATAACCCGTTCATTGTTTACCGCCTTGAGAAAGAGCCACGACCAATCGATGCCCATCCTATTCACGGAAGTATCCTTGTATTTTCAAAATCTAAACATATTAGACCTGTCGGCATGTGAAACCTCTTTTCGGCTGAATAAGATTCCCAAAATTAGCTTCGGAAGTCTCCCAGGGGGGTTGATTGAAAATCTAGAAAATAGGCTGAAAATTAAAAAATATTGTCGTTACTACCATAAATGTATGGGATTGGGCAATGTACAGTGACTCCGTAAAATATTAGAAAGAAAAAAAATTGACCGGACTGGGATTCGAACCCGCGCCACATAACAGGGATTACAGGTCCATTGTCTCTAACCGCTCGGCCTCTAACTGTTGGCTAGCGATCGCATTCCAAAGGATTTATATGGAGGGAAATTCTTTAGTTGCGTTTTTCTCTCAAACTCGGGTCCAAATGGAAGGGAGCCGTGACACTTTTTCCGCATCTCTATATAGTTTCAGAAAATAATTGCGTCATTTGGATCCCAAACATCAGTCACGCGATGTCTACTCATCAGTATACATACGTCCCCACCAGAACCAAAAATATTAAAAGATTTAACCCAAAAAATGTCTACTGCAGGTGAATGTGAATTGGTACCCATTTTTATAATTCAGTTTACAGAATAAATTTATTTTTCCCCTATTTTGTATGATTTCCTTGTAATTTCATTGAGAAGAAAGTGTAAAAAGCCTTATTTAGTTGATCAAAGACAGTTAAAATATAGGTGTTTCTGGTCAGGGTTGGACTGACCATAAGGGCAATCAGGCAAATGCCCAGTGGACCGCTGCTCTCAGGCCGAAAGTGGTGGCGGGGGCACTACAATATCTATGTGGTGGGCTGGGTTGGCCCTTGAATGTTCGGGCCAAAATTTCTTCCCAGTCCGACCCTGCTTCTGGGTGAAGAAGTCGCTCGGTTTAGTTTAGCTCAGTAGTTTAAAATATTCTGCATTATCATACATGTGGAAATATATGAAAAAAATATGAAAGTGGATTTCTGATATCAATAGGACAGCAGAAGATTTGCTTAGAAGACTGAAAAACTATTCAATGGATAGAGGCAGGAGTCATCATTTACGGGACAGCCTCGAAACTTGGACCGTCAGACTCGAAGACCTTGATCAGCTCATTGGAAAAGTGGCATCAACTCTTGAGCAGGTATGTTATGTGGTGTATCAATTTAAAATGATTGACTAAAATAGAATATCAACTATAGCTGCTTTGACAGTGACTGTGACTGTCTTGATGGTCTAGATGTTAACTGACAGCAAGATCCACTGTCAATCATGTGCATAAAATGACTACCTATTCTGTAGTTTACAAATGCATATTTTCTTATTGAGGCCTATGAAATCCACAAAACATGGAATCAGTAATGGTGCATTCATTTATTGAATATGTAATTATTATCATCATCCTTCGTGTCCTGTTCTTGATTAACTTCAGCTTTAGCAGTGTTCAGTTGGTTAGCTGCAGTGTCTCCAAATATCCTTCCTACTCACCTAGCCAATGTTGCCCTTTGGATCTTTAGGCCCTGGGCAGATATATGGAGTGGGACCCCAGTAAATGAAAAAAAGAATACTTTCGTAATATCTTTTAAAAATAATACAGAAAAGAAAAATGCAAAAATATTTCCCATCTAAATAGTGAACCAATGACTCTTCAAATTTAACATATAAGAAAAACAAGCCTCGTGCTAGTCTCCCACTAGCTTGGGGCCCCAGGCATATGCCTATACTTGTCCAACTTAGGGGATGCCACTCTATCTGTTATGGTGCAGATGACCTCATTACATAATTGGTTGCATCTCAAAATAACCAATGATCCCTACACTTGAATTATTTTTTGGTATTTGAAAATTATTTTTTATATGTTTCATAAATAGAGCATGTTTTGACTTGGAATTTAAAAAATCATTGACAGGAAAAGGAACTCACCCAAGAGAATACAGCTGCTTTGGAAAGAGTCAAAGGGAGACTTTCACAGTTTGTTGATGAGCAGGAAGCAATTTCCATGGCTGCTGATGAAGCCACAAAATACAACAGAGATGGAGAGTTGGCTCTAAGGTTGTCTGAAAACAGCTTGAATGTAAGTATTGAATATCAATGAAGAATTTTTTGTTATTTCATGTGGATTATGCATTAGTACCTATTTTTCCATTTGATGATTAAAATCAAAATATTTTTTCACTATAGCACTTGGAAAAACTCCAGTATCAATTGTCAAACCTCACAGAGAAAGCTGAACAAAGGGAAAGTCTACTAGCTCGGCTAAACCCTATTTATGAAGAGAAGTATGTTCGAGCAGCTCAGCTACATGCAGATAAATTGATGGAAAGAGCTGAGGAATACAGAGAGTGAGTATTTAATCTCTGTAAAATTCTAAAATACACTGCAGTGAAATGGAATAGTTTGGGTCCCATCAATTTCACTAAAAAGAGTCGACTCTACTGCACTTTGAATAAATTGGACTTTGTCACATGTATTAATTGAAATAAATGGTGTTTATACTGTGACAGTTTCTGTAATTAAGTCGAGGCATAATTTAAACGTATAAATGAAACACATGTTTTTTTAAAGTTGATATTCATGCCAAAGATTTTACTTAGTATTCTATCATTAATTTAACCTTCAATTGAGCTCTATTTTCCTGAAGTACTTAACCACTCCTTATCATCCTATTTTCTTTGAATCCATTCTCTTTTGATTGTAGTCGCTTCAATGCTACAAGAGAAGTTGCCAGTTATGCCTTGCAAGCTGCTCAAGCATACCGGAAAATAGTTGAAGCATTAGAAAGTGCCAAAGAAGCCTCCCAGAATGCTACCCTGGCTTCGCATGTTGCATTCTCTAAGGTAAAGATATTTACTTTTGTTAAAAGTCTACATAATGTATGCAATAATACTCATGTAAGGATTGTTTTCTTATAAAATATGGGAACTTAACAAATGGAGAGTGTAAAATGAAGAAAATGGATTGCATTTTGTTATACATAAACATATATTTTGGAAATTTTTGCTAACAGGTCATTGGATACCATGACATACTACCAAGGCAATGGGGATACCTTAGTTTTGGGATTATTCTCATATTTACCTCTTAAATCATTTTATTTGACTTATTTTGGTGTGGCTTACGGACTATTTATTTGCTTTATAAATGCCAATTATACCTACTTTTAAACTAATGTAGATTATCAAGAGTGTAATAAAAAACAATCAGCAAGTTCGGCTTGGACCAAGATGCTAAGTTTGGAAAAGATAAAGGAAACACTTATCTCATCTATTGGAATGTAAATTTTGTACATATTTTATGGACCAGCATTTGAAAATTCCTGCAAGTCCATCTGTAGATGAAGAGTAGATAATTCAGCACATAGTTGTCACTCCAGAAGTCCCTTTCCTTGAGCACTTTCTTTCATTTGATAGGTACTTAAACATCTGGGCCCCTTATTCACATTTCTAATTTAGCATTTCCCTTTTGCCCAGAGCCTCAAAGTGATATCATATTCCATTTTCTAATCCTAAATTGCTGCTAATCATTCTTGACTGATGTGCACTTTGGCATACATAGTCCCTATACTCAAAGATCTAAATGGTAGTCTAGTTTTCGTCCAGAATAGTTTGCTTGAGAGGGTCCAATCAAATCATTGTTTAAATCAAATGAGAGAGAAAAATGTGATGAGCTGCTTCTCCTCCATATAATAATATGGTGGTTTCCCATTGCCTCAACAACTGTCATTCATTAAGTACCTCACATTCACTTTTCCATGGGATGCATCACCCTTGTAAGGTGCTCTGTGATTTTTTTGGTTATATGTATTTTAGAAGAAAATAGAATAATATCAACATCTTCACATGTTAATAGTGTGTAGGAAGAAAATATGATTGCTAATTTCCAAAAATAGAAACTATTTATTGGAAAAAAAACTCATCATTGAAACTTTGACCCTTAATCCAGTCAAGTATTATGCTGATGAGTGCCATATCATATTTAAAGGCTTTGAAAAACAATGGCATTCCTTGAATTTCCCATTCTCTTCATAAAATGTTACTTTTGCATTGCCTCATCCCTGCTTATTTGACATACTGGTGTAAATTGCAGGCATATTCACCACTTGAAGATGGGTCAGGTTCATTGCTGGACAGAGCATTGGATGCCAGGGGAGATTCAGAGGGGCTGTGGGAGGAGGCCGCTGGTGGCAAAGAGTTGGTGAAGGGTCTGAAGAGGCGATTGGAGAAGGGGAAGGGAGAATTGTCAACTCTCCAAAAGGTTGTGCAGGCAGCTGTGGATGCGGAGAAGAAGTTTCGAATGGAAGTTGAAAGGTTGGAGAGAGAAATGGGTAAGTTATTAGTGATGTTAAATTTTATGCCAACTGACATGTTCTGTGTTCATAGCCTTGTTTTGCAATGGATATAACAATGGGGGTGAGAGATGTTGGAACAGTAGTTTGAGGAATAAAACAAACACCAAATCCCTTTGTACTATCCGCTGAAACTTATTATCTATTATTATTGCATTATCTTAGGTATCCCCTTGTAACTGAAGATCCATACATCTATACACTATCTTGTGAGCCACCACAGTGACTTGTGGCTGGGGGTGTTAGGATACCAGCCATGAAAGGGGAGGGAACATGGAAAAGGTGGGGAAGAGGACAGTGGTGAATTGTATCTTTAAAATGTGTCTTCTTTTAGTGTCCAGCTGTTTTAGAAACTAATGGGGCGTGGAGAGGAGGAATTTTTGTATTGGCAGAGTATCTCTCTTATTTCGTTGAAATTCTGTCAGATCTAGAAATATAACAGGGATTAAAATAATATCCTCCATGACGTACTGAAACTCACTTGATCTGAATGTTTCAAGTAATCTAAGCATAGCATGTACCCTCAGAGTCTCTAGGAACTCCCAACCTAGTCCTTCCAGCAGCTGCGTAACACTTACTGTTTGCTCATGGCAGTTTTGAAGATGATGCAAAAGTATCAAAATGGGTCATAATTGAAGTTTCAATAGACAGTGCAAATATTAATTATTATGATTTGCACGGCCGATTCATATCACAATGATAGTACATGTACAAGTATGATTTAGTTTATTTTATTTCCCATTCTACAATATTTGTGGAAACTTCCAAATCACTTTTAATGTCAGTATATTTTGTGATTTTTCATATCAAAATAATGTCATATGATAGTGTTGTGACTTCATGCAAACACTTTTTAAATACATGATCTAGTACATTTAATTAGATCTCTTAATTGATATGTAAGATTTAAAAAGCAGAACTATTTCAAATAAATTTTTCAAGTTACATATTTGCTGGCCACAAATAAACTTAAGTACAAATATTTGGTCCTGATTTGGCAATGATAATGGTAGTGATTAAATGCATCAGCATATTTGGAAAGTAATTGTCATAATCAACAGTTTCTAAGAATTTTTGATTGATATTATTTATTTGGTTATTAGATCTACAATTTTAAACTCTGTTAAAAATTCCCCACTGAAAATACCCATTGAATGTCCTTATAGGGAATTGGCAATGGGGACTGGTATTCCCTATATAGGGACTGTTATTCCTTATAGGGACTGTTATTCCCTATAGGGACTGTAATTCCCCAAAGAGACAACGATATTCAAGCAAAAGGCATAGCTATGGCACTGACTTCGCTGCTCTCTCAAAATAAAAAAAAAGATAATTTTTCATTAATCACTTCGAATGTGTTCTTATGCAATAGCATGATGTAGTACATCATATTATACTACCTCGTATCTACCTAGCATGATGGTACTTGTATCGCATGATTACCAAACCTACAACAAGTCGTAGCTAGGGGCTGGACAGGTGGGCGGCTGCCAGGGGTGCACTTTGCAGGCTCACAGCCTGCGGGCCATGAATCGAGGTAATATTACCTCAATTTATGTGGTATCAACCAGTAACTGTCATTTCTGGGCAGCTTGCTTCTTCTTGAATCTCCTTGTCTTACCTAGAGAAGAATAGGTTGTTTCATCTCGTAATGCATTGTTTCAACTAGTAACACGCTACCTCGTTTCACATTGTATTAACTCATTTCAAATGTGCAAGAATCAACTCATATTATGGCGTAATATAGGAGAACGAAGGCAGTAAGTGGAGTAATATCGCAGGGTAAATCGTGCAAGCTACTTCAACAGACAAAGAACCGTACACGAAGCAGCGGGAAGTGGGCGCGTAGAGCACCACTTCCGTATGTTTCGTGTACGCTACTTCAACAGTCAAAGAACCGTACACTGAACGTTGATTCGCTTCCTTAAGCGAATCACGGCTTCGTGTACCCTTAGTGACCGGTCGAGGAAGCGGAACATTTTCGCCAGGGAGAGACTTGGGCCAGAAGAATGACTCCTATGTTGAACTTGTTGAGGGATCATTCGGTAAAATTGTTCATATAGTTGCTGTGGGGAATGAACATGTGGAACTATATGTTGTTCTCAAGCCGCTTCGCACATTAAATGTCTGTGACCTAGATAACCTGAAAATTGTAGTTGGTAGAGGAGGGAAGTTTTGTGCACAATTTTCCAGTATTAAACATGTCGCAGTTCACTTTCAGGTTGATAATTGTGAGTATGTAAGCTCAGTTCCATTTAAACACTTTTGTTTAAATATGTAAATTTGTAGGTCTTTTTGAATTTTTAATCATGTATACCTATTTGATTGTTTATGCACCAAAATACAATGCTCTTCTGTTGATTAAAACAGTGCCATTTATTAACTACCTATATATACTTATGGTGGATAATTGGTTGCAATGTTACAACCTTGTTATATGAAGACAATAGAAGCTATATCATGGAATTGATTGAAATAAACTAAATATTTCATTTTATTTCAAGCCTTTCAGTAACTGTACAGTTTGTACCTATATTAAAAATCAATACGCCCCATTGACACCCATAGGAGTTATTCCCTGTAAACACCCATAGAGAATTAATATTCCGTATTGAAAACCCATAGATTTTCATTTCCTATTGAGCACCCATAGAGACAATATATTCCCCATTGAAATTCAATGGGGAATATCTTTCCCTATAGGTTTTTTCAATGGGGACCAATAGGTAATTTTTAACAGGGAATATATTAATTATTTGCCAACATGATCATTATTCTATGTACTCATGCTAATATTGATATTTGTAGCTTCCAAAACTCCTCCAGAGGTTGATAGTATGAGAGAAGATCTTGATAGATTGCTTGAGAAAGTGAATGCATTATCTGGAAATGCTACTAAGACCTTGCATCCTGAGGTGGAGCAGCTGAAGTCCAACACAGATCTAGAAATTCAAACAGCTCTTGTAGAAAATCATGGTAAGTCTATGTTACACTTGACCAAGGATTGTTTCATTTTTGCCTTAATCTGATACATAAGATCTTTAGCTGATTATTTTTGGCATTTTTTTAGAATCTCTTTGTCCATATTCTCTCAATCGTTATCATCACTACCTCTTTCAAATGGCAGAAGTGAACATATTATGTATTTGCAATGAAATTCGAATGTAGATTTAATTTCTTAAACAAGTTCATTCTGAATTTCAGATAGGAGTCAGATTATGCTGTTCTCACATTGAATTAATAATGTTTCTCCCATTCGAAAAACCTGCCCAGATTTTATTTATTTATTTTAATTATAATTTTTTAACCTTCCAAATCTTATGTAGGGCTTTTGGGGTGTTATTCTAGTAATCCTCATATTTTTGTCTCTTCCTGAGGATGAAATATATTTTTCTGTACTCATGATTAAGACAGCTTAGTACTTTTCTACAATATTTTTTTATTGTACGATGCGTTTCGCCGCTTTATGGCATCGTCAGGTCAGGAAGGCTGATGATGCCGTAAAGTGGCGAAACACAATAAAAAAATTACTGTAGAAAAGTAATAAGCTGTCTTAATCTTAGCTTCTAAGAAAGTGAAGCCTGAAACAGTCAAGTTTGTTTTTCTGTTGATAATAATAGAACCCATCCCAAAAAATGGGGGTAATAATCACAGTGAATGTCTTCTCAGTGATTTGGAGGGTGCTTGGTTTTAAAATTTATCTGTGGTGTGGCATAAATTAGAATGGTGGCAGTCAATGACTATTAATGAGGCCATATTTATTATTCATTTTATTGCAACTTTTTAATTCTCAGAATTTCATTTTTATTGTGGCAAAGAATTATTAATTTCATTGAACTCTTCACATGTTTTGCAGTGGACAAGGCATGGAATGATTTGCAAGAGGCTAGAATGCTCCTGGAGAAGAGGGAAAAGGAGGCACGGGAAGAGAGGATGAAGAGCACTTCTCAGGAGAGGAAAAATGATTCTTTAGCAGAAGGCCTGCAACTACTTCGAGATCGAATTGCTCAAGCACGTCATGCTGCTTATGCAGTGAGTATTCAGAAGTAGTAAAATAATTACCCTGTGCTGTTCTGTTCACAGTTAATTCCAGGAAGATTGCAAAATGAGCTCAGGTGGCTATTGTAATTTTATGAGTGTAATGCCCACCTTACATTCCTGAAGGAAATGTGAAGTCATATGCTCCTCATTATTTCTTGCTGCAGTTGAAAGACTTTTAATATGACATTTGATTATAATGTTCAATAATGTTGTGAATGAGATGGTAACTGGAATTTTTTAAGGAGTAGCAAAACATGGTGGTACTCGCTAGTGAAGTAAATTATGCTAGGGAGTGTTAATATCACGAGAGGCCAGACAAAAGGGCTGAGGTTTCCTCTGGAGGTTCTTGTGGTGGTTCTTGTACAATTTTTCTGCCCATAAACACTTGCTTTACCTTCGCTGACCTAAAACTCTCTGCTGGCAAGTGCCACCAATTTTTGGCATTTTTTTAAATATCCACTCTCACCACAGTAAAAAAAACCTTATTGTGCCATTTTCTCTATCTTGAAGCATCAGATAGTTACTTCTAATCCACAATAAGGGAAAATAATCCAATAAGAAGTTCAGGAGTGCATGCATATTAAAGTTTACTCCTTGTTGCAAACCAATCCCTAAAATCTTAAGAATCACGATTGCCTATAGACATCATTTTAGTTTATAAAAATTTCTCAAAGAAAATTTTCACATCTATGAATTACAAGCTTGCAAAGACATAATAATCAAACATCATGACTAGACAGCTTGGACTAGACTTCCTGTCCATCATAATCTCTTTAATCTCATTCTAGATCGGTAAATTAATCAGTCACTCATAACAAATAATGATTACACCTGTAACGGTACAGTTGGTGCCCCAGCTGTTCAATGCCCTACAGTTGGCAACAGGGATGGTTAAACAATTAGAGTTAGCAATGACTAGGAAGTCTGCGTCAAATTATCGAATCGTTGGGAGAGACAAGTATGAGATGCACCACTAGGGTACATCGATAAACTTTTTTTTGTAATTTCCATTTGAAATTTTGGAAAAAAAGGTGCGATTCTAGCCACTGATACACCAAAAAAATGTTTTTCTGAAAATATTAAGATTTAGGTGTCTCCCCCCCCCCCCCCCCTCACCGTTTTGTTCTATTTATTTTCTCCCAGCTTCTTTTATCATAAGATTGAATTTACAGGGAACTCAATGCTGCTCCGACAGGTGTTAGTCACTATTTTGCTTTATTTTTTCAAATTACTACAATAATTTTTTATGAAAATGAAGGGTTTTTGCTGAAGTATAGGGTTTTAGGGTGTTTGCCAGTCGTTCCTCTTGCACATGGAGCCACGTGGAGATGTGGGGGATCACGAACACATTCTGCGAGGGAAAATATTCATTACCGCGTAGCTAAAGGCAGTACGTTGTTAATGTGAGCTCTAGTTTACGCTAAAGTAACTAAGATTTGGTTGGGAAGACGTGCACTTGGAAGTCCTTTATTGACCTAAAAGCTGGCACAGCACGTTGTGACTCAATTTTGGCCAGGATGGATCCATGTCGCTTGGAATCGATGTGAAGGCGGCTTGAGGTTTGAGTATTAATATTTTTTTTAAATAAAATTTTTGTGTATCTGTGGCTAGAATCGCACCTTTTTCCAAAATTTAAAATCAGAATTTCAAAAAAAATGTTTCTTCGATGTACCCTAACGCGGTAGGGAGTTGAAGTGTTTTGGCCCAGAGAAGAGTAAATCGGTTGCGGCAAAAGTGGGCGGGTTTATTGTGGAAGAAGATACTGGTGGAGAGTGTCCTTAGCGGACCATCCAAGTAAGGACCATCCAACCAGATGTACCACATTTAGAAAATGTGGAAAGTATACCCTTAGAACATGTAGTTTACAGAAAATAACGTTTCAAAATGACCATTTTCGGAATACTTTCATAAGATTTTGCCGCCATATTTGGAGGTTTTCCAAAGAGCCAGTAGGAGGATACTAACTAATTTCACTTCTTAAATATGCCCTAATCCCACCCCCCAAACAAAGTTGCAGGGTAAAAAGGCCTTGAGACATCACAAGAGCACGACAGGTTTTTCCCAATCCTCAGAATTTTTCCCAAAGCCTAAGCAAAACATGTGCATTCTGCTATTTGTGACAGGTCAGTAAAAAAGACAGGAAAATAAAACTATGTAATTAATTTGAAATGATAATGAAAGTGATTAAATGTGCTGAATGCGAAAAGAGGTATTAAAGACAGAACAAATCTTGAGAAAAAAAAGTTTTACTAAGCTATTTTGCTCTTCATTTTCTTTTACTTCAGCACTTAACTCGTACAAGTGCTTGCTTGACTGAATGTTATAATAGTATGTCTTTTGTTATCCTTGTTAGCTTCTGTGCTGATCAAAATTTTTACATCGCCAGATTTAATCTGCATGCATTATTTTTTTCTGGCTGATATCCTGCCTTAGTAAATTCAGTATTTCTGCATTGAAAATGTTAGATATTTGTTACAGCATTTTACAAGGCAGTTTTTTTAGCAATGAATAAAGTCAAGTAAGCAGTTTTTGCACTACAATTGTGAAAAATTTCCAGATTCTTTAGATGAATATTCTTCTTCCGGGTATCTGCCGCATCGTTTTTTTTCTGACAATGTTTCTCCTCCCGTCCTGGAGGCGTCTTCAGGTCGAAGAAGGTTATCTTCGACCTGAAGACGCCTCCAGGATGGGAGGAGAAACGTTGTCAGAAAAACAACGACGTTTCAGATTCTTTCTTGTTGTTTTTGCATTGCATATTGTTGTGCATAAAACTATAATTAAACTGTTACACAATGTTTGACATGGCCCAGTCTAATATTTCTCGTATCTATCCCTTATCAATTACATGGTTTCTTATGACTTTTATGTGTACGCTCAACACGAATTTGTTTAGCACGATGATTTTTGGGACACATCTCTTGTTTTAAGGGTATACTTGTAATTCAGTGTTATTTTTTTATTTTTCCTTTTTAGATCCACCTATCTGTAAGTGGGTCAGGAAAAGGACAGCGATGTGTTAGATCGTACCGCCCAGGACTTGAACCCAGTACTACCAGTTCCATACTGGTCACCTTTGCCATGAGTGTCCATGAAAAGGATTCCCTTATTTTGTACATGCCAAGCGCAACAGGAGTGAGTATCAATAATGGAACAATACCAAAATTCAATTTGAAAGCATTACCAGGTATCACCTGCTGTGGAGATCCACAAATAGACCTAGTTTACAATGAAAAAAATCGTTAGCCTCGATTGGAATATGGAACCAGATTCCCTAAACCATCACAGTATTGAATTTATAGTAATGCTTTGAAATTAATCTATATAAATACTTATATGTTGAAAAGTGGCTAGTGTCTAGGTGAATCATCATGTGTATGATTGCAAGAACTTAATGGCATTGTATGCTCAGTGCTCACGAGAGTACATAGTTCCTTGAAAGCCTCCTTGAAATTCACAGTAGAAAAGGAAACCTGGATAGTTTAATCGGTCTAAGAATTTGGTGTCAAATTCTGTGTCTAGAGTCGTATTCTGTAACTTGTATCACCGGTGATGAGTGGCCACCAGTGATATCACATCACCCATCACCACCTTTCCGATTCTGTAAGATTGCGAGGAGAAGTTTGCTTCACCCAAAACTGAGTGATATGATATCACCAATGGGATAGCTGGTCTTATTCCATCAATCGAAGCATCAATGTTTTCATTGGCTGATGGCTAATGCTTCATACGTGAAAATCAATTTTTACACTCTGCAGACAATTCAGATGTGTATATCTACTATATTTGTATTAAAAAATGACTAATTGAGCTGTCAAGAAAAGTTTTGTTCAAACAGAAAACCTCTTTCTATTATCCAGATAGTGATTTAGATAATAAGTACCAAACATGTAATTATGACCCCAAATAAGTAAACCTTTGATGATATCCCTGGGTTAGTGAAGCTTGGGTTCATATCAGGATGCATAATAACTCTTAAGTGGATAATGATATCAGCTCCAACTTTTTGCATACCTACTTATTTTCATGGCACTACCAAATATGAGCCAATGGGATCAGGATATGGATGCTGCTGCTTAAGGTTAAAATCTAACTTCCTAAATGTTTTACAGTACATAATTTTCATTTATGGAAGAATTTGAGATAATTAAAAAGTCGCTATACAATTATTTTATTATGCGTAGACATGGTTAACATGGTTTTTGGGGTCCTACCTTGATTATTTTTTGTAATTTTTCTTGCTCATAAGCACTCATAAACCACTGAAATTATGTGAGGGAAGTAAACGAAGAAATCAAAATCAAACTTGTGGTCATACCCCAATACACTACAGGAATATTTTAGCAAATTTTCCTGGGTATGTATTGGTAATCCTCTCGTCTTCTTTCGGAATTCTGATTGCAATTTATGCCGAAAACGCTCTTATTTCATTGCACTTGTGTCCTACAATACCCCCATTTAAACATTTTTAAATTGTCCTACAACTCCCCATGCTACCTAAGATTTCAGTTTTTTTATTAACAAATATATGATACAGAAGCTAATATAAATTCTCAAATACAGCAACTGCTTGGTCTTGGCATCACTGCATTGCTATAAGAATTCATAAGAGACTCTCAGAAGCTCAACTTGTATTTCATCAGTAATTATAAATCACATCACTACAAAATTGATGGTAAATTTACCCAATATGTTGGTGTTCAATAGTGTGAGTGGCATGAGGACACAAATGCTCTTCAATAATTTGCTTGGTAAAATTCATTCGACTTGATTTCCTTCACTTCATTAAGTGCAAAGTACAGATCTCACTATGTCGGATGCCCAAAAAATAAGTTAAACTCGATGGTTTCAGGCTTCACTTTGTGAAAATCCATTCTAATGAATTCAAAAAAGATATGGTACTTTTTTCACAGATTTTTATTTCAAGTCGACCGGTTTCATTGCATAGGCGACATCATCAGGTCTGCGATGGTCCCTATCCTGATGATGTCGCCTATGCGACGAAACCGGTTGACTTGAAATAAACATCTGTGAAAAAAGTGCCATATCTTTTTTGAATTCATCAAAAAATAAGTGGCACATGACAGAGAATTGATTCTCTAATAAAATTCTTATTCAAGTTGTAAGCATGATCATTAACTTGACTAGGTGTTCACGGTTTCTCCCATTGCAAATTCATGAGGGAAAGTAGAACAAACTTAATTAATTGTCGCTGTCTTCGACTGAGAATATATAATATCCACTCAAAATTCAATATCTTCTACCATAATACGAGAAAAAATATAATCCTCTTCATGATAGGCTAAATACATAAGTTACATATGTCCATATAATACCTTTGTAATACTTTCCATGTGAAGGATAGATATTAATGGGGAATAACTCAGGATATGTCCTTAACAATCAGCCATACTTGTAACTGCAGAGGATTCGTTGATTATAGCACAGAGGAATTGGTGACAGTGAAAACTGTGTTAATCATAAAACACAATCAAGGAGAAGAACTTGAAATAATGTAAACATGCAGTTATGTTTTTAAATATCCTCAATGTTCACGGGAGGATGGAAATCCTGCGCACTACGCACAGCTTTATTCCTGTAAAAAGATATATCCTGTGGGTATTCCTATTCCACTGACATTTTCAGATAATTCTGACTACATTTCCCAATCTTGGGCTTCACAAACACTATCGTCTGCAGCAGTCTGCGGAAGTCTGGGTCGGGTGTTTTGCTTAAATTAGATCGTCTTCCGTTTTAGGAGTACGCCTCCATAGGCTACCAGCTATACATATCACCATCACCTCACATCACCTTGCCGTCAGCAGGTGGAGAAACTTCACCCCCGGCTACAGAATTACAAATAGTGATGAAGGGTGAAGTTTTTTTGGTGATGTTCTTCACCGGTGATAGACATCACCTAGGGTTACCGTTTTTTTAAACCCCAAAATTCGGACACCCTCAATTGGAGTGATCAACACGGTACCAACCCATTGTAGACCAGTAGTGCCATCTATCAACAGTTCATTTAAGATTTTGTACAGAGAAAATAGCATACCACAAAGCGCCATAAATGATGCCAGCCCCTGGATTCAGCTAAATCGAAAACACCGTGGCGTGGCAATGGCCGTCTATCGCTGGCTATAGCCCTAAATGGAAAGCACCCTAACAGATCGCTGATGGTGTAATTCAATAATTGATATAAAAATGTATGTAACTTGTTGGTGATACAAGATAAAAACAAAAATCAAAAGATTTTACTTCCCAAAAATAAAAAATGCGGACATTATCAGAAATCGTAAAAATGTACGCGGATGCCATTTTGAAAGTCGAAAATACGGACATTTCTGCATAAATGAGGATGTATGGTAACTCTAACATCACCAGAATTACAGAATAGGACCCCAGGATTCTTACCCCAGTCCCATTGAATGGTTTTTTCAGTGTTATTTTTGCAAGTTGGAAATTATTTCCATAATTTTTAAACCATTGGTTTTGAGCTTTAACATCTTCATTGATACCTGTAAACCTGGATAATATTCCGGGGCCCATGTTTTTTTTGCATATTTACATAAACATTTACATTTTATTTTAATTTTATATCATTAAATGTATAGTGGAAATTTACTATCCTTATTACTGTTTAAAATGAGCTGAGTTTTAAATGCCCTCCTTGGTAGGTGTGACATCGTAATATCGCAGATATGACTTGGGGTGTAAGGGGAGAGGATAGCTTTCAAAAACTCAAATGGGAATTCACCAAAATGCCAAATGATTTTGCTAAGGAAGTGGTTAACAGAATGTAATTTGGGAACACTGCAGGTCCCTGGTGAGAAAACAGCAGTGTCTGCACGAGAGCTTACCAAGAAAGACTGATATCCTCTTCAGTTATCACAATTACAAAAATTCTAAAATTAATTTACATTTTTAAGAAATTACTGAATTCAAAGGAGAAGGATAATTCCATGACCAGTGCATTAGGTTTTTTGCATCACCCCCCATCACTGATTACTACTCAATTGAAAATCGTCCTTTTTTAGCAGTTTGGGATTTTTCTTTCTGATGTGATTAGCATCAATTTACAAACAAAATTTTTCCGTGATTCTTACCCAGCAAATTTTGAATGCAAATTCTTCTCAGGTTACACACTGGATCAGGCCCACCATCTCTGCTGATGTTTCTTTTATCAGAAGCCCTGAAGATGATGAACAATTCACACATCAGAAAGTTGGTGAAGATGGACGACTTAACCCAGTGTGTAACCGGATAAGAATTTACATTAAAACTTTTCCCCACTCTTTAGTAATAGAATAGTCTTTTAATCACTAAGTGGTAAAAATAAGATTTTTTTATCTACCAGAATGCGACTATGGCAATGAAAACTCCAGCTGTATGAAAACTCCTTTTATGGGCATAATATCCACACCCTTTATGCCAGGATAAACTCATTAAGATTTTAGGAGGCTATGAGTTGATGGGTTTTTATATGATGCTACCATAAAATTTGGTTATAAATTTTTTATTCCTTATCTTAAAATAGCAAGACTTCATGGCTTTGGAGGTAGTGGACAGGAAAGCCCGATTCAGTTGGGATGTTGGTGGTGGAGTTGGAGAGGTTTATCACCCAATGATCATTCGACCTGCCCGGGACTTGGGAGAAGATAAACACTGGTACCGCATTGAAGTTGAAAGGTAAGCATAAAGTTTGCTCCATATTGATAGGAGATGCAGTCAGTAGGGATGTGCAAGTAGTTCTTTTGGATCTCAAGTCGAGTTGTAGTTATTTTAGTTAAAATGAAAACTTGGTTATATTCTACACAATTTTATTAAGAACACGACCGGTTTCGACCTTTTCAGGTCATTCTCAAGTGTTACAATATTTGAAAACAGACAGGGCGGTATATATATATGTGTTGGTATCACATTGGTTGAACGGGGTGGGAAACTTCAAGGACAGTGGTGGTTAGAAGGCTATGAAAATCTGGGGGGGAGAGGGAAGGGAAGGTCAAAAAAGGAAGGTTGGCCGGTAAACAACTGGTGGCGAGGGTACAATGACAGCATATCTGACTATGGGGATGGGGGTAGGGGGACTGGTACTGAGTAGAAGGGGGAGGAGTTGGAAGGGACTAGGTCATTTAATACATCATTCTTATATATATTAAAATACGCTAAAATTTCAAAATTCTCTATAAAATCCAGCTTCTTCCCCTTGTCACAAACATGTAAAAGTTTAGGTATAAAATCCGAGTTGTGGTCATTTTCAATTAAATGAGTAGCAAACATAGATTTGTTGTTACAATTTAAAAACGATTTAAAATGTTCAGATTTACGTATGCTTATTTTTCGTCCAGTTTGTCCAACATAAAAACAATTACATCCAGGGGTATCACAATTTAACATGTACACTCCACTTTTGTCACAATTAGAATATCTGTCTTTAGAGTTAAACAGCAATTTATCGAGAGTCATGGGGTTATAAAAACACACTTTAAACTTATTATTGGGGATGGATTTGTTGATTTTGTACGACAATTTTTTGATGAAGGGTAGCTTCACCCATTTGGTATTCGATACAGGGATCGGGGAAAGAGCAGTAGCATCTATTATGGCACGTTTTCGGCGTAAGCGATGTAGTAATGTATCAATTAGGGAATCATTAAAGCCATTATTCCTGGCGATACCTTTAATAAAAGTGAGCTCTTTTGAAAAAACATCGGAAGAAAGAGGTATGGAAAGTAGACGATTAATCATAGAGTGGAAAGCAGCCATTTTATGCGAGTGGTGATGGTTTGAATTGTTTCTAATTACTATATCGGTGAAAGTATTTTTCCAATAGATGGAAAAATTATGGTTTGATTGATTACGGAAAATTGTTAAGTCCAAAAAGTTAATTTTATTGAATCCTATTTCCATGGTAAAAGTAATTGACTCGTGAAGTGAATTTAGGAGTGGCAAGAACTTTATTAAAGTTAAAAGGGGTAAAATTGTGTAGGGCTAGTGAGGGGCTAGAAAAGAAAAGGGGTAAAATTGTGTAGAATATAACCAAGTTTTCATTTTAACTAAAATGCATTCATTCTACGAAGTAAACTCGCAGACCATTGATTTTATAGAGTTGTAGTTACTCGCAGGTATCGAGTCGAGTTGTATGAACTATATAGTGCCATATGGCAATTTCCCAACCAGGCAATATAATAATTCATGCACCAACTAGTGCATTTTTTCTTCTGAACATAGGGCCTGATTTAGAAGGGAAAAGGTGATAAGGAATATTTATTGTAATCGTGACAGAATTAGGAGATGAATTAAAATTAATGTGTCTTGAACAGCTCCAATAGGACAATTGAAATGAACTAACCTCTTGTAATTTGTCGACAGTTTTATTTAATGACTGCATTGTGTTGAAAACTTTTGTATCCAAAATTCTTAGGAAGAGCCCAGAGTAGTTGTAGCAATTAAAGTTGGACAACAAGCCGACTATCAATACCTAATACAGTAGAAGTCCGTCATTACGAGTGTGGTGTATAGCGAGCATCTGGCTGTAGCGAGTGATTTTTTACCAATGGTTGGTCTCATGGTAATAGCATATGAAGTTGGACGGTTTTAGCGAGTGGTTATTTCTCTCATATCGCCATAACGAGTACGATATTTCGTTTATGTCATCAAGGTTGCATAATTTACAGGCACCTTCTGCTACTAGTGACAAAGTTATTCAAATAGAAATTACTTTTCTGCAATGTATCACCTTGAAAAGCAAATGTACGTAATTTGAGATCAGAGTTCCGATTCTCTCTTCGCATGCTCGGATGCTTTAGGTACGTTACTTGTCCTATTGATGTGACAATGTGTTTGAAAGCTCTCTCGGGTGCTACGCAACATAATTTCAGGTTGTGGAAAAATCACGAGGAAGTGCAAAATCTACCTCACCTCTACTACCAGGGTAAGGTTACAATTTAAATCGACTGAAATAACAGCTCCCCTCGACTCGTTCGAGCACCGGCTGTATCAACCCAGTATTGACTTTCGGCTTTTGCCGTACTTCCGACTCATCCGTTAAAAAATATGACGCAAGTAAACAATGAACATTGCAAATTGATAATGGTAACATTCATTTTTTACGTAAGGTGCGATCTTCTCGCATGAATCCCATATTGTTCTCGCAGAATGTGTCCCACGCTCATAAATTTCTTCTTGTCCAAAATTTAGCGGTGATGTTTTCTCATTCTAAGCAAAGGGGTGGCCTAGGGAGGTGTGAGAGGGGCACGCAGGGGAATTAGCTGTCAATGGTTTTTGAGTCAGCGAGCCTCGGAGCAGCAGGATGGGACCCCCGGATGATCCCGGGTGGTGTTAAAGAATCACCCAAGCCGAAATACAAGGCGAGAGGGGGAAGACACTGTCAGCCTATGCTCATCACGGAATGATTTACCACCCTCCTGAAGCAAACCCGAAAAAAGTATCTGGTGTCGGAAGGGGTGGGGGGCGAGAGCAAAGAGGAAGAAGTCGATTGAATCGGAGGCCCAGGTGGGCCTAGGCGCTACCATCGCAGCAAACTGCCAATGAAGAAGTGCGAAATGCTTCACGCCTTGAGGGGTGTGGATACCATTCAAATCGCCCTAAACAACGGTCATCCTGTGTTGCGGCCGATGTTGGAACTAGTTAGAACCATGGAAGTTGGCTGCTGAGGCTCCTGAAAGGATGGCCCCCTCTTTCCCAATTAGTGAAAGCTACCTGAGAAGTTAGGGCCTAGGAAAGTGATGAATGAAATGTGATACTTTTGGCTTGCGGTCATAACTGATGAGGGACTCCCAGTGGGCAATGCCCCCCAGTGAAATGTAATACTTATGATGAAATGTGATGCTGACTCAAGAAAAAAATATCGCTTCACTCCGACCCTCCGATGAGTGCCGAGGCGAGGGTGGGGGGAGAGGGAGGCCCGGGGTAGTGGAGGGTAGAGCGAGAGGAAAGCCAAGGACGCGTAGCCATTCGCTGGACTGCCGAAAGCGCTCGGCACAAAGGCCTGAGGAAAAAAGCGCTGGACATCCTCTTTGTTCTACACTACTACAATAATTGTATTAAACTTACGTACTTGAGAAGTATCCGTATTGAAAGATAAAGGATTCAGCTAGAATTTATATCAAAGCTCATTTTCATATCACTTCTCATAGCTGAGGAACATTTCCGCGAAATGATCGATTTTAGGCAAGTTTACTTTGATAGTGCTTCCTCTCGGCAGACTTCTGAACCTATTGGCCTTGGTGGCTCCGTAGACTCAACCCAACTCGACTTTCATGAAAGTACTCGAAGTACTCGAGTCGAGTACCGACGACTCGACTCGAATTTTCAAGTACTCGCACATCCCTAGCAGTCAGTCTTTGCCACATGCAAATTTGTTACGTGCAATGTCTCTGCTGTGCAAATTGATATTCGGACTATAACTGCCTGCACCTCCTACCTCCCAGTTTACTCCCTCCGGCAACCCAGCCATGGCATGGTATTACTGTCTCAAATATTTGTATATCAAAGGCAGTGCATCAAATGTGGCACTTGCTTAACATTATAGAAGCATTGCATAATTGAAGAGAAAACTGAGAGATACAGATGTCTTAACTTTTTTTGTTTTTCCTCTCACACGTTTGCTATCATCGCTCAATTGGGACCATTCAAGTATTGTATAAATTTTTTTGGAGTAGGAATTTTTGGCTCTCCTTACTTTGTTTAAGTAAGGGGGTAATCATCTGTGATATCTTTCTTACTTATATCTATTACTTACTGTCTTGCATCGTGCTAATACAATTTATGTAGCAACTAATCGTGAAACATATTGAGTTTTTATCTCTGCAAACATAGCAGTAATTGTTTCAGTTTTATGTTGGCTGTTGGTATACATTTGTTCTATTAATAAATAAATAACTTGAATGGTCCTGTTGGTCTTGTTCAGACAAAAGGCAAGTCAAAAGGAGTACAACATGAAAAATTGAGCAAAAAGTGTGATACGTTATACAATATAATACACAATGATGACATATTATTCACATATGTGTGAGATATTTGGTACACGCAATGGTGTCATGTTATTATTCACAGTAGTGCACAAGATACTTGGCACCTTGAAAGGATAAATAGCATTCAATCACAAAAAGCCATTATCACCTCCTGTGAGTCACTTAGGGATAGCATGCATAAAAATATATAAGCCCTATTTCCATTAATATAGCAGAATACTTTATGTTATGACAATATTTCCATAATGTAGTTGATTTAATCCACTAAGCTACTCCATGAGTCACACATTGTAATCATGAAGTCAGTTTTGGTTATCTTTGCATCATGCCATCTTCTCCATTAAATATCATAGGGAATTAAAAATGTGATGCAAGGTTTTCCACTGTAGGGGATACTTTGCATCATTATTAAAATATATGAATAAAATTTATTATTATATTTTATCGAAATATTAGTAAAAGTTATTCTTTAATCAAATTTAACTATTGCTATGAGTACCCTTTATTCCCTAATGTTAGCCAGTTCTATTATTAGATTCTTTTCTTAAAAAAAACTCCTAAAAGTGATGCGAATTATCCACATTCTACAATACTTTGTTTCCTTGATTTTCCTTTTAATAATTTTATTTTCATTGAATCATTGTTTTTATTCACCTTCGTGAGATAAATTAGCTGTAGCTACATTTTGAACTGATCGCTGAATGTTAAAACTTGCCTCTTCAGAACAGGGAATGTGGCAAGGATGTGGGTCCGACCACAAGTACTACCCGAAGGCTCTCCACACCTGGATGCTCCTCCTGTTTCAAACGCCACGGCTCCAGGCTACGGACGTATTGACTTCTTGCACTCGGACCAAGTTTGGATTGGAGGATGGGGTTGGGAAGAGTCAGCAGCCAACAGCAGGCATGGTGGTCGCAAAATGTCACCCCATCCGACCACGTCCACTCCAGAAGTTTTGTACCCATCATCAGACAAACCAAATGCCTTGAAAACACAGAGGTTTGTCGGATGCCTGCATCAGGTTGTCATTGATGGGAAACCACTTGGTCTATGGAACTTCATGGCAGAGAGTCCTGGTGGTGCGTGCTCTGCTTGTATTGAAGGGTAAGTTATTTATAAATTTCTTCATTGGATTAACTATCAGCAAATATTTTAAACAGTAGGAATAAAATTGAATTTTTAACTATTAGGCTGCGTATTTGTTTTAACACATGTCCTTTAATAGTCATTTCCGCAAATAAATAATTATTGATCAGGAGCAGAACTGAAGTCTTATGAATGCTCTTAAATTTTTAATTTTATGATCACTTATCTCTCATAAAAATGTGTGCCATGCAGCAACTTTTTGGGGTAATACTGCCAGAGTGACCAGTGTTGGCATTTGGTTGCAAACATTACCATTCAGGTTGGCATATTCTGTCATAAACTATGTGTAATATGTTGATGTGTAACAGATTTTATTGAGAAATCATGGTATGTGTTAGTAAAATCCTTGCATAAAGCCAAGTAAAACTTAGGACGGACCTTGTGGAGACTTTTTCAAGATGTTGCTTTCATTATCAGGGATCTGTCAAATAAATGGGAAATGGGAAGAAACTGGTTGCATAAGAATGACATTCGATCATTTTGCTTATTTTCCTGCATGCTCTCATATTTTTTGAATTTATTTATTAGCGCTGAAGAAATTCGGGATGAGTCTGCATACAGCTTCAGTGGTGATGGAAGTTATGCAGTTCTACTCCATGATAGTCGCTCTCCTTACAACAAATATGTGTTCAGTGTCTCCTTTGCCATGCGATCGTTTGATGAAGATGCCATTCTCTTCCTGGCAATCAGTCGTAATAAGGTAAGTTGAGTGCCCTTATATTATCGTTGAACCACTTATCATTACTCCTATTTTTATCAAATTATTTGTCACAGGTATCATGCATATCCACTATTTTAGACCTCAAAATTTCCAAGAATAGTGAATAATGCTTCAATTCATTTTTACTTCAATTGTAAATTAAATTTGCATATATACTATTACTTGTGGAAAAAATGTTTTTGTACTATTCATGTTTTTGGGGTGGAGAGAGTGACTGGAATGCCTTTTTAATTATTATTTCAGGATAGATACATATCTATTGTTCTTCGCAAAGGAAGAGTGGTTTTTAGAATAGGATATGGTGGTGATTCCCGCTTGGAGCTGTCCACTGAAGGTCGTTACAACAACGGAGAATGGATTAGAGTGGAAGCAAGCAGAGCTTATGATCGAAAAAGACGTCTTGAAAAGGGTAAGGGAAGAAAAATTCATGTTGTAGACAGAAAAAATGAGTCTGATGCATAGGATTTGTTTTTATCCTGCAAGATATTAATGTAAAATAAAAATGTACCTATCCAAGGTTTTTGTCGGAACTTTTCTCGGCCATGATTGGGAAAATCTGAATTCTAAGGATTGACTTCATTTATGTGCAACACTTATTCATTCAGACTAACACTTTTTTGCTACTCATGTTTGTCACTCATGGAAAAATTCTGTGTTGAATTCCCTTTAAACATTTTGCTATATAAGTTGTGAAACTGCTAATTTTATAAGACTGTGCTTGCTCATGACCCAATCTTTCAATTTTTAACAAAACATTTTATGGATTACCTGGTTCCATTTCCAGGAACTGGTTTGGAAAACTATAGGAAAAATTTCATAAAGCTTTTATGAATATTTTACAGTTAGCAGTGGGTTATGGTGAATTGATTCGATTTATGTAGTGCCCACATTGTGGTTCAATCTTCCACATATTTAACAACATGGCTATATGGCTTCCAGGACTGTTGAAGGTGGGTGGTGAGAGCCGAGATGGAGCACCCAGTCCACCTCCCTCTGGACCAGATGCTCTTCCAGATCTCTCTGGAGGGGAGTACTACATTGGTGGGACACCCCCTGGATTCTCATTGCCAGCACTTGGACCCCTTGGTGATTGGGGATTGATGCGGGGAGTCCTTGAGGGTAAAGGGTCTCATGCTCACCCCTTCCGAGGATGTCTGTCGGATCTTCAGATTGTTCAAGAAGGTTACAACCCACTTAGAGGGCAGTTTTATGGTGTGGAAGCATCTTGCCCCAATAAGGTACGCTTGTGGCAATTTAACTGTCTAGAAAACTTGTGATGTCATTGGATGCATTTGCTTCAGAAATTTTGTTGCTCCTTGTTTAAAAATTTTGAATGTAAGTTTTAAGTGACTACTATCAGAGTTGGAGATTTTTATTGGCGTCCTGACTCCTGCTTGAGTGCTATTTGGCACTAGACATAGAGCACTTCATGAGATAATTAATAACATGGGTACTTCTCCACCTATCATCTTTACCTCTCATAATACTTTCCTTGTACATAGTGACCTATCCACCGTGGTACTTAGTTTTGCAGATGGCCGTAGTTGTCAGTTGATCCTCCCTGAATAACTAAACAATGGTCAGTTGAAATGAAGCCTAAAATGTTAAATATTTAATGATACCAAATTTTCAATTGTATTTTGGGAAAGGTAGCTAGTTCTGATTTTGAAGAGATTCACCTGGCCAGCAAAAGATTCATGTTCCACTTGGTAATGCAAGTGAGCCTATTTTAACCTAACCTAGTTCAACTATGAGTGAAAAGCTCATATATGTACCAATTTGCTGTTAAATTTATTTTACCTGATTGGAATCCAATCATTTATCTCTCCATCTAGTGTGGTACAAGTTAAAGCATGTATTATGAGTAAACATCCAGTATTTCTCAGTAACTATGAACTGTAGAAATTTTAAGATGCAGCATGGTTTTGTAAAATGCCAACTTTTTCACTGTATTTATATACATTTAGTTATAATAAAACCCTGTACTAGAGTGATCACTTGCGGGTGACTATGTTAATGTTACTGCGTGGCCAGTTCTGCAGTTTTTTTTAATATTTTAAATCCTATAACATTTCATCCATCACAGCCTGCAAGAGTGGTGAGCTTCTATGGCAATGGTTATCTAGAGATGGATTCGCATGTCTTGAAGAAGAAAGCATCTTTGGGATTTGTTTTTCGATCTCCGCAGCCTCATGCCCTCCTCATGCTGTCTACATTTGATGCGTATCCAAAGCAGTCTGCAGGCGATAGAGGATCCTCAAAGGATGATTTTGATGAAGAAATGACAAACTTAGTTGGTCCTGGGGTGAGTTTTGTATAAAATTTATTTAGATTAGGCAGCTCAAGAAATATTTTTCATGCTGGAAAGATCACTTTTCTGTACCCTTAACTTCATCTAACTTGCCAAAATTCTTATCATATGTTCTAATGATCTAAGTTGTTAAGGCCCTGCTATCCTCGCGCCGGTACGCATAGTGCCCCCCAAAATCCGCCAGTTGTCGTTGGTGCGAATCTCCAGTGGAACCCCTGCTGGCCACAATGGCAATTATTAGGAATCTGCTGTTTCGCTTCAAGGTCACTGGCCTAGGAGTGCGTTGCAACGCTGGCGAAAGTATATAATCTTTGCTGGCGAACGACCGTCTCGCTCACCCATCATTCAGGGGAGGGGGTTAAAAGAGGCAGGCATACAATGTAGACGATGTAGACCGCGTAGACCCTCGCCTCGCTTCAATAAGAACAATGGGATATTCTGGGAAGAGCGGCCTCGCTTTCAAGCTGTCCTACTCTTTGACAGGGAGACTTTTGAGACATATTATTTATCTTAAAACGGGGAGAAGCAGTCACAGAAACCTAGATTATCCAATCGCTCAACGTCCGTTATTATGCTGGTCAACGTTCTTGTTCCAATTTTCAAAGTGTTTTAAAGGGATTAAATTTTTCAATGACTTTATTGAACGTATATTTTCATTAAGTACTCTGAAACAAATGTTTAAGCTTAGTAATGTCCACAAAAAAACCCAATTTAACATCTCGACGAAAGGTAAGTCGATAATATGACTTTTGTCCGCATTTTTTCCGAATTCTGACCACAGTATAGCGCAGTGGTATATTATTACCCTTTTGAGAGAGTTGGCTGAGGTAGGTTTTCGGAAAGGTTGTTTAACAAATAAAATCATCATGGAGTATCATTTATTGGAAAGAAGTTTATTCAGTTAAACTTAATTATTGAAAGGATTTTTATAGGTTTTTACTTTTGGCTACGAGTTTCTTGCTTATTTTTTAATTCTCTTTGAGCCGGTATTATATATTCAGGATCCCGTATTTCCATTGACCTGCTGCGTCGAGGATCAATTATCTCTGGCAGCAGGCAACTTTTATAAAATTTTTCTAATTTAGGAAACATTTCCTTCTGTTTTTAGTGATTACGAGAGATAACGTGGCAAGAATTCTTTCGGGGGAAAAGAAAGATTTTTAGAAGAAGAAGAGAAAGATGTCATAAAAAAGTAGTATTTTGTCGATATTGAATGTTTATCCTAATGCAAAAATTTGAAATTTAGAGGTTGGTGGCTTTACTCTCTGAAAATGCAACATAAATATTATTTCTTGCCTTGCAGAAATGATTGAGGCTCATTGCAATACAGTTGGAGAACTGCCTCGTGTTTGGAAGCCACCTGCTGAAGTCGTACAGATATGCTTCTCTTGAACTCGAAGATGTGATTCTTTGTAATAAATCATGCTAACCTAGCTTTTAAATTCTATGTAATGCCATCATCGATTGGATAGTAATTGATTAAACCCGCAAGCCCTTGCGTTACCGTTTGGTTACATGCATTCAAACAATAGGGAACGTGCATATATATCAGATATAATCATGAACCCCAAAACTCGATAGAAATATATGTTTGCGTTTCACGGTGAAATTTTTTTATTATTTTTTGACGAAGTTAGCGATATTTAATTCATTAAAGTTCAAGAGAATTTTCAAACACAAGTGAGAATCGAAAACGCCTGATGATTGGCTGGTGGCAAAGTGACGTAATTATTCAGTACGCGGAAGCAGCATACCGCTGCAGGGCTAGTATTTGATCTTTATTTTCCTCCATTGAAAGCCATATATTGCGTAAAGATGGCGGAATAAGGTTATTCTAAGGAAATGAAGGAACCTTTGATTATTCCACAAACATTTTCATTTCGCTTTCCGACTATAAAGGTTTCGACTTGTTAATTAAGTCATTTTCAAGGGCTTGGTATTGAGTTGTACAACATTTCTCAAATTTCATATTATTATCGATCATGTACAGATACTTGATTAAAGGGTCCACGTCCCAAATATTAAAATATCCCCCCTTTGAAAAATGAAGGCGATGTCTAACCATTAACGATAGGTCTCCAGAAGGAATAAATATTAATCCCGCTGCAAAATATATTTCGCCGCGAGGCTTATTATGACCCTCAATCCTGGGAGCCGCGAGCGAAACTTTCACTGTCCCTCGACTAACCCCTTCCTGCCTCCTCCCTCCCCCCCCCTTACCTGCTCCACAGCAGCGTTGCCGACTCGGTCTCCCAGAACGACACGGAGCGCCTATGGAAGACGCTGTGGAGAAAGGGCGAACTTCTTGGTCTCCCACGGACCGCCAGGGTGGCGTTTATTTAGTTTTGCACGTCCAAAAATCAAAGACATTATTAGGAAAACGCTTTTAATGGAACTTGAAATTTATGCGGGAACAGAATTACAAAGAATCAATCTTTGTCTGTCTGTTTAGATGTTTCCGATATTCATCACCAAACGGGAGTAAAATAGCAACGCGCCGACCCTTATTTGCAGAGCTTTTGTGAAAAACGTGGGAGGAATATCCTTTTGTTGTCAAAGGCAAAACATAATAAAAAGAACCCTTTTTCATAAGTTGAAGACGAACTTCAATTATCTTATGAGGTTGACGAGAAAACCTCTTCCAAATATGGTCCATGTACGGACCGGCAAAGCCGAGGGTGGAGGCCCCTTAATATCAATTCCTCATAAGTCATTTTATGTAATACCATTCATAACTTTATTATTTAATCATGAATATATATTAAAATCACCGTGAAAGAGGCATTCAAGGATAAGGCTTAGGCAAGGATATTTATGGAGGAAATTATTATTTTTTTATTTTTTTAAACTTGTTCCGTACTAGGATTTTTATAAATCATAGTATACGTCCAAAAAATTATATGCTATTACAGAGGTTTTACCATAGTTTCAAACTCTGACAAGTAATAGTACCTCTTCTCTATGAGATATTAACACAGGTCCTTCTTGAATTTACCAACCCCTACTAATTTCTTTATATGGCTCGGAAGGTAATTGTAAACTGTTGAGAGCCGATATAAAGGACTGTTTCTATTTTGAGCACTATTATTATGAAATAAATGCAAGACCGGCTAGCTAGCGGCAGGGCAAGGGCCCAGCCACATTGAAACAACGGTTCCTGTAAGATCACCGAAGTTAAGCAATGTTGGGCCTGGACGGTGGTTGGATGGGTGACCATATATACCTCCACCGTGGCGCTATTGTCCCCTGTCTGCATGTGACAGACAGGCATAGGGTTGGCACAAGGGGCCAAGAAGGTCTAAGTGCCCGAGTTCCTGTTGGAGGCCCCCCCCTACAAACAATCTATCTATCTAGCTAGCGGTAACCGCGCTAGCATATTTTATAGCATATTTAGATATCCGCGCATGCATCAAACGCCTCTCTCCACGGCCATGTGGCCTTATTTCAGGGGGGGCCTGGGCCACTATCTATCCCCCATATGTTTGCCACTGGTTAGGAGCATGGTATACAATGTCTTATATGGCAACGATATGATGTTCGATATATTGCTCTTCAGTATTGCAGAAGCAATCAAAACGAAAATTGTGTATGGTGGCCTATGCCTCTCATATTTGGCCTAATATTGGTACTCAAAAGGGGGAAGAAGAACTATTTTCCAGCATGAAAAGAGAAAGCCATTCAGAAATTCAGTGGCTAATAGCCCAAAATAATGGAGAAAAATAGCTATTATGGCACTAATATAACTCAATTTGTGAAAAAGAACTGCATTTTGAGTAATTACCAAAACATTTTGTTCCTTAATTTATATTTCCATGTTGATGATGTTATGGTGTTGTTACCATATGGCAACTTGGTAAAGATATTATGCAACCCACAATGCAATGTTATCGTAAATATTAGGGGCTGGGTAGTACAGACCATCTGGGGTAAGATTTGTACTCAGTAGAGACAGCGTAATGGATGACTTAAGCCTTCATATGGAGTTGCCTTTGCATATATTTGGTGATTTTCAAGCGATTATTTTGGGGGGAAATGTGCATTTTATGTGCCATCTAATGCATGAATTCAAATGAAATTTAGTCATCACAACAAATTTGTAAGACTCATGGCTTGATTATAATTGCAGTGAAAACTGCCTATAGCGGAATCGCACGGTACCGTAAAAATTTTCCGTTGTGGACAAGTTTCCGTCATACACAGGTTTGAAGCATTTTATTCACATATTAAAATACACACATAGACAACATTGCCGTTAGATCGTACACACAAAGTAATAACAATTATAATGGACTGTTTAATTTTCTCGCTGCACATATGTCTTTTCTCTGCGTATTTTTTATAGTTATTTACCAAACTTAATAGACCTACGTCGTTGTTAACGAGACAAAATATTTTAATTTCTTCCATTCTCTGAAAAACCTCTTTATAATTGTTGTCTTGTAGCCATATCCTTTTCTTCTGTTTTTTATTCAATATCGTACTCCCCATCATCCTCAATGCACTCCTTTTCGCATACTAGGAAATCAGTATTAAAATCACCAGAAGTGATCGCTTAGCGTTTGTCTAACTTTGCAAAGTCTGTCACACTCATTACATCACACTCCAAAATAGAAGCGAGGTCATAAATGTCTGCATTTGACACTGTAATGTTCATTGATTATGTCTCCATCACAGAAAGCAAGCCAGCTATGCAGAAACATTTTGTGACACTTTCACTTTTGACACTATTTATTGCTCTGGTCAAACAATTTATGGTATCCAGAACTGTTATTGATATAGCCACTTCACTAATTTTGTCGTTTGACTCCACAGCAGTTAAAAGAGATTGCATCAAAAACTTCCTGTATTGAACTTTCACGTTACAAATAACCCCCTGATCCACGGATTGAGAGATGCTTGTGGTATTTTTGGGAACCACGCAAGTTTCACATTTGATAGATTTAAATGAGGATGACACGTGGCATTTTCCAAGAAAAGAATTACCTCTTGCCCGACTGATTTCATTTTCCGGTTGAAAGAAAACAGCCAGTTCTCCATTATCTTAGCCGTGTTCCAAGCTTTGGAGTTGTGTCGCCAGATCACAGGAAGCTCTCCAATGTATAAAATTTTAAAACATCTGGGTCGTGCGGCTTTACCAACTACAAGTGGCTTTTCCATATCTCCCTCCATTTTCCGCAAATAAAAACGGTAACTCGCTCATCGGAGTATTTACCACCACTACTTATTTCACCTTTAAGAGACAAAGTTTTAGTTGGCATCGCACGGAAAAACATTTTCAAAAACACGTTTCATCACTGTTAAAAATATACTGCGGAAGGTAGTTTTTAATCGCATTCTTTAATTTTTAATTTCCAACTGGAAACTACTGGCATTTGCCTCTCCACGCATAGTGTTCCACACAATATTATGACAAGCTCGATAAATTTCTAGACAGCCATCAGTTGCTTTAAACTCTGTATTCTCTAATTTCACAACAAACACTTTCGCTTGTGCTTGGACCATTGGTCCCAATAGTGGTATGTTTTTTTATCTCGTCTGAACTAACCACTCCCAAATTAATTCGTTAAATTCTTCGTTCCCAGTTTTTCTTATTTTTCTTTTAGAGTTCAAATTAGAACCTGATAGAGGAAAAAGATTTAAGTGCCTTGAAATGTATTCTTACTAACTCGCATATAATATATACTTTAACCAAAATGTGAAATAGCTGATTAGAATTGTTCAATATTTATGGAAGATCTTTCGGCTTGATGAGTGCATGTAAAATTATGAATCAAAATAAAGTAAAAGACGGTCAATATCTCATAAATTGATTATTTTTTTAAAAACATGTTAAAGTACAAATGATTCACAATTTTGTATTCATATTTCATTAAAATATACACTATAAAACACATGAATGGCACTTTGAAGCATTAAAAAAAACATCGAAATAAGTCGCAGTTAATTAATGTCAATTTATTTAACATTTTCCTATTTCGAGATCGAAGAGAAAAGTGACAGTGTAAAATAAAGTATTTTTTCAGTACCTTTGGGGGTGATTTCTTTTCCAATACCAATGATTAAGTTGCTGAGATCTAAGATTAATGCTACACACCTGCGTTTTTCCACATTTGAATATTTTTTGCACCTCTTTTGCATTGAACTGATTTCTTAAGAAAATCGAAATTTCGATGAGTTCTACGATGGCAATTTTGTCCTGCAAACTCAATGCGTTTCTTTTAGACATTTGACTCTCGATATGGATCCACTTACACCACTAGAGTTATTCACTGTGGACACCAGTAAATGAACTTATTCGCGACGAGTGCGAATTTATGTGACTCAGTAAAGGGGAAAATGTGGAAGAGGGTCAGGGGAAATCCTTGTGTAGGCACGTTGATTGGCTTGGTAGACTGGGTGGGTGTGAATGACAGTTGGCCTATGAAGAACGGGCGTAATGGAAGAGAAAAGGGGGAAGGAAAGGATAGGGGAAGGGAGGAAATGTGGGGGAAGAAAAAAAGGGCCAGGAAAATCTGGTGCGTAGAGAGCAAGATCAGTCATAACAACCAAGACAATAAATTTGCACCAACCTGGGCGTCCCGTGGCGCCTAGCAATCGAGCGAAAAATAGCAGAAGTGCAATAAGGAGAAGGACAGGAGGATGGAAACATTTTTGTCAACCATCGAGCCCCCCTACCGTGTTCCTTTACCAAGAGGTAGTGGCATTCCCTTCTATTCAACTCTCTCCCACACATTCCCCTCCTTGAGGTTATCCTAAAACATTCTATTCCTGGAGGACTTAGCGTGGCAATCCGTGGGTGTGTTCGAGCGAAAATTGCAATTCCGTAATACACAGATGAAAAGTTCAGGTCTTAGCACAAAAATCGTTCCGTTGCCGCGTTGAGCAGGTTCCGTTAAATGCAGGTTCAATTATATGGGAATTCTTATATCGCAGGTCGGGACCAAGAAAATTTTCCGTAATGGACAAGTTTCCACTGTATACAGGGTCCGTTATAGACAGTTTTCACTGTATAATGAAGATATCCAAAAAATGTTATTACATCCTGTATTTTTTATTATCCTTTGGTTTTACTCACTTGGATTTTACATACTGCCTCTTTTTTGATCCCTCCAACAACGTAAAATTGAGCCTCTACTGTAATTGATTTTGCATGTTCTTCTCTTTGCATCTCTTTCTCCTGTTCTATATACAAAAGGCATAAGTGAAGCATTAGATATTAGTTGGATTATTCTGCTACCCATTTTTAGTATTTATGTTACTATGAATCAGTAAGATTTTATATTAAATCTGTATATGCCCATACAGGGCCGTAGCCAGGGGGGACAGGGGGGGGGGGGGGGGCGCCACCCCTCCTGGAATTTATTTTGCCCCACCTAGCTTTAAGAGTTTTTTTTTTTTTAGAGTTCAACGCCACATTTTGTTACTCTGCTTTACAGAGGCGAGTTTTAAGAGCCGAACAATAACCTATATGTATTAATGGATATTAATTAAAGGATGTTAATTTTGTACCAGGCTGCTAATTTTTGACACAAGAACTATAAAACATTTGCCCCTCCTAGGAAATTGGTTGCCCCTCATAAAGACATGACCTGGCTACGGCCCTGTGCCCATACCAACTCATGGGTATCACATTTGTATTTATCACCATCATATTTTCACGAGTGCTCCAAACATTGGGCTGGTTCCTTCTGCACTTTTAATGATAATTATGCGAGTAGTTTCCTCTGTTCATCCATTTAATGAAGTAAAGGTAATAAGCGTCAACTTCATATAATTTTAAATGCCTTAGTTTGTTAATATAAGATGTAAAAGCTCATTTGTACACTAATACTAATTTGTAAGAACAAAGAAGGGCTTTTCTGAAGCAGATAATGTATCTAACCTTCCCCTTATTGTTTTTTTGTTTATCCCAGGACTCAGACATGGACATAGTTTCATCGGAAAGTAGTAAGCAGAACCGTTCTTTCTACTCGGTATCACTGGATGGAGGTAGAGTGGAAGCTAGAGTAGAGGCAGGAAGAGGTGAAGTCCGACTAAGATCAGAAGCACGTTACGATGACAACTATAATCATGCTGTTACTATGATCAAAACTGGAAGGAGGTTGGTGGCTTGGTGATATCATTTTTTATATTGTTACTTAAAGACTAAAAATAATAATGATACTTTTTATTGACCCAGGAGCCAAGTACAGCAATTCATAAAAATTTCTGCTCTACAAGTGTACTTGATGTTTTTAATGAATTCACAGTAAATATAGTGTGACCTAAACATTTTTTCATTCTTTTTTAGGGTTGAACTACGTGTTGATGACAGAACCGTAAGCTCAGCCACCTTACCTGAAGGAGCATCACAGGTTAGAGCCCCAGAATCAGGAGGTCTGTTTATTGGTGGACTTCCACCAGTGGAAGGCAGCTGGAATTCTAGTATCGCATTAGCTGGAATGGCCCCTAATTTCCATCCTCTTATTGGCACCATCCAAGACTTCATATTCAATGATGAGTGAGTAATTTTGCCATACTGGTTTTGATAGTATTCATGGTCTGACATGACTTTCTAAATTAATGTTGCTGTCAAAACTCTTACAGGCTGCTCCGATTTGATAAACCAGTATCTTTTGTCAATGTGGGAATTGGTCGAAATGAAGGTCCAAGCATTTATCCTGGTTCTGGCCACTACTCTTCACATCATCACCAGACAGTGGTCAATGATAGGGGGAAGCCTTATGGAGTCTCAGGAGGCCCTGGTGAGATTTTCCACTCTGGCATGGGACGAAGAGATGGCTCAGAGAGGGGTTGCAAGAAGGTTGAGAGGTACTCCTTGGAACCCGGTGCAGTGAAGTTGGGTGATAAACCAGGGTCGCACATCAGATATTTGCATCGGAAGCGATCCTCCATTCTCTTGCAGCGAAACTTCTCACTTGGAATTACTTTCCGTACCCATTACCCTGGTGGTCTCATCTTTATGGTGCCGGTAAGTTTCAAGTGCATTGGATGAAAGAAAAGTTTTTTCAATCTTCACCAAAACAAGTGATCTGTCTTAGAGCATTTAAGACTACTTTATTTTCTAACTTTCCCATGTGGCAAGGTATATTTCCTCGGCATGAACTATTTAATTGTCAAGTACTTTTTGCACGCGATAATTAAATAGTTCATGTTCCATTACCTTTTTACAATGTTTATCTGAAACTTTTTGCATCTATAGAAAAATCACTGATCCATAGTTATGGTTGCCTTGATGGAAAGGTAAAATTTCAGGACAGGCGACATTGTCTAAACCTAATTTCATAGAAGTGGCAAAGACATATGTTCGTCATATTCATAATTTGCATACTAAAATACAAAATAAAATAAAGTTAGAAAACTTGTTACTCTTTGTAATGCAATATATTGAGTGTATTAAAATTAGTTAGAATATGTACCTTTTTTATGTGCGTAAATTTAGGACAAATCCACTTTTTCAGGACATATGGCTACCCTATCCATTGTGAGATAAGTAATTGCAATAAATATTTGAAATTATTTATTTTACAAACCATAATGTCAATCATGTTGTAAACTATTTGTAAAAATAGTATATGTACAAAATACGAGTATATATATTGCTAGGGATCGACAACTGAAAGCATGTATTTTGTGGTCTCAGCTATTGTTCATTCGTATCAAAATGATGAATTGATATGTGAAGTGAAAATTTTAAAATTTAGATAGAGATGTAGTGGATATTCATTTAAAACTGGTCAAGAAAGTGCAGACACTTTTATAAATGTTGCTCTATGTGTAGCATTGATATCTCTCATCTCTTATCCCTCTTAGAACTCTTCTGAATACTAATTCATTTGCATTGATTGAAATATCAAACTGCTAAAATTTTAGCGTGCTTTGATTTTCAAGAAAATTATTTATAACAATTTATAATAAATATTATAAAAGTACAGTAATACCGTAAAGTAGGATTACTTTGCTACTTGAGGGGATACTTTGCACCATTGCAAAAAATGTTTTAACTTCAAATATTGTCTGAATGATGAAGCATTAGTGAAAAGAATCAATAGTTTCCTTTCAATGCTACAGGCTTCTTGTAGGCAGTAATATTTGTGGAACTTTGAAAAATGTAAAAAATAACTGCTCCATAATTTTATTACGGCAGGGGACTTTTCAACTAGTAATTAATTGGTGATATTATAAAAAACAACAAGTAATTTCACAATATTTTGAGAGTGATGTAAAGTAACACGACAGAGCATCCAAGGTTGCACACCTCCCCAAGTCTCAACTCATGTTCATGTGAATTTGTAGATCTCCCTATGAGGATACTTTGCACTGCATAAAAATCTAAGTTTAAATATTTGGGTTCTTCTGAAATACCAATTGGATTTTGATATGCATTTAAGAAGACTTGAAAAATATATGTAATATTATTGAATCTGTATGCAGGAAAAATTTGTGCAAAGTAGGTAGGTATGTATTACATTAAAGAACCTTACAGTAACTGCTGCTCAAATACATATAATTTTAGCCATCTCACAAAGGAGTTAGCAATTGCATTTGAATTGCTAACTCCTTACAAGCAAATTATATTTTGTGCTCCTTGCAATATCACCTGGATAACTGGCCATTCATGGATTTATTTATTCATTTAGGGTGGAGGAGTCTCTCCTGGATCAAAGAAAAGGCATAGTGCCTTACTTCCTGCGGTTAAACCACAACGCCAAAGTTTCCTGATGGTTTCCCTGAGAAATAGCCAGCTGCATGTATTTGTGCATGGCAAGAAGAAGCACGAAGCTACACTTCCTGGAGTCTTCAATGATGGCAGTTGGCACAGAGTAAGCATCAGTATTTTTTTATTTTTTATCATTGCTAGCATTTACTGATTTATTACTAAATATTAATTTCATACATGTTATATCATCAATTCCATATCTTTATAGCATGCATAACATGCAAGAGGGAATATATAAATCAAGGATGGTTTGAATGGATACATAATTATTATCTAGCTCTGGTATTGGGATCGGGGGCAGTGCTTATTTCAATTCAAACTATATATTCAGTTTTTTACCTGAAAAAAGATCATATTAAAGAATATTTCAAAGAAAAACTGACGTCACCCTAGCTTTCCTCTGCAGCGGATCTGCTGTGTAACAAAATGTAAGGGACCCAAGAAGAAGCCAATTTGATATTGTGAAATTCGTTGTTGAGAAACTGTGTGTATATACGTTAGTTTTAATATTCTGAAGATTTAGCTTTGACATGAAAGTAGAATTTTTCGGTTTTGTTTAAAATCGGAAATACTGGATAACATCATGCATAATTTCATATAAATAACACTTAAGAAAAGTTGATGATATGTTTGCCTCTTGATTTTTTAATCAGTGAAAACAAACGAAATTTAAAATGATGGTACCACTGTATCAAAGAGAAGACCTCTATGATTGTGGACTACCTCTTCTTTGTACGTACATGGATTTTTCGTAAATGTTTTCAATTTCTCAACATGTAGAGCCATAGAGATCACCTAATTGATTATGCACTCATATTTCTTGCAATATTGGAAAATCAGCTTAAACATCTGCTCACAAAGGTTTATTGGTGGGTTGGTTTTCTTCTTCCGACTTGACCAATGTGAGTTAGGTCTTCCTCAGGCTCACACTTGGTATCAAACCCCAAAGTATCCACTTTGGCATTAACAAGTCACTTCACATTAACATATTAACATTGAGCGCTCTTTTCACGTGGTCCACAAAACCTGCAGAAGTCCTGAACAACCCTCTCCTTTTCATCCATGGGTTCTCCACCTTTGGAGATGAAAGTTTCCTCACAAGTGATTATCACCTCATTAAAAATTAGAAGAGTGTCAACCTCATTGGTTGAAGCTTGGTTGATTTCATTTGATCACATCAACTATGGACCCTCAATGACCTCGCATTTGTTGTCTGTGCAAGGGAGTCAAGATTAAAGTCCTGTCTTTCAGCAGCTTCCTTTTTACAGCACTGATCATTTGCAATTACCTCTCTTAATTGTATGTGGCATTGTCCCGTTACTTGCATTCTTGACCCTTACATTATAATTGTGCACCTGTATCATGCTGCAATCAAATAAGAATTTTTTATCAAATATGCTTTAATTAGGTGTTGATACGTAAGGAAGATCGCAAGCTCTGGCTGTCAGTGGATAAGAGCAAACCATCACGAATGAAAGTACCCAAGAGACTGGGTGGTGGAGGAGCAGGAAGCATGGGAGCTGGGGACATATACATTGGTGGAATACCCAATGCGGACTCACCCTCTGGAGATACTTGGCTTGCATCTCTGCCTGAAAATCTGGTAAGCATATTTTTACGCATATTCTGGCCCTAGACCATTTTTTCTTAGACAACCTGAGAGTGATACTAAACTTGCCTTTATTCTAACAATGCTGATTCCATAGATTAGGTGGGAAATTTTAGGCTCATATTAAAACTGACGTGGAAATAAATTTAATAGATAATTTTTACTTTTTGAGATGCTATGTATATTTCTCCTGAGTTTCAAATTGTCCTCAGATGTAACTCAAGGAGCTTTATAAAGTAAGAGGTTTTTCAAGAATGAAATCAATACTCAGAAACACTTATTACTGCATATAAGTATGAATTATATGCTGTTTTTTTCTTTTATTATTAGCGGTGGTGCAAAGTAATTGATGCTAAGTATGTAATCTGATAACTGGTAACCATTAGGTACATTTGACTTACTTTTACTTGTAATGGTTCCTTTTTCACTTTGTAATTTTGCCTGTAATCTAAATCCTAAAGAAATTGTTATAATTTTGTAACCATTACTCTTGTGTTAATATTTAATTGATGTATAATTCATCTACATCTATCTACATCTACATACTACCCCGCAAGCCGCCTCAATAGGCGTGTGGCGGGGGGTGTTAGGACACCAGCCGTTTACATATAAAAAGGAAACGCTCTATGAAATTACGCCTTGCATTTATTAAAGTCCCTTATTGTTCGGGGGAAAAACGAATTCCCATACCTATCCGTTCGGCAAAATATCTCTCTTAATTTATCATTTCTGTCGGACCTGGAAATATAGTGGGGTTCTAATATGATGTTCTCCGTGTCGCTCTGAAAGATATCTATTCTCAATTGCTCAAGTAATCTAAGCCTAGCGCGCAGCCTCCGAGTCTCTAGCGGCTCCCAGCCTAATTCGTTTAACATCTGTGTAACACTGTCTGTACCCCCGTAGCAGTTTTTGACGAATCGCGCAGCTTTCCTTTGTATTTTATTAAGTTCCCGGATTAAGTCTTTCTGCACCGGATCCCATATGCTTGCTGCATATTCAAGGTGTGGCCGGACGAGTGCGAAATAACACCTCTCTTTTACTTTTTCATCTGAGAATCTTCCCACAATACGCTTGACGAATCCTAGCTTCTTCAGAGCTCTGCCACAAATATTTCTTATATGTGTTCCCCACGATAGGTTTGAGGTTATCGTAACTCCCAGATACTTAACTTCATCTGTCGCCTTTATCTTAACGCCATCCACAGCATATACACGGGGATAGTTGGATGACCTCCGCAAGAAATGTACCGCCGCACATTTGCTCAGATTAAGTTCGAGTCCCCACTCTTGGCTCCACACATGAACGTTGTTTAAATCCGATGATAGAATTTCAAAGTCAGAGTGATCATTAATTTCGCGATAGATGACAGCGTCGTCAGCAAATAAACGTATTTTACTGCTAATTCGAGAGCATAGATCATTTATGTATATAATGAACAAAAGGGGGCCGATTACGCTTCCTTGTGGGACACCTGATGTCACTTTAACTGCATCAGAGCTAATTCCGTCAAGAACTACTTTTTGCTTACGATCACTCAGAAAGTCGCGTATCCAGTTTACTACTGTTTCGTTTAGGCCGCATGACTGTAATTTGTATAAACGTTTGTTGTGAGGTACCGTGTCGAAAGCTTTCTTAAAATCTAGGAATAATGCGTCCACTTGTGTTTTCGATTCACCAGATTTGAGAACGTCATGAAGAAAGAGCGCGAGCTGTGTTTCACATGATCTACCTTTCCGAAAGCCGTGCTGACAGTTAATTAGTCAGTGATAGTTAGTTAGTTAGTTACTCCAGTTTTTTATTGTTATTGACTGCAAGAGCATTTTTTCAATACTGCTAATTTCAACTATTTGTTTCGACCATGCTTCAATGCATTACAAAGTTAGGTCTCCTCCAGAAACATTTTCCACCCAAAATTATGGCTCTACACTTTTTTTTTAAGTCTAATGCTCTTACAAGGAGACATTGCGTGACAAATGTTCGGGATCCAAACAAGGCAATTATTTTCTTAAACTATAGAGAGAATGCGGGAAAAGTGTCACGACTTTCTTCCACATAGGCCCGGGTTCGAGATAAAAATGCTATTAAAGAATCTTCCTCCATATAAATCCTTTATAGTAAACGCATGTCTCAGCAGAGGTCGAAGCCCAGTGGGTTGAGGCTCTGAGCCGGATATCTTCATATGGTGGCTGGGGTTTGATTCCAGGTTGCGGGATTTTTTTTTCTTTCAAATATTTTATGGAATTACTGTAAATTGCCCACTCCCATTCATTTACGGTAGTAGCAACAATTTTTTAAATTTTCAGCCTATTTGTTGGATTTTCAATCAACCTTCTTGGGAAACTTTTGAAGCTAATTTCGGGATTCTTGTTTTGCCGAAAAGAGGCTACATATGCTGAGAGACCTAATATGTTTAGATTTTGAAAATACACGGATACTTCCGTGAATAGAATGGGCTTCGATTGGTCATGGGTCTTTCTCAATGCCATAAACAATGAACTGATTATTAATTTTTAATTAGCAACGATGCACTCACTTAAAATTTCCCAGGAGCCATGCTGTATTGGGCCGCGCTGTATTGGGCACTGTACACAACACATAATAGTAGTATTTCGCAATAAGCCATTAGATTACTACTACATATGTGCAAGACACTAAAGATCCAAATTATCGTTATGTTCTAAATTGTACATGTTTCATGCTTATTGAGAAGCCTATTCTAGGGTATCAATGAAGTATGGGTCATCAAAAGAGTCTCAAAATAGGTGTTATATTTTCATAGTTTTTGGGGGTCGTAATTTTTTGTCGGGTATTTACCTAATCATCACAAAATGAATTTTGTAATGCTCACCATTTTTAATATATGGGTTTGCCTAATTGGTTTATTTTCAGCGTTCTCAAGTTACTCGAGTTGAAAACTTCAAAGGCTGTGTTCGAGATCTTACTGTGGACAATATTTCTCGAGATTTGGTTGGCGATCGTGCTACCCCCCATCGAGTGGGTCAGTGCTTCCCTACTGTTGAAACAGGATCGTACTTTCCTGGTGATGCTTATGCTGTGTACAGTAAGTTTCTTTTATTTTCTTTTAATGCCAAAGTATTTAAGTGGAAAACTTTATGCCTTGATAAATTTACTTTTTTTTTGTTTAAATAAATTGTAAATAAAACAAATTTAACAGCATATTTATAATAGTCTTCATCATCCTCTACATAGCCTAATAAGCCTCATGCATTCCTTTTTCCATTTACTTTTTTTTTGAGCCATCAAAGGTTTTTTTTTTTAAGTTTAAATAAATTGGAAATAAAACAAATTTTGACAGTATATTTATAATAGTCTTCATCATCCTCTACGTAGGCTAATGAGCCTCATACATTCCTTTTTCCTTGCCCTCTCTGTAATTTTTATCGATACCAAGTATTTGTTCAATTTTCTATTTGCAGAAACCAATTTTCATGTTGGGTCCTTATTAGAACTTGAACTTGAATTTAGAACATCTGAATTAATGGGTGTGCTGCTAAGTGTTTCAGAGCCTAGTGGATCTCCTGCACTTTCTTTGGAACTACACAATGGAAAGGTAAGGCCATAGTATTTGTGAACAACATTGGTTTTTCTATGTGACCCACATTAGACATCATTATTCATTGTCACATTTACCCATATGATAGTCAGCCTGTCTGTGGGTAACTGTGTTATCATTGCCTCCTATCTTCTCTTCTAATAACATTTTATTTGTTCTCATTCAGCACAGTTTGTTCTTATGACTCTCTAGATATATTTCCCAGCCCTCTCAATGCATTTTTTTTTCTCAAAAATGCCATTTTAAAATCAGCATTCTTCTTATGGGTCGAGGGTAAAGCTATCATGCATTGTATTTTTGCCAACTGAGGTGCCCATCTCTCTACTTCCACCTCAGACAGCATTGATGTAGCAAGCTAAAGATGCACTCAATCAGTTATTTTTCTCTGGTATTCTACCACAAATAACTCAAATAAAACTGCTGTGTTTGGAATTCAACAATTTCATTTTATTATGAATTATTACAGTAACGGATGTTGATAATAATTTTTTCCTCTTGAAATCTAATCTGAATAATCAGTCTAATGGGCTTGTGTCTCCTATACCCTGGGAAATACGGTAAACTCAGATAGGAGGGTCCTATAAAAAAATGCTTCAGAACCTATGGAATACTAAAATTTTTACCAATTATTGAATTAGAGTTTCAGAGTATTTGTTGTTTATGCTCATTGAAGTAAAAGTGTGATTATGTGAAAAAAACTTACACTTGCTAATTTGCCGAGACCTAACTTCAGTTATGAGTTTTCAACATTCGGCACTTAATAAATAGGGCAATGGTACAAATATGCGTGTTAAATTGAAAGTAATCATATTGATAAGAAAAAATTGTGAACTTAGCTTAAAAATGGACCATTTTCAGTGGAGTAGTTCTCAGTAGTGGGGAAAGGTATGAAAACCAAATGAGATATGCATCTTACATAAAGTGACCAGTACAAACTATGTATTTGTTCTCCTGAAGCACAGGCAGTGTTTGGGACATGTTACTCTGATCAAGTGAATCATTGCGAAACGTATCACTCTGTGTGTCCTACACGACTAAACTTATCTGTACCTCAGATGTTGCAACTTCTTGTAGAGCTTCAGATCATCATATGCATCATATGAGTGATCTAATACCTCTCCCCTCCATTTCTTGGTGAAGCCTTATCACATGCTCCTTCCTTTCTCTGATATCAAGCTTCACACAGGTTAGCGCCTAGAAATTTCACGACAGCTATTCAGATTTTTTGTATCATAAATCTCAAAATTACTTCCAGGTTCTGATGTCTGGAGACATGGGTGATAGACGTCCATTCCGAGTGGAACAGGGATTACCTCCTTCTTCTCCTATGCAACTTTGCGATGACCGATGGCATAAAGTAAAAGCTCGCTATGTAAACAATGAACTCACGTTGAGGGTGGACCACCAAGATGTTCAGTATGGACTATCTGGGAATGGGAATCTGACGGAAACAAATACCCAAAGTCCACTTTACATTGGAGGATTGCCTGGTAAGTTTCATATATACATATTTCATTTCAAGCTCAGGCACTTACTTTTCTGGACCTGTGCCTGCAAGAGTTATAATCCAAAATTAGCTTTTTTCACCAACTGCCAATGCATTAATTCATTCAAATTCGTACATGGTACAAATTTCCATCATGAATCGGCTTATTTAATGCATAGGTATTTAATACCCAGGATATTTTCGTCGTCATTAACTATCTGCATATACTTTAAAACCAGGAAGAAAACATTTTAGAGTAATTTGTGGATAGTTAATTTTCATATTTTTGTGTGAGTAGTAGTAGTTCCTTACGAATACTGAACTCTTGAATCATCTAATGGTAAATATGGAATATGTGGCCAGCGTTGGGAGAGGCTTGTAGAAATACGCTACCCCATGGTTATTGTGGGCTGTGCATAGAACACACAAATATCCTAACTGCATATGTCATAGGGCTGGCAGCTGGAGTTAATGACTGGTCATAGTTTTGACACTTTGTGTAACCTTCAACCATGGGCATAATTTCAACTTTTTAACTGGGGTGGCAAGGCCTACCAGAGGGGGGGGGGGGGGTTATTGAATACCCCCAGGGGGAAGGGAGGTCCGGGGGTCCTCCTAAGTTAGGCATGATTATTGAAGAATCAAGAAAGTTCAAGAAAGCGCCGTGCATGTAGAATTGTATTTTCCAATTGTTTGTAAATTATTGAGATTTTTACTTCAAAATTCTGGGGTGGCAAAATACCGGGTTGGACAGTTCTGAAGTGCCATTCCCGAATCACACCACTGCCTTCAACCTGACTCCTTGAAGATGATGCAAAGTGTCAAAACCATGGTCTGTCACTGACAAAATAGTGAATGAATACAAAGTGATTTTAATTTAGTTGAAAAATGGTAATTTTCATAATTTATACTGGATAGTCTAATGGACCAAATTTTAGACTGTTCCCAAAAAGTCTTTACAGTTAGTGATAATTCCTGTTTTATTTTATTGGTCTTATATTTTATAAAATATAAGACCTAACTAATTTACCTAATTAGGTTACTCTTTTTATCAAAGTCTGACCTCTTAATTCCAACTGATGCTTGAATGTCAAGCAAAATACATATAGGTTCTCTGGTCATATGAAACTTGACAATGAATCAATAGTGGGAAAATAGTGCTCTTTTCATGGAAGTGGTAATGATTAAATTCATACGTACATATAACATTCCATCAGCAACTATTTACTGGAAATAAAATAAGGAAGTATCGCGAGTATTTGGTTCATATTTAATGTCATTTAATTTCATCTGCAGACAATGCATCGTCTGGAACACTTATGAGTCGAGACAATTTCAAGGGATGTATCCGAAATATGATGATTGGAGGAGAAAAAAGAGACTGGACAGATATGGCTTCCCTTACCAACGTTCTCCTGAGCTCATGCCCCGTCCACAACTAGTCTACAACGAAAAGTATTTTTTGTTATATACCAATGTGTAACTGCTATTCACACTGTGTGTGAAGGTAATCAAAACTTATTATTTTTGTTTAGCACGGAATAACACTCTTGATGTCCTGGGTTGGAAGTAGGTACAAGTCAATTACTGTATTATGGTGAAAAAGACCCAGGATTTCTTCTTTGAAATTTACTAAAATGATTAACCAATCAATTTGCTCATTAACTGCAATTAAAATTCTCTTTCGGAAGATGCTGCTTCATTTTCTATTAAGTTATCTAATGAAGTTTTAAATGAATCCATGGAAAATGGGTTTCTTGAAAGATGATTACTGTTCTGTGTGGCAAATGTGGATAAATATTCCTGTTGTGTATATTGTACATTCTTGCACATCAGTTTGCTAAGCTAAGCTGATTGATGTTATTCCTTTGTATTGTTTAAAAGTTTGTTTTAATGGTCTCGAAAAAAGTATTTATTTCCTTGTCTGTATGAATTTTTGTCTCGACCTTGTGTTATATTTGAAATTATCGCCATTAGTTCAACAATTGAAGCAAGGAGAAAACTTGCGTAAGTGTCTTTATGCACAATGTGCATTTGATTTTTATTGCATGAAATTAGTTTTCATGAGCTCCAGTGATCACTTTCATTCAAACTCCTTTCAATTCTTTAAAAAAAATATTTAATGCAGATCTAATTTGTATCTATTTGCCTTTTAAATATATTCCTATTTATTTGGCTATGTACATTCTACTTTAGGGATATTCAATTTCATTTAAATTGCAAATCTACCTAGGCAGTGGAAAACATTTAAAAAATTAATATCATCTTCATATGAACATTTTCTTTATATTCACTGCTACTTACTCCTGGGTTGTATAACTGTAGGTCCTTATTCTGAATGTCTTACAATCTGGTTGAAGTGTTGAATACATTCACCTGAAAGGAGATTGAACACCTACTGAAAGTGGGCTTTGTATAAATGGAGGATAATTTTTGTATATTTACTGGTAAGAGGTGAGTGAACCAGATGTGAAGAAGGCTGACGAACAATGTAGGAACATTTAATTTATTTTTACATTCCTAGTGTGGTTATGGAAATATGTCCTTTTGGAAAAAGTCCCTCTTAGGGAAAGGCATAAGTTTTAATGTCCATTTTTGCTAAGAGAATTTAATGGAGACATTCCCAAAAAAATTAGATAGAGCCATTCTATGGGTGACTACATTTCCAAAGGAGAATGTTTCTGATTCATTGTAATTCTCTACTTCTGAAAAATAGGTGTCAAAATTGCCACATTTTTGGGTCCAAATGCTAAAACTTTTTCCATTGGGATATAAGAGTACATGTTGCAATCTCAAGACAATTTTTGTATGTCTTAGGAAGGGTATTCATTTGACATCTACTTAACAACAATTTTAAAGCTGAATATTTAATCTGTTTTCATTCCTATAAATCCTACCACAGATTAGTTTTGTGCATTAATATGTCACACCACTTGTCAAATACATACTTACAGAAATGCACATTTACTTAGTGATCAGAAAATAATGTTCCAATGTTCTACAGTCTTCTATGAATTAGTAGTTATAAATCATTGTAAATTGCAAATGTTATTTATTTTCTCGTTGAAAAAAACTAGCTATGAAAGCCTTTAAAACAGAAAAATGAACAATTTCTGAAGGATGCCATTTTTAAAAATTAACATAAGGACGGTGTCTGTTTTTTGACAACTCCATAATTCTGCAATGACTATAAGATAATGATTGGCATTAGAAGCTCTTTAATTTACTGGGAATACTTTAAGGTATAACATTATTTAATATTTTTTTATTTAAAATAAAATAATAACAATCAAATGGTCTGTCTCTGATTCATTCCTTCACTCTGTTATTCAAATCCTGGCCTTTCCCTTATTTAATGTCAAATGTTTTTATGAAATGTTTGTTCACAGAATATGTGTCAAAATTATCTATGGTTGGAAAGAATGCAGAGTGACTTTGATAAGACAGTTCGTCTAGTTTTTCTTCCACACATGTTCATCCTGGTGGACAACATGTTTCGCAGGTCTTCCAGTCTGCTTCTTCAAGTTCTGAAGTCAGGAAAGTTTGGACTTGAAGATGAATGCCTGTGAGACATGTCATCCACCAAGACGTAAACATGTGGAAGAAAACCGAGAAGACTCGTCTCATTATCTATGTTTAAGTGTGTGTTGGTGTACCTGCAATTCTGCTGCATTTGTTTCCTTCAAGTGATCAATGTAAGGTCATCGTCTCTCATGCAGTTCAATGATATTGCATTTATGATGTTTTTATCCCTACAACTGAAAGGGCTCTTATGCTCAATTCAAACCCTTAGCTTTCTGCAATGTTTACTCGTATACTTGTGGAAAGTTTCCCATGTGAGTGCAGGATGGCACTGACCTTAGTAATCTGTAAAATCATGACTGAGCTAGCATCATTCCCTATATTCCACGGGTATCCAGCGTCTATAAGAGGCAAAATGGAGACTGTTGAGAATGCAACTCATTGTCAGTCTAAGCCAACCAATTAACCTTTATTCTAGGCGAGAAGTATGAATGGGGCATAATTAATTGCATGCCATCGCCATAAACAATTTTGCTTATCTGAGTGCCTGAAACATCAACAAGTTAAATTCTACTGTTTCATGCTGGATATGGTGGAAGTTCTCGATATTCATAATGAATAAAGACACTTGGTAATCTTCCACAGATTTATTTAAATCTGTGGAAGATTACCAAGTGTCTTTATTCATTATGAATATCAACAAGTTAAGTTTTCCAATCATTGTGATTCCACAAATGATGTGGCATGCAGTCACGGGTACGGGTGCTAAGATACTCAGCAATGAGAGTGAATTCAACATGAAAAATTCATTTGACTTTACCAGAATTCGAACCCGGATCTTCTAATTGCCGGTTAGGTGTGTTAGCCAATCACACCACTTTAATCACAGCACGATCTTAATTCACGACGAATTTCAGCGGGGTATGACTATGTATGTAAATCCCCACTGAAATTCACATTGAATTTAGATGGCTTGGTGGTATAACTGGCTAGGAGAATTTCAGTGGGGATATTGATACAAGTATATGCTACCGATCACATCAATCCAAAGCTGTTGCTGGGAAATTTTTTTCATAATTTTTGTGCGATAAATACCAAATAAGTTATGCTTTTTCAGAAATATATTTCCATCCAAAAAACCGCATGTTCTGTCACCGGGTAGGATGGAACATATGTACATATGGAAACAACATGGGCAATAATGGACATATGGAAATTAGATAAGAATGTTTTCCTCATTATATCCTTATTTTCTTCTGAAGAACTTGGGTATCTCTTGTGCCGCCTGCCAGGGGCGGATTAAGGTCGTTGTTTTGGGGGGGCGGTTCACTACTTCCCTTTGGCGCCTGGGGGGTATGCAATACATTTCAACTAAATGGAGGTCCGGTTGGACTTCCCTCGGAAAATTAAAAGAAATGAAGCGCTTGGAACGTAGTTTTGGTGTGGCTATATTAGATATAAGAGATTTGATAAATTATTGAGTAAATATATCTAATAACATTTGAAAAACGTAAAAAAACGATGTAAAGTATGCCATTCTTGTGAAGAAGTGAAGTGTCTTCCGGGTTTTGGTCCATGTTTCCTCGGACGACAGTTTCGGCGGCGTTTCAGTCGGCTTCTTCAGGTCGGTGAAGTGAAGGTGCAGCCATTTGTCGTATTATATATCTCACCCGTTGGAGTCAGGTCTAACGCTTGAGATGTATAAGACGACGAATGGCTGCACCTTTACTTCAGCGCCCAGAAGAAGCTGACTACAACGCCTACGAAACTGGCGTCCAAGGAAACATAGACCAACGTGGTGTAAAACGCGGAAGACCTGAATCTTCCCATCCATCAAACCGCGGCAGCCTACACAAGGATTTCGAACTCCTTGAAAGAAATCTTCTTTAATGCCGGGCAAAATGAAAATTGGTTGGAATGAAATAAAAATATAAGTACATATTCAGAAAATACTATTTTCCTTTAATATTTTTATAATTTTTTATAATACCTAGCAACGAAAACGCAGTAATGCTCGGAAGTTACCTACGCTGCCAATGATAATGCACCGTCGCGTCGTCCCGATGACTTCTGAATGGTATGTTCTGACGGCCAAGAAAAATCACATTTTTAAGTATCAGCTTCAGATTGTCTCTATTTTCCTTGATTTTCTCCCTTCTGTAGCCGTCCAGTTGGCTTTTGTTTTGATTTTCAGGTTTTTTGTATTTTTTTCTGAAAATTAAGGGAAAACTGGGCACTGCACCTTTGTGATAGACTGTGTGTTGGTGGTTTTCCAGATCATCTAGTTTCCCTAGCAGTTTTGAAAACTTAAACGGCTCTGTAACCAGGGATTTTAACTGCAAATTTGTACCGCAACCTCCCGTTGATTGGGAAAAAAGGGCAAGACCTACAAAAACGTCCATTCATTGAGGGGAAAACCACAAAACAAGGGTACTTTTCAAGTTGTTCTTTCCGAACGTAACGACGCTCCTCCTTGGTTCCCTTCCTATGAGTTGAAAAGTGATACTTGTAGTAGCTTGTGGATGTCCAAGGGCTTTCCAAAAGTTCTGCTATTTTCCTATCATCAGGTCTTTCCTTTCCTGGTATAATGAAGAGACCTACGTCACAGCTGAAATTTGCAGCCAAAGGAAGTGAAGAAATTAAAGTTTCAGTCGATGTTTCGTGGCTATGTGGAGGGGATTGTAAAAGGACCATGGACTCAGCTTGAGTCTCATTGTCAGTTGTGCAGCATGAAGGCATGGTGTTAACAAATTGTGTATTTCCTCCTGCTGCTTCTGGTGTATTTTTTTTGGATGCGAGAGAAAAAGCTTCGAAGGTCCACAGAGGCACTATTAGTTTTCCGCTTTGTACCAGGCCTACTAGAAGAAGACGCCTGTAAACAAAAGTAAACCTTAGCTATTCCTTCTGCGACGGGTTGCAAAAAACATAATATGCATATCTTTTTCTCACCTTTTAGCGTAATACTTGAAAATTATTTTGCTTTACTTAGTGAGTCCTCAATTTTACTGCTATCAAAAGGAGATGGGACAAAACAACGGTGGGTGGACCTCACAGCATTTATATGACAACACAATGAAAATGAAAGTCCAGTAAATAGGTGGGTGTTCAATTCCTTTTTCAAAAAGCAGATAAATAGCAATGGAGGCTAATGTGGGCCCGAGCTTGAATTCGGCCGTCCGACCCTAATGGCGAGCGCGAGAAAGCGCAAATAAGTTATGTCGTTGTAATTAACCGACTGAACTTACCATCTCTGGCTGCAAGGTTGATCTGCACGTCAGGTATATCATAGAATAAAGGAAAAAGGACGCAGGGTCCTAAACATGTGAAGAACTCTTGAACTTGTCACTCACTACAACTGAAACAATACACTCGCTAGAGCCGGGCAACTGACATGTCGCGACGAGCACGAGAACGGAGGGTGTCGCATAGTAGGCAGTGCTGAAGGAGGGCGTGGAGACTGTATTCCCCTCTCGCAGACGCACTACGGCTTAACTGCCCAAACTCGCGGCAATCTTCTCTGCATACATAGTAAATAGGTGTATATAGGTCTGAATACATAGTATATTATCTTATAATAATTCCGTTACGGCACCAAAGCTTTCACAACACTGTTCATCAAAAGGACTACAAAAGTACAATTGCGAGCATCGAGGATACTCTGTCTGTTTAGACAAGTGGCTTTTATATATTTTCCAATTATCTTTAAACATTGTGTATTGAGCTGGTGAAATAAAAACTTGCATTGGAGAACCACCTTAATGATTACCATCTTTTCTATTTTCCCCGGAATTACGGGGGGGGCGGCCACCTCCCCCCGCCCCCCCTCCCTTAATCCGCCCCTGCCGCCTGGGAAGCTTACATTTTTTAAATATTTATTTTGAACGTATTTGATAATTCGCTATACTAAGCATTCGGCCATGACTTTACCCTTTTTGATACATACCTTTTCCCATGTAAAATGGCATGCATTATTTTTTTCAAATATCTCTTAAAGTAGGTATTATGGTTAGTGGGTGATATTTTTTTGTCATTGGAAAGATGAGATATTTTTCTTTATGATGGGGCCAAATTCAATTAATTTTATGTGAAAATAATAGGTACCTTGCTCAAACTACTTTAACTCGCTTGTGCTGGAATAAATGGAGAGCAAGCTCATTTCAGCATCGGCATTGTAATATTTCTACATCTTCATACTACCCTGCGAGTCGTTGCAGAGGCGTCCCACACAGCACAAGAATATGCTTAGCATATTCCTGGAATATTCCTGGCATATTCTCAATGTTCTCAGAATATACCGGGAATATTCTTAGCATATCCCATATTTCCGGGCTGTAGGATATTCTGAGAATATTCCTGCGGAATATACTCAGAATATTCCTGACATATTCTCAGAATATTCCTGGATTATTCTAATGGGATTATTGGAATATTCCCAGCAAGCTCTCAATATTCTCAGAATATATCGGGAATATTCCTAGCATATGCGATACGTCCGGGCTGTAGGATATGCTGAGAATATTCCCGAGGAAGTTACTCTAAATATTCCTAGGATATTCTCAGGATATCCCGCAGGAGTCTAAAAATAAAAACGGAATTATTCCCGTACTGGTCCAGGGCCAGCACCTATCACCTACCAAACGGACCCTATTGTTTTTCTAATGCCTCATTCCTACGTATGTCGTGTATAAATTGCAACTGAAGGTGACAGCTCAAGGAAGTCGTATATAAATGACCATTCCCGTGCGTATAAGTGCTTGCGAGAACTAATTTTTAAATGTCAATGCCGTGATATAGTTTGAGGCAATACATTCCAATCACGATGCATAGTTATCAGGCATTAATTATTATAAACCTATGTTGCCACATAGGATAAATATACAGTCAGTATTAATGAGAATAAACGAGATTTTTTCCAATTAACACACGTTTCCTTACATTTCAATGAAGATGTAAGATTACTTGTGGAGGCTTTTAGCGCCGGGTTAAGCTATTTTTGTACATATAGTAGGTACATCGGCGTGCCGATTGTTAAGTTCCTTGACGAAATATATGTCAAAATAAAATGCTCTCAATCGGGAACTCTTTTATGTAATAGTATCGCGTACATATTCTAAAAATAATTCCAGGTTATATATGCGCATGCGATTCGCATTCGGATATGCAATGGGAACATGCAAATGCGAACCATTATATGGAATATACCTACCTAGTGTATTCCCGTTGGTGATATTCTAACACGAACGATTACTGAGTATTCCTACATTATTCTCAAATATACGTAATGGGGATATTCCGATGCGAATCATAATAGAATATTCCCAGTATATTCTCAAATATTCCAAATGGGGATATTTCCGTGCGAACCATAATAGAATAATCGTAGTATATTCTCAAATAATAGCTACGGAGATATTCCCATGCAAACATTTTTAGAATATTCTCAATCATTCACAATGGGGATATTCCCATGCGAACTATTCTAGAATATTCTCAAATATTCACAGTGGGGATATTCACATGAGAATATCGATATTCTCATGTGAACCTTTTTAGAACATTCCTAGAATATTCTCAAATATTCGCTACGGGGATATTCGCATGCGAACATTTTTAGAATATTCTCAATTATTCGCAATGGGGATATTCCCGTTCGAACCATAATAGAATATTCTCAAATATTTGCAACGGGGATATTCTCATGTGAGCCATAATAGAATATTCTCAATGGGATATTCACATGCGAACCATTTTCGAATATTCGTGGAATATTCTATTATGATTCGCAATGTCCCTTGGACCAAATAGGAATGTAGGGGATAAAAATAGAATATTCCTGGAATATCCCGTGCTGTGTGGGGTGTGGCAGGGGGTGTTGGGACGCCAGCCATGGAAAGGGGGGAAGAATACGGAAAAAGAAGGGGAGAGGACTGGTGAATTGTGTGTTAACGTTGAGTCATCTCAGCGCCACGCTGTTTATGTTATAATCACTATTGGTGCGTGGAAAGAAGGAATTGTAGTACCAATCTGTTCGGCGGTATACTACCTCTCTTTTTTTCTCGCTTCCGTCAGTTATATAGGGATAGAGAGCGGGGATAAAATAATTAATATTTTCCATGAGGTACCTACCAGTACCTACCACTGAAACTCGCCTGATCAGAGTTTTTCAACTTATCTAAGCCTCCGAGTCCTCTGAGTCTATAACGGTTCCCAACCTAGTCATTCCATCAACTGTGTAACGCTTTCTGTACGCTCGAAGCAGTTTTTACCAAAGTGTGCCGTTTTCCTTTGTATTTTATTTACTTGGTGAATTAAAACTGTCTGTGCAGGGTCCAAAATGCTCGTGGCGTAATATTCGAGATGTGGCATTAACCAGAGCAAAGTAGCATCGCTCTTTTTCCTTCTCATCAGTGAATCTTCCTATTATTCGATTAAGTATATGGTATTTAAGTTAGGTATATATCAAATTTACGTGAAAATCTGAGCGTACATATTTAGAATTTGCGCTTTGTGATGTCATCAATAGTGTTTCTTTCACTTAAGCGGTTTTTTGAGGGAATTGTTTACCAGAAGAGAGCAGAGTAAATGTGCGTTTACTGGTCGAGCCACATTCAATTGGCCGTGTTGCACACCGGTCTATTAATTGTCGCGAAACCATGATGACTCACCTGAAAACAAGTTAACAGAAAATGATTCACCAAATACATACCTAGTATTTAATGTAAACATTTCTGGGCAAATTGCTCGCAGTACAGAGGAAACGAATCATGGTATATATATTATGTAGAAGACCATTAGAAGAAGAATGGTCCACTGCTTACAAATGTATGGTTTGTAGGTAGTGAAGGGGGGAGGGGAGGTAAGGCAGTTTCGCGTTTGACTAACAGGATTCTCAAGGTCGCAAACCTTTGTTTCCAACATCAAAATGGTTAACCTCTTACTCGTGCCAACTCAAGTGCTCTCTGTTACTCTTATTCGAAAATTTGAAATGTGATTCTGATATTTTGCAAACACTATCAGCGTAATTTGAATCATCGTTTGGATCGAAAACATAAATCGTGTTCCGTGTGTCCTATAGAGCTCGGAGTTGAATGGAGTATATTTGTGACGTCAGGAGGAGGAATACCTATCCGATCGTCAGCTGTTGTGTTCGTTCTCCTGGGACGTCTCACTGTGAAGGACTGTTTGACGCCTGTTTATGTATATTTAACCATCTTGCGATATCGCCAGATCAGATGTCCCTCATTGACGCGGGTAACGTGTGACCAGGAAATTTTGCTACTCTCTGTTCTTATAGACGTTATTCTCATAAGTTTTCCTGAAATGGCTGAGTTCTATTTCATTAAACCCTATGCTACGAGACCGCGATTCCTCTAAAACGTGCTACCGAACCTGCTCTCTCAGCTGAGGCACCATTATGTTAACAGCATTGCTTGTTCACCTCTTCCCTGCGCTACTTAGCCCACTTAGCCAACCCCTTCCACAAGTGCCTTCCTCTGCTTGATATCACGCTTCGCACAGGAGACCGACACCAAGTTTCGCTACCACCTTAAACATGTTGAGTAGATCATTTTTCCCAAAAAAAAACAAGCGTCGCATTCTTCTGCCCAGACGCCATCATTCTCGTCACGTGGTCAATAGTCACGAGTGCCTCATTTGTATCGTGAAAAATCTTACGCTTACTCACGTGAGGAACTGAGAGAAAATTTTAACTCCTTTGGACTGCCCGCATTTTGACACTTCATTTGACGCGGGTGAAATCTACCCCACGCTCTGATTGTGAGCCTCACAGTCTGTCAGCTATTTGTGGATACTACGATAGTGCGGATACGCTGAGAGTATGTTCTGCCTCCTAATTCTGAAGAAACAACTAGGTAAGTACCTACGTACTTACTTATCTAAGGTATTTTATCAAACACGATAGCTCTCGAAAAAGCTAGTGGTAGACGGATGCGCAAGGCGCTACTTCATGGGGGTCTGGGTGGTATGAAGCTCCACTCCGGTATTCCAAGAAATGCCGGAGCAGCGCTCCAAACCATTTCGGCTGAAATTGAAACCTGATACAATTAGAATGGAAAGTGTAGGTACTGCAAGCGCGGTAATCAAAAGTAAACAAAATACAAAAATATACAACCCAATCACCTGCAGTGACCGGATTTTTAGGAAATAGACACTTCTTATCACAAAAGTGAGAGCTGCGCTTCTGCCTCAAGTTTTTTCGAGGGTTAGGTATAATCTGGGACTACTCCTTATTAGATGTTGTTAAAGACTTCTTGGTAATCTTTAAGTGGTTCGTAATACGACTGACCTTGTCAATATCTTAAAGTGTCGAACGTAAGTGATCAGGATCCTGTTCTGCTATAGCACCATGATATTGGGTTGTGTAGAGCTCTTAAGTTATGGAAAAATGGATTTTTATGACCAGTAAGCAGGATAAACCATTTGAGAGTTTAGTGTGCTTATATCGAGGCCACTTCTTACTATGAACGCCTCGTGGTGCCTATTTTATCTTCTTGTCGGCTCAATCTCTTCTCGAAATTCTTTATTGAGATCGACGAGTGTTCCTCAATGTCCACCACATTGGAAGTCAAATAGTGGACCTCGTATGAGTAATATATTCATTTGACTGCTGCGACCAGCCCGACAGTGTTCTAAGCAGCCTTTAGTCCGCATCATGTGCCTCAAAAACATTTGTAATTCATGAGTGCGATCACGCATATGGAAATCGCCGTCTGAAAGACGCCCAATCGGCACCACAAAAAGAAAACAGAAGATTCCCTCCGTATAACCACGGGCAACGGAGAAGAGAATTGTTGAGGGGATGCGGAGACGTAAGGAAAATATTGCTTGAAAATCATCAACGGAGCGTGGCACTGAATGGGTCGGAAACTTGGCCATTGTGGAAAGAGGATGTGCGCAGATGGGAGACTTTTGATGTGTGGGTGTTGAGAATAATGGCGAGTAGTGAGGAAGACGAAAACGTAGGTGTGCTTAATATGGTGGGGGAGAATTGGGAATCAATGGCGGAGATTCGGAGAAGATAGAAAAAGTGGATGAAATTGGTGTTGAGAGGAGAGGGCATGTTGAAGTGTGTAATAGAGGAGAGAACGGAAGAGGGTAAGATTTTTGGACGAAGTAAGGAAAGACAGAGGCAGGGTAACCCGAGTCAAAATGAAGAGTAGGTATCAGATCAGTATTAAACGGTATCCGATACTAAGTGTCGCCGTGATCTCGCTGCAGGTAAGGCGAAATTCAGGACATCACCAAATCATAATTTTATAAAAGTAACAAGTTCAAGTAAAGAATAAAATATATTTTATTCTATAATAATCTATAGAGTTGGTAAACTTTTTACTTTACACAATGCAATATATCAATTTTATTAATACCAGTCAGAATGCCTTTTTTATTAGCCAAAATACAGGACAATCGCGCTTAATAAGGACGCATGGTAACCCTAGGCAGAGGTATGAAGAACTAAGGAATGACTTGATTCTGGGCTTCAAGAAAGTAAAAAGATAATTCCGTTGAGGGTTCAATGTTTTACTCTCTTGCCCAAAATCTTACTAATCAGCTGGTAGAATACACAATGGTGACCGTTCGTGTCGTAAGTTTATGTTCGAAGTAGGGGAAATTAACGTAAGCCTGGATTTATCGCAGTCATTTGACAATGAGTTGATTTCTTTCCCAAGTTGATTTTTAACTGCAAATAAATCCCAAAATGTATGGGAATAAGCCTCATACTATATGTCTCCAAAATCCCACGTAAATAAACTGAAAGTTCTGTGCAAGAATTTTGCTGCCGTGCTGCAGATACAATATATTTTTTCCACAGTAATATTATTTGGACAGACGTCGGCCATATTATCTAGTTTATAAAATGCCCTGATCGTGTAATACAAGAGTGTTTAAATTATGATCCAGTTTGCAGAAAACTCTAATCTCGGTCTTAACTCTGATATATTTCGCCGAAGAATTCTGAGTGACACTCTGTTGGTGTGTTTATATGACAAAATTATGTCAACTGATTGCTGTATGGCACTTGTTTATTGTTTATATTGTCTATAGCTGTATATTTGCTTATTTTCTTAGGTGTCTCTACTGAATGGGTTTTTTTTGTTGGCTTCCTAGCTTCCAGTTTTCTTGTGGTCTGGTGATATGTGACTGTTTGGCGTTTCATCAAACGTGTGCCTTTAATATCCACGTTTTATTCGGTTATCCTATAAAACCTCAACACACTTTTATAATATTTATTGGCAACATGGACTTGTTGTGAAATCAAGACGAGATTTCAATATGAGAGCTTTTTCCTCACACTGCGAATGCATTAAATTCAATTCTAAATGTACAGAAAAAAATGTTCATATGTTGATATACTACCTATAAGTTCATATTTTTTTCTTGCAATATAAAAGCTAATGCGACCGTTTTCACCACGTATTCCAAATGCGTAATCTTCAATAAATATGCGCAAGATTTGGGGCTAGAGTTGTAGATCACTTCGAAGCTATATTTGCTCTGGTTTCTCTAAGAATAATTTTTATTGTATTGTAATTAATTTAATACCTACCTGTTTAAATTATATGTATAGATTGGGATATGTGCTCTCTAAATGCTTCTGTGAGACGAGTTTCATTTTTTGTTCATGTTGATAGCGGAACTTGTTTCGCTCTCTGAGAACGCTAAGTGACGAATCCAATATGCATCAAGAATACATATTTTAAAGGGGACCCTGTACTTTTGACAGTTTCTTTCTTTTCGAAATTTGTTTCTGAAGACCGTCCACTTTATTTTCTCCGCTAAATAACTTCTTTTTAATTTAGGCATAAAATACGTATTTTACGTTGGGTATATTATACGTTTAAATCCGGGGACATATTCATTTCAAAGTAAATTAGCTAATCCACGTTTCCATTAAATGCTAAACAAATAAGTAATAGTTACTTTACCTTGGCCGGTTCTTTATTTTTAAAGTCTTGCATAGGTCTCACATGATATAAAAAATGTTTTGTGCGCAAAAACAAACTGAAATACTATTTCTACCTAATAACTGTAACTATTGCCTTATGAGTCAGCAAAATGTCCATTTTTTCAGTGTGTACTTCCAATAAAGGGAGAAGAAGGAGTTCAAGAAAATTGTATCGTGATGCGTAAGCCCAAGATGAATGGGTATCGCATTTTTCTCGAGGCGACCGTTCGGAGCAAATCTTTGCATGCAGCTCTTTCACGTTCTTGCGTGGCTTTCTTCTGCTGTGTGCGCGCTCGAAGTTTTCAAGGTCTCCATGAAGACGATGACGGGGAGAGCTGGTCGTGAGATAGGAAACTAAACTAGTTGTGCCCCCCCCCCTCCCGGAATAATTTAAATTGCGTTGAGGAGAAGTGGCATGACTGATAGAAGCGGAAAAAGGAGAGTGATAGGTTAACCGTCGAACTGATGGTCAAGCATACCTATAAATTCCTACCTTCCGTCCAAGATAATAGCGCAGTTGAAATATAATGGTTATTTGACTTAGACGGAAATGAAAAGTAAACAATTTTTCAGATCGCATGATTTAAACAAAGAACACGATCATGGATTCTTCGGTCACATGATTCCCTTCCCCAAACGGCATTGGACTGCATAGGTGTATCTAGAAGCGTCTGAAGGGGGGGGGGGGTCACCACCCCGTTTTACATGGGGGTATGGCATACCCCCATGCAAAACGGGGGGTCCGGGAATTATGAAAAATATTAAATATACCATAACAAATATACAAAATATTATATTATGTTATGGAAGGTGATCTATAGACGTACTATTAGCATGTGTAAAAAACATCAGTTTTACGTTTTTTTATCAATTGGGGGGGGGGGGGGTTACAACCCCCAAACCCCCTGGATACACCTATGTTGGACTGAAATACTGATTGGCTGCATTTTTAACTGTCAACTGCGCTATTATCTCGGACGAACTATAATGTCGAACATACCTCCAGAAATTCTATCCTTCCAAGCACAATTAGTGACTATGACAAAAACAGCGTGGCATCAAGACACTCCATTGACATGAAATTCACCTTTGTCCTCTCCCTCTTGATGTTCAATTTCCCTATTCCTTCTCTTTTGCATGCATAGTGGTGGAAAGTGGTAGTGGTGTTAAGGCACCATGGTGCCCTAACACCACTGCCACACTTCCCCACGGCACGGCGGCTCAAATAGTATCATAGAGTAAGCATTATGCTTCCTCTATGATAGTATGCTTCCTCTATGATAGTATGCAGAGGACATGGCACTCAAAAATGTGCATATGGCAATAGTAAGCGGAATTTCTGGGGATTGCAATTTTCGTTATACTTTTAAGGATACGCTCAAACACAGTTCAGAATCGTGGATTAGTAGAGATTAATAGTTAACGGACCCTGCTTGTGGGACCTGCGAATATCTTAAAGACCTTTAGTCAATTTAATTTAGAATACTTAAATGATTAAACGTCCTCACTCTCTGACGATGTTTAGAAATCCTGCGCGTTGAGAAGAAGCGCAAAGAATCAAGGATGAAGATTAGTGGCATTAGGGGATTAGTTAATGGATGTTCATGAATAAATGATCATCCACCTAAAGGATGGTTTTAGACTATATTTATTAGACTTTATCGCTTATAAGATGAGCAAATAAGACGGGTAATAAATTTTAAATCTGCGGCGAGGATGTAACTTATGTCTGCTGATCACAGTAAAAGTTTCCGTAAAAGAGTTTAAAATGAAATTGTTTGCTTAAACTACATGAAAATGAATTAATAGAAATAGAACCAAATAAATATTTCATAAACCTTGCATCAAAGCACGTTTCTTACTTGTTTTGAGGCTCGATTTGGCCTGCCTTAGGAGCAAAATTTGGCTTATTTTTTTATCCGTCGCTAAAGTTGATGGAACTCACCAGCGAATAGCCTGAGGTCACGGAGGTGGAATCAAGTGTGGATAAGCGGGAAGAGGAACCGAAGGTTTCCTACGGGCATCTATGGAGGGGCCACAGGGTCCCTTCCTCACCCCACCCTCCTATTTTTTTACCGAGCGATACGCTCGAAGCATGCTAGTGCCTCCAAGTTTTGCGAAGCTATGTCTATGTGTGTGTCTATTTTGAAGAAGTTATGCTCTTATATTGTTCATGCACTTCATTGGAATTGAATGATCACGCATCTAATGGGTATCACCTGTTTGCTTTTCAAAAATTATCGCTTTTAAAAATGATATCCGGAAAGTTAAATAAAAAACATAGTGTTGGAGCAAACGACCCTGATGTTTTCACGTCGTCTGCACGATGCGTGTGTTCTTATTGTGCACAGCGTGAAATCCACTCATTCGGGATAAGCACTGCTTTCCCTCTGCTTCCTGTAGCTTTTCCGCCGAGTTAGCACAGAGTAGGGATATCTTTACTCTGTACTCAAGAAAGTAACCCCGCGAGGATTTAAATGGGGAATGTGCGGAGGCATCAAATTTGAAGACGGGTCCCGTTTTAGTAATTCTGGAATAATGGTAAGACGAAAAATGAATAAAATATTCCTACTTTGAACTTCCTGGGATTACGTGATAAATACTTTTTTTTAAGGTACAGCTTGCCTGCAAGTCCAGTTTGGCATAGATACTCCTCGTCACGCCAAATCTCAGGGTATATATTTATTCTAATGATGAGATAAGATTTTTGTTAAATATTTTCTTTGAAGCCACAAAAACATGAAAAAATGAGGTAACAACCTTCTTCTGTAGCACAAGTTTTCATTCTTTAGATCGGTAACTTCCACATAATATTTTTGAGAAATAGGGTATAATTTGTTGGGTTATCATCTTTTTGACCCCTTTGACGCTCATGCTCGCGTATTATAATGGGGAATATGAGTTCTCAATCCATTCTTTTATTCTCAGGAGAATCGGTTCGGTTCCCAACATGGGGCACTTGCATGGAGTTTTATGGGTAAGTATGAGATAACGTCGTATTACGGTGGACACAAGCCAAATATATTCGTATACTGCACCGAGTCCGACTATTTTGGGTACATTATAAGGAAATGGACGGCCATGAGGACCGCAAGGAAAACAGGTCGAAGTCGCTACCCAAGAGAAACCAAGCGGGAAGATGAATTTAAGGACAACCAAAAAATATCTAGCACAGACCACACATATTTACGTATTTTCGGCACATACACCAAATGTATTCGGTGTTTATTGTCATGTGAAAACGTTTTTTCGGCATTAAGAGAACTATTTCTTACGGCACTACTGTATTTGAAATACGCTTAATGTGATTCCATATTATGACGAGGAAACTCAGTCACCTTCTCATAATACGCTTATCTTAATGCTTATCACGTAATTTCTACCGAAATTCTGATCCCACTCGAAAAAGATTGATAGTGAACGTTTAATCAATTGCAGTAATTGAAAATCCACTCAACGAATATTTGACTGGTGGAAATACTTACAGATAGACCACACCAAATGAATTAATTTTTTTCCTCGTCTAACTTTTAAAGAATAGTTTCTGCTAAGTTTTTTTTCTGGTGAGAATTTTCAAAGATTAGACGTGAGCCATTCATCTACAGAAACGGTACGTGAGATCTTACGCGATTAAATGGAAGTTATTTCTTTGACGCTATTGTCCCCCATGTTTTTCATTTCTTCCCGACTCCGTTGTGTCAAACTTCCTTGTTGTGGGCGGGAAAAAAAACGTGCATTGTTATCAAAGGGCGATACTCGAGTCATTTGAAAAACAGATTGCGGAAAACCTTCTCGAAAATGAAAAATAAATCGCTCGAGTCAATTATGTGATGAGGCCACGTTGGAACAAGATGACGTCTTTTATCTAGATAAATGGGCAGTAATTTCGGAGAACTTTGATTTACTGCCCAATGATACAGATTCAATATTGTCTGCCGGTATGATAAGATCTTCGCTTAAGATATTTACCCGTGTTCTTTGGCGAAAGCTAATTAATGTCGAAACTAGGAGGATATCTTGAAGTTTTTTTAGCTTACGCAACTTCCATTTGCGTGTTCTTAGCCAATGAAAGTGGTGTAAAAATTAACGTCTGAAGTTAATTCTGACCTTGCGATTTTCGAGACCTCCCGCGGAATAGAAAGTTATGATCAGCCTCTGCCGTATACCTACTAAAAAATTTTTTTTTACCAGCCCGACCCCAAAGGTCCAAACCCACAATGTCCAAACGTATAAAGAAAAAAAACCGCCCTTCCGCTTGGAAAAATGTTTTTATGCAAGCACTGCGATAATTAGAAGATTACTTTTTAGGATAATTCAAACTTACCCCTACTGCCCTAAATGTTTTGTCAGAAAGCTTGAAAAAAAACGAAATATTAAAGTTTTTAATGAGAATATGTATCACGAAAAAGTTTAAGTTTTTACATTTAAAAGTTTGTGAAATTTTTTTTACATCTAATGCTAAAGAATAACCTTGTTCTCCAAATAAAATGTTCAGTAGCCTCGCAAGGACTGACTCACTACACAAATGTCTGCATCTACATACTAACTATCCCGCCAGCAGCCGAGTAGATGCGTGGCAGAGAAGAACTGTGAGTTAACTGGAGCCTTCGCGTTTCGCTCTGTTTTCGCCGTCATCATTATAATGATTCGTGGAAAGATCAATTACGCTTGTTCCAACTCTGTAGAGAAAATTTTTCATTTTCAGCTACTCTACAAATTGTACTTTTTTCGTAGATTTTTGCAGTTCATTTTAATTTTGGCAAGTTTCTTTTGGATTTCTGCGATTAAACTAAACTTGTTTTTTTAGCAGCAGTTTCGCCGTGCTATTCTGCAGGCTTCGTCAGGCATTCTAAATCAAAAATGAAAAATAAATAAACAATCCTAAGCGGTTATTATACGTACAGTATGATTAATTAATACTTTAGTTTTTCATAAGTCTTTTCCACGTATAAGGAAGTTTGTAGTCATCTTCTCTGTTGAGGTTATTAGGTCTTTTTTCTATTTCAATGGCTTCCCTGATGATCCGTGGATATTAATAAGTATTAATTAATCATGATGTACATAATAACCGCTTAAGTTTGTTTATTTATTTTTCATTGTTGATTTAGAATGCCTGACGAACCCGGCAGAATAGCACGGCGAAACTGTTGCAAAAAAAGTTTAGTTTAATCGCAGAAATCCAAAAGAAACTTACTCTACAAATTGCTTTACTTCCTAATTTTATCAAATCGTTTACTCCTAATTTATAACTAATATTAAAATCGAAACAAAAGGTAAATAAATGTTACATGGGTTGCAATCTAGTTTATTTTGTGCCCAAATCATTAAAAACTGCGTTTAATTCTTATATACAGGTACTGCTTCGAAACTTTAGAAGGTTTTGGAATGAAGTTTTGGTTCATTTTCCTAGGATATTTATAGCGAAAAATTTAATAACACTTTGTTTTTGATAATTCTTTGTCATTTAACACCATTCAATAGTTTCCCATGCCTGTAGTACGTTTTAAAATAAACGGGTGAAAAAGAATAGGTCGATCACGTTGCATTGGCAATAAAAAAAGCTAATCTTTCCACATGACGCCCAGGGCACCGCTGGAACTGACTTCGAGGAAAACCGAAATTGTCTGCCGAGCAATATCAATAAGTAATTTGTGTCACTTTGGTGATGGTGGTAAAGCATTTGCATCGATACGACATTGACATAATAGTTCTCATTAAAAATATCGGCGTCTGAGAACTACTCTGCATAGTTACTCTATGGAACTACTTATTATAGGTATGCTGCATTACAGAATAGATACTAAAAAGTACACTACCCATAAAGATGTTACCCATTTAGTTGAAAGATTGAAAACATTCAATTACATTTACGTACTCTCATAACTACCCTAAAGGAAGAAAGATATTTCACGATAAACTTTGCCACCTTGTTCTAAGCGAATGTTCCTAGCGCTTGAAGTAAACTGTGGTTTCTTTTGGGAAATATCCTAATTAGTGGGTAAATTTTACTATCAAAATCTTTTATAAAATACCTTAATGTATGGCAATCGATGAAACCGGTAGATAACTGACGCTCTTCTTATTATCAGATCAAAAATATCGTTACTCTCTCAAATCGCATTTCAGGAAATCGCGCCTTGATAACAACAGTGGCATCTGCCAATAAAAAACGGGCAAGTGTCTAAGTGGCCCATTCATTGGCCAATCAGAAGACGACAACACAAACCTCTTCAGCCATCAACGTAAGCAACGTCTCGTTCTCGTCCTGCCGGCATTCTCATCACTGGGCCTGGGTCGAGCACTGTGGTTTTTCGGTCTTTTGGGATTCATAGTTCCGTCAAAATGATTTTTAAAGTTTTAGTTTTATTAGCTGTGTTATGCACGGCGTGGGCTACTGAAAGCGACGTTTCAGTGTTTACGGATGATGATTTCTCTACGAGAATCAATGAGCATGGTACCGTGTTAGTTATGTTTTATGCACCATGGTGAGTACACTTTTCGCGATATAACTTTGGTTATGAAAATAAGTCTTAATGTTTCATCTTTCGCGATAATTTCCGTGTACACTGCCCCTGTATACAACCTATGATCATTACTGTAATGCATTCTTCTAGGTGCGGGCATTGCAAAAAACTTAAACCAGAATATGAAAAGGCAGCCGGAGTGGTGAAAGACTATGACCCACCAATAATGTTCGCTAAGGTATGAATTTGTCGTATCCTAGGTTTTACAGTGCATTTAAACTGTTAATCGTTACTAATGATTATTTATCACCAATAGGTTGACTGTACTGAAGGTGGAAAAGAAACTTGCAATAAATTTGGAGTCACTGGATATCCTACCCTAAAAATTTTCAAGGATGGTGAAGTTAATAAAGAGTACGGAGGTCCTAGGGATGCGGGTAAGCTGAATGGAACATTTCAAAGAAATTTTCATCCATGTTAAGTTTTTTTGGCAACTCCTATGTCTTATTTCAGATGGTATTGTCAAGTATATGAAGTCACAGGTTGGCCCCAGTTCGAAGGAATTGACATCAAGTAAAGCGCATAAAGACTTCATTGGCAAACCCGAAGTTGGAGTTATAGGATACTTCGAAGGTGACTCATCGCTGAAGACTTCATTCCTTAAACTTGCCGACAAACTCAGGGAAAAAGTGCGTTTTGGCCACGTACTCGACAAAGCTACCTTGGAGGAGGCATCTTATAAGTAAGTCAACCCCTAATGTTTATAAAAGGTTTCTGTGAGAGTTCCAAGTCTAACAGAGCTCTTTTAGTGAACTAGGCCTGCTAGCCCTTAAACTTATATAGTTTTTCATTTTAATTATTTAGATTACTTTTTAATCTAGCCCTTAAACTTATATAGTTTTTCATTTTCATTATTTAGATTACTTTTTAATGCCAATTTGATGGTCTATCCTAAGATTAGATTTGCATGTTAAGTATTGCTGATGAAAGTGTGATGTAATGGACGTTAGGCTTATAGGGACTTCAATTTCTTTTTCTTATTTCAGGGACAACGTCGTTCTGTACAGGCCCAAGCACTTGCACAATAAATTTGAACCAGATTTTGTTGTTTATGACGGAGAAGCCAATAAGGATACCCTGGATAAATGGATCAGCTCCAACTTGTGAGTGTCATGCTGCAGAGCATGAAATTATCGCTTGAACCCCAGATGAAGTACCCACATAAGTGTGGCAGTAGGCTTCATAGTTTTCAGCCTTTTATTGCTGTCTTAAGTGCCTGTACATCAAGCTTCTCCTTTGTGAAGTGAATTCCCATAGGGGATTTCGATAGTCTTTTGATGATACACAGGAAGGAGGAAATACCTTTGCATATGGTTTCACATTTTAAATTAAATCAAAGAAAGAATTTTTCTATGATGCAATCTTTAAAGTCCTTAAGACCATTCAGCAGTGTTCTCACAATTTTATGAATAATTTTTGTGAAATATTTATTTGGCTTGCATCAAGGCTACTCATTCTTCTGCTGTAGAACTAGTTCTTAACTTCGGTAGTCACTCTATACACCTACTTGTTTTGTGGACAACTTACATGTTTCCATTTTCTGAATTAAAGTACTTTTGACAGTTATGTTTCATTTTTCTCTCTGTAATATTTGATCAGCTTACTCGACTATATTTCATGCATGGGTAGCATTGAAATGGAAATTAGATTCTTCACAAGGTTTTCACTGTTGATAACTAATCATTTGTGTTCTTTCAGCCATGGATTGGTGGGTCACCGCACTAGGGATAGTATTCAGGACTTCAAGAATCCACTCATCGTTGCCTATTATGGAGTTGATTACACTCGTAATCCCAAAGGTAAAAGCTTTGTGGGTGCCTTGGCTGGGGCAATAGTCTTTGTTGTTTTTACGATAAATTACATTGTTTTGCATTATGTAAGATTTTTGCAGTTCATTTTAAGTAATGATAGACATTTGTTTCATAATAAATTAAATAATTGCTGTAGACCAAAACATCAAACTCATATTGTAGCTTTGCTGTTGCAGCAGCGTGGCTCCTTCAGTAAGAGCCACCATATTTCACCAAGTAGATGCCAATGCCAAATACATTCCAGCCCCTGAAAATTTGCAGTAATTGTTGAGAAAGAAAATTCATTCCATAGGTATTTGCTGACTAAACTCTGCTTCATCTAGAATGTTGATTCAGTTATGTATTTTAGGAAATAACCTCATCCGTTAGTGATTTATTTCCTAAGAGTATTTTAAAACCATAACTCTTAATGGCCTGAGGTGCCAAAATTTGTGAATATTACTTTGTTTAAATCATTAAGTAAGAGTACAAATTGTCATGAAAAAGATTCCTCTGGACTGTGAATCTAACTATGGGCCCTAGGCTTGATACGGCAATGCACTGACCACCATATTTATCAGGTGGACCTGAGTCTGTGTTGTGGTCTATGTGCCTGGCAAGCCAAATGTCCAAAGTGAGGTCCAGTTGAATTTTTCTTGTGGCAATTTGTTTCGTAGCTGCCATGTTTTTGTGTAGGTAACATTCCTGTTTTTCATGAGCTTGTATATATGACATTAGATGATGTCAACAGGATAATATTTGACCCAGCTATTGGGCTAATGTGGTTGTTAGCATGGGAATTGTAGATCCAGGACTTCCACATTTTCTTCTTTTGGATTTTGTCTTTAGCAATAGAAATCATGAAATACCCTTTATGTACAGGTAAACCTCTTGGTAGCATGCACTTAGTTATTTTCAAGATACATTCAGGTTTTTAATTTTTTTAATAGGAACAAATTACTGGAGGAACAGGATTCTTAAAGTGGCCAAGTCTTTTGTCGGCGTCTTCAACTTTGCTGTCAGTGCTAAGGATGACTTCCAGCATGAGCTCAACGAATTTGGATATGACTATGTTCCTGGTGACAAGCCCGTTGTTTTTGCTCGCAATGCTGATGGTCAGAAGTTTGTCATGAAGGAAGAGTTTTCGTAAGTCCTGATACATATTTACAAAATAGCCAGTAGAATTAAGATATTCTGCCACCAAGTATTCATGCTCATGAGATGATGGTGCATGAAAATATAAAAAAATGCTCAGTTTCTACTGTCATATGCCAGAGCCTTGCTTTCGTACTTCACAGTTGTAGAAACTAAAAGATACATCTCTAAACCCTTTAGCTCCTTAGTGACACTTCGGAAAAAGAACCTGATATGCATCCACTTTCAAGGTAGAATTGTCTCTCTGTTGTACAGTATCTTCAGTTCGCTCATCTTTTCCTACACAGTCAATGTAGTAAGTCCTTAAATTTCACAATTCATGAACCATCAATAAGGGAGAAACTTACATTAGTGTTCTTGTGGTTGCGATGAGGACGACAGTGCAAATTTTGTACAACCCTTCTACTTATGCAAAATTTTAGAATTCCGAAGATCTTTGAAGTAAGTTGTCGACATCAGGTCTTTTGAAACTCCAGCTGTCCCCTCCATTTTTTGCAGGAATACCTGTGCAGATAAGTCATTCATAACCTTGGCCCTTTTCAGTCCTGCAATTGTAGGCAAAGGATGAGGTCTGAGGGAAGGAATATTAAAGTTGGTCAAGAACAGTTTTGTTCTAAAGCACCCTTCCTGTGAACAACCTGACAAATAGATAAAATTAATCCTGGTGCAGTTGTACAAATTTTCCTTCCTAGTTGTACAAATTTTTGTATCAAATTTACTCTTCTCTCACGGTCTTCAGCTCACTGAAAGTATCATTTAAAAGTTGTAATTTTTTATTGCTAGTGAAAGAGCTTTACCAGAGACATAAACTTAATGAAGGTTGTTGATACAGGATAGTACAGTACATATATGTACTATCACTTTAAAAGTCGGTCCACGCAGTGAGCACGGCCAACTTCGCATTTCGCTGAATTTGAACTTCGGGTATTGACCATGCATTCAGAGACTATTAAGGGTCAACTTGACTCATTTCCACTAAACTACGGAGACCCTCATATGGCCTTCTCCTGCTATCGCTGCCCAGCCAACTCCCCCGACACCAAGTGGTAGGCGGAGAATGCAAAAGGGAAAGGCGTTAGGTGTTTTTCACTCTTACAAGTAGCAGGCTTAACCCTTTAACTGCGCAAATAATCTGGAATATAGCTCTCCCCAAACGCGAACTTTTTTTCTTTCTGAGTTTTTGCGTAATTTTAAAATTTGTCACTTTTTATTTAAAGGAAAATTAGTTTTAAAATTTACAGTGAGTAATTATAGTCTGATTTTACTGTTGAATATGAATTGTTGAACTTCTTTTTACTAAAACCATAAACCATACTTCAAATCGCCAATAGACGATGGGAGCAGTTAAAGGGTTTATTGTATTCTTGTTAAATCGAGGAAATGAATCAGCGAACAGACTGCCACAAAGCAATTTTTTTAGGATAATTCTCGACTTGGCATTTTACCGTGGACAGCTAAATCCCTGGACCTTTCCACTATTGAGAATGTGTAGGGTAACATAACAGAGTAAAACTTAATAAGTCTACATACGGGATGTATGGAATTCTTTAAGCCGACGTCCCAGTGTAATCGAACATTTGGTTGGGTCTATGCAGTCACGATTACGATCTGAAACTGAAAATAATGGTGATATTACAAAATATTAAAGTTGTTCTCTGATGAATGAGCATTTTGTTTTAGATTACTGTTACCATAGATAATATAGGTACTGAAAATGACTATCCCAATTTATCTAGTAAGCTTTTTTTCCTAACCTTATCAAATCTTGACTCATTCCCATTAATATTGCTGCAAAATGAATGCCAACTTCTAAGTTTAAACCACAACTTCTATTTCGTTCGAATCTATTCTAAATAATGAGAACATTTTTCATGTTGCCTGTTTCCCCAGCTCAGAATTGTCCTCATTTCCCTTCATTTTTTACTATTATTATGTACTTTATAAACTTCATTACCTACACTTTATATGATTAATTCACATTCCACATATCATGCACCTTTACACCTGCGAAATAGACAAAGAGTCCTGCGGCTGACTGGCTAAATAAATCTTGGCCATCTGCAAATCTACCGAAATTAAGTTACTTGCTACTTTCCTTACCAATTTTAGCTAGCTATTTTTACTACGCACGAAATATTAATTCTGATCTCTTATCATTATCTTTCTTTCCTCATTGTCGGAAAAGCTTTCAGAGCTGATTTTGCAACAGTGGATTTTGGCAACATATTTACTTTAACTTTATAAATTACTAGTTTTCCTGCATGCAAATGAGGCTACTATCTGTCCCCTTTGCGCAGGGCTAATGATTTTTGCCACGCCGACCCATGTCATAAGGAGAGTATGGGAAATTATCGCCTTCTTCTTTGCACAAGAAATATCGATAAGTCCTAGCCGAAAACACTTCACGGGTTCTTCGGCTGGTGAGTTCTCTTGGGAGTGGTGGTTGGGATTGTTTTGGTTATTCATTGTCGGAGGGAGAAGGTCACGCGAGGTCTCTTAGCGAGTACAAAATAAACTCAAGTTGTGCTAGTCGTGGTGGTAAAATTGGCCCCAAGAAGTCATGTAAGGCATATGCAATACATGAAGCTTGACTTCAACAGAACACTGAGATGGTCTCGCTCACCGTGTGGACTGACTTTTGAAAGTGATAGTACATATGTTTTGAGGCATTGAAGGAAGGTCATGAATATTTCAGTAAAAATATGATTTATCAACCATTTAAGTTCCATTAACTCACCTTTGTTTGTAAATTCGTCAGAACTAAATGCAGTACACCCTAGCCAATATGGTCTATATGGGGCAAAGGATTTTCCAGATTTGGTTTTGTCCTGATTATTTGGTGACTTATCCAAAGGAACATTTATGGTATTACTTTAGGGAATCCTCAATCATCAATGTCTTTTTATTATTTTTGATTAGGTAGGAGGTCTATCTAATTTGACTTTTATAATTACAAATGCATGCCAAAACCTAGATTGGCTAAATAAACAGTGTGGAAATTTACGAAGTAGTTTGTGATAATGTTAAAAGTGGCAACTTGAATTGCATCCATTTTTTGTGAGTGAAAGTTTAGTAAGTGCAGTTTTAAATATTCACATACCTTTAAGCATAGTAATGGTTACGTGTTCATGGGTATCATAAATTCAATACGACTCCATTTCCCTTAACTGATAGCATAAAAACTAAATTTGTCAGGAAACTTTTAATTTTTGCCCAAAGATTTTGAACTTATTATGTGCTAGTCAAGTCAATTTTGTCAGCAGCATGATAATGCTGTTGTGGTGTTACTGTATGCTCAGCTGCTGGCAGGTAGATGCAGACTGTGCAGCACATTCGTAAATTCAATTCTTTCTATGTTCTCGCCTCTAGTCTTAACTGTTCTCTTTGGATTCTTACTCTTTGCAGCCTTTGTGGAGTCTCTTGTGTGTAACTCTTCTTATATCAGCTTGTAAATAAACATATAGTTTAAAAAAAAAGTGATCATGAAAAGTATTAGCAAATTTGTGATGTAACAAGCACAAATTGTACTCTGAAAACGTGCATTTAATTAATCTTAAGTTAATAAATTGTTTTCTATAAAAAATAAATTTTTATTCCATATGTGAACTCCTAGTGGTACTGCAACAGCTTGAATGCAATGTTTTTCTCTAATGAAATAATTTTGGATGATTCATTACTGATTCCATCTCACCACCTCTTGATAAACCACCCACACTGCTGCAGGCATGTCCAGAATAGCTAGGGTCTACTCTACTTCATTCTCTTATTATTTTTGCATTTTGTAACACCATTAAAATTCATAAAAATGATAGCTGTGTAACAGATTGCAATGAAATGTGTCAGGCAATGAATTGGATGACAGTGGTAGATATGTGCTTGGTATGTAATGTTTATATTTAAAGTCTTTCTTACTCAGATTGTATTCCTTGTTAAATTCAACAGGATTGAAAACTTTGAGAAGTTCTTGAATGATCTCAAGGATGAAAAATTGGAGCCTTACTTGAAGTCTGAACCCATTCCAGAGGATAACTCTGGCCCAGTGAAAATTGCTGTGGCAAAGAACTTCGATGAAGTTATCACTGATAATGGGAAGGATACCCTCATTGAATTCTATGCTCCATGGTGTGGACATTGTAAGAAGTTGGCTCCTGTGTATGATGAACTGGGTGAAAAGGTGAGTTCATATCACCTATCTATAACTATACTATATCCTGCCAACAAGGCATTTGGGAAGGAATGTTGGAACACCTGCCACGAATAGGGAGGGTATTGGGAAAAGGAATTGAGGGGAGGAAAGCAATGATTGGTGAAGTGTTTCAGTTGAATTAGTATTGATCTGCCTTGTTGTAAGTTGAATGTTGTGTGGGTAAGTATGGTAAAAATGTGAAGATACTGAAGGACTTATTCCTCAACTTAGAAAAATTTGGTCAAAATACCTGTATGCTCAATACTTAGAGATTGAGTTGTCTCTTGAAATTACTCATTGCAAGTAGTGATTAATGTTGTTGTAATTACAAAACATTTTGGAAATACTTTTAGGATCTGTTTTTCTCTCTGCCCTATAAGGTGTGTGGTGTTGCTGTGTTTTTTTAAAGAAGGGATGCATATTTTCTTTGATTAATTACCTAGGTTTTATGGAAATATGTAGCTATGCATCTACATATCTCAAAATTGTTCGGAAAACTATTGGGATCTGTCAATCACTGATTGTTTCTGAAACTTCATGGTTTTTGCTGGTCACATGATTTTTCTCTTTCTAGTGAAGCCAAATGATTTTTTTCCTAAGCATAAATTTTGTTTCTGATGTGGTATTATTTATGATTTTCAGATGGCCAATGAAGATGTGGAGATTGTGAAGATGGATGCCTCTAACAATGATGTACCACCTCCTTATGAAGTAAGAGGGTTCCCCACGCTGTATTGGGCATCAAAGGACAACAAGGCACAACCAGTGAAATATGAGGTAAGCAATATCATCCAAAAGTGGTGAGGTAATGAGGTAACCTGTCTGCCATTTCTTTGTTTTTCTTGCATTGTTTGTTTCATGGATTGTGCCAAGGGCTCTCAACTGCATTCTGTTTGAAATCTGGACTTTAAGAGGACACCTTTCTCTTTAAGACCATGAATCATCATTATACTGCCTTTGTGATTATTTTTTGTGATTCTGGTGTCCTAAGTAGTGTTAGATTTTCGTGCCTGGACTGTTGAAGGTATATCACCCCATATGCCTTAAAAACATTTTTGTATGACAAATGTTACAGCCATTCCCAAGGCAAAACTTGACACAATTGTCTTTGGTCTATCAGGATGATGGTTTCCTGTAGTGATGGGTTGGTTGTGATTGATCAAATCCAGAGATAAAGTTCTCTAATAAGATTGATCGATGAACTGGATCTCTCCAATGACTGAGGAGTTAATCTTTACCCATCACGATAGGAATAGGATTGTATGACATCAAGTATCAATCACGAGACGAGACCGGCCAAACAATAATGAGATAAAATAAAGAGATGACACTGAGGTGGCAAAATTTATTGAAAGAAGTGTAATAAAAAATATAAAATAATATCTATCTATAATAACCAGTAAGTACACCAATCAATCATTATCCTTTCACTTAGGATGTAAACTGCCAAACTTAAAATTCAAGAGCATCCATGTAGGCAATAACTTAATTTCAATTCGCATTGATTCCAAATTTTATATAATAGTTGAAACTACGAACTAATTGCAGTCATCAGTCTTATCCGGCTCTTTCGAAGATTATGCAACACTTAAAACTCATCTCCTGTCAAACACATACATTAGGAGGATAAGTCTACCTAATACAAATTACATTTGAATGTAAAAATATCACCACAAGAACACACGCAATACATCACGACGCATATAGTACATATAACATTTGTAATCACTGAATTTCCATAATTGCATTGTCACTTAAACACACTATTAACCTTAGTCTTATAAAGCCTTAGTTCCAATATTCTTGACAAATATTAGGTCTCGTGCGCAAGTGAAACTAGTGATATTGAATTTTTTAAAATTGAATTTAAGTGCTACAGTCGGATAATTTGCTTTAAATTCTTACAGCCAAATGAAAACTTTGATCGGTTCAAACTACATTCCAAAATAAACTTTCCCCTTGTTCTATGTTACTATTTATCATTGGTTTTTATAACGAGTTTTGAATAATTTGTGATCCATAAGTATGTCACTCTTCAATAGTTTTGTAATCATAAGGTATATTTATAATATTCTACTTAATTATGCTTAAATACACAAACCAAGAACACTGTGTAAGAACAAAACAAACCGTCGATAATATTGCACAATTGTGCCTTCAATTGTTTTCAAAGAATTGCCAATAACTCCACGGAAACTGGCACTAAACAAAGTACATAGCTGTACACATCGGACATGATTACAGTATATTCTCACTTTGCTCGCTAGGGGGTTCCGCCCCCTATAACTCCCACGCTGGCTCGCTTTGCTCGCCGTTGCCATTTGGGGGCTTCGCCCCCAACATCTGTGTGTGTTAAAAAATAGTTGACTTTGGTACCATGTTGCCATCGAACTATAAGTGATAGAGATTAAGGATAATCCTTAAGCTGTAGGTCTCGATGAGATCTAAAAAAACACCCAACAGATTTGAGACCAGACTGCTAGTTTAGAAGCTACAGTGGAAAAACTGAAACATCCAAATTTGGTGCCATTTTTCCAGTGAACTATAGGAGAGAAATGATTGGCATACATGTTAGGACTTGATGAGATCTAAAAAAGCCTCCCAACAGATTTCGAATCAGACTCTTAGTTTAGCAGCTACGAGACGTGAGGGAATGAAACTTTCAAAAATATCACTTAGGCATCATGTTTCCATAGAATTAGGAGGGAATCCCTGTTTTTGCTAATTATCCATAAAGATTGTCAATGCACATACCCAGACATGCAGACTTTCAAGGTCATTCCTACACTGGTACATTTGACACCATGTAACCAGAGATCTTAGAGGGATGAAAAAAACGGATAGCAGAGAATTGTTGGCCTGCATGAGATCTATAAAAACCACCCAACAGATTCGTGATCAGACTTCTAGTTTAGAAGCTACAGTCGAAAAACCTCAAGGTTCACAGACGTCCGAATTTTGTCCCATGTTACCAGCCAACTATTGGTAAAGTCCAGGTTTTTACTAATTACTTGCAAAGGGCATGTCAAGACACATGCCAATGTCAAGTTTCAGAAACATTTGAGTTTTACCAAAATTTGACTTTGGCACCATGCTACCAGAGTACTACAAGAGTTAGAAAAAAACAAAAGTTGTAGGTCACGTTGAGATCTAAATCTCTGGGGAAAATAGCTTTCAAATCAGAATCCTAGTTTAGGAGCTATAGTTAAAAAACAGCAAAAAATGGAAACTCTTCAGTAAATGTTGTGCCTGGTGAGAAAACTACGAAGCGTAGAACACATGTTTTATGCATGGTTAAGAAAATTTGATTTCCTGTTATGAAAATTTTGTCAGATTTCAGATCTGACCCACCGTTCAAAAGATAAGAAGCGAGAACTGAAAGTCTACTTTTCGAAAAGTCCAAAAATCTGCCATTTTTATTTTTTTTTGTTCACTTCCGGTTAAAAATTCCATGATTTCTGAATTTTCCCTCTGATGAATTCTTTCAAGGAAGGTCAGTGAACAATTTCAGGCTCCTAGCTCGTCTGGAAGTGGTCGGGAATTTGTATACTTGAGTCTCACATGCGGCTGTATAGTATTAGGAATCACGAATAGCCAGCGAGAGCAGCGTTCGTTACGATTTTTATCAATCACGACTTTCCTGAGAGATCATTGGTCATAGGCAACTTGAACAGATCACTAGCTGGAACATCAATCAATCATGACCTTACACTCACGATCGAATCACAAGTGGGAGTGATAGGCGTGACCGAGATATCTCTAAAGACAGACTTTGCCCATCACTAGTTTCCAAATAGCTGTCACCAATTGCCTCAGATTTTTAGTTAAGCCTACCAAAAAGATTAAAGAGGTTCCAAATTTTATAAGCGAGCATTGCAGACATCCTATAAAATCCTCCTCATTCTGTGTATAAATTCAGGACGTTCTGGGAAATGTGCAGTTGACAGTCTTACTTATGTATGTTAGGTACAGTTTTCTATGAAAGAAAATCTGGCAATTATGTCGTACACTATGAAGTTTTAGTATGAGTGCTACTACATTTGAACATTAATGCTATAATAATATAAATAATTCTAATGGTGTCTGCCTGTTTGTCTGTTACTGAATCATGCAAAATTGGCTGGACTGATTACTTTGAAATTTTGTGTGTGGGTAATTATGTGCCCTGGGACGAATAGGTTTTTGCTTTAAAGTTATATTTTCAATTCCAAAATCATCAATTTTTCTCCAATGTCAACAATAGCTAGGGATAGGAAAATTTCGCGATAGTGAATTTTGCAAATTTAGACAAAAATGTCCTAGGAGTGGTAATTAGTGACAACATACTCCATACTGACATGGGAAATGACTTTTGAACTCGCGAAATGTCTCGAATTGTGCCCCAAAACGTGAATTTTCATTTTTTGATGAGAAAATGATTGGAAGTACATTTCAAACGCAAGAAAAATATTAAAATTGCAAGCCAATGTTCTCAATTCGATTTAAACGAACTCGCGCGCAAACATTCCTGAGGTATGCGGAAGTTTGCAGTTCATCGTAGCATAACCGGTGTGACGATAACAATCATGGAAGGATGACATTGGTTGCTTTCGATTTACGGAGATAACCAGCAATATACAGCTCGTCATGCCGCGGTGCTTTCTATTTACAATTAGTGGAATAACCACCTATCGGCATCTATAATCGGTGGCTCTCCGCTCCGAGGTGAGTCGAACAAAGGAAAAGCAATATGCACATTTATTCTAAGTAATCTGCTACAGCAAGGTTTCCCAAACTTTTCCTGCGAGTGAACACTTCATAAATCCTGAAATTTTAACGAACACCTTGTGGACTTTGCATATATTAAACCATAGCGTTTAGGTAGCAGAATATAAAGCCATTATTGGTTACTCGGAACACCCATTAGCTTTCCGCGGAACATAGTTTGGGAATCCCTGTGCTACAGATTTGAAGACAAGACAGACGTGAATAGCCGCTTTGAGTTGTTTCATTTCAATGGGATTGTTCACCAAGAGATTTTAAATGCTAGTTATAGTTTGAAAACTAAAGAGGCGCGTATTCTTCCGATTTTTTTATTTTGTTCGTATTTGTTCATTAGACTCTACTACGGATTTGAAGACGATACGGACTGCGCATGCGTGAATAGCCGCTTTGAGTTGTTTCATTTCAATGGGCTTGTTCGCCAAGAGTTTTTTAAAATGCCAATTCTGATAGAGTTTGAAAAATAAAAAGAGACGTATTTTTCCGTTTTTTGATCCGTCGCCTGCTTTTCGAATGATCGGCGGTAAAAAATCGGGGTTCTTAACCCTTTCACGTAAAAAAACCAACATGAAAAGTTTTGAAGTCACTCGCTGCTCCGTCCAATCACGCTGGGCGCCATGCAGCATTCCCATTCCCTCACTTTCCAGCGAGCAAATTAGAAACTGAACCGGATCTCTGATGACGTCACGAACTTTTTGAGTGGGCGGCAAGTTTCGTGAATTTTTTTTTTTTTATTTAAGAGTGAGTGGCTGAATATAGAAGAATTTTGTCTCCTCCGAAAATATATTTTCCAATCCATCTACGGAATTCGTGAATTAAATTGTAATTTTGCATCGTAGTGAACGGCCTTATTGCAATGGTTGCTGGCTTTAAAGCTCCAATCAAGGCCAACTACGACATCAATATAATTGTTGATATATTTATTTATTGTGTGGCACCAAGATTGATTTTATTGTTTGAATCTCTAGTTTTGGCCATTTCCGTCAAATGACTTTGTTTTCCAGTGACAATTGTTAAGTATCCTAGTTTTATTCCTGTTTTCTGTGCTTTCAAGTGATTTTGACGAGTTATTGAGATGCCGAATGAAAAATTATGCACAAGAGACCGGGCTTTCCAGTATCAAATAGATGGATTTTATTGTATTAATAAAAGTACGGTCATGTACATATTCTAAAATTGTCAGGTTGCTTGGGAAAGACTCAATTGGAAAAATTTTAAATCTTCGAAGCACGTTACTGCAGTAAACTTTCACAAGGATGGAAATTCTCTAAAGTTACATGTCAATACACAAAATGTATTAAATTTTATTTTTAAATTTAGTACCACTCTAGGTTCCTCCACCGAGGTGATTGTCTTCAGTCATAACATGGCTAGAAGGAGAAGTGTTGCATAATAACCCAGAACATAGTGGGTTAAACTATAGTATAAGTGATCCTTTTCTAGACTTTGAAATGTTCGGAATTTTATGTGTATATATATAAATTTGTGGTCACTGTGAAAACACCGAAATGTCTTGTTGAAAGTACCGAATTCCTAATTTCAAAGTACCGTTTTTCTCCCTCTCAAACCACCGAAAAATTCCTATCCCTAACAATAGCATATTTCCTTGGGAACCTGAGCAATGGCTATGAACCGGAAATTTTGCCCTGGTTTTTTTATGGCTTAAATGAACAATATTAGGAAATTTCTGTGAGATTTAGTTGGGGTATTTTGTACCCCAACTCTCCATGTGCACTTAACGGATTTTACAGAGTACATATCTGCATTTAGCATATCACATTGGTTCTTATAGTTAGGGCCCATTGGTATGCATAGTATATCGCTTACTACGTAGAATTTTGCAAACTGCTAGGGATCGATGTATTAAACCTTTATACAGTTCTGGAGCTCAAGATGGATGTTTTGGCGTCCTATTGGCATCCTAAGTCCAGAAATCACTGCTTTCTATTTAGCCTCAGAATGAATGAAGTAATGAGCAGTTTATCGTGAAATTTTGTGCGTAGGAACATGATATGTAGTTGTTTCAAATAAAAATTCGATGTGGTCTCTTTTGGTTTTTGAAAAATAATCTTGCTCAAACTCACTTATGGGAAAATATGCTTGAAGTTCATGGCGATCTTCCCCAGGCCCCCCTCGCGAAACTTGAGTACTGTTTTAAAAATAAGCAATTTCAGTGAAATAGTTTAATACTACATCATTAATCAACAAATTTGGCAATTTCCACTTAGTAAAAAATACTAAGATGAAAAATGAAAGTCAAGATTCTCTGTCTAAATAGATCTACTACATTATTTCTTACTTTTATGGCTTCCATTGAAATTCAATGGGAATTTCTGCTAGTACATTACAAATACTACTTCCTTTCCACTTATCTTTATTATTGTCTGATTGGTTACTGACATATACCAATTATTCTGATTCAGTGTATTTGCATTGCAAGTTTTGTGCATCATTTTGTAATTTGCATTTTATTTTTTCTACTAGGGTGGGCGAGATCTTGATGACTTCGTCAAGTACATTGCTCAGCACTCAACCTCTGAGCTGAAGGGTTTTGACAGGAAGGGTAAAGCCAAGAAAGAAGAGCTGTGAAGTGATTTCCTTATATTGAGGAAGTGAATAAGTACTCATCCATTGAAGGTCAAAGTCAAGGTGATAAACGTGATCCTGTGTGAACTCTCCTTCTGTGGGATGGACCAAAGAACTTGTTAAAATGTTGGACCTTATCATTCCATTGTGCGAGGAATGCAATTGTGAACACCACTTTTGGCTCCTAAATTAGCTTACTCCCTGGTTGTGACGAGACATACGTTGGATTTGAGTGTCTTGATTTCATCATAGCCTGGTGGGGAACAGGTTTTGTATCAACATGAAAGAATTTTTGTAGGTTTTCATTTGAAAAGACAATTAAAACATTTGATACTCAAAAGTAACAGGTGTAATTTTTGACTAAGAGTTAAGGCATTTGTTCCTAATCATTGTCTAGCTTTGTAGAGTTTATTTGGCATTCTGCAAGGATAGTAATTTATTGTTCACTATTTTTGTTATCTGGGTCTTTGCTTTGAGTGCGTGAATTCTCAAATACTTTGGTATCATTTTGGCTGCTGATAGGCTAATGTCAGGTGTTTCTTTGAAGGACTGGGGAAAATAAGCATAGAGATAACCTAATGGGTATTCAGCTTTTCAATCGTCAAAGTAGGTAGTCAAATTTCAATGGTGGTATCAAATGTTTTGAAATACGAAAGATGCTGGTTCTGTTGATTTCTCTTCATCATAATGAAAATGAGTACTGAATGATGTCTTTGGATGCGTATTGCCAGGAAATTGTGTGCAAGGGATTACTTCAGGCGTGGAGAATATGGAGTGTGTAATGGTGTACTTGAATACTACATGGTTGAAGTAATAAAAATATCATTTCATTCCATTAAATTATGAACTTTTTTATTGGTGAGGCTTAGTTGGTTTGTGGGTTTATTGCTGATTTATGATTTATCTGCCTAGTGATAGTTCTTTATCTGTTAATTATTTAAATTGCTCTGCAAAATTTGTCCTCTGGAGCTCTGGTCTATTTTCACCAGTATAGTTGAATGCTTAATGGTGGGTTATTGTTTGATTTAACTGAAAAAGATTCACCATAATCAATCAGTGAAGATCATAAGACACTCATTAGTGAAGTATACAGTAGATTTTGGTCTATTACTTTAAGAATCCACCAAAACAGTCAAGTGTAAATATCAGTGTGACTGGGAGAAAAAAACTCTCAAGTGCTAAAAGTCATGGGACTTTATGTTTTCTCTGCTAAGCTTCTCTTACTTGGTTCTGCTGTTCTTCTGCTGGAGGTTGATATTAAAGGAACTTCAATACCAACAGCATTAGAATTGGTTAAAGATGGATCTTGCACTGTTGAAATTAGTCAAGTGTGCACCATATCTCAGTTGACATGCACTTCTATTAAATTTTATGATGTGATGAACACCAATTGGAACATATTAAAACAATCTAAATGAGCATTTACATTCTGTGATTGCTGATCATGTGATCGTCATTCTTAATTTATTATCAAATGATAGTGAACTCAAAGGGGATTTTATCTCAGATCAGATTGTGGATCAAAGAAAGGTTGGTGGTTCTGAGCCTAGGTGTATGCCAAGCAGTCAATGTGTTGCTGAGTTTTTAAATTTGAATCTGTTACCTAGGTTAATTCTTAGTTATCCTTATGCCCTATCCATTTGACGACAGTTTATTGCTTCTTCCAATGACTTGATTTGTAGTTCAGGAAGAGACCTGTCCAATTTTATGAATGTTCTGAATTTCCTAAGGTTATACTTTTAATGCTTTTTCTCATCCCTAACATGCATGGTGCATATTTTAATGAAGACCAAAATACAAAGTATTATTTACAAAGGTATTTATCTTTATATATATATATATAAAAGTCTATGTATGTATGTATGTTCCACATCTCCTCCTAAACCACAGGACCGATTTTGATGAAATTTGGAACACATGTTTGTTAGTGGTTGACAACAAACACTGTAGGGTTCAATTAACCTAAACCCTTTTTTTCAGGGTTAGGGGTGTGATCCTTACTATTATGTATATAAATATTATGGTATCTGTCTGTCTGTTGCTTCATCACGCAAAAACTACTAAACCGATTGAGCTGAAATTTGGCATGCAGGTAGAAAACATACCTGGTTGTAACAAATGCTATATCAAAAAGCCCTCAGGGCCCCCATAGGCCCCCGAAGGTCCCCCCTGGTGGTCCATGCTAAGCATTGGGTTCGTGTGCAGTGGTTTCATTTTTTTGCTTTTTAAAAGTACTTTCACTCAAGATATAGGGCTGGGATTATTTTTATCGGATGGCTGAATAATTGAAGTTTCTAATTCCTCCAATCGATTTTCTTCTATGCTCTGAATTTGTCTGAAAATCATGTTTTAAGCTGAATTATCTAACATTTTTCTCTAAAGTCAACAATAGCATATTTCCTTGACAACCAGAGATTTGATTTTCAAAGGATAGTCACGCCTCTAGCATTTAAATATTACGTCTTCTTGCAGGTCCATGATAGCACGGAGAAAGAAAATCTGTATCAGAAGAGCCTAGAGTCCCAATGGCCTCATGATAGATTGCTCCAGGGGGTAATCGATACATTCAATGCATATTTACAGCAAGTATACTCTTCAATGTCTATTCTCAAATTTTGCTTTCAGAGGGGCACTGCATATATATATGAGAGAACACTTATGTAGTAAACGAGATGCATAAAGGAATTAAATAGATTACACACACATTTATGCGTAAGAATATTAACGTGCAGCGAATATTAATGGTAATAATGCCTCTGTTGCTACAACAAACCAGGCTTTGTTTATTATCGTTTAATACTCAGATGAATTACACGTGGTGGATCTGTCTGCATCTGCCTCTCATTTCGATTGAGAACTGTTTTTAGACCAATTCCCACTTCATAAACGTTACGAGTTATTTATATGTTTAAAAGTGTTAAAGTGCAGTTAACTTAGGTACATTCACTCAATCATCGAGTTACCCGTTCAAAACTCTCGCTCGCCGCTGTGTTTCCCCTCCTTGGACTTAAAAATATATCCATTCACATGCCTAATAGAAAAAAGAGTAACCTTTCGAATAAATCTTCTAAAGCAAAAGGAATGTATTCTTTGTGAGAAAATTAGCCCTTGCAATAAAAACGACCAAAGTTAGACTTGGATGCTCAAAGACATGCCCACCAGTGACCTCATGATAATCTCCCCGTGGTGTTTCTCGGGTTACGCTAAGATTCGCACAAATTTAATCCTTACCCAACATACGTTTAACCAGCTCTAAATCTGATTCAAATACAGACCCATCTGTTTCGAACCCTCAATCTGTTTTAAGATAGCGGAAATTATAATGATGTCACTACATGCTTCTTACCCGAAAGAAGAACGGAAATTCTGCACAATTAACGACATCTGTGCATGAAAATCGACAAGTGCACTAATAATCACCATATATTTTTTAGCAACCGAAACCAATGATTATGGATATGCCGAAGGCGCAGTCCGGGTGATAGAGAATTCATTGGTCAAAAAAACATAGCTTCTACTGCCATTACTCCTCTTGACGTTATCAACTGCTGGATTGTACCCTTCTGTCCAATCCTGATTAATATACTCAACGCACATATCAACGTTGAATAGTGTAACTGAATTAAGTGTGGAATGCAAATATATGTATGTACACAAGGGAAGCGATCAAGCTGTTAATCACTCAGAAGACGGCTCAAGAGAACCGTAGGGACGAGGTGACCATCTATCAACCTTTGCTACTTAAGTAGTAATGAGTCTGTATGGCCGATTTTTGGGTTTCTCGTGCATGAAAGTGGACCAATAGTCTCTCATCTCTCCGTGTACCTGGAAAAAGGTCAGCGTGTCTATTACAACGAACACAACATACAAGATAGGTTACGAACTCCTCGAATGACCACGCATACAGTTTTTCTTCAGGCTTTGTGGTTTTCTTATAAAATAAATTTAACGTTTTTCACACCCGTTGAATTTCAACGAGTACCTTCCGCTCGTTAACTTTAAAATACATTGCAGTGTGGTAAAGAATGGAAATATGTTCCTCATTTATTAGTTTTTGCAATCATTTATCTTGTATTATTTTGAATTTCAAAGATTGTTGGTGCCATTACTGTCCACATTCATAAAATTTATAATTTTAATATAATGAAACAACACTTTTGTAACTGCTGTTTAACCAAGAAAATTAGTTAATGATTTTATAAAGTATGAATAAATAATGAATTGTTTACTGAGGATATGGATGTGCATAAGTTATAAGATGTATCAAAAAGATGGAAAAGTAAAAAATACAAGAGTATCACATGTAGCAAATGGTTCACCACAATATTAGATAACATCAGTCCTGAATCAGGGTATTATTCCTCTACCAAAACAGTAATTCAAAAGATTAGAATTATTTTTATTTTGCATTAAATTTTATTAAGTACCTTCTCATCTATTATGTACTGATTTAGTTTATGCATCCTACAACTCATGGTGACAGGCCCAATACTGTAGAGGGTAAAGCTGTGCTGCCTTGGTGTAATAGTTATGTCGGCTGCCTATGAGGTCTTGAATGTTATGTCAGTGAGGCTCAACTTTGAGTTCTCTAACATTTCTGCATGGAACATAAATATGTTAGTGGAAGAATCGTTGATTGTTTAAAAAGATTTCAGCAGCTAGCTTATTTCATTGCTTTACAGACTTAATATTGGGGAGTAAAGAGCAGGAGCAAATGCTATGTGTACAGTCACACTAGGTCATGCAATCTTAAGAATGGTTGACTACAGCTTTTCCATCTTCACTGTCCCTATTATCTTTTTAAATATCCTGGTAGTTCTTCTGCTTCGTTAACTGTTTTATGTGGCATAGTTTTTTCTGATCTTACTTTTGGAACGTTGCTTTTAATTTTCTATCATGCTCCTTACGATTTCCTTTACTCTCTCATGTGAGGAAATGAAGAGCATACTGAGTAATGTGTGTCCATCAATATATTGTTGAGAACAATCACTTCTACCTCAGAGTGCCTAGCCTAGGATTATGAAACCTTAGGGCAGTACCTAGGCAGCCTAATATAATGAGAGGAAATGTTCCAGCCCCTTCTCTTCAACTTTCCCCTCTGCTACTAAGCTCTTTTCTCACTATACCAAATATGTACTTCACACCCCACCTATTGCATCCCAAGCCTGCGTAACTGCTGATTTTGTTATAGGTATAATTTTCGCAAATGATGGTGCCAGCAGAGTGTATGGAACGCCATATCACAGTCAAGTAAGTAACCATTCACCTACTCTTCTCAAAAACCAGAATCTGCTGTAACATGTCTGCAACAAAACATTTATTTTGAGCATGCTCTTTTTTGGCAGTGAAGCCTGGACACAGCTGCAGAACGAAAGAGATTTGAAGCAGTGGTAATATGTATGTTGTAATAAAAAAATAATATCAAATGGAGAGAATTACCGATGGAGAAGTCCCTCGAGGAGTTGGGAGAGAAAGATGTTTTATGAAAACTCGAAGGAGAAGAAATGTAACTAATAGATGCATTTTGCAACACAACAGCCCATTGAAAACAATGGAAGAAGAAATGAGTGAGAAGAATTACAGAGGAAGACCCATGAATGGAATATACCAGGCAAATTATGAGGTATGCCAGGGGGGTTATTTTGTAATCTCACATAAGTGAGAATACATCATAAAATGTGGAAAATTGTCATTTTTTTTAGTTGAACTCCGCCACCCAGGCGGCGTGACCATCTTCGGCTCTCAATTGGTGAACTTCCAGTCTTATTTGTTTCATCCACTCTTTCGACTCTTGATCCATTTCATTTGGCTCTGCATGTCAATAGTTCCATCTCACCTGTCATTAGGAACGTGAAATGGAGCCACCATCGGACCTTAGCCAATCATTAAGAGAGCGCAACGGATCTCCCACCTTCCCACAAAGAGTCATTAAAAAGGTGAGATTACAAAATATCCCCACAGAGTGGAGGCTTACATTGGAATGAAATGGTTTGTGGAGAGGAGCATGGGTTAGAGAGCTGCAGCAAACCAATCTTCGGATTGAAGAATTATCTGATGCTTTCCGGGTGTATGATGTTGGAGAAGTCAATTAGGGTTCTCCGCCGGGTCACACACTGCCTTTCTGCCAATGCTTTGATGTATAAGTCATCCCTGATGATGATGGACGACTCATACATTGAAGAGAATAGACTTCACCAAATCTTTGGATTGATGACAGCTGACGATTCCAGGATTCAAGCTTGAGCCATGTGGCTCCACGCCATCCTTGCTACTGGAAATACTTCAGCCACAGCCATCCCTGCTACTGGAAGGAGTTAGTCAAGTAGAAGGGGTAGTGAGATGAGACAGGGGAAGCTAAGGATTGTGAGTTAAAAGTCTTAATATCTGAAAGTCTGGTTTTACATATAAATAAACTGGAAGGTGCACTGCATGCAATTGTACCTAGCAATGGCAGACAGTTACTCCCACTACACCTGCAGTGACTGGTTTTTAGAAAATTGAACCTTCCAGTCACAAAATCGTCCGCTACACATCTGTATTGAGCTTTTGTGAGTGCTTAACAATACATGAATAAAAATTTGGGTTGTGGAAAACTTAATGCCATGGCCAATACTAAATCTTGTGTTAATAAGTGGTGAAGACTTAAGCCTGAAATCAAAGCTGCATAGTCAGGGTCATCTTTTCTTATCATATCGGAAATAAAAATTATACTTTGTATTACGAATGTTTTTTTTACCATAGTTGTCATCAAGCTGCTTGTGGTAGCCTTGAATAAATAACTTTAAGTATGTACTTGAATTCAGACTCTTGGTGAACCTTGCTTTTGATATTGAACCAGGTTTTCTAAGAAAGGAGGCTAACTAGTAATAATATGAGAGCAAATAAGCACTCTGACCAAACTATAGGGACATGTTCTTGGTATGGCATCTCTTTCACTTCAGCAATCCTTAACAGTAAGGGCAAGGGCCTAGCCACATTGAAACACCGGTTCCCGTCAGATCACCGAAGTTAAGCAACATTGGGCCCGGATGGGGGTTAATTGGAGACGTACCACGTGGCCCTCCATACCTCTACCAGGGTGGATGGAGAGGTGACACTCCTCCAGACCTATACCGGGAGGCCAGAGGGTAAACCCAGACCGGGAAGGTGATTGCCATGGCTTTATTTTTGAAGAAATTGAAAATATCTCCGAAAATGCAATGTGCAGAGGCTTTTGTGTAAATGAAAATTTTTTAGGGTTTATTACTCTGATGACAGTTATTTTTATTGCTACCTTGTAACACTAAAATTATAGAAATGAATATTAATTATATAATACATTTGTGGTAATAGATTTCCCTTGCAATTTTAAATTCCTGAAATAGGTTTGGGAAATATGGAATTAAGTTCAAGAATAAGAAAACTTAAGTTATGAGGACAAGGAAAGCAAGGCTGACTATATACATAGGAGGGCTCAAACTGGGGTGGAACATTTTAATTACATATTGAGTAGTACACTGGAGCCAATTGGGCATAGTGATATATTAATACCTAATAGAAGAAGAATTACAATAATTATAGTAGGGAGGTGTCCAATAATGGGAGAGAACTAATGATGGATGTTTAAGAATGTGAATAAAGACTGTCAAAGATTCTAAAATGAATATAGCGTTTTATGGTGCAGAAACTTGGATTCTGAGGAAAGGATGAGAATTGGCTGCGGGTCAAAGTTCAGCATCGTGCGTACTTGGCCAGATCAAAAAGTTGCTAGTGAATACAACTGGACTGGCTGGCTTAAAAATAACGAGTACACTGCTACACTTTTCGAACTAGGGTAGAGCAAAAGGATCAGAGTCTCATTCTTTGTAGTCTGACTGGTGCAGATTGGACAAAATGGAGTTTGCTCACACAATGGAATGAGGTATAAATGTCTGTATTACCTTTTGAGTAATGCAGGCTAACCGACCGTGCATGGAAGTCCGACTGATGAGTAATAGATCAATTCCAGATTCGGGACGGGTTTAAGGGGGTGGACTCAGGCATACTCACAGCAGAAATATGGGATAGGACTTGGACTTACGGTCGGGTTTAAACTTGTCAGTCCAGCATCATTGAGTGTGTATGATGATTTCAAGCTGAAAGGAAATGTACATTGGGGAGACTTGCCGAACGAATTAAATGAAAATTAAAGAACACTGCTGGCACCTCCGACTGGGTTAACTGAACAAGTTGGCTGTAGCTGAGCGTAGCATACACTAAAACCTCTCCATTCACTGGGAGGAGAAAAAAATTTTGTACCGACAACAGGAATATTGATATCATAATGTGAAGGATTAGTTATGGAATTAAACAGTGAATATATTGAATATTAAAAACTCCTATCACAAACAAAATGTTTGAATTTGGCTCGCCAAAGAAATCAGTGGAGATGAGAAATTTTAAGGTGTGGTCAAGGCTAGTGGAAATTTTGCGTCCAAACAATCCAAATTTGCGCAATATTAAATTTAATTAAACGTGGTAAAGTATTTAATCAAGCAAAGGTACGGGAAAGCGTCACAGTTCAAGCATTCATTTTATCTTTATCGCTTTGGTCCGGGTACCTTTTTTTCGACATAATTTTTAATAATTGACGTCACGTATGGATGCACATAATGGCGAACGGGGATGTAATTCTGTGACGTCACGTCCTCTTCGAAATGGCAGTGATAGGAATTGTCAAAAAACAGTGAAGTGCATTTTGTGGTGAATGTTCTGTTTTTGAAGCAAATATATCATTCCTAAGGATACGGAGAGGCATGATGAATACAAACTGCATGTGTAAGTTGTCGATTCTTCTTCAGTGCTTTCGGATGCACTTGCCTAGAAGAATTCTACTACCAATAAAGCTATATAAACAATGTTATTAGAATTGCTTCATGATAAATTATCGCCCTTGATATTTCAAGGCACTCTGGGAGCATAATTATTGGACCATATTGTTGTTAGCATGTAGGCATACTTTGAAACGGTCGAAGATAATTTGATGTTATGTTCGTAAGGTGTATTTTCTTCAAACTAATGTAGAGCCGGTTATGCGCCTGAGAGTCAATATTTTGATTTCACCTCATAATAATGCATGTTGTCTCTCTAACATGGTGTTTATTTCTTTCGCCAGAGGAATATGTTATCCTTTGTTATGACGGATTCGTGGGAATTCATGTTGGGTGTGTTGATATCCTATTGAGTGCATTGACATTTAAGTGACCTGCTAAGTATGTAGCTCATTCTGTCGTATTACATCCTTCAGAATGGTCTATGTTATCAATCAAATGTCTGACTCAATTAATTATCTCTTATTTGTACCCTTGACTTTGAACTATCTGTATAACCGTTCCTTACTACTGGATTTTTTCTGGCTAATTATCAAACATTAATAGTTTTGCTATGTTGATGGTATTTGGAAGTTATATCTCTTCGAATATTTTTATTCGGAGGTGTGAGTGATGTATCAAATGCAAGGTTTTTTGTCAATAAGTGTAACGTTGATTTTCACTGTTTTGATCAGGATGGAGATTGAGGGGACTCCAGGAATTTTTCAACGTTCTGAATTTCCCGTAAAAATAGCCATGATTTATAAAGAAAGGTAGTTGAACATAGTTGGAAATAGCAGTGAATGCGCTGTGTAGAAGTTTTAGCATGGAAATATTTTGTTTGAATTGTGTTTTTGTCTGTTGACATTGATTACCTGTCTTGCTAGTTGTTCGTATCCATATTTTTAAGTCTTTGGTACTAGGCGTGGTTCGAGGTGGAATGTCTCATTATCAGAAAACGCTTTGTTTGTTGAAACCAGCGATTGTTATTGCTGAACTCTTTGAAAGTTTTGGAAAGAAAGAAAACTTTTAATAGAAAACATGCTGGACGTTAAATTCTTGTAAACCGCCGTCTGAGATATTTTATTTTTATGGAGAAACGAAGTCCGTTGTCACTGCCATGTTAAATGTGTATTTGCAGCTCTTCATGTCCTTATATGGCTCTTAAGTACAAATATGGACAAATGGTGGCAAGTTCTTCATACATTTGCATTTCTAGTTAATGGTTTGATCATCTCTAATAGTTATCCTTGGATGCCATGTAATTTTGTTCAGTAGTGAGTTTTTGATCAGTATTCAATGTTCCGCCTTAGGATCAGGCAACAATAATGCCCGCTGTGTATCACCTATATTTGTGGCATCAGAAGTTGAAATACAGTTCTTGCCACTGTGTACTTGAGTATTTATGGTTAAAATACTTAAATATTAACCTCAAGTCACTTAAAAATTTAGTAGTATGTCATCTTATGAATGAAGAAATATTATATTTATTTCTCAATATTTATGTAACACTATCATCAACTCTTTCAGCGTATTGGTTTATTTCTGATCTCTTTGCTAAAAGACGGGAGCATGAATTTCTCTCTCTGAATGAACTCTCTTGCTGATTTATTGCCAATAGTATTAACTGTCAAACCTATCTTCTGGAGCATATAAAATTCATATCCTGCATATGTTTTCCCCCCTTAATCCATCATTAACTTTTTTCAGCTATTGATAATTTCGCCTAAAGTTGTTACGTGTTCTTGGGATCAATCAAACGGACTAACCTATTGATGCCCTGATAATGATGATGGAAGAGTATATTGTCAAAACGTTGGCAGCATGCCAATTACCTAACCCAGTGTTAATCCCAAGAGAACCTAACATTTGTTATCCACCAGAAAAATACCAGATATTCACCTGAAGTTATTTCTCTTACATTTGCCATACAAGTGCCATTTCACTTACTAGTGATTCTATTAACCCGGTTTTTTGTTTTGTTTTATTATGATCAACTTAATCTTAAATCTTGCTTTTGGCTGCTAGACTGCTTTTCTCTTTTGAGTGCACGTTTTACATCTTACTTTTTGGTTCTATAAATAATGCTAAAAAATGTGTTGCCTATTATTATCTTCTCAGTCATAAAATTAAAAGCTACAAAATATTTTGTCCCGATTATTCTCGTCTTCAATGAATAGCATTCTGTTTTTCACACTTGGATGGTTTCCATTTTATCTGATGTCAGTCTTTCATGAACTCGGGTCTTATCATTTTGCTGTTTTTTTTATGTGATTTGGAAAATGAGCCAGAAAATGATTCTGACATTGCAGTAATTTTGATAGTTTCAATTTAACTGCCTTGGCTTTCATACCCTTCTTGTCATTTTTCTGTCTTCTTTATCTCTGAATCTCGACCAATATGATCCTCCCATTAATTTAAATTTTCAGTAATGCAAGCACAAGTTAATAGCTAATATAGTGAAGATTGGTTTTAAAATTTAGGAAAATAGAGAATGCTTGAGTGTGGAAAATGTGAAGTGCTCGTTATTAGTTCATGCATTTATTGTAATATGAATTCATGTACATGGTTGGTTCTTCTTGACTATATTTTGGCTTCATTTAAATGGATCATTGAAAAAAACTCAATTGGATCTTTCTTATGAGGTGCATGCTGAAAGGGTCTTCTATCATATAATTTCTATTTTCTTTTGGTCATGAATATAATGCTAGACGAAACAGTAGTCAAGTTTCTTTCCCAGATACAGGGCAATGTAAATGAATGTTTTGATGCTGTTTTTTTGTATTCTAAACATTTTTTATTCATGAAGTTCTTTTTCTTTAACTGTTTCATAAACCCTGAAGTCTTTTATGCCAGGGTATTAATGTTGTGATTTGGATTGAGTATGCATGGTGGTTGAGTAATTTCTTTAAAACATGTCAATTAAATGTTGCTTTAATGATCTAATTTTCACTTTCAGTTCATATCTAACTTGTCCAACACCATTGGTGTTGGATATAAGTGCAAATCATGGACAAGCTAACGGGAGATGCCAGGCTGAACCCATTTTATTCAGGTATTTATGTTAATGAGACCATATATTCATAAATGTCGAAGTTTAGCATTCTTGTTATGAGCTTTTATAACTGTAGGACAAGGCTTTGTAATTGTTAATGCAATTTTAACACTAGTTCATTGTTAAGAGGCTTGGTATAGTAATGTTGAAATATGTCAGTCTTTTGGGCTTCACAATGCCAATGTTATTTGTCAAGATTGTTTCTAATCCTCTGGTGGAGACTTAGTCATGGTGGAATGGTGAAGTCTCTGCAGAGAATTTAAAATGTTTATGGCAACCAACAGTGATGTGGGAAGTTAAAAGGCCCAACAGATTTAATTGATGAATGGTGAAATCTTCTATCGATATGAAAAAATTGTTTTAGTGACTTTTTACTTGTATAACGTAGCATGAATAAGTAATTGAATGTATAGTCCTTCATTTTTCAGTATTTTTTAAATGTTTTGATGATGAACTTCATTGATTTTCATTTCCTTGAGTACTTTGTATTTGTGTTGATGCTTTCTAAAGAAACTCTTGTGTATTATCTTCTGGCTGTTCTTTTTATTGACATCGGAAACTAAACACTGGTAACCATTTGGATTGTGTGCTGCAAGTGCATACTTAGTCTTGAGAAATGATTGTGTATTATCAGGTATTCGTGACTTTTTTATGGCCTTGATATCATTTTTATGTAATGTATTCATCATTGACAGAACTTGGAGGTATGGAGTTGAGTCATTTATGAGGTGTATTTATATATTTCAACCTGTTCCCAAACTTTTACTAATAATGGAACAACAAGTTTTAAAACAAGCATTTAATTCAGTTCACTTATGGGAAACACATGGAAGTAGCATACAAAATCCGTTCCATATCATTTCATTGTTGGCACCCCCAATAGCAAAATCCTGCGCACGCCTATGGTGGAGTCACCCCCTGCTATACACCCTTGAGGTAGCTTGCAGGGTGCCGATGTATTGTGGGGCATAATAATATCCACCTGATAAAACTGACTACTCATTAGATATGAATTTTTCTACAGACCTTAGTGTGTTGTGGAATTTAGCATTCTCATTAGATTGTCTTCCTTTGATGTGAAAATTGCTAAATATTCAACAAAATGTTACATGCTGGAGATTAACTTTGTTGGTCTTACTAAGATCACGTCAATTTTATTATCAATCATTATTATTACCACACACCAGTTTTTAATTTGAGGTTGGGTTGTGGAGAACAACGCGCCTCAACATGGCCCACAAATTGTCGTTGTGAATGTAGTTATGAAGGTCTGTATTACCACCATTATGCATAAGATTCCCTTTCCAAACTAGTCATTGCCAAAACAAAATGTTTTCATCTCTGATTTCACCATTACCGTGGAATGCTGCAGCTCTCAATTTGAATTTTCTGTGATTCTGCTCCCTGACCCAAGTGTGTAGAGGTGGTTGTAAGTTATGGCTGTGTGTGAAATGTCCTGCGTTACAGTGTCTGTTTTTGAACAGTCATGCTCTTTCTGATTGTTTATTTCCATGAATATACATTTTTACTTGGAATAATGAAGTGAGACTGGTCATAAATGTTGGATGTCATAAACTGGAGCAAGTGGACCAATTTAATTGCTTGAGTTTCATGTAAAAGGAAAATGGGCATAGTTGCAGAGACATTAGAAGGGGAACTGCTGTAGTGAAGGAGGCGTTTTGCAGTAGGAGGGAGCTGATGATGGGGACTTTGTGTTAGGATATAAGGAAAAGGTTTTTGAAGAGTTTAATATGGGGTGCGGCATTGCATGGTGAAGAAGCATGAGCACTGCGGAAAGAGGGTGAGAATAGGCTGTACACATTTGATATGTAGGTGTGGAGGAGGATTGAGAAAGTATGGTGGATGGAAAGGAAGTCACAAGAGAAAGTGCTTGGTGTGGTGGTGAAGAGATTAAACTTCTGGAGGAGATTAGAAGGCAGAGTAGGTGGTTGCAACAGGCGATGAGGGGCTAAGGGATGCTGAAGGCCATGATAGAGGGGAGGATGTTAGGCAAGTGGGAGACGGGAAGGAAGGCTTAATGGACGGAATTGAGAGAGATTGCATGCATACTGAAATGAAGAAAGAAATTGTGTAAGGAGATACAGGCCTGCACCTGTAAAAATCTGGAGGATTTTTACTCTTCCATTTAACCGGTAGATTACCCTATCTTAGTCTTAACCGATTGATTACCCTAATGAATGATATATGCGGGAAAGCCTTGCAGTGTTGTAAACGGGATGGTGTTTGGATTTTCTTGCATCCTCCATTTCTGTTTTATGCATTTTAAATTTGTAATGATGTTGGGTAACTGTGGAAAGGGAAGAAAGGCTTCATTGATGCAATGAAGATAGGTGGGGCATGTGCTGAGCTGAGGAAGGGGGTTTGATTTGGGGTGGTGGCCATGGGGCTGGCTTCCCATCCAAAGGATCCAGATTTGAATTTGGGTGCTAGTGGAGATTTGTATAGCTGAATCCCAACCCCTACTAGCATTTTATATGGAGAGAATTCCAAGTGCTGTACTCTGTCCATCAGATGGAGTTGAGTTGTCACCTCCTTGGCAGCTTTGGTTTAGAGTGGATTAATGCTGTTACTGGGTATCTCTCAATCCCTTCATCCATTCCCCAAATAATTTTTCCCTTGCCAACCTACCCTTCTGTCCTAATGGCACAAATGGCCTCTCCTATGGGTCGCCTCCCCAAATTACCAAGCTACCTAACCAGCTGAAGAAAGAAGTCGTGTAAGGAAGTAAGGGCCTCCAGCTATAAAGGAACAAATACAGTAATCTATTTCCATCTAAATCTAAAGTGCTGGGAGAGAGATTATAAACTTTTTATAAATAATTATTATTTAGGTATTACTGAAAGCTTTTGCTCATTATGGGCATTTCAATGCAATAGGTGAGCACTTAAAAATGTCAGTTAGTATTAGGAAAAGGGGAGTTTCGTTCTTCGACCACGGAATGAGGATGGACAACAGTAGACTTACAAAACAAATTTTCAACCATGGTTATGAGAGTGAGAAGGACAACGAGTGGGTCCAGGCAATGAAGAAAGACATGGAAGAGATGGGGATAAGGGAAGACACAGGATAAAACTAAATGTAGAAGATTGTTATAGAACTTCTAAGGGTTTCCAGAAGAAGGAAGGAAATAACAACTGGATGGAAGAAAGGAGGAGAAAGCAAAGTGAAAGGATGAAAAATCATTGGAGAGCAAGAAAAGAAGCAGAAAATAAAAACAGAAATGAATTCATTGGGTTATTTTACATGATCATTAGAAGGCCGAAGTCAAAGAATAAGATGAGCCCACACAATCATGACTTGGGTGGTAAAAAACCCACTGAGGTGAGATTTGAACATCAGGTTTGTGGAAAGGCATTTTCTCTGATTCCACTGAGGCCGGCAAATGCATTTCATTTGAGTTTTTTAATTTCTGGAAGATTAATAACATCCCCTTTCCAGCAAATTAAAAAGGAGTTAAATGCTTTCTGGTTGTCTTATCAATTGGGTATTTTCCAAAATTTTAAATTTAAGTTTACGGATCTTTATATGTTACTTAAGCTCGAACAAGCTTGCGGAGTGAAAGTAGTTTTAAAATTGATTCAATATTAATTGAGATATTTAAGATTCAAATAGTCGAAATTTCAATTTTTTTTACGCCGCTGCGAAACGAAATCTGATTGGCTTGACGTCATTTTCGCTGAGCGATAGACGGATGTGAGGGAGAAAGTGAGTAACTGTAGAAGATCTACCGTATATTTAAAGAATTTTCATTGAAAACAAAGACTATGGCGTGCAATGGTTTTATTAAAACCAAATAAGATAATTTACCCAAAGTGGATATGATTATGGTAGGCGTTTTAATGAAGAAGGACGAGCGATTTAATGCTGCGGAAATTCATTGAGCTTAAGTCCAAAAAATGTAAGCCTAAAGTTTGCTTTTAAAATCGTCATCACTGTTTTATATCATTTTTGATACATATAATTATGTATTTGGTGTATGAACTTTATTAACTGTTTTTCCAATACACTCATAATCATTATGATACTTCTTTCTTTATCGAAGTCCATATCAGTCCATGCAACAGTAAACAAACAGTATCTTAGTAACATATCAACATAACACAGTACTCGCCAAATGTTTGTGCTGCCAATACTCGACACACCTAAAACGTTAATTTTTTATTTGCTAATTAGTGATTGTTTGTAGAGGAGGTTTCTAGAAGTGGCTTATCTGCTGTAGAAATGCCTAAAAATAGATTCTCATCTCCTAAATGTCTATTCAAAGTTTAATTTAAGTGTTGTTATATTATAAAGCTACTCGTGAGAGTTATGGTGATAATGCTATAGGATACGTCCAAGTAAAGAGAGATGGACCACTGTGCACAGTCATTGCAAGAATATGTCCAGAACACTAAGTGCGGAGTAAATCATACATTTTTACGGGTGGACATTGAGGAATCCAAGGAAGAAATTTCAATCATTCAATGTCGTGATAGCGTGAATAAATTTCTTATTCGGTATTTCAACCGATGTATTTGTACATTGTGGCACAAAACACCATATATATCCCTTACTTAGATGCCATTTAAAGGCATATCTAGAAACGCGAACACGTCAGAAACTAAATTCGCCGAATTTGTTTCCACTGTAAGCATAAGGAAACGCCTGGGTCTAAATGTAAACATCGAAAATGACGTCACAGGCCATTCGGTTGTTTTCGGAGTGTGCTCGGGAGCTTTCGTAACCTTCTACTTTCTTTAGCTTTTAAAACCGAAATTCATACAATTTGATAAGAAAATTTTTAGCCAATGCAATAAGTTCAAGTAACTGAATCAGAATATCGATAGTTTGAAATACGTGGAAAATACCCAATTAAGAGGTGTTTTCTATTTTTTCCTTCTTTCTACGATTGTATATGCTTTAGGTTAATACAACTTAAAGTTGTCTCACTTTCAAGTCATTCATACTGAATAACTTCATCAAGTGTGTAAATTAATTATCAATTTCAGCAGTAGTCATCAATCCGAAGATAGTTCTATTTTAATGCCCTTTGTTATTTAACTCATATGTTCCATCTCAGGTCTTTTGCGATCTTGTCTGGTAGATCTTACCATGACTGTTCTTCCCATTCATCATTGTTTTCTAGAAACTATTGTCGCTGTGTCCAATAAGTTCATATTTTCTAATCTGCAGTGTTTTCGTTGAATCATTTCTTGCCTGCGTACCACTGGTAGTGGTGCTAAAAACGGCTAGTGTGAGGCGTTAAGCATGTTATATGTGTGTATTTCTATATCTCTTTCACAACAAGCCTGATGCATACCACTGTATGAAGCAGGGTAGAGCAGGGAATACTCATCTCCTTTTCCTTAGATTCTCTGAAACTTAAGAGGAGGACGACACCAAAAGAAGTCTGGCTGTCATTTGATGTCTGTACGATAGCGCAATGTGTTCACAGCTCTCCGATGTTTCTTATTCGATCTGGTGGATATGGATAATTTTAACGAAGCGATTTATCTGCAGTCCAAAGTTTTCATCCAAATGCCGATTAAGACACCATTTGTGATGGACGATGACTTTTGTGAATGCATTACTTGAATTAATATTTCGTATCCTAATCATTGGATATTCTTCCAGCTGATCGGTAGGTTTTTCATCAATACTTGCTTTAATTGACCATTTCCCGGGTCATGTTTTAACTACTAACTAACTGAATAAGTGTTACTAATGTATGTAAAACGAACTATGTATTACCCTGTTTGCCCGTCATACACTTAGCTTGTGCCTCTCCGTTTGGCACCCGATATTCCCACTTACCGAGTGTCCTCCCATCACCATCTTCGACATGTTCTCTCACCTCTCATAACGTCCTGCTACCTTTTTTGCCGCCTTCTTAGAATTCTCACCTCTGATTTCCTCTTCTCTGACACCATATCCAGCACTTCCTTGTTCGTCTTCCTCGTTCCTCTGATCATCCTCACCAATCTTCTCCGCACCCATCTCAAATGCCTACAGTCTGCACGAAACCTCTTTCCTCTAAGGCCAAGTTCCTAACGCATGCAGTGCCATGTTCCACGTTGGGAGTTCTTTTTCTAATATCTAGGACGATATTTTACGCCTTTGAGGAAGGTAATCCTGCTCTGCTGTAGCTGTTAAGTTTTCCGTTTCGAATCTTATGAAGGGCGTTGCACCGTCAGCTATGAGCTCTATTCCGAACCTGATTGTAGTATTTATCACAAGTAACGCATAAAATTTTTGTAACTGTTGTTTTTCTACTGATGATTGCTGTATGATCTCTTTAAATAATTGATAACGTATATCCGTTCCCCTTGGTTCTGGATTCGGATGAAAAAATGAATGGTGAAGGGTCGATTCTAATGACACTCCGAGTTTCTTAAAGTATTCCCCACGAGGCCTTGCGTTTTAGGTCGCTGACATTTGAAAGCTTTTCGGCTGTTTTATATATATTCCGTATGGTAATTTCTCTGCGACATTTGAATACGCGTGCTAAATGTTCAATTTATTGTCCGTACAGTCTTTAGACGCGCATTTTGGTACCCGACCTAAGCTATTCATGTGTAACCTCATTTGTGACCCTTACTGGGATTCATTTTTTCCTAGTTTGATGTGATAGATGTAAAGTCTGGGTGACAGTGATTTTTGTGTATAATTTCTCGGACGTCTCGAATCGTATTCAATTGTGGACCATTCAGGCAGCCTCATGTGTCTAAACATAGTTCTTATCAAAGTTAAATGTTCATCGTGGAAAATATTTTCCATGTTTATTAGGTGTGAAGAACTTAAATTGAGTTAAAACATTTCAAACTTGACTTGAAATGCGCTATCAAAATAAATACCATAATCGTTACTCTTAGTAATTCGTCGCGTAACTTTTTCCCCAGGGTGGTTACAACGTTTGGTACCTTCACCAGGCTTAACCAAGAGGAGTCAAAGTATTTATGCTGCGAATGTTGTTGTATTTTATTGCTCGTAACGTCCAAATATTCTGTTGGGCTATATGCTGAGTGCCGTCTCACTTAAATCCATTTTCGCGACGCCCAGCGATTCATATTCTCCAGCTTCAACGAGCTTCGAGTTTGTTTATTGCACTTGAAACGTTTTCACGTAAATGGCAGGAGGAGGAGCGTTTTATACTCCTTTACCTTGAATGCCAAATGAAGGGTATGCTTTAAAGGGAAGGAGGCCCCTCGAGTCGTTGCCGGCCCAATTTGGAAGGCACTCCTCGGGAGCATTTTAATCCGCACAGCGGCCGACGGCCGCCCGTAAAAAAACTCTCTCATATTATATTTGTTTTAGCACGCTGTGCTGTGAGGATTTTTGCCCAAGAACTTGAATCCGAGCCCAACGCAGAACTTTATTGCGCAAAATGGTAAGCGGTATTGATTTTTGGGGAGCGCGTCTTTAAAAAGAAAATCGTGGATAGCGGAATCATCTCCCGAATAAACGCTCATTAGGTGAGGGAACGGAGCCATGGAATTTGCGAAAGGTTGAAAGCCTGCTCAAATACAACTTGAGAACGTAAATTAAGAATTTAAGAGCGTAACGTACGGAAATTCTCATGTGACTAGGGTTACCATACGTCCTCATTTATGCGGACATGCCCCTATTTTCGACTTCTAATGAAGCGTCCGCGTACATTTTTACGATTTCTGCTGTCCGAATTTTTATTTTTTGGAAGTAAGATGTTTTGATTTTTATTTTCATCTCGTATCACCAACTAGTAAAATATATTATTATATCGATTGTTGAATTATTCCGGCGATAGACTGCGATCACTCGCCGCGGTGTGTTCGATTTAGCTGAATCCTAGGGCTGGCATCATTTATGGCACTTCGTGGTATGCTATTTTCTGTGTACAAAAACTTAACCGAACTGTTGATAGATGGCACTACAGGTCTACTATGGGTTGGAAATAGTTCATAGTTTTGATACCAGAGCGTGTTGTTCAATCCCGTTGAGGGTATCCTTATTTTGGGGTTTCAAAATATGGTAACCCTACATGTGACTTGCGAATCAGCAATTTAAGGTAGGTAATGACGTAATTTCCGGGAGCATGGCATTAAAGTTGTAACATTTATGCCGAATAAATGGAAATGAGGATTTTTGGTATGATATGTGAGGAATTTGTATATTTGTTAGCGGCGATCATTTAGCTTCTCTTAGCACTTAATATATTGCTTAATTTGCTACGCCAAAAATAAGTATATCCAGCCAATGTTTACTCACGGCATAAGTTTCATTTTCCGTTAAACATCCCCTAAAGAGTTCCACGGAGTAACGCCGGAAACAATTAAATTTATATTGATGCAATTTTATCTGCTAAATGCAGTGACCTTAAAAAATTAGTAATGACGGCAACTCTGAGATAGGCGAACTAGAGTTATTATTTGCACTAGTGCATTTCCTTCATGTGTGCACATGGTGTTTTAGTGATGCCTTGACGACTTCAGTGCGTCAACTGATGATCAGTTTCCAAAAGGCAACCTTGTGACTATGGGAGTCACATGAGAAATGTTATATTTTCGTTTGTGCCGTTAAATATATCCCGCTATGAACATCACTTGTCTTCGATTTATAATAAAAATTGAAGTAAGTACTAAATATTGAAATATATTCTACATAAATGTATATTTTGATAACTGTTACCTACTTTGGTCAGTCCGAATGGCCGACTTCGGCTACATTCCTGGTGAACTAACGCATTTTGATTTCGTCGTATTACGGTGTTTTGCTAATATCTCAAAAACAATGATGGGCTGGTGATTTCATTGCACTACCCTTTTATTTCCTGGAAAGATTCGCTTTTAATGTTTGTTAATCGCAAACATTTGTTGCGCATGAGGAATGAAATTAGTGTATATAGGCAAATATCTCGGCATTACTCTTTTACTTCAGATTTCACCATTCTCTCCTTTAAGGTAGTTTGAGCGAAATATCACTTCACCTAGAATTTGATGAATTTGACCTCATTTTAAAGAAAAAACTCATATTTTTAATGATATGAAAATTTCATCCCCTTGCCGAACTACTTGCGAGCAATTTGCCTAAAAATATAAGCTGTTTTACATGGGATAGATTACGGCTGTTAGTGTAAGTTGTTAATAATAGGGAGTATTAAAAAAATGAGGAACTTCTAGCGCCTAGATTTCGTAAAAAAACTAACGGTGCATAGTTTGCATCTTTTCTCAACTATATATAACAAACTAATATATTACTCACCGCAGTCATTTTTACACAATCGCAAAAAAACCAACTGTTTTGAAGGGTTTCCAGCCGTACGGCGTGAAAAAATGAGTCAAGTTAGAGACTATGTAGCTTTATTTATTTAATTACCGAGAATTTTGGTTATATATAACTATATACTTGCGCAATTAATACTGCAATATTTATTTCATGCTTCTTTCAGACGCTGAAGTAAACAAATAAAATTTGAATATGGTCTCCATTATGACTAGGGAACTATCTCGCTCAAACCACCTTAAGCCCATGTAACTTCAGGCTTCATTTGTGAAAACAATAATGTCGAAAGGTAAGCTTTTATTGACGATATCAGATGGTGGTCACGTTTTTCCATTTAGTGTGGCGAATATGATTGAAATGACAAAAAATCCGTTTTACCATGGAACTTAATTAAGGAAGAGGATTACCTGCTTCCAGACGAGAGTGAGGACCGAAACTTTTGCATAGAAAAAATTGTTTCATTAAGCTTTATTGGCGAATAGTGAACGAATGCAATTTTTTTTCTTCTCTACCTATTTCGCCTTCAAGCACGTGCATGAGTCAGTTTCATTTTAGAAAAAAATGAGTGCTGGTGAGGTTTTGTTGACGTTATCCGATATTGGTCACGTTTTTCCGTAAGTGACGCGGATAAAAAATACTGACTTTTTAATGATTTTTCGCAGGAATCTGCTGAAATCTCTCCTTGACTCATCTCCTACCTACTTTTTCCTCCAGTTCACGAAGGGCAATTAACGTTTAATATAAGGACAAGGCGTAAGAACAGAACGTAACTTAAGCTCACGCTCCATCGTTTTCAAAATAAATCGATTAGTATGCTTCGATTTTTATCGACCATTAGGTATTTTATTCCGTGACATTTTTATTATGACAAATAATTATTCCGATTCCGTGCCATGAATCGCATTTCATTACATATTTCGTATTGCGATTCATTTTGTTGTGCAAATATGGCCATGTGGACGGCACCTGTCGAAATTCATCGGGAGGATGGGGGTATTGAAAAATTTGTAAGGGATGCAGGAAAAAAAACTTCCTTAGTTGTCGTTTGAAGTGTATGAGTAGATATCAACTCAGAAGACTTGGAGCAGATATCAATTCAGAAGACTTAGAGCAGATATCAACTCAGAAGACTTGGATCGATTATTGTATCTATTAACCGCAATCTATAATGCGGAAAAATTTTGAAGCGCTCTATTTTAGTAGATTGGAACACAACTTAATAACAGCGCAAACGCATTGTGAATGAGAAACGACTCCATCCTAAGCAACTTTTAATTTCATCTACATTTCACTTTCTAGTCGCTGGTGTCGCTTGCCTACTTGACAAGGTCGGTTCTGTTAGGACAGCTTAAGGTAATTTGAGCGAAATATTGCTAGAATATATCACCTAGAATTTGATGAATTCGAACTCATTTTAGAGAAAACACTCATCTTTCCAATCATATCAAAATACTCACCTCTTGCCGAACTACTTTTCGAGCAATTTGCCTAAAAATATAAGCTGTTTTGCATGCGATAGATCGTGGCTGCGCGCTTCAGAGGGAGAATATTAAAAAAATAGGAATTTATAACTCCTAGATTGTGTCATAAAACTAACGATATGTGGTTTTTGTTTTCTCAACTATTTGTGGAAATAAATCAATTAATCACTTCAGTATTTTTTACAGAATCGCAAAAAACCTGTTTTGAAGTAGTTTTCACCGTACGGCGTGAAAAAATTAGTCAAGTTAGAGACTTATGAGTAGGGTTACCATATTTTGAAACCCCAAAATGAGGACACCCTCAACGGGATTTATCAACACGCCCTGGTAGCCAAACTATGAACTATTTCCAACCCAAGGTAGACCAGTAGTGCCATCTATCAACAGTTCGTTTAAGTTTATGTACAGAGATAATAGGATACTACGAAGTGCCATAAGATGCCAGCCCCTGGATTCAGCTAAATCGAAAGCACCGCGGCGTGGTGATCGCCATCTTCTTCTCCTCAACCCTAAGGTTGGTGGGCATCCATCCATCCTTCTTTCCATAGCAAGTCTCTTTGCATCTATGTATCTTCTTCCTGCTAAGATCTCCTTCAGGTATTCTTTTCTTGGTTTACTTCTTCCAGCACGGCCCTCTACCACTCCTTCCCTTAAGGTTGTCTAAGGATCGCCGTTTATCGCCGGTTATATCCCTAAATCGAAATCACCCTCACAGATCGCTAACGGTTTAATTCAATAATCGATATGAAAATATATATAACTAGTTGGCGATACGATATGAAAACAAAAATCAAAAGATCTTACTTCCCAAAAATAAAAAATGCGGACATTAGCAGAAATGGTAAAAATGTACGCGGACCCTGCATTAAAATTCGAAAATACGGACATGTCCACATAAATGAGGACGTATGGTAACTTTATTGTGAGGATGTATTTATTTAAGTACTGAGAATTTTTGACATACGTAACTATTTTTTTTTTACCTTTTTGATGCATTGATTATCAGGTTGAAAATAGAGTTGGGTTTGTTAGATGCTCCAGCTTTTAAGGCCATTTTGAATGCTCTTTGCGTAAGCCTTCATTTCAAGGCAAAGAAACATCAATGCCCGTTACCGATGTCGTTCCCGTATTATTTGGGCCGATTTGCCTGCGCGTAACCATCATCTATCATATTTAGCAAGGCCATACTATCTATCTAAAGCGGCCAATTGAACCCAGTGATAAGAATTTGGTGGTTTGAAAATTTAAGGGGCCGAATATTTCTGAACATTTATGCGTTCCTGCTGGACTGTCAAGGATAGTGTGTCGATAAAATGAGGGCATGTCCCGAAAAATGAGGGCGCCCTATCTCTGTTAGTCTCGCGCGCTCGACCGTCTTGAAGAAGGTACATATCACGAAAAAGTGTGGAGATATGGCGGTTCATGTTACTTCAGACAGTTTGAGCGAGACTTTTTTCTAAATGTGATAGATACCGTATTAGGATTTTATTTCAATATTTAAGCAGTTCTAAGAAGCGTGAAGGAAATAAGGACGCAAAATCTTCGTATTATATTACTGAACTTCTCAGGAATTAACAAAATATACATTTTTAAGGATTTAACTCTTCACTTTAATGGGTTCACACCGTAAGCTGAGAACGCCTTCACAACTGAAGGTATTTGCTCGATTTTGTGAAAGCATTGCGGGGAACACTAAATTTATTTAAGTATTTGAACAACAACATACGAATGTTTCACATCTGACGCGGTCTATGCTTTTGAACTGCCTCTTATTCTTTTAAATGTCTCTTTATCGCATCCCAAGGGAAACGACTTATTTTTCGGCAAATATCTCTAAAAGTAACGAGGTAAGAAGTATTGTGGTATCTATCATAAAAAATATGACATTTTTCTCTATATTGAGGTTAATTTCTGTTAACTTTATTCACAGTGACATATCGATCAAACTACGTTAGAAAATCACGTGCTCTCTCTCTGTCATCCACGTAATCCAACTTGTCAACGCTACAAATGTAATATATTAAAATGGAAATAGCATGTAGGAGAATGGGCGAGGCATGGGGGCATGTATTTTTGTGTTAATACATAATTAATTTCTGTGGAAAGCTGATTTAATAAGCGAATAATGAAATGTAATGGCAGCAAAGTGAAGGCTGCAATCGGTTTTAGCTTTCGAGTTGACGGTAAATAACTGCAATTACTGAAATCGAAATGTGTTAGTTCTAAAGAAACCTCGTATAGTCAGTTCCTCGGAGATGAAAAAAGTATTAATTGAAAAATATGTACATTCGTTGGCTAATCTGCAATATTTACTATCCTATTTGTGCTTTACCGTAAGCATGGCATGTTAATTGTATGCTAGCAGTACACGAGCGATTATATGCTAGTTGTCATTTGTTTTGACTGATGCAGTCGCAGTGGAAACTCCCGTCGTTGAAAACTATCCATTAAAAATATGCATTCATCCACTTTTCTGCATGGTTATCATCTCAGTTCAGCATTTCAGATGATGAGACATTTCATCAGTGAGTGCGGTAAATTCTAAACGGCACGAACGAGCTTGTGAAGAATGTCATTAGTGCAGTCGCAAAGGAAACATTCAGTAAAATATGTATAAATGTAGGATTTTATCATTTGTCTGGACCGGCGCTGTCGACGTCTCTTTTTTATTTTTATTCGCCGAGGAGCGAAGGCAATGAAGAAAGGGAGCAAGGAGGTGAGGGTTAAGTTTTTTTCCTCCGCCCATTATCCTCGCCCCCTTGACGCGAGTGCCTCATTCGCGGAGTTTAGTCGCTGAGGGCGCTCAGGGGCGGCGGGCGACACCCTACAGTTGCTGATGAGCGAGTGAAGAGAAGAGAGAGGAATGTGTGTGTGCCTGTGTGTATGAGAGCACTGACTCGTTGTGGGTTGGCGCGTACGTACGGTCGGTTGGGTTGATAATCCCCATTCGAGTGCTGTCGTACGGAAGGAAGGTAGGGAAATGGTTGGTTTGGTGGCTGGAGTATTGACTTCTCATCGACGCCCGGCCCGGGTTCGGATCCCGGCAGTGGTGGAGATTGTTCGTTACTCTACCGTCGCAGCCTCGGCGATACCTGTTAAAGCCGCGTTGGATTGGGTGGTGTTCGGTGGGTTTTCTGTTATGAAAACAGTATTTCAGTATGTCCCCATTTCACCGATATATTTGATCAGTTGCGAATGATGGTTATTGATGATTCACGAGGAAGTGTTCTTCAAAATCAAAATCCTCCAGAAATCCCCCGACTTTTAAGTTATTTATCCATCACACGAACCTTATTCGTCGATATGCACATACTTTTAACTTCCATAATGTAGCTTATGTAAGGTTCTTTTACATTTGAAGAAGTTAACACATCCGAATTTTATAGTTTACCAGTAATTCTGAGTTACCTGTTATACTGATTTATAAGTAACGCTGATGATTCACATCGAATTCATTGTTTATTGTTGCTGGATTTAGATTTAGACAAAAACATTTCGGCGAACTAAGACCATGTCAACAAGAAAAATCATGGCATAGTAACATTTAAGGTAGTTTGAGTCTGATATCACTACACATAAAATACAAAAGAATTTTGCCTCGTTGAACAGATTTCATATTTCCATTTATTCAAAAAAGCAGCACATTACCGACTATGTTTTGAGTTATTTACCAAAAATACAAGCCGTTATCCATGGGATGGGGTACGACTAAGTGCTCCCATGAGATGACATTAGAAAATGATGGTTTAACGCAAAGATCCTGTCTGAATTTTCAAATTTAAATCTATGTGGTTTGTATGCTTAGGCAATAATAAATTAATGAAAAATTATGTGACCGTATTAATTTTTATAAAATCTTTAAAAAATCGATTGTGAAGGCGTTTTCAGTGTACGGCGTTATGGAAATGAGTCAAGGATAAGCATCAAATGTGTATTTTACTAGTATTTAATTACTTAGAATTGCAGTCATAAAATAATTTTGTCACGTAGCTAATAATACGATATTTATACGTGCTAAAATTTTGAATAAAATACTGTTGGCCTCTATTATATTATTTAAAAAAAACGGTCTCTATTTTGGCTGGAGAAAAATCTTGCTCAAGCTACCTTAGGGATGTTGAGATGCTATTTTGCAGGTACCTCTTCATTTTATTTATAATTATGGTGGTTCCACCGTAAAATGACTTAAATGTAATTTAATTCATATTCTGGCCACTCGTAGAGTAAACTTGTCCTCTTATCTGATATGAAAAATAAAGTGTAACCTTTCCACTCTTTTTTTCCTGCAATTAGAATATCATATTTTTTTGGAGTTGAATGGGTTCAACGCGGGAAAAATAGCATTTTTCCATATAATATAAATGCCATTTTCGTGAAAAACTGAATATGAAAAGGAATGAATTCGTAGAAATTGAATTTAAAAAATATATGTATCTTATCGCCTTGTTTTGTTTGTTATTAGCCAATTACTGCGATAATTGTTAAACTGCGACTGCGATGGCGCTGCAGTCTGTTCCTATTTCTGGAAACAAGTGTTCGTTAAAACTGTTTTCCGGGATAATCTGCGTAATGTGAACCTTAGTTTTTGTTTTCAATAGGTAACACGTGCCATAACCGAGAGTATGGTTCTTATAACCAAATAAATAAATAAGGTGGAATAAACAAGTAAAAACTGAAATGCTTAGATTTAAATAAACAAAAAGGTATCTTATTATTTGTTTTGAGTCACATGGCCGCGGTGGAACCTCCTTACGTCTGTGTAAAATACAATACGACCTCAATTTTTAATATGCGTGCGGTTTTGTTTCGCGATATTTATAATTGGGGTACTGTGATGAATAACTCTTAAATTTATTGCAGTCTCTTGATTTTTAGTTGTCTTTTTTATGGCTCGTACCCTAGCAATCTGTATGCCCTTGAGATTGCTTGCGGGGTAACGCGTTGCTGTACCTGTAGCTGACACTCATTAACCTTAATACACACTGGTGGAGTTGGGTTGTCTTGATTGGGATTTCTGTAATTAGAAGTTCATTTTTCCTTTAACCGAATTGAATTGAGGGCCATGCACTTGACTACAAAGCTATTGTGACATCAACTATTTGTGTACTAATGTGACTGTATAACATTGACTATAAATCAACGCGCACTTGCTGTGGCTGTAACGGAATAGTTCCCATTTTTTATTGGAATCCCGATCTCTACTACTTCTTCAAGAACTTTTGGCCTCCCGTGAGGTAGTTTTGTGATTTCTTTGAAGGATTCTGCCACTTCTCCAGATATCGAGAAACGCTCGCCGAATAACCTTTCTCTTCTCTGCTATTTATGTATTTACTCTGAGCGTATACTCTTCAATTCAATTTTTTTCTCCGCGTTTAAAATTGGGGGTCGGGATGTTGTGGTGGCTGGAGTATATGACCTCCAATTTTCCGGGGTCAAGTTCGAATCGCTACGCTGGCGGAAAATGTTGTGGAGATTTCCGCTTGATACCTTAGAGAGAACTTCGTGTTAAGTCGACAGTGTAACATGGTGGAATTCCTTCATGATGATGGTGTGGGATTTCTGAATATCAAACTGCGCAATGAATTACCTCGCGTGTGTTCACGAATTGCTTAGGGTAAAGGAAACACTGAATTTCCTCAGGAATATTTTTTACACACGACCATGGTTTCCGTGCTGCGCGCCCTCATCGGGTAAGCTATTTACTTGCACATCACCTGGTGGTGATTCGCTGCATAGAAACAGTATGGTGGTGAGTGAATAAATATTCGTGTGGGATTTCTGTTTGTTCCTTTGCCGTAATCATTTCGAGCGTAAAGGCCGTTTTACACGAGATAGTTTATTGCACAGTTTGGTGCACAGAAACTGCGAGAACGTGGGCATGGATTTATAACAGGGGCTATATCCCTATTTCTCGTTCATGCATTTACGTGGTCAAACTAGCGATTGTCCGCTTTACAAGTCGCAAAAAAAGTCTGCAGATCTATCAAGACCATGCATTAAAGTGTGCATTCGCGCAAAACTACCTCAATACTCGGTCCTTCAGATGGAACGTAAAATTGGGCCCCTTTGGCGTGTCAGGAGTAGACTTGTACCGTTTATCTTTCCACCCTTCCTCTATTCTCCAAATAATCCATTTGCTACCAACATAACCACCATCTTATAGAGACGGCTTGGTGCGGTAGCCCGAGTTCTGCCTTTCCACCCTGAGGGTCCGGGTTCGAACCTCTGCTGGGCAACGGCCCTCCGCGATGAAAACTTCTGTTCTCGCTCAAGTTAAAAGCATCGTTGGGTTGAGCTCTATTTCTGAGGGGTGATATTGCTTTCGTCCGAGAGCCGTTGCCCCGGTCTGCACGTGGCGGGCAGTAAGTGGGGAATGCCTTAAGCCGTCGGAGAAAGTTAAACTGAAGTACTGCTACAACTCGATCTCATTGTACAATTACGGCAGTAACAGAGAAATTTACAGTGAAGTCTTGACCCATACTATGGTGCTATGCGGAGACATGGCTACAGGCCTGGAAATCGTGGAAAAGTGATGGAAAATGAGAAATTATACTGGGAATTTGCTTTTAAAAGTCAAAATATGATTGTTTTCAATAGGTCATACCATTTTAGGCACTTTCTATTGGAGTGAGGGCTTAAGGTTTTTATTTCCTTGCCTGAATGAGGCAGTGGAGCTCTTATTTGGTGTTAAGCAATTTATGACGCTATTAAAATAAACTTACAGGTCCTTTTTTTTATCAATCTGCCGAGGAAAATGGGATATTTATCCCTCCTCAGATTTTTGTCTAGTGTGTATTTTGTGACCTTTATCGTGGCCGAGACCAAACATACCCACAAGAAAGGAAGCCTATTTTCCCCCAGAGCGACAATGGCGGTGCTCCTTTTGCCGAGAAACTTTATTACCCCTTAGAACTTGCGTTGATGCATGGTGCTGCTATTCTAGCACATTATTCAAAGTACACACCAAAGAACAGATACATTTACTTGGAAAAATGAAAAATCTTGCATGGAAAAGTCATGAAATTTTATTTTTTATGGCCTCTAGCGACCCTGGGAGAGCATTCTGATCTATCGGATGCGTCGTTTAACCTTCTACTCCTTTGACGCCTTTCGTTTTGAGGATGCTATGCTAACGCTAGGTTTTTATTCATCTTCCTCCATTCCCCGTGTAATCCTTACCTTCCCGTCCTGTAAATCAAGAAGGGCATTTCAAGAAGAATTGATTCCATAAGAATGCCGTTCATGTGCATGATATTTGGGATACTCCAGAGGGACCATGTTTGAAGCATGATTATATCTGCCATTGAAAGTGTTTTCTGAATTTATGGGAAGCATACATTCTTCGATTTGATCTCAGATGAACTAGCTCTACTAAGAGCTTGTTAATCAAAGCAAGATCAAATTGCAGTGATCCAATTGAACCATTTATCATCGTATTGCAATCATTTATATCATGAAACGTTAAGATACATTCACCTATTATGTGGTATTTTGTAGGTGCGAATTACTTTTTTCAAACAAAAATCCCTTCTTCCCACGAGCCAATAATATTAAAGCTAAAACAGCGTGACACTAACATAAAGCACATTTTAATATACATCTATTTCCCCTCCCAACTCCTTTTTCCTATTCACTCCCCATTAATGGCTGGTTCCCGACATCCCCTGCCTCACACCTCTGTGGCGGCTCGCAGGGCGGTGTGTTGATGAATATTACCTTTGAAGAAACATCATAAGCCGCGGAAAACTAGACTATTGCAGATCTACCTGTTGAGGAAGGGTTTAAATTGAAGAAGGAAATCCAATAATATCTTCTACAGTTGCATTCACTTGCCTCCTTGCAAAAGTTTTTTTTTGTTTTCAGATCGGCATACGTCGTACCTCTCCTCTTTCCGTCAATAAAGCCTATTCTCTTTCTTCCCCATCATTAATGCGAGGAATATGATAATTAATGTGAGAACTTCTAACCGCCGCTATTTGCTTTTCCCGGGATTCCGCAATGAAAGTGAATCTCTTCCAGGGATATGAATTAATTCCGTTTAGAATGTATCTTAAACGGAATCAATCTAGAAAGAACGGGAAATCAAAAGATAAGAGTAATAATTGCTTATTTTCTATAGTATTTTAATAAATTGTACAATGTATAATTATAATGAGCTAATAAAAATCATATTTGTCAGGAAAAGCATCGTAAAATCATACTAATTCATTCTCCCGAAAACTTTCACAAGTGAAAAAAATTGCTTGTTTCATTAAAAGCTGTAATGAGTACATAGAAAAACAACTTTAAATTGTTCTAAACTAAAAAAATGTAAATAACCTTGAATGAATTAGTGAGTTTAACAAAAATATTATGTTAAATTGCATAGTATCTACGGTATTGAACAACAATTTGATCAATGCATTGATCACTTTATTTCGGTCCCATTCATGCCAAGAAAAGGAGTGTAGCTGAGAATGCCCATTCCGATTCTATTGTCGGGGATGAAATCGCCATTAATGCAGTCAAGAGAAGAGAGGTATTCTGAGTTTTTAATCAGAAATAATAACCAGGTTAACTAAAAATAACCTAAATGATACCACGAAAAATCCCATTGCATGAAATAGAAGCTAAATAAAGAATACCTTAAAATATTATATCAATAAATTAGCAAAAATATTTTAATGTGAATTTTTAGGTATGTACTATAAAAAAAACAAATTAGATCAATACATTGATCACTTAATCTCGTTCCTATTCTAGTCGAGAAAAGTCTTGTAGCTGAGAATATGCTTTCCTGTTCCATTTACGTGGATGAAATTGTAATTAATGCTTTCAAGGGAAGAGATATGTTCAGAGGTTTTTAATCAGATATAATTCCCAGTTAAAAACAAAAGTAACCTAAATTTCACCGCGAAAAGCGCCTTTGAATTGATTATAAGCTAAATTAAAAATATCTTGAAATTATTTAAATCAATTAATTAACAATAAATAATTCACTATGAAATTTTATGGTAAGATTTTGAAAAAAATAATTTGGTCAATCAATTGTTCACTTAATCTCGTTCCCATTGTTGTCAAGAAAAGTCCTGTATGTGGCTGAGAATATGGTTTCCGATTCTATTGACGTGGATGAACTCGTCATTAAAGCATTCAGAGAGAAGGGAAGTGTTCCGAGTTTTGTATTTGAAATGATTCCCAGTTGACAACAAAATCAGCACAAGTTCAATATTCCACAGAGGAAAAATCATTCACCTTGACCGGGTTCGGGGATTGCACCTATGTGCTCTTGCGGGTGACTCCGTACAAGGTAAACACCGTGGCTATTTTGATCAATTGTTGGCGGGTTCACTTAGTGGAAATTCCCGTCCCGGTATTCTCAAAATTGGTAAAATGCGCACGGTTAAATTTAAAGAAAAATGGTTTCCGAGATTTCCCGGAAAAATTACAATATGCTAAAATTCTCTCTGTCGGAATCCCGGGAGAGAGAGAGCCCTAGTTGTCCGTGGCCTCCCCGAAACAATCTACCAAAGAACGGATGGAAGGTTATCACATTCTTTGCCCGCCCTTTCCTGGATCCACATTTTCGGGAAAAATAAACTGGAGGAGGAGGCGCAGCGCATGAAAAATGAAGTAGATGAGGCGTGCTGCTTCACACTGAGCGGATCGAAGGAGAATGAGCATTGAGGTTATGTGTGTGCGCGCGTAGGTATTTTGTGTCCTCGGGAGAGTTGTTACGGTGGCGTGGAGGAGATGCTCTTGAGGTTTTTTGTTATGTGCGTATCACTTACGTTACTTGGCCCAGGTTGAATTCGAGGATTCTTTGCTGGCGTCGTAAATTTCCTGAATCGTGTGGTAAAGCTTGGTTGGAAGTTTTTGGTCTTTGCACAGAAACCCATTTTCGGTCTGGGCATGACTTGTCGATGATGAACTGCACTTAGAAGAGGGTGTACATGATTGCAGGTGACACCTTTTCGTGACTTAAACCTATCACGTGGAAATCGCTGCCAACCTCCCTGCTTTTGGTTCTTTGCATCGCATCGAAATGCCCGGAACTTTCGACTGAGCTATGATGACCCAGCAAGCTAGCTTACGAGCAAGGTTGCTATCATACGCTGAACTATTTACATAGTTGTTGCGGTACTTGTTTGCTACTCTCTCCCAGTAGGATCTATAGTAGTATCTTTCGACCAATCACGTTGGCTTTTACGTTCGCTGTGAGAGCTTCACCTTTTGAAATCAGCGCCTTGATGCGGCTATTGGAAATTTTCTGGCCGCGAAATCAACAATAGTCGTCGGGACAGTTGTTTTTGTCGCATGCTGCCATAGACTAAAATGCTGCTTAGTCTACAATTATGTGGACACGCGTTACGATATGAATGATAATACCCCTTCCTCGCAAGTACAATTTCAATGTTCGTGTCAAACCTTCTGGGACGGCTCGAATCATAAGATTCTGGACTCAATATCAAGCACCCAGGTAGCACGCTAGGTCTTGTGCTGGATCAAGTATCGAATGTCATAGGGGGAAACTGTTGTAATTGTTCGCTTTCCTCACCTTATCATTAAAGGGGTAGGAGACGGTTGCAACAGTGAATAAGGATGCAGGTGGTTGGTGGAGGGGAGAGGGTTCAGGGAGAAATCCTGGGTGGGGGGCAAGTCGAGGGAAGGCAGAGGGAGAGATAGGGGAAGGATGGGAGAGAGAGTTTGCAGATTGGGTGAGGAGGGCAGGGTTTATATGACGCTTGGCCTTGGCTCATGGCGAGAGAGCTCGTGCCCCCTTCCACACCACTCGCTATAAACTCCTTCCCAGCATCCTCGTGTACCCTATCTACCTCCCTCCCTCTCACCCTGGAAAAGCGCCCCTCCCCCATCTCTCCTGTTGCTGGCGCTCGTTGATCGATCGTCAGGAGCGAACCCCAGACCCAGGGACCCAAGCTATGCCCGGGAGTAGTCCATACTCCCCGCCTCGCTTTCCCTTGCTTTAAAGCGTGCGCGCTCGCGAGATGCTACACCGTCGCCACCTTGCGGAGGTTTTTTTGGCGCGTACCACGTGGCCAATTTTCGCGCGCTTGTCCTCCCTTTCTCCTCCTGTTGATGTCCTTCCTCGCCTTCGTCGTTATCGCAACGAGTGGTCCTCCTTTATCCTTCTTGGGAGTGTCCTCGACTTTGTCCTTCTTGTGCCAGGGACCACTCCTCCCTCGAGGGGGGAAAGAAGAGAATGAATCCTTAAGTAACAAACTCCGTTGTTGAGGGTGTGGAGGACCACTTCTCCAGGGTGGCGGCGAAACGGGGATACCAGGGAAATGTCAGGAAAATTTAAAACCTTGGGAACTACTGGGGGAATAACCTCCGCGTGTGGAGGACCCTTTTCCTTATATTTTAGGATGAGTATTGAACCCACATTTAAGGGAATTCGTTTGTAATTTTTTGAACCTTGGAGGATACGTGGGGATATCTCTCTTCTTGAGAAAGTCTAGGATTCTCCTGTCGCACCAAGGGTGGCAAAAGAAGCGAGACATCAGGGAAATCGGATGAGTTTTTCTCCAGTGTCGCCGTTGCCGACTTTTCGACGAACCACTCGCTTATCATCCTCAGGACGGAAATTAAATGCCGAGTTGAAGATTTACCGGTTTTGATATTCTTCTTTGACTATTGAGGTGCCCAGTGATTGGTGGGAGTTCGTTTGTCTTTTTCGTATTTTTAAGTACAGGTCTCCAAAGTCTGCTGATCATGTGTCCTGAATCACTATTCAAGTTGTTTATATCAGAATACGGCCCTACATCAGGAAAATCGTTGGCGAATTTTCAAAATTTTGGAAAGTACATGGGGATATCAGGGAAATTGTGAAAGATAACGTAAGTTAAGGGTACGAATTGGGGCAATTTATGATCAAAAAATCATTTTCCTGGATTGGGATGCAAACGCAAGTCCTCTGAATGCGTGATGGGTGCTTAAATCATATAAGCCATCCAGGCATTCTCTTTCACTTTGAATTCTCTACATCCCCTATCTCCACTGCGGGTGGCATTGCTAATGTAATTCTAGTTTCCTCGCAATTTATCCTATAGGTACGTGATGAACGACTCTATACTCACGTACCATTTGTATTATTCATTGCTCAAAGGTATAGGTTTTCAAGAACACGAGATTATATGGACGCCCATTATTAAAAATTGTTTTGGTTAATGTGTGATGGCGACCGACAGCAGAGGTCATTTTTTGCGTGGGGTGATGGTAGAGAATGTCGCCATGGGCATTAGCCTACTCACATCGAAGGGAGCCAAGTAGTCCAAAGGGCTATGTCCCATTTCACGGACGGGAGTATGCTTCTGAAGTGCTTTCAACTTCGGTATTCAGTAAGGTATCATGATTCCTATGGAAAATATGAGATGGAGCTAGGTAGAAGTGGAACAGTGGATGTGAACAGAAGTGAAAATATGAGGAACAAGTACTCAAGCGACCTTAAATTAACCTTATCGCCGCCAATTTGGTGTAAACTTTCTTATAATACATTATAGATAAAACGGATGTATCCCAGGAAGTTCACATATCTGATAGGTATCCTGGGGGTAGTGTTTGAGCCGTGCGAGATCCGATCATGTAACTAAGGAATCACGTGGTATAATCACGAAGGTTTCGAGACTTCGACGTATTTGAACCATTCGTAAATTCCCACGCAGCCTTTCCGATCGAGTTTTTCTCACCGCGATATCGTTGATGGTTGACTCCTTAGTTACGCGATCGGAATTATCTCGAACGGTTCAAAGACAACCCCCCTGGTGCGCAATCCCGGCTCTCCATGACGCGTGCGCTCGCGTTATTGTTATTTTTCAATTGCGCTTGTGAGAGGGAACACGTGAGAGTCATTCTTCATATTTCGTCAGGCGCTTTTAAAAATCTCCAGTTTTTATTGATGGAATCCATTCCTAGGACAGTAATTGTAAACAATTCCCTTTTAGAGCGGTGTGGGTTTTGGATAACGAATAACCACAACCAGAAAGAAAGAACCCGTGATCCCATCCCTGAATGAGAATGGGTTTAATATTCGTTCCTCGGCGATAAGTTCGTCACTATCTTCATCGAGCTCTTCTTCAAGATACGGTTGCCCAAAATTTACATACAAAAAATTACAAAACCATTACCATTTACAAAAAATACTGTTTTGGAAAATCATGACGTACGGTAATTCGGAGAAAAGTACTGCGTGTAGTGGCGAATTCTCGGTTATTTTTACTTTCCATTTCTGTCCCCTCTGTGATTAACCGCTCCCACTCCCCCGTCACGGGTTCCCTGGGTGCGGCAGACGGCCTCTCTCCTGCCCCCCGTGGGGGGTGGGGTGGGGGTTTCTGACGGGGGAAGGCGGAGCGACAGCGCCTAGGTCGCTGACGCCGCCGACTGGGGTGCCTTTTGGTCGATCGCGTGCGGTGGTGGGTTATACCAGTCTCAACCTCCTGGAGGGCTGTGGCTGGGATCGCCAGCTCCCGGGACCTTATTCAAGGAGTACTCCGCCTCTATAATATCGTTGTCGTGGCGTCACAGACTCGACAAATCTCAAATTTAAATGGCCTTAGGGGCTGTCCATAATCCACGTAGAAACCAAACGGGTGGGGGGTACGAGGGTTGTCAACGAAGGTCCACGTTGGGGAGTTGGGGGGATGTCTTCGTCGACAATGGTCGACACGACGCGGCGGGAGTGACATTGTCACGGCTCACTCTTTGTCAGTGTTGCGAACGGTTGCGAGGACGTTGGGTGGGTGGCCCGTTTCACAGCTTTTTTCGCAAAAAAATGAAGTCTACGAGTGTCCACGTTGGGGGGGGGGGGGATAAAAAAGTGGTCTATTTTGGTCTACGTGGATTAAGGATAGCCCCTTACTAGTAACTCGATTTTCGAGTTTAATTCGTTCTTGTCCACGGTTCGTATCTCGAAAGGTTCGTATATCGAAGCCCTGTTTTACGTTCAACTTATGTGAAACCAGCGGAGGGACCCAGATTCGTGCGGGAAGCTTTGAAGTAATTGCACTGATCTATGAATATAGAAATCTTGCTACAGTTGAGAATTTTACATTTTTCGGCTAAATAAAGGTTTCAACCCAAAATTTTGAGTGAAAGTAATTTTTTAAAAGCAAAAAAAGAAACCTCTGCACTGATTCCAATATTTTTCTTATGGGAGTAAAATATGGGAAATCTGTGGTAAAAGTACCCTATTGAATTGTATTTTGTTAAAACTTGGAGGACCCACTTTTCGGTCCTTGTTGCCCCTGGGTCTTTCTCATATGACCCATGTTCTTCTCATACCTTAGGGACCTTTAAATCCTCCACCATTCCTCTGATCTCTACGACTGTATTATGGTAATAGGTGTGCTACATATATCTCTAGAAGTGTGAAAAATTCTATTTTAGAGATATTCTTCTAGGTCAGAAGGTTTACAAGGTTTTGGGCCCGGAGCTTACGCCAATAGTCCGATAGCACTCCTTATAGTTCTTTCAATATAATGCGCAGTTGACAGTTAGAAATGCAGCCAATTAGTAAGCACGTCCAATTCCGTTTGGGGAAGGAAGACTTGACCGGAGAATCCTTGATGGCGGCCTTTGTTTAAATGATATGATCGTGAACAAATTGTTTACTTTTCATTTCTCTCTAAGCCAAATCAGTATATTTCAGCTGCGCTATTATCTTGGACGGACTCTCTTGTGTGTTCGCTAGAATCATTTAAAATTTCAGCACAGTCAGTTCAGTAATTTTCGAGGAAAAGAGTAACTAAGAAACATACTCGCAGACAAACACATCCATTTTTATGTGTTAGAATAGGTGAATCCTTAACCAGGATGAGAAAAACTATGTTGCAAAAAATTAAAAATTCATTTGTATTTCGCGAATTGTGCGCCTTTGAGCAAATTGTACTATTTATTGCCAGCATTTTGTTGTTTGTGTTGCGTTGAATTAGATCGTATCTCCGTTCGTATCTCCTGACCAAGTTCGTATCTAGAGGCCAAAACGTAGTTCGTATGTTGAGCGGAATGTTATTCGAGGTACCACTGTATTGAATTTTTCGAGTTTTTGACGTTAAAAATTCGTCATTGTCGAGGTTCCAAAATTCCTACACCCTCCTGTATAGAGCACCTGAGGCCTTATTCAGTAAGGACTCGACGCGGTAAAACCTCGGAAAATCCGTGGATGTAACGTTACAGCCCCCGACAAATATCTACTTTTGACGTTGAAATTCTCGTGGCTGTGACGTCAAAATTTCGTCACTGTCGAGGCCCGGGAATTCCAAGGCCGTACGAATAGCCACCCCTGATGAGTTGATACTAGTCGCCACTTTGTGCCCCAACAATGATGGAATTTCGAAGTCACAACCTCGAAAAATTCAAATTATGCATTCACTTGGGAATAGAGTATTTGCACACTTTCGGGAAGTGACATCTAAAAAATCTATCGATACTTCAGACACTAAATTTTCATTCTGACGCTCGAGAGGCTTTTCGTTAATTTTTTATTAGATAATAAAATCTAATAAATTATTATTGTGCCGAAACACTGGTCCGCCATGTTTTGTAGGCTCTGACGTCATCTCCCATAGTCGACCATTTGTTGATTTGGAGATTGTGTGACTGTGTAGTCTTAGCGTGCGGACGAAACTTTAGCTATTAATTAGCAAATATCGAAATAACTTCGAAAAGACATACTATTTCACTCTCAACGCACAGCTAGGCTATTTCGCTTCTGCTAATATGGGAGATGACGTCACACTACGAAGAACTAATGTTTGGGCGTTTAGACCTAGGCAATTTCGATGCTAAAACAATGCATATTAAAAGCTATTCATTCAATTAATTAGTTGGAATTATACCTTGGTATTTCGTACGTGGCATTTCGAAACTAAACACTACTCGCTATAATAAATTTCAACAAAATACCTCACTTACGCAAATACTCTATTGTTGTAGTGACGTGACGACAACGAAATTATCGAGGCCGAGTCCTTTCTGACCCCGGGTGAAAAGTAGAGAAAGAGGAGAATTGAGAGAAGTAAAATCATAATTAAGGCTTCCCTAGGATGTGTAATCCTGATCATACTAATGTGATTAGTGACATACTAATGTAAACTACTAATGGGTCATTCCACGCCACTTCGGACAGGAGTTGACCCTTGACCTCTCAGATTTTGATGAAAATTGGTGAGATTGTTTGCCTCACCAAATAAGAAATATAATTTCAAGCGTTTTGCGAAAATCGAAAAAACAGATGAATAACGGACATTTTACAAAATGGCTGTTTTTGATGTCACGAAATCTTCGTTATCATATATCACGGGTAAGAATCTAGGTAAAAAAAAATTTGATGGCTCTATTCCAATTATAATTCTTTGAAAAATCTCAAATTGCCATTAAAAAAGCGATAAAAATATAATTTGTTTAAATAATTTAATGTTAAACAATTAAAAGTTTAAACTTTTGAAGTTCTTCAAATTTAATTTTTCTCATTTTTTCAAATATGGTACCTTGTAATATTATAAATGTTATATCAAAAATTTGAGAGGGTGTTTTTCCATTTAAGAGAGAAAAATATTTTTTAATTTTCCCCTGCAACGACCATTTGATGTCAACTTACGAAGATAACTCCACATATGCCTAGTTTTTATCGCTTATCTATCGAATTCATAATTTCGAGAGACAGACCAATGGCAGATAAACTTAGATTAAACAAATATATCGTTAAATTTTGTCACCAATAACTTCAGAAGGTATGTTTTTAACAAAGAAAAGGAACAATGTTGTCCTGTGAAAAACGATCTCGTAACCGATGATTTCAGGTATTACGGACTTCTCAGTTATTCTTTCCTGGAATTTCTTAAGCAGGCGTTCATTGGTTCAATGTTATTACATACTTATTATACACATTGTATGCGACGGATTTTAGGGATTAAAATATGTGAATACCAATTAAAAACAAAAATTGTAAACATTGTGTGGCGTGGGGCACCTGATGTACGGGCGATTGCTTCCCACAACTATTCCTCCACCCAGTCTACCTTTTAGTCTTGAGTTTTGCTGACCTCTCTTTGGTCATGGTCCTTGCCATTTAATCTGTGCTTTGATATATGGCGAAGCGTTATTACGAATTGTGTTGTATTTTGTGGCGTGAAATGGGTCGCAATGGAGGCTCACTAGGAAAAGTTTTAAAAACACCGTGTTCACGCTCCGTCGTTTTAAAAATGAAGAGGGAGTTTTCACGCAGGGTCTTGCACTTACTATGACTGAGAAATGGATTTAAAGTGAGTGCTTTGTGTCAATAACTCAAAACAGAGAGGCTATTAAGATATCCGGCTCAGCTAACTAAATGCTCCGACCCTTTCACGATTCAGGAAGCATCTGTCTGACAACAGCTGAAAACTATTTCTTTCGAACTTCACGAGAAGTGTAAAATTATATGTATTCCTGGGATAAAACAGGGTGAAAACTGTGTATAGCATATAGGAAGGCTGTCTATAATGAAGTGAATACGAATGAGACTTTACCGAAAGAGCACGACCCTGATAATGAAAACAAGAAAACATCCACTTCTTCCGCGCATCACAACTTAGGCCTTCAGGAGTGCACCATCAATCTGGTGGGATAGGATCCGAGGAAAGATCAACTGATCACGAGTGTAGTACAAAAGTGTAAAAGAAGGATCCCAGCATATTTTGAAACAAAAGAGTTTAGTTTTGGGAAACCTGAAGGAGTCATTCACCCTGTTCAAAGAGAGATTTCCAAGAGAAGATATTTCTTTTCCAAGTTTGCTCATTGAGACCTACGGAGTGTGTCCTTGCTGGAGTTTCAGGTATGCACAGTTTGCGAGTGCCTTATTCCTCAAACCACAAAACTCATGTTCGGAGGTGCTAAGCTTGGCCAACTCAAGGGCGAAAATGGAGAAACAGTTTTTAACTATTACATATATTGTGAATGTGAGATTCCTGGGGAGATACGCTACTTTGGTAGTTGCAGCAAATGCCCGCCCATAACGAAATTGAGAGGAGTGTTAGAGAGTGTGCTTGATTCAAATTTCATAGAAGATGTATCTTACCAGCAATGGGTGCAAGTAGACTCATTCACAGTGGAAGCGGTTAGCAAGATCTCAGATGAATTTAATGACTTTTTTGTGGAGATATCCAGAGTTTGGTGAGGCATGATCACGTGGCGAAACAGCAGGCTGAATGTTTTCAATACACCAGGGAAAACTTAGCAGTGGGGGAAGCGATAGTTGTTGCTGACTTCTCAGAAAATTATTCCATTGTACTTCAGGAGATCATGCAAGGAGTGCATTGGAACAATAGGCAATCTAGATTACACCCATTTGCCTGCTACTATCATTTAGTCGAAGTAAAGGAAATAAGCCCTCTGAAGCTTGTTGTCATATCTGAATGCACTGCTCATGTTACTGAGACTGTGCATTGCTTCCAGCATTCACTAGTTCATTTTCTGAGAGCAACTGTAGCAAATTTGAAAAAAAGTTATATACTTTTCTGATGGATCCACTGCACAATATAAAAATAGATATAATCTCCTTAACCTAGTCCATCACGAAAAGTATTTTATAGTTGCAGCGGGGTGGAATTTCTTTGCCACCTCCCATGGGAAAGGCCCAAGTGACGGGTTGGGCGGAAAAATGAAACGGTTATCCGCGCGTGCTAGTCAGCAACTAGGTACCACTTAAACTCCAAATACAGACGCCTTATCAGCTGCATAAGTGGGCTGTGGAAAATATTAAGGGTATGACTTTCGCATACGTGCCTAATGTGGAAGTGGATGATAAGAAAAACCATGCAACAAGAAGGTATCGACAACCTCCTGCTGTCAAGGAAATCAGTTCGTGCCACGCAGCAATACCATCAGGTGATGGATTCCTCATTTCAAAGAAACAATCATCAGGTTCCGATGAGCGTTTGATGCGAATGAGGGGAACAACTAAAACCCATCCCCGTAGAAGGTATGTCGAGGAACCAGTTAGAGTTCAGACGAGGTAGAGTTGTATCAATAACGCCATATAATCACGTGGAATAAACTTTCTTCTGTTGGATGAATGTCTTCCCTAATATTTCAGGCTACTTGTATGAGCCACGGGCTGAAATTAGAAGCGGTGTCCAAAACAAAGTAATAAATTTTTGCTCTTAAGGTAAAATTAATATGGAAATATTTAAATTACAAGCAATCAGCAAAGCTTAGGATATACGGATTTTTATTCCTCATTTCTGACACGTAATTATGACAACGTAGACAATCATGTAAATTGAATTTGTTAAAGTCTGTATAACTTGAAGTCATCGGTTAAGAGATCTTTTTCACAGGACAACATTGTTCCATTTTTTGTTAAAAACATACCTTCTGAAGTTATTGGTGACAAAATTTAACGATATATTTGTTTAATCTAAGTTTATCTGCCATTGGTCTGTCTCTCGAAATTATGAATTCGATAGATAAGCGATAAAAACTAGGCATATGTGGAGTTATCTTCGTAAGTTGACATCAAATGGTCGTTGCAGGGGAAAATTAAAAAATATTTTTCTCTCTTAAATGGAAAAACACCCTCTCAAATTTTTGATATAACATTTATAATATTACAAGGTACCATATTTGAAAAAATGAGAAAAATTAAATTTGAAGAACTTCAAAAGTTTAAACTTTTAATTGTTTAACATTAAATTATTTAAACAAATTATATTTTTATCGCTTTTTTAATGGCAATTTGAGATTTTTCAAAGAATTATAATTGGAATAGAGCCATCAAATTTTTTTTTACCTAGATTCTTACCCGTGATATATGATAACGAAGATTTCGTGACATCAAAAACAGCCATTTTGTAAAATGTCCGTTATTCATCTGTTTTTTCGATTTTCGCAAAACGCTTGAAATTATATTTCTTATTTGGTGAGGCAAACAATCTCACCAATTTTCATCAAAATCTGAGAGGTCAAGGGTCAACTCCTGTCCGAAGTGGCGTGGAATGACCCTAATGTGACTTTGACCACAATTGAATTAAATTTAACCTTGAGATGTAATTTTGGACGATTTAACACGATTTCTTCAATAGATACTTAGGAATCAGTTCGCACACTTTATGAATACAGTGCTCATAAGATCGCTCAGAACAACCCGTACTGTTGAGTAAAATTAAGAGGAAAACGTCGGGAAGGTGGAAGATTTAAAAAATCATTATACAGCCCGGGAGAGTTGATAACCCTTAGCTTTGGCTGCGCCAGGTCCCTCGACGCCCAGAATCGTTGCGGAAGAATGGCTTTGATGTCCCCATCGGACGGAAGATACGCAATAAAATTATATCTTACAATTTTAATAAATTAAGACTTTACAATGTAAACAGGAATTGTAGTGCTATAAATCCGTGACGAAAGTTAACTAGTACCCATACTGGACGGAGGGAGCTCTATACTGAGCTCCTAATTACGATGGATTTTTAAATGAAGAATTATTTAAATATGAAGCGGTTGGCTGGAAAGAGATAGCGCTATAGAGCTGCTGCCAATCATTGGATTGCTTCGTTCTATTCTCGGGGAATCTTATCGACTTTAATACTTCATGGACAACATCCAGGAGGCATAGTAAGATCGAAGTTTTTTCCATGTGTATGTTGCCCGCAATATATTGGATAGCTGGTTGTCAAGGAGCGTTCAGATTCTAAAGCCTATCAGAATGATCCTTAGCAACAAGCTACGATGTATAGCGGTCAAAATGAAAAGGAAAATACTTCGTCAGCGTTTTCATCCTACCTATTTGTTCTAATTTTCAAGCCAGGTTAGAGGGCACAGGTCTACTCACCCTGCTCACTCACGTATGGGATTACGATCCTAGTGTCCCGACCACATCAAACTGCCTCAGCAAATTACTCGTATATGGGCTTTTCCTTTCATCTTTATAGTAAATAAGTTCTCATAGGCTTACTCTGAATTCAAAAGGGTCAATTATCTTGCTTAACCAATCGATTGTCGATAGGTCAATTGAATAAGTTCACAACGGAGAAACATAGTTATAAAATGGAAATGTTATTGAAAAAAGGAAAAAATGATAAAATGTGAATAATCTAAGGAAAAAAATGTATTACAGAAAAAATAAAAAATATATACACGCATTGATAAATAAAAAAATGAAAAGAAACTATTATGGTTTTCTAGATACGTAATCAGTGAAATATTGTACAAATGAGAAAAAAAGATTAAAAAAATGATTCGAAAGAATAAAAAAATTTTGAAACAATCTTTAAAATGTAAAAAAAAGAATTAAGATAATATTGTTAGTGTTACCAAGTACTTAAATATAAAAAAAGAATTACGATAGTAGTGTTAGTGTTATCAAGTACTTTGTCTTTTTGTAAATGTTAACATAAATAAAAGCTTCTCTTAGACGCAAGCAATCCACATTTACATCTTCCATTGTGAATGAACCGGTTTGGGTGGACTTCGCCCGCCGCGCCGGGGTGGTTGTATTGTACGCGGTGTCAACGACTGTAAAAAAGGAAAATACAGTTAGAACTGAAGTTGCTGCCTGGATGAGCAGTAAAACGTTGTCCGTGAATCATAGAACACGATGGAATTACCCGAGGATAGAATGACGCAAATATCTCTGGGAAACCTCAAGAATAACAGTCTTCGGTATGATGACTGCTGGCAAGAACGGTGATGAGGGCTATGTCTGCTCTTAACGAAAGACGCCAAAGGGTTCTGTCCTGTTTAGTATCCCATCAGTCTGACGGAATATTTCTCTTGGTTTTCTCGCCATGTACATACAATTGAAATAAGGATTGGGATTCCTCTAAAATCTATCTTCACTGCTGATATACTAACCGTGGCCCTTGGGACGAGGGGCCACCCCCAACCAACCTATTCTCCGAATTTGGGAGTCGAAGTATGCATCGGGGAAGTGTAATTTATGAACGTATCTGAAAGGCAGGGGATGTCAGGACTGGAGAAGATTTGACGGAGAGCACTTGAGTAAATGAAGAAATAATAAGTTTTAATTTTGAGAGTAGGAATACATACACTTAACAATTCCACAAAACTTTATAATAAAGCATGACCGGCGAATCATCTTATGGTGATGGGTTTTTTGGTCTAGGCAATTCATTAATTGGCGTAGTGTACCGGTTAAAGGTAAGCTATAGTGAAAGTCAGAAAATCGTCCAGATTTTTATACGTGCAGGGCCCTATTTTTCTCTGGTATTTCATCTCACCGTAGGCCCTTCCCTACTTCATCCCGTCCATAAAACCTATTCTCTTACTTCCTCTTCCCCACGTGCTCAATATCCGTCCCTCTATCACTGTCTTGAGCAACCTATTTGCTCTTCCAGCCACCTACCCTGCCTACCCCTAACCTCTCCAGAAGTTTCCTCTCCTCAATAATCAAGAACTTCCTCGTTGGTCTTCCCTTCCATCCACCGCACCTTCTCCAACCTCCTCCACAACCATATCTCGAACGTCTGCAGCCCGTTCTCTTCCTCTTTTCCCCGTCCCCGTTTCTGCCCCATATAACGCCACACTCAAGCTCTTCAACAGCCTCTTTTTTACATCCTTTCTTAATATCATCGGGTTTTCATTGCCATTAGATGGTTGGAAGCCGAAACACTGGACACTCCCGGCCTAATTGGGATGTCCGGTTGGGAAACTTTCGGCAAACCAAAATATTTAGGTGCTGAGAGGTTATTTTGAAATCACTCCATTTTGTGTTTGAATAGCTCTGTACCGTATTTAATGGAACACTTGCACGTCTTTTGAAAGTTAGGCCAAAGGGGCGACAGAAGCATAAGCCCAATGCGTATAGGTTTCTGTACATCAGCGCCACGACCCCGGCATCGATACGGGGTCGTTTTTTTGCCGCGAGGTTTAAATCGTGATACTAGCGCGGGGTTTGAATCGCTAGTTCAGGATTATCTGTATTCAATGGATTAAAAACAAATCTTTGAAATTAAGCCTTAAAACGTGTAATTTTAATGAGTACTGCAAGAAAATGGAAACAAAATATTATTCACTCGTATTAACTTGATGATATTCCCGATTGTACAATAAATAATCTTGGGAAACTTTTATGAAACAGGAAAGGTTGAGGTCAGGTTATTATGAGAATACATGGCAAAAAAAACACCGCTTACCATATTCACTATAAATGTATTGATAAAAACAAAATAAAATCAAATTACCAGAAGTCAACGGAAGCCCATTCTTAAAAGTTGAACATAGTCATTCAAAACACAGAGTAGGTTGGAATTACCAATGTTATTTGGAAAAATTACATTCATCCATTACTATCCATCCATCCAAAAAGTCCAAGTGGTTGTGAGGTTTACTGAATATGACATGACTACGTGATAACAGTTCGGACCATCCAACGCACTACACTTGATCTGGGGAGGGCATCAAAACAAAAGTCACTTTAATGCACAAGGGTGGTGATTGATGGTGATGCAACCACATCACAGTCCAGGGTAGATAATGCACCACACATGGTCTGGGGAGGGCACCAAATCAAAAGTCACAGTAATGCACAATGGTGAGTTTGATGGCGAGACAACCACATCACAGTTCATGGCACCTAATGCACATTATGTAAACATCACGAATATTCTAACCTTCGATAATGTTCGGAACGGCTGTCGGTGTGATAAGAGTTGAAGATTTTGTCACGTAAAAGCAAGAAAAAAATATATTGATTTATGAACTTCTGTAATAATCAACGAAGGTAATCCTTACGGGGACAGAATCTTGCCCATCTCTCTGCCCTGTGTTGATGCAACATTACCAGAATTCAAAATACTTCCGAACACTCGTATCAGTTGTGAAGAATCATGAAAATCCTCGCGTAAAGCAGTATTTGTCTATAGTTAACAAATGGCCCATGGCACCGTGATTCTTCGAAAACTTAAATGCAACATACCTATTTGATAAACGAGAAAATAATATACTATCCGTATAAACGACATTCGTACATACACAATGTTGCACCAAATCACCGGATATCGCTTACTATGCACAGGTTTCGCCATATCTAACAATCTCTCAGCCCGATTGTAGCAGATATTAATACAGTATTTCAGCTCCGTGCGTAAAACACATCAAAATCACGAGTCAGCCATGCGCTCAACTTCGCAATTACCACTGGTGTCGAGACTAAAATAGCTGGTGCCGAGACTACAATAGCTAGAACTCCCTCATGAATTATACGTATTAAAGTTAAAAATATTATGCATTTGCATTAAAATAATGCAATATGTTGAATTTTATTTAATTACAAATAAATACTATTAATATATTTTAAATTGCAAATGTGCTCTTGAAACACTCAACGACAGCACCTCTACCGGTCACAGTCTTTTCTCCCCCTCGGTTTTAACCCCACCCCCTCAGTTTTGCCACTATCGACAAAGTTTTCCAACGATGTATGTGCGATACGTCGCCCCTTAGGTTAGGCGTTTTATTAGATCTGAGTTTTTCTTTTACTTCGACCCGACAGTGAGTTAACCTCCTTTTCACCCTCACTGCACCATTATGGTAGTTTGAGCGATTTTTGTTTATGAACGGATGTGCGTGAAACTTTCCGTACGTGTTCTCATTAGTGATACCTATCGATAAAAGTAAAAAAATTGCATCATACCGATATGGTGTTTTGGCTATTCAATGCTGTTTTAACACGTAGCCTAATTGCAGATGACATATATTTCCCAAGAACTTGATTGCATGTGCAGGTACGGATTTTCTTCTAAACGCGAAATAATAAATTTCTTTTCATTAGAAATTGTTGATAGCAAATATCAAGGTGTCACGCAGAGCCAAATATTCGAAATAACAATTTCAGTATAGTTTCTTCTAAATTTGGAATACCACGCCAAACACTTAAGTCATCATAGCATGCTTTAATTTTGGGAAAATTTTTCAATATTATTATTTTGTCATTTCAGTTACTCCATTTTGAATAAAAAAATTTGTACTTGTCCGCACTTAACTTAAATAAACTGTGGAAAAGTACACAGCTTTTTATTCAAAATGGATATCTAGTTCGCAAAATGGATAGTTCGAGTGAGATTTTTCCGCAGTCATGGTTAGTACGTGTTTGAATTTTATTTTAAAATTGAAAAATTTGTTATAGGTATTAGGTAAAATATCTGGAAACCCATCGAAGATCGAGTTTTAATTTACAATGAAGCGAATTTATGAAGAAGTTACACGTGCCGAGCGAATTAACATTTTTTGGAGAGACGATGGTCACCCTCCCCTATTCGCTCGGCCGCTGGTCCTCAATTTAGTTAAGGTCTATTTGCCTTAAAGTTTGCTTTTATCCTGTTTTAAAATATTAAAATGAACAACCTTAATCTCCATTTATTCCCATGCTCTTCACGATTTGGCTTGAGAATAAAGTTAAAAATATATGAAATTAAGAGAAGGGAATTAAATGGTGTACTCATTTTTCTAAATTTAACTCCAAGTTACTTGGGGTCTCACTGTATCCGGGGTCGAATTATGTTCGGGAAATTGCCGTATCTAGGAATGCAGACTGTTTTAGTAGCTGATACTTATGTGTCACGAGATAGATTAGAACTGCTTCTTTATACTGAGGTGAAAATAAATTAGTTTTTTGTTGTGATATCTCGCTCAAACACCCTTCAAACCCAAAGAAGTAGTTTTTGAGGATATTTAGAATATTTTGAGGGGTACCCTTTTAAATATCTGGGAAGAATTGGTGATACCTCCTCTCAAGTTTTTCGTCTCCGGCACGCACCAACGGTCTTCACCTCCTCACACCACTTCCTCCCCCGCCCAGGGAAAAGCTAAAGGTCTCCGTGATGTCGGGAGATGGCCCCGAATCGGTTTCGTGTTCACCAAGCGGTTCTCCTCCGTTCCCGTCTCCGCCGCGGTGCTTAAAATTGCCTCCGCCTGAGGTTGGGGGACGAAGTTTTTTTTTGTAGAGTTGGGAAAGGCCTCCACCTCACCCCGCGGCCGTCATTAAGGCCGTGCGCCATTGCGAAGCATCGACCGTGATATGCGATATATCGGAGGTATCTCATTGCAACATTGACAGTCCAGGCTAATTGAATTTATTGCAATACGATAGGAAATATAATACCTTAGGTGTATGTTATCATGTACATAGCATGCTACCCTGCGACCCGCTCCATGGGCAAGTGGCAAAGGGTTTTAGGGCATAAGTCAGGAAAAAGGGAGGGAATATGAAAAAGAAATTGGAATTTGGAGAGGCCGAAAGTGAAAAGTTAGTGTAGTGTCTTATGAATAGAGTTTCAATCAGTTTTTGTTCTTGTCGCTAATGGTGCATGGAGAAAATAATTGTTGTACCTCTATGACCGGCAGTGTATATCACTTACTTTCTCGTTTCTATTAGCTATATGTAGTGATATGTAATGCGATAGGTTATGCCACGTAATGCTTGATGCCATTCGATTTATACGATGCAGTGCTGTGTATAATGTGCGATTTATTGTATGGCGATGTGTGCGATGAAATTGGATGTGGTATTCTATGGTATTTGATATGTTCGATGCAGTATATTACAATTCACCTTGTAAGACAATTTTTTTGCAAATTTACATCGAAATGCGATATAAAAATTAAACTATCGCACATCCAAACATACCCTTCTAGGGCTGTGCGAAACTCAATTTAAATGTCTCATTTCGTTATACTTATGTTTTGCATCGCTTAGGGCACGATATAGAGAGGAATGAATTAAATCGCAATGATCGCAGTACATTGAGAGTGGATACATGGTATCGTGCCGAAATTAGGTACAATGCCGAATGATATCGAATTCTAGCGTATAGTCTATCGAAAATCGATATATCGCATATCACGTCGCAATTATTGAATTTGCTGCTGTTTCGATATCACGTCGCCGTCGATTCATCGCAATATCACTGTGCCCCAACTCCTACCTCCTACTGCCATCTCCCCTACCCCTATCTAAGTGATATCAATTGGCAGCGAAAAGTTTATTGAAGAATCGATATTTCGCACATGAAGTAGCGATTTATCGAATTTGCTGGTTATTCGATATCATATCGCCGTCGATTTATCGCAGCTTCGCAATGGCCCCTAACCACCCAGTAATATCTACCCTATGACAGTGCGAGTGATATCGAATGGCTGCGTATCGTTTATCGAAAATCGATATATCGCACATCACGAACCGTATAATCGCATTTGGTGGTGTTTCGATATCACATCGCCGTCGGTTCATCGCCATATCGCATTATACCCCCTAGCTCCTACTCTGCCTGCCATCTCCCCTACCTACCACCCGATCCGTGTGCTCTCCAGAAGTCGGTTTTATTGACCGAAGGGACGGACTGACGCAAAACAAGTTGTGCTGCGAGACGGAGCCTTTGTCCAAACGGTTTGTGTGATCGCCCGAGAATCGCTCTCCGGCGCCGCGCGCTCGAGAATGAAACTCGGGACATGATTGGAGGTGTGCGTCGGGGAACGGAGTGGATGACATTGCACGCGGCGGGAGGGGGGTGGGGAAGGGAGTGTATGAGGGGCCGAAGCGATGTGAAGGGGGAGAGGGTAGAGGAATAAGGAATCGATTCCTACTCACACACTCTCACAGACTCCCTCTCGTTAATTTTTTTCCATCTTTCTGTCCCCCCTCTCTCTCTCTCTCTCTAACTCCCGATGCGAAGATTTACGAAGCAGCGAAGATTAACTTAAAGAGTGTAACGTAACTTAACGCTTGAAAGGCCGGTTTCACACGTAATATTAACTCCAAATTGGCGATAGCGTGGACTGTCCGTGTGTTTCAAGTAGTGCCTTGCCAGCAATCCGAAACACGTATTAAGGTGTGGGAAAAAATTATCGTAGTATTAGTTTGATGAACTGAATTGTTTTTGGCGTATTTTTGTGGAACTATTTCATTGCCAGTAATAGCAGATTTCATAGAAAAGCGTGAAACCCGTATTAAGTTGCGGAAAAAATATTAGCATTGTATTTGGTTTGGTTTTATAAACTCAATTGTTTCGGCCGTATCTTTTTGGACTTTCATCATTGGCAGCAAGGACGGTTTTCATGGAACAGCGTAGCATGAAACCCGCGTTAAGTTGCTGAAAGAAACATAGTGTTTGTTCGAATTTTGATGAACTTAACTGTTTTAGGCATATCTTTGTGGCCTTCATTGTGGAATAAAAATAAATAACGTTCGCGCAACACCTGGTGATGTTGTACCAAAATGAATCTTGGGTCGTAAATAAATAAAATTTTTGGGACACCCCTAAGATAATTATTGTTTAATTGATAGAGGTAGATTTTGAATTAGCATGGCATTAACTTATCGGCGCGGCATCGCAGTCGTTTTTTAGCGCTTTTTGTGAACTATTGGTTGAATGTTCGTGTGCACCATTGGAGGAAAGCCTTATTACTTCACTAAATGGCTGCCAGTGCTATTTTTTTCGTGAACGAATTCCAGTATTTAATTCAATGCCACATAAAGCACTCAATTTTATGAAGCTTTAATTTTTCTATATCCTGGACAAACCTACTAATGAGATTACTTCTTTCTTTCCTTAAGTTGCCCACTGGGATGTGGTCTTCTGTTTTGTCCATGAATGTTCTACTTACAAGCCGTGTATCTACTTTAATTTTGTGTATATTTTTAAAGATTTCGCGCCATTTTGTTGTGCAAATGTGGTCGTTTGTGAGGCTTGTGATTGTGAAATTACTCCATCCCATAGCGACTCGTGTTTCCTCCTGCATTTAACTTTCTCGCCCCTGGTGGCGCATGTGTACCCGCCAAGGTAGCTTCTGGTTGGTCAATGAAGTTACTCTTCTTCGTGATTTACCAACATGGTTGTCCTTGGCTTGAAAGGTGAACTATTGCCATATAATGTTTTATTTCCTCAAGGCGCTTTATGAACCCTATCAGACTCGAATGCTTCAGCTGCCTTAATGTGGTTCCAAATTACATTGACTTAAATGCCACTTTATTCATATTCTGGCTACGTCAGGGAAAACGTGTTCTTTTTTCGAAATGAGCAAATCATACCCTTCTTAGCTATTTTTTCCACGAATATAACTTTAAATTGCATGTGGTTTAATTTAAGAATAGGTGAAAAATGAGGGAAATGATGTAAATGCCATTTTATCGAAAAACCTTTGAAGAAGGAAATTCTCCTATCGAATTTTCCTATGGAATTTGATGTGATGGTGATGAAGAATCCCGCCCATCTTTTTTCCCAAATTTTTAGGATACCGTGACTAGCCACGGTATTACGTGTACGGAGTCACCCTCAAGTGCACATGAGTGAGAAATTCCAGAGATGAAAAACTAGCTAAAGCACTCAGTGCGATGATTAGTCTATTACTGCTACGATTTTAGTCAAAATGAGTTGATCCAATGGAGACTGCTTAAGTAAGTGTTCATTAAAGCGCATTTTAGACGATTAATATGGATATTTTGTGCTAATACTTGCGTTTTCTAATAACTACATCTACATACTACCCCGCAAGCCGCCTCAATAGGCGTGTGGCGGGGGGTGTTAGGACACCAGCCTTTTACATATAAAAATGAAACGCTCTAATGAAATTACGCCTAGCATTTATTATAGTCCCTTATTGTTCGGGGGAAAAACGAATTCCCATACCTATCCGTTCGGCAAAATATCTCTCTTAATTTATCGTTTCTGTCGGACCTGGAAATATAGTGGGGTACTAAACTAAACCATGTAGTCTGTATTAAAAGTATTTTTATAAGCAGTGCATACGAAAAGGTGGACTTAAAATTTTTTTGGACTCGTCCGATCGTGGTGGATCATACTTAACCTAGCGTTCTTAAGTTCCGTTCGGCACGAAACGTACATACTTAAGGAATCGATCCTTAACACGCCCTTCGTTGCGTTATTTTTTTCATCTCTCTCCTCTCTTCTCTCCTCTCACTCCCGAAAAGATACTCTCTGGCGATGTCGTTTTCGAGGAAGAAGGGTTATGAATAATTGATTCGGGGATGCCGAGCGTGTGTTGCTCTCCTCGATTTGACGTCATTTCGTGGCGAACGGCCTAGCTCCAGGGAAGGGACGAAGAGGGGGTAGAGGGGGAGGGGGGGGGGGTAACGGGAGGACCTCATGGAGGGAGCGTGTTCTTTTTTATGTGTATTTTATTTTAGTGTCTTTTGGTTCGTTTTTAGTGTATGAGAAGTGAGTAAGGATTTTGCACGCGCCGTGAGAGAAAGGGTAGGAGATGCGGAAAATATATACTGATTCGTGGGTAAAACACGTTTATTTTTCGTATATTCTGTTAGATTCCACTGTTGGAGGTTGGTGGTGTGCCATGAAAGAGTACTCACACGTGTAGGGTTTGTCATACGTCCTGAAAATGCTTTGCTGTATTATTTATTTATTTAACTAACACAAATATTTAAGTACCTACACAATGAAAATTATCGGCAAATTCTTTTGAAATTTGGCATTAATCAATTATATTTAATGGAATGCATAGGGCGTTAAATTGAATTACTTAATAGAATATTTCCAACTGGGTATCCATAAAAGTAAATAAATTAAATTAATTTTGAATCAACAGGATATAACGTTATGATTTTGCTCACTGGTTCCATTTCGGATTTTGTTGATGAGGAAGATGGCTTCAAGTTGGTTCACGGAAATTAATTACCTAAGTACCTAATAACTCTCCTAGCTACCTTTATTTGTTTAATTTCCGTCTATGAGCCCTTCAAGGCAATCTTGCATGATTTACGTTAATTATCCAATAGTTAGAAATGGAAATATTCTTAAATAAATCTCAGTTCTAAGGCTTATTTATGTCAATGATGCGAGTTAAAAATTAATTTTATTTGGAGCGTTCAATCCTCTCATAATTCGCCTTTTTCCATAATATAGAGGGAAGAGGATATTCCATTTCCTTTCAAAGGCGGTTAAAATTGCCTTTCAGAATGATAAGAAACCAAATTATTTATTGTTTTTCTCAAGTTATTATCAGAGTTATCTTTAACGTTGAGGAATTCCTTTTCCCTCTGCCACTCATTTCCCCGCCATTACAAATTTTGTCTGCTAGCGCAGATGAGCGTAGATGAACTACGGTGCGGGATGTGTTTCCATCTGCTCTGCTTAGCGCAGATGACGTCACATATGCAATTGGAACACGCTTTGCGCTAATCAGATCAGCGCAGATGCCAATTGGAAAGCACCCTAAGAAACAAGCAGTATCATTATGATTAAGAGTGTATTGGAAAAACAATTAATAAAGTTCATATTAATAACCAAAAGTGGTTTAATTTAATCAAGCTAGCAACTTTCAACATAGTTTTCATCAAAGAGAACCATACAGCCTAAAGTTTAAAAATATTGAATTCGGTACTTCTAGTAAATGCTAATTTTGGTTTAATGTGATTGCCGACAATTCTAACGGGCATCAACTTTAGAAATGCCATTATTCACGAGGGCTAAATTTACCGTGACTATTACCGTGCTATTACTTAAGATATTGAATGGTATTTTTTGGACTTAGCTCCACGAATTTCGGCAGGATTAAATCGGTCGTCCTTCTCATAAAAATGCCCACCGTAAACATATCCACTTTGGGTAAATTATCTGCTTTGGCTTTAATAAAACCATTGCAGTCTTTTTTTCAATAAAAACTCTTTAAATATACGGTCTCATCTACAGTTCTTCTATTTCTCCCTCACTTCCGTCTATCGCTCAACGAAAATTTCGTCAAGCCAATCAGATTTCGTTTCGCAGCCGCATAAAAAAATTTGAAATTTTGACTATTTTAATCATAAATATCTCAATTAATATTAAATGAATTTTAAAACTGTTTTCGCTCCGAAAGCTTGTGCGAATTAAAGTAACATATTAAGATCCGTATACTTAAATTTAAAATTTTGGAAAATACCCAATTATACCAGAATGGGACAATGAGATGTGGTGAGAAATTGAATAAGAATTGTCATAAAACGGTATTGGTAGGACACCTAGAATGAAGTTGAGTTCTATTGATAACTAAGTATAAAAATTGCACTTTTCCATAGAATTCCAATTCCATCACATATATACTCTTAACTATATTATACCCAATAGCGTAAACATTATGATGAGTGTTAAGAGAGCTCATTCGCGACTATGAGTCAAAACAAATACCTACTTTATTTCACATTTTCGCCCGTATTGTTTAAACAATGCTGATTTCTCCGATGCCATCCCTTGCCTATTAAAAATAAAATAAGTATAATAAATGTGGATATTGGTCGACGAATTGGTAATGAACATTTTATGCATCGTTATGAGCCGACTGCAGAGCCATTTCTATTTCACTTACCCATTTTACTTGATTTCCTGTAGTTATTTTATCAATTTATTTTCCACCAACAAGAAAATTATCTCTAGGGGATTTAAATTGGGCATTCTGTGATATGCAACATTAGTCATTTCCACACGTCCATGCACTGTGTGCTGGCAAGCCCAATGGAACCGGTTATTTTCAAATAATTAAAAATACTAATATGAGTTTTTCGCATTATCTTTTGTAATATTTGTTTTTGACAAATCCATGCAAATGTATTTTTGCCTTCGGAGAATAAAACTATTATTATTTTCATATCTGTCTAAATAACAGACACAATTCGCTTCTCATAAAGTTTTACGTGAAAAGGCACTTGAATTAGATAGAAAAATACAATTTTCCATTTGCTTCATCTATTGAATGTCTTGTTCAATTTGCGAAAATTATAGCGTGGGAAGGTTGGATTTTGTCTTATAGATTAAACAGAGGATACGTTTTCCTGTATAAGTAATCAGGGTATGAATTCATTGACGTATAAGTCATTTCACGGTGGAGTCACCTGATTCCAGGGAGCCTACCCCTGTACTTTTTATCTCCGCCTGCCGTGGGGTAGGTGGGCATGCAAGGAGTCTACCTGCGCCAACACAAGTGGACGTCCGTGCCGATTATGCCGATGACCTGTGGAGCGCACACGGCGCTCGATGAAGTCCTTTAACAGGGTTTGTTGTCGTCACAAGATCCCCCGTCGATAGGACGAAAAAATGGGGGGGAGGGGACCGATGAGAGGAGAGCAATGTAGGTTCGTGTGTGTTTGATAAAGGCGGAAGGGGAATCCTACCTGGAGAGTTTGGACTACGGCGAGAGAGGGAGAGAAGGGGAATCACGAAATCAATAGCCCCCCCATCACCGCTGCTGGCCGTCAGTCGAACCGATTTCCCCCTCCGTCGAAAAACCTCCCTCGTACGAAAATCCTCCTGGCGCCTAACACCTCAAGACCCCTCCCCGCCCAGCCAGGTATCCGAAGTATCGAGGTACTAGTTGTGGATAATCGCCGTACAATCATTATCTTTTCTCTGAGCGCACAAGGTTTCTGCTTTGATTCACACCTCCTCACGAATGCCTGGAGTAGTTACTCGATTCGGAGTGCAAATACGTGGCTGACTGATTCCCTGAAATGAAAGCTCTCCTTTGTTCCATCACATCAAGGCTTGTTGTCACCCTGCCTTGTAACCTAAGTACTGAGGTAATTTGGGTGGTTGTCAAACATTTGTTTTTTTTTCACGAGTGCACAAGGTTGCTGCTTTGATTCGCCACTTCCTCACAAACATCAGGAGTAGTTCCGCGATTCGGAGTGCAAATGCGTAACTGACCTTGAAACCAAAAACGCTCTTTGTTCTATTACCGAAACCGACTTACTAAGGTAGTTGGGAAGATCGTCTACATATTTTCTTTCACCAGCGAAAAAGGTTCTGCTTTGACTTGCCACCTCCTCTAGAACGTCAGGTGTAGCTCCATGATTCGGAGTGCAAATTCATAACAGATAGATTCCTCTATAACGAAAATCCTCCTTTTTTCTATCAACTCAAGACCTCTCCTCACTCTGCCCAGCATCCAGAGCACCGAGGTAGTTTAATACGATCGTTCTTATTCTTTTCACAAGCTCAAACATTTCTGCTCATTTGATTTACGTCGCTAAACCGCTCTTACTCAGTCATCCGGAGAAGTTCCACGGTTGGGAGTGCAATTAGATCGCAGACAGGTCCCCTCGTACCAAAATCTTTCTTTCTTCTATATCCTTTGGACCTCTTCCCACCCTATCGAGTACCCGGATCACGGAGGAGACCGGAAAGATCGTCATTCATTTGCTTTTCTCGAGCGAAGAAGGTTCTGCTAATTTGATTCGCGTCGCCAACTCCTTCGTTCGATCATCCGGAGGAGTTCCGCAATTCTGAGTCCAAATAGATAGGGGACAGACCCCATACAGGGAAACTCTTTTCGTACCTCACCTCGTGATTTCCACCCACCTTGCCAAGTGTCCGAAGCACGGAGAAAGTCGGAACGATCGTTAATAATTTATTTTTTTCTCAATCGCAGAAGGTACTGCTTTGGTTCGCCACCACCTCACGGGGAGTAGTCCCAAGGTTTGAAGTGCTAAGAGATCACGGCGGTTGAGATAAACCTAATGATCATCTATCTTACCAACCTTAGAATTCGCGACGATTATCATTCATGTGTTTTTACTTTAGCGGATAAGTTTTTCCTGATATTATTTGCCACCTTATCAAGATCGTCCCGAGGTTTTACGGAGTGAAAAATAGATCACCGCAGGAAGGATACTTATTAATGATCGCCCACCGTACCAGAAATTCTTAGGAAGTCGGGGCAGTTGTTATTCATTGGTGTTTTCGTGAATGAAGACAGTTCTGCTGTGATAAGCTCGCGAACATCTTTAGGCGTTCTTCATTTTGGGGTGCAAATAGATCGCAGCGGGAAGGAGATCACTCCCAGGTTTACCTCAGTACCTGAGAATGTCGGAACGATTGCCAATCATGTGTTTTCTCGAGTTTGCCGAAGATCCTGCTTTGATTCACCACCTCTTAATCATTTCGCGGAGTTCCTACTTTCGTAGTGTAAACTGATCGCTGCAAGAAAAGACCTAATGATCGCTGGTAGTATCAGTACCCGAGGATTTTGAAATAATTAAGATTAATTTTTTCTTCACTATGCTACTTGTAATACTCTAATGCTACTTGTAATTTTAATTACCTCTATCGTCCGGCAGTTAGGAGCGCAAATACATCGCGGCGGGAAGGAGGCTTAAAAATTGCATACCCTGCCAACATCAGTATGTGAAAATCCGAGAAATCTTTGGGAAGATAAGTCTTGCTGTTTTTTTTCACGAGTGTTTCTTTAACTCTGCTTGGATTCAACGCATCCTGACGATTATCTAGCTGTTTGGAGTGCAATGAGATCGCAACGAGAAGCGCACTTAGGCCCGGTTTATAATCTCAGACTAAATATTTCCTCGGCGTGAAAATAGGTGCTAATGCGTTCTCCCATTGATAACTAACCGACAGTATGATATATAGGTGTAGCAATACTTGGTGGCACTCGCTTATGCAGAAAATGACGCCAGAGAGAGGAGAGCATACAAGAGAGGAGAAATAAAGATTCGCACATTCTCTCTAGAGGTCTCCGCCTGGCCACTTCGGTTACTCTGCCCGCTCATCAGGGTTTAATTCGCCTTCAGTGACCACAAACTCACCGGTCGCGAGTGCCACCAAGTTTCGATCTGCCTCTATACTGAAAAACCAATACTCTTCAGTTTGCGTCAAGTTTTAGCGTAAAGGCTGCATAATATTGCAGTTAACGCTATTCAGAATTCCGGGTCTTAATGATTTCTCACCATACTAACCTCTTTGTGATACCCTTGCAGCATTTCTGAAAGTCGAAAGGTTCCAACGAAAATTCATTTGTTTTTTTCCTCGAGCGCCAAAGCTTTGCTTTGATTCGCCACCTTCTCCAAGATGTACCGATGGTTGCGTCTTGCGGTTGACGTTAACCAGACATTATAATACTGGGCATCAGCGATTTTTCCCCCTGCCAACCTCTCGTAGTACCCTTAAAGTACTTCAGAAAGTCAAAATGTTCTACGAAAATTCATTTTTTTCGCGAGCGCCAAAGCTGATGCTTTGATTCGCCTCCTCCTCCACGATTATCCGACGTCAAGTTAACATAAAGGCTGCGTAATCATGCATTCAGCGTTAACCAGACAGTATAATACCGGGCCTTAATTCTTTTTCACCCCTCCTTGCAACCCTTCATAGTAACCTTACAATACTGCTGAAAGTCGAAACGTACAACGAAAGTTCATTTGTTTTATTTTATTCGCGAACGCTAATAGCTTTGGTTTTATTCGCTACCAGCATCTACGATTATCCGGAACCTTTGCGTTTTGCATTTAACATAACCAGACCTTATAATTCCGGGCCTTATTGATTTATCGCCCTACCAACCTCTTGTAGTACTTCTGAAAGTCTAAACGTTCGACGAAAATTCATGTTTTCTTTTTATTTTTGGTGAGAACCAAAAGGTTCTGATTTTGTTCGATACCGCATCTACGATTATCGGGTGGTTGAGTTATGCGTTTAACATTAACCAGATATTATAATACCGAGCCTTATTGATTTCTCACCCTACCAACCTCTTGTAGTACTTCTGAAAGCCGAAACATTCAACGTAAATACACTAGCTTTTTTCGAGAGCCCCAAAGCTTCGTCTTTTATTCGATACCGCCTCCACGATTATCCGGTGGTTCCGTTTTGCGGTTAAAATGAACCGGACATTATAATACCAGGCCTTATTGATTTGTCGCCCTACCAACTTCTTGTAGTGCTTCTGAAATTCTAAACGTTCGGCGAAAATTCATGTTTTTTATTTTTGTCGAGAACCGAAAGCTTCTGCTTTTATTCTCTACCGCCTCTACGATTATCCGGTGGTTACGTTTTGCATTTTTCATAACCAGACCTTATAATACCGGGCCTTATTGATTTATCACCCAACCAACCTCTTGTAGTACTTCTGAAAATTTAAACGTTCGGCGAAAATTCATGTTTTTTATTTTTGGCGAGATCCAATAGCTTCTGCTTTGATTCGCCACCTCCTCCGCGATTAACCGGCGGTCGGGGGAGTGCGAATAGATCGCAGAGGGAACGGAGACTTAATGATCGCCTCAGCCGCCCCACTCCTCCTCCCCCGCTCCCCCGGCTGCAGCGCCGCACTCTTGAAAAAGCTTTTCTGTCCGGCGCGCGCGCTCGCTCGGTTTGCGTGCGTTGTCCCGAGGAACTCCTCCGTTCGCCAGCCCTGCGTTGCGTTCTCTCCTCTGCGCCTCGTCCGCTCCTGCCCTCTTCTCCCGCGGCGCTCCGAGCGTCGGGGAAACATGGGCAGAGGCGAGCAGGCGCCAGCACGCATGTCCCGCAGCAGCAGAGCGGGCACGGGCGTCGGGTCGGCCTCGCAGCACCAGTACTTGGATCCGTCGTCGTCGGCGCGCGGACGAGCACGGTCGTTCCCCGGGACGAGGCGACGCCGTTTCCCGCCCCAAGGAGCGTCGCCCGCGGCCCCACCTACGATGTGAGCAGTCTTTACACCGCGAGGTTTACGCGTTTCGAGCTCGTTTTACGTGGAGTGTGTGTGCGTGATATGGTACATTTGTATGCGTGTGTGTACGGAAACCCTCTCTCCCGATTTGCTGTTGTGCGACTATCTTCCAATCAAACACCTCTTTAAAACCGACCGCGGTCTACTACATCTGCGAGCCTTGTAAAGGGCGTGTGGCAGGGGATGTCTGAACGCCAGGCATGAAGAGGGAGAGGGGATGGGGAAAGTACGGAAAGTGAGATCTGTGCTCTTGACGGATTGATGTCTAGTTCTGTTTATGACGTGTGTGAGAGGTTGGAGGTTTACTCGCAAAAGTTTTACTTGGGAGTGATATGATTCCATTGATCCGCTCGATTTTATTACCGTGCTCATCTCTTGGAAACCACGGTCTACATCTACACTCGGCCCTGCGAGCCACCTGAAGGGCGTTTGGCAGGGGATGCCAAGGACACCAGAAGAAGGGAGAGGGATAGGAGATGGGAATTATGATGTGGAGGAAAGGATAAAAAAGTGAAATTAATGCCACTGTAGTGTGTCTTTAGTGTCTTTCTCGGAGTTTGTTGCTGTCATTCATGGTTGTAATGGACAGCAAATGGGCCCAGAATTTTCTCTAGTGAGAAAAACCCTTACTACACATCTTGTAAACCACGGTTTACGTCAAGGGCGCATGGCAGGGGATGTTGAGGACACCAGTCATGAATAGGGGAGGGGAATGGGAATTGGAAGGGGAAAAGTGAGATGTGTTGTCATTGATTATTGTCTCCCTCTGTTTTCGCTGTAGCAATCAATGGTGGCTGTGGTCAGCAACGAAAGGGCAACACTACTGGTTGATGTTGTAGCCATCGGTTCGCGACAAACAATCGCGTAATTTGTGACGACTTGTCGCCCGCGACTCGATGTGTATTTGATTGCTTTTTCTCTCCCAGCATTGGCTTGTGGGATATGTCGTGTGCATCTTGATTAATTTATTTGTTTTTAACCCCCAGTACACGAGCTTGAAATGTTCCCTAAATTTTACTCGGTGTTTGCTCTTACATCGGTAATTTTCCATTTGCGTCCTGGAAAATATTTCGGTTAACTTTTCTCAAAACATCAATAAATGAGCCTGAAAGGGATTGGCTTAATGTTGGGCTTACAACAGTTGGTCTCAGCCATTATTTCTCAAATCTCCCCCTTTCACTATAGTTCAGAATATCATTTTCCCTTCCCAAGATGGTCTCACTCAAATGATGCATTTTAAATAATACATGCGCATGTTTGAGAATCGATTTGGACCTGTAGAATTCAATAAACTTTATTGAATGCCACAATAAATTAAAACAAAGTAAAACTTTACTGATTTTACACAAACAAACGAGCATCACATTTGCCTCCTTTCTAAATTCTCGGAATTTCTTTCGCGGGGGGATTTCCCCTCTGGTTGAGAACCGCTGGTGTAGAGTATTGGCATCCCAACCCAAAGGGTGAGGGTTTGAACCCCGGCAGTGGAAGAGGTTTGTTTTCAGAGAAATCCCAATCGTGACTTGCGTACCATGTGGAGAGAGCACCTTAAGTGCAGTACTCTGTCCGTCGGACGGGACATTAAACTATGTACCGTTTTGCGCTTTTCTTGAAGAGTAGGCTAATAACGACGCCGGGTTTCTTTCCATTCTTCCTCCTTTCCCCGCCAAATCTTTATCTTGCCGACCCTCCCACCTATCCTAATTGCGAAACTGACCTCCGTTGTCAGGTCGCCTCACCAAATAACCTGTTAACCATCCAACCATGTGTACCCATCGTAGTTTTGGGATGGTCATGAGAGCGCACTTAAATCATAGGGTCCTTCCAGCTAAAGTGTATCTGATACATATCGTTTTGATCTCGGTTCCATTTTTTGTATAATGTTACAAACCCCTATAAACGTGCACTATCTTTTGTTCCGTTCCCCATGTTGTCTGGTTTGCCCATCTTGAGGTGGTAACTTCGAGGCAAAACTAATTAGGAATGCCACTACCTATTCGTTTGTGTCTTAAAAAAAGTACTATTCGTGCTAATTTCACGTCTCAGCTGCTGGGAAGCAAAAGTGAGGTACTAATAATGCAAATTGATCGTCGAAAACAGAATTTAATGAATACTTTTTCCACCCCAATGAGCCTACGACAGCGCCAATTCTGTCGAACTAAAACATTTCGTCTTCAATAGCTGCAGTTATTTGCTAATGACTGTGAAACGTAGGTGGATTGGTCCTTTCGTTTTAATACCATTTGATTATCTCCATAATGTCATGTGTTCATTCTTGAAAAGAATTCTAGTTATCTTTCCACTTCACACGTTCTTACCTCAAAGCCCGCGCAACCTCCTCCGTAACTTTGCTGTAAAAATAATGTGGACGGGTAGGATGTTGTTACTTTTTTTTCCGTGAGTAGCTCGGATGAGTGAAAAACATGGCATTAACATCAACATCTTTGCACTAACACACAAGTCGCCGCTAGTGCGTATGACAGAGGGTGTTAGAAAACCAGTAATGAAGAAGGGAAGAAGCGGAAAGTGTCATTTATGTTGAAGGAGGGTCTTACAATGAGTTCTTGCACTTTTTGTTATAGTCACTGATGTAGTGCGTGGGAAGGACGAATTTTTTTGTCATTTTGTTGGATAATGATTGTCTTATTTTATTCTGTTCTGTTAGCACTTGAGATTTGATGTGGGTTAAAATATCATCCTCTGAATTACCCTGAAACTCTTGATCTGAATTCAAGTAATCCAATCCTAGTATGTAGCCTCCGAGTCTGCAGCGGCTTCCAACCTAGACCTTCCTCTCCGTTCTCTCAAAGTAGTTTTTTTTACGAAACTTACGGTTTCGTATTTTGTTTACTTTGCGGATTAAATCCTACTGTGCTCAAATGCTTGTCGTTCTAACCCTGTGATTTACCGAGTGTCCCATGGTTATCCTATATATTATCGTTCAATGTTTTACACACACCATCTGAGAACGATGCTGAACCTTGCACAATCATTTGTTTCCCCCTTCAACATTTTCCGGTCTATGCCCGTTCGTGATGCGAACGACGTTATTAATCAATGCCGACGATGCCGTGTCTCTTAGGTGTGTCGTAAAAAGTTTGTAGGAATAGATATTAACAATAACAGTAAGAAGTGCATGTAGTAGATAGACGACATAAAAGTAAGAAGAGTAATTGATTTAACGTTTTGAATCATCATATCATAATCAGCAGTTGTGAATCCGAAGATTGATCGGGTTCAGTTCTCTTCTTTCAGCTAACCATTTTATTCCTACGCAAGTCTTCATTCTGAAGTCATTCATAATTTGCTTCCTGGGTCTTCCTAGATGTTTCTTTCCATTCGTTTATCCTTCTGTCGTTGTTTTTCAGAGACTGTAGTGACTCAGAATGTGTCCTAAAAGCTTGTATCATCTGCTTCAGAGAAAGTTCATTGTACATCTTTTGTCTTCAACTCACCGTTGGGCTTCTTCATTTGTTATTCTCTCCATCCATTTGATCTTCATAACTCTTCCATAAAACCATTTTTTTGTTACTTCCAACCTTCTTTGTTCTGTTGCAGTTATTGCACCAAGCTTTTTTTTGCCATATAAGAGCATGATCCAAGTAAATGTAATGAAGTGCTACCATACTTCCAAGTTTGTGTCGCTGATCGTTGGTAGACTTGCTGGTAGAATGCCTTTGCTTGGGCTATTCTGCTACAAATGCCTTTCTTGCTCCCCGTTACTGGTAATCTTATTTCTCAAATAGAAAACTTCTTCCTTCTGGGCAAGTTTTTGCTGTCCAAATTTGACGGTGACTATGTCTTCTAGATTCCTTCCTCAAGCCATAATTTTGGTTGTCTTGGTTTGGTTGCCATAAATTTGGTTGAATTTCTCACTGGAACCTTCATCTTGTATGTATCAATTAATTTTTGTCAGCTGATTTCTATGATTCCGCTGAGGTAATCCTTTTGCATCAACCTAAAATTGATCTCGGGGTAGAGTTAATTCTATTGTGATTGCTCATTTATCTTCTTCATTTATTGGGGATTACAAATCCTCGTTAATTATAATTATGCTTATGACCTTATCTCCTGAAATCTTCCGTAGAATTCTTACTCCAACAAACAACATTTTTGGACTTAACCTGTGGATGACATCCTACGTCGAAACCTAGGTCAAAAATACAGTACATTTTATGTGAAACATCATTATTTTTGCTTTAGTTTCATTATGTGTAGCAAGTTGCTTTAAAAAATTCAGAAGATATCCACTATCAACCATATTCGGGTTTTTTTGCTGCCCAATGAAAATATTTTGTAAAACTCATCGTTTCGTTCTTCTTACTAATTGTAAGAACCTCGTAAGGAGACTGAAGACTTCAGTTATATTGGTGTTTTATCAATGCTAAACGACTCAACAGAGAGAACACAAATATAAGCGAAGTCTTCAGTCTCCTGACGACGTTCTCAGTATGAAGAACAAAACGTCGAGTTTCACAAAAACTTTTTTCTACGCAGCGTAAAACTCGAAAATGGTTAATAGTGGAAATACTAATCGCTGCGAATACCTCGGAACAAAAATTCTGAAGATTACTGCAATAACGTGTTGAAATTGAACATTATGGTTGAATAAAGAATTTAAATTTTCCACAAAGAAGTAAATGAAACTTTATTTACAACCTAGGTGTCGGTGTTACTACATCATCATCATCAGGTCATCCTTCTTTCATTGTGGCTGGATATGATGTAGTAACATCAAAACCTAGCGTGTAATTAATGTTTTATTTATTTATTTGTGGATAATTGCCATTCTTTATTTATCACGAAGTTCAAAGTTACTCTTGAGACAACGAACTTTTTTGAAGTTGGCAACCCTTCTACTTTTCCATAATTTATCACGTGCATCTTGATTATCCTATGTTATTTTCGTTCTGTATTTCCAACCATGTATACAAACTGGATAAATTAAAGCAGTTTAATTGCTTGGGTTGTACGTTGGAGGAAAATGGGCATAGTAGCTAAGACATCAGAAAGAGAATAGGGCTAGTGATAGACGCCTTTAGCTTTAGGTGGGAGCTGATGACAGGGACATTTAATGAGGATGTAGCGAAGAGGCTGGCGAAGAGTTTTTGAGATTTGGGTGTGGAGGAGGATGTAGAACGTGCAGTGGAGGGAAAGGAAGACAAACGAGGAAGTGCTCGGAATGGTTGAAGAGAGGAAACTTCTGGGGGAGATTATAAAGAAGCTGCGTATATTCAAAGTTTCATGATGCACTTAGTGGAATTTCAACATTAAGAAAAAGAATACTTAGTATTTCCACGCGATAACCATCGTTTTGAAAATCAAAGTAATCTTTTTTTTCGAGGAGAGGTGGTAAGAGTAGGTGGCTGGAAGAGACAATTCAGTCTAATTCGGTTACGAATCAGTTGCAATGAAACTGTTGTGTTCTTTTAGTGCCACCACTTTTATGCTGTGTAATTTTTGTTCGGTGTTTCAAACCGTTTCATGCACAATCATTTGCTCAATGTCCCTCCCGCCCAGTCCTCTCTGGTTTTAGCCCTGAAATTCTCTCCCCCTTCTCTGCGCGCCCTCTCCCTTGTGTTTGTGTAGCTGTGCGAATGTGTGTGTGTGTGTGCATGGCGTTCGATCTGTTTGGGGCAGGCCATTGATCGCGCCGTTTTCCACCATGCCCGTCCTGTTCTCCGTTCCAGATGAGTTCTCCAACAGCGCGGCCGAGGAGAGCGACGAAGACGTGATCACGGATTACTTGGCGTCATCCGCCACCGATTCGTCCGCCGACGCCCTGCTGTCTTCGTCGGGCGGTGGTCCCGGCGGGGGAGAGCTGGGTCAGTCACAGGCATCGATAACACCCGCCCCGCACGCCGCCACCAGCACCGCGAACACCATGGCGGCGGCTGCGGCGGCACCTCAGCACAAGATCGCTGCGGGTTGTGGTGGCGGGGGGCCCTTGGTGCCCACGATCAGCGTCACGCCTCATTCCCCTGGATCCAAGCACTACCCCATATTAGGTGAGTTTGTCTGTTACTCTCCCTCTCTATCTTCCCCGCCATAAGTTCCGAGTTAAAAACACACACTTGTTACCTCGTAAATTCCACCCATTTAAATAAAAAAAACGTTCAATTGATACCATCGGGTACGTTTATGTCTCTTCCACCTAGCCCTGAAGAGGTAGAAAGTATAAAACAGGGCCTATGTTTCTGTTATATTATCCATTGCTGTTTTATTTTACATTTAAATCGTATTCCTCGTTGCTCCTATATGTAAACAGAGCATGGGAATGAATCATTTTTACTTAACCGAACTGTAAACACAAATTTATCGGTGAAAAACACTTCGTAATTCCGCACAGATTTATTTAAAAAGTTTCATTACATTCTTACATCTTTAGCTGATATGCTGTTATGAACGGCGAAACCAATTGTACGTTTTTAAATTAAACTTGGTGGAATTAACGGAAGTAACAAGTGTGTTTTTTACCGTGGTAATGTGCTAAGCTTCCACAAAATCACCCATGACATTTCATGTTCAATGCATCTCTATCCGTACTGTGTGAGTGAAATTTCCCTTTACGTTTCCGTAACCGAGTATGCATTGCCTTGTTTACTCACGTGTACGTATTACCCCACGAGAATTACGAGTATAATAATATACTTCGTAATTTTCCTCGCCCGTTTTGGTAACTTGACCGGTTTCGATGTTTTGCATAATTATCTATTTTTATAGAAGGTAAATACAAATGTTTCACTGAATTTTCACGACATCTTTGAAACAGCTGAACTTGTTACAAAAACGTCCCAAGGTTCTGTCTTAGACCCCAGGTATTCACTAAGCATTCTTAAAAAAAATAACGTTTGCCAGGACCTTTTTTTAATCAAGTATCTATTGCAAATATTTCTGAGGTAAAATTGACGAGGCAAACTATTAGCTCAGATATATATTGCATTTTTAATATTCCTTACAGAATTTTAAGGGCGTTCTTTCCCTGGAAATGTCTGTTATCAGAGGAAAAGGACTGAATAAATTTTCATTTACAAAAAAGTGGAAACACAACTATTCACCCAACTTTGCGGCGAACTGATTAGCTCAGTTGATTGTACAGTTTACTATTGATCGGTTGTCACTGGATGGTTTATGTGCTATGTTGTTTAAAATAAATTTTTATCCGGAGCATAAATATGGCTACCATTTCGCGGTGTTTCTCTGTTTACAACGTTAACAATGAGAACAATCTTGAATGTAATAGCAATGCTATGATCTCCTGATACGAATAATAAGAAAAGAAAAGCCCCGGGTACCAGCTGGTCATTTCATACAAGTGAAATAGGCATAGAACTATAGAGTTAAAACTTATCGAAATTTTTTATCAAGCAAGAATAATAAAATGTAAAATGACCATGTTCCAGTCCAGCGCTACATTAAACTGTGACTGTTCCTCCATCTCGCAAGTTAACCCCCATCTTTCCGACTAATACCGAGTGTTGACCTTCACCTACATGTGCATACTACCCCTGCGAGCCGCCGTAGGGGCGTGTGGCAGGGGGTGTTAGGACACCAGCCACGTGAAAGGGAGAGAATATGGAAAGTAAAGGGGGAAAGGACATGGTGAATTGCATGTTAAAGGTGTGTCCTATTGTTAGTGTCTCGTTCTGTTTTTATAGACAGTAATGGTGCTAGGAAGAAGGAATTTTTGTACCCATCATTTTGATGGTGTATCTCTCTTATTTTGTAATTTCTATGAATACTAGAGACATAGGGTAGGGATAAACTTACATCCTCTGTGTCATCCTGAGACTCGCCTGATCCTAATTCTTCTAGTAATCTAAACGTAGCATGTAGCTTCGGTATTCTCTAGCAGCTCCCAGCTAGATCTTCCTTCAGCTGTATTAGCCGTCAGCTGAAAGACATGAGAAGTGATTTGGGTTCTGGTGGAATCAGCGGCTCTGTGTGCTCTTTTTGCAGTGGAAGAATTTTTACTCCTCTCTGCTCGATTTCTGTTGTGTGTGTGTGATGAAAATTACACAAAGGAAAAAAATCATTCGGCTTGACCGAGACTCGAACCCGAATCCCTTGATATAGCGCCGATTATTTTATCCAGTTAAGGTACCAAGAATCCGGGTTCGAGTCCCGGTCAAGGCGAATGACTTTTCCTCAGTGGAATTTTCAGACATACGCGCACTTGCGGGTGACTCGTAAGGTAATACCGTGGCTCGTCCCGGTATCCAAAAAATTGTCTTTGTGGTGCTATGTAGAGCGACAGTGTGCACCAAACGATAATAAATAACTTATGAATTATGTGAATTACTTGCTTGATTGTGGTGTAGAAAATTTGTAAAGAGGAAGGGAATTAAGAGGTGAAAGTAAATTATGATTTGGTACATACGCTCTTGAGTATGTGCTTGCAATATAACTGCCCTGCTAAAAATTTCCGTACAAACTGTTCTGTAGAACGTATGGAATTCTACGGAAATCGTCGTTCTTTCCGTTGGAAGAGTTCCTTTTCTAGGGAATTGTTAGCAAACTAGGGCTCATGTTCGTTAGAAATAATTTCGGTAGAATAAAATGTACACCGCCGAAAACTAGTTCCGTACAATCTGTTCTGTAGAACGTAAGGAATTCTACGGAAATCGTCGTGCTTTCCGAAGAACGAGCACCTTTTCTAAGGATTTATACGGAGCATGAGTTCACATATGTATCGTAGATAGTTTCAGTAGAATTGATCCACGGAAACTCTACGGCATTCTCAGCGACTGTTTTGATATTGAATTCACTTCGCTAAAGCAAAATCATAATATCATATAATGAAGGAAAGTAAATCCATATCAATGTATTTGGAAATAAATATCTCTGTAGGCAGGATGCAATGTACACACTTTGGCAGACGTGGAATGGTTATTTGGTTAAAACTATCTTGGAGGTTTTGCAATATGAAAACATCGAAATCTCATAGATTAACCTAAATAAATCTGACCAGACCTTGAATTGTTTATTCAGGGCTGCAGAACAACGAGTACAACAAATCTGGCCGTATTTTGACTTCAGGATCTGGACGGCAGACAAATGTTCGTAATGATATCAGCGATATCTACTCTACAGCTTTCATCAAAGTTTTAGGCTAAAGGCAATGGGAGATACTGTCAAATACTGAATAGACCGTAATGCAATGATCTCTCTTTGGACATGTTTATTGAAATAATCATCCTTGTATTCACAGTATCTCATTCATTCCCGATCGCCGACTGGATATATCAGGTATATCTTTCTAAAAATGCTCAACTATGGAACAGACGTCGATTACTCCGCGAGCTTCGGCCAGGGCGTGTGGCATGTGATTTTAGGACAACATCCGTAAAAAGTAAAGTTCCCTATGAGGAAAATAAATTGGGGAAGAAATGGATGGTGAGCGAGGCGCGTTGTGGTCGAATTAGTGGCTGTATCTCCTCTCGTTGAAGTTGCGAATAATGCACTGCGAGAAAAAAATCATTACATCTATCTGTTCGTCTGTAAACTTTCTTTTTATTGAATTTCGCTATCCACCATTCTATCATGGTGCAACCAAATTCCCCTTCACGTTACCCCCAAAAACGGAGGTATTGCTTTGTTTTTCTACGCCTTACACAACTTCCCTCTAAAAAGTGATCAACCATGTCTTTGAAGGAATATATCGTATTTCCATGTTATAGGCATTGCGCTTGAAATAATAAACGTCTAGGTTATCCCACCACCAATCTATTTATTTTGTAGTAGTTGTCTGTCGGTTGTAATAAGTGTGCACTGACAACTATTCTTCAGTTCGCACGGTTCATGCCATTATCTTAAAACTTTTATCAAATTGAAGCATTTATAACTAAATTCTGAGGGTAAATAAAATGCACGTTGTTCTAAATTGTAAGAAATAAAGTATACCAGTTGTACATTCACAGTAGAAAGAGGACAGATACATACAAATATAGGAGACTTTTAAACTACAGAGATGAATATACATCATGTTGGGGTGAAAGGTGAAAACTCTGTTAAGCGGAGAAATAAGTGAAGATATAAGTAAGTCGTGTAAAACAGAAAATATAAATGACTGGGTATTAAAATGCATAAACAGAATGACAAGCGACATAATTAGTGGGTACCTATCGCGAAAGAGATAAATTTCCCGCAGGTAGAAGGAACGTTGATCGGCAAAGAAAAGGATGGTGCGACAACTTATTACAACTTTTTAGAAACTACGTAAGTGCAACAATTTTAATTAGAGAAGGCTTTTATTGAAAAAGAAACAGATCACAGGAGCCTACTTTGAAGGAAGAAGAATTTTGGATTCCTTTAAAAACCATAATAATTCTAATATTCTGAAACCATTATCTCCCAAATGTCTCACGGTTCCCCTTGGATGCCATGTTGCACATCTAGGCTCGACATTTTTTCAATTCGGCAAGGTTATGTGGAATGGAGGGTAGGGAGTCACGGTAAGTACACCGTGGTGGATACCGTGGGATAGAAAATTGAAAGGAATGATTAAGTGAGGTGCTGTGGTGGAATTGGTTCATACCTCCATCTGCTCTTGTTGCAGTCGTGAATGATGCGCGGGAAGTAAGAATCCTATCCGTTCGACAGTTGGTGTGTCTTTCTTATTTTGTCGTTTCTTTCAGTTCTATAGGGCGTTATCATATTAAGGTGATATATGGGGCTCTTTTGGAGATTCGTTTCCTGCGTAAATCTCTATAAGACCTCGAGGTACGATGTTACCAATATCAGAAGGAAAAGTAACTCATTGCCAAGCAGTGTACTAACTGCAATTCTTCCTCTATGAAAGTATTATTCCCTAAAGTAACGTACTTAAATTAAGCGCGCTGTTGGAAATTGTGTCATATGTGGCCGCGAGATGAGGACACGAAGCGTAGGTTTGGCAACAATATTGTCCTTAAGTCCCATACTGTCAATCAAATGTGGAACACACTATAGAGATTTACTTCGTGGCTCAAATTCTATCCACTGTTAAGACAAAAAAATAGTGTAATTTTAGTAATTTTTCTGGTAATATTAGCCTAGCGTGTGTCCCCCGGGTTTCACGTGGCTCCTAAACAAGTCCTTATCAGCTGTGTTACACGTTCAGTTCTCTCGTTGTAGTTTTTATTACGAATCCCGCAATTTTCTTTGTTTTCAGTTTATTTTTCACACTTAAAATCTTTCAATGCGGTGTCCCAAACGCTTGCGGTGTGCTCACACAGGTTATAGTATTAGTCCCAGCTATTTGACTTCACCCGCTACATTCATATCCGACCCTCCCTCCCCCTTATTTACTTACGAACCAAACCCGTATCGCGATGTTTACTCGGGGGAGTCAAGACGACGGCTTGGCAACCTGCTCGCGTCGGGAATATGTCGGCGAGAGCCTGAAATTGGAGCTACGTGGACGCCGGAGCATCGCGGTGTCTTGTGCCGCATATTCATGCAATCGGCGTGCGAGTTGTGGGGGAGGCTGATCGGCTCCGGAGTGCACTTGTCCGGTTTCGTTCGCGATCATGTGGAATGAGTTGGTCGGAGTAACAGCCGCCCTCCTCCTCTTTCCTCCTCTCTGATTTCGTTCCGCGTAGCATTTGTCTCTGCAACTTTGTGGCGCCGCGATGCCTCGCGGGAAAAGTGCGACATATTTTTGGCACCGTGAATCGCAAATGCATTTGTCAATTTTTTGCGGAATGATCCGTTTGATATTCTGTTCTTTTTGAATGTATCAAAGTGGTTTGAGCGAGATATCATTTAAAATATAATTCAATGAATTTTGTTTCCTTACAATGAAAAATATCACATCTCTCTAATGGTACAAAAATATCAGTCACTCACCACTTTACTTTTCGAGCTCTTCGACAAAATATGTACTATATTTTACTCTTGGAATGTGGTACGGCTGTGCGATCCTGAGATACAATTAAAATTACGGAATTCTGACGCACGTATCGCATCGGAAATTTAACGTATTAATTGTATTTTTCTCAGTTTTTTAGAATAAATCTTTCACTCAATGTATTACTTCTTCTAAAATCGAAAAACAAATAATTTGGGTTTGAATGGCATTTTCAGCGTACGGTGGGAAAACACTGGTCAAGTTAAGGACTCAGACACGTATAATTGGCTAGGTAATTAATGAGTAGTTCAGTCGACAAAGTTTTTGCGTCATGAATAATACCATATTTACTTCATGCTTATAAAAACAGTTTAAATTTTAAAATAATATTTAATTTACTCTCTATTATGACTTGGGAAAAATCTCACTCAAATTACCTGAAGGTGGTTCCATTGTAAAATAACGTAATTGTTATTTTATTCACATTCAAGGTATGCTATTGAAAAGTTTGTCCTCTTTTTGACATGTACAACAAAATCATGATCTTCCACGCTATTTTTTCCGCAAATTGAATGAAAAATGCCATGGTGTTAAATGCGAGAATGGGAGATACATTGAGAAACATTTCTTTTTATATCAAATAAATGCTTGTACTGTTTATAAAAAGCAAATTCTGCCAGATAATAGATTTGTAGTAAAATTAAGACGCCTGGTCATCTTATTTTTTCGAGTTATTTGTAAATCACTGCAGTAATTCTTGTAAAATTGCGTTAATACATTGGATATAGCGCTGCAGTTGGCTCCTATGGCTGAAATAAGTGTTCATTAATGCCTGCTGGTAGCTATCGAATAGTCTGCGTAAATTGTACTTTAATTTTCTTTTCTAATTGCTAAGGCTTGTCATTAGTTAGAAATGTATTTTTTCAAACGATGCCGACGTATAGGTGGAATTTTTTTACTAGTTTTGACTCACACAGTCGCAGTGAAAGTGTAATTATAAAGTTCAAACAATTAAATCGAAAGCCATGTCTCTTTTAGGTCTTCTCTACCGCTTCACGGATATCACTTGTACACAAGCACTGCAGTCCTACTTCACATCCATTGTTCTTCCGATACTCACTTTTTGCTCCCCTATATGGTCAATGTCAGCTGCCTCAAATCTTGCCACCCTAAACAGTGTTACGACTTTCTTCGCAAAAATTGTGAAATATAGAAACCCAAATCTCCGCAATGAGTCCACGGACGCTGTATTATCTTCACTATATATCAGCAGTCTCTCCCATTATAGACTTCAATCAGACATAAAACTAATTTACAACATCATTAATTTCTACGTAGACAGTCCCGATCTTATTTCTACCATCAATATCAGAGTACCTTCTCGTCCTACCCGAACTAACTCACTACTCCACATGCCCACACCCAGATTATCATTAATTAAACGTTCTCTTTTCTTCCGTCTCTCCTCCCTAATAAATTCTCTCCCTACTGACATTGACCCCTTTTCTCTATCCCCTAAAAATTTCTCTGACTTGGCCTCAACTTATATTTTCGGAAAAATAAAACTATAAAATATAGTCAATAATCTGCATATTGCTTTCATCTTGGCTTTGTTGTTTTTGTTATTGTTTTATTTTTATTTGTTAAAGTGTGTCTCTTTGTGATTTTTATAAGTGCACTTTAAATTGGCAACATTGCTGTATGTGTACAATTTTCTTTAAAAAAAAAAAAAAAAAATATCATTATAACCTCATTAAATAGTCATTGAACAACATATCAAAAACTGACATTTGACTTTGGATTCAAAATAGAATTGTTTGTCCTGAGTTCAATTTTTTATCTCCCCCGTATTTACTTCATTGGAACTTTATATCTTGGTGTTGTTATTCACCTACGTTCCATTTCACTCACGAAAGGTTCCCCAATATTATGATGCATCCCTTACTGAGCCCAAAATCAATATAACGAACCCTAGTATTTCCGTCAGGTTATCACGTTGTGCTTCACTGTTTTATGGACTAGAAATAATATTTCATGATGATGAATTCGTCTTAATCGCTGTACAATGTGAATCGTTTGTTTATCGAGGGAGTACAAGATACTTACATGTCTATCTGGTGCTTTAGGTGAAAGTCATTATTTTTACCTGTATCTCTATTAATCCAGAAATAATTCGGCCGGATAATTGTTTATCAGTAAAAATATGTCGGCAGCCGCTGATAAGTTTATACCATCCATGCTTCCTTTCCATTTTCTCTCTCGAATCTTATGCAGCGTCTCGCAGTAATACTTCGGAACATGCTTGACTCATTTCCTTGCCTCAGTGGGGAAAATTACCTGCGTCCTGATATCGTTTATTTCAATGCCTAAGCGCCTTGGAGGGCAAAATGAACGAAGAATGTGTCATTGTTTATGCACTACGCTAATCTTGGAATTACGGAATACATCGTATCGTATTACTTCTTATGAAGAACTAAATTACTACTCCTGGAGAAAATAATCGCAGAAACAATAAATGAATTAGTATTAAATTCGGAAAATTGTTTGATTATTCATCGATTAATTCATTATTTAAATGTATAATTTATTTTAAATAATAATGATAGTAAATATTTGATCATAGCATTAGATTTATCCTTGAGTATTTTCGTATTTTACTATATTTTTAATATTGGATAAAAGTAATTCTATGAATGTTAAGATGGGAAAGTGGAACAAACATTTTGTTGCACAGAAATCCAGACCTGTGGATTTGTGTTTGTTGCTTGATTTTCATTATAGGACGAATTTCCTAAATTTTTAACAATTGAAGCCTCTGAGGATGCTTTTTCTTAGAAGGTAGTTGAGCCTGTTGAAATGGATATCAGAATCCATGAAGGTTTCTAGGATAATTTGTAGGGAGCCAATGCTATCGCGCTATCATCAAGTCGTAACATTCTTGTTCTGCACAAATGTTGATATTTGGTAGTGCATATTTTACTTCGCATCGTTTCTTACCTTTTCGTCGATGTATGAGTGAGGACTTCCATTAATAATTACGACTGTAATTCATGCTGATTTAATATGTTGAAAATAGGATATTTGAGCGTTAGAGTTTCGAGAAGATAGGTCAGCTCGACGTAATGGAATTTGGATTTGTATTGTTGTTGCTTCAGTGTTGAGACTGAAAGCTAATTTTTGTAATTATAACATTGAATCGTGTGTAGAAATTGTACAACTATGTAAATTTCACGTGCTATAATGGGTAAATCTTTAGTATAATAAGCGCGCCCTTGACGCCAATGCTAATTTTGTAGTAGAATGATAACTATGGAGGTGGTAGGTCTTGTGTCTTCATTTTAACTCTCGCTGAATCCCAATGTGAACACGGTCATATGCATTTAGCTACTCTACTTTGTTTTTATGTTTAAATGGAGTGGTTATTCACCGGATATGTTGGGATGGATTGGGTAAACCGTTCACTAGAATATGATGTGTTGTGCAACTTCCGTATAAAATACAGTGGCATTTAATCTCGGAAAAATACTGAAGGTTATTTTTTGTTATTTTTCAGAGCCGCGGATATATTACCACTTGGCATCGTAAAATTTTCACATGGTTGCTAACGTCATTCTTTATTTCGAAAGATGACTGTTGTCGTTTTCAGAGATAACGGAAAGAATCTTATGCAATGTCTCGGTGGAAGCTTTTGGCGTCTTTTGAGAGAGATAATGGCTAGTTATTTTCAGGATTCTGCGAAGAAATCGTGTGATATTTATGTAACTCCCTGAAGGGCATATTTCATGTGCGATAATTTACGTTTGTCTGATTGAAATTGAATGAGCCTAGCTCTTAGCCAATTCGTTGAAAAATGTTATGCCCGTGTTGCGTATTTCATTACGAAGAAATTTACCCGATAATACATATCGCACAGGTTATGTATATAGTGTTTTTTCCTGTGTTTTTCTTCCGTTCGTCAAGGAAAGTCTTGGAGACATTGATACCGTGTATGACTTCGTATATCAGGTACGCGGAAAACCTTGAACGTGATCCTTCCAGTTGAGAATGCGGGTGTGTTATCTCCTACTCAACTCCTGGGTTGTCGAGTCGCCGTGCAAAAAATTGAACTCCGTGTTCATTTTTCGGATTCGGCAGTTCATTTCGTATTTTCATTTCGCTGTTCTCCTAGCTACTATTTTCTATGACTCGCGTTAATCAGTCGAAAGACAGATTTTCTACTGCTCTCCACTCTAATATCCTCTCAGCTAACCGTTTTATATATTCATTGTTATTCATGTTAACGTCTCTCATAACTTTCCTGGTTATTCCATCCTTGATCTTCCTTGGTTTTTCTTCCCATTTCTCTTCCCTTCCATAACTGTTTTCAGAAGGCTGCTATGTCTCATAATGTGTCCAATTTTGTCTCTTGTACATCTGAGAGTTCCCATTCTACTTCCTATCTCTCTTACTCTTGGAATGGCTTCTTTATAGAGCATTTTTACGTATCGTAAAGCAATAATCATGATAAAGTGTCCAATACTCTTCTCCCGGATGTATGCCGTTCAGTATTCCGAAAATATTTTTTTAATGAGTGTTTTGTATGAGCTATTATTTCAAAGGCGAGTCAGGTGGACGAAGTGTTAGTAATATAGAGAAGCGCTGCGCAGTTCTCTCAATGGTGGCCGGTCGCAAATATGTTTTTCGAAATCCATTCACGCTATTTAATTTTTAATGTGAAGTAGGACAGAAAAAATATTTTTTTTCCGAAGAACTTCTCACTGTCGGTCTTGGAAGCTAGTTAGGAAATGACGTACAAGGGAAAGGGTGAAAGGCGTATCGCACCAAGGAAATTAATTCAGCGACTTTATACCAAAATCCAGTCGTGAGAATTAGTAGACTTGGCCCAGTTTCACTAACACGGATAAAATAATTAACTCGGATAATTTTTGGAAAAACCCGAGATAATACAATGTTCCTGTTTCACAAGTAGAATTATCTCGGTTAAAACATTTACAGGCGATATTCCTCGGTTAAATGCTTAATATCCGAGATAACCCGAACGTGGAGACAATATGGCACGTAGGCGGCTTCATCAGGTCTTGTGGGAAACGAGTGACAGTGCAACGGCGATAGTAGGCACCCCTGCCGCACTCCCCGTCCTATCGTGGCCCATCCCGATTCTCCATTGGCTACCCTAACCTGCGCCGTCTGCTTCATATACAAATTCCGAATCCGACGCCTGTCCCTCCAATCGACCCCTAATTTCTTCAACACTCCCATTAATTTCGTCCATTCCACCCGATCAAACGCCTCCTCGAAATCTACGAGGCATGCAAAAACATCCTGCCCATACTCAAGGTTTCTTTTTACTAGCGTCCTCATCTCTCCTAGGCCTTGTCTCTCCTAGGCCTTCTATACCGCTACACAGAAATTAAAGACCCCCAAGCTCATAAATCCTATTTTAAAACGATTGTTCTTCCCGTGATCACATATTGCTCTCCTATTTGGGCGATGTCTGCTCCTTCCAATCTCGCAGCCCTTAAATCTGTTACCAATTTCTTCACAAGTATAGTGAAGTACAGACTCCCCCACATGCGAGATATGTCCACTAATGCCATTCTGTCTTCTCTCTCCATTCACAATCTTCCTTGTCTCCTCCTTAAAAGTGACGTGAAATTTGTTTACAACATCCTTAACTCCATCACAGACTGTCCCGATCTCCTCTCTTCTATGAATTTCCGAGTACCCTCCCGGCCTACGCGCACCCACGATCTATTCCATTTACCAATTCCTAGATTATCGCTCGCTCAACACTCACTTTTTTTCCGCCTCTCCTCCCTTCTTAATTCCCTTCCTGAGAGCGTTGATCCATTTTTTCTATCATCCAACATCTTTACAAACTTGGCTCTCTCTCATCTTTCTGAAAATAGCTAGCAATACTTCTTCATTCAGTTTCTTTCCGATATTTCCTGTTTTGTTATGATGTCTGTTATTATGTTATGTTGTTATTGTATCTGTTTTCTTTGTAAGTTTGTTATTGGGACACTGTAAATTGGCAACAGTTGTTGTACGTGGACATTTTTTATTAAATAAAATCACCGCTATAGCATCTCGCGTTCCCGTCCCTCTCCTAAACCCGAACCGATCGTCACCAAGGTATTCATTAGCCTTCTTCTCTAGCCTTCTGTTTATAATTATCAGAACAACTTTGGTTGCGTGGGATATAAAGCTTATTTTCCTATATTCTTCGCACGTTTTTGCCTTGCTCTTCTTCGGTATAGGAATTAGTACAGTCTTCGCGAAGTCTTCCGGCCGCACTCCTTTATCATAGATCCTACGAATAAGTGCAAAAAGTTTTCCTCTTCCGTTCTTCCCCATGCTCTTTAAAAACTCTGCCGGTATGTTATCTATTCCCACCGCCCTATTCCTTTTCATGTCTCGTAGAGCTCTTTCGATTTCGCTATCTAGGATACCTGGTCCGATGCCATCTCTGTCGATGTTGTCTTATCTTTCTATATCTAACGTATTTGGCCTTATTTCATTACATTACAACTCTTCAACATACTCAATCCACCTCTCCTGGATCTCTTTTGGTTCTACTATCACATTTCCTGTCTCGTCTGTTATCGTTGTAATTCCCCTTCCCTTATTACCGCTCGTCAGTTACTTCACTTTCCCATATAATGCTTCTGCTCTTCCCTCTTTTTGGCTTTTCTCTAGCGAGTCGATCTGGTCTCTCCACCACACCTCTCTTGCTGTCTTTGTTTCTCTTCTAAGCCTGTTGTTTAATTCCCGGTATTTTCTCTTGCCTAGCCCTGAGTTTACGCTCTTCCATTTCCTTCTCTCCTCCATCTCCCTTATCATCTCCTTCATGATCTACGGCTTTCTAATTTTAGTTGTACTGACTACGCCTACCGTTGCTTTCGCCGCTTCTACAATTCCATTTTTCAAACTTCCCCATTCACCTTCAACTGATCTCAACACATGATCCGCACCCATTATTTCATCAACCGTCTCTCGATACTTCTTCTTCATTGCCCCAGTTAATGCCTCCGTATTCCACTTTCGTACCCTCCTCCCCATTCTTATCTTTTTCAGTTTTACCCGGAATTTAATGACTAATAAATTGTGATCTGAGTCTGAATCAGATCCTGGATAAGTATGCGAGTTTTTAACACTGTTTCTGTATCTGTGACGAACCATAATATAATCTATCTGGAACCTATATGTGTCTCGCGGCTTCTTCCTAGTGTGCCTACGTCGAGGATGATGTCTGAACTATGTATTTGAAATCACTAGGTTATTTCTCCGGCAAAACTCCACCGCTTTCTCGCCGCGGTCAGTTCTCCTTCCTAGCCCGTAATCGTCCACCTCCCGCCCATCTCCTCCTTCACCCACCACCCCGTTCCAATCCCCCATTTCAACCAAGTGCTACCCAGGTATACTACCAAGTATTTCCTCTGCTGATCGTAAACATCATCTACCTCCTCCTCTCTATGATTAGAGCTAGGCATATAAACCTGGATTATAACTAAATTCGTTGGATCTGCCGTTATTTCCACGGCTATTATCATACCACTCACCTGTTCTGCATACACTACTTTTCTAATAAGTTTCCTGTTCATTACGAATGCAACCCCGCGCTGGTTTCATTCCCTCCGCTATATATCACTCTATAGCCATCGCTCCAGTAGTCCCCGCTATTTTTCCATCTTACTTCATCCAGACCCATGATGTCTACACCCACCCTCTCCATTTATTACTGTATATTCTCTAGCTTTCCCGCCCTCAGCATGCTTCGTACATTCTACATGCCTATTCTGATAGTTCCTCTTCTTTATCTTCTTTTCCTCTGCTGCTGTATTTGCATCTACGTCTAAGCAAGGATTTTGTGTGATGACGACCGCAGGGGCCTTGCTCCCACCGCTGTCGGGCACGACACCCGATCCACTGGGCCGAGTCCCGTAGTTGCCAGGATTCATTTTCGTTTGAGAATTGTCTGTAATTTCAAGGTTTTTAAAAATTGAGATAGTATTCCGTGGCCGTACTCAATAATGTTTTTAACATGACACCACCACATGAGAGGCAGCCCCACTGGGGTCAGACGCCTTTTGCAGCCGCCTCACTGAGGTACAGACGCTGCGCGGACTAACATTCGTCTGTCTCCTACAGACTTTTTTTGTTGTAACCTTCGACCTATCTGGCATTACCTGGCCCTACCAGGAGCATTGCTCCCGCCAGTTCAGCTCTAGGGATCATCGGAACACTCAAGCTCGTCCACCACGACAAGGTTGTAGTCCAAGAGAATAGAGCAGAGAATATTATCTTTGTTGGTGAAACTGGGCCTTAGTTATACATTTTCCGTCTTTTTGATGGAACCAATTTTAAGACTTTTCACTTGCACAATTTCAGTTCTTACATCATGGGGTCTGGTTAGAAAAATTGTCATGGAAATAACAATATACCTCTCACTCTCATGGTAATATTTCACTATATTTTAGTAATATAAGCGTAGTAACACTCCAACCCTTGGGTATACGCCATATATACGCCAAAGTGTTTTGGCGTTAAAGATGCTGAGAAATTTCTCCTTTCTAAGTGAGGATGCAGTGTTAACGTACTAATTGGACGTACAATTATAAGTGCGTACCGATTAATGACAATCCCGTTATAAAATTATTTTTTTACCACTAAGTAGGCATGTGAGTTTATGTTGTTCTTTGCGTCGTAGTTTATCCGCTTCATCTAGATATTTTTTCGACTATATAAGCCCAAAATATTTGTGTGCCATTGCATGGACTTGATTTCGGTTTCTTTGTGGACTTTTTCTGCTTATCGGGTTGATTAATTTGATGGACTGATTTTTCCCCATGTCCCGTAGAAGCAGTTATTCGGTTCCGGGGAACTATTATCTGATATCGGAGCATTGTCGTCGGATACCACCGATAAACCACGGATAGTGTACATTAGGGATAAATCGCTTTGGTTATGGTTGCGCTTTATCCAGTGCATGCACCCAATGGCGTACAGGTTTAGTTCAAGGTCTTCCCGCCGAGTTAAAAGTGGAGCGCGCATTGGTGCGACACCTCCGTATTTGGGGTTATCATTCCGCAGCACTTAGCATCATGCAAGTGCCCGTTAGGGTTGTGGATTAAAGCGTTGCACAGGTCGAATAGTTGATCGATTTCCATCGTTGAAATTCAATATAATCGTCGCGCGGTTGGGAACGCAGTATACATTCCGTCTATTTTTCTCCCGCATGCATCCGGCGCCTTTTAATTTCAGAGCTTAGTTTCTAGTACAAAATTTTTCGGTTGTCAACAATTTCTCCAGTCTTAACTTATTTTTCCTCATGAAATGAGCATGTATTAAAGCTCTGAAGGTAGAGCGGTATGAGCACCAGATCGTGCAGGCGGAAAGTCTCCGTTTATGACTTTTTAGTTTCTTATTTCGACTTTGAGAATTATTCATTGGCAAAATAAATGAAATGGACCAAGGACATAAACGTGCCCCCAGAGGCGGGATCTTAGACCAATGGGTGGGAATTTTCCATGAAAAAATCAAGTAAATTGACAAGGTTACGAACCCCTATCTCACAATTGATGTCCAGGTTTATAAGCCTGTTCGATGAATTAGCGAGGTTGGTGGCGTAATGGGCTGAAACAACTTACTGGCAAGTAGGAGATCCAGGTTCGAGTACCGGCCATGTAAACTATTTTTTTTATTTTCAGGCGATTTTCCTCACATTGGTGTTATTTTAGCTTGAAAATTGTGCCGGGTTACTCCCTTATGTAATTTAAGAGTCAATTTTCCTGCACAAAAGGGGGCCAGGTCTTAACGACTTTTGAAACAACAAGAGTTCAGCCTGAAGATCAGTTTGCTTGGTGGAGGAATAATTTACTAAGAACTAGGTTATGGTTGTCAGATTTTAATGTTGAAAATAGGGTAAAATAACATTTGAAATATATACAACATGACCTTGCTTAATGACTTATTTTATCTTTTAGATGAAGAAAATGATAATATTGCATGCTTAACAATACAGTATTAATACTGTATAATGTGCAGAAAAAAATAGACATGATCTCCAGTACAGATATTCATGTCAATGTCTTATTCCAACATTACCCACTTCCTATGAAATCACAATGTGTGGGAAATGTTTTTAAATGGTTTTCTTTGTAAAACGTATGGTAGGCATGGGGGTATAGGCAAATGTGTTAGTTGTGTGTCATCCCTAGAATGGTAGCATCAGTAAAATATACACTGCTGATTACCCTCAGCAATCCATTAAACACTAGAAGGACGGGATGGGTCATTTTGACCCATAACACATGTTCAAAATAAAATTTAACTACCTACTTATTTTTAATTAGATTATTTTTAAATTTTGTGACTTTGTGCATTTTTACTTATATTTTACTAATATGGAAAGAAAATTTCGTAATTGTTATTGCTTAATTTTTTAATTGATGTTATACCTAGAATGATGGCTATGGGTCATTTTGACCCATTAATTCTTTCTCTATTGGAGTGTTCATTTCTCTCCATTTTCTTCTCCTATAGATCACTGATATTTATTTACATCAACCAAAATATATCAGCGAACTTTTGGATCAGTACTTAAAGCTTTTATATTTCATTTTTTTGCCATTCTTCGATAGCGGAGCTCTCTTGGTAGCGGCTTACCAAAATTACGGAAATGTTTTACTTTCAAATCGTCTTTGAATTTGACTCATAGTTGATATCGCCAGAGGCAAAGGATTGAAAATATGTCACTTTGATTAAGCCGTTGTATACATTATTATCGTATTCATTACTAAATATGTAGAGCAAAATATGACAGCTAGATGTTAGGAATGTGATCAGCATTGTTTTCATTCCCAGGAGAGGTTACAGTGATCAGCAGGGTAAAAATGGAAAAGAATTGTCCTGAACATCACTCACCGAATTGTTTTGACCTCTCACTAGAGATACGTATATTTGCCCCGTTGTTATTTGTTACCAAATTGTCGGCACACTGCTTCTGAAAGCAGTATAGAGAATGCGCGGTGCTCAAGTTGTAAAATCATTTCCGAATCCTCTATTCTTTAGCTGCAAAGGTAAATCACTCCATAGGATACAAAAGAGAGGAGGAAAGAGTTTTGGTTCATATGATAGCAGGAAATCCTATTGTTTTTGTCCCTCCTTGAATTACTGGGTACATTTTCCGGTGCTGAAAATTTCACCAAACCTTCCAAATGCTTTCTTTCTGTCATCAGCTCCTTTTACCACAGGAGGTCGTGTACCTACCATAGTGGGTGGCGGTGAGCATCATTCACGTACTCTTAGGACTGGGAGGTTTTCTCAGAAAGGAATGTGGCTACCAAGCGGATAGCAGAAGTAACGAACAGAAAATAAAAAATAGCAAGATATAAGTGACGAATAGCAAAATAAGTAGAAAGAAAAATATTCAAAGACTGGTTAAAGAAGTGGTGGGGATGCCAATTGGAACGAAACCCTTATCTTCCCTGGAAACGCACACTACTATCCTAAAGGGTCAGAAAAAAAAATTGTCAAATTTTTAAAAATTCCACAAAGAAAACCGCCAATATATGCCCTCAATGCAATAGAAGTTTGTGATTGTAATAGTTTGTGGAAACTGTGCTGAATAAATAACTATATGTGTAAGTTGTGCAAAAAAGTGATCTTACATCTTTCCAAATGTATACACATTAGGGTGTCCCAAAAAAATCGAAGTCGTTTTTTTTGAACGCGTACCCTCTTAATTTATTTATACGATGTCAATACAATTGTAAATAAAATTTTATAAACGTAGGACCTCGGAAACCCGTGCCGACTTGTATTGAAACATATCAGTACTTGCTAAGGCGTCACTGAAAACCTTCCATATGTTAACCCTCCGGCGACTGATGCAGCAGTTTTACCTGAATATAAATTTTTTTAAGTAATGGGAAACTAATATATGATGTTTGAACATGGCCTGGTGACTGGTATGATGGCTGCCTTTTTTATAACGAAGAAATACAAGGTATGCTGCACGGAGTGCGACGGCTCGCCCACCGTAGGGTACCACCGCAAGGAATGCACCAAAAACCGACACCTCAAGTTTGAACGCCCAAACGGATCTGACAATGAGATGGTAAGCACACAATATTTGCTACAATGTGCACAAAATAAGACGAAGTACAAATAGCTAGACTTACAGGTAGCGTACCCGACATTTATTTTGATAACCAAGAAACTTCGGCGGCGCGCCCACCGGTTAATGCGAATTTAGCAAAAAATGTACAATGTGCATTGGACAATTGTACATTGTACAAGGTGTGCAAATATAGTAATGAGACTGATAGCTTAGTGTTCGATGGAACATGTGATACGCTATCAGTGCAAGCTGGAACTCACTATCAGAGTCACGTTGGTTGTCCGTAGTGATTGTTTAGTGAAGCAGGTTTTGCTTGTACGTTGTGACAATGTGTTAAAGCGTCTAAGCCATCGATGTGTTTGTAATCACTTGTTATTTTGTTAGTAAACATATTGTTTTCAATCAGAAAACAATGAAAATGTCAGAGGAATTACGTAGTTCTAAAAAGGGTATATTTTTAAAGAGGCGTAAAACATCTAATGACAGTCCATGTTGAGAAAACCACCTTTGTTATTTCCACAAAACGTTATTCCGAGTGGCAGCGGAATAAAGTTTTGTGAAAATAACAAAGGCTGTTTCTCCACATGGATATCCATAATTTCCACGAGGTCAGGCTTGATATCATTAGTTATATCAAATAAAAGGTTCAAAACTGCCCTCTAATGGACAATTTCTGGCAGTTTTATTTTATAATATCCGTGAAGTTAATTTGCCTGTCAATGAAAGTGCAAATCTCACTATTCGCGAATTTATTATCTTTTGGGAAAAGGCGCGTGTACCTACCAAATCTTTCCCTTCAAATTGTGTGAAGAAACTAGTGAACCTGTATCAATTTTGGAGGGAGTTACAAAAAAATGCACAAAAAACCCAAAACGAATTTAAGCAGGGTCAACAAGAGTTTGCCAACAACTCAGATAATTTGTTTTACATTGAACACGCAGACACGCTTCAATTAATGAAAATGAATGAAGACAGAATCTTCTTACAGCGACAGAGCGAGCTAGGTCGGCCTGGTCACGTAGCTGGAGTGGACAAAAAACTTAAATAACTTACTGGTAAGAAGGAAAGGGCACGCCTCAGAACTATTGAAGAAGAAATGCGACGTGCTACATATTTTTCCACGCCAACTCCTTCGACATCATCTAATGAACCGTTACAAAACGACTGATCTTCTGATTCTAATGAAAACGACATGCATTTAAGAGAAGATATTCCAACTCTGATCGAGAACATACAGCCCGGAACCAGTAAAACAACTTTGGGGAAAAATTTCACTACTCCAAAATGAGTAGCAGCCCTAGATAGGTGTCAGTTAAGTTTGAAAGGTTCATTGTTTATTCTTGAAGCTACCATTGAGGCACTTGGATATAATACTGATGATTTTCCTATAAGTAAGTCTTCGATTCAAAAGATTCGTACGGAAAAATGGTAAGAGCGAGTGGAAGCCATAAAAGCTAATTTTAAAAACGAGGTACTAAATGTTGTGACTGTTCACTGGGATGGCAAACTGTTGCCTGCTTTAGATTCTCGGAAATCAAAAGAAGAAAGTCTTCCAATAGTTATTTCATTTGAAGTAAAGAACAACTTATTGCTTTGGAGAGGTTGGAAAGCTCTTCAGGAAGCGGACAGGCGCAGGCTGTTTGGAACGAGATTGTAGACTGGAATCTCGAAGATAAAGTGCAAATTCTTTGTTGTGAAACTAAGGCTTCAAATACAGGTCATATCAATGGTGCCAGTGTACTTCTTGAACAAAAACTTAATGGAGATATACTTATTTTTGCTTTCCGCCATCACGTGTATGAATTGGTTTTCAAAAGCGTGTTCGAAGTAAAAATTAGTCAAGTGACAGCAAATCCTGACATTCCACTCTTCAAAAAGTTCCGAAATTACTGGAATGGTGTCAATCCAGACAGAGTACAGTGCTATAAAGAAAAGCTCGCATTGCACCTGACTGTTTCCGAAATTGACAATCTCCTTGAGTTGTACCGAACTAAGCTGACCAAAGAAATAGTCAGAAATTACTATCAAGATTTGATAGAGCTTTCTTTAATATTTTTAGGCGGAGATACACCGAGAAAATTTATAATTCGACCTCAAGGTGCCATCCACCAAGCTCGATGGATGGCGAGAGCCATTTATTCCCTAAAAATATCATTACATACTTAGTGATCAATTCAAAATTACGATCAAGGATAAGGCAGCGCTGTTAGACGTTTGCCTATTCATCGTGAAATCCAAAGTCAAGCCATGACTCCAATGTATTTTGGCAGTAAAGCACCTTACATGTGCTTTTTGAAGTCGATGACGGTTTACGAAAAAATTGATAAAAGCAGCTTTACAGAAGATAAGCCAGCATTTATGGTAGTTAACTGATGAAGTTTCTATCTTATCACTGTTAGACGATGATTTGGATCAAGAAACTAAGTTAAAAATGGTTGAAAATTTCACCAAAAAGAATTTATCAACTCATGGCAAACGTTACATCTCATCGAAGGAAGAACTTTGCGGTCCATTGTATGTTAAGTTAAATTAGTAAATATAGAAGTTGTTTCTTTAGCTTTCTGTTTAGATCACAATTTCGAAAACTGACTTTCTCAAGTTTTATTTCAGAAAAAAACATCTACGACTTCATTTTAGTCAAAAGTAAGTCATTGTGCGATTGTCTTAAAATTTATGACAGTTTTCTCCACGAATGTCCTACCATGTGGTCAAATAATGATTCGTTTCAAGAAGCCAGAAAGAAGGTTTCAATGCTGAGGGCAGTGAACAATATAGCTGAAAGAGCGGTCAAGTTGATGCCAGATTTTCACGGTTAAATCACGGTTGAGGAGGAACAAAAGCAATTTTTGCTACGTTGCGTACAAGAAAGCCGGGAGATTTATCCTGACTGCAAAAAGCAAACTTTGAAAAAAATTTTTAAGAATAATGTTTTTAGATGTTAAACAATAAATAAACACGATTTGGGTATATTGGTGTTTTATTTACGAAATAAACATTACGTTCTAGAATCCTTCCATACTAAGCCAGGAAAAATTTTTATTTCTCATATTTGGGATCGAGTCGGCACGTGTTATCATAATTCAATCACAATAATATTTATTATGTGAGTTATTAAGGTTAAACAGAAAAAAAGTAGAGGGTATGCATATTTGATTTCGCGAAAAAAAAAATTTCCCTTATGTCTTGGGACACCCTAATATACATGTATATTTTTGTTTATAGATATGATTTTTATGTGTATTTTTTACTTGAAAAAGGCTATGAAAAATTAATATTTATCAAATTAAAGGATGTTTATCTAAATATGCTCAACATTCAGCCAGGTTTCTTTATTTTCAAACTGTTATGCTTGATAATAGCCTAATATGAGCACTGCTGAAGAGGATCAACTGAAATAATTTTAATTATAAACAATTATTTAGTAAAAATAATTTTATTGCTATTAATGTGTAGAAAAGGCCTTCTTAACGCCATTTGTGAAGAAAATAAAGTACCATGAGAAAAAAGTAGCTATTTGATGCTGAAAAACTTTATGGGTCAAAATGACCCCTGCCCGTCCTTCTAGGTAGTGCGAAACTCCTGTCCTGCTAGTGTTAACCCTTTAACTGTGCAAGTAATCTGAAATATAGCTCTCCCCAAACGAAAACTTTTTTCTAAATTTTTGCGTAATTTTAAAATTTGTCACTTTTTATTAAAGGAAATTTAGTTTTAAAATTTACAATGAGTAATTATCGTCTGATTTTACTGTTGAATACGAATTGTTGAACTTTTTTCTTTACTAAAACCATAAATCATACTTCAAATCGCTAATAGACGATGGGAGCAGTTAAAGGGTCAAAGAGACTCCTGCCTGACCTTGACCTACTTGAGCTTCATGCCCTGATCATCTGTTCATCTTCTAAATTTTTTCCTTTGACTTTGCCACCCCTTCCTTCATTAATCTTCTTACTACCCTGTGAACTGCCGGAAGGGTGTGTGGCAGTGGATGTTGAGATATCAGCTCTTAAGATGGGAGAGAACAGGGAAAAGGCATTGGAAGAGGGAAAGGATGAAAAGTGAGATGTTTTGATGGGGTATTACTGTCTCATTCTGTATTTGTCATGGCCTTTATGGTGGAGGAGAAGAAGGAATATTTTTGCCCATCTGTTTGTCTGTGTATAGTGGTAGCAAAACATGGTGGCTGTAGCATGAAAAAGTTAAATATCAACTGCCTACCATGTACTGACATCAATAGACGTCAGTACATGTTAGGCAATGCTGTTGAAATAACCTCATCAAAATTTAGAAGGAAGGAAAGTGCCAGGAAAACGTATCATGATAATGTTTACTATCCAAACAAAGTTGAATCAAAATATGCTGATATTATTCGTCACTTTGGAGAAGTCCGTCTATACAATTTGAGCATTTTGAAGTTGGTAACAAACTCTTTTTCCTTAAAAGAGCATTCTGCACACATACCACCGTGTTTAGCTACCACTATATCTCTTTAATTGTGTTGCCTTTGTCAGCTCTGGAGATATTTTATGCGGTCAAAAAAATATCCTTCGTGTCATCCCAAAACTTAAGTGATCTGAATTTTAAAAGTAATTTTAGCCTAGCACTTAACCTCCAGTGGTCCCTAGCTACTCCTAACCTACTATTCGCTGGCTGCGTTGCACTCAAATCAAAGGATGTGGCTTTGCTTTGTATTTTTTTATATTGAGGATGAACCCTTTTTTTTCTGGGTCCATAATGATTGCTGAGTACTCGAGATATGGCCCAAGTTGTAATTCATTAAAAGTACAATCTTCTCAAATCCTCTGTTTTGGTTATATAAGGCTTTCTAATGATTCAATCGTGGTTCTTATGCTTTGATACTGTGTTAAAATTTACTCAAAGACGAGTCTTCAGTCAAATCAGTAACCACAATATATTTTCTGTGATGACTAGGGGTCTACTTACTAAATCACATTACTGCTTGTTGGTCAATAATTTATGAAAACTGAAGCATATAATATGGTTATTATATTATGTACATACTTTTTGTTTATGACACTATACAGAGCATTTGTGTTGTCCTATCATCGCCATTAATTGGTGAAGATTAATTAAGAAGGTGAAGAATCATTAATTAGTGCTGAATGAATATGAAAATCATTACCTTTTAGAATAAGCTCGTTCTCTATCTCTAAGATGTATCTGGCTTCTAGTTATTTGAAAGCCTTTGTGAAACAGTGGAATAGTAGTTACCATGGTCTTGAAAAGTGTTCCTAATGCATAACTTTTGTGTCTTTTCTAGAGCCTCTGAAAGATCTGCAAGGAGGGAATTAATTTGATTACATATGTTATTTGATATTGGTAATATTTTTGAGAAACCAAAAAGGAAGTTGTGATTACTGATGAAAATGTATTTTTCTTTTACTTACAGAGGATAGTCTGCAGCAACTGCATGACATCCACGAGAGTATCCAGCAAATGCGAGAACTCTCAGCCCAAGCATTAAATCAACAGGTGAGTTTACTGTTGTTCACTGTAACTGTTTTAAGAATACCATTAATTTGATCAGCCAATGATAGGAACAGATGTGACACACTGAAGTTGAGTCACTGGTGTGGAATACATATGACTAGGCCTTTCACAGAGAGTGAAAATTCACCAAGGGATGTAGCAGGGAAAATGGAAAGTATTGAAATGTAAAGAAAAAAATTAAACCCCTTACAATTAGGAGAATGATGTGAGTCCAATAATCTGATTCAGGAACTTTTGTGAAGTGAAGTGTGAAGCATTTATATTATACTATAATATTTATTGAGTGATAGTTACTGGTATTTTTAGCCGTTACTGATTGAATTCAGCACTCCTCAGTAAATATCTTATTGCACATACCTAGTTGATGTGCATGTAATTTTATTTTATAAATGTCTATCAAAATTTTCAGTCTGAATCTACTCTTAGACTTTGATGCCTTCATTAACCCTTTTGATGTAGAGTTGTTTTCCTAAGGGTGTTTTAGTGGGCAGATAACACAAAAAAATTAAGCATGGAAAAATGAAATAATATTGAGAAAATAAATGCATCCAACTGCAAACGATGTGCACCCTCTGAGAGCTCAGTCCAAACTGATGGTGGGGGGCCTAAAGGTGTAGCTCAATTGGATAATGGGAACCTTTCATGATGGGGCATCGTTTAACAGCATTGTTTTCTCGTGGGTAGGTTGGAAGTCAATGACTACTTGCCAGTGTATCAGAATTGACTGAATTCAATCTTCAGGGCTCTAAACAATTTTAAACATCATCTGTGTCAGCATATAAATATTTTGGTTAAATTTCTCAGAAGGTGGATACATAAAATACACAAGCATATGACAAGCAATTTTATGTACATTGCACCTGCACTGAAAGGGTTAATTAGTTAGTCATTTGGAAGAATATTGGAGTGGGTAATTTCTACATTCACCTTTTGAGAAATTATGCTACAATGAACTTGACATGAGCTTTTGATTGGAAAAATAAAATAAAAATAGCTCGCAACCTTATTGCTGAAAAATTGCTGTAGAAGAATTGCATCTTTTTGTTAGAAAGGAAAGATATACCTAATCAAGTCCTTCAGCTGTGTTGAGTTGATTTATATTCAGGGAGCCAATTTGCTGAATGTTTTTAGACTCAGTCTTCTTGAGGGTAGTGTGAACTATTTTCATCTCTGTTGCGACATCAGGATTTATTTCACATATAAGTAACCTTATCATAGTTAAAGGACATAAATCTAACCACATTGTTTGAACATAAAAGAATGCCTATAAATTTTCATGCCTTATGTCTTTGAGAATGAATCACGTCATCCCACTGGTTTTGTAAAACATTTATTCCCATTGACTGTGGGTGTTGAAAAGGCATAATCAAAGAGCTAGAATTACTTTGAAAATTAATTGAAACTTTGTGTGAAGAAAGATCTTATGTTTTCTACTGCCAAATGTATGTCTTCATTTGGACTTAACATTTGACTCTTTTGCCATAAGTTATTCCCTGTGTAACCTTGCTGGATAGATGATTTTTTAATATCATTGGAATTTTCTGTAAGCAACACTCATTTTATCATATTTTTTTAAATTTTCATATGTATACATATATGTATTTTTCTAATTTTTGAAATGCCTTCTTTCCATTTTCCTCAGATATTAAGGTTAAATCAGTATTCTCGCTTAAGCTCCTCCTGTCCCTCACTGAACAATGATCCAGGATCCGATACAGACCTTGCATCAGCAAATTCATCTCCCACTCAAGGTCCTCTTAGACCGCTCATTGGATTACAAGCCACGCAAAGACGGGAAAGTAAAGCAAAAGGTGAGAATAATGGAATGAACATTGTATGTATATGCATTTAACATATTTCTGGTAGGTCTCTATAAAATGAATAGACAAACGTTTTGAAGTGGAACTTTACTGTTATGTATTTTACGCCCACCCTAGTGCCCGCTGTAAACATGTTCGCTTGATGAGGAGTACAAACATCTCTTGAGCGACACATGTCACAGAAAACATCAGACAATGTCAGATCCCCTTGGTACATATTCCTGGACATTCCTGAAAAGTCAGGGGTATATCGCCCCTTATCAGAGGAGGCTCAACGACCCACCCAGAGGTCAAGGGCACTCTAGGTCTTCTTCTTTCATGATTGTGAGAATGCACGTTTTGAATATGGGCCATGAGTAACCGTGGTAATTCATCAATATTGGACATTGTGAATTCTCAGCAGTTTCACAGTGATTGGAATGCTTCGAAGTTGCTGGGCTTAAGGCTTTGTGGGCTTTGGAATTCGGAGAAAGTATCCATATTTTGAGCGTAGGCAGAATTTAATTTTTCAATAGGATTAAATGGGAGAAATGGCAAATTTCCTTGCAGTTCAATTTTCTTCCTCTCACTAAAATATAAAATAATACACCTACAGTGGCAAGACTTGGACTAAAATAAGCCTAAATGATTATATTTTTATTTTCTTGCATCTGATTTTTACATATTAATCTCGAAATTGTGAAATATTAGTTAAAGCATATAATTTTGAAGTTTTTTCCTTCTCTTCCTAGATTAGAACTATGGTAATGGCCATTATTGGCCTCAAATACTCTGATTTGATTATTAACTAAGATTACGTATGTCTAAGACTAATTTGTTTGAGGAACAGATACATATTAGAATGATTTAAGGAGCTTAATTAAGATTAATTGTACCATAGTTTATTTTAAGTGATAATATTATTTTGCACTATAGATTCTTGCTTGATGCAGCGTCAGAAGTTCCACTTCTATCATGCGTCCATGAACCGATGCACCCATTTTTATTTTTACTACTGTAGCTTTGTTTATTACTTGATGGACTGAAAAGTGCTGGTTGGCTTTCTTCCGTGGTCAAGGAAGTTTCAAGGTCGAGGAGGTCTCCTGAGAGACATTGTTAAAAACGAGAAAGTTCTAACTCACAAATGGCCTAAGACATGTAGCCTTATGTAGTTTCTGTGTGTCATAAATTATTTTAAATAAATTTATTCCTCACTTTTATATGAACTTTTTATGGATTTGAAAATTAATCTTCTGTTGTGAAGGGAGATTCGGCATTCTACTTGCAAACTATTAATTCTATTTAAAGCCCCAAATACGTTGTGATGGAGTCACCTGGTATGGGAAAAGCCACCCGCATGAATAGGATAAACGTACATTCTACGGGGTTTTTGCAGCGTATCGTCCACTGTAGGTGATGGTCAACTCTGGGCGTGAGCAGCGTGATTACAGGGAAATAATGGTTGGGCAGCTGAGGTGGAGTGGGAAGGGAAGCAAACAAAAACCATTCCATTATGGAACAAGAATGAAATTGTGACGTGATCGATTTAAGTGTGATTTATTTGCACGACTCAGCTATCAAAAAGGAAGTGGAATCTAGATAAAAAGAAAAAAAACAATAAGCAAAATCAAAGTAGGATCTGGTAATAACCAAAACGTGAATGGTCAAAAGTAATCTAAAAATGCCAATGTAGAGCACGTGGCATACTCTCCATAAATTTATGGGTCGGGAAAATGGGGTGTGAATAGGGTTCTTAAATCTTGCAAAGAAATTGCAAAATATCATTTAGACTAATTTAACACTAACATTGAGTCCACCTGGGTCGACTCAGAGGAATTGAAATAAAATATAATTAATTCAAAATAGCTTGCGTAAGGCAACCTAAGAGAACACAAAATTAACGACATATTTTACCAATGATTGACAGATTTTGTGCGCGAGGCACCAAAATGGTTTGACTGGTTTAATATTATACAAAATACATGGTTCTATACTACACTGCTCTTGAAATCGGCCAATTCACATACAAAAGTGGGCTGGCCAAGTGGTCATTGAAGCACTGGGGGGGTTGGGGGGTGGGTAAGCAAGTGCCACTTGCGTGTGATCAGAAACTGGCGACACATGGCAGGGTTGGACTGATGTAAGGGTGGAATTGGGAGATTTCTGTCCTACGATTCCTGGTGATTGGGAAGAAGCATCGGATGCTTGCAGATCGATCAGCTGATAGGACAGCAAGAGAAACAGCCTGAATGATCACCTTCGGATGACCAGGGAGCTAGGTTGGGAACCTGCAGCAGAGACCGCCTGTCAGGGGTTGCTCACAGCTACTTGGCCTCCCAAAGAATGTTGAGACAAAGGAAAACCTTTCTCCCTTCAATGTTTTTATGTGAGCCTTGGCCCAACTGCCATCAGCTCGTGGAATGGAGAATTTTCTCACCTGCCCATTGCAGGGCTCTGCCTCAGCAACCGTCACTCCAATCTCGAATACTCATGTTAAACTCACAAATCAAGTGGGTGAGTTAATCTCCAAAAAACCATGTGGCCCAGTTCAGCTCAATCTTCTTTTGCAGTCAGCTGATTTTCGGCAGTTCCCTTCATGGAAGTTCACGTGGAATATTTTCGGATCTTTCATGCATGCGTGAGATAAACTGCTTGCGTAGCGCACACCCACTTTCAGTGTCAACGAATCAATTTTTTATTATAATATCAGTTTAAACAACTTACAATTGAGCAAAAATATTTAAAAACAAATTTAATTCTTACTCGTAAGAGTGGGGAGAATAATGAGGTGAGCATGGCTCTGCACATTCTTTGCTGTGTTAAAAAAAAAAGAAAGGTAATGAAGCGCTGTTGTCACAATGTGTATAAAGTTAATTACTTATAAGTTCAATTTTATAAAACAAAGTTTTTGCATCACAGTTGTGCACAAATTTTTTTTAGTTGATTCTTGCTACATTTGCTGTAGATTTAATTATAGATATGCATTATGTCCTATTATATAAAAACTATTGAAAACAGTACTGTAGAATGACTTTATATAGTATTTTTTTAATGAAAGAAGTAACTGAAACAAAGAAATACCCTGTAGATGTCTTCTTCAGTTCCCTCAAAAATTATGTCATGGCATTGTTTCAAAAATGGATAGGGAGCAAGATGTTTTAATTTATAATTATGCATAATTCATGAATTTTACTGGAGAACTGCTGTTAAATGAGCATGGATTCTTTTCAGGATCATCAAATAAAGATTGGTTGATGTCACGGAGTGGCATCGAAGTGGAGGCCAAAAGGCGGAGAAGCTGGACAGCGCTGGGGGAAAAGAATAATAGGGATAAGAAAAGTGCTGACCAACAGAGAAGGTATTACAATTGAAGTACTATCAATACCAATTTGATTTATGTGTACTGTACCCTTGCTGGAGTTCGGCAAATCACGGTGGGATAAATATCTCTGCTTGCTGCTACCTGAAATGGGAATCCTGGTAAGATACAAGAGTGAGGGGGATTGCTGTAGCTTTGACATGAGAATGGATTGACAAAATAAGATAAAATGCAGCTTGGTGCATTTGTCATCAGAGCAGATATTTAATATTACCGGGGAAGTAGGAATTCGTAATACAGTAGACCCACGTTAATTCAGACTGGCCTGTGGTATGTATGATGGGGTAGGAGTAGTGTGATGATATCAGTACTGCATCATGCTAAATTACTCCCTGAACCAATCCTCTTGTCGATCTGGTTAACTTGTGACAAAAACTGAATGCCTAATTTGATTCTCCTATTTATGCTTTTTTGTCAAAGTCAAATTTGGCATACACCAGCAAGGGATGTGAATTCAATATGTGGGAGCAATATTCATGTCGAATATCTCAGGGAGTATTACATAATTCCAACTGTGCACACCAGACTGAATAAGATCATAGCAATAGCTAGATGAGGCTTGTATTCCTCAGCAAAAATGTAATTCATGGGGAACTTTTATAATCATATATATTGGGATTGTATGGGATTATCATGGGGAAATATTAAAATTTAAACTTTTCATCTGTGAAGGGGAATACTTACTTCCACCTGAACTGACAGGTGATACTGGGGTAAAGTAATGGTTGCAACTTCACCGCTGGATATTGCAAGACTTACTTCTTGTATTACTTTTCATTCTTCATCCCATCAGTAAATGATGCTGTTTATCAGCTTGAAAAGGTTTACAATGCACTTAAATAATACCATAGAGCAATGAAAATATGTGATAACACTGACCAAGGAATTGAACCTACTATCTCTCAGTAGTAGAACATCTTGTATGAATAAATGTCAGTGAATGCATTTTTATGTGCAGATGTGCAGTGTGTGACTTAAAGACTTTTAAAAGCATTTGTCTAATGTTAAATTTAACTTATCTCTTTCATGCACCTCCTAGCAGTCTTAGTCTCAGCAGCCTTGAGTCTGATAATGATGACACATATCAGGATCAAACTGATGATAGTCATGGAATGTCAGTTCGCTCTGATCCCTCTAAAATGCCCGTTGGACCTACCAGTGCCGTGTCTGCTGTGGCTGCAGCTGCAGCAGCTGCTGCAGCTGCGACTGCGGCGGCCAAGTCCCGTCGTTACAGTGGTACCACAAGTCCCGTCAGCTGTGCCACCTGGAACAGCGGAGGAGCCTCCACTCACTCACTGAACGAAGCAGACCTTCAGGTGATTTAACGTGGCTTGTATAAGGGTCCATCCAGGTGACAGTATCTATATACAGTGTGGCCACCCCTTCTCGAAATCCTAGAAAACTGGAAAAGTTTCATGAAATTGCTAGCTCCTTAAAAACTCTGGGACATTGCCTTGATTTTAACATTATTTGGGAATTTCTCTTTGATATTGCCTGGATTTTATTGAGAGAGTTTTTTATTAAGCTTGGAGAACATCATCCTGTTTCACATAACAGTATGAAATCATTACTTTGTCTTATATTTGATCAGTTGTGCATGTAACCTATGTTTTTGTTTCTAATTACACTATGATTTTATGTATTTTTACTTATGCTTGTATCTAAGTATCTCAGTTGGCTGTTAGATGAAAATTCTCGTAATTATTCATGAAGAAGCAGTACCATATAGACTGATTCTAGTTTTCTGATGTGGAGATTTTCACAGTTCTTCTATTCTCTTGTTAAAATATATCCAATCAATATTCAGTTTTATTGGAATAGAACTCTATGCCCAAAATGTTTCACGGAGGCAGTTCAAGAGATAGGAAATAATGTCATACTTGTCAACTAACAGCCCCAAACTGAGTTTGACGCTTTGTCGCAATGTTTTGGACTTGTACTTATTATTTATTTAGTATTTTTATTACTTTGAGTGAGTTGCTGTTTTGTAAATTTTTATAATGTTTTTTGGTTGTGAAGGGTGGTTTACGGGACAGGGGAGGGATTGTTGAGGATCTTGAGGAAGGATTGGGAATGTGCTGTGGATTCCTATTGCATTTTTAATAAATAAACTTGAGAATAAATAAAAAGTAGTCCGACGTTACTCAATATTCTTGAAAAATGTGATTTTCCACCTGGGAAAACCAGAAATTCTTGTTGATAATGAGTGGACATCCTGTACGACAGTAAAAATATTTTTTGGCAGTCTCTCATTTCCCATTCACTGTTTATGTCCATACCATGTGACTTGATGTGTGTTTATGTCCTCTGTCTAGGCATTATGTACCATCAATTTCTCTAATCATTTTGTCCTTACTTCTCTTTTTTTTTGTTTTCCAACTGCCCTTCTCAAGAAATCCATTTCAATTTTTTATATTAGTCTTCTGGATTTTTAATGGCCAGAATTTACTAGCTTTATATTCATCTTTGAAAACTTATTAAAAAAATAATAAATATTGAAAACAGTTATTAAGATATGAACAAATGACTCATAACAGAGGAGATCCTGATATTTAGGAAGGATAATCTGAATAAATTATTAATTGCTTTAGAATAATTTCCACTGTGGAAAAAAGTCATGGGATATGGAAATGTCCTATTAATAAGGTGATAAAGGTTTTCTCATCTTTACGAGTCATTACAAAAATTAAGCCTTAAAACCAAAACTCATGCTAAAGATTCTCTTTAATAAATGAATTTTACATTTTCTCTGTTGATAATTGCTTATGGTATTTTTATACAGTAGAAACTCCAAATTATGAAGTCGATGCGACAGGAAAAATCAGCACTTTTTAATATCAAATTTCATATGGACGAGTATCTTTCAAAAACATTGCGACGAAGCTCTTTTTTTTGTTTCCTTAAATTAAGATGTAGGTACTCTCACGACGTACTTGCATGATTTACGAAGTTGTAATTCATGAAAATATATTTAATTGTACATTCATGCTCACAGGGTGTACACAGTTGAACACAACTAATTTTTTCGGATTTTTATTCTTCCGATTTTTGGGATTTCCACCACGACGTTCCAGCTTTTCGCGGTGGAAATCCTGAAAATCAGAAGAATCAACCTCCATCCAAGCCCTACCGGAAATTTACATCACCTCAACTAACTTGTTGTTCTTTTTTCCAATGAATTATTAGGCAATGATGCGTCTTTGCACAATTTTCGTGCAGTTTTGATCTAGCCTATGAAACTTCCCGGTGGATTTTTTAATATAATTTCCTAACTGGAGAACTCGTAACTTTAGCGTGAGCGATGTATAATCGTCAATGATATTGATTTAAGCATACTCTAAGGAAGTGAGCGACTTGCGCGATCATTTGCACCAGATATTGAAGACAGTGATAATAAGATTCTCTTGCGGATGCTATGCGATGGATGCATGTTATGTATTTTGTACAAATACTGATATGCCCGTTAATCTCACGAAATAATAATCGTTATTCTCGCTTGGATTCATCTAATTTGTGCATGGTTATTTCGTATACAATGGAGGCTATAGAAGAGTTCAGCTAAATAGGTACCTCCTTTCAAAATTAGATTGTACATGCAAGCCGCACACTTCAACCGTGAAGGCGATTTAACTCCATTTACACTTAATCGGCTACTAATGATGCTATCACTGCAAATCAATCATTTTCTTTTTCCACTCTACGATACGAAAACTTCATTTGCAGCTCTATTCAGATTAGGTCGCCTACTCTTCATTCATTAAATCTCAGGATTTATTTAAAGATTCAATATTGAACTAAAATTTGGGATATTTTTTGTTATTGTTTTTCCTATGCTTTCGATCAAGCAAGGAGATTTTCGTCCAAGCATTGCAGGTCCAGGTCAGGCCACGCACCAGGCCGGAATCAGCTGTCCGTTCCTCCTTTCCTCGTCATTGCGGGGGTTACTCCATTCATCCTCTCACAAAAACAGCTACGCGACCCATGGTCTCGGAGTATCGTGCGTCACTTGTGAGGTTGATCTACCTGGGAGCCAAGGCCAAGGGATGCGCACGAAGAATAAACATCAAATGAATCATCGGATTTACACTGAATAGTCACATCTTATCTTCCTCCTCCCTTACCTCAACCGGCTGCGTCAGCGGAGAGGGAGGACATGCCTTTGGAGAGTGGGGGGCTTTTACTTAAAAGGACACAAGAGTTGGCATGGGGGGCCGGCAGAGTCAGCGTGGGACATAGCATCCTGACCTAGTGTTGAGGGGGTGGGACGGAGAGGGCACTCGAAGGGGCCTGATCTCCTGGAGGGCCGGAATGGGGGTTTCGGTATGTAGGTGATGGCTCATGCCTACCCTTAGAGCGGGGAGGGGGGCCACGAAGGGTCACTTTAGGAGGAAATATGACCAGTATGGGAGAGAAGGGAAGCGTTTGATACGTTCGTCTGCGGTGTGAAAGAAGTTGATGGAGGAGAAAAGTAAGCAGAGGTTTTGGAACAACAGAGATGGAAAGCTGGGTGAATTTTCCTGGTGGGGATTGCCAGGTGGGGAAAAAGAATATGGCAATGTGCGGGTATTTCCATTTTGAATTTTCTAAATTTCCGATCCATTCGGACAGATTCTTTATCAATCTGCAGGAACACAGCCGAGCTCTCTTTTAGGATATTTTTTCAATCGCTGGGTTGGAGCGAAAGGGGAGAAAGGTACACCATTTTCCAATACAAATATATATGGGTGCTTGAATATTTTTTCCCTTTGATTATGCATGCACTCAGCGCTATTTATACTTTAGAATTAATGTGCGATAGAGTAATTGTTCAAATGAACCAAGCGAACTCGTATTTTCTCTGGTTTTCTTGGCTGTTGGCGAAGGAAGATGGGAAGGGCTCGGTGCCTACATCAAAATGCTCAATTAGGGCAGGAAATTAAACCTGATTCTTTCGATGATAGCTATTGCCAGCTGGAATAATAATGCCGTGGAACAAGTAAAGTGTAATCAGTCTGAAATAGTGAGAAAAAAAGTGTCCTTAGGTCATATTCATGACTGAATCTATCGCTCGTACAACCTAGCACCATCTCTGATACATGTCCAAGTTTTTGAGCACACGAGTGCAGCAAACGATTTATGTACCAGGAATACTCATCATGGATTTATGTTTGGGAAAACCGGTAGCAAAAAATGCCAGGGATCATGAGAGGAAAATGCTGGTTGTAGCAATTATTCTCTCGCGGGCGAGTATATCCGTGCACAACTAATTTAAGTTTTTTTTACTCGTTGGCAACTCAGTGGACTCGTGGTAACAAAGCCGGATGCATTGTTTGTCCGATTGGTTTCATATTTTATGTGCTACAATGCCTTTGATTCAAATTCGTCCAAGGTCTGGTTTCACTGGGGCATCCAGCGGCCATGTCCAACTGCCACGTCTAGACGTCACGGCTGGACGAGGCGGCCGGGTGATGTCATTCAGGCATACACGTCAAGATTCCACGGCTGGGCGATGTGGGAGAATGTGTATTTAGTTTAATTACAAATTTATTATCGGTTTGTGTTTCCTGAGAGCGAGTTGATGTTGAGCTGAAATGGATGGTGATGATTTAGTTTTGTTGCTTTTATTGGAAGACGAAGAAGAGGACGACCAAATGTTGCGAGTGGTTTTACAGAAAGAGCTGGAAAGGACGCTTTACATAAAACGCGGACAGAGGAGAGCAGAAACATCACCGAAAATTGGGACTGCCCGACTAGGCATCCGCATCTCGAAGCAGTCAGCAGTCAAACGCGACTGCCGAGACGTCTCAGCAAAATCAAGCCCATTTGATATATATTGGATGAGTATGGCAGTGATTTCCAACTGCTGGATGCAGATGCGGGCGCGGTACGCTCCAGCGAAACCACACCTTTACTATTGTAGCATTGAAAAATGAGTTATCGTTCAGGTGATTCACATTCAGTCCATAATGTATTCAGCGATGATGATCAATTAGATGTTTAACTCTTACAAGGAGCGTCTAAAAACGTTGCTGTGATCTGTCACTATTCGTATAAATGAGTAACTTTTTCACGTCCGGACCAAGGCCAGAGGTTCGTAATTTCAAAACTTCATTATTTCGTAATATCGTGTACTGTTACATACACTTGGATACCTTTTTAGGATTCTGTTTTTCATTTTATTTCATATTTTCCATCTTTTCTGTCCTTGAATTTGAAACGAAACTTTTTCTCTTATGTTTATTCATTGTCCTCATATTGTTGTATGTTCATGTGAAGAAGGGACTTATTGTTGAAGGTTATTAATAAAATGGACATTCTTTATTCTTTACAGAATGATTTCAATAAAATAGTGGCTAAACGTGAATCAGAGAGCTTAAGACTTCTTCCTGCCCGCCTTCCTCTTCAAAAGTCTGTATCAACTCCATCAATTCTTGCTGTGAGGGATATCGCTAATGATTCAACACCTGATGGAGTCATATCAAATGTTCCAACGTAAGTTTGAAAGACTTCAGTGTGCATGACGTAGTGTGTTTCCATAATCTCTCATTAGCTGCTCTAATGATTAATTTCAAAATAATTTATCCTTCTCATGTTCATATTTCTGTTTCTACCATGTCTTATGAATCATCTAAACTTTTGCTGGACAACCTAAATTACAAAGACAAAGCTAGTAGGTCGAAAATTATTACTTTCCCATTAAAGTCTTTGAGTTAAAAGGTCACTGCAGGTGAGTAAAACCATGAAGTTGAAAAACTTAAGACATTGATGCAAAGAGCTGTTTTTCCAAAAGGATTTTTATGGAAGATTAATGAAGGAAATAAGCAGATTTGGAGTGTAGATTAAGTAGGTTAATTTTGCTTGCTGAAAATTTAGTATGGGATAATTTCAGTTTTAAAGCATAGTGATCACTGGGCTTAAACAATCAAGTCAATATCAGCCTAAAAACTGCTGAACTTCACATGGAAAGGCATTGAATTACTGGAAATAAAACCATTCCGTTGCTTCGTACATTATAGTGTTTTGATGCTGCCAGAACACATACTGTGTATCTTTGGGTATAAGTTGAGAAATTCCTAGCTTTATTCAGTGGATGAAAACCTACCTCTGACTTATAGGCGTGCGACAAAATTAAGTGACTTCTTTGGGGTCAATATTTCAATATATGGCCCCCATAATATGTACTTTACTCTTTTACTCATTCAACAGAATTCTTAGAATTCTAGAAATATGTCATATTTATATCCTACATTTTTTATTAGATCAATCTAATAATTCCAAATCCACTTGCTACCTCTGATTTAAAATGAAAATCCATACTACGAGACAGATTGTATAATAAAAAGAACGCAAAAATACAGAGAAACTGGGATTGCCCTCAGTTGATGCTTGAGCCATAAATTTATTATTGATGGATCAAATCCAAAATTTTTTGAACCTGAATCCCAAATCCGAATCTTATTTTTTTATTGAATCTCAAATACCAAATCTCGAATCCAAATCCTGCTTTCACCAAATTAAGAATCTAAGTTCCTTTACATTACCTAGACATATATGAATAAAACAAATCCTAATCCATTTTTAATTTTCTTTTCAAATTATGAACCCATAATTAGCTCTGTGTTTTCTCTCAAATACTGATTTAATAATTTATCTTTGAAGGAGAAATAAAATTGAGCAGCAACTGGTTTCACAACAGCATTTATTAATTCTTAAATTGAAAATGCTAAAGAAAGCTAAGTGAGCGCAAGTAACTTGTTAATTTTTGCTTATGAAATGGAGGATTCTTAGTCTGTCAGGATTGCATCTATTCCATTTATTATTATTCAAATTGCAGGGAGTACTGAAGGCTTTAAAAATACTGATGACATAGCAGTCCAAAGGTGTTTTTGTAGAAGGCATTTCAATGCCTATCTGTGATTATTTTTGGTTAAAATTTCAGGCTTATGCTGCTTCACAGGCTGGAACTGGTAGTTTTTTACGTGCTTCCATAGTGTGCTAGTGGCTTTAGAGATGCCATCATGGGAAATATAATATTGCTGCAAGAGATGAAAATTGCAACTTTATTAATGGAATTTCTCTGTGCAAATTAATACCTAATTTAATTATTGAGTGTTTCTATGCAAATGGCCTTACACAAGTACTGGTGGTCTGACTGGTATCGATTCTCATGATTTTTGGCACAAATAATGAGTAAAATATTAGCTCTTAATATTCGTAAATGAAAATGGTAGATAATTTGAATACACACATGAATTTAGCACAAAATGGCAGGATGCAGTTTAAAAATTACTCCAATTCATTCTAAAGACTTGATTTAGAATGCAATGATGTGATTAGGAGACAATAACCTAACTTTTCCTTTAACATATGGTCATATAAATATTTATTCCTGTCTTTTAGCGCAGTTTAATTTTGCCATTTTTAAAATTTTTATCCATGTTTATAACCAAATAACTACTTTATTAATGCTTTGATAGGACCAGACCTAATTTTACTGACCAGTAATGATGCAGGACTCTGCTTAAAATGCATGGCCTTATATGCGGCCAAAAACCATGGCACGACGGAACAACAAAAACATTATGTTAAAATTTTGCAACTTAGGGGTGAGAAAAATGTGGTGTGACAAGTGGTTCTACGTTGTGTGTATATTTTTCTGCAGCTCAAAATTGTTTTTCAAGTACAAAAAGAAAAATGCTTGGCCTTTTCGTTGAATACAAAATAAAAACTGCTTGCATAATGGTCTGTGGCGCAGGTGTCTGCTTTGAAAATGACACATTAGGAAGTTATGAGGATGGTGTGCATATGCCCCATGTGCCGAATTTTACGCGAAACGTTTCATGATTAATAGCCATAAATCTATGCCTCTGTACATATTTATGATGAAATGAATTTTCATGCAAATTATCATCCCTTATGTAGTAATACGACGTCGAGATGCTTAAATTCTGAGGTGAGATTTTGCCGTGATTAACAGTTTGCTGCAATGTGGCACATATGCCACCTGCACAATCAGGGTTTGAATGTTTTATAGAAGGATTTGATTGAATCTCCAATCCATGGATTCGATAAGATTCGATTGAATCCTCGAATCCTGACCATATCACTAATTGATGTAGTAGGCAATTTTTTTTACCAGCTGTCAGAGAAAATAATGCGGGGTAAATGTCATTAACTATAATAAATTACACTATCAATTGATATGAAACAAAACTATTTTATGTTCTTGTCGCTAAATCATGAATTAGACACCATCTATGCTTCCCGATACATGACACTCCAACGCAGCCACCTGAGTGAGTTACAACTTACTACTGGCCTCATGAATGCTATTTTTTTTTTACTTTCTGTGATAGGCAAAATGGAAATAATCATCTCTTCCGACAACTGTTTGCGTAGCCTAAACCATGCGAAAAGGATCATTGTTATGACTCTAATGGGAAGTTTGACTTTTGCTTCACCAAAGTTTGTCGTGCTTTGGCTCAGTGTATGACCTTATGTAGTTCTGTTTTAATTAGTCAGGCAAAGATATGAAATGAATTTTTGAGTCATGGATTTTAGTCAATATTTTCATCTGAAAAGAGTTTGAGTTATGTTCAAATCTACTTATACTCCAAGATATGCAGTCATTTTTAGTGAGAGATATTTTAATATATTTTCCAAGAAATATTTTCTTGAAACTGTTATTTTTTTAACAAATTTTTCCTACATATTCAAGAACATTAACTTCGTATGCATAGTTTTTAAACATAATGCACGCTCTCATCATCCAACTTTTTTCTTCTGTTTTCAATTAGTTTGTCTTGTGATTAAATTATCAACATTCATTACTAACCCTCACCTTGACTTATTTTTTTAATTACTGTTCACTAGAGCCGAGTGCATAATTTCAGTTTGCAAGTTATTCTGTGTTGTGTGTAAATTTATGAGTTTGCCTACTGCATGTCACTTTGCCTATGTTTAAAGTGCATGTTCACTGATTAAGCATGCCTGTGCTGATGTTTTGTTTTGCATCCGATGCACCCTTCTATTACAGTGTTGTGGAAGCCACTGAGCCCCTTCACAGCACATTACAGAAACTCATTGATGAGCAAGAGTAAGTTATGTCTCAGATTTTGTATTTTTTTTTGGGACTAAGACTTTTTTATCTAACCCTTTAGCTGTGGTAAGCTGATTTCTTCATATGTTGGATTGTCTCCCTGTTCTAGTCTCTCTCTAATTTTTATGGCTCGACCTTTCATAGATAGGCCCTGATTTTGTTTTTTTTATATTTCCAAACTAGGGTTTTTCAATTTTGAGTAATTTTGGAAGGGCATAGATGAGGTTAATAAACTCCTTGCTTGCTTAGTGTTTTTTTGCCTATAAATCAAGGACTATAAAATATGTCATACCAGATTAATTTGGGAAAAACAAGGAAAGTGAATACGGAGTGCATATTCAATAAAGTTCCCAATATAATAAATCACTTCTTAGCAATTGCATCTCCACTACTAATCAACTGTGACATTTTATTCCAACTTGAAGAAAAAGGTTGAGCTGGATATAAGGGTCCATAGCATGCCCGTCCCTTTCCTGAGCTAAAAATCGAGAATATGCTTAAAATTTCCTTGAAAATCCTTTGAAATTCCCTAGGTGGTAGTGAAAAAAAAATTAGGTTACCACAGCTGAAGGTTTGACATTTCATAATTGCTTTGAAAAGATCTCTTTTGTATGATCAAGGGGAAGGGTTGCAATGTACCTCAATTCAACTTTTTGTTATTGCTGATATTTTATTTTTCCCCTTTTTGGGATTGTTATTCTTTTCTGAGCTTTACTCATGACTTCCTAATAGAAGCCAACGACCCAGCGGCACAGAGAGTGAAACTGAAGAGGAGATGATGGCTGCAATGCTTGCTTCTGGCAAGCACTTAATCGATCCCCAAAACAGCATTATTGTTGATGACTTTTTTTCAACGTAAGTAGTAGATGTTTTTGGTCTGATAATTGGGAAGTGACCCGAGGGTACTAGACCACCCTTAGAAAACCTTCATTAATATGCCTTGCTCAATCCTGCATGCATTTCAGCTTCTAGTAGTTTTTTTTCACTTCTCACTTGTAAGTCACTGAAGCAGTTTTTAATTTGGCAAAATTGGTACACACCATTTTTCCACCAATGAAAGCGCTATTCTGGTGAACTATATATGTTTCATTTTTCCAGCAGCGCTGGCTATGGCAATCATGAAGAGAAACGAAGAAAGAGGGGGAGTATATTCTTCAGGAAAAAAAAGGTAAGTGTGTTAGACATAGAGTGCACTGTTGGCATTTTGCTTTTACTTAGGCTACATGCTTAGTAATGACTACTAATGGCATGTGACTAATAAAAGATACCATATTTTCCGGCTTATAAGATGTACATTTTTTCCTGAAAATATCTGAGGAAAATCACCCTGTGTCTTAAGTGGTCAATGCCTGGGTTAGACTTGGCCTTATGACTACCAGTGATGAGCTTTCCATGATGCAGTATCAGTCAATTAAATTCTGACAACTTCCTGTTTTAATGTACACCAATTTTACTTCAGATTTATCTGTTGAAATATCATTTTAACAACTAGCAGTGATTCTAATCTTTGAAAACAAATCATATTCCTGTATATTTTCCAGCCTTTCGGTATTTTTTGTTGTCATGTAGACTTACGTAACAACTTTTGGTAGAAAATTAGTTAAATCTTAGTGGCATGAATATCACAATTAGGCGTAAGTAAATTAAGTGTGATGATATCCCAAATCACGCCATATCACCACATTTGTTTGTATCATTTGATGAAGGATGGCTTCTCAGTTTCACTGTAAAAAGATAATATCGATGTGTAACTGAAGGATTATTTATTTTTTCCAAAGTATGTGGCCATAATTAGGGTACATCTTGTATTCCTGTGCGTCTTACAAGCCAGAAAATGTGATAATTGACCATTGGGCATATTTAGGTTGCTCTGAAATGTAATTCACCAATGTTTAGATGTGCAAGTTTTGAGATACATGATTTAATGTGACGTTTTGGGTTTATGGTTTTTGTGGGTCGATTTTCTAGGAGCTTTGCTCATAAATTCAGTCTCCTTCACCTTTGGGTGCATTATAAGTGCCCCTTGTCATTTATACTATTCTAGTACTAATTGTGAAGCTTTTTTTGAATTTTCAGGATAAAGTGAAAAAAGCAACCCATCAGTGGATATCAGTGTGCTATGGTTCTCCTCATGCGTGTGACTGGTGCTCTAAACCCTTGACTAATAAACCTGGTTTCTACTGTGAAAGTAAGTAATGCACTTTTTGGAATATGATGGTATTTTGATGTATATTGCAGTCTCTCTATTGAACATCAGGTCATTTGTTCTGGGTGTCCACTCACCTGGAATGCCTGGAAAACTGGGAAAAGTAATGGAATTGCATTGCAAGTCAGGGAATATTGTAAAATCACTGGGAAAATTTTCGAATTGAACATGAAATACTTTACATAAGACGAAGTAAACAAGAGTGTGTGCATAAAACCGGATACAGAATGATCCTGACTAATGGGGGCTCATTATTCACGATGGAGAACTTGTGTTGCAGTGGTGCACGTCATGTACAATTTCATGCCACATTTATGTTCTCTAGCCTTAATTCTGCATTCCATGCTCGAAAATACTTTTGTTTATAATTGATGAAATCATCTTCAACTTTGTGAAAATTCATCTTGAATGATAATGTGAAAAATGTATTGACAAATTTTTCATTTGGTACATCCGGTTTCAATGTATAATTTTCAAATTTTTTGAAAATTATACATTGTGTGTATAATTTGTTGTGTGCATTAATATTCATTCTTTAATTTCATTGGCAATCACAGTATTCACCCATAAAAACTCTGATCATCTTTATTATTGCTAGGTATTATACAGCTATGCATTTTATGAATATGTCGTTGAGATCATTGGTCTGTAGTTAGTGGTCTTGAGGGATATATCGGGAAGTGTGGTGCTGTGCATCTATAAAATATACATTAGTTGAGGGGAAAAGGTTTTTGTTGAGTTCCATGCAAGCATTTGAGATGCTGTGGGTTTGGAGGACACAACACACACAATTGAATTCATAGAATAGAAATTCTTCCAGGAAAATGTTCAAATTTGACCTGGAAACCCAGAAAAGTCATGCAATTGAAAAGGTTAAATGCGGGAGACACTTGTGTTTCTTGAGTACCACTAGTATGTGTTTTTTTAGGAAGTCTTCCTGTACATTAATGGCTTTAGTTGACTGTAAGAGTTGGATTTTCCAGTGATTGGTCAATGGCTGGGGAGGCTTTTAAGTTTAGCTATGTGGTGAGCACTTTACTGGCTCAATTTTTTGCCTCAAATTGCAGTGGGCACCTTCAGAAGTAAAGTAAGTTAGCAGTCGTCTGCACGTCACTAAGTACTGGGCATCCTTTCACGTTTTGTTGATTCTTACCATCCTGACCAGCTTGCAAGCCTCCCTAACATTAACAGCTATAGGTCTTTGTAGGTCTCCTAGTGTGATCTACACATCTCATAGGGACACATCAGTATCAAGTCATGGTAATCAGTAAGGAACTTACCATATTTGCACGAATCTAAGACGAACTCGATTCTAAGACGACCCCATTTTTTTGGCACTTCACAAAGGAAGAAATTTAATCTGGAAGAATTATTAATGATTGTAATAAATAATAAAACGATTAAAAAGAGTTCAGCTCACCATCAAATGTGCATGCATGGAGAAAAAACAGGAAAAAATAATAAATGCGAACACATTAGGTTGCAGATACGTTGCTACAAAAATGCATGAATGTAAATGTCTCAATTTTGCAATCCAATTGAATTTGAGGATTTTGCTTCCGATTGTGACACAAACACACTTTTATTTGGAAGTCCGGAAGGGAAAAAACATCGTCTTAGACCTGAGCAAATATGGTATATCGGTGTTCATACGTTTCACAAATGCTTTACCTTGAAAGTAGGTAGGTAAACTTAAGAAAGACCATGAGGTAGCTTTAGTGGTTCATGTAAATATCTGTTCTAGAAAACTACAAGCAAGTGTTCCCTATGTAAGGGTTCCTATGTGTGGATGTGATAAGTTGTCAAAAATTGGCACTTTTTTTATGCGAATGAAGAAAAATATTCAATTAGACCTTGTGTGAAAATTTGGTACAGTTGTCATAAAGTACTCTCCATTAGTTTAGATTATGCTGGATACAAACCCTGACAAATTTAATTTGGGCGCATGTTTTTACTCATTATTTTTTTGTTCCAGTTTGTACAGTTACTGTTCATCAGAATTCCTGCAAGGATCATATAGTAGAATGTAGCAAGCCGAAAACACCGAAGGTGAGCATACTTTATCCCTTTTATATTTTCATCTGAACTCTTCTGCTTGTATGTGTTTACAAATACACATAACAAAACATCACCATAATGATGCCACACATATTCAAGACTCATTTTTAAAGACATGATCATCATGTAAATTTGTTAATAATCCCATCACTATTTTTCCACAACCTAAAACATGGAACTTTTTAAAATGAAACCACCACTTTGACGAAAATTATTATTTTCATGAGTGATTGCTCAATTATACTTTGAATCTAATTTACAGTGGACAGCCGTTGCGATCCTGAAAATAGTCTTATGATTTTTGTGTGTCGCAGAATGCTTTATTTTTCTCCAGTGTCATTGTTGCTAATGTTCAGCTTGGAATTTGTGTGAGAAATTATGTAACACAGATCGAAGTGTACATATATGTGCATACACGTTTGTATTTCATTTGGTCAGAGCTTGCCTAAACCAACTGGACTTGCTGGCCATATTCCTGTGACTAAACTACCTGCTGGGAAACGAGGATCTGGATCAGTACCTAATCAAGGCCAACAAGGAACTGGCAATAGGTATGGCTCTCTCATTTTTGTGGTTAGGAGTTTTTTTTTAAGTTACCATTTTAATTTTCATGTAATTGAATTAATGTACTTATCCCTTAATTGCAGTTTTCAAGTATTTATGTTTTATTTAAATTCATTTTAATATTTTTGTCTTATGTTTTTTCTAGAACTTTCCTGTGTGTATGTAAACATTAATATCCTAAAAGAGCCTGTGATTGCTGTTAATTTGGATAGCCTCATGCTTCAAAACCTTCAGCTAGCTGTTGAAGTGAGCCAAGTTTTTTTTTGTATGAGTGACCTTTGACAATCCATATTTGTTTTTTTTATATGGGCATTGCTGTCTTCTTATCATACAATAGCTATGCAGTGTAGTGCTCACTATTAGTCCTATCTAACCGATACACGAGTTCTTCTAAGGAGATGTAGAATGATTACATAATAACCCAAGCTTACAAAATAAATCAGGAAAGCAAGGACTGCATCAGATGTGAACTACATTTTTCCTCTGGGAGGAAGTTTGTGAGCTTGGACTTCCTTTGAAGGATTCTACTTTCTTCATCTCCCAGGAGAACCTTGCGTCTCGGTTGGTCGTGTTTGTTACTGAGCTGTGTATGTTTGTTGTCTGCTGAGAATATTGTGATGCCTTTCTGACAAGGGAAATAATGTCCATGTGTAAAAGTCACCTTGTGGACAGTTCTTGGCTCTCTTTGACTCTTCACTGAGGGAGATATCCACTTCAGCATTCAGAAAGAGACCAATAGGCTCTGCATAAACGTATTTGACACAGTAGTGGTATATTAATGTTTATATACATGTTTTTTAATATGTAGAAGCTGTACTTTCTAGTTTTCTAATTAGTCACTGTTGTTGTCTCTGTACATGTATCTGGTGTACTGATTAAGACGTTTTATAAGAGGATATTTTTGAAAGATAGATAAAATCTGAGATACTGCTCGTGGTTGATCCATGTGAGTCGTGGTTAATTTAAACTATTTTTTGTGGAAGTTTTGCAAAATTGATCTATTTTTGCCATGGCTAATTGATTAAAGTCATTAAATGAAATGATTTTTTGATTGTTATCTTGGCTTCTCTTTTTATGACAAAAATGTATTCCTAACATTTCTAATATTTTTGAATTCCTCTTGGCAGTGACCTTATATTTTCCATGTTCGACCATCTCATTTTGACCTGGTCTACAGTATTTTCTGGATTGCGAAGCCACTTGATACTCTTTTTGTCTACTATTAAAAAGTTGTTTCATCATTGTCTTCACTGAATCTAAATGAATTTTTAAAGTAAATTTTGTCCTTAAAAAAATAAAATTTAATGCTTTTCAAAAACCATTATAAAGATACCCTTTAAATGGAGTGAACTGAAATCATAATATAATTTTGTAGTCAAATTAGCATGATTATAAAGTTTTGTTACTGAGAAGAGTGTGGATTTTATAATCTGTATCTATCATTTAATAGTAGAAATTTTGATTTATTAGTTTCTTTAAGAATTTTTTTGTGAATTATTTACATTTGCACCATTTGTTATTAACATCTCTTCACTCAAACATTTTACACATTTTATATGTTAAGTTTATTTTTTTTTGTTAAATGTGTTTTTTTTAATGAATGGAGAGGTCAGGTAGCATTTATTTTGCATGAAAATGGAAAAAGTGAATCCAAAAAAGGTCAGCATGAATGATGGTGAGTAGATTGGTTACTATTCTTCATAGGGTATGATTTCTTTTAACTACATAATTACTTTCATAGCTAGTTGCATGCTCCATTTATTTATTTTTTAATTTAATGGCATTGTTATTCAAAGGTGACTTCAATAGTTTACTCCCTTACCCTTCAAAAGACCAGCTACATAGGATATGCAAAACCTCATTGTAATATAACCTTAAATCTGCCATTTCCAAGGAAAACCCCATCTTAAAATAAATGCAATGACCAGCCACCTATGCCTCTTTCATCAGTTAAGACTGTATGCTTTGGTTCAATAATTTTGGTTCAAATTTAATGAAAATTTTTTCCTTTGAGAGTATTGCTGTAATATACCATGGCCTGATATATACGTAACTGTCTTGTCTGTTAACTACCTGTGGCTGACTGAAGGGTTTTTCTTTAGGGCAAAATAGCTCAGAGCTTGATTCACGGAATGGGGTACCATCCCTCCCTGGTAGCCTTTGCTGTGGCCCTGCACCTTGCCAGACCCCTAATTGCTAATATGTTGCTTCCCACCCCATGCTCACTCTGTGCTTTCTAGGAGGATTACGTGCTATTCTCAGTGGAAGAGGGTCGCCACCAAACTTGGAGTGAAGTAAGTCAGTCAGGTCTCTTCCACTGGGTGTCCTTCTCTCTTCATCTCTCTCTCTCACTCTCGCTCTCTCTTTTCCTTCATTCTTGTACAGTGATGTCTTGTCTAGCGCATTGTGATTGTTTGGTGCATTTACAATATATAGTTCAAGTTGGGTTGCAGGGAAAGTGCGCAGCTTTAAGTTATAATTTTCTTTATTTACATTGCTTTCACTCGCTAGTTACAGGCCTCTTCATTTTCTATGTAACTACTGCAGATCACCAGCTAGTGAAATGCTAGGTAGTGTGTCATCAGCAGATTTTAAACCTTATGCAGGCAAAATACTGATATATATTGGCTTCCTCAGTTCCCCTGAAAACACTCTTAGTGCCTTTATCATGGCTTGTACAAAATTTAATTTTTTTCCACTTTGTTTTGTAAAAAAATTAATATTGTAGTCTCAGGTTAAATATTTTATTTGAACTGCATTTTGTTATAAACGTCTAGTAAAAACCTTGTCATACCACATGAAACAGTTGATGTACAAAACCTTAAGTTTTCAATCAGTAGCTAGTTTTATGCCATTTAATTTTTCCACCCTTCATTCTTAAAATCACCAGTACATGAAATGCTTGATAGAGTGTCCTCTGATTTTTGAATGTAACACATTTAAGAATTATTATTTTGATCATCAGTGAAAAAAATAGTCTCACTTGTTGACGACTTTTCCTTTTACTCCACCATTTTTTGATCATTTCATCTCCGAGGTCTCAGCACTTTTTATTTTCGTGAAATATTTGACTGAAGGTAATGCCCATGAGCAAATGGTTCTGGCAATTATTGCAGGATGTCTCCGATGGTGATTATTATCAGGCTAGAGGAATAATTACTTGAGAGAGGTAATTTTAAGATCATGAGATGTGGAACTGTTGCATTAATGACACTATTTTGTTGGCATTGCTATTGAAGGGAATATTAGCACTAAATGTCTTAAAAAGAAAGTTGTTTTTAGGCTCTCAAATGGAATATTCTGTTTTTTTCGACGCTCACTGATATACTTCTTCTTCATACATAGAACACATTCCCATGTACTTGAGTGCTCTCATTTTGCGCAAATTTGAGTCAAAGTAGTGACTCATCAGAGTGCATCCCTTGCGCTATTCAAGGCATGACTGTATTAGTGTATTCCTTCACTAGTGTCACTCTTTAAGACTTTCAAAAGACTTTGCTCATTACAAGTTTTTCATTGTAGTATGTTGTGGTTTCACACTTTTGAGATTATCTGTATTTCACAAAAATTGGGTGCTATATTGAATGTTGATGGTGACTCATGTTCTTTACAATATAGAGAATGTAGGTTTTTTCACTAGGTTATTGCCTTTCAGTGTATAGCCTAAACTTAAACTTGATTAAATTTTGTGCAGTCAGTGTAATCGGTAGTTTGGCATTCTAATTTAAGATTTTGTTGTGTGGCATTGAGAGGTTCTCGTGTTGATATCATGTGGGAAATGCATAATGAGGTTGCCAAATGAAAATACATGAGAGAGTAAAGAGAAGTGGGATTTTCCAGTGAGTGGATATCTGATCTGTTACTTAGGGTCCTGGCTATTACAAGTCACTCTCTTCACATGTGTTATTACACTTGTGATCATGCTAGTGTGAGAATCTTCTGTTTTATGGTCAGAGCAAAAAGGAAATAGGTATCACTGATGGCTCAATAAATGCAAAGCAGATTCACCAAAATTGTCCATTTATACCCCTTCAGGTTATACCATAAGGTATAAAGACTACCTTATGAGAATTATTTTTAAGCATTGTGATGACACAACCCATAGACTTAAAAAAAATCCTTAAACATTGTAAATATAATAGGTAAACTTACCTTAATTCCTTTTGGCCATGACCATCTGAATTGGAGATTTCTTATGCAAAAAATGACTGATGTTGCTGTGCATTTTCATCGTCAATGTCCCTGTTTTTGCTGTTTGCCAGTGAATGACCATAGCTACATGTTTTTATACTGTTAACTCAGTCGCTGATCTTGGATCAGAAATCCACTGCCTTGCATGTCAGTTTTTCCATATAAACCCTTAGTGGCATTAAAATTGTTTTACACCTTTGTTCATGTGGATCCAATAGGTTCTTAGGGTTCTTGTAACTGTCCCATGTATGTTGAAAAACACTTTTCAGTTAATATTTAAAAAATACTGCTGAAATGTTATTTTCTTTAAATATGCTGGAAGGAAAGCTTTGCAAAACTAAAACCAAGTGAAGAATTTCTAAAAATAATTTGAAATGACAATGTAACTTCTATTTTTCACATGCATAGCAATTGCATCACCAAGTACTACTTTCTGACCTCACTCTAAGGTTTCATTCAATAACTTTTATGAGGAAGCATTTTTGGGAATGCCAGGTGGTATTTGAACCTAAGTTTATATAGCCTTGAATTAATTTAATCCCCTTGTAGTTGTACTCATTTTGAGAGTTCCTTTGTGCTAATTCCGTCCTCTGGTTGGCCTGAACATCTTTCATGTAATTTATTGGTTGCTACATATTAAAATTGTAGTCAGAGGATTTTTTGTGAATCATGGAGAAAATATTATTTATTCATTAGTCAACATTGTTCTATTTTGAATGCTTTGATACCATAAAGTTTGTACATACATATAGTGATATTTAATCTCAGGTGGATTATTGTGTATATAATTCCTCATTGCATTTAAAAATGCATTTTATTAATCAGATTTTGGAATGCTCCTTTGTCCATCAATCATGTATGGTGGATATTTCTATGCAGTAGAGTGAGTTTTTCTTCTTGTTAATTGTCATTTCTTTTAAATGAGCATCAATTGTCACTAAAATGCTCCTTATTATGAGCACCTTTGTCAGGAGTGGTTATGAAACATTAAGTATATCACATAAGATTTAATACGTGACCGGGTTTTGATACTTAGAAACATCATTAGGTGAAATTACAGGAATTTTTCAAACGTATTTTCTGTCACTCCGTCTTAAGTCAGACAGGGGGTGTGGAGTCAGACACTGAGCAGAGCTGTCATAAAAATGTTGTGAAATTGTTACAGTTCGTGCCACGTAAACTTGTTGACGGTACCCTTTGTGGATGGGGGGGAGGGGGTCCAGAGAAGTTGGTGGGACCCTCCGATGTCCTCTCCACCACCCCTTTTTCTTGACCCTCTGCACCAGACTTCACAACTGCCAAAATCTTTTCTGAACCCTCCCCTATCCACAAAAGGTATTTAGTAAGGGTATAGGTAGTCTCTGAGTTACATAAGCCTCGAGTTATGTCAATCTGTGTGTATGTAAGTGGCAACGTTTCCCATAAAGATGAGAATTATGGAATATACTGAACACGAAAATGACTACATACGTTCAATGAGCGCATGTAAAGGAAGTGTCTGAATGTCTGTAAAAGCTGGCTGATATGAGAGGGTGAAGACCGAAAAATTGATCTGGGCAGTTATCGTAAAGTAGCATTGAGATTGTACCATGCTTTCACACATCTGCGCAATTGTTTAATTCGTAGTTATGATATGTGAAATTTTGATAAGAAATTCATGAGGTGCAACTTTCAGGCTATTTTAACATTTTGGTTTATAAATTAAAGACATGCATCAAGAATTCTTGAATTTTGCAGTGAACGGAGAAAGAATTTTGGTTGAAAAATATACCACAAATTTCTCCACATTGAACATGATCTCCGGAGCACAGAGTCAGCTCTTGGAGTAATTTTCGACTTATGCAGCGAGTGTCAGAACACTTCTATTATATAACTCTGGGACTGCATGTATATAAAGTTTAGACATTTCTGTAATTTCACCTGATGGTGATGCTAAGCATTGAGATCTGGTCATGATTAAATCTAATACATGGAATTTGTGAGTTTTTCATTTATCATTAATCACATGTACAAAGTTGGCTGGGAACTACCTCGTTATTTAGGAATGTTTAGTCCTAGCCACTATTTTTATTGCTGTATCACAGATCATTGGTAGTTTATTTAAAAAGGTTATAGTGGTTGAGTGTTTAGTTGCTTATAATTTGAGTCATGATCTGCATTTTGTGAGGGATAGTCATTCTTTCTTTTTTTACTTAATATATCATGAATTTTCTTTCTTATTTTTTGTGGCCATTCAATTATTTCACTCTAAAATGCAAGAAATCTACTTGACTGCTGCAGGCTTCACTTCGTAGAAGTTACTAGTACTCATAATTAACACTGCTTAGTACTTTTCTACAACATTTTGTAATTCATTTGAAATGTTGTAGAAAAGTACTAAGCAGTGTTAATCATGAGTGCAAGAAATCTGTTGATTAATTTTCAGTTTAGTTCCACATGTAGAGAATAATTAATGCACCTACGAGGTATTTTTGCCAGAAATGATGTGAGTGGGAAACTAGAATTTTCAGTATATTTAGTATTATATGCATTGTTTTTTACTCTCTAGCCCTCCCTCAATCTAGTTTTAATCTATAAAGAAATAGTAGAGAATTATAACTAGGAACCTGCAGTTACTGTATCAGGAAGTTGCATCTGAATTGTAATGTCAAGATAGATGCCAAGTATAGAATGAATCAAAGGCAGCTGAATTAATGTGCATCATTATTAGTTGTGTTATATAAATGTACAGACATGGACAAATTTAATGTAATACTTTTGAATGGCCATGGTGAGTACTCTTTTCCGGCATCGTTTTTGATGGACTGAGGACCCTGATGGTGCTGAGGTGGAATATGCGTTGTAAGGGGTCTTCAAATGCTTAGTGGATTCACTAAGTAAATGGTAACAGTTTACCTGGCTGTCCAAGGAAGGTTTGGATGGAGGCCACTTGCACTGTGGCACAAAGTGTTGCATTAATTTTGACCTTGGCTGTATGTAAGAAGCACAAAATCCTTGAATCCAAATGGCATGCCACAATGCCACACAGTGAATGTAACTGATACTTATTTATTTTATTGACATATTAATAATTGTATATTTATTGCTATTTAATTAGTTATATTGAAAAGGGGAAGTTCTTGTATCGTGTAATGATGTCACCATTGGTGCAACATAAAAAGTGTGATTGCTTCTTTGAGGATCCAATGTGAGCTTGGAATTTTTCAGAGGAAGTTTTTGTGTAATTCGATAGATGTTGGCAGTCATTTTATAGTATGTTGCTGTTGTAAATCAGTATCTTGAAATATTATCATGGTGTTTAAAATTCTCCAAATAATTACATTATTTATCCACAAAAAAATGTTGAAAGCTTATCCTCTTATGTATGTGAAGTTATCAGTTTGAAGGCTTGAGGGACTATTTTTTTCTTTCAAGATGTGTAAACTAATGTAAGTAGCACCCAAGAGGGACTTTTATATTCTCTCTGAAGTCATGTAGTGTTACAAGTGTGGATGCATTGAAAGACTATGGCACAAGGCTGGGTGAAGGGTCATGCCATGCCAAAGAAAGTGTTTGTGGTGGGGACAGTGTAATGGATGGAGGGGAATGTTAAAGGCATACATATCAATTTTATGTTATGAACTATGGGGTTTTTAAGTATCTAAGAAGAACTTAGTAGCTTTACTTTGCTTTGAAGGGGAAATTTGCTTCCTCTGTGCTGGTGAATTATTCTTGAGTCTTGGCCATGATGAGGGGTATTTGAACATGCAATAAGGTAGTTCACTCATCATTCTAGCTGATTCTGGAGACTGACTGCTTGCATTCTGGTTGTGTTTTTTGCTCTGGTCGGGAGAGGAAAGGCAGATTAGATGGCCAATCCCAGCACATTTTACTTTTGCACTTTACCTTGTCCAATCCCTTTTTCATGACTGGTGTCCTATGCCTCCTGCCACATACTCCTGTGGTAGGGTAATGTGTATATTTAGATCCCTTGCATGTGTGAAACATTCCATTGAACTCTCTCATAAGTGTCATGCTTTCTTCCGCCTGCTCTCTATCCCGTGCCTTCCTCCCTCACCTTTGCTTTACATCTCTTTTGCTGATGAGCGCCCAGAAAGCATGCATGGTCTGCAAGAAGAAATACACGGCCCATTCCATTCTAACCCACTGGTTGACCTAAGAGTTTGACTTTTGCTGGCACCAGGCAAGTTCAGCTCAGACAAATGAATGCCTGTATTAGTATCATTTGATTTGATTTTCATGACATATGCAGCACACTTTAATACTTACAAAGTCACAAACTGAAGTATAAAAATTCATAGAAGTGGTTCATAATTCTCATAATTCATTCATGTACACAAGCATTCCATACTTTCCTACTTCTTGATTATCCGAGGTAGCATCAGTCCTCATTACCTAGGATTATTAAGAATACATTATATTTTCATTTGATTTCAGTTTGTTGTGTATGAGAGAGTTCAGTGGAATATAACACATGTGCAAGACATTGGTCGTATAATGTGCCTTTGCTCTTGAGATCAGCTTGAAAAACATATCGGTGATGGAAGCAGCTGGTCTTCACCACAAACTAGAATGATGAGTCCACCTCCTTACTGTTTGTTTAAACTTTGCTTGCTACCGCAGGAACTCTAGAATAGTCCACCAGCATTGAGATAGCAAAATTACCCCTTCAGAGCAATGGTGGCAATACCCTGTTTTTTTTGGGATACTTAAAAATTCCATTGTAATGTTACTTGATGAATTCAGGTTTCATGCTGGGTGCTGTAAGCTTTCAATATATTAATGCAATGGTCTTCTAAGTTAGCATCAACTTACAAAAACCTTTAGTAATTTTTGGCTTTGACATTCAGATATGCCTCTGGATGTTACATATTTCTTATTGGAAAAAAAGTTGTGTAGTTGTTAGACTTCAGCAGAGTTGGGTTGTGAATGTTTTTTCTGTATGTTTTTCTGTTAGATGGTTGGTTTAATTGCATTCAAAGCACATATTCATGTTTACATTACTGGTATCTACTATTGCATCATTTGTGTGATGTTAATAGCATAGAAATTTGATGTGAGTAAATTCTTGACTTGATTTTATCTTGTTAAAAAATCTCCTATATGTTTATTTGTTCATTCGTATCTTTATGTAAATCATAGCAATTATGGATAATGATGGATATCATAGCTCTCTACCCATTATTGACATAACCAGTTCCATAACCAGATATGATGTGTGTGAAATCTTTTAATCTAATTAGGTACAGACACTCAGTTTTCAAATGTTAATTGAACACATTTGACTCTCTCTTTACTTTAATAGAGCTGAAAGGTTGTAGTTATTTGCTAATTTCCTTGATTAGGCTTGTGTTGTGGTTAATGATGAGTCATTGTGTTAATATACATCGCATAGGGCCCTCAAAAGCAAAAAAATTGGGTCATAACTTTGTATGTTGTTTCTTCTAGTAGTGATAATACTCTTAATAACTATAAAGGAATGCTGACTCTGTGAATTGGAGGGGCCTGTTGTGTATCTATCAGAGCAAATGTCTTATTTTGTGAACTAAAAGATGTATGATTGTCTTTACACGGCACTTCTTCCTTCCTTCTAGTAGCTTTGTGGTAGAATAAGCCATCGTTTTACATAACTGTGAGAGGTCAAGGAGAAAAGAGCCTGACTACATCAAGCTCAGATTTTTATAATTGACGTCAGATTGCTGTGTCATAACACTTTTTAGGGAAATGATAAAATATTCTCCTAAAATTCCCAAAAATAGTCACTGTGATATGAATATTTTTTTATAAATTTTTTTTTGGAAGATGAATAAGGTTTTGAAATGTTAAAGGCCCCACTTAATGTTATTGTAAGGGTTGTGAAAATAAGATTTTAAGGCATCTTTAAGTCTTTTTGAAAACACACATACCCGTACCGTGTGAAATAAGTACAAACTTTGTAACAATTCATGCTGAGTTTTGCTGTTCGGATCATGATTTTAGTGCCTTAGCATTTGCATGGGTTAAATGAATTTCCCTAGGTGAATTATTTGCTAAGGCAAATGTGTATTAGGTTGACACAAAAGTTCGCAGCATTTTTTGGTTGTGATTTTTATTTGAAATGAATAAATTCGGAAATTAATCAGTAATATATTCTCCTTCATTATCTATGACACTCTCCCAATGCTGGGGTAGTTTTTCATTTCTGTGTGTGAAGAAATTGGCTGATTTGGAGTTGAAGAAGTCATCAAGCCAAATTCGTAAAGCCAAAAAATGCTATGAAATTTTGCATCAACCCAATAAAAGGAGTGGTAAAAAGGAAAAAAATGAGAGGAAACTGGGACTGGTGATTAGGAAAAGGAATTATGGGATAGATCTTAGTTCTGGGTCACAACAACCCTTCTAATTTTGGGAAACTGTGGGATAGTGACATAGGGTGTATCAAAAGAAAGGTTTTCTAAAAATCTAAGTTCAATATATTGTTCTGAGGTTTGGGAAAGATATGACTAATGAAGCAGATGTGCTAGGGTGCCCTGTGGGCACCCCTTTGCAGAGATAGTGGTATGTAAATGGGTGTGCTCAAGACTTCTTGTTTTTGTGATTTATTTTCCCTTTAAGCTGGAATGGCAATATCAAATGATCTGTGCTATATCATTTGGCCCTAATAATATTTTTGTCCTATGCATCAATTTTCTCGTGTAAAGTCATTGTATGTCACCGTTAAGTGCTACAATTTTACTTTCTCTTAGATGTGCATAAGCCATAATTGCAGGATATATCTGCATATCAATGAGGTTGATTTCCACACATTCAACATGTGGATATGATAGCCAGGAAATTACTTTAGGGATTGATAGGCACAATTTTTTACCCCAGGGTCATTAATGGATTAAGTCATAAGTGATGTCATTGCAACTGCTTCTGTCAGTGCAGTGGGCTTAGTGCAAGTAACTCATTTTTAGTAGGATTGGGTACGTTGTTGCATTGATCATTTAAATATTAGACAAACACCCTCATTTTGATCAAATTTATGCACATAACTCCTAACGCCATGGTTTTATAAATATGTAGGAAAATTGATATGCTAAGTGAATAAAAAATGCAACGGTGATGAGTTTCTCATTAAAATAGTGTATGTCAGTGGAAAGTATTTTGAAAGGGGATGTAATTGAACCACTCAATTATATTAACCTTTATAAATATTTACTAGCCTTTAAAATAAAAATAAAATCTTTGCGTGCAGGAATGAGGACAAAACCTTTTCTTTGTTGCTTGCATTTAAATCTGTAGTATCAAATCAGCTGCTTTTTTATTACGCAGTAGGCACTTACCTGAGTACAGGGTTTGGGTAAATCAAGGCATTTTTAACTTGAGGACTTCCTGTTCACTGATTTAGATTTTGAAAACTGACGAACATCAACAATCTTCCATTACATTCATGAGTACTTCTTTTTAGAGATCTGGTAATGCGTAATTATACTCCTCTCTACATTCATGAGTACTTTTTTTGGAGATCAGGCATCACATAATTATATTCCTCTCTAAGAATAATTCATGTGTAATGCTTATTTTAGTTGTCCGTGTTTTACTCTCATAAAGGTCACATAGATTGAGGAATTGAGGTTTAAACAGTAAAATTCAGTGTGGAGCATTATGAAGTTTGTGTGTACTTCATTAAGTGTTTCACTGAGAGGAGCAGCATTCATCAAAGTATAATTGTAACATAAATGAAAAGTCAAGATATCCAATAGCCATAAACAATTATACCTTATGTATGCAATGGGGAGGCAACATAAACCTTTTACTGCCATTAAATACGAGGTAGGATATACTGGGACTGCCAAGGCCATTTTGGTGTTGTTTTTAGTATTATAGCTCTTAAATTTATTATTATTATCTTTATTTTCCCGGAGATCTGGTACATAAATATGAACAAGATATAGGGAACGTCATATTCATACATACATTAATACATACATTATACACACTTAAATGTTTGAACACACAGCATCATTGAGGTATTCCTCAATGGAATAGAACAAATGAGTTTGTAAATATCTTTTCAATACAGATTTGAAAGCATTTATGTTCTTTATTTCTTTTACACACAGTGGCAATTTATTGAACAACTTTGTGCCCATTTCTTTGGGTCCCATTTTGGCTACTTTTGTGCGTACATAATTGATGTGGATGTCATTTTTTGTCCTTGTGTCGTGATGGTGGAAAACACTATTCACATCAAAATTACCAATATTGTTCTTCACATGCATAATAGTCAAAAATAGATATATGCATGGTATGGGAAGAAGGTTCAGGCCCTTGAGTATCGGTTTACTGGGGGATCTATTACACTTATGGGCAATGATTCTGACAGCTTGTTTCTGAAGTCTGAATATTTTTAAAGACAAATGGGTAGATCCCCAAAAGCTAATACTGTATAATACATGTGAATAAAAATCACCAAAATATAAACTTAATAAGGTTTCCCGTGTTGCTGCTTGACTAAGCTGTCTAAGAATGAAACAGCTAGAACTGAGTTTCTTAAGTATCAAAACCAGTATATTATATTTTTTCTAATACATAACTTTATATAGGAACATAAGGCATACATTTTTTAAATTTATTATTTAGTTTCTGTAACCACAGAGAACAGCTGCTAAGGTGTTTTGCTTTGAGGTAATTAATAAGTGACTCAAGGACAGGTGAGGATTTTCCGTCACCACCTGGTGGTGGTGATGGAAATTTACCTCACTGGTGGTGGTGGTGAGGTAAATTTGGGAATGGAATAGTGTAAAAAGATGCTAGTGAGCTGTATTTTGAATTAATGAAAAGTTACGTATTTATAAAGACATGCATAAAAATGCGATCTAATGCATTGCCTGGTGGCAGTTTTCATTGAGGCACCAAAGGCTGATGGATTAAAATGGTTGACCTAATTCCGGGGATGGACTTAGAGCTTTGCGTTGGCGTAACTTCCGGGTGAAACAATAAGTCAGTATTTCCCTCTCCTCTGAATGAGAAAGATATAATTGTTAATGGCTATTGGAAATTACACTTCATTTTTATTATCTAGAGCTCCATTAGAGCTCCCTTCTTAATAATTATAATTGTAATGACCGTGTTCCCTCCCTAGCTGTACTTTGTTACATATTTCATTAAATTTATCTATTTGCTCCTGATATGTTGTCAGAAATATTTGCCTTGTAGAATCATATTCCCTTTTCCTTTGACCCATCACAAGTAATAGAGGTGTACATTATTTGGGCAGTGCTTCAGCCACAATTCCTTGCTTGGTTCTGAACAAATTGCATGCTAAATGGCTTATCCTCATTAGAAAAGGTCGCATTGTTTGCTCTGGTTTGCATGCTGTACTTGATGTAACCCAAGTATTGAACTAGATGAAAATAATTTACTAGACACCTCATGGAATGGACACTAATAAAAAAGTCACTGAGAGCTAATGTTCATTTAAAATCTTTGGCTCAGCATTTTATGATCAAACTTTTGTTTTTATTAATTAATTTTAATGCATTTGAAAGAAGAATAAGAGCTTGACACTTTTTAACATTTCAGTACATCATATACACACCCTTACAGTAATTCTGTTATGAACTCAAATAATTTTGGGTATTTTTATTTGCAGTTTTTACATCCTTTAATTGGCTCATGAATTCTTCAAGCATTTACTGAATCTTTTTTTCCAGTCAAATAATCAGTGAAGAAAAGGAAGGGGACCATGGTAGTCATCATGAAAGTGTAAAGTAAGTTATTATTGTTGCTTTTCTTTTGCTTCTTAACATTTTTGTTATTATAAATTAATGTTATTTTCATATTTTTACCTTTTTAATGACTATTCAGTGTATTAAAGTAACCTTTATTTCAGTTTTTCAGATGAAGTTCCACTAGTTCCATTTGAATTTTTGGATGAAGGTGAGTTAACTCTGCAGTTAATGTTGTTATTAAATATTATGCACCCTCATATTCTCATCTTATTAAAATGTTTAAAATTCAGGTCCTATCACTGCCAGTGATTTGGAAACGGACCCGTTTCTTGGTCTGCAAGATGAAGAACCTGACTCATGGACGCCTACAGTGAGCAAAGAGGTATGGCAGTTATATGTTTTAGTGACCATATTTCATTTGCTTCGATTTGATTTTCTATTGTCATTTATATTCTAAAAAATGTGTTGTAAGTCCTTGGACAGTCTTAGCAATAACATTTCTGATCTCAGGAAGTCTTTTTACTCTTCATTCACAAAACTATTTTTCATTAATTATGTATTTATCTTTTTCTAGATTGTGGTGAAATAATAGATGTTATTTGCTCATTTTCCAATTTTTTGTAATTTTATTTTTTCTTCCTCTGGACCGAAAAATTGTTTTCTATTATTTACAAGGAATTGGTCATTTATATTGGGTACAATTTTTTATGAAAAATATATTCTGGAGAAATTTACCTTAGAGGGTTTGTTGAAAGGCGTTTGGCTTTTGTGTTTAATGACAACCCTAATAATCCACACCAAATATAGAAATGGACACAAAAAGAAATTAGCACCCTCTTTACAACAAATATTCATAAAGTATATGTTCATTCCTTGTAAATAATGCAAATCAAATACAGAGCCGTGAAGCAAAAATACACATATGATTTTGCAAAAATTGGAAAGTGAGGAAATTGTATTATTATTTAACCAAGACATATCCTCTCTTGAAAAAGATACATTATTTATTAATTTTTTAGAGGGTGAGGAAACATAACATCTGGATAACTATTTTTCTTGTATTTAATCCGTCTTTTACATTTGGTAGCTCCTGCCTCCTTTAATATGAACTGTTCAAAATGCCTATTCTTTCCCTCCTCCTGCTATGAACTTCTTTTCCTTGCTTACCCTGTCTAAGATTTCCTCATTTGTTTCCCTCTTCACCCTGTTAACTCTTTCGATCATTCTCTGTGACCACCTCTTAAGCCTCCAGTCTACACTCATCCTCCACGGTGACCTAGTTTTTGAACCGTATTATGCTGCACTATGTATTAATGTATTTATATCAAAATACAATTGTTTGTATAAGATATATTATGCTACACTACATATTAAGGTAGGGCCTAATGATCAAAATACAATGGTTTGTATATAAGAAGTTGGCCCCGGTGGCGACGGGGTAAAGTCCTCGCCTGCTAAACTGAGGGTCGTGGGTTCGAGTGGATTTTTCACCACTCAGGACATGGGTATTTGTGTTCGTCCATTGTTACATGTTTATGCACCCGATGTAAAAGGCCGTTCGGGCTGTTTTCGGGGATATGGAAATAAAAAAAATTAAAAAAAAATTCTCAGCAAGTTTATGGAAAATAAATTTAAAAATCCTTTTCCATGTAAATGTAAGACACCAAGCACAAAATAACACATTCATATTACACTATGCAGAATAAAGTGACCTTTTGTAGAATAGCACAAGTTTACATGTAGGAATTTTAGTAAATTGGATTCTAACACATAATAAGATTTTTTAAGATAAGACTAGCAACGTTTTGTAAATATTCTGAAGAATTTTTTCGGCTTCTCTGTGATTTCCTTTTTCAATTATCATTCTAAGTTTCATGTCCTTGGCTGTAAATGGACACAGACAGTGACATTTAGTTTTCTGTTGTTATTCCGTTAAGGAGGAGAGTATTACAATTGGCAGGAGTATCATCGCCAATTTTTGCAAATTGTGTGCTAAAAAGTTACTAAGTAGTATGTAGTTAATTTTTCATATTTTATTATCAAAATTATAATTATTCCTGACTTAAGTGTTCAGCAGAGGACACAAAACATTGAATGAAAATTAAAAAGAAATCACAGAAAAGCTGAAAATATTCTTTATAGTATGAGTAAGTGTTGTGAAAACCTTTGAAGTAAATATCAGTAGTTAAGTTATTTCCTGAGGACCCAACTTGGTTGTGCTTGTTCTCACAGCACTCTGGTGAAGAAATATCTAAACTTTCTGCTCTGATGCTGATGGAAATCAGAATTTTGTAAACATTTAGCCAAACAAACACTATGGTAAACAAGATGCGTGCAGAAGGAAATGGGAGAATTTTAAGATTTTCTAAAATAGATATAATATAAGGAGATGGATTCAATTTATTGGCAATGATTCTGATGATATGTTTGTATTTTGAACATTTTTTGTGTGTTGAGATGAGGGGATATTTTTACTAATTTATTCTTAACCTTTTCACTGCTAAGCTTCATCCCAGAGAGTGCTCACTGTAGCACGCAATACTGCTGGGCACATAAATACCCCCAGCGTGCATAAGTTTTTGGTATTTAAACTCGTTCGCATGTAAAACGCATATGCATAAACGCATGTGTGTGTAGTGCTGATGGCACTGCTCCGCCCAAATGTATATATATGTGAGTCCAGCAGTGAAAGGGTTAATGTGTTTGCTCAAATTTCACCCTCAAAAACCCTCCTTTTCTTGAATGATTTTCATAATCATCAACATGGAAGGTATTCAATGGGATAGGTAGTCGGTACGTGGACATTCCTGCTATAATGCCACCAACCTCGGGGAGTTATCTTTAATATTTCCTTAAAAATCTATGATTATAATAATAATAATTTATTCTCCAGTGACCATGCTTACGCAGAAGTAGGTATAGGATTCGTCATAGTACATATTATATACATAAAATCAGGAAAATAAAAAGAAAATAGTCACAATATGCATACATAAGGAATGATGATTGCAGAGATACATTATACACTTTCAGTTTTATTGATTTTCTCAATATATTCTTTTAATGAATAGTAGCACTGTTCTAGTAAAAATTGTTTTAGATTCCTTGCAAATATAGGTGAAGTTTTTGATGATCGAATGTACTTTGGTAACAGATTATAAATCTTCGTGCCCGTTGCAATAGGGATGTTGCTAGAGGTTCTTGTTTTGTGGTGGCTCATGTGGTGGTGGATTTGTCTGATATAAACTCTTATTTGGTCCTCTCACTATCAGCAAGTTCCAGGCAGGGTATGATGAGATGGCAAAGTTGACATTTTCATATTTTTTTATTTAAAAAATCTAATGTGTACATTTATTCAAAAAGGTTAATTTTTATGAATTGTCTATTAGAAATTTTCTTTTGTTGCTGGGTTAACTGTCTGGTTGTATAAGGGTTAAGATCTTTGTTCCTTTCACCTTGCTTCTAAATGTCCAAGATTCCTATTCATTTCCTCCCTCTCTTACCCTCCTCTTATCTCCCTCTTCAACATGTTTTTGCCCCTCAATACCTCCTCCATTTACTCTTGCTGCCTCCTCCTAATTTAATTCCATCAGCTTCCTTTGATCTCCTACCATATCTATAATGGCTACAATTTTTTAAGTATGAGCATTGTTATACCAGTCACCCACATATATTTTCCTATTTAATTCTCATTATGAGATAGAGGGTTGGAAATCACAAATTTGTGTAGTTGCCAGGGCCGGCGCACCCATTAGGCAACCGCCTAGGGTGGCACTTTCCCGGGGGGCGGCAAAAAATGGAAAAAATTAAAAAAAAATCTACGCCAAAATAAATATTTTTTAAAATCTAACGAAACATAAGTGAAAACATTTTTATAACAGGTAGGGGTAGTGGTGGGAGGGGGGGAAAGGCTGGTGGGGCGGCAAATGTAACCTTTGCCTAGGGCGGCAAAAGTGCTAGCGCCGCCCCTGGTAGTTGCCCAATTGCATTAGCTTCCTTTACTCTTGCAAAATTCAAATGTAATGTCAGGAATTCCTGTCAAAATTAGAAGCAGAAAGTTTTCCTGAAATTATTTATAATGCCCTATTCACGTGGCTAGTTTTTAATGGTGGCATGAAATTCTTGTGTTACCAGCATCCACACTTGTTCTCATTCGCCGTCACTCTCTGTTATGTGATTAATTTTTGTTTCCCATCCGGGACCCTGGTCACATGGCTATGATGATGCTTGATCACATTATGGTTGTTACTTATGTGCACTCAGATAATAGAAAATGTTATGCTAGATACATATATGACTGGTAAGTTTATTAAAATGGATTTTTTTGCATTTTGAAAAGTTATATTATTTAATTCATGTAAATAACTTTTAGCTAACATGAGTATAAATTATCTAGGCAATGATATGTTTACTGAATAGTAACTACTGGTATTTGATATTTATTGATTTCATATAATGGGAAACTACCAACTCACTTTATAACTTTGCCTGACATGATGTGTTTGATAGAATCTCATTGATTGTTCATTTTAATTCAATCATTATAATTCAATTATCATGATGTAATTTACTTTAATAAATTTTTCCTGAAGATTGTGGAAAAGGACTTTCATCTATATTAGCGTAAATTACTGTGGCATATAAATGTTCATTTTCAGGCAAGGAGGGACTAATGTCACGTTAATATGAATGTAAATATGTATGTGTTCATCATATTTTGTGTGATTATAAATTAGGGGTTTAAACCTGATGGAAATAAAAATTTCATATTTTCTTTCTTCTTGTTATACTGAGATCTACATTTCCAGATATTAACTACTTTTTTTAAAAAACAATTTAACGTTTTCTTTTGGAAGGAAGGATTCCTTGAAGACTCCCAAGTTACTGGCATTTATTTTCATTGCTATATTATTTTTAACCTGATGAACGAATGTAATGATTACAACTCACAAACAATTATTACATGAAGCATACTCAAACAAAAACTCCTATACTGCATGAAGCATTGTTAGTATGTAAATGGACTGGCAATTGTGAGTGCATTGTCACAGGTGTAACTTTCATAGCAATTTGTCACTAATAATTTTATTTAAAGCAACCATGCTTTTGTGCATTGCAACATCTTCAGGTGACAAAATTACGGAATTTGTTATCTGATTGTAAGGATTTGATGTGGAATGTGATAGTGGATTGGGGCTGGCCAGTATTTGTCAATGTCTTTCTAGCAGCTCTCACTTCTTGGTCGTGTGCTTTATGAAATGAATTTCTTGAAAATAATTGAGAGTAATGATTTGTGTTTATGTATTGCTTAAAAACTAATGATCTTTCTCTCAATATCAAGTCTTCCTTGCAAAGTGACCAAAAGGTTCAACATAGGGTGTGAAGTCTCTCACGGGTTGTTTTGTGTACCTTCAAATGGTACCTTGGGGTTTCTCATCACATATTTCATAATCCGATTAAAATGTTTATCCACTTCCAGAGTTTCATTCATGAACCTTGTTCGCCATCCTTCCAAGTTTACTTTTACATTTGAGCTTAATAAATCAATTTGTGGTGCAGCGTATTCTCATTTATTTAGTACCAGTTAAGCATTGTGTCTAAAGTAAATTCTCATTACTTCTTTACAGGTGACAAAAAAGCTCAAGGAGAAGGAAATCAAGCGCCAAGAGCATATATATGAGTTTATATTGACTGAAAAACACCATTGCCTGACGTTAAGGGTTATGCAAAAGGTATGTGATAACTTTTGATTCTGGACTTGTGAAGTTTTGACCATTTGTGAGTCTTCTCTTTATTGCATCAGTGATGGTGCCATACAATTAAAGTTAAACTTCAACAATTCAAAACTTTTGATCTTAGTTTTTCAGTGTGTTGTATTTTTTTCATCAACTTCATTGATTATTGCCTGACAAAGCAGGCAGAAGGGTTGAAGAAGGCTTGAGCTTAAAAAAATGCTATCATTGTTACCAAAAGCAAGAGTTTGATTTTTTTTAAGGCTGAATATTTCAAAAGACCAATTCAAACCAATTCATGTCAGTGCTCTTTATGTTCTACTTTTGGTGTTGTCATATTTTCTCTTACTCAAAGTTTCTATGATTCAGAATATGTTTCAAATATTAAAAGACTTCACCTAAACATAGTTCAACTGTATTCGTGGTAGAGAGAAGAAAAATTCCTTCTGAAAATCAAGCTGTTCCTAATATTTACCTAGTGTGTTCATGTTCCTGGTCTGTTTCTTGGAATGTACCTGATGTGTTCCACAAGGGCTTTTTTTGTTACTAATAGAACATATCCTGCTCATTCCATGAACATCTGAGGAACAAATCTTTTTGAGTGCTCTGTTAATTATCAGCAAAATTCCTGGAACATTGCAGTCTCAATCCTGGGACATAAACAGAATATATTTGACTCATATTAGGAAATAATCTCGTTTTGACTGCAGAACATAGTGCGAATAGTTCAACCTCAGAAAATGAATATGTATGGAGGAGGAAATAATTGCATTTATTCATACTTGGTTTTATGATTTCACATTTAGTTAGGAAAAATTTTATTTTTTATTCCTTTAATGATTTGATTTGATTAGATCGCATCTAACTAATTTAAATGCAACATGTGCATTTGAGCACTGAACTTAGTGTTGGTATGTTCCATAGAACATACTGAGAACGCATGAAAACTAAAGATATGTTCTTGACATGTTCCATGGAGCATTCAATGAGCACATGGAGGTTTGGAACAATTCTTTCCTGATGAAGTTGTTGGGTATATAACAGCATTAAAGGAACACATAAGGAGCAAAATTTCTCCGTTGAAATAGAAAATACAGGTGGAACACTTAAAACGTGTTACACTTTTCAATAGGGATTATTGAGGAATTAATTTACCGATTTCCCAGAGATGTTCATTGTTCTCCTTTCTTCCTAGGTCTTTGTGGAGGGTCTGCAAAAGTATTTCCAGTTGGGTTCGAATGTCGATCGAATGTTTCCACGCCTGTTGGACCTAACAGAAATTCATTTAGGGTTCCTAGAGATGCTTAGAAAGCGTCAAAGGACTGGTGGACCTGTAATAGAATCCATAGGAGACATTCTTCTTGAGCAGTTTTCTGGTGAAGGTGCTAGTCGTCTGAAGTCTGCATATGGTGAATTTTGCAGTCGTCACCGTGATGCGGTGGATATTTACAAGTATTATCTTCAACACGATCGGAGGTTTGGAGAATTTGTGCGGCACTGTCAAGCTAACCCACTGCTTAAGAAGAAAGGCATTCCCGAGTGTATTCTTTTTGTCACTCAGAGATTGACTAAATATCCCCTGCTGATCGAGCCTCTTATCAAGACAGCCAAGGATAACAAGACTGAGAGGGAAATGCTTGGAAGGGCACTTGCCTTAGTCAAGGTAGGAATCTATCCAAATTTTGCTTAACATTGTGGAATAGCATATGATTCATGTTTTTATTTTTATGATGTGATTGTTTATAATTTCGTGGAAAATTGATAGAGAACAATGGAGAGAATCTCCTTTCAACACTAGTTTTTAATTCATTGAAGATATGCATTAGATTCTCTTGGTGCCTTGATGTGCTACATATCAAGATGTTGACTAATTTTCCTAATTAGAATTTTAATACTTTTGTAACATTATGAGTACCATATGATTAAAGTGTGGGGTTTTGGTTATATCAATTACATACGTATTTACAAAAAATTTACATTTGGTGATCTTATGAATGGGATTCAGATTCCCGGCTGTCCAATGGGATAGGTAGGGTTGTTCCATGGGATTGGTAGGACTTGAATTCAGGTCTCCTGCCATACACCACCTCTGGTCTTATCATGTTGATTGATGTAAAACCTATTTATACACCAAAGATGGTATAACTTCGCACCTGTGCACGTGACTGCGTACCACATCATTTGTTCAATGCAATGATTGGAAATAAAACCTATTTAGTTTTCTTTACCATTTGCCTACTTTCAAATTATGTGCTTTTTTGACTAATGTATAATTATTCTCTTCCATTGAAGTGCTTGATTTTTGACTGATGTATGTGGCTAAGGTGAACTAATGATAATTATCATTCAAGTGTGGCTTGCAAAATATTTATTGTCGATGAGTGAAAGACTTTGTGATATCAGTGGATAGTCAATGGTGAAGTGTGAGTCATTCCAGCATACATCATGAATTATGTCCTAATAACCATTCAATGAGCCATGTAATTATTAAATTGTTGGTTAGTTTCTCTGATCATAACTGACTTACCTATTCTCTTGAAGGGTATCAATGAGGGGGGCTCTGAGGAGAGATATGAAGAAATTACACGTTAATGAAAACTCTGATATGTCATGGTGTTGTATGGGTCGGAAACTTGGTCAATGTTGGGAGTCTGGAAGCGTTTGAAATATGGATTTGGAAGCTGGGTAGCAAGGATGACAAACGAGGAAGTATCAGATATGGTGAGAGAGGAAAGGAAATTTGTGGGGGAGATACAGAGAAGACGGAAAAGATGGATGGAGGTCTATTTTGAGGGGTGAAGGTGTATTGAACAGGGTGTTACAGAGGGAAGAACGCTGGAGAACCGTGGAAGATGAAGGAAGATGATTGGAATTTTGGTGGCATTAGGAGTGGTAGAGGATTGAAATTTTGGTGGCATTAGGAGTGGCAGAGGATACATATCAGGAACTAAAGAGAGATCTGATAGGGAGCAGATAACATGAGGGAAAGTGAAAAGATATCCCTGAAATTAGGAAGTTATGTTTCGGACTATTCAATAAACTACCAATCAGCTGGAAGAATACCCAGTAATGACTGACTCACCATATTATTTTCTTACCACAGAAGGCTCCATTAAGTTAGTGTGAGCGAGATTATTCTCTAGTCATAACGGAGGCCATATTTGAATTTAATTTTAAAATTCAAGCAATTATGAGAAGCATGAAGTACATTTAGTAAAATAAATGACACAATAAATTTGTTTTTATAATTGATGTTTCAGTAATAAAGACATAAATGCACGTATTTGAGGGTTTACCTTGACCTGTTTGATTCATGCCATACACTGAAAATGTCTTTACAACCAAATTTTATTTGCATTGTTATAAAAAGTATTATAGTAAGATTTTTTTAAAATATGTAATTGTAAAACATCCAAACTACACTCTGTTGCTCTTCTGATGCAATCTGTGCTTCATAACTTCCTCAATGTTTCAATGATATCTCTCTGGAGTGCACAGTCATATCGTATTTCATGGGAAACAGCCTCTTTTTTTCATAAATATGTCAGAAAATTTTGTGATAAATAGCTAATAATTATGTCATTAGAAAGATGAGATCTTTTCCTAAAGCATGTGGCCAAATTAATCGAATTTTATGCGTTATGATATCTCACTCAAACTACCATAGTTACCAGCTTTCTTATTACTAAAGTCATATATGTACAGTCAACTCTCGATTATTCGTGCTAATGGATGCACGACGGGGCACGGATAATCGAAAAACACTGATAACCGAAAAACATGGAAAATGGAGTCGTGATATTGACATTTCACTTCTTAGGATGGAAACTATTTCACATAACAGACTGCAGCTGTTACTGCAAGACAACTAATGTATTACTAAATATTACTATTATTTTGAAATATAATAATATCGTTAACATTTATAAATGTATTGCTTCTAATGCTTGAAATGCAACATAATGGGTACTTACTTAGCTTGACCACGTAGATAATAAAAACCTAACATCTTGCTTATTTTCAGTAAATGCTTGACATTGAAGTGATTATTTAATACAAAACATTGTTTTATTGTGATTCTCTGAAAAATATATGTGATATAATATATAAATTCGGCATTAGTAGGATTAAAAATATTTCGCGTTACAATTGACTGCTGGAGTTACGCCAAGATAATAAGTGAATAACGAAATGCTAATTTTCCAGTTTGTTTATTTCGAATATCATAAAATCTTCAACATTCATCTATTAATATTTTCTAATCTAATAAATAGTTTCTAATGCTTGAAACGACTTGACTAACTTGACCATATAGATAATAAAAAAACAATAGCTTATATTGCGCATTTGAAGTAAATGTAAAAATCATTATTGAAGTGAATATCAGAATAGAGCACATTCTTTTATTGTAAATCTTGGAAATAACAAGTTATTTTTTGCTGTTTATGTTGTGCCGTCCTGACGCCAACATCACTGGGTGGGAGCATTAGCTAAATTAAAGGATCAGTGGTTTCATTTCCAAGTGGTTTTATTGCTAACTTAGTTGCAAAACAATAGCTTGGTGTTCCCAGTCCCATAGAGAGGCCATTTGGAGAGTGAAGGAAGAGCCAAACTGAGGTCAGAGGTGGCGAGGGGGTAGAAGTAGTTAGCGTGATCGGTGGGAATTGGATTCAAGTCGATTTCTATACACGACCCGGCTGTTCCATGGGATAGGTAGGACTTGGATTCAGGTTGCCTGTCATACACGACCCGGCTGTCCAAGAGGTTGGTGGGAACTCCTCGCCATCCTCGGTCTCTCATCCTCCTCCGTCTCCACCTCCGTCACTCCTTTTCGTCCAGAAACGCGCACCTTATATACGGTTTTTAGGGGCCCAAGTGGGGGAAGCTTCCGGGAGAAAGGAACATTCTAGAAATACTCTCCTCCCAACCTTCCTGGGGAAAAGATGCTTTGAGAAGCATCCTCATCCCACAGCTTCCGGGGCGTAGAAGGCTCTAGAAGACCCTCACCCAACAGTCCCTTTTGCCAGAACCCCACTCCTTTGCCACCTCTGGACTCCGGAGAGATATAGGTGGGGGACTGCAGCAAGTGCAAGTCCACCCACATCACATGTACTCGATTTATTCATGTTTTCTTCTATTGCAGTTCTTATTTTTCTGGCTGAGATTACGTCGCAATAATCAAAATCATTTTGTCGCATGTAATCCAGCAAAGTTTCAACACTTGCCAGAGCTTCTGTACGGGTGCCAACTCTTCTTCCTTTACATATTTTGCGAACTCCAAACGAAAAGCATCAGCGGCTAAAACATTGCCACTCAATCGCTCTCCCTGAATAGCAAGTTCACGAATTCCATGTCGGTCCTTGAATCTCGTCAACCACCCAGAAGAAGCTTTAAAATCCCCTTCTATCCCTAGAGACTCGTGAAAAAGTTTAGCCTGCTGTGCGCACATGAGGCCTGATGCGGATATACCACTTGACCATTTTTGATTGAACCAAAGAAGCATGGCGGAGTCTAAATAGTGAAAGTTTGATCATTTCATAGTCTTAGGCTTTGAGGGTCCCAAACCACTGTCTGAGGTTGCAGCGAACTTCATCAGCTTTCTTTTATTCTTAATTATATCCCAAACTGTTTGTAATCCCACGTCATATTCTTTTACCAGTTTAAGCAGAGTCTCTCCTTTTTCATTTCTTGTAATCAATTCTAGTTTTTTCACGATGGAAAGGACAATTTTCTTGCCATTTGCATCAGCTTTGTCGCGGCACTACAGCGACAAATGCAACTTTGAAGTTATTGAGATTTCCACACGAATGAACTGGCACAATCGTATCTGGGTAAAAAACAAATGACTGTTCAACAGCGAATAATGACCAGGGAGCACTGATATTGTTTCATATTTATTAATTCAGGCCGAAAAGTAAGAACATATGGAACAATAAGTAGTTATTTTTAAGTATAATATAAGTTAGTATATTTACAAGTAGATTATTTGAAATCATTTCCATTGTATATTTACTATTCTGTTCATTTTAGGAAGATAGAATATTCAGTGGCAAAGGGTAATGGTAAAGAAGGGATAAAATAATTTCAGGGGCTGTCCATAAATGATGTCACACAATTTTGGACGAAACTAGACCCCCCTGTCACAGTTGGTCACAAATAGTGTCACCCCCCTTTAATGATGCCACAAAAATGAAAAAACTTCTTCCCCCTCTCCACAGTCTGAGTAAAAATAAGGCATAATATACAGTGGAAGTGTGGATGTCACATTAAGCATAACCCCCCCCCTCCCCCTGTCACACATTGTCACAAGGTGGTGACCTCCCTCCCCCCCACAATCGTGTGGACGTCATTTATGGACAGCCCCTCAGAAGCAGATGCGGCTGATTTTCATCATTCTTAAACGTAGCAAACAATTTCTATAATATTATGAATAAATAAAAAAGTTAAACTATAAAGAGACATTTACAAACTTGCAATTCTATTTAGATACATCGAACTTTCAAAGAATTAACTTAATTTTACCATTGGAATATTTAAGTGTAGGGATGAGAAAATAGCACGGATAATCTGCAAACAAGATAATCGGAAGCCGGATAATCGAGAGTTGACTGCATTTGCCCTCCGTAGATGATGGTAGATAAGGGAACTTTCAGATTGAAGGGAATTAATGGCGTTAAAAGTTTCACTCCTTTGCCTATGTCTGAGGGGAGAAGACCAGAGTGTTGCCTACTCCCAAGGATACACGAAACTGACTTGGGTGATACCAACCTGCTGTGAGAAAAGCCAAGTCCATTGAGTTTTAGAACCTATGTGTTGAAGAGGAGTCAACTTATTTTTCAAATAGGTGTTGGATCAAATCCCAATTTCTGTATTTATTTTTGTTTCCATCAATTTTTTTTCTTTTCATTGCTGTACTTAAACATATTTAGTTTGGAAAACACGTGGTTTCATGCCTTAAGATCTGATTTCTCTAATTTAAGTAATTGCTGCTCTATTTATTTTCAATGAAATAATGTGTTAATGTGTAGTATGCCAACCAGGAATGTTTAGCATGTCTTTAAAGTAGTGACTTAAACTATGTGGTATTGTCAATAAATTGTCACTCAGATTATGTTTAACTAGTCCTTTCCATTGTTTTTTGCTAGATAAATTGAATGGGTGTGCCACCTAGTTAGTTCATTTGGTTTTTAAGTAATATTGTTTAACAACTGAATGAATTCCCCCAGCTAGTCGAAGTATCTGAGGAGGGGCTTGTCTTTCACATTAAAATTAGTTCATGAGTTTCCATAAATTTATCATTAATCATCTCAACACTCTTTGTGAAAATTCCTAGTATTGGTAAAGCAAATTATGTTCCAAGGATCTAATAATTAATTGTTGACCTTAATTGGGGGAGTATTAATGATCTACATTGCTTGATGTTTTGCTATGGCAGTGGGAGTAGTGTGTCTGTGTTAAAAAGCTCACAACTTCAGTGTTTGATAGTGGAAGCTCAGCCTTCAATTTGGATCTATCCATGAAATGTTGTTTTCCTAAACTGGAAATTTTTCATGTATAATGTTGTATTCTGTTATTCCAGGAGATTCTCGTTGAAGTAGATGCTCAGGTTGCTGAAAAAGAGAAGGAAGACAGAAAAATAGAAATATATAATAGAATAGATGCAAAGTCTTTTACAATTCATCGAGGTATGAAGTTTAAAAAGTCTGATATATTATCAGCAAACAGAAAGTTAAGGTAATTTATCATGAGTGTATCATTTCTATAGTCTTTGAATTAATCACTGATATTTTTATACAGTGGGTCCCCTGTATCCACGGTAGATACGTTCCGAGACCAACCGCGGATAACGAATTCCTCGGATAACTGAGTCCACTATGTGTAGTCATTTTTCGATGATTTAAATACAGTCAGATTACTATACAGGGGAAATACAACTCTTTTGAATTATTAATTATTTTTGCAGCACATAAGAGGAACTTTTTACGGAAAAGATAAAATTATACAGAAAAACCCCTAAATTACACTTTTCCAGGGACCCTTGAAAAAAGTGTAAATTGCAGGAAAATGGAAATTGTGGGAAAAGTAGAATTTTCACTTCAACATCCATGTTCTTTTACTGGAGTAAGGGTAAAAATAAGAAACACTGATAAACTGGAAAAGAGCAGTGTCATAATTTATTCCTTGAACTAGCACTTCTCATTTATTTATATTTTATTAAAAAAATACATTAAACATCTTAAGACGAATAGAAATATGAAAATTTAGAAAGGATGGAAATGGCAGGGCGATTTACATTATATTTGTCATTAGCAACCATAGAAACTATCTAATGAATATTACATGATTATTTAAATAAAATTGATATTTTCAACTGCTTGGACTTCCTCTGCCTATTAATAATATTATGCACTTTATTTTCAATTTTCTGCAGTTTCTCAAGCATTTGCTCACAGCAATCACTATATGGGTATACTTACTACGTTATAATTTCTTAATAGTTTGAACAGCACACGCTGTGTCTTGCCTATCATAGTTATAACTCTGGAATCGAGGCAGTGCAAATGATCTCAGTTGTCCACCACGAGTTGTTTCATTTTGCACCATATCTGGATAAGAATCCATTTTCATTCTTCATAGTTTTTACTTGGGTAAAAAATGATTACTCCCCTGCAGGTTTAATTACAGTTGAGCACCCATAATCTGGTAATCCAGGAAAACGCTATTGTCTGGCAGTGTTGCAAAAACAACCTCATACATATTCCCAAGAAATCAAAAAATCTTATTCATAAACATTGTTTTTTCGAGATTTTGACTGCACTTTATTAAAACATTTCCTTTAATTGCTGGATTATAATGTAAGTTATTAGTACTTTGCGGTAATTTCATTAAAAAATAATTGTATACGCAATCTAAACAAATTATACGTTTAAGTTACGCACGTTGCAGTTTGAAGTTCTCAATGTTGTCTGAGAAACCGCTACTTTTAGTTTAGTAACTTGCAGTGGCTACGCTACTTCATGGCGCGCACATTTAGCCATACTTAAATATAATGCTTTATTGCTTATTCACTGCCTGTAAGATGCAAGATACTTCATTTAAATTCTTTGCTACGTACGTACAGATATTATGACCATCTGAGCGGGCGGAATGACGCCAGCAGCGTGATGCGACGGCACAAAACTATCGGTTGCAGAAAAAGTAGAAGTCTATCCTCACCAGCCTCCTGAAACCGCAATATGGATGAAGCAGACTAAATTGCTCCATTGAAATTAGCCTTAATTTCTTAAATCCCGACACGACGATAGCATCAAAAAGTATGAAACAACTGATTGTCAATCGCATTAATCAATCGACCGCGGCAAGGAGTGTTGCGTCATGAAAATGTTTCTTAGTTTTCATTTTTATTTCAGAATGCTCAAATTGTCATTATATTAACAAATATATATATTTTTTAATGATTATTAGCGAATTAAAGGTTTTGGGGTTTCCAAATGGGCGAAAAGTTTCATGTTTTCCAGCGTTTCGATGTCCGACATGGCCCTCGTCGTCAGGGGCATCAACAGATTCGCCGGAAAGGTACTATATTTCAGCGATTTACGAAGTTAAAACCAGGTATTAATTATAATTTTTATGCATAGAAACAGTAAAAGAACGATATTAAAGAAGTATCGCTAACTGGATTGAAAATGCCTTGCATAAAAAAAGACTTAGAAAAAGAATCATATCTGGCAGATTACGTGTTGATGTAGTTCAAATTTCTGTTACTAGTGGTGCTGTGTACTATTCCCGCCATATTCAAATTCTTCCTTAAAATAGGTCCTACTGCTGCTCTCTTTCGTATTTTTTCCGCATATATGTACAAGTCAAAGTCAAAAAGTTTTTACAAAGGATTATATACATGAGTAATGAACTTCAAAAGTGAATTTTATTTTTTTAAAGAACGTGTTGTGGTGCAAATTGCGGGAAAACTGAAAAATGTAGTCTAACTTTGGGGTTCTGCATACCTTGGAAACATAGGAAATTGAATGGGATTTTGCAAAGGTGATGTAAATTGTGTGAAACGTAATTTCCGATTACGCAAATACGAGGTTTCACTGTATGTGGATTGTCGTACAGTTGTTAACAATGTGCTGAATTTTTCTTACAATATGCTAAATCGCAGAGGAAAGGAGATCCCGTAGGAACAGGATGGGGACTGGGCCCTTCCCCCAGTCTGTGAACTCACACCCCCTACCCAAAGGTTAGTCCCTGGGAAAAAACATCAGCAGCTCAAAAGCAGCAGAATAAACCCACAACGCCCCTTCTCTCCGGCAAATCCGACTGACCTCAAGCCTTGTGACTCAAGGTCAGATCAATCTGTGACTACAGAGGAGTTTGAAAGGATGGAAAGGGTCATTTACCTGCTGCACTAAGTCATCTGAAATCACATCCATCTCATCTCTGTTGGAAATATCTGTGCCATTAAGGGCAGGGAGCTCCCCATGCTTTGTGCCAGTCACCTCCGGCCAAACCTTCCCTTACTCAAGACCAGATGTTTTCTTTCATTTTGCACGTTCATTGCCATCAATCTCCAGCAAAGACTGGTAATGAAGCATATGTATGACTTAAATACTTTCAAATTTCACTCATGCTTATTTCATTTAACCCTCTTAGTGCAATGGGCCAATATATTGGCTTTTGTATCTCGAGGGAAAAGTGCAGCGGGCTGATATATTGGCTTGGAAATAAAATATTGTTCAACTTTATTACACTGGAATAATTACATTTATTTTTTTTACAATTTAAATGAAAAGTATCAATATTAATTAATTCAATTTATATTAAATTAAAAAGAACACCTATGGATAACTGAAACAATAACTTCATAATGGTTTTTTCCTAACGTGATACATTTTATTTAATCACCCTTCGTATTTCTCTCAAGTACCGCTGGCAGAAGGCAGCACTACATGGGTTAAATATCTCAGCCTGTTGCAGGTACTCACTGACTTCTCTGATATTTTTGATTCACATGATTAAACAGATTATGAGACAATGATACAATTCCTACGTTGAGTAGATGAAGGGATACAGTTTTTATTTTCATTCTATAGTGCAAGATAATTTTTCAATCGGTAAACTGCCCCTGGCTTGATCATGTGGCCTGCTGCATTTCTGCACAGTAGTATTATATTTCTGCACAGTACATCTCTCCTCTCAGGAATTAAAGCAAAGCGTAAGCTTTGCTACTTGGCGGATGAAAGTTCTGTGAGGCCCCTTTTTCCAAAAAAAGCCAGTTTTGAAACAAAAAAAACTTGTTTGTGATGGTAGTACTCCACCTTGATCAACTTCCTAAGTTCTGAGGGAAGCGTTGCAGCAGCTTCTGCGTTGGCTGACATAGCCTCTTCCGTAATTTAAATGTTATTCTAATCATGCCTACTCATAAATCATCTTGAATCTTTGCAACCATCCCTTGCTTGTGGTGAAGAGCTTTCTCATTTTCATCAGATTTTCTCTTGGAAGTCTTCACATGAGCTTAAGGCTTTTTGATGGGGCACGTTACAGTCTACTGGCATACGTTTTCTGCTTGTATCTTCCACCCTTAAATTCAAGATGCTTTCCAGCCTAACCAACACCTTCTCACTTACTGTTGATGTCTCTTTCGCACTCAGAGGTGCCTTGAATAACTAGATGGATTAATTTTTTTTCAGTCTTCACCACTTCTTGAAGGGATGATTTGTTCTTGCCGTATTTTTTGCGTTTTTTTTTCTATCTGAATAAAATCGAGAATATGAACTTTCTCCTTGGTATTTGATGTCTTTCTGTAATTTTTCTAAACTACACTCACTACTTTTACGCATAGGGTCATTATAAGAAAATGCTGTCGCAAACGAATGCCCAAGACCTATTGTTGTGTGTGGTGCTGGATGGTATTGTTGGAGTGATATTGCATATCATGAGTCGCTACTCGGTAACTCGCTAAAAGTCAGATTTTCTGGCAATTCAGTTTTCAGTGAGGTCTTCTAACCCTGAGTGCTTATGCATCGGCTTTATCTCACCACCTCGCCATGTGGAAAAGTTTTCACCTCCCCATCTCATCCTCAACAGAGGGGGTCACAAGACAAGACACCTCCTTGATTCTTATTTTCTCACATTCGTGGGCTGCTGTTTTTATACATTTAAATGCTGAATCTAAGTGATCAGGATAGAAGTTTCAACTCGCAGAATAGTATGTCTTTGAACTTAGGCTCGATTATGTCGGGAAATTTTCATTACTAATTTCCGAACCAAGTGAACTGTGGATAATTGAAACCTCGGATATGAAAACCGTTGGTATGAGGGTCCCACTGTATATGTATATATATATAAGGTGCTAAAGATTTTTTGCCATATTTATGTTGTATACACGTTATAACTGTGCTTTTCTAGGTTTGAGGGTGTTGCAATGTTGATGCAGGGTCGAAGCAAGATGCAAGTAGTGCTTGTTATAGTTCTCTCGGATGTTTTATTTTTTCTCCAAGAAAATAATCATAAGTATTCATTTTTTACACCAGACAATAAGGTGAGTGTATAAACCTAGTTATTATTACTTTCATAACAGTTTCCTATTCTTCACCTTATAATTTGGCATTATTTTAAAAACTGTAATTTATGGATTTAATTTTATTTGAAAAATCCATTGAACTGTGGGAACAAGTTTCAGAGCCATTATTGGTTTTGATTCAGATATTTCTTTGATGATTATATTGTCTTGAGGGTAGTAGTTCATTTATATGAGTTGATGATTGGTAGTTTTAGATTCATTGTTTTGTCTGCATTGGCATTTTTAATAATCTTGGAGTAAAATTTGTTTTTTGTAATTGCAAAGTTCAAACAAGTACCTGTGTATTTTCACTGACTTGTGATTTTCACATTGGGCAGTAAATTATTATTAATTATATGCGTGATATGAACTCTTTCATATATAATTGATCCTATTTTGAGTTTTGAGCAGGCAACTGCTTATCATACTAATTTACATTTAGTTCCCTCTCTGAAATTTTCTCATTAACATAGTAAAATAATTGCTTTTTCTCTAAGCATGAATTCAATTAAAAATTATTTAAAATTATGTAGTAGGGGAAAAATCATTGAAATAGCATATGGCAAACCAGGGATATTATCTAAGTGATTTATTGAGATCTGCTAACCTCTAACCGCTTAGTGTTGTGCCAGAAGTTGGAATTGTTTCATTTCCTCAAGTGAACTTTTAATGGACATTATTCTGGTGAACAGAAAAATTTAGAAATTTCACTTTTTACTTTTAAGAGGTGCCTTTCTGTGGCTTGTATGCATTGTAGTTTGGGTACATGTTTCTTTTCCTTGTAATTATTTTAATAATTTGTTTGTTTGTTGAAAGCAATACATTTATTTTACTATACAATAATTTACTTACATTGGGTTGAAACTATCTGAAAATGTTGCTTTCTGATTATTTTACTTCCCTTCGTAATTTATTTTAGGCCGGGGTTGTATCACTCCAAAAACTTCTTGTGAGAGAAAAGGCTGGACAAGAATCTCGAGGAATATATCTCATATCTTCTAATCCTGCTGATCCTGAAATGTTTGAACTGAAAGTTCACAAACCTAAAGAAAAGCAAGTTTGGATTGAAGCTATTAGGTATTTATCATGTCAATTCTTGTGTTTAATTTAGTTCCAAGATTGTGCATTTATCATGTATTCATATGTTTCTTATTAAAAGTTATGTTTACAAAAGTTCTGCTGTATGGAAGAAAGTGGTTATTCTATTACTCTGGAACAAGTTGTTTTATTTAGCATGCCAGTGCATTTTCATGTTTTCATATTGTTTATTCTGTAATTGATTTTCTGTGAATATCATAATTTCCTGTAATTAGAAAGGCATAACTCATGACAACCAGCAAAACAATGGATGAGTTCTGAAATTCACTGCCATTACCGCTATTCCTGCCAAGAATGTTGTAAGTAACTGGCAGTACTGCACTGTAAACATTGATGTCATCAACTAGGTGGTGTTTCCTGCCTTAGATTGTACTGCTTCTACAGCAGCTGGATGGCTACAATATCATAAACCTTTAAGCACCGGATTTAAACGTCCAAGAGTAGACCTTCACTGCTGGATTTAATTCTGGCTCTTTAAATTTCTTCTGTTCTTAAGGCAATAAACTTCAATATCTCAAAAACTATGAAACAAATTTTTCAAATAAAAAGTTTTAGTTAGCAAGAGATTTGATACTCTATGAATTAAATTTTGTTGCTTGGTCAATTAAAAAAAACTTAGAAAAATACTTCTTTTTCAGAACTAGTTGAGAGTAAATGGATTTTTTTTACTTCGGGAAGGCGAAACTTTATTATAGAAATGAATTTATGAAATATTTAGATGCATTTTATTAATGTATATAATGCATCTGCAATGAACTTAACATTTTTATCTGGTACTCTTCAAAGCAGTTAGAGGTGTATAACCTCACACACTTTGCACTCGGTAATAGTACAGATGTGTAATCCTTTCTCATGAAAACATTCGGCCATTGCCCTTCACCAGCCAGTGCTTATTGTCTTTTGCCTCCAAGTGGCACAATTGTCCCCCATCCATTCTGCTAGCCCTCCCCCTCTGTGAGCACTGAAGGGGGGCTGGGGCTGAGCTCCCTACCTCGAGGAGTTCCTTTATCAGAGCCAGCTAAAACTGATACTGATGAGCCAGGGTAATGGCAGTGAATTTTGAATCATGTCTAATGATTCCCTGAGTTGTCCCTGGCTAACATGAAAGTCATGTGTATTTCTCTTTGATGGGAATATAGCAGTAGAAGTCTTTTGGAGTGGCCACTTAATCTCAAATGTGAACTTTAACGAGAAAATATGGATCAAGAAGGAAGTGTGTAGTGATGAGTCCATAGCTGCACTGTATGCACTTGTTAATTTGTTAATCCTGCTATCGGATGTATAGTTTTATTGCTTTGTAATAGAAAACATTGCTTACGTCAGATCTGCGGTTCAAAACTGCCCAGAGGATGAGGAGGACAGCTTACTCTTGAGTTCTGAAGAGAAGAGAAAGTTACTTGATGCCAAACATTCTCAAATTCGCCAGCTAGTTGGTATGTGCATTTTATTTGAGCATTATTTCATTACTTTTGGTAATTTGTTTGCTGTTTCACCACAAACTGTTAGTTTTCAGTGGTGGTTTCTCTGAACTATTTCATTCGCATGTCGCATGGAAAGGTGCCAAACGGTAAAATCCAATCCAAGGAATAGTTGACCATATTAAAAGTAAGGTAGTTTACCTTATGTTCATATGAAAGAATTGTGATTATTGAGTCCTTTTGTCAGTCAGTCCTTTTACATATCAAGTAGTGATTTAATGGTTTTTCGTAGTGGTGGTAATTTTTTATTGAAATGTTATATCCATCTTGAGGAGCTTTCCATGTACATGAGACTGTGAATTGATTTTTCATTATCCCTGCATTGGTGAGTGGTTGAAGCAGCAAACTATTTCACTAGATGTATCTTTAGGTGTAATGTAAAAGTCAAAATATTCAATTTAAAAATGCATTTTGGCTCAAAGTTGGCAGATCCAAATAATCAGAGAGGTTTTTATCCCTTCTTTACTCATTTGGTTCGCAATTTGGCTGAGGAGACATCTGTCCTAATTAATAATTTTTAGGGAGTGAACCTGATTTTTTAGTGATGCTAGTTGTAATTTTTTTTTAAATTTACTGAAGAATGTTTTTATTTAATTTACACTCTCAATGGGTTCTTATTGGTCGCATTTTATATTTAGTGCCTTATTTTTAAAAGTACTGATTTGAATGTGAAAATGATTATTGATGTTAGCTGAATTTTTTTGGGGATGTAATATTAATAACTTCATTGTAAATATTTCCAAATAACCCTAATTTAAGTAAATTGAATATAAGTCCTGGTTGTTATGGACTTCCAGTGACTTGAGTGAAGCTATAACTCAGTTTAAGCCTGTTATTCATTTGAATTTTTTGCATGATGAACATTTTCACCCTTCTGACAAAAGAATTCAATTTTGTGCATATTGAAATTAGTTTGTTTAAAACCATTCTTTTTTGAGGTGAAGAATCTTGCTCACCATCAAAAGCATTGCTAAGTGGCAAAATAATGAAATTGATTCAGTCAAATGTATATGTTAAGCTTCATGGAAAGTAGACTAGTATTAATACTCAGACTGATTTATTTAAATATTTTATAATTTATCTGTAATTCAGTGCTCACCAAAAAGATGTGTGTTGATTGGTACTGTTTACTAAAATCATAGAATATTTTTTAATGAATTTTCTTCAATTGCGTTATGTCATTTTCCATATCAAGAATTTAAATTTAAATTTTTGAAGTTGCTGTCGTGCATGATCCTTATATTAATGAGGTGGTTAATTGGATTTCACCCATATTGGCACAAATGGCAGTATAGAGTCATCCTTTTAAATAATAATCTACATGTTGCCATGTCTCTATTTGATTTTCACACATTCATTTTGGGTTATAAATGCATTTGTTTCTTCTACTTTATGGAGAATAGTTGGGTTTTGTTTGCCACAGATCTGGATTTTAATAAGTTTCCTCTGTTTGCATATAATTCCTAAGGCAGCAGTATGGGATTCGAAGGTAATCTGTTCAAGTTATGTTGTGTATGGAATGAATCAATGGCCATCTTGCTGAATTGCTGGCTTTACATTACCTTTCATGTAATTTTTTTGATTTTAATGTTAACTTATGCATGGCCATGGGAAGAACTGCATATGCATATTTTGGTGAAAGTAGTTACGTGTGTAATTTTTCAACTATTTTAGCAATGCCGATTCTGTATTGAGAGCATGATGGTCTGTAAGGAGATTTTCTAATTGGTTCACATCTTGATTCCTGCCCATCTTTGCTTTAATATCTGGAACCCAAGCCGTGTTTCATTATATGTATATTCTGATTTTATTTTTGCAGTAAAAAATGCTGCAACTAGAAATAATGATGCTTTGTCATGAATTTTAATACATTTCTAAATTAGCTTGTGAGTGAAATAATAGCTTAACTATTCTCCCAGACAAAGGTAGGCATTGTGAGTTTTGCATTACTAATTCTGTAGTGCTATTATCTTGGTGTAGTGGTCAAACTTTGATTTCCTTATACCTTAACAGATATGCTCTCGGTTAATGGTGTAGGAAGAGAACTTTCCAATGCTAAAGCAAACTGGATAAAGCATACCTTAGATTGGCATTGAATGCTGAGTGACAAAATGAAACGTAGTATAAGTGGCCAATTTATTATAGCATCTGTCTGTTAAGGCATGATTGGGAGTTGGAGTAATTAGAAAAAACATATTACTGTGGAGTCTTCTATATTTATTTATTCCCAACATAAAATATCTGCTTCTTTCAGTTTCCAATGGCAGAATTCTTCTGAAATTGCCTTAATAACAGTGTATGAAAGACAAAAACTAGTCAAATGTGGCCCTTCATTTTGACTAGCAATCTAAACATTTTTGTCTTAATCTGCTGTTAATTAATACAACTTACACCTGGCATACCAACTGTCAGCATTACTAGTTTCATTGATTCTTCATAAATTTATCTTTGAAGCGACAGAAATTTAGCACATATGTAGTTTATATTGTGCACCCTGGTGAAAGCAATGTCATTGTAAACATTCGATACTCGTATTAGTGGTGGTAGATTGTATATATATAATCTTTCTTTAGTAGGTTTTGAAGTTTACTCACTTAATAATTATTATTGGTGAACTACCAGATAAGGTAGGTTTATTTGAAAGGAGGAAAACCTTTGCTAATCTTTTGAAACCTCAGGGCCTCGACTTTTTACACAATTTCACTCTTCAGTTTGACATATGTCATATATCTTTTTATCCCATCCATAAGGCCTATTCTCTTTCTTCCCCTCCCTTGATTATCCAAAATCCTATATGTACTCTGTCATGACTGTCAGCATCCTTTTGTCCCTTATTGCTCATTCTGCCACATACTCTGCCTCCCTCTAATCTCTTCTAGAAGTTTATTCTCACCATCCCAATACCTGGCACTTCCTTGTTTTCTTCCCATCAATCCATCACACTTTCTCCTTTCTCTTCCACATCTACATATCAAATGCCTGCAGCCTACTCTTCACCTCCTTTCTCAGAGTCCAGGTTTATGCACTTCACAACGCTCTTAATTCGTATGCATTCGTTTCTGTACCTGCCTGTTCTTAACATTCTTATAAAAACTTCATAATACATTGTCAAAAAGTATAATTTTTACTTGGTGTTTTAAGTTAAAGATTTTGGCATTGGCTAAAAAAATAACACAATATAATATTGTTCTGTCGACCTTTAAATTTAGAACCACTTTTAAAGTATCGAGGGTAGGTCAGGAACAATGAAACTATAATACCTTGCCGATGTTTCGGAGTGTAATGCACCCCAACATTAGGGCAACACAGAAAAGAGTACATCGAGATACAGCAACCGTCATTAATAAAAGGGTCACTTATACATCAATTTCAATATAAAATATTATATTGTAATTGATGTAATTGATTGATAATAAAAAAATTATATTGTAATTGAAATATATGTGATCCTTTTATTTATTGACGGTTGTTCTACCTTCATGTATTCTTTTCTGTATAGCCCTGATGATTGGGTGTATTACACTCTGAAGCATCGGCAAGGTTGGTATCATTGTTCCTGACCTACCCTCCTTACTTTAAAAGTGGTTCTAAAGAAATAACAACATGAATCAAGATATTGAGGAAATTAAAATGTGGATGTTTCCTAAAGAAGTACATACTTAGTGCATGTGCAATGAGATCTTTTATCCCTTAATGTATCAATCTAATATTTATTGGATTCTGGAAAATATCTCTGTCATTCATGTTTAAAGTATTTTTAAGGTTTAGTTGTGTACCAAGCATGAATGTGTCCCCTGTTTTCCTTCAGTAGGCACTTTGTATTTTTGTTGATAACAAAGTAGTTAGTGTTTTCTTGGACACTCAGTCTTCACTGGAAATTACCCAACATTCCTAAACATTTTCCTGATTAGGTATATGTAATTTTATGGTAATGCTACATCAATTTCGAATTTCTGTCTCTTGCTATTTGTCCCACTGTTAGTTGATGTGCAATTTGCCTTAAGGATTCGGAGTAAATGTTTTAAAGCTAAGTTATGGCTTCACTGTTGCAAAATTATTTGTAGTTATTAGACGCATGAGTGTTGAGATGATTGGCAGAGTTTCATCATTAAAGAGTTCACAGTCATGTCTACTCAATCCAAATAATCTTGAATAAGTATGTGCATGGAAAATAAAATGTACTCAGATATTTTAGTCCTTGCAGGATAAGTACCAAAGCTCTTTTTGTTATTTTGAATGAAACATGCAATATTAGTGAAATTTCAATCCAGTAAAAATATATGAATTGCAGTGTTGCTAATTTTTAATTTGGTTGTATGTTGACGCACTATTCTTTTATACATACACAATTGCACTGAATAATTGGGGTATACCTATATTCCAAATCTATGTTACAAAATCAACATACATACCTATGTAGCTAAATGGCATTTTTTTGGTACCTTCGTTTTCACTACAAAACCACTTTACTGTATGTGAATGTGTATTGAATGGAAAATTGAAGAGCTTCTGTCGTAATAGGCAGTTATTTATATAATTTTTTTGCACAAATGTTGGTCATAAATGCCACCTGATAGTATCATTTTGGCATAGTATTTCTTTTGCTATTTCTGTTGTTTCTCAATGAGTTTTTTTTTACTGTACGTACGTGAACTGGCAGTTGTTATTGAAAATTTTACTAGAATTAACATCTATCCTCTATTTGAAATTTGACATTAAAGCATCAAGTTTTTTTTTCCTCCCCCTAGACGAGGAATGGAAGTATATATTAAACTTTTGTTGTTGCACTTCTTAAGTATTTTAAATATAATTCAGATTCCTTTGTGAAACTTGATGGGAAGGAGGAAGCATTATGTGCATCCTTATCAGAGGAATCATCTTTTCCATATTTACCAACCTAAGGTGAAATAAATATCATAGTTTGAGTGGGTGATTTTTAGGAGTGAGAAGTTTTTTTTAGTGGTGAATTAAGGATTTCATAGCATATACAAATTATTAATATAGTTTTATGTAGCTGATTGGTGGAAACAGAGAAAGTTTACTTAATAACTTCTCTGTAAGAATTTTTTTCAATCCAAGGCAATAGCCTATTTACTAAATGACACTCCATATACGTGGATATCAGGTCACTTTATTTCTGTCGTGACAAATCAAACTGATGGCTGATTAATGGAAGATGGTGCGTGCACCATTGAGTTCCCGTTATCCAAACCCCAGAGGGTCATTAAAACCCTAAGCTCTCTTAATTGTACTTTTTCTCACATAATGTGAGATAAGAATGATTCTCAGGCATTAACCATACTTGAATTGTACATAGCCCTTTAGCTCGTTTAACTATGATTTTAACTCAAGAATGTGATTTTTTACCACCACAATTTCTGTTTTTTGACAATGATTGTCAAGTTGCTATACAGCACTTAGTAAAGTACAATTTTCAACTAGTTACAATCTGGAACTGTATTAGGCGTTCAAATTAGATATTTAGGTACCTCATGGTCATGGTTTTCATTGTAGTTAGTGGCTTTTGTTTCTATGTGAGATGCTACTTACCATTTTTTCCGGCTTATGAGAGGGGTGGGCATGTAAGGCACACTATTTTTTGTTGCAGTGTTCGAAAAAAATAGGTAACCTTTGTGTTACCTTTCAATATTGTTTACCGTGAAAGGGAGAACCATTTACTGAATACTGAAACAAATATGGTGATATAGTGTGATTTGGAATGGCATCCAATTTATTTTTACTTGCGTCTCATTCTGATTCATATCATGCAGATCAACATATTTTCCACAAAAATAAGACCACTGGTATGAATTAAATATATCTTTAACTAGTAAATATAAAGGAAAATTAGTGCCTATTTCAATAATGGGTTTTCAGAATATAGTCAAAATCTTTTGGGATTTTGGAATCTCAGTCATAAAAAGAGGTCTTTAGGCCAAATGACCATTGACATGTACCATGTAATAAGCAGGGTGCTTTTCCATGGGTTTATGTGGGGGAAAAGGTACATATTGTAAGCCATAAAAAATGGTAATTTTATTTGGAAAGTTATTTTTATGTTGCCATTGACCATTATTTTGTTAGTACATATATATGAATGAATTCTTCATGGTTTTCCTACCAGGTGAAGAATTCATGAGGAATCGTCCACTTCAATCTGTGTAGAATTCATTCACATTGTGCGCCAGGAATGCACCAAGTCTTACAGTACTATATAGTTTTGCCTCATAGAAAAAACACACCTAAATTAATGATACCTGGAGAGTTAATAGTGTCATTGTTAGTTGAACAACTCTGGTTTTTTTATAAGCATGCTTTTTGAAGCTACAAGACATGATAGTGAGCTCAGCTGGTATCAAATATGCACTGCCTAGTGATTTTATGTTAGCCTTGCCAATGTGCAACATTATATCCCTTAGATGAATATGCATTAGGAACATTTATTGAGTGTAGTGTAAAAAAATTAATGTAATGACTTTGAAATGTCGCATTAAAAGTGTTGGATTTGACTTGGCATAGCATCAGAGTTGTCATTTGAAAACATTATGTTTAATTTATTGTGGGATCTTAACTTTGGTGGTGGAGTTGAGTGTAGAACATAGTTTGTTGTATGTGCATGGGTTTTAATTGGGTATCAATGCTGAAGTTAGGCTAATTATCTGTTAACAGGTATTTTGAGGCAAAAGGATGTTGAGCAGGCATTGATTCTTGAGGAGAAAATGGCATTACAGTTGAAACTTCTAGCAACAGCTGGTCATGGGAATTTGCCTGAACCTCCCAATTATTGTCACCTAGTGACTGAAGATGCAGACAACAACATAATGTGGAAAGAAGTGATATCTGCTGTTCAGGTCAGAATTACTCCTTACTTCTTCTTTCTCTTTAATGTGTAATTCTTTTTGTGACTTAATACATTCTAAATCTGTGAATAGTGATGCTGTTTTTCTATTTGCTGATGTTGTGAACTATTTTTGTAAATTCAGGAAGTAAGTCTACTTGCAAGCTCATTATATGCTTCTGGAACAAATCTTTCTCGGAGTGTCAGTTCTGTTGGAGAGCATCAAAGTGAAGCTTATGTGTCACCTACGTTACCCAAAAGGGCAGAGACTTTTGGTGGTTTTGACAATGCAAACAAAGAAAGTCCTGTTACAACTACTCCAAAAGGTGAGATGGTGGATTTCATTGAATGAAAGTAACCCCTAAAGATAATCTTCCTGTAAATGGTCATCACAGTTTCACAGATATTCAAGTAGTTAGTGCTGCTGATCACCCAATGTAGTGATTGCCACCATATTTGACATTTTCAGATAGATTTTTTTTCACAGTTATGGTGTAGTATTGTCAAATTTCCTTTGAAGTAATTTTTGGAATGTAGGTAACTACAGTGTTTATTTTAGAGGAAATAAATTATGCAATTTTGAGGCTACTGCTAACTAGCTGCTGTTTTGCCTTTCATGGTGTCTCATGCAAATGTCCTCAAATATGCAATTAATTGATATTTAAAGCCATCCCTTACTTTTCTTTGCTATTTGGCTATAAACCTAAGAATATTTGTAGTGCATCCGTGCTTCTGTATGTGCCCTTCTCTTGAAATCATTGAACCTCTTGATGAACTTAGTGATCAGCTGAACTTAATTATTCTGCATTATCACTGTCAAATTATAAAAAAAATGAACTTGGGAAAGCTAACATTTAATCGTATATGTGTGACTTCTTTCCAATCCTTTTATATTCTTGCTCTAAAATTACCTGTGGTATCGCTTTGGAGGTATTGTGATGTTCCATGAAATTGTAATTCTGGAATTGGTATATGTATAAGTATTATTTGATCTAAGTTCGTTTGAATTTTATTTTTATGTAAGTTTGATGCTAGGATAGTCATATTTTTAGTTATTAAATCATTATTTCTGTTAATTTTTTGTAGCTCATATCTAAGTGTTATTAATGCATTGTACCAATTAGGGTAGGTTTGAATGGATATATGTGTAAGTATGTAATAATAATAATATTTTATTGGTCACAAAGGATATGCACGTACATTTTTCAGACCCGTCAAAAAGAAATACAGAAAGGTAATCACATCAAACAAATGTAACACTACAAACTTACAGAATTATAATAGCATCAGTAATGAATTTAGGTATTCATCAATAGAATAAAAACAGTAATCCAAAATAGCCTGTTTTAATATGGCTTTAAACTTGACCCATACCTTTTAATCTCTTAGTAATTTAGGTAGTTTATTATATATTCTATAACTCATGGTATCAGGCCCAGTACTGAAGAGAGTAAGGTTGTGTTGTATCACTTCATAATCATGTCTGCTTCTTGAGAGATATTAATGAATGTCATGATTCTTAATAAGGCTCAACTTCGGTGTAAATTCTCTAATTTACATCACTGCTTAGAACACATATATGGAAGGTGGAGGAAGGATCTGTAGTTGTTCAAACAGATTACGATAGCTAGCTTGTAAGCCATCTGTTTATATCAAAGAAGGTAACTATCTCATGATACTGTCTGTTCATTTATCTCAGTATACTTCCTGCCTCCCATCATCATATTCAGAAAGCATATTCCTTCTCTCTGGCTTCTTTGTTAACCTCTTATCCTCAACAAAATCATCGTCTTCATCATTCCTTTGCCTCTAATAACCTATTCCATCCATTTGCATGCACATTCTGCCTCCTCCTATTTTCCTCCTACAGTTTCCCCTCATTGCCCAATGTGTCATGCACCTATTTGATTTCTCTCTTCACTATCCACCACACCCTCTGCATTCTCCTCCACTCCCCCATCTCAACTGTCTGCAGTCTCTTCTCATCCTCTCTTCCCAGAACCCAGGTTTCTGCACCCTTTAAATGCTGTGCTTCATCTTAAAGCAATATATTTTGATTTTTTTTGCAGCTGTGCCTAAGAAAAGTGCCCATAAAGACCAGAAAGATCAAGATCCAAGCTCTCCGAGTCCCGATGTGGAAGTTTCATCCTCAACGAAAGAAAACACGCCAATAGGGAGTTTGAAAGATGGTCTTCCACCTGCCCCACCATCATCAAAGCTTCCACCAGTAAGGAAATATTTGATCAAGTTTGCTAAAATTTGTCCAGTTTGCACCTCATCACTGCAAGGAAGAATAAACTGCTTCGTGCCTTGTTCACCTTTAATTTTTGATTGCAGGATAAATTGATGTGGCGTAATGCCATGATTTCTTCAGTCTCACCTGGGGTAATCAGCTCCAATCTGGTGGACAATGCATCAGAGTTACCTGCCCTTCTTAGCCTTGGTCGAGAGCAACAGTTGGCTGCTGTACAGCTTTCACATTATGTGTATACACTTTTATGTATTATTTCTCAACAGATGACTTCAATTGATAGGTAAGATCACAGAAATGGCGTCTAATGCATTGGTCGATGTCAAAATTGTTTCCTCGATCATATGTTGTATTAGCTCTTAAGTTTAATGTGCTCTGACAGCTAAGGTCATTTCGCTCCTGCTACTTAATGCCTGCCACTTTGTAGACATTGGCACAGGACTTAAAACGAATTTTAGGGTTACCCCTCCAAATCTGATCTGAGCCCAATGATGCTTAGCTTAGCTCTGGTGTTTCCATTGTGGCAGGTCTGCATTTCCCTTCTTAAATGTGCCATGATTTTCCTCTTCATGCACTCAGGCTGTTTTTATCTTTAAAATGCAACATTCATCTATCTTTTTTGGAAATATCAGCCAAATCATTAACCATGACATTAGGTACACACAATAATACAGTGAGAACCAGGTTCAAAAGAAGCCAGTACCTACACATTATTTTATATCACTCCTAGCTGCAAGAAGGTTTTGTGACAGGGGGTGTTTGAAAACCTGCCTTGAAGAAGGGAGGGAATTGGGAAAAGGAATTGGGAGGGGGAAAGTATGAGAAGTGAATTAATTTTGACAAAGTGTCCTGCTCAGTTTTTTATTTATTTTTAGTCTTTAATGATATATTGGAAGAAGGAACTTTTGCCCCTGTCTTTATCGCAGTTCAACTGTCTTATTTTATAACAATGAAAAAATACAATTTGTGATTCCATTTTCATCATTAAAAAAATAAAAGGTTTCATTGTTCAGAGTTACATCTTCAGGTGAAGTAGTAATTGAAAGAAAACCTGAAGATGTAGGAACCTCTGTTATGAAACTGGTCATTTTTTTAAATTAAAACTGGCATTGCAAAGTGCATATTTTCATTGTTACATGATGAAAGAATTCCACAGAGTAGTCTGAGATGGTGTCTTACTATCTTATTTTGTTGCTACTATCAGTTCTAGAGATGTTGTGTGGGCCGATAATGTTGTCTGAAGACTGAGGTGGTGGAACTTGTACATGACAAAAGAAGAACTCTATGCTGTTTTTCACTGACATTTTTTTAATTTTCTGTTGTGAAATAATGTGCCAGTTGTGTAAGATGAATAGCTTGTGAAGACTTAATTCAATTTGAGGGATCAGGCTTGTGTTATGGCTGAAGTTCTGCTTCCCATCCCAAGGGTCCTGGTTTGGATCCTGTCTATGTTGGAGAGAGCACTTACAAATTGTAGGACTCCATCTGCTGGATTGGACATTAAACTCTGGTCCCCTTGAAACCATTTGTTATAAGTAGGCTAATGTGGACACCAGGCTTCTCTCCATATTTCCTCAATTCACTGAGTAATCTTTCCATTACCATTCTACCCACTTATCCTAACCAGATAAGAAATTTCTCCAATGGCCGTAAAATGTATGCACCACTCGTCAAAAATCAAACACTTACTGTGTTGGTTTGCGGGAATGGGGACTCCACAACAGGGACCAACCACAGCCTCTCCACCAGAATACCCTCCTGTGGTAGTTTACGGGAAAGTTATTTCCTCGCCAGGGACCACCACAGACACACACACACACAGACAACCCAAATGGAATCCTATGTAAGGCTAATGGGACCCCACTAAGGATTCCTGGGTTATAACCTGGGATCCTTCAGAGAGCTGAAGTGACTCTACTAAGGCTGCGAAGTTATTAACACAACCACACATGCAATCACACAAAACACTCACACCCACAATAGGGCCCCAAATTTCTGGGAGAACAGCTCAAAAAGAGCGTGGTCAAATAGAACAGAAACAACAAACGGGAACGAGGGTGAAATTCGGATATGCGTATTTCGACCACAAAGTGGTCCACTTCAGTGAGCTGAAGGGAAAAAAACACTTGCAACACGAGGTTGAGACACTTTCAACCTCGTGTTGCAAGTTTTTTTTCCTTTCAGCTCACTGAAGTGGACCACTTTGTGGTCGAAATACGCGTATCCGAATTTCACCCTCGTTCCCGTTTGTTGTTTCTGTTCTATTTGACCACGCTCTTTTTGAGCTGTTCTCCCAGAAATTTGGGGCCCTATTGTGTGTGTGAGTGTTTTGTGTGATTGCATGTGCGGTTGTGTTAATAACTTCGCAGCCTTAGTAGAGTCACTTCAGCTCTGCGAAGGATCGCAGGTTATAACCCAGGAATCCTTAGCGGCGTCCCATTAGCCTTACATAGGATTCCAATTGGGTTGTGTGTGTGTGGTGGTCCCTGGCGAGGAAATAACTTTCCCGTAAACTACCACAGGAGGGTATTCTGGTGGAGAGGCTGTGGTTGGTCCCTGTTGTGGAGTCCCCATTCCCGCAAACCAACACAGTAAGTGTTTTATTTTTGACGAGTGGTGCATATATTTTACGGCCATTGGAGAAATTTCTTATCTGGTTAATCTATAGAGGCCGTTGAGCTCAACTACCTTGATCCACTTATCCTATATAGTGTGAATGACCTCAGCTGTTGGTTATCACTCCAAGTAACTAAATTTCATTGTTTCACCTTAATAAGGACTTATTAAGGTGAAACTGGTTGCAGTTTTTAAATAAAGTGAGGAAAAGTACAAAGTTTTTTTCATTAAAAATGGATATCTATCACTTCCACGAAGTCAAGCCTGAAACAATCAAATTTAAAAATAGGAAGTTACTTGCAAAGTCATATCTTCAAATTTGTCTACAGTTTGCAGGCACAATTATCAGCTTGCAAAGCCCAGTTAAATCAAGAAGATGGCCGAGAGCGACGTCCTATTTATAGACATAACCAGCAGTTGGAAGAGTTGCGTAATTTGCAAGACCGGCTAACTCAGGAGAAGGAAGCCTGGCAACGGGAACGAGAAACTGAAGAGAAGGAAGTGGAGGAGAAGAAAGCTGAGTTGTCACGCTTGCAGGTACATTGAAGCTTATGCCTCATTATAAAAATTAAGCAGCCAATTTTTTCCTAGTGCAGTGATGATATTAAATTAAACTACAGTGGACCCTCAGAAGTCAAACAAAATCCATTCAAGGAGGTAGTTTGACTTTCAATATGTTCAACTTTTGAGTCAGATTTCCTCATGTGAAACAAAGTATGTAAATAGATTCAATTTGTCATTGATCTCCAAGTATTTATCATTTCATTACACTTTATTCCAAATAGTGGTTACTTGATAATAACGAGAATAATGATGATTAGTAGTAAAACTATATATTTAATCATTTATGCTCAGAGCAATAAAATTTGAATTGCTTTTCACCTCTTCTGAGTGATATAATGACGCTTAATGTAAGCAGAGGGAGATGAGAAACAGGAGAGATATTATTGGTTGGATTCTCTTCTCCACTTGAATCTACGAGTTGATCATTGTCCCTCACCGTCATTAACATTCCTGCTAGTGTGTCTTTCTCTCTGAGGAGAGAATCCAGCTGAATGTTGGTATGTAGTGCCTAGTGGACTAAAATTTGTTTTGACCGCATCTTGACAGATGCTTATGTATATTGAATCCCGAACTTTCAAAATTTTATGTTTTCACAAGGTTAATTTAATGCACAACCAGTTTTGTTGCATAAGAGACATCATCATGGTAGCCCTAATGATGAAGACTGAGACAGCCATCAAAACATCAGCAGCAACCATTTTTCTGACCCAATGCAAATCAAGTCTTCGTTAGCATCACCTGATGATGTTGCCTATGTGATGATACCGGTTGTGCCTTGAATAAATCCTATGACAACATACACACATGGATTTTTAAATTTAGTTATCGTGAAATTTCACAAAGTTGAGATTAAGAGTTCTTCTAAACTTTTTTTTTCAAATATAGACCTGATTTTCCTGGAATTGTTTAGTCGAGATTCAAGAAATCCAAGCATCAAATAGTTTGAATTTTGAGGGTCCACTTTGATTTGATGAACAGATACAGTTTCATTATTTCACTTTGATGTGAAATTGTTGAATCATTACACAGTAGATTTATGGATAACAGTACATATGACCCTTCAGCAAAGAATTTTTTAATGAACCTATAGATTTTTTTGCTGGGCATGAGAAATAACAAGCCTAATTTACCTATGCATATCATACTTTCAAGCATTAAGTTTTAGTTATGAGTTAAGTGTTTTCTATAATTTAAAATAAATATTCTGTTGGTTGATTTGAGATTACATTTTGAGTTTTGAGATGCCTCTTTTAATGTCAAAGAAAAGGCACTTACTTTTAGGGGTCATTTATTAAAATCTTGTTCCCCTGAGACAGGTTATATTCAATCTTTCAGAGCAATATGATTAACCCAACTTTTGAATTGTCTTCAAATTAGTTATAGACTGAATTTTTTCATTTTTATATTTATTGGTCCAAGGACAAGCTGAACACAAGTACATATAGGACAAGTCATTTATGCACTTAGTAAATCAACTTGAGTGTAGTGTCATTTTACATGGAGTCAAAAAAGAAAAACAAAATAATAATAACAAATTAAATGCATACATATACAAGGAACAGTAAGATATTTAAATCATAACCATTAAATTAGGCACACTATATCTATTCATGTACTCATTTATGGAGTTTATTATGAATTGCCTGAAAAATGACCCAGGTTCAAATTCATGTATGATTTATTTTTATAAATAATGTTTTGGTGGTGCAATTATAACTGTTGTATAATAATGGTTGAAATTTATTGTCATGAATAAAAGTGGCACTGTCTATATTATGAAAAGACTTGTAAGAGAGAATGTGGATCATTCTCCTCCTTCTATCCTCATAGTCATAAGAAACAATTTAATTTAGCATTTTACTTCTGAAAAAGTTAATTTCTCCTTCGTTTAGAATTGCTGTACATACATATGTATGCATATGAAACTTCATTAAATAAATGTCAGATATTCACTTGAGGGTAATTCAGAGGATAAAATTTTATTTGCTTGGGCTCAAAGAGTACTGTATTTACGCATGTACCACGTGCACGTCTTTTACTGAAAATCAGCATTAAAAAATCAGGTATGCATCAAAAAGCAGGAAGTGAAATGTCATCCTTGATCTGCAGGGCACCTGAATCCCTGCCTCAGTACTGTGTAATGTATGAGTAAAAGACGTTTTTCACTTCTGTAATTTTTGTTGGGCACTTTTTTCTACCTAACTGCTTCACATACAAGGATAGTACTTAGGTAAAGTTTTTGGTTATATTGTTTGTAAAAGTTATGGTGTGTATCTTACAATAGGTCACTTTACTTGCATAAATACAATTTTATTTTAACATATTATCTGTAGGAGTAGGAGATCATTTCCATTGAAGTAATAGCAATAAGTGCCAATGTCATGCTATTGCATTGACCTGCTTGCTTGTTCATGGTCTTAGGATTCACGGAGGGCACTACATTTTCTCATTAACTCTTTCTCTTATAGGAGCAAATTCGTGCAGATCAGGCAGATATCGCTCAGCAGAGGGAACAACTTTACAGGAAAATGGAGATTCTGACTAGTCAGGGTATACTCATAAGTCCTAACATGCCCGTTGTTACATCAGTTCCTCATGAAGAACCGTCTTCAAATGTGGATATCCCAAGTTCTGGGTCCCAGAAATCTGGGAATGGAGATTCTCCTTTGCCGACTCCCTCTCCACCTGGGAATGATGGGAGACGAACTCTAAAGGGAGAAGGGAAATGGAAGGGCTCGTCTTCTCTCAACTTGGGCCCTGTGCAAGGGAAGGCTTCACTGCCCCTCAACCTGATCAGTGCAACCAATCAGCAGAAGGCTGCGCAGGGAGTTCAAGTGAAACAGCAATTACCCCTCAAGTTGGCCACCAAACTGGGTGCCGGTGGGAGCAGTGGTATATTGCCTGGGGGGGTTGTTGTGGGTCCATCGAGGGATGGTGTACAGCAGATCCTGCCGTTAAGACTCAGTCAGGCTGCAGCAGGCGGTGGGGTGTGTGCAGCAAGCGAAGTGACAAAAAAGGGCCCTCTAGCTGGTGCCTCCAGCGGTCTCCCTTACCAGAGGCTAAGTCTTGGTCGTCCAGTGACAACCAAAGTGGAGGAGGGTAGTGGATCAGGTGGATCTGCCACGTTACCGTTGCAACCAACTCATGTGCGTACCGGCAGTAGTCCTGCGATGATGCAAAACACGGAATTTCAGCAGCCATCAGGGTCTGTGAGTGGAAGTGGTAGCGGACGTACTGACACATACCCAAAAGCTCGGGAGAAATACAGAGTGACAAGTCCAGATTCTGCTCCGCGGCCGAAAGCAGGCTCAGTCCCAGCAGCAACAGATGAAGAAGTTATTTTTTTCTGACGTACAATAAGTTTAATTGCCAGCCTTTGTGTGACAATCGGAATTCTTTTGGGGGGTGGCATTATTGTGAAGAGAAATTTTGCTCTGGTAATTGATTTACTAACAAAATGGTTTCATGTTATATTTGTATGTCATATTCTTGTTTTCCTCCGTTTTTATATGTCAGGATGATATTTTTATCATAATTTACTATGTAGTTTTAATGCCCCTTGTGGCATGTTTTTAGCATGTGTACAAGACTTGTTATATTCTTGATGTGCCATGTTTGGCACTTGATGTAGTTGTTAGTGTTAAATAATTAAACATTGTTGAACTCTTTACATTTTATCTGACTGATTCAGACTGCAATCTTTGTGTGGTTTCGTGTGATATGTTTTTTCAGTACTTTTTAATGTCTCAGTTATGTTTTGTCTTGATGATTTTGCAGTTTTCCTTGGGAAAGGTTCGAGAACATTTTCATTGGTAATGTGAAAATTTGTCAGTAGATAATAGTGAATGTCTCATTGTTCCAGCAGCCATTTTTGTGAATGAGCATTTTATAGAAAAAATCTTTGATCCTCATAAGTTAAAACAAATCATTTCATGTCATTCTTGATGAGATCCTACCTACCCAGTGTTGTTTTCCAATTGTATTTTGCAATTGGTCTTACACTTCTTGGTGATGGTCTTTCATTCCTTATTTAGTACACTAAAGATAAAGTCTGCTTTTTATACTTGTATTTACTTTGTAGAGAATGCACTGTCTTCCCATATGCATGTTAATAATAAGGGAAGGGGCATGCAATGGACTGTTTGTACCTCTTTCAAACAATTAAGACAATAGTTTGCTTGAGTGGAAGGTCGGTGATTGATCATATTTTTTCCAATTTTCTCGATATTTTTACTCAAGTAAATGAGGTTTAAGAAGGAACAATCAGGATGTTAATGCAATGTTTTTATTGTGTACAGTCATGAACTTATTACTTTTGGCACTGTTAATATGTACTAAAGCTATAACTGTGAAATGGCAGGGGTGTGTTGGTATACAAAAAAGGCCTACTTGTGCATGTCTTTCCATTTGTGTAGTAAAAAAATAATATTTTTGTAAGGTTCCTCATTCTTCCACTGGTGTAAAGCAATTCTATGCAATAAGTTGAATTCTTGTGGTGTCTGAGCTCACCCTTTCCTTGTGCTCAAAGCTTTACCTATGGATGTGTGCTCATATGTTCATATTATGTGTTCATTTGATGGCTGAGACCTTATTAAGTGTGAATGTGTGTTCCTCCCTCCTTAAAAATAGCTGATTCTTATCATTCCTATTTTTTCTGGGATCAATTGTTATCAGGAATATCCTCGAGGGGTATGTCAAAGTATTATATGTAACATAGTGAAATCAATTGTATCCTTACTTTGATACAACTTTTGAGAAATGCAATAGTTATTGTGCAACTTAATGCTAAGTTGTGTTAGAGATAATTATAATTTTATTCTATTAAAAATGAACTTTTAAGTCTTTGTACCCCAGTTGATTTTGATGATTAACAGCACCTGTTGGACAAAATTCCAGTTAGGAATTGGACAATCACTTGTGTTGCTTTAGAATCAGGAATTGTGACAACAAAATGTAAATAACTTATTTATTGTAAATAAACAATTGTATACATCTTAATGTTAACATTTAGTGTCTTCAATTTACTGTAATAACAGAAAGCTTTAATTCCAATGGTGTATTTACAAACATCATGTTACAGTAACAGGTTATACAGAGTGCATCATGATCTCTAATAGTCACAACTTGCTAAATTGTTTAGAAACATAAGCAATCACATGAAACATAGGAAGGGTAATGACTAGAGGTATCATCATATTTACCTCTTTCACACAAAACTTTGAGATCAAGACCGACAAATTACATTTGTCTTTGCAAAAGTGAAAGACTTTAAAACCATAAGAGATATATGCAATTTAAATGCTATAAACTTATTCATAGCCATGTATTCGACACTGCCATTCCAACAAATCACACTCGCATCTACGATTTGAAGACCGAATTTGTGATACTGTTACAGTTCGGGTATTGTCATCAAATTTACACCTAACATGGAAATTATGAATTAAGAATGTATATGTCTGACCCACCCACTTTTCACGCACATATATGGAACGAGGATCTTCACTGAGGACACTCTCTATTGCTCTTTTTAAAGTGTTTTCACAAGGTATGCCGGTGGTTTCATTTTCACGCACACCATTTACAACATTAAGTCTCGTCAATTCTTTCAGCTGTCCTTCAGCTCTTCCACTAAATTCAACAGAGAGCTTCGGTAATGGAGGTTTCGATATCCAAAGTGGCACGGTCACATTATCAGGAGCTAATCTACCAGTTTCCTCATCGATCCCAGGGGATGGGGAGGGACTCCCGCTCAAATCGTTGGTGTTCACAGCAGAAGCTTGGGCAATGGAATTAATGCCATCTTCTTCTCCGTCGGGGGCTTCCCGCTCACTTTCAAATCCCAAAGCAACATTGGAATTGCTGAGTGACTCGGAGGACGAATGTTTAAGTTGTGAGTCAATGTTAACACCTAGAGTATTCATAGCTTTATCTCTGTCTTCAAGTTCTCTTCCATCCATCATCCGCCCAACTTTCACTTCCTCCAATCCATAATCAGCAGAACTACTCGGGCAGTCATACTCTGGAATATATGGTTTTATGTCAAGAACTGGAGTTCCATCCACCATATCAACGCCAGAGAAGTACACCAATGACCCTGAAAAGAGCAGGCTAATATTGATGACTACAGTCTGATGTAATTACATCGTAAAGTGAGTTTTCTTACTGAGCATCAACTGACAAACTTGCACCCAGCAATCGAGACGTAATAATTTCCGCGGAACTTACCATCAACTTTCTCGATTTTAACTAACGATAAGCCGATTGGCGACGGTCTGTGAGGCGATCGAGTTCCAAACAAACCCACTCTACTTCCATTAAGCCTAGGCGGCGTCACTTTTGCTCGGCAATGGGTAGATTCGTTTTTGTGGAAGTAAAATAATATCCTATAAATAAAAATAATTGTTCTTAATGCATAGTCATAATCAAAATGTCGTCAGAAAAACGCCGGATGACGCGAAACTCCTTCGTGTACCGAAAGGTGTTTACGCGTATTTTCCTCTGGCGTTCAATAACATCTGCATTCAAAATCGTCAAGCACATGCAGTGAAAAACCTACCAACTTACCACATATGAGAGAAAAGTTCAATCCCTTCCAAGGAATGCTCAGGGTTGGTAAAGACATGGTTAAAAATTTTTAAGACTCCTTGGCTTTGTTTACATACACCAGGCTGTCGGGGAGTTCCTCGTTTTTGTGGAAACCAAGTTGATACAATACCAATAGGTTGCAAGGACAAGAGCTTTTCACAGGTGTCAGCAGATTCTAGAGGCTTCCTCTCCGTTAAGGACCTTGAGGGGCCAACCTCTGCGGACTTGGCTAGGCATTCATGACACTTCCACGAAGTCAAAGTTTCTTGTATCCTCTGGACATCTTTATTATGGGAGAATGTCAAGGATTTTATCTGCTGCCTTTAAAACGCATGGCGAAGAGAGAAAAAGACAGCAAATCAATGACGTCCGTCTTAATTAAGTTGGCGCAAAACGGCCACTTTTAACAAATAAGAGCGAAAATTGTAACGACAATTGAAGAATAATAGTATATTCACCCACCTTAGGTTATTTATTTCGCTTCTAGCAACACTGAGCTGATTTTTCAGCAAAAGATATTCGTCCTCTACTTTCCTCGAAGGACTCGCCGCCATGTTATTACGAATTCCGACTATGCATTGTTTATTCGAGTTATGGCGTCTGGCGACCAATGTTGATACTGATTTCCATGGCGTATTGCTTTATCGAGCATTGCAGTCATGTTAATTCATGATTGGATTTCGTGTGTAAATGTGCGTTAAAATTTTACAAGCCCACCATCATCGATAAAATACAGCGATGGATGGATAAGTGTTGTGGTCAACTACCAGTTTAAAGCATTTTCAAACATTATTCAGCATGTGAAGATGGGATATTTATTATAAACATTGTGGTGAAGTGTCGAAAACAGATTGTGAACTAACAAGGAAAATCATCGATTGTATTAGCACTTCTTGTGTTACACGCATCTCTCTTTTTCTGAGTGAAGTTATTCCAGCATTACCTTTTCGCGCGTTTAATCTTGGCTTGAAAGTGACTGAAGATCATTTTCGAAATTGGTTGAATTTGTTTTGGATTGGCATAAAGTTTCCATTGTTTTCATTCAAAAATGTGTTAACTGTTATAAATTCTCGCAATAGATAGTTTTACAGGCTAAGTTAATCTCTGTTGGAGTAGATTGTTGGCATCCAAGATATGGCTTTCGTGGAAAAGGCCGTACTTATAATTATATAAATGGTGTTTATTAGGCTAACTGACAAAATGTCAGCGTTTAATGAGCATCAGTTCGAGAAAAAGTTATTGACTTTAAAAGATTCTCAGGATAGCATACAAACACTATCTTCTTGGTGTCTCCAGCACCGCCAACATCACAAGAAGATTGTGTCAACATGGTTGAAAGTCTTAAGAAAAGGTAACTTGGGCTAGTATAATGTCCAAAACCGACTACTTTCATGCCTTGATGCTGCTTTTTCTGCAATGAGAAAGGACTGTACTAATTGCTTTTATATTTTACAGTTAAACCTGATCAGAGGCTCACACTCTTCTATCTTGCCAATGATGTTATACAGTATAGTAAGAGAAAAGCTTTTGACTATGTCCAGACATTTGCTCCTGCCCTTCAAAAAGCGACTACTCTCGTTAGGTGAGTGACAAGTATGAGTGCTACTATATTACAAACTTCAAAGCTTAAAGTAAATAAAATTCCGTCTTTAAACCATTTCATCCTAGCATCCATGATTAGTGATTTTGGTACTGAACGTTAAATTTTGATTGGATTTGCTCCTCTTTAACAAAAAGTTTTTAGATGCTTATCATGAAATTGTACTATTTTGTCGTTTGAGTTCAAAATGCTCATTTGAAAACACTTTAGTACCCGGTTGTTTTGCACATAGCATTCGTGGCTCGTAAATAAGTAACCCTTAAATATATAACCCTTGTTTACAGTTTGCATTCCCATTTCAAAAAACAATAAAAGGCTAATTTTTCTTGTCATCAAATCCATTTTACCATGGTTTCTTTCATTTACACTTATTTAATTAAAGGGTGAAAACTTAGTTCTATATTTTTAAACATTTTATTGTGAGTTAATTCCGGAATCTTTGTGTAACATAACTTTGCTTTCACTATATGTTTTTTGCTACTTACGAAGAGTAGATATCACCAGGAAATGAAATAAGTATGAAATAATCAACTGATAAAGCTTATTGGATATTGGTGTGAACTTTTGTTATCCTAACAGAATTTATTGAACTGCTCTGAAATTGTTTTGGTACTTATTCTGAAAAATTATTTATAACTTTTTATTGAATAAATTATGTATACATAAATCTATTCAATGGTATTTAAAGGCCTGATCATACAATACATGTACATTCATGGGTTCATGCATGAACACTTGCATCAGCTCCTTTGCCACACTATATTTCATGCATATTTGTGCTAGTTGTTCTTTATAGGACGAATTTCAAAGGGACTTGCATGCACACATGAACCCAAATGCATTGTCTAAACATGCCTTAATACTGTTCAACTTCAAATAATATTATATCTTTCATTAAACTCCCTGATAATGTTATGAAAATTGAAGACCATCATCTAGCAAAGCCAGGTTTCATTTCATTTTCGGCCCATTAATGGGATTAATTAATTATTCCCTTGATCATTTGGAAAAATGACTTTATAGCTTGCTGGAATAGTTTGTAAAAGCTAATTCTTTAATCATCTCGGTTGTTTATTTATAGCCACAGCAGCCCTTAAATTACTTGATAATTTGCTAATTGTGCACTCCTTGTCTTTTAAAATATCTTGCTTTTAATAGGGATAATAAAGTCAAGCAGAATATCTCAAGGATATTTAAAATTTGGGATGAAAGAGGCGTGTACGATGAAACGTTTATTTCTGACCTCACTGGGCTTCTAACTGCATCAACCAAGGGACCACCAGTTGAAACTGTTGCAATTAATCCAGACTTTCAGGTGAGTAGTGTTAATTTTGATTTAAAATTCTAGTGCACAGCAAATACTGTGTTATCTGGAATTAGATAACCAGAAAACTCTATTAACTGGAGTTTTTGATGCAGGAAGTGGCAAAAACAAAATTCAAGCCCAAAGGCCTGGTAGCCGAACATAGAAATTCAAGTTAATTATTTTGCTAAGGCCTACTTTTATAATCTCTGGTTAAATAGTATCTTGGAATGAAAACTGAAGCTAATATGTTCTTTCTCCCATGTATACTTTTCACATAAATAACCAATAGTCTGATGTTTCATACACAACCCCAACTCTCAGTTATTATCAAGAAGTAGTGGTATGTATTTGATTTAATGTGCTTCAATGGCTAAGGTCGTTTTGAATGTACTACCGCGTGCAGACAATTTGAGCCGAGCCCAATGATGCTTAACTTAGTTGATGTTATCAAGTTAGCAAAAAGGCTGTCTCCTTGTGGTAAATGTTAACCAGACATTATAAAACTTGGCTTTGATCTTTTAATTGATTTGAACTTTAAGGAAACATATCATGTTAAAAGTGTTAACTTTCACTTCAAGCTCAATGACAAAGTTACACTTTTGCACTTATTTGCACACTAATGTAACATCACCAATTTCAGTAATCTTTTCGGTCTATCACATGTATGTGAATCGTCAAGTGTATTTTGTAATTTTTTTTACATGCTATAATTGTGGAGAAGTATCTTTTTATCTGAATTTTTTTATAAAATCATGTAGAAGATTCTATTACAGATACTATTGCCTTATTATGTTTGATATTTGTTAACTTTTTGACACCTATGGAAAAACTCTGCTAACCGAATACCTTAAATCCCCGAGATAGCCAGATAACAAAGCTTTTGCCTTATTTCATATTATATTATTGCTGCAGCACTAAGTTGTTTTTTGATTTTGTACAGCCACGGATACTGATTGAAAAAATCAAGAGCTGCAAGGAATGTGAAGATGAAACAGATCTCTTGCTGAAGAAATTGAACGACTCTCACCTTTCTCTCTCGGATGCGGATGCCCTTCGTGCAAGCTTAAAAGGTTTGTTTTTTATTTTTGGTAACCTACTCTGTATGCATATTCTTCATATTTATGTATGTACAATTTTATTTTCTCATCATTATACCACCTCATGTCATGACAGATCGGCGGCAGGGAGATGATGTTGTTTCTGAAGTGGATGAAGGAGTGGCGAAGATGGAGGCATACGTACGAGCGTTGGAGCTTGAACTGAAAGAAAGAGCAGTCCTGATTGAGCTTTTGGATCAAGGGAGTGTATTCTATGATACACAGAAAGGAGAAGCCAAAGTGGTGGCTAATGTGAGCTTAATATTGTCTATCCCTTTTTACTAAAAACATTTATCCTGACCTAAAGAAGGCTGTTTTGGGCCTGAATCTGGGAGAAATCAAAATGGGGTCATTTACTCTTGACTAAAAATTTCTCCCTTATTAAGTCATTAGATAGATTCTAAAAATGAATTTTGGAGAAATATATTTCCTTTTAAACTCATGCATTCCTTCACGTATTTAAGAACATAAAAGTTACTGCCTACTTACTCATGTTACTTATGTCGTCAGAGGTCTCACACGAGTCACGAGGAGGACAATCACGTGTCTCCATAATGTGTGAGCTCGCATTTTCAACTGTGCTCATGAGAACAAAAACGTGATCGTCACTTTTCAAATTTTGTCCAATGTTTTGAATCTCATATACTAATTGATGGAGTCCATTTTTAGGACATTGAGCATTGCCTGTCTAGATCGGTTTGCATTTTGGATACTGTGGTCGAAAACTATGATAACAAGCAATAACAACTGTGAGAAAGAAAGAACCATGATCTCACCCCTGGTCTCCTACTTGCCTCAAGGAAGATGATTCTTTGAAACTAGCATGTATCTTGTGAGAATGTTTATGAGAAAAAGATCTTTACCTTTTTGGTACAATATTTTACATAATATCTTTGTTCAAAAATTTTATACTTATTCTGAGTGTGACATCATTTAGACTGTATGCAATTTTAATGATTTGCTCAGCAATCCATATAATACCTGGTAAATGGCTCATGGTCAAATGAAGCCTTGTGATGGCAAGAGTTTTTCAGCAGTCGTGGCAATTAGTGGCAAGGCAAGTGACGTTGGTTGTGGCATAGATAATGTACTCACACCCCTTTGGAGTATTTACTTAATACTTACTTATTTACTTACGTATTTACTTATAACTTGATAATAACTGTGCAACAGATTGTAGAGTGGAAAAATATGTGTTTACATCACGTCTTGTACTGCATCAAAATCTGCTTATTTTTTTAAATTGTAAACAAACCAATTGTTTTGCCTTGACAATAATGAAACTTTGCTTCTGTTGAATTTTCATCAAATTTCAAAGCAAAACTACAATTCGGTGAGGGTGCAGTGATCTCAACCTCAATATTATCGATATTTGATAATAACAAGTCTTTCCTACTTTAGGCCCATGACTTTAACCCCTTAAGTGGGGTAAGCGACTATAGTCGCAAATGGAAATCGCTCCCTAGGTGGGAGGCGCGACTATAGTCGCGCGCTGCTTAACTATGTGCTTCTTGGTAGGGATGGCGTTTTAAGTCGCCCGTTGCGATTCTTTCTGTTTCTACTGTGTGTTTTGTGATTCTAGCCACACATTTTATGACTCTGCATTACTTTATGGATTTATCTATCGGAGAGTAATTGTAGCGCATAGTATGTATAGGTGTCATTTTCCGAATGAAATTTTTGTCTGTTGGGAACATTTGTTCGCAGAATTTGCGATTGACATTTACATCCAGCTAAAATATCATCTTTATTTATGACTTGTCTAAGTGCATTAAATGTTATTTCATTATAATTAGAATATTTTGTACTTATAAGTACCTACGTTTTGGTTCTGATGCATATTGCGAAATTCCAAAAAATCTTTGTTTACTCTTCCTTTTTTCATACTCAACAGCATATTTCAAACGTAATGTGTTGGCGATATGCTTTACCTCAATCACTGCTAAGTTAATTATCAGAACAATTTTATTTTTACTACATCGTCGTTTTCATATTGTTCATTGAAGTTTTACACACCTGGTATTCCCACGAAAAACCTTGAATCGTCTCGTTATTTTTCGGCATGCTTGGACTAATTAGCGACGTGATTTAGTTCAGCTGACAAGCAAGTAAGCCATCGTAATGCACAATTTACAATATTTTTACTACAGTGTGTTTATCATAACATTATGTGTTGATATTCGGTATTGGTATATGACGTAGAAAATCCTCCTGTACATTTGAATTTAGAATTCCTGAATTTGGAATACTGTCATATGAAAAACATTCACAACCATAAACTTCCATTTGCATGAATCCGAAACATTACCCACGAAATCCAAGGTCAATGTACTGAGCACTTAGATTTGAGTGAGAGAGCTATGACCTGACCACCCAACCCTTGCCACTTCCCTTCGTCATTATATGGGCTCCCACTGCCTTGCTCCCTTGGCCCATGCCCTCTTTGTTTTGTGAGTAAGGGTATCTTCCCAGGGGGTGTGAATTGGCCCAAGGACTGCAGCACGTGTCTGTTCGGAAATCCCTTCCATTCGCACCCATATCTTGTACTTAGATGAGAAAACCATGGTCGACGCCCGCAGTCCATTTGCTTGTCGGTAAATTCCTTAGAAGTGGTGAGTAGCTGATTCTTTTCAAACACTGACGCCTTCACCGAGATTTTGGGATTTTATTCATATGCTGTGTTTGAGTGTGGTTAGGAGAAGATTGGAACACCTAGGAGTTAAAATAATCCTGTTACTATTGGACCTTCCCAGACCTATAATAAAACCTCCCGCACTTGGCAGGCCAGCGGACCCTGATATGTGGGCATGGGTTTTTCCCTCAGTGAAAATTCGAGTTATTTAGCTTATTCGTATTCTAAGCGAGTTTATATCCTTCCTTGGTGGTGAGAAGTCACATGAGATACGTTCGTTAGCCGTGAATAGTTATTCCTAAATCTTTAGTGAAAAAGTTGATAAGCATGGTGAAAAAATATTAGCAGAAATTGATATTGGAGAGGTGCTAGATCTTAGTGTTGAAACTGAAGACAGTTTTGAGAGTAAGGAGGAGATTTAAGTGTCCGCTGAAGGAACTGCTGGTCCCAATACCGTTGATCCTGCTGTCAGAAGGAAGGCAGTGGAGCTGAATGAATCCTCTAGCAGCGAATCGGAAGAGAAGAACAACGATGAGGAGGGACCTTTGCAGCCGGAGACGTCGGTTTCAGAGCAGAGTGTACTGACAGTGGTGAACGTCGGCCTCGATTTCAGGCAAAGTATACTCCAGGACTGAGTCATGAGCTCTTGTGTAAAAGAAAGCCTATTGATATTTTCGAACACTTTTTTGATGAAAGTATTTGTGATGAAATTGCCACCCAGACGACCTTGTACGTGGAACAAAAAGTAGGAGGCGACAATGAAAAGAAGAAGTTGGGAAAAGGACTGGGTGGAAACAGACAAAGAGGAGTTGAAGTTACATATTTCTTGGCATCCTCCTTTTGCAGGGAATATTACAGAAACCAAAATTTGGGCATTATTTTTCAAGAAATACATTACTGGCAACTCCGATATTTTATGAGATGATCACGGAGAAGCGATTTATTTTCTGCTCAAATGTTTGCACTTTGCAAACAACTAGGATTACTTTCACAACAAGCTTTACTTTCTCTCAGAAGGTAAAGCTTCCGAAAAGCTATATAAGGTAAAACCTGTCATGGATCATCTTGTAAAAATATTTAGGAAGAGTTACATTCCTGATAGGCTGCTATCTGTTGATGAAAGCCTTTTGCTATGGAAAGGTCACCTCGGATGGAAGGTTTACATACCAAACAAACGTTTAAGGTATGGTATGGAATCGATAAAATTATGCGACTCAAAAACTGGGTACGTGTGGAACATGATGATTTACACAGGGAGGGACACTCAGCTAGTTGAAACAGTCGAAGGCGTTGACGTGTCAGGTTTCACTAGGCCTTCGAGATTAGACCTTTCTCTTTCCAAGGGTTTTCTGAAGCAAGGCTATACTATTGCGATAAACAATTACTTTAGTAGCCCCAAGTTATTTGACTTTCTAGTCACATTTGAGACCGATGCAATCGGAACTGTGAGAAAGAATAGGAAAAATCTCCCGCAAAATGTCATGCAAAGAAAAATGAAAAAAGGGGAGGTTGTTGCGGCCTATCGTGGAAAACTAATGGCAATGAAATATCGGGACAAAAGGGATGTGACTGTATTGAGCAGCATACATGATGACACGATGGTGAGTGTTCCAAGCAGAGTAGAAGGAATGAAAATAAAACCTCTGGCGTGCGTTTATTACAACGATGCGATGGGTGGCGTGGATTTGTCCGATCAATGCATCGTGACTTACAGTACCGCACGAAAAAGATTGAAAAAGTATTATCAAAAGATATTTAGGCACATTTTCGACGTAACGGTGTTCAACTCTTTTATTATATACAAAAAACAAGTCAGTGGTCTCTCACAACTTGATTTCCGCATAATTCTTATTGAGGATCTGTTTCTAAAATATGGGAAATCCACAGCAGATAAGGAAGAAAAAGTTAGAGAATGAAGGGCAGCAGTTCGAACCCCAGAGAGACTCGTTAAGGCAACATCTCCCGGATCATAATCCACCTACAGGGAAGAGAAAACATGGAGTAAAATGATGTGTTGTGTGCCTTGCTAAAGGACAGAGGAAGGAAACAATTTTCTTGTTAAAGTGTGTAAAACCCTCTATATGCGGCGCCATGTTTTCAAGTGTATCACACGAAGCTAAGCTATTGAATTGGCTATTTTTGTTTAAAAAAACTATGGATACATTATTTGTCCACTAATTCAAATAATCTCTTATGAAAATATACAGAACCCGTATTGCCTGAATGGGAAAATAATTGATTGGATGCTATAAAAGTTTATATTGTTAGTTGTATGTAGTTGTAAAAATATTGTAAAATTGTAAATGAAACAATTGTGAAATGTATTTCAGGGCCCGTCGCGGAATCGTTATACGAAAACACTTCAATGAGAATTTATTATTTGAATAATGCCCATTTGAGTCTTTTTTTGAGACAACAAATATGTATAAAGTTTTTGTATCTCTTGAAGCTAAACAACTGAATGCTTATAAAAATTGGATATTTTAGTATAAACACTACCCATAAATTGTTTATTCAAAAATTCAGATAATCTTCTAGGAAAATAAACACAAATTGTATTGTCTAAATGGAAAAATGATCGATTGGACGCTAGAAAAATGTATTTTTTTGCTATAGTTGTAAACATTGTAAATGAAATATTGTAAAATTGTAAAACTTGGCCCTGCATGAAAATTTTCTACAGAAAAGCTTCAATGACTAACAAATATTTGAGCAATGCCCATTTACTATTATAAATTATATTATGCATACAATATATCATTAAATGCAAGAACATCAATTTTTCAGTGTTATAAAAATGGTATAAATATTGTATTTTTTAGTAGCATGATTTTGAAATGTATTCAAATGCCCTTTTTTAATGAATATACAATTAAAAAGATTAAAATAGCAGCAAAGTATTTCAATTGTGCCCGTACCGGCATTTGCAGGCAACATCTATAACTTGACCTTGTTCTAGCCAATTAAAAGTGCTTTATAGAAATGATAAAAAAATTTTAACATAATCATGAAAAAAACCTTTGCGTTAGGTTCTAGGAGTACATAGCTTTTTACTTCATGAGAATCTGAGGATTTGCTCCCCAACAGCTGAAAGATAAGGAAAAATTCGTCCCCAACGAAGGGGTTAATGACAGTAATTATGTATTTGTAAACTGAGAAACTATTTGTCTCCAATCAAACTTCTGGAAAGATGCGAATTTTGTTGGAATGTAAATAATTTTCTAAAGTTCTCTCTTTGACTTTTTTCTCCTAAGGCCTATAAAAATTTTGGAGGGAGAGTAAAGAACTTGAAGAAGAGGCTTGATGAACTAATACCAAACCTAAAAGATTGCAGTCCTGTTCCATCACCTGATGTAAATGCACCCTCCCCATCACCAGACTCAGATATTGAACTGCCTGAGGAGGCTGATCCCATTCAAGGTAAATATACTTTTCTAATTGATATTAGTTAGTTTTATGATCAGTGAGTGATTGCAGATGATTAAGTGTATGAAGATCTGTTATTGCTTTAGTATTTGGAATGGAGTAGAAATGAATTAAGTTAAGTTTTTGGTTGAAAAAAAACAATCCTTTAGACCAGTGGCTCCCCGCCTTTTTTATCTTATGTACCTCTTGTAAACCCATTTCCCTAAATATACCTCTAACAGCAGGGTTCATTGCAATATGCTAGTTAGTATTTTTACTACACCTGCATTATTATTTAATTTTGCTTGTCCATTAACCACCCAGCTCCTACCCTTAACAGTATGGTTACCCCATGTTGGTAATGGCTGCTTTAGGCTATAGAGAGTTGATACAATAACAGCTACGTTCCCACTGATAAAATAACCATTTGCTTTTTAATATAATCTTAATTCCACTCATGGAACAAATGGTTAAATTTGAACCTAGGTATGACACTTATCAATGTGTTTGTTTTAAATGGTACATGAATGTGGCCCTATTCATTAACCATAATGATCCAGGCATTTTACTATAGTGGATTATGTTTTCATATAGCATTTGGGCTAAAGAGTGATTAGCTTGGATTGACAACCAATCAGCTTTTCACACCAGTTGAAAGCACAAATAAGTGCTCCTCTGGTCTCATTCAATAGAATGAAGGCCGGGTTTATCCTCCACTGGGTAAGCTGCTTCTCCATTGTTAAATCTAGAAATTGCAATTTTCCACACCAGTTATTCATTACCTGCCAGATAGAATTGCCAAGTGCTTCTTTCAGTGTCAAGTGTATCTTTTCACACAACAGACTTAAATATCAAAAGGAAACTTCCATCGGTGCATCCTAGTGGCAATTAGGGAAACATCCTTCATTTCACTTAATTTTTGTCATAATGAAGGTATTTTTCATACATTATTGAGAATAATGTGTTGAATATCCATCACTGGTTGGTAAGAAATTTAAGGAATAAAAGATTTTTGCCAATTCATGGATTAATAACCTACATTAGTACTCTAAATAATTCATTCTAAGCTTTGCATATTCTATTGAAAATTCCTTTGAAAAGGTGGTTAATGCTCTGAGAAGTAGAAGAAACAAACTTATTGAAAACATTCTGAGACATGACAGCCTCCTGAAAACAACACTGAAAGCAGCTACAAATAGGAAAAATTACCAAGGAAAATGAAGGATTGAATACACAAGCATATTATAAGGAATGTTGAAATGGGACATTGTAAAGGAATGAAGCAGTTAACTCAAAAGAGAAGTGACTGAAGACCTGTTGCACACTAATCTTTGGATTGATAACGTCTGATATTGAAGTTGTTTAAGATATTGATTTAATGTGCATCAGTCTACAAGATCATAGTGTGATCCCATGATACCAGAATGGAGGAAATATAATTGGTTGCCCTTTTTGACTTTGCTATTGCATTTTCGAACATTTAAGAGATTGAATTTATAGTAATTGAAATAAATTCATGTTTAGTATGAGGCCCAGTGCAACACATAAATTTTAAGGATGATATGGAAACAAAGATATCACCTCCAGAGGACTGTACTTCTGATGTTAGACTTGGAGATAATATGTGCTATGAGTAGGTATGCTCTTACTGCCTAATCAATTTTTTACATCAATTAATTCTGTCGTATTCTAACTTAACTCTAATCTCAATAATAAGTTTATTCTCAGATTATAACATTATATCCATCATATTTTCCATTTTGCAGCAGGACTTTAAATGATCCTCTTAGAAAATACTTCTGTTTACAAACAGAATACGCAGTGGATGAGGCCAGCCCTTCAAATATCGACAGTATTTGTTTTATTAACATTTAAATCAAGCCAATCATGGCTATGACTGTTGAATTTGCTGTCATTTGTAGCTCTAAGCCTTTTGAGCTGTGTAACCAGGTCTGTCTGTTTGGTAGCTATCCGGTTGTTGCTCCTGTTTTGTAGAAAAATTATGTTCTAAGTATGAAATGAATAGTACTGCCTTGCGGGTGACTACTGAGATATGTACCTTGATTTTGATTAACCAGTGCCTCTGGGCACTGAACACATGTGGGAGTTTTGACTTCAGGTCAACAGAACTATGATTGTTGTCATGTGGTCTTGGGCTACAGATATATGAATTGGTCATTTGCAAATCTGTTCAATATGCTAGATCTAGTAATCAATTTTGACAGTTAAATTGCCTTATTAGTGAAAGTGCCATCCAGAGGCATCATGCGACTCAGTTGCTTACAAAGAATTGAAGGTGATGAGCATCAGTTAACCGCAAATATGTTGAACTAATATTTAAGTGCTTTTAAATTTACCCAACACGTTAAAAAAAAACACTAAGGGAAATACTAAACCATTAACCCTTTCGCGCCAGCATCTCACATTGGAAAAAGCTTCTCCCCTCACGAATAGCACTAAACTTTCTTTGCAATCCCTGTACAGAGCTCTCGAGTGGCAAGGAAAAGCTTAGGTATGTTTTTCCTTAATTTGGGACCGGACCCAGTGAGATGCTGAACCGTTTCTTTGGCCACTAGACGAAGCTAATCATTACGGCATGTGGTCGTGATCAACTACTTGTTTATGCAATGGTTTTGCTAAAAAAATAGTTTCTGCACTCTCAATATGTTAAATCAGAACTGAGTTCCTTAGTTTTACTGTGCCTTTACAGCTTTTAAACAAAATTCCACCGTTAATATTAAGTTCTCCTGCGTAATAACTTTTATTTCACATTTGTTATTGTACAGCTAAACATAAGGAATGTATGTATGAGCCTCAATTTCCAGAGTACATAGAAATTTTTATTTTTGTTATTGCACTGCATAAGCAAGCAATTGACTGCGGATGCATGTTGTGAGTGGGGCTCGCACTGCAACAAAGGGTTAAGATTACCTACTCTTGCAGGCCGAGAAAGCGTCCGGTGTCCCGAGAAGTGATCACCTATAACCTCTTTTGTTTGCTTACGTCTTGCTTAGCTACAGAGCCATGCTAAAATGTCGTTTGTTCTCATGGGTAGACAAATTTATGCCGTGTAACTCGACATTCATAGCGAAAGAACTAATTGAAGTTGGGATAATTGAATTTATCTCGGAGCCAGAAATAAAAATTACACTTCGTAATAGTCCACTAAATTGGTTTATTTTGTACGATCAGGTAATAATATTCATTGCTTCATATTCATTTTACATCCGTATGTATACAAAATCCAGGTGCATAGGGGTAAGAAGGGGAAAGGAGGGGGGTGGAGGAAAGCGGGCATTGGAGTGTGTTGTTGTAGGTAGGCGGCAGAAGGGGTGGGGAGACAAAGAGCAGCATTACATTGTAGGCTGGGTAGGAATTTTCCGGCGTTGATGGGCCTCCGCGTAGCATGGGGTGTAGCGAGTGAGAAAAAAGGATTAGTAAGAACACATTGTCACAATATATTTGGGAACTTCTATGCACAATTTCAATCATGATCAGCAAGGATATTGATGAGGTTGCAGGCCATTTGCAGGGAATTTTTGCGAGTCCATCAGAGTAAGAGGATTCTTACATCATTAAATGACTCTCCTATGCTCTTCAATGTAGTCATCATTCTATCATAATCCATGTCATTGAGTGCTGTCTTCAGGTTGATGAGGCCAATATACATGGTCTTCTTTCATCCTCTGTATGAGAAGCCTTGAGGCTAGAATCACTTCTTTTGTTCTCCTTTTCATGACGCAGAATTGGTCTTCATCCAGAAATTTTTCTATCTTTTGTTCTCTCTTCTGGTGGGTGATTCAGGTCTAAATTTTTGTTCTTTTTAAGCCCATTTGCATTTGACCACTTTCCAAGGTGTTGCGAATCAAATAGTAGTTTTCTCAAGATTCCTTCCTCCTATGCACGTTAGCAACTCAGAGGAAATTCCATCATTTCCTCAGGCCTTTATATCTTTTATCTGCAGCATCAGATTATCATATTCGTATAGGTATCCTTTTGTATCGTCATCTCTAGTGTTATCCCTAATAAAGTAATGTGATAAATGTATCTGGGAAAACAAGATTCTACTTTAACATAATTGTAATTTCTAGACGCGGCATTATTTGATGCTTACCATGTGCTCCATATTTGCTCCTTTGATATAGTAGTGAGTGAACTGAGGCATTGGGGCAAATTTTTGGGAACTCAAAAATGGAAAATATGTACTGGGAAACTTAAGAAATACCTGAAAATTCATCAGGAGTCAGAGAGTGTCATGGAAGTCAGGGAATTCAGAGTCACGGTCAAGTTTGTACCATCACTGGAATCCCGCACTTGATGGGTTCAGTTATGTGCTTCCACAATAATGAACACCAATTCCTGAGCAATTTTATTTCTGTTGCGGTCCCAATACCTGTCCAGTATTGCATCAGAACCTGAAAATGATAAGTCTTCGTGATCTGAATACTCCGGGAAATTTTTGAAAATTTGCAGAAAATCTGGGAATTACATGAAAAGGTCCCAGAGACCTTTGGACAGTTAAATTACATTTCCCCATAATTAAAACACTTTTGAAAGAATGTGGTTTATTTCATAAGATATTGATGTCAATAGTGTGTAATTCTTAAAAGGAAAAAATCTGCAATGCTGTGGATGCCAACATTTAGGAAAGTTAAAATGCTTTCAGAATTGCAGAAATTGAAAGATCGGTGGTAGATTTATGTCTTTGAACAGCATTAAAGGTAAGAGCGAGCCAAGTTACTCTCAGTCAAATTGTTGTGAAGGCACTCCTGCCTCTTTCGTAAAACAATGAAATGAATGTGTAGTTTCTTGCATCCATCTGCTTATCAGCAGCAGTCATCAATCCACAGTTTTCCATGGCTCTCCAATTCATTTTCCTTCATAAGCCTTCATTTTAACATCCCTGATATCTTGCCTAGTGTATACCATCCTTGGCATTTCTCTGTATTTCCTACCATTAATTTTTCTTCCACTTTTTTCACAGGCTGTTGCTTTTCAGAATGTGTCAAATCAGTTTTTTTTTAATTTTACTGTGTTTAGTTTTTGTTTCAAATATTTTCTCCTCAACTAAAAAGCAATTTTGAACCTATAGATCAAATGTGCCATCAAGATCAGACTTTCCCCCAAGCTCCTCCCTGATTACTCACCTGCATGCACACAAACAATTACCTCACCATTCTTCTGAAAAAATATTAATTCCATGGCAAAATATCTTGTAGGTGTCGTGCAAGTAATGCACTAGTATTTATGGTAGAAACTGGCATATCAGATTAGATCAGGGTGTTCTAACTAATATGTGGTTAGTCTATGTACTGCCTTGCCTGTAATATCCTCAACCATGTGGAAATATTCCAACTTTTCGTTTGCAATCTATCTATTATTCAATGGTGGATTCATTGTGAAGTGTTCACAGCTTTTGCCTCTGTTCATGCAGTCCATATTCCCATGCAGCCTATATTCATCTGAAATATAGTGTATATTTGAAATATCTGGCTCCAGCCAGTTACACCCTACTTCATGGTGGGCTGAGCAGTAATCATGAGTCCTCGAGTGCACATTTTAATAACTTTTCAAGGAGGTAAAAAAAAGTTCTTTGACCAGATTTCACTTACGTGCATCTGTTTATATGGTGAAAATCACCATACATGCAGTAATGTAAATGATGCAAGAATTATATATTTTTTTTATAAATTTACCTTAATTAACCACTTCCCTGACGGGATTTTTTTACAAAAATGGTCAAAAAAAAGTCATATTTTTTATTTCAGATTCAGAAGCATTAAACGGAGGCAAATCCGAATATTTTTTGCTTAATTTTTTTTCCAAATAACTAATGAATTATTCAATAATTTCTTAATGTTGCCCCTTAACTTAATATAATTAGGCCAACTGTATATCAGTATGACTTTGCCCGAGTGTACTCGGGCGCGTCAGGGAAGCGGTTAAAGCATTTTAATGACTTGCCTTTTCGGTGTGGAATTCGAAATTTTAGTGAAAATAATATCTGAATACGTTTTATTTATTTGGCATGATAACTTGATATTTGCTAGCAACCATTATAATTGTATGAAACATTATTTTTCATTTAGGAGAAAATCTGTATGTTTACAATTGCATTATTTCAAAATATATGTCATGTGCTGTAAGGCTGCAGGTTAAAATTGCATTGGATTACGGAGAAACAAAATCGGTAAAATTTAATTTTTTCACTTTTATCTACAGATATTACTAATGAGGACACACATGCAAAGTTTCATGCTAATCTGAACATAAACATAAATTGCTCCAGCCACCTTAAGCCTCCTTATTTCCACCATCAGCTTCCTTTCTTCCCCTACCACTTACTCATTTGTTTTCCCCATTCACCCAGCTAACACTCTCCATTCATTTCCACACCTGCATCTCAAAAGCGTCCAGTCATGGCTCATTCTCTTCCTGAAGTGACCCAGTTTCTGAGCCATGCTCCATGTTAGGGTTCCATATGATATACCCATAGGGTGCATGGGCCCACAAGATACTATAATTTCTTAAATTAGAATTAAGACGAAAAAATCAACTAGCGTTAATGTTAACAATTTGCAATTTGTTAATGTCCAAAGATAGCTACAGTGTTTAAGTTATTCACTGTAGAATCCCTTAAACAAATGTATGAGGGAGAGCAAATCTTAAGCATGCTGCCACAACACTGTCTGCCATGAATGTAATGTACAGAGATGGGCACCTTTGATTGGAATGCGGAATAATCGTCATCATTCTTGGTGCTACAGCCCATTTAGGGCTCCAGCCTCCAGAATAATCTGCTCCCATTCCTCTCTATCTTCCGCAACTTGCCTCCAACTCCTGACTCCCAGTCTTCTCAAGTCGGTCTCTAGGTCATCAAGCCACGGCTTTCGTGGTCTTCCTCTGCTTCTCCACCCTCCTGGAGTGCCATTGAAAACCTTTTTGAATGCCCTGCTTTCCTCCATTCATTGTACATGACCAGGCCAACGAAGTCTTCCTTTCTTTATTACTGATATGATGTCTGGTTCTCCATATAGTTCATAGACTTCAGCATTTGTTCTTATTCTCCATATTCCTGCATCTATCACGGCACCGTTTATTCTTCTGAAAATCTTTCTTTCCCATCTTCTGATTATTTCTTCTTGTGTAACTGTTAGTGTCCATGTTTCAGAGGCATAGAGGACAACAGGTCTTAGCACTGTCTTGTATATGATTATTTTGGTGCTTCTTGAAATATTTCTTGACCTGAAAATAGGCTGCAGTGCATAATAGCATTTATTACCTAAGTGTAACCTGTCTTGAATTTCAATGGAAATCTGATTTTTTTGCTGTTAGCAAGGATCCCAGATATCTGAAGCACTCCACTCTTTGAAAATGTTTGTTGTTTATTTTTATGGTTGATTCTCTATTTTTTCTTGATTTATTTCCATTTTCAGGTATTTAGTTTTATCTTCATTAATTTTTAATCCCAGGGTTTCTGATGCGGCTTCGATAGAGATAAAAATCTCTTCCATTTAGTGTTTGTTTCTTGAGACTATGGCCAAGTCATCAGCAAAGGCAACACATTGGGTTTGTCGGTTTATTATTGTTCCAGGTTTTATTGGGACGTGTCTCATTGCTTTCTCCAAAGCCAATATGGATAACATTGATGATAATGTATCTCCTTGTTTGACTCCTCTTTTGACTTCAAACAGATGATAGTTCTCCATTCACTTTAACTAGTATTTTCTAGTGTCATTGTGATGAGATTTATTAATTTAGAGGGGATGTGAAAATCTTTCATGACGTCATATAGTGCACTCCTTTTGACAGGATCAAAAGCCTGCTTGTAATCTATAAATAGGCTATGTACCTCTATATTGTTTTCATAACACTTCTCATATATTTGTCTCATAATAAAAATCTGATCAGTGATAGTACGGTTCTCCCGAAAACCTCATTGATAATCTTCAACTTTTTGTTCAATGAAAGGTTCGGGTCTTGAAGTTAACTTTGCTAAAAACTTTGTATGCTATACTAAGTAGTGTTATTGACCTGTAGTTCTCATATTTAGATTTATCACCTTTCTTGTGAACAGGATGAATGATTCCCATGTTCCAGTCTTCAGGCATTTTCTCCTCTTTCCATATGATTTTAATAATCTCATGCATATGTTGTTCTACAGGTGTTCCACCATTTTTGACCATTTCAGCAGTTATACTATCCTCCCCTGGAGCCTTGTTATTTTTCAGTTTTTTAATTGCTTTTTTAACTTCCTCTATACTTGGGCTCCGGGTAATTTCACTCTTCTCATAGTCTTCATCTAAGTCCGCAATTCCATTTTCATTTACATTCACTTGTGTTAATACATTGATTTCATTCCTGTTTAACTGCTGTTCAAAATGATCTCGCCATCTGGCTAATATGTTCTTTTTGTCTCCTATGAGATTTCCATCCAAGTGTTTGCAGAAAACAGAGCTTGGCTCAAAACCCTTTTTTTTGTTACTTTCACTCTGTTTAAAGCGTCCAGTCATGGCTCATTCTCTTCCTGAAGTGACCCAGTTTCTGAGCCATGCTCCATGTTAGGGTTCCATATGATATACCCATAGGGTGCATGGGCCCACAAGATACTATAATTTCTTAAATTAGAATTAAGATGAAAAAATCAACTAGCGTTAATGTTAACAATTTGTAATTTGTTAATGTCCAAAAATAGCTACAGTGTTTAAGTTATTCACTGTAGAATCCCTGAAACAAATGTATGAGGGAGAGCAAATCTTAAGCATGCTGCCACAACACTGTCTGCCATGAATGTAATGTACAGAGATGGGCACCTTTGATAGGAATGCAGAATCAAATGCATGAAAATTTTGAGTTACCATAAGATGCAGGCCAATTTTAGAATACCTGCATTTCTGAGTTCGTAAAAGTGCTTCTTTTGAGCAGGGAAAATAGGTTACAGTTTCTTGAATTGGTATGTATGTATGTTGAAAACATCCTAAGCCTGCGTGAGATGCATGACATTATAATTGAAATGATAGAGTGATAGGGAGTTGTCTTATGACAGGTTCTGGTTAAGGCTTGCCAGTTGTCATTGCATAACTGCTGGATTTAATCTCAAAGAAATATGTATATGAGGTCTATCCTTGCTCAGCTACGGTAAGGGGAGACTCAGTAAGTTTATTCTTGCTTAGCTGCAGTGGATAGCATTTGGAGGAGGAATTGTGTTATCTTGCATATTTGGTCTTATTAAGGCAGGAGCTATCAACATTAAAATTTTTCTGTCACATTTTGTGACTTTGTTAGTTAAGATTTAATTTTCTATTTAAACTCTCTCTATAAGTTGTTATCAACTTTAACTTTATTGGATAAAATGGCCTAATGGTGTGAAAATATTTATTAAAATCTAAATATTCCTTTTGTGAGCATATCAGTTTGAGAATAGTTAAGGAAAAATCCTCTGTAACTCTACAGCGGAATATCATTGGGAAATCCATAAACAGGTTCCTTGTTGTTAAGTTGGTAAATGATAAAAGTCGATATACATTGCTGTCAACTTTTCAGTGCGGAGGTTTTAAAATGAAATTTTTCCAGTGAACGAAATATTTTTCCATTTGATAAGGATTTTTATAGTACATCTCCAACCCTTGAAAAGTCGCTGTCCAAAGCACTTGCTGCATCATCCTTCATGAATCTGTTCAGTAGTAAAGTATGATACAGAACATGTATTTCAGTTGAAGCCTCAATTAAATTTTCATTCAAAGAGATACCTGGGTAGCTAAATTGGTTAAACCATTAAGTGTGAATTCAGGGGATCTGGGTTCAAATCTCAGTCCAGGCAAATAATTTTTTTGACATTCTTTTTTTTATCTTAAGACTGGAGATGGGACATCTAAATCTTCGAATCATCGAATATTTAATATTTTTCATTTCTCAAATCTTTCAAATCCAAACCTAAAAAACTAATCTAATGTTCTAACTGAAAACTCTTTAATAATTGTTTAGTTATATTGTATTCCTATGGAAACATTTAAAAATCTGTAAGTTTCAATAACCTATTTCTCTTTCAAGTATTTTGTCTCCTATTTATAAATCTTGATGAATTTTTAAGAACTTTTATTATTGATTTATGCTCTAGTAAAAAAAAGTATATTTTTGCTTTAGTGAAAATTTTAATTTTGAGTAGAAGAATAATATTGTCTCTGGGCAGATGTGGTGGAACTTATTCATGGTGAAAGAAATAATTTGAAGTTTTCCCATTCGTTTTTTAAATCAATTTGTCATGCGACTGCCGGTCTCATTAAATATTTATTTTAAAAAAGCAAAATGGAAAACTACAAAGGATTCTTTCTTTCACTTTGAGTAAAGGCTTATTTTTTTATTTTCTCATGATTATTAAATAAAGGATTCGAGGTATTAGAGATTCAAGAGATATATTGGGGATTTGAGAACCTTTCTGTTTGGATTCAGATTTGAGAAAATACAGGACTTATCCTACCTCCACTAAAACCCTCATTATCCCCGTAATCGGTCATTAGAGATGAATCACCCCAGGGGTTGAGGCTAGTGCTGTGGGAATCAGGGATTTTCATTTCAAATCAAACCAAATTGAATCTCCCAAAAGAAATTTCGAATCGAAACGAATTTGTTTTAAAAATTTGGTAGCGAATCAAATCACACTAAATAAATTTGCTTTCCAATCGAATATAAATAAAATGAAGAAGCTTCTGGAGAGTTAAAGTAATAAAGATTTTCAAAATATTTCAGGGAATTACTTTTAGAAAATTTTCTTGAATGGGCCATTACCACAAGTAACTTCACATATAGAGGTAAATTTCATTCTGAGACCGTTTAAAATTTCATTTCCCGTGAGGAAAACATCCTCTAAGCGGACAGCGTGCTATTTGGGAATGAGCATCATGTTTGAATGCGTGTTACAATTCGAAGACGACTTATCAGATTCGAATATTTCCAATCATTCGGTTTCTAAGCATGCCGATTCGCAGGTGAATCGAATTGAAGTTGGCCTGATTTGAGTCAAATCGATTGGATTTGGAAGCATTCGCACTGCTCTAGTTGGGGCTTTCACTCCACTCATATCTTGATGCTCTCCAAGTATCTTTTAGGGGAAAATTTGGATATATTCAATTTTTCATAATGAATTTTCCACTCATGTTTTTACCAGAAAAGGTGTCCTGAAATCAATAGGTGCAAATTCACCAAACTGTATGGAGTTTTCACCACACCGAATCCATCCAGAATGATTTTTTAGTGCATGAACAATGTGGATCTTTCTCCCTTCCATCTTTGGTGTCTGTTTCTCTTATTCAGCCTATAGAGTCATATGGTTGAGTTATCCATTGGTTCATTCACCTGTGTGAGGGAAGCAGTGTCATCTACACTAATTCACTTTTGTTAAGCTTGTAACCTCACCCGGTCACGTTTATTTTCCTAAAAAAAAAACTTTGATAATCAACCGCAACTACCGAAACACTTAAACCTTACCTCCTTGATGAAGGGATTAATGATTAACATTAATCAACATATTAAATAAAACACTTCGCTCAATCAATTACATAGTATAATACTTTGTTTTAATAAAATATTTGACTTGGTTATGACAGCATCAGTACTTAGAGCCTTTAACTGCTTCCCTGACGCGCCCGAGTATACTCGGGCAAAGTTATACTGACATGCAGGTGGCCTAATTATCTTAAGTTAAGGGGCAACATTCAGAAATTATTGAATAATTCATAAGTTATTTGGAATAAAAAATTAAGTAAAAAATATTCGCATTTGCCTCAGTTTAATGCTTCTGAATATGAAATAAAAATTTATGAATTTTATTTTGACCATTTTTGCAAAAAAAAACCCGTCAGGGAAGTGGTTAAAAATATTGGATCCAATTCACACTGTTACTCTTATATGCTCCAATTCCTTTTTACACATTTACGTTATTTAGATAGCAGTACTTTTATACATGGAGGTAATTGTTCTTTTTATGACTTTATTATTCTTATAGTTAGACTTATCGGAAGCTGGGGCTTCTTGTCTCTCTTATGTGGCGGCGGATATGTTTTCACGGTCTTCCTCGTTTCCAGAATTCTGGGCTGCACGGTTTCTATCTTGGGTTTCTTCCCCGATTCCTTCCTGGCCTCTTTACGAATCTCTGGTTTCTCTGTCGTCACCTCTACGCCGCTTCGTATCTGCTCCCTGTCGTTTTTATTCTCCGACTTTCGAACTTTTTCCCCACTTCGCGTCCTTAAGATCTTTACTCCCCAATTATCTCTGCTGACTCCCTTCTGACTCTCAACTCCTCGCTCTCGCGTCACTAGTTACCATCCCTCTGTTGCCTTGTTTGTTTTACTTACGCCATAACTACGCATTATTTATTTATTTAATGAACGTTATGTTATAAGCTTCATGAGAATTATTCTTCATTGATCAGTTGGTACCCTGAGTAACCACTGAGATAACCCTTGTTACTTCTTTTTTAATTACAAAACCAATTAGTACCAATAGGTGAACTTTGTCTTTAAGAGCACAACTCTCTTCGCATCATCTGGAAATATGTATAAAAGAGAATCATAATCCCATTAATTTTTTAAATCTATGTATTACTACTTTAAAGTATCATTTTGGGATATTAAGCCTATATGCTTGTCATCTCAATAACATCCTTTCCAGGAAGTTGGTTCTGTATAATTTGTGGACTCTGCTTTTTCTTTGTTTCTACAGAAGTTTTCAACTGTGCTTATCAAATGTTTCCTTAACGACTGAATATTCACACCATAATCATTATTTAAATGTAAGGTCGGAGGAAAGCATCACAGTAACATATTACCATTTACAGAAATGTATGCTGTTGTTGGTATGTGCATAACTCATAAACCCAATTAGCTTGGCTATATTCGATTCTGTCCCTTGAGATATTAAATCAATAGAGACACAAATATCTAGGTATGTACTCTCATCTGCTTTCCGTACAAAATACCATATTCGAGGGCATATAAGACGCACCCATATTTCAGTAGGGTACACTCAAGAAAATCATCCATTAACCTGTGGAATGCCGTACCGTCACATATAAGACCCAGGGGTGATTTTTTTAGCCCTAATTTTGGAAAATCTTAGTCTTATATGCCATCAAACGGTACTTTCAATGGGCACTTCATGTTTCTGAATAACATGATGTCTATTGAACATGTTGGACGTGGCGTAGTATTTATATTTGCATGTGTACCCTTAATGCTTGTCATTTCAGAATATTGCTTGGCAATGTCAGCCCTAATATCATAAGTGTGATTCTTGGTAATAAATTAATCCCAAGTACATATCTTTGATTTGTTGCTGATTACTGATTGAACTACCTTTATATGTTTAAGTTGAAATTTAGATAAATGATTATGGGATATTGTTATTTATCTTTAGTCCCTGAGATTACATTGAAATTTTGCTCATTGAGTGTATGTTTTTCTCTTTCAGGGTTGCTGAACCAGACATCTTCTAGCTCATTTGATGCTGTTGTTGCTGATCATCAGCCTATCAAAACTCAAACAAAGGGGGATCTACCTCATTCTTTGGACAGCCGTCTGTCAAGTTTCATGGGCAATAATTTATCTTTTGATTTCAAAGTAAGATAGTAAGATTATTTATTTTTACCTTACAAGTGCTTAGCATGGTCTTTTGAGTTTAAAAATTGTGTTTTGTTCTTTGTTTTAATGTGGATGCATGCATAAAAACCCATGTATAGAAGATCATTAAACCCAAGATAATTAATTTTCATCAAATTTCCAGAGCTCCAAAATATAATTTATCTCATTTGGTGTTGTATTCAATCTAGTTCTTTTTCATCATAAAAGTGTTATTTAAATATAAAGGTTTATATCAGTTGGTCATGTTGACGTTCATCTCATCAAATGCTCATTTCCTGTGTGCTCAATCGGTTAGTATGGTAACAAATTAAATTGAACTTCATCATTTTAAGTATTGACATTTTCACTGCCAGAAAATTCCTGATAGGGTGTGCTAAGACTGCCAAGAGAATTATTGTGTATGTAGTTCTTAATGAATTAGGTTTTTTTAGTTTTAGCAATCTTCTGTTTATTATTTTTAGAGAGGTTAATATTTCAAAGATTAGGTTTGCATTTGGAATTGAGTGGTACAAAATAATTTATTCTGATTGCTTTTTGATAGGAATTGATGCTAACAAATTTGTATTGATATGTATAAAAATGCTAGCTAGCATAATCATTTTGTAAGTCCTCAAATTATTACAATTACAATGTTCTTTATTTACTCCGTGGATTAAGAGTGATAGTTTTGTCATTTCATTAGTTCAAGTAAGAATTAAGAAAAGTTTTGTATTGGTTTGCAATTAGTGAATGATCCATTGTATCATAATCAGTGTTTCATTATTATGTAATGTGTGAGTATTTTGTTATATTTTTTAATCATTTGTTGCATAGGTCAGATTTATGCTTCTTATAAGACTTATTGTGGTAGCCTTCATAAGTTTGTTGTGCTTGTCTTTCCAAACTGCTTCATCTTTGGTATATTCAGCAGAATGTGTGATCGTGCACCGTTGCGGCATTAAATAATGAATGTCATAGCACTGTAAACATGATAAGTTGTAGTAAAATTACTAACAGCTACATTTATAATTTTCAAGGGTCACCCAACTATCTCTTGACTTTTTCTTAAAAATATGGATTGGGAATTATAATAAGATAATTTGAAGGAAAATTCTAAAAGTATATGCAACGTCATGCACAGTATTACCAGGTTTTTATTGTTTGCATCTCTCTAGATCTTAGACATAGATGAATTATCACTTTGCTGAGCCTCCAACTCCAGATGCTTGAAATTGTAGATGGAATGAGTAACTGGAAAGTTGGAGAGTGGTGGTCCTTGAAAATTAACTCATTCTAATGAAAAATATAAGTGTTGTAGAGTCCTATATGAAGACTGTTTTACTGACTTGTATTTTTGTGACAAGAATGAGATGATAGCTAATTGACCATGTCATATTTGCCGTCTCAATTTTGAGACTAGAATTCAGAATCCACCCCTAAAGCTGCCTTAATTCCACTCTATGTACTTCTGTGCCTTCTGCATTTTATGAGTGGATTGCATGATTTTTCTTTTCAGGATCTTGCTTCTTTATCTCAGGTTTAGGGATTTGAATTGTTCTAAAAGAAATACTATCAGTAATTGGTAAGGCCTTGGTTCTGTGTATAGTTATTTTAGTAATTACCGTATATTCACATATTTACATATTTATGTGTACATAGGTAGTGGGTATATAAGTGAGACAGTTACAGGTTGCCAAATTTTCAAAGCTGTAGTATGGAAAGGCTGCGGGTAATGAAGTATACCATGCCTAATATCAATATTCAGCTGTATTACTTAGATAAAACTTCTTTGTAACCCACTGCACAGATTTCTGATGAAAATTATGCCCTTGTAATGCCAACTATTCAGTCACTTGTTTCCAATGAGGCTATTTCAATGTAGGTCACGGATAAAATTGATAGAATCAGGACTGACGTGGTAGAAATGATGTACATATATTGAAAAGAGCAAACTTAGTTATTTCTACAGTTTCTTTTAACAAAAATGTGACAATGTGAAACAGTCTTTATGTGGTGCAGGAGCTGGCTTCTTGCAGTTAGAGCATCAGGAACTCTTTTATTTTTCTCACTTGGCACTGTTTGGTTGTGAGCATTTGTGGTCAGTTTTTCCTTAGTTTTGGGGATTGTGGAATGTTCAGCAGGTGGGGGAACATACTGAGTTGGGATGCGTGAAAAATCTACTACTATCCATAATTAGGAGTAAAAACAATTATAGTCTTTATCAATCTTTTCAGTTAAAATTTTTGGATAAGCAAAATTGTTTTTTTCTTCTTATAATTATGGTACTTTTTGAATTTAAGCCTAAAGCAGTAGGGTTTGTCTCTATACTACCCTATGTGAAGGATCTGGTGCTTTCCCTTTCTGCGGTGAAGAATATAATATTACCCTATGTGTCACTGCTAGAGTGTATTGCATGAAGTATTAGAACACCAGCCATTTAAAGGAATTGAGGGAGGATAGTGGTAATTATTGAGGTGTATTATGTATACATTGGGTGTCTAAACTCAATTGTTTGCTGAAGGTATCATTGGCATTGTTGGTGCCCATAGTTTATTACCTTTCTATCATGCATGCATTAAACAAATCCTCTGTCTAGGCTCAGAGGTACAGCTCCTGGAGGGGACATATCCAAGGAGGGATATTGCATGAATAAATGCCTCATTTCATGATATTATTGTTATTCATCTGGAATTTCATTTGACCTTGATGTAAATATGTACTCTAAATTATTACCTATAATATTTTTGAATAATCATTATTTTTTAGCTCTTTTTCATGGTATTAGTTTTAATATGATACCTTTATTTAAGCTTAGTGGCCAAAGACTTATTTGATGGCAATGATGCACACCAATGCCAATCAGATGCTTATTTTAAATTACCTCCAAGATTTGTAGTTAAAACCTTCTTGTACCCTACACTTAGAGCATTGATGTTCCCTAAATATAATTATTAAAATGCTGTTTCTTTGGGTCTATACATGGGTTTTTATGTCATCTCAAGTTTTAAGGGATGTCTTTACACTATTTCTGGCAGTTAGAACATCATTAGAAAACATTATATTTTTTCAAGGTAATAGTTTTGAATTTTTGTAAGGACTGCAATTAACAACAGTTATTTTGTTGCCATATATGTTCTACAACCTGCTATATCCTCTGTTACTAGTGTTTGAGAAGGTAAGTTAATGCATTGTAAATTTTCATGTTTAATTAATTTTGCTTTCTCTTGGAACATATTCAGAAGAGTATCTTTAATGAAACCAGCACTGATACACCAAGGTCCCCATCACCCACTCCCTTAATTGAAAGTGGAGATAATGATCTGTCTGCTGGAGAGCCAATTTTATCTTCAGCATCTGATGAGGTAAAGTTATAGAGTTTCATTTTGACTCCAAATTGTTTCCCATTACTAAATTTTGGTAACATCACTGTCATCCATCTGAAATGGTAACTTGAAATTTTAGGTTTATGCATTGTATCTCCTAAGTGTGTTTTATTGTCACATTTTCTGTGGGATATGGGAAGTTTACAGTGATCTGATAATTTTTGTGGAAGCGCTGCCCATGATACTAGAGACACTAGAGTTTTTCTGTGAATGTATTCTTAGCTTCAATACTGGATGAGGAGAATGCAAAGCAGGATTATTGTTATCATAGTAAATTGAACCATTAATTACATCGTCTTTGATTCTTCAATAATGTACATCTACTAATTTCCTAGCAAGCTGCAATCAGGGCATGTGACAGGTGATTTTAGGATATCAGAAATTAAAAAGGTCTCAGGGAAAGGATTGAATCGATAGGGGAAATTGTAAGGATGTAAAGTGAGATGTGTTTTGACAGATTAGTTTTTTGGTTGATTTTTGTTGTAATCATTGCTGGAAGAAAGAATTATTAATCTTATCTCTTTGACTCAAATAATATCTGCCGTTGATAGGATTTTTCCTAGTTGTCTTAGTTAGAACAGATGCCCTTTGAGTCACTAGTAGCTTAAAAACCAGTCCTCCTGTTGCTTATAGTTTTGTCTCACATTCTGTTAGCTCTTGGCAGTTTTTGACAAAATTTGTGGCTTTTCTTTGTATTTTATTGAGCTTGTAGATTAAATATCTTTGTCCTGGATCCTTGTGGTGTACTCGAGATGTGTCAATAAGTAATTATCAGAATGAACTTACAGCATCTTATTCTATTGTTCTGTCTTACATGGTTATAAACCAAAAGGTTGGCTGTTAGAGATCACATCAAAACCATTAGATACTGTTAGAACTTTTAAATCTGTCTGTATGAATGTGCGTCAATGATGCTTTGTGTCCAGGGTGTTGGTTCACTGTGTAGCAGTGAAATTTATATCTATTTGTTCATTATCCTATCTACAAAATGGTTGAACATTTCTTTTTCCAAAACTCAGAACCTAGGTGAGATATTGTGAAAATTTTGGTCACTGATCTCCAGTGTGGTGTGAGAAGAAGAAAAAGAACACTGTGATCTGTCTTTTTAATAGCTGCTTTGTCCAAATGGAAGAGGTTATAAATGAGGGGGCAAGTTTTACCTCATGGAGTTAGTTTGAATGCTTGCAACTGCTGGCTATTAATCTATGTTTTCTTATCTCTGTTGCCTTTTAATGCAGTTTAACCATATATCCCACTCAAGGACAGATGCAATTAATTATAATCCCTATAAAGGCAAATACTCCATTACCTTGCAATGTACGTATAGCAATAGTTTTATGACATGGCAATTGTGTGAAATTTCACAATAGGCGAAAGGAACTATGTGCTATGCTATTTGGTGAGTGTTTAAAAAAATTATCTATGCATTCCCTGAGTGTAAAGTAATTCTGAGAATGCATTAATAACAATTTTTTTAACAGACACCAAATAGCATGGTAGTTTTTTCCTGCTATGTGAGATTTCACATAATTGCTGCATTTTAAAAAGATAACTATAACTTTATTGTGAGGTAATAGAGTCATTGCCACTATAAGGAATATGTTACATTGCATCTCTCCTGGAGTGGGATATATCATTAAATTGCATCAAGCACCAACAGAGAGAAGAAAACATAGTTTCAGCACCAGCAGTTGAAAGCGTTCAAACTCATTCCATTTGTTCGCACTCGCCTGACATTATGGTACTGTACCTAGAGTTTTGCAAAATTTTATCCGTTATGAAAGTAGTTACCGTGGCTCTTATTCTTATTTAGGCTAGTAATTTGTGATAAATGAGAGTGAGGAGACGCTTTTCAAATGCCAATGGCATACTCTTTACCTGTCTGTAAGCATTCAGGATTGTTCTTTCAAAATTTTGTAACTGGCAAAGAAAAAAGAGTTACTGTCTGAAGGATACAATGTACAGCAATACAATTAATTTGGCCAAAGTACACACTATCTGAAGTACTATTAATCTTAAAGAAAAAGGAGTTGCAGACAGTATCTGACCCAAGTAGAGAGAAGGCAGGTGTGAGGAACTGGTTGATGGCTTTAATTTTGATTTACTTAGTTTAGCTAGTGTCTCGTTGTGAACAATGCATAAGTGACAGTTTTGCCATTTAACATGTAATTACAATGTACATGTTATACTAAATTCAGTTAGTATGGGTTATTTTGGTCATGATTGGTTTTCTCATTCATGTTGACATTAATGGTAGCCTAGTGTGCACCTCCTTGAGCCTATTGCACCTCCCACACTTAGACAAATTTAAGATAGTTGGCTTATTTTGTGCTAAAAGGGTAAGGGTAGTGTGCTCCTATTGAAACTTAATGTGGTGTGAAGATATGTAAACCTCATTCAGAATTCTTTATTATTAGTTATCTGTCTGTAATTTTTCTGGAACCTATGTGTCTATTTAGGGGAAATGGTGGAACAATTTGTGCTTTTATTGTGTAATTGAAGTATTGTTGCAGTTTTAATTAAGGCCTTATAAAAATTTGCTGCCTGTATCTTGTACTAAGTGCTAATACCTATCTTTAGTTCTCCATCTTTTCCAAATCTCTGCACAATGAGTCATTCCTTCAAATTCTTGAATTTCTTCTCGTGGATTTGGTTCAATATAAGTTTGTGAGGACCTAACTTTGTCGTGAGTAAAATGGTCCTACCCAATCAAAATCAATTAGCAGCAAACCAGCCTGAAAGAGCTGATATGAGAATTCAATGCAAACTGACTTTGACAGGAAATTCTTGTATTTTTGAAAATGGCCCTTATTGCTTTGGGTTTAAAATGTCAGTGAACAGAAGAAAGGCATCACCATATGGTTCAAAATACAGGCATCAAATTTTAAAGACTACCATATATGAGGCATTTTACCGTGTAATTTGAATCAGTGTCAGCTGGTGTAGTCTGGGCTGAATTGATGTATTGCATGGTTTGTAAACTGCTTTATATGTTGCTTTTGAGCAATTCACCCGTGCATTGAACTTGCGAAAACCAAGTACTTTTTTTAACAATTCACTGAATTCTTCAGTTGCATTTACTTGCTAACCTGAATGTCACCATAAGTGCATGTTGCGGTAGGTGTAAGGACTCCAGACATAAAGAAGGGATAGATTAGAAAAAAAGAAATGAAAGAATAAAAATATGGAATTGGATTAATGTCTCTCTAATGCGTTTTTTGTAATTATTAATGGCGCATAGGAAGAAAGAGCTTTTGTGCCTTTTTAAAAGACAGTATCTCTCTCTCTCTCCCATTTGTTGCTTATATATTTTCTGGAGAGGTAGTGCAGGGTTAAGGTAATATCTGCGAATTTGACGTGATATTTGTGTGAACAGAGTTTTTCAGGTATCATGGGACATTGCCCCTAAATCTCCAATGCTTCCCAACATAGTCCTTTCACATGCTATGCTCAAGTAGTCTCTTCTGATAGGGTTTCCACTTGTTCAAATGTGAGAGGGGAATCCGTTTTGTGTGTGTTCAAGTATTGAAAAAAATTGAATTGAGTGACAAGCTATCTTTAATATTGTAAAAGGCTTAGTCCTGAATTATTCACTCTCTCATTGATGCCCAGCGCAGAACATTAAGTTTTGCGTGTGAGATTTTGAGTGTATGTTCCTTTTACAATGTTGGTGCTCATTAGAAAATTTTTTAAATTTGCTTTGGAAGCAGATCTAGAGAGTTAAGGACTTGTGATTTTACAATTGATGTCATAACTTTTTAACAAATAAAGATATCCTATTCTATTGTACACTAATTTCTTACTAGTATTGTAATGAGCATTGTTTCATCCTTTTATGCAGAATCCAACTGAATTAGAGTGCAAATATTTTACTGATTCAAATGGCGGGACCCTGATTTTATGCTTTTCAGGGAGGCCAATCTAAGGATGGGTATCAAGACCACAAAATTACATTAACTAGTCTGTGAAAGTGTACAAAATTTAGGCTTGATATTTTATCTATTAACAGTCTCCTAATTTATAGGCATTTGAATATCATTTGGGGGATATGGGTTAAAATCCCAGTCCAGGAAAATAATTTATTCAAGTCTGAAAAATTGCAAGTTATAATTTGGATATGTGCTTAAATATTTTTAAGATTATCCATTGTTCTGGAATGAGTTTGGCATTGATGAGGGAAGATAAATCACTCCACAATTTAATGATAATGTAGGCTAAGCTACTTTGGGAAATTCCAGTGCAATGATAGAGCCCTAGACAGTGAAGCAAATATATGCTATTAAGAAATAATAAGAACTATGACGATGCAATTTTCCACATAAAAATTTTTAGTCGATCAGGGTTTCGATGCACTGCATCATCATCAACATGATGATGATGCAGTGCATCGAAACCCGGGTTGATTAAAAAATTTTATGTGGAAAATTGCATCGTCATAGTTCTTATTATGTTCAGATTCCACAACATCTCGCCTGATTCCTCCCTTTTTGTGCTATTAAGAAAAACATTTGCCAGTTTTCACCCTAATCTTCAGTGTGATGTGTGCAGATTTTACAGTCTCTATGGTAATGCATATTAATCTAAGCCTCAACAAATAAGCATGTTGGAGATGAATCGAGGCAGTCTCCAAATAACATCTTTTTTTCACCATTCATTGCTGAGAACTTAATACATATTTTGCTTTGGCTTAATAAATAATGGTTTTTGTTGGTTTAATTAATACAGATTTTCTGTTTTGGTGCTTCCAAGTGTGATTGTTGCTTTCAAATGTTTATGTTTGGTCTCTTTCTGAGTAATTCTCCCTTCCATGTCTTGTCTAATACTTACATAATTTTTACCAAGGAGGAAATACACCATCAGGCCTATCTCTAATACTCATTTTCCACTTGTCTGCAAAGTAATTCTTTCAGTGCATAGTGGTCATGAACCTTTTTTCCCTGTTTGTTCACAATTCATATAGAATCATCAACTCTAGGATTGAAGTAATTTTCATAAACACTGGTAAATAATTCATGGAAATCCATCATTCCATCCCTTAGAAACCCATCCAAAATCATCACATTTTTGCCTTCCCCTAAAGCATGTTTTCAATCTTTCGTTTTTTTATTCTTTTTAAATAACTTAAACTAGTAATTTATTAATCAACTTTTTACGAGCAACTTTAATGGGGAATATTTTGAAATTTCAAAGACATCCATGTACCTCACTTGACTCTTATTTATATCCATGTATCAAAAATTATCTTTTTTCTAGTGATATCAAAGTGATACACAAACTTTTGTTACATAGTATTTATATGTACATTGATGAGTACATATATGCTGAAATTGTGCCAAAAAGCAACACATTATCCCCAAATTTTTCTCTGCTGAAATTAGTGTTACATTGTGTGAAAGTTGACCATCTCTGGAGTTATTTAGAAAAACATGCTATGGGCCAAAAATTTGTGTTATACAACTGATTTTGCTCATTAACAACATTGTCAGATGTCATCTCACTATCTCAATGTACTAGATGATGCTGTGAATGGGCTGAATTGTTGGGACAAATAATTTTTTGTTCATATGGAATGTAAATAGATTTCTCCATGGATAAAATGGCATGATATGTGATAGAGGTGGTTTTTAAGGAGTAGAATAGTTTAGTAGTTGTATTTTTTAAGACTGTAAAGAGCTGGCATTTATGTCTTGTGTGTTTTTGCAAATAATGATTACTTTAATTGCTTGGACCCATAATATTAATATCCTTTCTATTATTTTTTTCTGTATGAGAGGGAATACTAATTGTAAAAATGGCCACAAAGAACAGCTCACCATTTACTGGCAGTTTCTTTCTCCTCTTGATCTTATGCGAGAGAAAACTACCAGGTGTTCTATGTAGGGTGTCATTTTTGTATTTTTGCCCTCAGAACCTTTACTTTTTGATGCATTTTTTTCATTTTGGAATGCCATTTTCCTCTTTCTATTAATGTTTTCTTTCTTTTAGGGAAAGCCGATTGAGGTCATTGGCTCAAGAACCAAGGGGCAGGAGAATTTCAATATATCTGATTTCCTTAAATCACTAAGTCAAGGGTTTGTTGAGCCCTTTCTTCAAACGGACTCGTCTAACTCTGCTATTCCTGGCCTCAATCTAAGCAACCCAGGAAGTGCCTCTGCACTATCTCCCTCTGTGAAATCCCTAGTCGGTACTACAGCACCTCTCTTCAGCTCGCCTCCTGGTGTGTTTGAACAGACAAGTGGACAGTTTAACTACCAGAAGCCTGTACCAGCCCCTGTGACTGAGTCACAAAATACCAGCCCAGAGCCCCTCCCTCCCCCACCCCCATTACCTCCGGGACTTTTCATGTCGGAAGATGGAGATTGGAGTGATAGGGAAGGAGGTTCTCAGGTGCCGTCGCCTGGAGAGTGGAACACGAAACTACCTCCGAAATTTCCCACCTGGGGGGATCCATCCCCATCTACAGCGTGGGAGTCAGCTGGTTCTGTTGGAAACAAAACGCCCACGAAGGTGGACTGGTTTTCCAATTCTCTCCTTGGGAAATCTCCCACCAAGGGCCTTGGTAGCAAGGCAATCGAGAGCATTGAAGAAACACCTGAATCTCCGCCAACCTACGAGAAAGAAGGCTTCAGCGACCCAGTGGAATATGATGATACTGAAGTGCCGGAACTTGGGAGTGTTGCTGATGTCGATCACCGTATGCTCGGTCCTATACCTCCCAATAATAGGATCAGGGAGATGAAGGACATTGATCATCGGAATCTAATCAGCCTCACTGGTTCTCCAGGGTCTAATTTCCGGGCTTTGAATCCAAGTGGATCTCAGTGGACTCAGATGGAACCAAAACCCACTGATCAGGATTATCGAAATGTATCACCTGCAAGTGTGAAATCCTCATTAATTAGTCTGAAATCTCCGAAAGGCAAAGAAGGGGAGGGTGATTGTGATTATAGGATACCTGTGCCTGCTCCATTGCTATCATCAAAAATGTCAGAACTTGCCAAACGTGATGAATCCCATGACAACATTGAGAGTGTTGACATGGAAATGAGTGACGATGAAGATAATGGAGACACATTGAGTAAAGAACAGATGGCCAAGTCAGAAGAGAAGGAATCAGGGCGAGGCCAAGAGAAACGTTCGAATCTGAGCAAGCCAATCAGTAAACCAATTCCAAAGGCCCAAGAAGAAGAAGAAGATGAGACTGCACAAGAAGGGTTTTCAAATGAAAAGCAAAAGGATGGATCTGAGCCATATGATCCAACGTTTCCCACTGCGCTTCTGCAAAAAATCCCCACCATCGGCACCGATAGAATGTTCCGACCGAGGACTCCCATGTCACAAAACTTCTCATCGTCCATCATCAGGCAGACATTCGAAAGTCACTTTCCAGCCATGCCTCCCGTTATGCCAAGTGCTCACATGTTTCGTATGCCTCCACATGATTTAGGGAAACCGCCTCCTCCAATAATGTCACTTACTCAGCCTCTTCTGCTCCAGCAGAAGCCTCCTCCTCCCCCACCCCCTCCTCCTCCCCTCCCTCCCCTCCTGGGGCCACCCATACAGAAGGCTGGTGTGAACGACAGAGACAATAGCCCTGTTCAGCCTGTCGGACCCCCATTGGGTAGGAACATTACACCCAGTCTTTCTCAACCTCCCTCTGTGCCTTCCAGATTTCAGTCTGATTTGAACTCCTCAATCCCTTCTCAAAATAATTCAGTTAAAGAAGTTTCACTCAGTATGAAGTGGGAAGCAAATGAAGTGATTGAAAAGGAAGGGACTTGGGTCTCCAGTTTTGGGGAACAGGCAAATGGATCGTTTAAAAATTCTCAGAATGAGGACTTGAATTCATCAGCAAATGAAAAGGAAAGCTTTGGTCAAGGTTCATCCTTGGATGCTGTGATCAATGAGTTTAGGACTGGAAGCACCCTTAGGATACGTTCTCTCATGGAAATCAATACTAAAGATCCTCCTCCATTTCCAAGTGGTAACGGGAAAGAAAGCGATACTAAAGAAATGGATCCAGAGAATACTTCTGTTGTTTCTGATATTCCTAATACTAGTCTTACACTGTCTGACAATGATTCATTAGGGCACTCCAAGAACATTTCTGAAGACAAAAGCGTTGGCATTAGAAATGTTACCACAGTTAATTCAGAAGGGGTAAACACGGAAAGCATAGAAGCGATAATGGAAGAGCTATCAGCTGAGCATGCTGAATTAGAGCAAGAGTCAATGAATTCATCGTTTGAATCCTCAAATTTGTCCGAGTTCTCACGGGATGAGATTCATGATTCATTCTTCAATCCAAGTCTTGCCTTCCCTCCTCCTGGTATGGGTTTCTCCGTTCCTCCCCCTCAGAGAGGTCGTGGGAGGGGTGCTTTTCGAGCAGGCGGACCAATCAGATTTGGGATTCCCCCAATCATGCCTCGATTCTTTCGCCCTCCTCCCCTTTTCCCCCCTATGAGGCAGCCAATTAGCCCCGATGTACAGTTTGTTGGTGGTCGGGGACCTCGAACACTCTTCAGGCCCTTCCGTGGTGCCCAAGGGCCATTTGGTGGCAGATGGTGAAGTGATTTCCGATTTGCCAAATGAAAAATGTGTTGAATCTGAGAGGGCAGCACATTCTTATTGGGTTAGTCTGAATAGTTATTGTTTCTGGCCTTGATTGGTATGAATGTGTATCCACCGATTGTATGTAGTATGTATTCCTACACGAACCATATTGTGTACATATTTGGTATTAATTGATCTTACTGTTTGTACCTGAATCATAGTGATTTATCATTGTTTACAGTGTTTTATGGTACTCATCAGGTTATGTGGTAGAGCTAATGTTTCAAACTTCTACATCAATAATTTGTTCCTGACCCACAGTAGAAGTGCATTTTCTTGTACATTGTTTGTTTTCATGGAAGAATCAGTCATACATTTCTTGGAAGCTAATTGCAAGAAATGTGGTTTTAATAATGAGAGCTTGCATTGGAAATAATGCTGATAAATATGTGGATACTGCAGCTAAGGTGAATTTAATGCTTGTTATTGATATATACTTAGCATTTTTACAAGGCTTTTAATTGAAAAATGTTTCCCTTAATGAAAGTATTTCATTCAAATATGATTTAACATCTGTTGTTATTCACATAGTCATTTATTATTAGTGACATTGTATGACAGATTATATCAGTAACAATATGGTATGATTATTGTTTATATTTTTGACAAGCATACTCCTTTCAACCTTGAGGATTGATTTTTGTTATGAAGAAAGGGCATTGTTTCTTTTCCATCAATATAAGAAATTTTATAAATGCATGTTTACCAATATTTCAACAGTGGGAATCATTTACTTTTATTAATAGTTGATTTGGTATTATATTGTAGTTGCTGGACTTCTTTGGTGAAGCATTAACAATGATACGAGGAAATAGTAGAATGATAAATGAGAAGTAGTCTTGTATGAATGGCTTTCTGTTGACTCCGATAAATGAAATACAGATAACCGAAGCTGGACAGTGTGTTTATTTACATGTTAGAGCATACCTCTTGCTTTTAAGAACTTATGTTATAGTGGGAAAATTTCCTCCTATATTTTCTAGAAAACCTAGTAGATCATGGTATTCTAAGGCTTGCAAAAGTTTTTTAAATATATGCTGTTCATCCGTCACACAAAATTGTAAAAGAAATTAGTTGACTTCCATTAATGAAAAGTTTGTGAACTAAATTTGAATCAGAATTTTATTTTTGAATGCTGTACTAGGAGACTCATCTGTGGTTTGGATTTTCATATTTTTTGGTGATACATGCTGGCATTGGGCTACTTAGAGAACTAAAGAAACGAAATGAAAAATATTCTTAGTATTGAGCAATGAATGTATATCATGCAGTGAGAGGAAATTTAGGCCAAATGATATGAAGTTGCATTTTGAAAAAGGAGAATCTTAAATTAATCATTCCATATACCCCTGGCTAATTAAAGACAAGTTACTACACTCAGTAGAAGTTAGATTAGTTATATATGAATGATATCTATCCTGCAGAACTTTCATCGACTGCATCTGATGACATCTCGAAACCTGTTATATTTGGTATTGAGATTTTTCATCTGAGAGAGGGAACAGATTTTTGAAGGTTGGAGGCATAAGGGGGGTGGAGGCTGGATATTTAAAGAAGTTAACCCAATTTTATTCTGATATGGACCGAGAAATGGAGGGTGAACAGTTGTGTTGCAATCAGGGGTAGCTGTTGACTGCTGAGGTGATCATTTGAAAATTGTGTGTGGTACATCCTTATAAACAGTACCTAGCTATATTTTATCAAGGGAAAGTAAGAATGATGGTGTCACAGATTCCTTTTATACAGAACTAATTGAGTTGCTGCTAAATGGAGGCAGCTATTTTTCTTCAAGTAAACAAATGTCTCTGTCTACTGCATAATTATGTATTTCTGGTATCATGTTACTTCAAATCATAGTAAAATTTTTAATGAAGCTTTATGTATATGTAGTACCTGCTTCATGGAAAGAGATAAGATGTAATTCTGCCCATGGTATTATTAGGATGTGCCTATGAAATTTTGTGATCATAGTTATTTTTGTGCAACAATGGTTGAGGGAGAATTCTACCCATATAGTTGTGGGCCTTTTCTCTGATGCCATTCCCTAGGTTCATGGTGAACACAGGCTTGCCCACTTCAGATTCAGCCATTAACTTGCATCCATACGCAGTGCTGTTTGAGGAGTAGTTGCTTAGTTTTTACCTTCGCCTTTATGCACAGGATTCCCTAAACTAATTGGCCCTGAACGTTGTGGCCCTTGCTGAATTGTCTTAATATGTTTAACCCACTAACCAGGAAACCAACCAAGACACATTTGTAAACAATTCTTTCAAGTGACGACCATTACTGGGCTCCCATTCTTGGTACATATATTTCTTGAGAATTATGATCTAGTCTCAGTTCGAAGTAGGTATCACTGGTTGCTTGGAGTTAGGTTAGTGTCGTAGTCGCGTAATAATTCAACTGCTCACCAACTTAAGAAGTCCAGCATACTTCAATTTTACAATATAATATCAATAAACCCCTAAAAAGAACAAAACTGCTCACGTAATGATGGCTTTCACTCCGTGAAGTAATTCGTGAATGCTGTGATGGGACCATGTGGAATCCCTGACAACGGGACTGGTAGCATTCCAAGCAGTTTCGATTGCCAAGTAGCCTTACCATAATTTTAAAGCTTCTGTGAATCAAAGTCCGTACTAACAACGATAACTGAAAGCGAAGTAAGTGAATAGGTAAAAATAATCACAATGCATAATGAAGAGAATTTAAGACGACTCCGTAATTTATATTCTTTTCTTTGTAGATATCCAGGTGCTGATGGCCAAAACTTTCTTGGAGAGTAGTCCGGTAAAACTAATGGTGAGCAGTTAAAAGTAAACCTAAGATTAGTGGAGCATGGGAGAATTTCTAAATAATTATTTCTATTCCAGATTATGGGCCTGACGTAGTCGATCGTGGAGGAGAGTAGCAAGGTAATTGGAAAGATTTTTCCTTTATAGGAATATTTAAAAACTGATTTCTTATTCAAATGAGAGGGAACGAAAAACTTTCCTGATGTTGACGACTGGATCTAATAATTGCGCGGAATGCTTACCCCGCATGAAGTCCCAACTTATTCGCGCTTGTCGTCGTTCAATTGTTATCAAAGGGAAATCGTTCAGTACGAAGTGTTTGTAGGAGGGGTTTCAGTTAGGCCATGGTCCTTCGCGATTACCTATTTTTCGGTGAAACAACCACGAGACATGTGAGGTCGCGCATGAAATTTATTTGCCATGCTTTGCTGTAGATGTATTTCATTTAAAGGTGAGTAATTGTATGTATTTTGAACACCTTTAAGGTACTCTATTGCAAGGATCCGTCGGTATGATTTTCATGGATTGTTACATTGCTATCCCGTTTGTTCTGAAAAAGGTATTAAAACATTGGCTTTAGGCTGGGAGTATAGTAGTAAATGAATCAATAACTTCTCCTAATTTTATGTATGACCTTACTGCATGAGAGTGAGTCCTGCCATGAGCGTAGGGACTTGAGTTTCTCCTTTTAGATACATATTAATATGGTGGAGTAGACTTCTCGAAAATTAAAAGTTAAGTAACCCAAATAAGTTCGCCTATTATGTTATAATATTTGGTGGTGGACCGAAATTCAGTTGTTATCTGATAATTATTGCTAGAGTGGGCGTCTTCTTAGTGTGGCGGTACGGGTTTCTCAAGGCAGCCGGTTGCTTTGTATTTTACGTGTGGCTTTGTTAGCTCTAGTTGATGAACCCTTTTTATTAATATCGTCATACCTTTTCTAAGCCTAGTGGCACCATTTGTTCCCAAAATCACTCAACGGTGAATATTGTGTCTCGTTTACGATGCATGTCTAATTTATCCGATGCAAAAGTGCTTTACTACATGCCTGTCACTTATCGTTTGTAATTTCGCGTGATATGAGAGCTAATGAGAACATATCCCTCGTTAGCTCTATAAATATTTGAAGGTTATTAAGTTTGAATTGAGTGTCATAGAACTACGCAGTGTGATTTCTTAATATTACGCCCAGGGTTTTTCATTTTTGTTTTGTAATATGTTGCCCTGGTTTAAATTTATGTTTTTAGTTTTAGATTGACATAATTCCGTGTTAATTCCGCATCCCCACGTTGATATTCATGGTTTCTTATGTGTATTTTGTTCTAATGAAGTAGATACAATGATTTATTTTACCCCAAAAGGTGTATGTACCTAGTTCAAAATGTACTTTTGCCCCGCCAGAACATTCCCACTTTAGTCACACGATGGCGCTCATGTCGGTACCTCGCGGCGTGAAGTTTAAAGGACGAAAAAGGGGTCTTCCGATGACAAAAATTTGTAAATCCTTTTATTTTGCCAATATTGGCCCATATGTAATTCGCATGCGAATCAATGACTTTTTACTTGTATGATTAACCATATTTTCTGAATGAGCTTAACTTATGCTTTGAAATGGCCTTTTTAAAATGTTGTTTATACGGAGGAAGCAATTTTTGTGCATTTGCTTGGAAGAAAAATTGCTGTTCTGATGCCAATGAATATGCCGCAATGTTAAAATCGAAACTTTTTATTTCTGTGCTTGTGCTTGTTGGCAGCTTTGTTTGCGATACCTGGTTGTTCTGGACTGAAGCTTACACTACCTGCTTCTCTGCCGTGGTTTGCTAAACATGATCCGTCGCGTCCCTCGCGGAATCATTTCGTGTGATATAGATTTTGTTGTGGTCAAAGTTATGTTGTGATTGCTAAAAAGCAAAGATGAAATATAAAATGTGTGAGTGATCACACGATTTTGGGGACACGTTCTCATGAATGATTGGGTAGGAAAAATAATTAATCGCGATCTTGGTTTCAATATCTCGTCTTCACCGACACTTTCCCCCGACTTTTAGGGTTACCCCTCTACTCTTCTCCCCATCCGCGGGCCGGCCTCGGGGGTTCGAGGGGAACGGCTCAAGCTACATGCCTGCCCGGGTCGATACAGCCGCATTGTCAGTGGCCGCAGCAGCGCCAGCAGCAGCGGTGGGATACCGCATTCTCTTTCTCCGATCCTTCGGATATCCTTCCTCTACCTTCACTAGTTCTATAACGTGGGCCCCGGAAGGCTGTTGTATCGCAAAAAAGAGTGTTGGGGGTGTCCCTAAGGGACGGTTCCCGCCTTCGGGAGTCCGATTCAAGCCTGTGGCCTCTTCCATCTTTTTAGGGCCTTTGTAAAAAAAGTCTTTTTGCCGCCGGTCTCACAGCAAGTCGCTCACTCAAGCCGAGTCGCTTCGCAGTGCTTTTGTCGCCGCCGCCGACGAAGACTGTAGTGGTCGCGTTGTGAGGAAAGTTTGGAGACAAGGTGGAAAAAGGAATAGTTGAGCGATCATGCGGCCCTGTGGTGAGCCACATCTTGGAAATCAACTCTCTCGAAGATGAAGGAACATGGGTGAGTTGGTGGCGGAAAACTGCACACAAACAAGTTTTGTATCTTATCTTGTTTCTCTTTTTAAATTCTTCACCTTCCTTCATTCCCATATACTCATTTCCTTGTGTCATCACGTATTCATGGGTGGCCTCCGCCCTTCAACTGAATGGAAGGCACGTGGTTGATTTTACGGCATGTTTTTTGCCGTTGTGAAGGACCATATTTTTTTTTCGGGAAATAAGCCGGGTCGTCTGCGTCACGCCCCCTTTTCTGAGGTCCAGCGAAATCAAAACCACGTGATCACGAAACCCGATTGAACAATGTGTTCGTTTTTTTCTTCCCCGAAATTGTGTATTGCTAAAAAATATGACGTGTCAAAGGAAATCGCAACCGTCGTGCATGTGTTTGTTTACTTCTTTGTGAGATTCTTTTCTCCGCTGGATTTGCACCCTTTTGCTATGATCTAAATTTGTATGGATATGCCCCCAATTTTAACGTTCACAGTCGGAAGTTTATGAGTGATTGCCTCAAGTTTGGCATCTGCGGTGATTTATTTAATTTAACCTCCCCTCCCCCAACGCGTGACGTTTCTCGGCAGTGGAAGCTTATCCGCTATTAAAGTCTTTGCAGCTGTGATGAAAGCAAGCATGGCGTGCATGCATTACATGAATTACTAGGCACTGTTACTTTGGCGTGTTTTACTTTCCGGAAGCAAACGATTCCATGCCAGTTTAAGCTGGCGTAAATCGCTTGAGCCTTATTTTTCCATTTTTCATTGCACACTGTATGTTCTTGATGTGGCTGAATGATTAAATGTGTGTGCCATGTTGAAAGAAATTTTGCTGAGTGAAATGTATTTACTGTGTTTATATTGTAATTCGCACGCATAACTTTGTTTCGGAAGCGTTTCAAAATATTTTGTCATCAAGGAAATAAAAATGAATGGTATGGACATTTTATTATTATTGAAGAGGGTTGCAGTCATGCCGCTTTTGCTTTTATCTCGTATTCAACGAAAGTTGATAGAAGCAGGTGTCACATGGTGAAAATTGTGTATAAGTCATGTTAAAAAGAACATAATATGTCGTTTCCGCGGTATTTATTGCTCTAATGGTACTTAGCACAACGTTGTGGCTTAATAACTTGCGCGTGATCTTGCCACAGTACGTTTAGACGCGCTTAGTACCAGTGAAACGAGATATGTGATAGGAACAACGGAGTTTTTTTTTATTATTTGTATTGTCTTCATCTGGTTGAGAAGTTAAAGTTTTCAGTTGTTTCGGTGCCAGTAACAGTGAGAACTGTCGTGTGCTGTTGTGCCTGGTCGCCTGTGACACACTTACGGCATCTATTTAAAAAAATCTTTATCCAGAAATGCTTTTCAGTCGTAATATATCTTTCAGCATCTAATGAACATAATCAACAGAGTTTTTTTTTCAATGTAAGAGGTTTTTCTTGTTTTGATTATCTGGAAAAACTCATATTTTGGAGATAGGTGGTGATTAAGCTTTGTCTATCAATGGCTGATTTTCATAGCCTTCTACATCCTTAATAATGCTTACGTTTAAGTCTAACAAATCCTCATTGACGGAATTGTCACATTGCTGTCATGATTTCAAATTTCTTTACAGGTGCTAAAATTGATCATAAAATTATGAGTCTAAGGAGGAAAATCACACACAAAGGGACAGAGCGTTTCACATGCCTTACTTCTACTTTCGAACTTAATTCGTTCTTATCTGCGGTTTGTATCTGGGAAAGTTTGTACCACGAAACCCAATTTTCCGTTTAACTTGTGGGAAATCAATCCTTTCCCAGATTCAGAGATTTTGGAAAAAAATAAGAAATGCATTTGCGTTGTTGGAAGTACGTGGCAAATGTTATTATATTATTGCTCGTATGAAGTAGACATTGATATGAGGAGTCAGGAAAGTATCAGTATTCGTTTTTCGAGACTAAGTTCGGATGAAGAGGCCAAAACGAAGTATGATTAAAGGCCGTGCCTCGAATGTTGTTATGCGGAGTGGTTCGTAAGTCGATGCACCACTGTATTTGTACAAATAATTGGGCAAGTTCGGCGATCGTCAGGGAAAACCTGGAATTGTCAGGGAATTTTTAATTTATGGAAAAGTCAGGAAATTCTCGTCAGAGTCAGGGAGAAACTTTTAGGAAATTCTCGTTATTTTTTACCATTACGTATATCGGCCTGTATTTCCCGCCATTTATTTCACCAAACATTTCACCAACTAAAACTAATGTCCTTCGCCCACGCGCATGGAATAAGCCTAATTGATTCGTGAAACATTCAGTTGTGAATCTTATTAGTTGTACGTCTTAATTATTTAGTAGTAAATCAGACGTACAATGTATCCCTTTGGTATATCCGTATTGCGATATTTGCCAAGTAGTGTTAAAATTCATGATCACAATCTATTACGCTCATCACAAGGAATGCGAGGCTGTGTTGTTCGGAAAAGTTTACCTCGCGTTTTTTTTTTTTTTTTTTTTTTTTTTTAACTTCCGAGACTCAGGTCGAGAGGCAGCTGGAGCAGCTCGTAAGAAATACATGCTTGCAGTTCTAAAAATACGAGAGGATGATTATTAAAATGGTAATACAAGTACGATCTCACGTGTAAACAAAGTTTTATGCAAGATCATCTTCGAGTCTCATACCCCCCTTCATGAGACAGTAAGATGAGCCCTCCTCCCCTCCCCAACTTTCACGCTCGACGTAATTATTGAATGGCCCCCTTAAGCTCCCTCTCGAAGCAATTTAGTCAGGTCACAGACCACCCCAAATATTATATTCCTGAATATGATGCTGCCGTTGCTAATTGCCTCCTGTCCTCGCTCGCAGTGGCGCACTTACGTTTTGTGTTTTTAACCAAATATTTTTAAATGTTTTGGTTTCCTCTTGCAATCAAGGGGTTGCAACCACTTTAATCAAATTGTTATTCGCTTCTGAAGGTCACTCGCGCCATCCGATTTTGATCCAGTGCAACAACTTGACTTTGATTTGTATTTTTCGCGCACCTTAGTTTCCTGTGCCGGAGTCGGTCAGTAAATTGGCCATTAACTTTCCCTTCGATGCATTTTCAGTAATCCGAAACTTCCCAGAACTATCACGACGCGCTACCTCTTTCTTGAAGTATTAGACATTTTCAATTTGTAATTTTTACCGCAGGAAACATACACGGCCACGTAAATACGATACACGGCCACGGAAACACAATACATGGCCGCGGAAGCAATATAAGCTCGCTCGCCTGGATTGCCCCAACGCTCGCAATGGTTCAGGGTACTCACCATAATGTAACACTGTTGTATGCGTAATTCAATAATTTGCTGTTTAAAAAAACCTTGTGTGCTGGGAAATATTGGAATTTTGTAGACAATAAAATGGCCGCTGCAACGGCGCACTGTGGTTGGAAATCGAAAAAAGCCGGACAAAAGTCCTAAATTGCTTTTTTTAGATAAAGACTTAAAACTTGGCACTTACACTCACAAATTATTACTTATAATGAAATATTAAGTAATTCTTCATAGGTCCTACCTATTACTTAAATTGTATACGGAGGCTCTAAACATGACCAACATTCCAATAAAACACCTGTTTTAATTTTCTTCGAAAATCTTGCTAGTTATGCAGATAGTGGAGTTGTGGAACCATTTCAATGAAATAAAAAACAATACCATCTGTGATAATGGTAATTTTTCTGTCCTATGCATAAGGTTAAGAGATTATGGTCAATAGTTGGGTGCTATATTACGTCACAGAATGGCGGACGCTTTTTTCATGCAAAATTTCACGTAAAGTTTTTTTTTCACGTAAAATTTTTATCGGTTTCATGAATATTTGCAACGAGATATTTGTACAGAGTATTAATTTAAGACTTCTTTTTTAAGGTTATTCTGAGAAAATCTTCGAAAAATCAGCATCTTTGGGGTAACGGGTGGGGGTGAGATAGTAGTGTCCTTCGCCTTGCCAGAACATTCGGGGGTATGAATGGACCCTCCTCGGTGTATTTTTTTCATTAGGTTGTATGTACTTGTAGCTTTTAATTCATTGATTTCAGCTTTTAACATTTTCTGAGTTTTGGCAAAAATTTCATTCAGAAGAAATAAAATATTCCAATAATAGGTGACCTTTTGGCGATCAGTCAGGGCAATTGGTAAATCCATCAGGAAAAGGTCAATGAAAAGTCAGGGAATTAAAAAATTGGATATAAGTAGCCGCCCTTTGGGCATGTAATGAATCACCTGTGTAGGTTTCTCACTCCAGGGAATAAAGAGCTTCTTTACAATAGCCCGCGAGAAAATATTTTTGTGATTGCTGTTTTACGGAGTGGTATAATGAAATTATATTTGTGAATTTAGATTACTCTGAAGTACATCTCCCTGCATGGATTGAAATCTGTTCCTTAAGAGAGAACCTCTGCTATGCATCCAGCGCTATTTTTGAGGAAGAACGCGCAGGAAATTACCTACCGATATTGGTAAAGAGACGTTGGTTGGAAGTTAGGTGCGACAAGTTAGAACCCGTTTATTTGAAAAAAATGCGAGCGGGGCTGAATTCACCTCCTCAGTGCTCATTGCACCTTTCAATTTTCTTTCTCATCGATTTAAGCATGTTTTGGCCACAATGATTTTGAAAGTATTGTTGCCTTGTTACAAGCCAGGAACCTTGGCGTTCGAAGACGTCATTCCTGGCAGCCCTGCAGTACCATTTGCTATTAATCTCGTGTCATTGATTTATTCTGAAGGTAAAAGGATCTATTTGCTAGTCTTTGAGTCTTTATTAACGCGGAAAAATTTGGTGTAATTTCCTAGGCTTGATGACTTAGTTTTGATTCTAAAAAATTGAGTAAACTCTTCATCTGATGTATGTTCATACCTACACTTTGGCGGTGGGTGGCACGTTTGCTTGTGAATTTGTTTCAATTCATGCTTGTCACATTCTTCTTTAATCAATTTGCCACCAACTGAAGTTTGTATTATTAAGAAGGACCTTGTTAAAAAAATCGTAATCGGAATTTCAGGGATTTCTTTAGTATATTTAGTGGTACGATAGTAGTGAAATGGTGCAACTTAGCTGTCCACGTTTTTTATATTACTGCCGAAATTTCCATATTTTATCATTTTAATTTTTGTGTCATAAGTCTGATAAGGCCATGAGGTTAGTGGGTTGCAATTTATTAATCGCAGTTCAAAATGTTTTACACCTCATGCTGAACAGTCAGACGATGTCATAGGAATAATATTCAACCCATTTGTGCTTCATTTGATAGAAAAGGCTTAGAATTAACTCTATCCTATAATTTTAAAATACATCAAAATTGCAATGCGTCGAACTCCTGAAAAAAATGCTCACAGTTCCTTTGTCTGTTGAGTAGAAATAATTTTTAAAAATCGTCTACAGTTCTTTTTCCTGCCGAGTAAACCATCGTCACTGCAGGATAATCTTCAGCGAAACTTTGCAAAATTTTGGAACAGCAAGTAAAAAGCGAGATATATTAACAATGCAGATGCATTGCTAACTAATTTTTCTCTATAGCGTTAAATATAATAATTTAAAGGGTACATGGTGTGAACTATATTTCCCTCACGAGTTTTTGTGCCTTATAAATTGAATTAGGTATTGTCAATATTTTCTTTACGACTACGTTATTTAAGTGTTTCCAGTACATTCATTGCAATGTGTTTAAAATTTCCCATGTTTCCGTTCACCGATTACGCTGCGTACTTATTTCCATTTCATTTTTCTGAAAAGTTGCTTATGGAATTGAGTAGCTTGTTCATTTCGTAATCACCGTATTACTATAGGACAAAAATGGCATCTCTCCTTGCAAAAAACTTTTGATTGAATGAAAGGTGACTTTTAGATTATCCCTTTTATTAAGAAAGATACTTGGACATGTTTGCGTAGCTCTGTGCAGTTTCGGAAAAAATGGACGCTTTCGAGAGAGGTTAGCCCACGCAAACACTTTGCGAAGAAATATTTACGAAGAGTCGTCGTTTTAAACTCGCATTAAAGAGTTTGGAGGACGGAAAGGCTCTGCTGTTCAAAAAACTCCGAATATTCAAGTCCCAGCATGACAACAGGGAAACATTTTGAGTGAGGTCTCTGATACGCTTGGGTGCGTTAAATCGTGCGTAGCCCCTGGCAATAAAAGATAAGCGCTCGGGGGTTCTTTCAACTTGAAGAAAAAAAATCTTTTAAGGGCGCTAACATCATTGGAACCCGTACGCAGTCAACTCTTACTTTCTCTCCCGGGAACAAATGAAACTTCTTGCTCTTAGTTTCTTATTAGCTAAATGCGTTGTACATATGACTGATAGAACTGGAGATCAGGAAGAAATTATTGTTATTATGTAATCTTCTAAAGTTAAGGTAGGTTTGATTGGTAGTGAGTAGATATCGTCTAAATGTATACATGTTCAGGGCCCTATCTACCAATTGTATTTCTTTCTTTATCTCAGCATGCGTCCTACGCTTCTTCATCCCGTCTATTAAACCTATTTTTTTCCCCCATTCCCGCTTACCGTACATTCTCCCTCTATCACAGCCGGAAGCAACCCTTCGCCCCTCATTTCCTCTTCCAACCACCTACTTTGATTCTACATAATCGCATTCAGAAGTTTCCTTTCCTCACCCACAATACGTCACTTCCTCATTTGTCTTCCTTTCCGTCCACCGCACTTTCACTATCCTCCTGTACACCTACATATCCAACGCCTGCTGTAGCTTCTCGCCTTCTTTTCTCACTGTCTACGTTTCTGCACCATACAACGCTACATTCCATACTAAACTCTTCATCAGCCTTTTCTGTATGTCCCCGGAAATGTATCGTATGTATAGGGTATCGGAAAGCTGGCCTCTGTAAAACTGATTGGCCAGCATTCACTCGAAGATATTGACTCGTAACGTTTTTTCTCTTCATTCAAGGACTTGAGACTTCGGGAAGCATACGGTTCAATGTGTGTGACAGAGGAAAAGATTTGGCTAGTTGCGATCTGAAAATCAAATTCTTAAGATTCAGCTACTCTTCTTTTAGAATCCTTTAGAAGTGTGTGGCTAGGTATTGTGCTGACTTGGCGGTTACGTATTAAAATTCACTTGGTTTGCAGCACGTGTGAAGCCATACTATATTTATATTGGTTTTATCGTCATTTATGATTATTCCTTTAATATGATTCTTTTACAGTCAGGTGAAATCGAGTTCAATTTCACTTCCATACATTTTAAGAGTCCTTCAAACCCTCTTGTATTTCGTAATCGATGTGCTTATTCTTTTTAAATACTTATTCAGTTTCACTGTACATATTGGGTGATTAATGTGACATCTGTATTTTGTAGGCTTATATTTAAGCATCAGCAACATTAATTTCGGTTATCTATGGTACAGCGAATGCCTCAGGTGAGCCAAGCACAATAATTCATCATATTGGTGCCTAAATTAAAATCATAATCCTTCATAAAATATTTTGTAATTTGGATTTACGTTGCGACGCTACTCTTACTGTCACGAAAACACGAGTTGTTCGAAAAATTAGATGTTAACAAGCTTATGTAGTGAAATTGCTAGATCCGGTTTATAACATCATATGTACGCTCAAAATATGTGATGAATACAGCCTCTACTGCACAGAAAGGTCGTGATAGCGCAGCTAACCACATATATTTCATTAGGGCCGTCTGGAGACATCTCATGACGCTATGATGTTCGTCACGCTTTTGCTTTTAGCTATTGCAATGTTCGTGTTAGTTTACGGCAATGAGTCTCTTACCATAATAGTCTTTCCTGAGGGGGCGTAGAACCTATTAAGGATGTCCTTAATGCTCTTAAAGTTTTGGTGTACGTGTACTTCCAAAGGGTTATCGATACCCAATCAATCAGCAGGTTGATTCTGTAAATTTCATAGGTGTCGTAAGGGTCTTAGCTACGATGGGGAAATTATGACGGCTACGACGTTCAGGCGATTTTGTGGGCCCCCGTCATAAGGCTTATGACGGTGGAGTCATTCACGCCGTGCGAAACGTTCTTAAACGAGACGAACCAATGAAAAAATGTCGAAATATCTTCTTCCAATACAAAAAATTGGCAAGCAGAAATCGACTATCACCAAAAAACAATTTCAAGATGTAAATAAAGTTTATGGTGTTTAATTTTATGGAACAACATTCAAAATATTTTACTGTTTTATCAGAAATTATCATAAAGTGCCCAAATTTTTACCGATATCACTTAAAGAGGGTATATTTGTCCAACATTCGCCATATGCGTTGAAGAATCCCGGAGAAGTCAATATTAGCGATAAAATTGAGGTACTATGTGAAAGAAAAGTAGACGAAGAATTTGATCTGTATTTTTGCATGAAGTATGTACCTACGTTGTTTCTTATTTAAAAATTGTGCCTTGTTTGAAAGTGTTTAGTGCCAAATAATATGTTAGAATAAATATAGTTCATGGGAGTAGTAATAATCCCGTGTCCATTTACAAACCTATTGAGTAATCGTTCGCAAGTTTTTTTTAATAATCGTCCATACGAACCGTGCCAAAAGTGAAACTGAACCGCATACACCAGTATGCGACGAACAGCAATGAAATAAAGTGAATTCCATTCTCTTAAACGGAGTGAGAACTCCCTCATATAATTATCTATATGCGAGGAACAGCAGTGAAATAAAGTGATTGATCTTAAAAGAAGTGAGAAATCCCTTACAATAATTATCAAACCAATTATCGTAGCGACATATAGGTATGCACTTAATGATAGTGAGAGTCAGAATTACTGTGTTGAAAAACTATGTACTCATACACAACGTGATTTGGCGATACCTCCGATCATGAACATATGTATAAATAGGCCACCGAGCAAGTTTGTGCAAATACAAATAATCATCCTTTATTCCAACTGTGATTAGAACTCGACTGGCGGTGCGACTCAATGATGGGCATTAATATTGTAACATATAGGTACACTTATTCATGGTATAATTAGGTTTTAATATTAGTTATTGCAAATATTTTCTATAACTTTAAACATGAAACATGTATGTAAGCAAAATTGACCGCATATACTTAGATTAGTATCGTATTATGAATACCATTTTAGCCTCTTTCACTTTTGTCCGAGTAAATATGATGATTTTTATATGGATTTAATGGAAAATTTACGGTGATTACATATAAATATCATAAGTAATGAAGAAAAATACTCCTATTCAGTTACCTTATGACGCCCCTTCATTCCTAAGACGGGGTCTCACAGACGTCTTAAGTTATGACGTCGGGAAAGCACTTATGACGGTTATGATCCGTCGTAACTATGACAGAACCGTCATAAGTCCCGTGTTATGACGCCTATGAAATTTACAGAATCGACCCGCAGGTCCAGGATCTTTTGGCGTAAGGCGTAATAACGAGAGCATTGTCAAATAATGAATGGAAAGTTATGTGAGTCTTTTGCTTCCATGGCTGGGTGTTTTAATCGGCCGCAAACAATGAAAAAGTGTCCTTTGGGAATTGCCGGAGGAATAAAGTTTATTGGATCAGAAATCGAACGTAGGACTTTGGGCTTCAACTCGCGGTCTACTACGCCTGAATTTCCGACCACAATGATAGTTTTTGAAGGATCTCTTGGAACTACTTCTCTTGAACCCTGCCATCAAAGGTTACTCTCACATGGATTTTCCGTATTTCAAAGCCTCTAGCTACGAGAAAGGACCATTTTTCACTATCTCAATGCGTGATAAGCTGATTAATGCAAAGCGGAAGCCTAAAACAGAAGATATGTAATTCTATTCCTTATACCGAAAATCTTTTTTCTCTGTCAATTTCTAATTCGTAGTGGTAATTGAAATTAATAGGCTAATTCTGACCTAGCAGTGGGACAAAAGGTTGCTCTTAAATTTATCATACTGGACTAAGGCATGAGAAAAGTTACCAGACCATTATTTAATGCGGTTTGAACAAGAATTTGATGGTGAAGTGGGAAGGCATTCTTTGGAAACGTATTTAATTCCAATAGATTTTTCCACGGTAGCCTTAATCCAAACCTTAAACAGGAAATCAATGGTTCCATCTCCATTGAAGTTGAAATAATCATGAACGTTGTATTTGAAGATGAACAAGTAACTTTAACTCCATACTCATTAGTTAGTAATAAAATACTGACTGAGTGATCGTGTTATTACTGTGGAGCTGTGCTTGAGATTATTAAGGGCATTGAGGTGATTGCCTGACTTGTGTTATTTTCCTTGGTAAATAAGCAATGTTATATGTTTATACATTGAAGCCGTACCAATATACTCGTGCCCATATGCAGTTTCATATTATGGAGTATCTATTCAGGCGCAGTTTTGCTGCAGTGCGCCAGTATTATTCTTTACCCTTAAAAACAGCAGCTGACCTGGGTAAAAATGGCCAGTCTTATATTATGAAATGAAATGTTCCTGTCCTATGAAATTCGTCGGTTATTGCGCACTTGTACGTGGATTCTTGCGTGTGAATGAATTATTTTCTCTACGTTCACTTTCTTGAGTAGCATTACGCTATTATTTTAAGATACTTAAATACAAGGGAAATCTTGGCTCTAAACCACTACAGTGAGCGTAGTTTAATGCTTGGAAGCGAAAGAAATACGTATCAGAGCTGACGGGAAAGTCTCAAGAAAACCTTGGCTGCTTTCAAAGTTCCTTTTCATTGTACAAACTCCCCGCAGATTCTTTTTGAGGAAGGTGACTGATTTGTGTGACTTTTTGCGAATCTGAAGAACTCTGGGCCAGGGAACTGACGCCATAAAGAAAGATTTATGGCCAATCTCTTCGTGGGAGCACCTTCCGTTGGGGGTAGGGTTGCCAACCGTCCGGAATTTCTCCGGACAGTCCGGATTTTCATGCCTTTGGCCGGAAAGAGGAATTGCCTCATTCCGGACAGCACTTTGTCCGGAATTAGTGAAAAAGTCACATTTGCACTACATTTGATTGAATTTAAGAGTATTTATCATCATTTAGTGAAGAGATATTGTTCATAAAAATATAATAATATCTATAAATTAACAAATTGGATAAAGTTAAACTTGATTTCATTTTTTATGGTTTTAAACTATATTTCATCTTTCCGAAATTGTTTCACGGAGCGTGCTTGTATGTGTTTTATATTAAATTTAAACAAAATACTAGAATAAAATTGTTAGCTATGTTATTGTTATTTATAAGTATTGTATGATTTGATCACAGATTCCAATCCAACGATAATTCCAAGTCATTGAATCTTTAAATTACATGTCCGGCTGTTTTGAAGGCAAAAATGGTTTAAAACATTTTCGCCTCCGGCGGCTGCAACAGACCCCTTGTATGACGACAGAATCAGCGCTTTGTCCGGAATTCCAGTTGAACCAAGTTGGTAACCCTAGTTGGGGGCCGTGTTGGGACTGGTCCACTGGCGATACGGCGGTGTTGCGGTTCACCACCATCCTTTATGCTCTCTCTTCATCCTTAATCTTGTCATCCCGGCGAAGTTACCCGTTCGTTCTCTTTAGACTGCATGTATAAGCTAGCAACAGTCTTACGCTTTATAATTAGAAGGTTACCTGAACATGATGCACTGCATTGAAATTATGGTCGATTATATGTAAATACTTTTTTGTTGAATTTTGCAGTGTTTATTTCAACGTTATCATAAATATTTATTTTATACCGTGGGAATAAAATGAGAAAAATACGTAGGCCATCAAAAGTAACAGATTTTTGAAATTGTCTATTAAAGTAATTTCTAACCTTACATTTGACATGTACTTGATAATTTTAGCTAACTAGATTTTTTTGTACAGTCAGAATTTTCCTGTAAATTGACTTCCCGTGGTAGGTATATTCCTCCCGAATGAATTAACTATGTACTTTTAAACCTTCAACCTAGTTGTCCTTGCTTGTTCTACCTAATCCCCAGCCCCCTTTAGGGCACCTCTGCCTTATATCCTCACGCAATCAGCTCCATTCATCGCCTCTCCCCCACCCTCACCACCTCAAACCCCCGTTGAAATCCTTTAGGTAAACGTTTTTGTTTTTTGTTCTGGTTTCCTATCCCGACGGCCCGCGTTCGAATCCCGGCGGTGGCTGAGATTTTTCGGTGGCATCCCGATCCCTGCTTTGGTGTCAACTGCGGCCCCCTTGCCGACTTACGTTAAGAGCGGGCTAATGCGAACGCCGAGTTTTTCTCCACCCTTGCTCCCATAACTTTCCTTATACCCTCCCATTGACCATAGCTAATCGGTTTCCTCCCCAAATAACCAACCGCCCTTGAGAACATGTCTTTATGATACGGAGAAGGTGTCCGGACCGCGATATGCATTGTAAACTTATCGTGTGGAAATACCAAGTGGGTATTTGATTTTGAGTAATGCTATAATTCCTCGTGGAACAGCCTAGAACCTTCATGTATATACCAACTCAATCGGTTGACCACCACCAATATTTATGCTTAGTCCAGCGGCTCTCAACCATTACCGGCTTGAGTACCCCTTGCTAGCCTATCCCTTTATTGTGCCCTTTGGTACCTCGAACATTTTTTGGGCGTTCTATATTTAGTTGACAGTATGGGCTGTTATGAAAATTCGTTTCCTGTGTCAATCTCCAAAAGGCTGGTGGTGCGATGTTGCCAATAGCAGCATGAAAATTAACATAGTGCTGTGCAGTATAATTAACTGTACATCCAAGAGTCTTCTGTAAGTCTAGCAGCAGCGTTCTCTATAAGGCTCATACTGTCAACTGAATGTGGAAAGCTCTAAAGACCCTAGAAATAATTGAATATGATTGTCACACTTCCGCCGTTACTCAGCTTTTCTCTTGTACCCCTAGATCACCATGCAAGTAGGCACCCCTTGAGGGTACGCGTACCGCACGTCGGAAACCCTTTGATTAGTCAATAAAAATTAATCGAATTTCATAGACTTTTTCGTTTAATTAAAGGCTCTTAGCTTCATAATTGATGTAGTTCGTGAGCTTTCGATTTTTTCTTTGTTACTTTGTTATTTTTTTCAGGCAAATTGAAGTAAACTGTGGACAGAATCCAAAATCGAGCGCCTTTATCGGATCTCGGCGCCATCAACCCATGTCACGCCAGTCGTCAAGCAGTAAACTTCCCAATTTCCTCTCCCGCCCACAGCCCAGCTAGCTAGCTCTCCCCTCCGCCCCTGAGATTTCCTCTTCACGTCCTCCCAGGATTGAGCAGTACCTAATCTCCGACCGAATGGCATTGCTGCGGTATAAATTAACCTTCCTTCTACACCTTGTGTAGAAGGAAGGTGCATTTATGACGCCTCTCGTTCCCTTCGTGTGGTCGGAAGTGAGGAATCAGAGGAGCTAATATAGACAAGTCAAATTCGCTGTCAACCTAGCGATAGGTAAGATAATCCAAGATTGAGCGAAAATATTCTCTATTCATAATAGTCTACATTCGAATTCCATCTCGAAATTCAAGCATTTTAGGGAAGCATGAATGAATATAGTAATATCGTTGATGAAAAAACGTTGTATTACATATACATACCCATAACGCCTTTCCGTTTTGGGGGAGGCAATGTCGAAAAACTTGATTATTGCTGTTAGGCCTAGGACACCGAAACTCTTTTAATAATTTTCTCCACAATGCCCTATACTTACATACCTCTTTCGCTTTTTTAGGGCATTGTTTGTATAATACGACTGAAGTTTTCTTTAATTTACTAAATATACTTAATTTGAGTCTATAACGTAGGTGAGTGTACCACGTAATGCGCTGAAAAGGCCCCCACAACCTTAATTTTATGCGATTGTATAAAAAGTATTGTGGTGAGTAATAAATTTACGTTTAAAATATTTGAGAAAATATACGAACTATTCACAGTTACATTTCTGACTCTATATGAGGGGCAGAACGTCCTCTTCTTTTTTGTAATGTCTCTCTGCAGCGAAAAGCTGCTCCGTATTCCGAAGAAAATTGATTCTATTTTTTTACAAATATTTTGAGAAGTAGAGCATCAGAGGCTGATATTGTGGTATCAATAAAAAGGTGTGATCTTCTACAAAATTAAATGAATTTTTGCGTAGTGATCTCGCTAAAACCACCTTGAAGGCCTGACGATGGAAAAGTTAACTTGCGTTTGCAAGTTGAAGTCAAGTGACCTGTCGGGTTGATTATTTCCTGCGAAAAACAATTTCCTAGGAAAATTATTGATGATAATGTGGAACGGAAGATCCCATGAAGAAGAACAATTGATAAGTACATAAGCAAAAAAAAAGGTTGAAAGAAAGATTAATTACCAGCATGAACTAGGATTGAAATACCTACTAGTGATGATATGTGGCGATCTTACTTGATATTATGCTAATGTGGGAACTCCTCCTTTATCTTCCCGGATTTCGTGTGGCAATCCCGGGATCACTTTGAAATACCGCAAATTTTTACGTTGCATAAATCTTCTGAGGGCAACATACAGTTTCATTAAAAATAAACCAGTGCATTGGTCAACATTTGATCTCTTTTGCTTTTCACGTACTCCTTCCTCAGGACGCCGTCATTTAATTTTTTCCCTAATGTTGCATCACAGATGCCAATAGAAATATATTTAAAAGTCTGGAGATTAGATCAACTCAGTATTTATTTCCTCTTGTTTAAGTATATCCTAACTGTATGCCGTTGGATCGAAGTAGAACACCATGCTTATTTTTGGGGGTAACACCATGTATGTTTGGGGGGAGAGCGCAATAAATCATCAGCTATCACCAAGCTTTTGATTGGTTTTCTGCAGCTCTCCATTTGTTTCTTTTTTTGACCAAAATCATGAATCCGACATATTTCTCACTTTGATATCCCTCATAATTTACAAAGCGCATCCTACCCTTATCTCATTCGGTAAATCTTCCCATGAGATTTTTTAAATTGTGGGTATTGGACTTGCTTCTGTTTTTTCTAAGTGATTTTGTCTAAATGGAAAAATGGAGATGGTAGTGCTTATAGCAGACCCCAAAATGCATTAAACCTCGTTGGAAAAGCGTAATTGTATTCCTAGCACTGCTTAAGGAAAAAATCCTTAACTTTTAAAATGAGAGTGCCACCTTAATTTGTTCAGCCTATTTCCGTCATCCTTGGGGTGACGTCTGGTTTCGTCCATGACTCTTTGTGTCATGTCTTCCCTCCGTATCTTCGTACAGTTGTGATTTACCTCTGTCTTCCTGCCACCCACCTACCTCCTCACGCGCCTCAAGGTGTCGCAATCGGTGATGGGACTGCTGAAAAAGATAATTCATCCGCCTTTCGATCTTAAATATCCCCATTTCTCTCACATCTCTCGCCATGGTGAGCTGGAAGGCCACTACAAAATTGGAATAGCCTTAGAATTCCGTCGAGAGAAGTGAAATTAATGGGGTGAATATGGTTAAAAATATATCACGTATAACTTTAATGACACAGCTTCTTACTAAACTTATAGGTTGGGCTGAATATTTTTCTTAATCAGTGAAAGCAATGTCGAAAGATTCTCTGAATGAGTGTGTTAATTTTACTTTTCAATGTCTTCATCGCTTTCGTTTCTTGCTCGTTTTAATTGCCGAAACTTACCAAAATCGACATTACTGAAGTTATTGGTGGCGGCCGATACATTTTGGAATTCCACTGTAGGAAAAGGATAAATTACTTTGCACTATTCCACTGCTCAATAAATAATATTTCTCCAGTGGAATAGTGCAAAGTATATTTATCCTTTTCCTATCTACATTACCGCCGGAATTACAAAAATGTCTTCGCGAGCAAAGTGGTTCGTGGCGTTAATTAAAAGAATTAGGTATTAAGTGAGCGCTTGTGTAGTGTGATGTAAATTTTAGGCCAGTTACACTCGGAGCAAAGGATTTTTATTCAACTCTACGCAAATTCGTTAACTTGGATTGGTATTTATTCGTTAACTTGATCCTGGGTAGTCAACCAAGTAAATGGTTGGTTGGTGAACAGTTTGCAAATGATTGCCATGACCGCGGAGGGACAGGGCTGTATGACTAATTATACGTTTAGTTTCGCACGTGGCAAAGATAGTTCTCAGATTTAGTGAAATTTACTCGGGAGTTGGGTAAATGACAGTGTAATGGACCATCAGTTTGGGTTTAGGAGAGGGAATGGAACGAGGGACGTAGTGGGAGTTAGCGGACGCTAATGGAACGGAATTTTGAAGAATGTGTCAGTTTGTTTCGTGGACTTAGCGTTAGAGTTTAATAGATAAAAGGACTTGGGTATTGCAGTCACTGCAAAAATCAGGTGCATGGTGGGAGGATAGGAACCTATGTAAAGCCTATACATGAACCACTTGGGAGTTTACAATGTGATCTGGAAAACAAAAATTATGAAAACTCCTTTTACCGTCAGTAACATGTTTTTTTATATTCCTAATGATGGTGAACATTAACGCCTGACAATAGAGCCCCGAGATTAAGATGTCAAATAGGCTGGAAAAGTTTTTATTTTGAACTAGAAAACGTTGAACAATTATAGTGTTTTAAAATTGTTATCCGGCGAACTCTGTGTCTGTTGACTAGATATCGCTCTTGTTTTATCCTTCCATCTGTCTCGGTCTTCTCGACGAGGTGAAAAAATTTAACGGAGTCAAGAGTAGGCGAAGAGTGAGAATCCTTTAGCGGGTGAATAAAGCACAACGCACTAACGACTAGCATAATAACATTAATGTTAAAATACAACAGTGTATGGTTTTATCAGAAAAAGTTTTATATGTTGCCGTATTGTAATCGGACCGGTACGTTACCTGATTATGACGCCTGTACCTTGAAATCAGTAGTACCGAATAAGTATCATCTGTGAAACTTACACATTTTAATATTATTATTCATGAAGTTCATCACACGCAACGCAATTAAAAATCGTTGATAATATGAAAACTGAAGCCCAAATAGTCTGGGAAGTTTTTAATTCGTCCAGAAAACATACAAGTCGTAACGTAAAAGAATTGTTCGTCATCGAACCCCTTCATTCAGTGAGAATGCGCGCAAAGCAATAAAGATTTGATAATTATGTAAAAACTGAAGCTCAAGTATACGGAAGTTTTTCAGTTTTATATGGACATCAAGTTAGTCTTGGCGTTTCCAAATTGCAATTCTTCTAACGTGTTTTTTGTGACAATAATCATATTATAAAAGCGACTTATAAGCTGAGGTATAAAAATCCTTAATAAGTTTTCTTGCCTTGATTTTGAAGTAAAAATTACTATTTTGCTTACACTATCTTTCTTTCTTCTGTACTGATAATAATATATTAGTCGATGAGCCTGATTGAAACAGAAAAACATAAAAAAAAAACGATCCGATAATTATGTGAAAGCATAAAATGCCTTAGAAGTTTTTCATTTAGGCAGTTTGAGCTTATTACTTCACATAAATGTCAATTTATTAGGACCCATTATATTTAAAAAGATTTCACCTTTTCAATTATGACTAAATCACACCCACTTATCATCGTACTTCTCGAGATATTTTCCAAAACATGTCAACCATTTTACATAGGACATGGTACACGTATGCACTCAAGAAAGACTATTAAAAAATGGGGAATTTCAAACGTTAACTGTTAACGCTTACATTTCACGTCAAAAATTTAAGTGTGTAGTTTGTTAGGCTTCTCAACTATTTAATAAAATAAATAAAATACCACAGTAATTTTTACAGAATCGCAAAAAAATCTTCGGTTGTGAAGGCTTTTACAGCGTATCTACTGCGTGAAAAAATGAGTCAAGTTGAAATCTTGTAGATGTATTTTTAGTTAATTACAGAGAATTTCAGTAATAAAAACAAATTGTTTCAACATTTACTTTGTTGTCTTACTGGGACTTAAATTAAAAAAATAAAATATGAACATGGTCTCTATTATGACTAGGGAAAATCTCGCTCAAGCTACCTTAATTTGGAAGACAGAACGGCCGTGGTGTTTTCAAAGTTGTCCGGTGACGAACCGTATTTCTGTCATGTCGTGATACCGTTCGCGTCCCGTCCCTCTCTGTCTCTCTCTCCTCGGTGTTAGTGGAGAGCAATTGACGAACGTATAACGCGGAAGAGAGGGGAGCGTCTAAGGCGGCTGCTGGCTCGATATCGCGGGACGGATAATGAGAGCGGGCACGCGAGAAAGGGGTGGAACGGGCTATCGCATGTGGGCGGGCTGTTGTGAGGGACGGCCGGGAGTGGAGTAGAGGGTTGGGAAGCGTGGAGGATGATGTGGTGTGGCGTACACGTAGGTGGCTGCGGGGGCGTGGTTTCCGACGCATGGTTGAAGGGGTTCCTTCGGGGAAGCTCCCCCTGCCCGCTTCCCCGTGGGGAACACGTGCGGACGGAGTCGTAGGGAAGACGTGAGACGAAGGATGAAGGCGGTCGAAAGGTGGTCGACAAATATCGGGAGGCGCCGGATCGGGGGAAGGATCAAAGGTCGCCCGGATTTTCATCTTCCGCCGAGCTTCCGATGAGAGGAGTCTCTCCGGAGAAAGGTTGGGGTGATTGCAAGGGTGGGAAGAGTATAAAGTTTGAGCAGGTGAAACGATGCACGTATATAGGGAGTGTAGGAGACGGGTAGTATGGTAGCAAGGACATCAAAGTTGAGAAACGCATTGGATAAAGAAGCACGCACGAAGGGAAGGGACTTCATGGTGAGGGCTCTTGAGTTAAAAGCTCTATGATGGAGGGTTAATAACGTTTTGTGGCTCGAAAACTGGGCCTTCGAAATCCATGGCTCGGGAAATTGGTCTGTGGGATGAGGATCCGCGTTGACAGGAGGATTTTGATATGTGAGTTCGTAGAAGAATAGCATTGAGTTAATGGGGTGTCAAGGGCGACATGCGAGGGATTGTTGGAGAACATAAGAGAGGAAGTGAAGTAGGTGGCGGAGATTCGGAAGAAGCAGAAAGAAATGGATGAAGGACGTATCAAGAGAGGAGAGCACGCTAAAGACGAAAATAGAGGGGAGAATGTGGAGAAATCTGTGAAGGAGGAAGGAAATTAATATGAATTTTGGATCTCACAAAAGGGGAACAGGAGCAGAATGTATGAGGAGCTAAAAAGAAACATAGTGAAAAGGGAAAATAGTAATGTAAGGAAAGTTTTGCGCCGACTCTGCGATGGTGTATGTTAAGAGCCCATATAAAGACGTACAATCGATGACATGGAACGATCTGTTCGAGATTAAGGGTGAACTTGGGGTAAATAAAACATTACCATCTATTTTGGAGCACCAGAGGATTCCGACGTGACAGGAGAGAGTGAAAACAGTCGCTGGAGTTGGCTGTCGGATCACGGCCGCAGGGATTGAGCCCGGCTGGGACGGTATTAATGTTTATGCGTGTGAGGTAAAAATGTTTTGGGCCTAAGAGCTGCATTTTTCTTCAAGGGGAGAACATTCTTGGATGAATGAACCCCAATGTGCGTTTCTTAGAGCAAAGTGAACCCAAAATGACGTCGTACATCTTAAGCGTGCATCCGAGTTCAGTATACCTGAAGATGTTTTTTTTAAAGAGGCTTGGTAGCACTCAAGTCAACCGCGACCGCGGTTTCAACTATACCTTGTCGTTTTCAACAAATATTTTCTTGTAAGTGTTGGCGATGGGGTGAAAATCGTGGCCGGCATGAAAAACATGTGTGGAAACGCCCTGTGTTTATTTTTACATCGAAGTGGTGCATTTTGACAAGACTAGAGAATATCTCACGTTTAGTTTTCGGTGGAGCGTATAGATAATTAATGTTTTAATGCAAATATTTGAATCAGCGGAGGAGGAGAGGATTTTCCTGCATCTTCTTCCATAAACTCCACAGCGCTTTCACCAATAGATTAGTCTCCGACATAAGTTTATTTTTCATCTGTTTTGGGACGGTCTGTAACTTGAATAATGTTAATCCTCGAGTGGAAATTTTATATTTATCATCTATGTCGCTTTCCCAAAGCAATTCTTTTGATACGGAACTAAATATTTCCCTTTAACTGTCCATATTACTACTATTGTACTTCATCTTTCACGCAGTTACTTATTTATTTTGTTTATCGATTATGTCTCTTTCACGAAGAATTTTTTTCTGATACGGCAGTAAATATTACTTCGAACTAAACAGGAATGGAACGAATATCTAAACAGAATAACAAGCGACTGAAAGTACGTATCGCAGGAGATAAACTGCCCACAGATAGTAGAAACGTCAGTTGGCAAAGAAAAAAGTGGTGGGACAACCTAAACCAGAGAAGGCTGTAATTGAAAATGAAACAGGCCACAGGAGACCACTTAAAAAATAGAAAAAGAAGGAAATAAATATCTACCTACCAGTATATATACTTACTCGTTTAGTGGCGTTTCTTGCTTAACCTTTCACATAGCTACTCATTTCTTAAAACCTTTCCGGAGTTGGGGAATGTCACTGCATGTATAGTGTCGGCTTAGTGTCGATTGGACTTTCATGATTAACGACCCGATGTCGTTCGGTGTGTTAGGACACAATTCTCTCTTGTCTATGGCGTCATTGCATTTGATGTTACGATGTAGCGCGGAATATTGGAGGCTTGTCGGCTGAAGAATGATGGCTTCGGGAGGAGATTTACGCTTTTGACGGTGGGGGGTGGGACTACACCCGTGGGAAGATAGAAACGGAAGTGTTTGTACGTGCGCCTTTCGGATCTGACAAAGGGGTACTATTTCATCGGTTTTTTTTTATTGGGTCGAGTCTTTCATTTATCGATCTCCGATGAGTGTTTGTACATATGTCACCCACTTTTTCCTTTGTACCTCATTTAAGGGATAACTACCCTATTTTCAATCATCTCCGTTTCCCTGTGTTCATTGGTTATCTATATGGTTAAACTCCCCTCCATCATAATGTTTACACATTAGTGGACGTTACCGGACATATTCGAAAGACATTCGTGTCTGAAGAATTCAAGCGTTCGTTACAAATTGCATTAATCTAATGCAGGAATGGTGTTATCCTCTTTTCAAACACTTAATTTATGACAATCCAGTGTAATTCCCACCTACTAAAATTCAGTTACTGTCATATTACGCGGAAATCATAAAATAAAATCGAAATAGCATAGCTAAAGCTGTTTTGAGTGTTTAGTTAATTATTCTAATCACTTATACACCTATACGCCATAATGAAGGTATAGAAATAAATGGAAGCGTTGGCATTAGTTAAATTATAATATATGCAAATTAAAGTTGTGGTGGAAAACTGATAGAATACAAAATCGATGATAAAATTGATTGCTTGATTTTCTAAACGAACAGTGTTGGTGATTAAGCATAATTATTTAGGTCCCGATGGTTTTCGAGACTATATAACGTCACAGTGCGAGAGACAAGGTAGCGCTTTTTGGCGGTTAGGCAATCCTCGTAATGATATTTAATTAACAATAAATATACTTGCTTAAGTTTAATTGTATTTTGACCAAAATTACCTCAAACATATCGTATGTGAATGGTAGAAAAATGTACAATAGTTTCCTCTTTCACCCATCCTCGCCTTTGAGATCATGTAATCTCAAGTTAAGTTTGTTTAAAAATTAGTTAGGTAAATAGGATTTGTTTTAATCTATCAGATAGAGGACACGTTTTTCTTTAAGTAAGACGAAAATGAAAAAAAAAAGACATGACCTCCATTGTGTGGTGGAATCTCTTTTGAGTTGAGAGGCGCGTGAGGTCCTTGTCTCCCGCTCACACATCTGCTCGCAAACTTTTTCCATCGCTCCAATCGTGCGAGTGAAATTGATTTTGGTGCTCGGCATTGGGAATTTCCCTGGCGCCGAGGCGTCTCCCACGTCCCTCGGCGGCAGATGTGTGGACCGGCTTCCTATTCCACGGTAACATTTCTGCGAACCGTCAAGCTCTCGCTCGCGAAATTTACGGCCTAGACCTTTCATCGATCTATTCCTTGGAGGTCGTCGAACTTGTGGCAGACTGGAGCAGTCTGATCGGCGGAAATCTGTGTCTGAGAATTACCTCTATAGGTCCAAGATTACGTGAAAATTTTCAGATAACTCGAGTTCCTTGGGTGATACGGAGATGATTATTTTAATCCCGCACAACATCTCTTGAATTGACACACATGGAAATACGAGAGATGCACTGCCAAACTATAGGCACGAAAATTCCTATTACCTACAATTCATTATTGACGTTAGTTATAAAATTAGAGCGAGAAACTATTGACACCCGTGAACGCGCCTTTCATTTTTTGTCCTTCTCTACTTCCTCTTCCCTCCCTTTTTTCATGGCTGTGTCCTAACCCCCTTATACCTCCTGGCTTTGCGGCGGCTCGCAGGTTGTTATGTCGACGAAGATGTACTTAAAATGGTTAGCCAACGCGATAGGGGCGTGACCAATTTTGAATCTCATTATTATATATTTTTTTACCAGTGAGGGTCACTTTTCATGTATCATTGATACCCCTATTACGATACCTCGGGATGCACCACTTTGATGCACCATCCCTCTCGTCAGTTTCGCATACTTCCTACCTCTCTGTCATCTTCATTCGTCTTTAATTCCTAAGATTCTTTGCCTCACCCCTCCATTCCACCCCGCTCCCCGTTAACTCCTTTATGCCCTTGTACCTCCTCTGTTTCATATACCGTCTTAGTTGGTCGATGTATTTTTCCCTCGGTCCTCCTCGTGGGGCTTTCCCTCACAGTATATTTCTTACGTATTCGTCTTGTCTCCAAGTGTGACCTATCCATCTGGGCCCATTCTTCCTGATGGTGCTCCTTATGGTTTTCTCTTCCTTTTTTATCCTACCTCGTTTCTGATCCTCTCCTATAATTTAACCTTCAGCATTCGCCTCCATCACCAAGTTTGTTGAGCCTATATTCTCTTCTGTTCCACCTTTCTAATGGTCGATATCTCTGAGCCATATAGCGCAACACTCCAAACGAACTACCTCTTCACTATCCTTCTATTACATCCAGTGTGCCTATTCTTCTACCTTCTCTTCTCCTCCTCCCCAAAATTTTCACCACCAAAAAGATCTATAGCGTCTCATCCCCCTTGATTCCTTGCTTCGTCCACCAACTTTCCCGCTCTCGATTTTCTCAAGCAACTTTCCTACCTCCCCTGCCACGTCATTTAATCTTTGCCGTTCTTCCTTTCCGTCCGTTGAACTTCGTCCGTCGTCCTCTTCGCCCACATCTCGAACGCCTCCAATCTCTCTTCGTCTCCTCTCCTCAGAATCCCAATTTTCTCTACTATTCCGCGCAACGCTATAAATCAGGCTCCACACTAACATTTGCTTCATGTTTTTACTAAGAGATCCTTTCATTGATTCTCTCCTGACAATGAATGCCTTTTAAAAACTTCTTTCTTCTTTAAGTACCATTTGAATTAGGTCCATTTTCAACCCGAATGAGCTCCTAGCAGCATAATCTTTGCACATTTTATATGCTCTTCTATTTGTATAACTTTCACGTCTTATGTTTCTCATGATGTGTTGCATGTATTTATTCTTCCCATGGTTTATCCTCATCGATCGGCATGTTTTCATGTTTATCTGTCGCAATGATCATGGAGGGCCTTGATTAACGACCGCAACTACTCCGCTTATAAGATAGAACATGGGACACGAAAAAGGGTATTATTTTGTAGTTCTACACGTCAGGGTAGTTTTTTTGCATTAATGACTCCTGTTACCCCACCTAGGGTCGGACTACTTTCTCTATCGATTGCAGCATACTTCCTTACACTTTTATTGCTTCTAAAAGCCTCTACTTCTCCTTGCTCTTCTCCTCTGTATCATTTTTTCTCCCATCCAATGCGACTGTCAGTAGTCCATTGTAATATCCGTTGAAGTGTAATGGCGATAAGGGCCAGCGCTGTCAAACTCTCCGTCATATCTTTTCTCGTTTGGATTCTCCATCGGATATCTTTACTTCTGGGATAGGGTAACGGAATCGGTAAGAAATGAAAGAGATAAAATAAGAGGGATGTATCTTAACCCTTCCAACATAGGTGGTTCCGTTCCGTTAATCCTCCAGGCGAGTTACCCATATTCTGACGTAGGCCGTGACGCCGTAGTGGTTATAGAGTGAAACCATCTTGATTTTAAACTACTTGTGATGAGAAATTTTACTTTCATGGCCACCTTACTCTTTTTTTGTTTTATCTGACCTCAGCGCGCCCATTTAAGTTTTCTGAAAAAATATAATTTTATGACTGAAAGGGTATTGCATTAGCATTACTCCCTGTTTGTGCTGTCTTGAATAATACGCTGCAGAAATCAGTTTTTTCATCTTGTCTGTTGGACCGTTATTTATATACTTTTTCTGACCTGCTAATGTATTTTAGGGCAAATCAGGGCAAACTTCAGCTGCGGAAGAACGCTCACAACAATATAAAAATTATTCAGTGCATATAAAGGTACTTTTACACCTTTGGAAAAGTTAGAGAAAATATTTTGAGCTTGTCCAGCATTCTTTATTAAGTAGAGAATTAATCATCATTAAAACATGATAATTGGCTTATTCTACTGACTGGTCACAACATCTCTGGAACCACTGACAATGAGCGTAAAATGTTGAAATTTGCCGCAGAGGTCCTTCTTCTTCGCCCTAGTTGTTTGCTAAGAAATCATTTTTCAAAAATAACGACTCTAATAAGACTTTTATTTTAAATCGAACGTGTATTGCGGGTATCACGTAGGGGAAACTTGCAGGGGTACACTATTAGCTGAAATAAGATACACATCTTATATTCCTCACTAGACTTTAAGATTGTTGTAACACCAAATTGGTCTATTATCCAAGGGAAAAGCACTGTAAATTTTCATTTACAAAAAAGCAAAAAAAAAATAAACAACTCACCTAGCTAATTTCGCACCCTGGTTGGCGGCAATCTGATTCTTTGAGTTGATTGTAGGTACTGTTTCCTTTTGCTCAGTTGTCTCTGGGTTGTTTTTTAAATTAATGATCTGTTGTGTAAAATTAAGTTCTCTCCGGAATGTAAATATTTGGCTTGAAGATGAATTAAGCTAAGGATAAACTTCGCTGATTCCAAAGTTATGTGTAGTTGCCTGCGACCGGTTTCGAAACAAATCTTCGCTGCTAAGTTCCATCGTCTGGGACGGAAATTAATATAAATGTGGAACCAGCAAATTAATCCCCATTATGATTCATCACGAAGGAGCTCTACCGAGTGACTCCTCAAACCACTGTAAACGTTTGGCTGGAATACTATGCTCTCGTATGTAGAGTGAGAGTGGCAGGTAGTTAATGAACAGAGGGTTTAACATGGTAAAACTTAAGCGAGCGAAGCCGCAGGTAACAGCTAGGTATGTGAATAAAATCCTTCAAATATTTTATAAATGAAACTATGATAGCATCATTTTCAATTTTACCTCAAACCCACATGTTCCTACGTAACCGAAGAGCCGCTTGTGTGGCTTTCGAGCGGCGGTTTTCCGACCTCCGTGGTGTAGATTAATATCCTTCGTGTCAGTCTCAAAACTCGTGCAAACTCTTAATATTGTTGGGAAAGTTTTCCGTCGCGGAAATTTATAGCGAACAGTTTTCATCGATCCAGCGTTCAGTGGGTATCTGCACGCACCTGCGTAAACGCGGTTGCGTTGGCTGAAAATGATGCAATTTTATCGACGGATGCGATTGTGTAGTCGGTCTCGAGAAAGGGTGAAGGTGGTGCATGCTGTTCCCCCTTTTGCAGCTGAAGTGGAGACGAATGGCTCCGACACGCAACCCGCGGACATGATTTCGTGGGGGGAGGAGAGCGTGGAGGAAGAAAGACGAGAAATGAGACGCGAGTTGAAGGCCCGGGAAGGATTACTTACGTGAAATGAAGACGGATTTTTGGGAATTGACCTTTTCCGCGTTTTTAGGGAATTAAACCGGAAGAGGAGGGTGAATAGCTGTTACTCTCCTTTTTTTGGGACGAAATAATTTAGTGATGGTATATTTTCCTTTCAGTTTTAGTGATATTGCGTCATTCAAATAAATAGCTACTGTTGTTGACTAATGCTCTCTTTTATACAAATCGGATGTTTAATTAATCGGTTGAAATGACACTGCTATCCAGTTTCTCCTAACTTTACGTAAATATGGCGTATGGAGTTATCGGGACCATAGTAGGTACTTGTTTTTGGTTAAAGGGACCATAGTTGTTGTTTTTGATGCAGAGAATAATTGTATGGTGAGAGTGAACGGTGACATAATTGAAAAAGTGGACGAATTTGTGTATCTATCGAAAGACGGATAGATAAGCATAAGAGTAGGCTAAAAGTTGTGGGAATGTGGTACCTGAGAAGGGTTTGCAGCTAAATTAAGATGGATAGGCTTAGGAATGAGTGGGTCATGAAAGAATGGGTTTCATACTACAGTAATAAACACGTAAGAAAGAAAATGTGAATGAGAAAATTACTTCATCTTTACTAGTTGGCCTAGTCTTGTGATATCTTAACTCTGGATCCATCATTTTCTTCCGTTTCTTCTTCCTCTGCTAAAATTTTTTTTCTCTTTCGGTTTATGTTAAGTATTTTTTGAATCATGGACGATGCGACGTGAGACCACAGTACTTTTAGCCATTCAATATCAGTTTTTCATTCCTCTTCGTCTCTAATACAGAAAGCTTTCTCGGCCACCCCAATATCTTGGTCTACGCTTTAATGCACGGCTGTGACTAGGGAGAGAACGGCTGTGACTAGGCTCTCTTTTATGTTTTCGTACAAACCGTAAATTCAGTCGTCATTATACGTTATTCCTTCTGTTCTTGCTTTACAAATTCTGCTTTACGATTATGTGAAAAAATGGACGCCGGCGATCCAATTTCGCTTTTAAGAATGCCTATATATTCGAGTTATATGCTAGAACGCCATCAGACGCAGTCGTAATTACGTGCTAGCAATACGAAAAAGGAACCGTAAATTTGGAAATTAATGTCCTGGCTTGGGTATATGCATCCTATATATGTGTTATTGTATACATGCATTATAGAACATATCTATTGGAATAACTACTCTGTTTACCGTACAGAATTGTCATTCGAATCTCAGATACTATATTTTTGTTGGATATCGAGCTGCTGACCGTAATTAAGGACTATGATAACGTTGGGTTCTTATGATGTTTTTGAATGCCACTGTAAATACCTTTTTCGCGTGATTTGTACTAACAATGGCAAAAAGTGGCCCATTTATCCAGTTTAAAACCTACCAACCAGCCAAGTGAAAGAGAATGGTTTAAATAGACGTTTTTTATTCTTTTCTAATTTGTGAACTTAACAATTATTCGCCAGGACTAGAGTTTGAACCCAGATTCCTCTTAATTCTTGCCGAGTGCTTAAACCAAGTAAGCTTCCTCGGCGTCCTCTTGCAATGTGAATTTCATTGACACTTCAAGTGCCGTGCATGGAGTTCCACGAAGTACTCGTATTTGTGAGCATGACTCCTCAATCCACGAGGTAAAAGCCACTTTCTAATCAACTTCGATGAATTCAAAGTGTGGTGACTTTAACAGGATTCACTCTATCAAAAGATAGAAAAATAGGCTTTGTTCAAAACGAAAAAATCATTTCCTGGGACTGCGGTCCGAATTCAAGATATTTCATTTATGAATTTCGCCAAACTATTTATATCCTGTGTGGGTGTGTGTCATTGAAGTTACAATGGTTTTCATTTTAGTTTCTTTACTTCTTTTCTCTATATTTCCACCAAAATCTATTATGGTACGATTAGTTTCACCGCAGAGTTGGGAATGGCTCCTACAGCGAGGCATCTACTGTTTAAGTAGATTTTCAAACAGTGGATAAAGTAGATACGTATACTAACATTCGTCTCGTTAGTTTTTTCGCTGGTGTACTTCTGCACTTTCCCCATTGATTCCTTGCTTCGATACTGGGAACCACGGGTGTGGAAGAAAAATATTTTAAATCATAAAATGCCTTTTATTTTGCATCAGGATTACCGTATCACTCGCTTAAAGTAATAATTGGCGTATTGCAGGAAAGTTACCGGTAAGAAAGTTACCAGCTAAAAATCAACCAATTCTTCATAAATAACATAAAACAACATCCAGCTAAAATTCAACCGACTAGGACCTATACTTACGAATAATTGAAAATAATCAAAGCGTTATTTTAAGTAGGTAGTAAAAAACTTTCATTTTAAAATTTGTTGTATTTAGTTTTATCGTGTATCAGTCCCGCCTCCGTTGTTTTGCCCTCTCGTCTAATCCCTCGCATATCCCATTGATACGTGACTTATCAAGAGAAATCCTTGAGAAAGAGAGTGTGGGAGCACTTTTAATGCTGTAATGCTTTCATCGTCAGGAGGAGCACCTTATCACTCGGCTACTGTATTGGTATCGAAACTGTCGAGAGCACGTGGCCAAGATGGCCAACTCCCGAGGGGGGTGGGGACTGATTTCTCATTTTCCTCTCTAAGCCTTGGCCGTGCCGAGGGCTTGGCGCAGTTTTGTGCGTCGAGGCGAAAATGTCAATTTTGGGGAGGCGTGAAAGCCAGCCGCGTGTCCCCGTTCTCTAGTTCTCCGTGTGTAGCTAATGTATCTCCCGGCGCTACCGCCGTCTGCTTAATGCTTGTTCCGGGACATTTCCTCTCTCAGCCCACTCATTTGCTCTCTCTCTCTCTCGCTCATACCGTCGGCATGAGAGAGATGGTGACGTCGAATGCTGACGTGGACGTCCATATTTCAGCTTCGGGAAGGCGATGTGAAGTATTTTTCCCCATCGTTTATTTGGGCTGTCGTTCTTCCATTGTTGATTCGCCGCAGTCATCGACATAATATTTTATTGCTCTGCTGGCAACCTAAAAATTGTATTGCAGGTGTTCGTTTACCAAGCGAAAAGGTTGGTTAAAGAGAGAAGAAGTAGGTCTACCAACTGTAAGACCTCGTCCCTGAGATTTTGGTCTCCAGCCCGAATAGTTTGAATAGGCAGCCTTGTTCCCCTTTTTATGAAGTATCAGCTGTTATATACTCATCAACAGATTGATTAAGGTTAGTATTGGAAATATTTTGGCTGATTTTTAAAAATTCAAATATTATGTCATATATTATTCCAAAATATAGATTTTGTGTCTAAAATTTGAATGCTAACGGTACTTTTCAAACTGAAAGTGACGTCATTCTTCTGACACCTCAATGAATGCACAACAATGTTCAAGAAAGTCAAAGAAAATTGAGTATTTCGACCAAGATCTCATTTTTTGTTCAATAAAAACGTATAAAAATTGGATTTATTCATCGCAATAAACATTTTATGAGAGAATTCTGCATAAATGGTGTAATATCCGCGTAGGTGAAATATCAACAGTTTGTTGTTTCGCACCTGATACTGGGCCGGAGAAATCGATTTGAAACCCTGAGCCCGGATAAAAATCGCTTCACTCGGAGTACCAGGGTCAAAATGCCACAATTTGCCCTAGAAAGGTGTCTCATACCAGCGGGGAACGTGGGCATGTTACGATCAAGTGTTCTCGAGGAAAATAGTAATTAACTAAGGGTATATTTATTTTTGTAATACTTTTTCTGGTGATATCCAAGTTGTATCAGTGTAAATATGTTGTCCGTAAGGAAATCGTTTTTCCATTTCAACGTTCGCTGTTAGATCAAAATTAGAAACTTATCCTGCGAATAAATGTTATCGCTCTTCATCTGTGAGCGTAAAGGCTCTGACACAATCAACGTGAACGTGTGACGGGAACCGTTAACGTGAGACGGGAAATTTCACCCTACGGACACAATCGACGTTACGGCGCACCTCCCGGAAAAATTGACTGTTGTAAGCGCAACGGCGAATTCATGCAAGATTCTATGTAAAAATAGGTGAAAATTGCATTTTAATTTAAAAACTTAAGTTGATTAGTTTACATAATATAACTACTTTCAATTAAATGGACGAAGACTAAGTGTTACATTTTGGACTCCTGCTAATCATGGCTTCTGACATAACATGCACAATTTACTTTAAAACACATGATTTGTTTATAATTTAAGTTAACAGAAAAATATTTTAGACTAAAGCGTAACGAAACAAGAACACCCCCACTGAGACATTGTGAATAAACAACGAATAAGAAAATTTAATGCTGACAGGAGACATATATGTTGCTTTTAATCGTGCAATTTATAAATGATCTCTTTTTATCTTCTATATTATTTCTACTGTATAGATACCTTTTTCTCAACTTATACGCAACCAAACTCTACAAATGAGGTACCAAAATGCACAGAATTTATCAGAGAACATGCGACGGCATATCTTACTTCCTAAATATTGCTATTGTTTCCTAAAATTGGTTTTAAAAAATGGCCCTTGATATTTCTCTTAGGGGATGAGGCGATCCGCCATCTTGACGTCACGCACTTGCTCCATGGTGCAGAGCAAACCTTTATTTCAGGATATTTAATTGATACCAATTTAGTTTCAGATACATATTATTATATTTTTTGCAATATAACGCGCTTTCAACATTATATTTTTTGCAATATAACGCGCTTTCAACATATTATTTCAAGTTAACACAGAAAGGTCTTGGACTCAATACGTACTCAGTCTATGGCGATTCGGTGGTAAAATAATTGTATTCGGCGGAGACTTCAGGCAGGTGTTGCCCGTGGTAAGGCACGGAAATCGTACCACTATTGTAGAGAGTAACGTGAAGAGATCGCCTTTGTGGTCTCATATTCAAACCAGAAAATTAACTAAAAATATGAGAGCTCATGAAGATCCATAATTCAGTGCTTGGCTCATAAAATTAGGGAACGGAACGCTGCAAAACCAAATCGACATTTCATGTGATGCTATCAAAATTCCAAAGCGATGCTACGTCCCTGAGTCCGATTTTGTCCGTGAGGTTTTCCAGACTGATGTAATTAACGAGGAAAATGTTCACAATTACTTAGATCGAGCAATTTTGTGCCCGAAAAATGAGGATTGTGATGCCATCAACAACCATGTTGTCGAAAAGGTTGTTCACGGAGCGTGTAAAACTTATTTCAGTCATGATTCTATTCAGAGTGATAACAGCGACCCCAGTCTGTACCCAGATGAATTTCTCCACAGTATTACTCATTCCGGCCTACCCCCTCACAAATTAGTGCTTAAGGAAAATACAACCGTTATGCTTATCAGAAATTTAAATGCTAAAGCTGGACTTCTTAACGGCACCAGAACGGTGTGTTAGAATTCATACAGGATTGACAGACTGAAATAAGCGAACCATCACCTTTCGAGTGAAGCTATCTGCTGTCCAGTTATCCAAACGTTATATGGCACGGAGGCAAGTGAAATAAAAACAAATGTGTTGAAGTCTTCGAACAAAGTTAAATAATTCGGTGGAAAAATCTCTCCTGACCCTTCGAAATGAAAGAAAAAAAAGGCAACCGCCTCAGCGACTCGAACTAGCGTCCTTGTGCTCCGGAATGCAGGACGTTACCGATTACACCAACTCATCGTTAATTTGGAGTTCCCTTTGGTATTAATACTCAGCATTCCAAATGGCGGGTCAGCGTACGTAGTCTTCGCTTGTCTGAAAATATACGTTATTATGTCGCATCAATTAAAGATAAACACTGCATAACACGGTGTCTTGACATGAAATAATTGTGAATAACGATCTTTTTGAGTACATATTTCACTTCCTGCGATGGAATAAACGACTTTTCCTTATGGTGTTCAAGTTTTGCAGATAATTCGTCCTCGCTTGGGATATTTTAAGGTAAACTGTGAACCAAAAATACCGTTTATCTTGTATATGCGCATTTATAGACACCGAGCAACGTGGCACTGACGTTTGGTCATAGATGATGGCTGGAGAAACTGGCGAAGTATATTGAAAGCTTCAAATAAAAGCTAAATATGGACGACGTCCGCCATTTTCTCAATTTGTATCATCTGACTTCTGTGGTCCTGATTGGTTCCCCGTGTACGGGAAAGGTAAGTTGCCCATCTCTCACGTACACGTTCTCCCGGTACACGTTGGCTGTGTCCGTTCCCGGTACTTTCCCGTTAGCCATCTCTATACGTATTCCCGTCAACGGCTCCCTTCACACGTTAACGTTGATTGTGTCAGAGCCTTAGCTGCTCCAAATTTTGTAAAATGGCTTTTGTTCGTCTCTCACATCATTATCTAACCAAGTTTGACGGCATTGTACGAATAAAACTTAACTTTTTTCCCGCAAATCTTACTCAAGAATTGCACTTCTCTTGGCCGAACATTCTTTGTTCCCCCGACGAAGCATTTCCTGGCGGGTTCTGATTTCTGTACGCGTTCTTGCGGCGGATTATACGAGAGCAACATACGAGAACAATCTTTATTATGTATTTATTCTTCTCTCCCATTCTACCTATTGCGAACCATGAAGGACGCCAAAGTGAATAACTATACATATAGGAATGAAGCGGTTGACAGAGAGGACAGTGGAGTGGGGAGCTACAGGAAACCAATCTTCGGATTGATGACTACTGGTGATGATGATTCACTGAGAAGGTTGGTGTCCGTGTTTGTCAAGCCATTAACGCTCTGGCGTGGCAAATTAATGGTCGTGGGTTCGTATCTCGGCTAGGGGATGAATTTTGTTTTAATTTAAAGGATGAAAATCATTGTAAAGCCGCTAACCTTAGCAATTGGAGCACCAAGGAAGCGTGTATTACGACCAGATCGGTTTACTGCCTCTCTTCCACAATGACCTGTTCAGTGCCTATCACTTTTCTTAAGCGCAAAAGGTTCTTCTTCCTAATTATTGTGGATTACTGAATTTAGTTCTGGCTTTCGGAATTAAATTTTGCATGCCTTTTTAAGGGTGAGTTTACACGGGAAATTTACTTCCGCAAGTTTCTTGTGCGAGAGCTTGCGGGGAATTTTACTCTGACGAAATATTTATCACAAGTTAGTGCAGAGCCGTTTGCATCTACATTTTACGTTGAAAGTCGCTTTCTGTAAGTAACTTACCCAATAAACTTGCCACTGTGAACCCACCTTAGGACATGTAAGTATTTAAGGTAAGCACAACCATTTCACCAGTCGTACACCACAGGTAGTTACAATACACTCGTTTAAGAAGCTTTTAGGGTCTGATTTTTACTAAGCCGTGCATCTTGCAAATTAAACTACACACGCTAATTTATTAAAGTTTTGGGGTTATCCTGGCGGAAGACGCTTGGGGCTCATTGTAATGGAACGCGCGTAATTGGAACTTCAACTTAAAAGTCTTGTCAGGAATTAAAACTTGTGCACTTTAGCCCGCTCGGAAATGGCCAAATGCCAGAATAACGTCGGCTTTTATTGATTGGCTTATTTTTCTCTTGTCAGATTAATTATCTCTCCGACATGACGTAATTTGCGTGAGCGAAAAGTTTTCTTTTCATTTTTAAATCGGGGAATGTATCTCCCTCTTTTGCAGCTCCGTGGGTTTTTTTTTCTGGCATATCCTCGCGGAACATATCTTTTTTAGTTCAAATTTTGGTTCTTCGTTCCTGGGTAAATCTACGTTTCCCATTTCACTGGAGTTAATGGGATTCTGAGCAGCGTGACGTGTTAAAAACGTGTAAATAAAGACCAGCTTTCCAGTGCTGAGCTTCACATGAGAATCCATTTTAATGCACCAAACGTCCTGGCCATCTCTCGTCTGGATGATGAGAATTGTTAACTCGGCAGAGCTTCTATGTGAATCTATCACCCGTGCTTCAGTCTTGCATATGGCGTCCCGTGAAGGCGGACAGCTGGCAGCCACGGCGGTCGAGAAGTAACGTTTTTATCTTCTGTCCACTTCGAGACTCCGCACAGTCCTCACGAAAGCTGGTGGCAGATGCGATCTGAACGGTTTTTCGATGCGATGTGTCATTTTCCTATAAACCAGTCCCTGTTGTGGCGAGTGTGTTTAGATGTGTGCCTTTGCTCACTTGTAACTACCCTACGTGCAATGCGCCTGCCATTTTAACTTCATGGACATTCAAGGTTATCATAGGATAAATTTTACAGTATCAGGCGTCAGCTTGTGGAAATGTGTGACAGATAATATATGAAAGAAAAAACCTTGTAAATTTTCGCAGAAAATCTATTTCATTGTTGTTTTAGACAACAAATTTATTACATTGACAACATGTTGGCAACTTGTCCATCTTGAAAATGGCTCAAGTTATCGCAATCTAGGTTGGTGTAATGAATTTTCTGTGGAAGGTAGTGTTTTATTTTAGACGTTAAGGTGGGTTTGCATTGGCTAGTTACTTCCTCAAGTTTCCTCTGCAAAAGCGTGCGGGTAATTTTACTCTGATAAAAAGTTTTCACAAGTTAATGGAGACTGATTGGTAGATGTTTATACTGGCAACAATACGCTGCTGCAAGTGACTTGCCGACACTTTTAAAAGCTCTGCAAGCGGTCTTGGAGAGTCTTTTACTCTTGGAATTAACGGCGAAAATCGCTTGCTGCTAATAACTTGTGCAATAATCTTGCTGGTGTAAGCCCACCTTCAGGTATCCGTCTGCCACCAGCGTTTGCGAGAGCTGTTACTTGAGTTGGGTGTAATGTATGGGGTAAACCACGAAATAAGTTCTAAAAAGTTCTATCGAATCAAGTTTTTTTATGTTGTTGATTGATGGCTTGCGTCATTTTTTTTACTAATTAGAAGGTTCTCTGCACATGAATAAAAAAGTATTTACCCCCACGTTGAAGTCTCAAACTGGTGGGATGACTTTGACGCTTCGTAATTGAGAAATGAAGTTTGTAGCAACGTATATCCTAAATTTTCAGCGGATGGTCGGACGTAGCTTTACCTATTCCCTTTGAAAATTTCAAATTTGCGGTTATATGCATTTTAGATTCATCAAAAGATTCATTTTTGCTTTTTCTTGCCACCCAGAAATCTAAGAGAGGAGAAAATTGTACCGTCATCTTCCTCGGCTGCATCTCGCCAAACTGAGAAAAATCATCACAGTACCATAGTTAAAGAAATATCTCCTTTTTTGAGTCAATTATGTGTATGAAAAGTATTACATCAGTGCAACTTCCCAAGAGATGGCTTGAACCTCTTCAAAAATATTCATGATTGAAATCGATTTACGCGGTTTTGGGACTGATTGGCTCCTGAATTGGGGCTCGGAGGACTGATAATTACCGTCGAGAAAAGGAATGAGATGTACGCGAATTAAACAAGAAAAATGAGAGCCGTACCTTTCGCTAAAACTGCTGTGAGCGTGCAGAGAATGTGACGCACCTGATGGAAAGACTAGATTGGGAGTCACTACACAGTAAAATGTTTTTGGGAAAATATGACAAAAATCATTGGCGCTATAATTGCCAATTTTAAGGATATCAGGACTAGCCACGGTATTACCTTTTACGGAGTCACCCGCAACTGAACATTAGTGCGATATTCCACAGAAGGAAAGCACTCGCCTTGACCGGAGTTCAAACCCGGATATCTCGATTCCGCGCCGAGTGTTTTAACCAGGCGTCATTCTCCCCTGTAGATTTCTCTGTAGATTCTCCCCGTCATTCTCACCTTGTTCCTGTAAAGCCCTCAAAAAATCAACGGGGGAGAATGACGCCTCAGTAGCTTAACTGGCTAAAGCACTCGGCGCGAATTCGAGGAATCCGGGCTCGAATCCCGATCAAGGTGAATGATTTTTCCTCTGTAGAATATCGCACTCTAATTGCCGTCAACTATCATGGAATTTTCCCAATAATTCACACACATATAGAGTATGTTTTAAAATGCGATAAAAATATGAGTAATAATTATTCCTATCGTAAAATCCCAATAAGGCTTTAACGATAAATCTTATAAATCCCAACAAGTTGCAACCTATGAATTTCATCGTAAAAACCCAACAAGTTTCTACCAATGATCTTTTTGGGGAAATCCCAGAGTTTCCAGCAATGAATCGTCTGTTAACTATATGATTCATTATTTTTATATTAAGGTTTTTACCTTAAGAAACCTAAATCTAAATTTCAGGTAAAATGTACGCAGGACATAGGTATGCAGCATTTTTAAACAACTAAGAGCGAATTTTATGTTGTCAATTTGAAAGGTAGTCGCCCTTGTACAGCAAGAAATTTAGAAGAAAATCAATGATTGCGTTTAATGACACAGCATATTAATTGATTGTCTGATTACAGAAATTAGGATAAAAGACTATAAGGAAACATATAAATTGATGCATACTCCAGGTGGTAGATATAGCAGTAAAAATGAGACGTTAAGCTTAAATGTTTCGGAAAATAGTAAACAAGGCAAAGGAAATAGTTTTCCCACAAGGAGTATTAATATTATGTACACCAATGTGAGCTATCATCTACACTTAAGCGATAAAAAAAGAAGCACAGAGAACACTAAAAATTATATCAATCTTGTCAGTAGAGTATAACTAGTAATTCACATCTTTAAAATATCAAATTGAGGATATCAAATGACAACATAGCGGAAAAACAACATAACTAACTCTAGAGTTGAAAGCTAAGTGTAAAACGGAATAAATATGTTCTCCTATTTATTACGCTATCGTCAACTAACGGACTGTCTATTGTAATATAGGAAGCCTGAACTCGTGGTTAGCATGAAGGTTAGGATTAGGCTGCGTCACCTTCCGGTTAACGTTAACCTGACATTATAAAACCGGGCCTAAGATTATTCGTTGACTCCGTGTGATTATAAATGAAACACTGACAGTGATACAGGTACCTGTACAGGAAACACTGCCAGTGATTAGTTACCTGATGATAACACCGTTGTGTCGAAACATGTTGTACCAAGAGAATAAATCTTTGGAAGAAAACAAAGTTACTTTTTCATTTGTGAAAATCAACTTCCACATAGTTGAGCCTGAAGCCATGGAAAGTGATGCAGGAAAGATTTAAATTTAACTTCAGATTTCCTCTGATTTTCTATGCAATCTCCATTTGGATTTAAGCATTTGTCATTGCAGCCATAATATTTATACCCTATTTCCCAACTCATGGCGGCTTAGATTGAATGCGCTGGTGTACCTTTCTCTTTTCCGGCCAGCCACAGAAGAGTAGCATATAATGCATTGGGGGGGGGGGGGGGGACTCTGTTTCTCTCCGTCTGCCGTGAGGTTCACTTCGGTCTCGTATCGTCTGTGTTGCGAAATTTACTGCGTGTGAGTTAGATTGGGTTGGTTAAGGCGTTCGTTAAGCTCAAATTATAGGTTAAGGCGATTATTCGCCGCTCGACGTGCATTAATTTGCAATACCTAACTGCGATACTCGGCCTCCTCGAGCGAGAAACTGAGGTGGAAGGGGAAACGACTATCATTTGCTACTCGCTCTGTTGCGTCCACCCGCCATGAGTTGGGAAAAAAGGTATAAAGAATATTATAGGCAAATGAACGATAGCGCAACCTTCCACCTTGAATGACTGGATCCTCTCTCAATCACTGAACATGTTGGGACAGGAATGGCGCCGATACCCCGAGTACCTACTTACCACAATATGGGAAAACGGAGGTAACTTTCCGAACAGCTGTCGTGCTATTCACTCTTCCTACTTTCCCTCTTCGTATTCCGTTTTCCTACCCCATATCTCTCTTTCATGACTGGTGTCCTACCCCCTGCCACCCGCTTCTGCGGCGGCCCGCAGGATAGTATGTAAATGTACCTTGTCGCCTGTATCTCTTTAATATTTAAGAGCACGTTAATTAAATTTCCTGTTTGCATACGTAGTGTAGTGCTTCTACATGCTTGTATAATTAATGAAGTTTCGTTGTTTGAAGCCTGCATAAAGGAACAATGAACTCTTATCGAAAGAATTAATTGATGCGAAACTCAGCGCCGGCTAGCCACGCCCACTAGCGCTTTTTTCCGCCCAGTTTCCAATTTTGGATTTGATCTACTACGTTTTTAGCTTACAATTCCGGAATCTTGGGTACGAATTTATTGCTCAAAGTGTCTGCACTCCTTCGGTAATTACTACCGCGGTGCTTGTTTTACATGAACAGGGATGTGATACTGGTTGGTTCTTATGATTACCTTACTTAAATTAGACGATTGCTTGTTGCAAAAGTTGTTGATCGGCCGATTTTATTAGCCTTAATTAGTAATTCCCGTTATTTTTGCGTTCATTTTGAGGAAAACCACGAAGTTTTTGATCGGCCAACTAAAATGAAATGTGTATTTTGTCTAGTTAGATCCTTAAGGTAGTTTCTAACGTGCTTAAAGAGTGGCGTGACTCAAAATAGCATGTCTGTAGCTGATACTAGTTTTTTTATAGTAGTAGTTGTTAGGAGCCTAAAAGCTGGTGTTTTCCAGTGACATCGGTAGCATTGGTCGTTATTACTGCATTCATTGTGTTGGTTATCCATGGTACATACATTCTCAATCACAAAAGTTTAACGGACCTAGTAGTTGTTCACTTCTTTCTATTGTTTATAACCATCATTGCACGTGGAGTATCAAAAATTAAGTTGACGCTGAATATTAACTTTGCTCAAAACATATTCTATAAACCTTCGTAGCTCTTGTGTCGGCATTCAAAATGTTTCACCGTGTCATAATACCCAATAGTTCGGTGTCCTTGTCTCCGTACAATAATTAATAAGAATTGAAGGGTGGAAGGCTGAATCGCTTAAAAGATTTGCCCTTTTGATGCCTATACTGAAAACTGTTGCGTCACACTGAAGTGAAGGCCCCGAAAGGCTAGGGATTTTCCTGGACGTCATATTTCAAAAATTCTCCCCGCTACTGACAGCGTTAAAGGATTTTTTTTTCATTTTAAACGTTTTCACAAAATTAATTCTAGGACATCGCTGGATATTGGTAGATGCAAGCCCTGCTTTTAATAGAATTCCGCTATCGCCTCCAATACATCAGGTTGGTGCTGGGATGTCAATTTTTCAAATTCGTTTTTAACCGCTGTTTTATAAAAATTGGTGTGGGGAGGAAAATATCGAAAGATCGTAATGAAGGACACATCGGACGCATGTATTTTTTCTGTAATAGCCCGAGAATTTCCGTAATGATAGATAAAGGGTGAACTTAAAGATATTCGTAGCACCCTATCGATTAGAAGGTTGGATAATCACAACAATGAATTAGAAAAGAGTACTAGCCTTCGTATCCTGGCGTTAAAGAATGGTATGGAAAATAACATGGGCGGAATACGTTAGAAAGGGAGATTTATACAATCAGTGTAAGAGCAAATGACACGATGCAGCAACATAGCTCTAAGTATCAAGCAGCAAAATTAGACAGATTGCTGTTGATGTTGTTATCTACCGATAAATTGCAATAATTGCAAGCTTAGAAATTCTCATCGGGTCTTAATAACGCTTGCTTGTGGTGTCTTGAGTGAGGGCTTGAATTCAACCTTAGTAAACGTATTACAATTCTTACAAATAAATCACACCAGCTTCATCCAAAGCGGGGGAAGTAAATGTAATAGTTTCGCATGAAGTCAAATACCGGGGACTCTACGCAACTTTAGACCTATTCTGGGCGAAACACACACGAAACATTTCCAGCGCTGCATTGAAGAAACTACGATATATCTAGCGAAAAGCAGGAAGGTCTTCAGGGTTGAAAAGTGGAAAAGAGGTGCTATTATGCTCTGGTTAGGCAACATCTCGAATTTGCCGCCAGCATTAGATACCCTGCTCAAAAAGATTTTGTTCGCGGGAAAGGAAAACGCGAAGGAAAGCCGCACGCTTCGAAGCGGGTACGGAAGAAACTGTGTGTAACAGCTGAGAGAAGAACTAGGTGGGAGCCTATAGAGATTAGGAGGATACGGGAGTACACACCGAGTCAGGTCATCCATCTCAATTTACGTTTCGATGCGCGACACGTTAAACATGAGGAGAGACCCGATAAGAATTAATGTACAACATTCACAAGCACAAAGCCTTAAGATTGATTACTGCAACTCTCCACGTTATTATTCTCTCGTTTGATTACAGCTTCATTCCTTTAACATCATTAGTTAAGCAACATTCAACATTTGCGGAATATATTTCAACCATGGTCTACCTCGATGAAGCCGCAATGAGCTTTTAGTAGGCCAGGGACACTCGTTAATTTTTAAAATATAATCTTTATAGGTTGAAGTTAACATAACTTCCTTACTTTAGAAGTACCTTCTAAATAATTAAGCGCATATATATTGTATTTCAAGGTTAAATACTTAATTGGGTTAATGTATTAGATCAATCGTTGACGGGTTTTCATGGTGGAAATTCATATTAATAAAAGGTAACACTTCGTATTTTCCACACAACTTTTAATGCACCTCAACTGGTTTCGACGTTTTCGCATGTGCATTACCCCTTGAAAGTGACGTGAAAACGTCGAAACTGGTTGAGCTGCATTAAAAGTAGTGTGGAAAATACAAAGTGTTGTCTTTTATTAACTTGGATAGAAAGAAACTTTCGAAAGCATTGGGTAATGTTTTTAGTTTTTGTTGTATATTTTATTAATATTAGCCTAATTAAAATTTCCGAAACGTCGAGAGCTATTTCTTTAATATTAAATGGAATAAGAAAGAGCAAAATTCCATAACCATTGCGATTTATGTTTAAATTTCGTTGGCCTTTAATTTTTCGTTGGCTCTAGGCGCTGTGCTCAATGGATGTGGCAGCACTGCTCCTCGATAGTTCTTGCCATTCGACGACCTGGGGACAAATTCCAGGGATCAACGAAGACGAATCTGGAATAGAAGAACAGAGTTGTTACAGGATGATGGAGGAAAGAATGGAGGGCTGCTTTTTGCCAGTCTTAGATTTGAGATTGACGGTGCTATTGCTACGATCGCCACGATCGAAGTCGCTGTATTCTGTTTGCATAAATATGGTTTGTTCGGATACAATAATAACGTACTTGAAAGAAAATGAAAGAAAACGCACTTGGTAAATAGTAACGCACTTGGTGAATAGCAGGTAACCATTGTGTTAGATCATGCAGCGCTTTTCTCTTTTCCGTCGTTGCGATTAAATTGAACTTATTTCTCCGATTTTTTCAATGATGCATCTGGAAAAATTTATTTTATGTCTAAAGGCTCTGCTGTAATTTTCTGAGCTCTGAAAGCAAGGCGTGGTTTTAAATGTTTTGTTTGGACTCCTTCATTTTGTGATTCATTATGGTGCTGGATAGGCTCCGTGCTTTATCAAGGTTTGAGCTGAGGACAAAGAGGTACTCAGTGTGCAGTTACTGGAATGCCTTCTGGGCTGCATAAAGTCATTACCGTATTTTTAGCCTTCTTTTCGGTTCAGAGTTGGCTCTTATGAAGAAAATTCCGTGCAGGCTTCAGGCGAGGCGTTGTTGCGCCTCGCTGCTGACCGCTCCGAGACTTCCTTCGCTAACGATGCCAATTTCATCAAGAGAGTTCTTCTAAACGCCCTTTAGTTTTCCAGCTGTTGTGGTTTTCCTTATGCTATAAGGACCCTGTATACAGGTTTGAGATCCTTCTGTCACTCATAGAGAGATGTAATTTAGGGTTTTGAGAAAAAGTCTCCCGAATATCTGGTTTTCAAGTGGTTGTTATAATCTTTTTCTGTATTTGTGGCCTATTGCGTGGTCAACGATATTTCATCATATATGACTTGGGTACTGTTCATTGTGCATCTCATCTCGCATTTGCTATTTTAAAGTCCCTCTGTAGATATTTCTACTTTTTGAGGTCGGATGATAACTTTTTCTGGAGGTGGCATTCACTGCATTTTGCAATCATCTAGCTGAAAGGGTACTCACTTTCGTTTTCGTATGCAATGCGAAAAATCATCAGTATAAATTTCTCTCTTATAATGGTAGCTATGTAACACCCTTATTAATTCTCTATCTCCAAATTTAAGCAGTTACGTCTCCTATTCATCGGGGTTAGATGGAAGATGGGACTTTCTAGTCCCAATCTCGCCCAATAAAGACGTTTTATTATTATTATTACTAAATCAGTTTTCATATATGTGTAATACGGATATTCTAAATTTCGTGCTCTCGTACGAATAACTGAAATAATTGAAAATATATTAATTTTCCTCTCAGTAGAACTCACGTACTCAGATTTAGTCATAAGCCGCATGTAGTCATGTTTAACTTTTATCGTTCGGATTAAAATTCACGCTGCGGGCGCTGCTGGCCGGATTTAATTTTGAACACATAGTGGAAACAATATGGGTTTAAATATCACATACAGCGTACATTTTCCTCTACTCATGGCCAGTGGGCTTTTAATCCTCATTCCAGTGTACATTTAAATGTACGCTAGTCCTTTAATGGTTAAGAGCTGTCATATATCATGTCTCTTTCTAATCCCGGGAAGAGATATGGTCTTACAGTTTTGTGCCGTGTGCCATGCTCGGTTTTAACCTCTCCCAGGAATAAAGGAGTGTGCTTACATTCTGCAGATTGAGATTTTACTTTTTAGCTAATTACTGTTATTGATTATTGAAAGCAAAATGAGATTTTTGAATATAAATGGTGCTGCCGTGGATTCCACGGACTGGAAAGTGCGTTCAATACAATAATCAATCACGTTAATTTGTCGACGCATCTGCACCTGCACTTCTGAGCACGGTTTTATTATCTCTGGTTAACGCATCCCGGTCAATGACCGTGCGCGATACGGGTGACGTAAAAACGTTAGCGTAAGTAAAAAAATCTTGGCCAATGATGATAAGGGCATCAAATTTTACAATAGTGCACAATGTACATGTGAAAAGAATAATTTTCAAAAATGAACTTCCTCCACATTGCCAATTTTTATGCTTTTGTTATAAATTATAAATAAAAAATGCCATTATCGGTCAGTCTTTCCGGGTTTATCTAGAATGAAATGGTGAGGTTCGAAAATGGCATTGTCTTGGTATGGAGGCCGAAGTTAATACGTTCTCTCAGCGATAAAGCTCGTGTAAAATAGGTGATCGTCTGGTGTAATTTACAAGACCAGAGCTCTCAGCATCAAGTAAACGAAAAAGTTTCGTCATCTTGCGGTTAATGTTAGCCAGACAGTAATTAATCCGGGCTATGCTGTCTTACTTTTGCTTTCCAGTAGTAAAGGGACGCCATCAGTATGTTTTTAACCCCACAAACGAAAAGGTTGGATGTCTCTCTAGATGAATTGGCTTCAATGTTGTTGGTAGCTTTAGTGAACCACTCCGGTTATTTCAAGTTTCATTGAGGCAAATCACAAGCGTTTTCAGAGGTCAATACCTCGGAGTGTTGTCAAGACACCGGGGCCCCAAGAAAGGTTTCGATGGCGACAATGGAAGCCCTAAATGGTTGCTACACCCTCTTCCCCTTATATCCACTTAAAGTCACCCTCCCCGCCCCCGTTCCCCACCAACCCTTACCCGCCCTTTCCCTCGACGTCTCTGAGGCCACTATTCACTTAATCGCGGACTCGGCTGACTGCATGTCCTTCACTGACCTGCCTTGCTTAGCTTTCTACGCCATGCCCATTGCAATGATATCCAGGGGCTCGATCACGGTTCCCCATAACTCGTGCACTCGCGTTACCGATATTTTTCAAATGCGCTCACGAGATCGAAAACTTGATCGCCATTCTTCATATTTTATCAGGTGTTTCAAATCACTAGTATTAATTGATGGAGTGCGTTCTTTGGGCAGTAACATTGAAAATCGGTTTGTGACTCTAGGATGTTTTTATTTTTCGTTATTTGCTCTGCGATCTTCCTGTTAGTTATTGTTACCGTGGCGATAATTATTGTGGACTGGTGAAGTCGAGACTTCAAATTACTTTCCTAACAATATTTTTAAGTGAATTATTAGCATTGAATTCACATTTATTTGGAAAAGAATACCTTCGTAACTGATTGTTCGTGACATCATGCTTTACCCGTCCATTGAGAGAAATCCTAGAGATTGTTTTGGCGAGATTTTTCTCCAGGCACAATAGAGACCATATTCGAATTTTATTTTTAAATTCAAGCTGTTGCAAGAGGCATGAAATAAATATAGTATTGTTGATGACGTAAAAACAGTAAGTTAAAAAAATAGTCATGTCCACTTAAATTTGTATTTTTCATAGCCTGTGTAATGAAAAGTTAGCGAAGCAGTGTTTAAAAAAATATCATCCCATCTTCCTGAAATACGTATTTTACTGATAAATTATTTGCTGCATCGTATTTCATTCATCCAGCGCTTGAAAAAAATTAAACCCGGTTTATTACAACGAAATCTCTAATCCCAAAACCCTCTCTAAATGCTTCGGCATTAATGACTCCCTGAAATTTAATTCCCTTTACCGTTGACCCTTCACATTTAACGGTTAAGAATAGGTTCCGCCGATCGTAGGATTTTTGTTTGAGCTTTATGCGGGTTCTCCCGCGACGTGTATTTTTAAAAGAGCGATAAGCTCTTTCGACTGTGGTTTTTGGAATTAAGAGTATTTATTTTCGACCAAGCCCTCATTCATTCAGGGAACTATTCCCGCGTAAATGAGGTCAAGATTATCCTTAGGAATGTCATTTATCTCTGAATGAAATATTAATTTTGCCTTGTTCTTTCGCCTTTGTATTTGTGATATGACGCATATGCGTTTCATTGTGAATACATATATGCATACTCAACTCACCGATATCTTTCGGATTTGGTACAGTCACATAAATTTTGTTCTTGGTGAAAGGCCTGTGATGCATACTTTGCTTTAATCATTTCCTCCATACTTCCCTATCCTTACATACCTCTTTTACATCTGTGCACTCATTCATTGCTTCATGAACGCCCTCCTACTCTTAAGACTTCTAATATTACTTCTCTTTAGAGTATCTTCCTCCACATTCACCCATGACTCACAGTCTACTCCTTTCTCTCACATCATTAACTCATCTATCATAAATCTGCTTTGCTATTCGATTCTCATCCATTCTCTCGCGGTGGCCAAACCAACGAAGCACGCTTAGGTTCATGCATGTCCATGACCTAGGATAATGTATTCCATATTATTTCATCACCCACCCATTCCTAACCCTACCTCTATGTATAATATAATTACCTGTCACTGTTTGGCCATGTATGACGTATTTGTCTGATGACATTTCTGGTTCGAGTACTTAATTTAATACTTTGTAACCCTGTCCCACATTCATTTGTTGTGTGTCCTGTCTGGTCACCTTCACTTCCAAGTATACTGTAAAGTGGCTATGGATTGTTGACGTTTTTTCTCTTGTACTTTGGTCTCTGATTGAGACACCTGCCATTATACTACATGAAAAATAGAGACTGGGGCCTGGGGCCCATCGATGTATCTACTTATCTATGTGCTTTTTTGTTTTCCTTTGTCATTTCTATAGCCGCGTCCGAATTCGCCGTAAGGATCCTTCCAAGTGCGCGTATGCGTCCTTCCGAGGACGGCGGTCATCTTGAAGGATGTCCGAATTGGTTGAGCCTCCTCGCAAGGATCCGTGCGAGGACGCTTCCATCGAGGATGCATTGGGTGCACACTTCGACCCGTCTCGGGCCGCCATTTTGGAATATTTTACCTTGGGAATACATCCGGGGGACGCGCAGAACGCTTTGCATTTGTTTCCTATGCCACTTTTAGGAGAATTTAGAACAGATTTTTGCGTAATGTGTTATTAAATTTACTCAAGAAGTTAGGAAATGTCGGTGATAATATTGTTGCCCTCTGCTTCTAATCGTGCTCTATATTAAAGAGGCAACGGTTTTGTTGGTTAAAGATATCTCTAGGAATGAGAAGGAAGCCCTGTATAACAAAATTAACCTCGAATTCATAATGTCTTACAGTGATTTTTAAAATTTATCTCCGGCATAATTCTTTCGAATATTTTCATAATACGAATGAATATCAAGTTTACCTCATTGCAATTTCACGTAGTAGTGTACCATGTCTTAAGAACGAAAAGCAACGACCTACAGAAAGAGACAACTAAAATTTCCAAATTAAATTGCACCGGAAAAACTTTAAATTAGATAAAATTAAAGACAAGCTTAACACATGTGAACGTTAATTAAGAAATATCTACCAAACAAGAGGGTCAATATAACTAAATTATGTGGTAGATATCTACTGTAGGTGTGTTTAGTTATAGTTCGGTGCTTTAAATTAACCTTCGCCAACGTAACACCTAGCCTTTACTTTTATTTTACGTATTTAAGCGTTGGTTTCTCCGGTGTAGTTTCTATTTGGAGTTATAATTTTCTAAATTGGTATATAACTAAAAGTGCTTACTTCAAATTTCTTAAACTTCATACAAACTCCTACCACAAATGAAATGGTAAGAAAATACAGAGGATTGAATAAAAAGTAAATCCAAATAACTGTTATGGGAGACATTTCAAGGTTGGAAAGATAATTATACGACAAATTCAAGGCTAATTATCATAAACAACCAACCTTACGAAAAAGATAACGCAAATATAACTTTGAAAAATAATAACACAATAAATTATTCACCGAAATGCATACGACACTCTGTTATGAGAAATAAATAAACTTCTAATTGCAACAAAACTTACAATTAGTACGGCTAAATAGCTAAATAAAACGAGTAATTTGGGTTTAGCGGGATGCTGCACAGATTCTAATTCAGTTGCTTTGTGGTATTCATTTTTTTTTCTTTGATATTTTTGTCTCATTGATGGCAGCACTAATGCACAAGGACGTTCGAACTCGTACATCCTCGAGGAGACACCTTGTCACCTCGCCTTACCGCCTATCCTTGAGTCCTTGAATCCTAACGAATTCGGACGCGGCTTATATGTGCATAAATGCGCACCACTTTTGTAACGTTTGAATTGCCCTAAGGGGTGTTGTACCCAGAGCATAAATAAAACCTATTCTATTCTACCTCTTCTGCTTTTACCGCAAACATTTCTCAGGTACCCTATTCCCTCTGAATTTAGCTTACTCTTACGCTTATCCTAGCGTACCCAAGTCTCGCCACCAATCTCGCTACTCGCAATTAATTGGGAAGGAGTACGCTTTTACACACTGCAATTTTTGTTTCCTGAGGCAAAAGTTCATTCCTTGATTTATACTCAACATGCTACCAACCAATTTTCATCCAGCATTTGCACACTATAAAAATAAGATTAGGTATTTCAAATGCTTCTGAAGTGCTTAAATTATGGAAAATCCGCCTTTCTCATTCTTCTATTCTCTGGCGTTAAATTTGAAACCTGTTTAATAGAATAATCTCGGACTTTGTGCTCGTAGCGGTCCCTTCCAGTCTTGCGGTCATGGTAAAACATTTTCTTTGCAAATGCCGATGCTCGTTGGAGAAAGTCAGAGGCTTCCTGATTCCCGCATTTTCTCCTTTTTTGTTGTTTATTTTTTTCGCCCATTAATTACTGTAAGTCGGGGTTTCTGTGGCCCGAGTCCAATTAGGGACCGTTTCCTTGCAAAATTGCTTCTCAGCTTTAAGGTCATCGCTCTCTCTCACCTAAGAAAGAACAGCTTCTCACTGCAAACACTTCTCTTTTCAGAGTTCATGACTGGATAACTACGCAATGATGTGCATATACTTGATAATTAGTGTACCTATTACAATTAATATAAAAAAGTCGGCCACCTTGAAGTATTAAAAAAACTAGAAACTCATATGGAATTGCTAAAAAAAACCGGGAATATTACATGAATTTACTACCTCTTTGAAAATTGCGTTAAATTTACTTATTTTTGTGAAATTTTCCCCAGATTTTCTCCTAGTGAGGATTATCCCGGGGTAATTTTGGAAATTGACGAGGAAAAATTGACTTTCTCTATGCAAAGTTTTTGAGGGCATCACTTCAAATCATGAAATAGTTGGTCCAATATTTTATCCCTTTTGATTTGACCAACTAATCTCTTACCACTCCTTAATTCTATTGATTTCTTTGTTTAAAGAAAGTATACGATTAACCAATTAGATTATATTTCTGTCTAAAGGCCGTTTTTCATGTGTAGGCCCGATTTTATAATCACTGGATAAACATGTTCCTGGTACGTAAACCGAAATTAATACGTTCTCCCATTGAAAACGCACTCATCAGCTATCCGGCAGTCTAATGTAATATACTACCCCCAAACTCTTAGTTAAAATTAAGTTAAGGAAAAGCTTTCCCACTTCATCCGTGTCGCTCGCATGCAATTAAGTATAAAATGAATGCGTCAAATTACTTGAATGGTTGGCGAGTTGACTTTGTGGCGGGGGCACGCCGACAGTTTGCTAAGTGTGTGGCGCATACAGGTAATGGATACAGGTTACAGGATAATACAGGCGAGGACTAAATATTTATTTGAAAAAAAATCAAGTAAATTATAACAAAGTGAATAATTTTCCTTAATTTTAATTATAAATTTGTATTAAACAAATTATTCTTAATCGATTTTTGCTATTATTCTTTAAATTTGTTTTTATTCTTGCCATGCCTCTAACAAATATGTTTAACAAGTTCTAACCTAAAGCTTAATAGTTTCAATAATTTTCTTGACGAATAACATAAATTACTGTATTTCATTCTAAATTATTTGTGATGTTTTTTTTAGCCCTCTTGTATGTTTGTTTTTTTATACATTTCTTTTGTTATTCCTGGTTTTTGTTTAATAAACTAATGATTAATACATTCGTATTTTATCTTTGCAGTTCATTAATACGTTTTTAAAAGCGATTTTTTATGGGGGGACGAAAACTAAAGTTCATGCACTAAAGCACCGGACTTCACTGGTGCGCCCCTGCTTTGTAGAAAATTGGTAGGCATGCTTCACTGAAGTAAATTTCTATATTCCTTGCTGTTTTTTTTCATTTTATGCACCCCCGACCGGTTTTCAACCCCTTGAAGGCTAGGAAGAAGTAATTAATCAATTAAGAAAATAAATCCTTGGAACCGGTCGAAAATAATATAATCGAAGCGTTGAATGTATAAATATTATTCATCTGAAAACGCTTCAAATCATTTCATTACTCTTCAAACTAGTGCCATCCATTGTGTGTTACCTGAGATGAAAACATTCGGTCGTTTCGCAGAGTCTCTCTTCCCCTCTCTGGTGTTGACGCATTCGTGCCGGAGTCTGTAACAAGCGACTGCTTAGTTTGTGTTCGAGGAGCAGTGTGTGCTCTACATGTCAACTCAAAAGGACAAGCGGGGCACCGTTTGTCGAATTGATTCTACGGGTGCCGTAGCCTTGGTCATGTTCAGCAGCCCGACGGAATGTAGTAGCGTTGGCTCTTTGGGCCAATGGTTGTTGGAGGAGGCGGGAAGAACAAGCAAGTCAGTCTGGCTGGGAGGAGAAATACCTGAGATAGGGCTGACTGAGACAAGCGTACGGGTCCTTCGTCTCTTGCCTTTTTGTCCCTTCGGAGGAGATGGCAAGCCCCCAACTGAAAGTTTAGAAACATCCACAAACACGCTCCCTTTCCTCCTTTCTCTCTCTTTTATCGTTCGTTTCTCCTTTTCGTTCGTCCTCGAAGCCATAGAGCTTTAAGGATTTATCCGCGTAAAATGGTTTAAATGCCATTTTTTCATATCCTTGCTATTTATAGGAAAATTAGTTGGGAAATGAGAGCTAGGTTCTTAGGCCACATAATGAGGATGGACAACACGACTTACAAAACGAGTTTTTTTACGGACAGTAGTCCTATTTGCTTAAGTATATCAATTGATACTTCCCAGGAGTTCACAGAGGCTTCTTTTCTCATCCAAGTAAATGTACAGAACCGCTACGTGCACGTCAGTCTGTTGTACGTCATTGATTTTCTCAGAAATGGTACTCGAGTATCGCAACCGTATTCTGACACCTCTCAAGTTTGCTTTGCTTCCTTTAAGAAGACGTCCTTAAGAATCTGTGCTCCTTCTGCTGCTTTGTAGTAATTGTGTCCTACGTGAAGTTTAGTATATTATACAAGTGAAGTAAGCCTTCAAGTGAGAAGTATTCCTGACTTTCATGGTAGCGCGTGGGAGGAATACGTTCCTAGCGGGGATCGGGTATGTGACGTTGCTAGACCAGAGTAGGCACTGGCTTTCCATTGCGAGGGCCCGGGTTCCTATCCCGGAACTGGCGGAGGTTCTTCAGGGTAATCCTGATCCCTACTTGAGGTGCTATGTGGAGAGCTCCTCAAGGGGTGGCATTCTGTGTCGGATGGAGCGTTAAACAGTGAAACCCTTATGCCGAGGCCTAGTGTCATACCACCAATCCTCCATTATTCAAATAATCCTTTCCTACCATCCTACCCACCTAACCTAAACTAGACAAATTACCTCAGTTGTCAGTCGCCTCCCCAAGGAACCAGCCAACGTTTTCTTGACCGGATGAAGTAAAAAAAATCGTACTTTTCCGCATAAAAATTTTCACAAAATTAAGAAGGTGCATGGGTCAGGGTTTCTACAGACCTGGAAAAGTCATGAAAATTGAAAGTTGGCCTGAAAAACCTGAAAAAGTAATGGAAAGTGATAGATTTGCCTGAAGAAGCTTTTCCAAGTCATAATCTGATTTTTTTCAATAAGAAAGGAGTACAATTTTAGACACTGTCCATTGGTGTCTGGACTTACGGTTTTAAGTACCTTGCCTGTATGAGGTATTGGAGCTCATATTTGGTGGTTCGCAATTAATTAGGTGCATTAAGTACGGAAAGATCGAGAGAGGTAAATAGAGCGTTTCAAATGCATACAAGGTTATATAATGTGCCTCCGTTTGCTGACCGGCGCCAAGGGACGGTGAATCCACTACCTTGCTGTGTTTGAATTTCCCTCGTGGTTGAGACTTAAAAGAGTAATGTGTCACCAGAAAGGAAGCCGATTCTCCCCCGGAGCGATAGTGGCGGCTCTCCGTTTGTTGGGAAACTGTATAGAACCCCCCTCTATTAATGTGTTTTGCTTCTATTCTTGCGCCTTCTTTGAAATACACTCGTTGGTGTACTTAATCTGAACGGGTATTTTCACCTTGTAAAATGAAAATTTAGACCTGGAAAAGTCATGAAATTTCATAATCCTTCATCTGAAGCAGCCCTGATGGGTTCAATATATTACACGAGTGTTGTCCAATCCCCTGTGAAATCTGACTTGATCAGGATTCGAATTCTGATCTCTCAGTTGCTGTTCAGGTGATAATCCGGGTTCTAATGCCGTTCTTCGCATGATTTTTTTTCATTGCGAATCGTAACACAACTGTATCACGTATTTCTCCTGAGAAAGTGTGTGCGTACACAATTCATTTGTGCATGTCATAAAGAAATCGTTGTGTAATAAGCTGCATGGACTTAAAGGTGAGACTAGGTGAAACATATTTTTTATTTTGGAAGGTGGTTCCTCCGTTAAAGTAATGTCAAATTCATTCTACGCATACCAATTTTTTAACAAAACCATTAAAGTCAATATTTTGAACAACTTATCTGATAGTTTGACATGAGGATATTACTGTATAACGAGTATTGTAACTCTGTCCTAAAAATACTCCTAAAAATATTCGTAAATATAATATCATAAAATGAATGTTATTTCATGTACACCCTCTGTATTATATCTTCATTTTTATCCTTCGTAGTGATTTTTATTGATTCCATACATATTTTATATATTTTGTTAGTTGTGGACGGATAAATGTTTGCATTCAGTTGTATGGTAGGCAACTTTATTTAAATGACTTTATGGTACTTATTTCTTTTCGTTTTTTTTAACCATTATTTAAAATTGAACATTTATTAAAATACTGCGTGTACTGTGTCTAAAAATGTCTAAAATGCCGAAAAGTTCTACGACAGTAAATGATTGCGTTTTTTATAAAAATCAGAACCTATAAGGGAGAGGTGTGATGGATATGTGCCTATATGTATGCATGTGTGTCTGAATATGAAAACGTTTCCGGTATCTGATTACCTAAAAAAAATCGCCGTCATAAATTTTTCATGCTACATGGACTCAAATGCGAGAGTATAATAGACGTATGAAATATAGTTTCTTTCCCACCAAATCCCAAGTGTCATTTTGCGCAAAACTGATATAAGAAGCAATTTGTACCAAAATGAAGGCAAAAACCTATCTTAATTTTTGAGAAAAAGCAGTCATTTACGACAAAATGCAATATTTCACTGAATTGACTCAATAGTCGGATACTTACAATGAAGTATTCTATAAGCGTGTATTGTTAGACTAATCCGTGTAACAATTATCTTACCTATGCTTCCTAGTAGCTAGAAAAAGCCCCCAGTGGAAGCTATGAATTTTTAACCGGGCAAAATAAATTTTGGGGATTCTCATTTTTTTTAATCGCGCAGTGGCAAGAGAATCGCCTTAAGGGATTACCGAAACCTCAGCATTGTTGTGGGAAGCCTGACTCAATTGTTGTCTGCGTGAGTTTGAATGTCATTATAAATAAATTCCCTGGAGCGGCGATTACTAGCTAGTGCTGGGGGGTTTTGCGGGAGGCATAATCTCCCGGCGAACCCTAGCGCTCTTTCGATATCTTGTTCGCAAGTTTTCTTTTCCCGTGGGTATACGGAAAACTTTTGGGGATATTGAGTGGTCAGTCATGAATATGGATTACCCAAATTACTCCTTCTGAATTTGTTAGTTTTTTCATTTCTTCGACTCTGTCTCGAAACTGGTTAACGCATCCTTTCTCGATCCAAGACCTTTTTAGGGAACTTTATGTTCCCTTTACCCTAACTGTGTCATTTCCTGACTGCCCGAGAGTTTAGTTAGTGGTGATATATAACTTAACCTGTTACAATAATGGTTGATCACTAATGAAATGAACATTGAGGTGAAATAGGTTGACAATTAGTTGCCGTGATTCTCTCAGTTAAATCTAGAATAAATTTTTAATGACTCCTATCATGAATACTTTTCTCCTTTCTCTCTTGTTGCGAAAGAAAATTAACTTTTTCATTAATTTTATTTTATCTCTTTCATCATTAATATTTCATTATATTTAACTTTGAATTTTTCATATCATTTCTATAAAATATTTTGTCTGCATTGCACAAAATGAGCTGCGTCATTTTAATATCTTGAGTTAAACGTGAATTTCTTTTCATTTTTAATATAATTTTAAAACGCCTTAATTTTAGAACTGGAAATGGAGGTGAGAATAATGTTCAAGTGTCTTGACATTTTATGAATTGCCTCTTTTGATTCATACACCAAGTTTAAATAAAATGCGCTAGATATGTTAAGTCTAAGTCTTCGACTAGGTTTGGATCACCTTTCGCAGAATATATGGATACCCCATCAAGATTGTGACTGGAAAATAGAACTTTTCTCTAAATGGATTGGAAATCTTGCGTAAAAATCAGACAAAGGGAAAATATTGTCTAACGTTTTTGCACATTTGAAAAGGGACCGCTCTTTTCCTATTCCCCTTGTCCTTAAGGCAGAACAAAGCTTTGCAAACGTGATCGTCTTGAGGATTCCTTCATTTCGTGCGAATTGAAGCTGAAATTGTTTCCGATATTGCGGGATGGTGTAATTGCAATCATAGAGATGGAGAGAATTCGTCTTACCCGCGGCCGTCCGTGATGTCATTGCCGTTTTAATTATTGGACTGATTTATTATTTGGCCCGAGTTGGTATTTCCTTGCTTTTGCGAATCAGCAAGTCGGTCTTATCTTAGAGGACGTTTTATCTGGAGAGCAGGGTAATGGCGCTTGGCTTAAAGGGAGGAGAGTAACCACCAGCTGAACATTATCCCACTCCTGAACCGAAGGAGCCAAATGTCAAAAAGTTACACTTTGACTCCCAGTTACATCTGGGTGGTCTTGGCGTATTCCTCCTGCGGCGCAAATAATTTTTGAAGCGATTCACTTGGACGATCTCCAGAATATCAGGGGTCACGAAAAGTCATCCCTTAGTGTGAGAACTTTTATTCGCGTAAGAGATGGTGTCAAACAATTAATAAGTTTACTGAAAATAAAATCTTCATTATGCTTAAGGAGGTTCGGTGGTTTCATTCAAATTAAGAGAATTCAACGAAACTTGCTGGAAGCATTACTTATGTTGTCTTAAATCTACCTGATTTTTTTCAGAATTATTTACCGCAGATTACTTAAGATATTTGATCGAGAAGTGGACAAAAAATTACATTGGTTCTTATGGGAACACAAGGTACGAGAAGCTTAATTCATCCAAAATAACCTTTTCTAGTTAAGAATAAGAAAAACAAAAATAATAAAAATTAAGTATGTCAAACGGTTTTCATACATTATTCTATTGATGATTTAAATTTATTTTGTTTTTCTTATTCTTAACTAGAAAACGTTCTTTTCGATGAATAAAGCTAGTCGCACCTCGCGTTCCCATATATCCTAAGAAATCTGCGGTAAACAATTTTTAATAAATTCAGTTAGCTTGTAGCCTTTCGTACAGGCTCCATTATACAAAATTTAGAGAACCCATCAATCAGTGTTAAAATATACTGATTACTACCCTTTGTGGATGGAAATGGGCCGACAAAATCGATATAAATTCTTTCCCAGACATCAGAAGGGATGTTAGAAGATAACATGCCAGGCGAAGAACAATTTCTAGGTTTACATGTCTGACATAAGTGGCAATTTCTGACCATGTCAAAAATTTCCCTTTTCATATCCTTCCACCAATATTCCCTGCTAATTTTCTCATAAGTTTTGGACATTCCCAGGTGAGCGCCAAAACTAGAGCAATGAAAATATTGGAATATCATTGGTCGAAGCACGACAGGTAAAACAACCTTCCCTCTAAGAGTTTTTGAATTGCCAAAACATAGCAGCTGGTTCTTAACAAAATAATTTGCACAAGACAAGGGATCTTTCTGCAATTTCTGGAGAACATCCCTCAAAGTAAGATCTGACCTTTGATGGTCTCTAATATTAACAAATGATAAAGGAACATTATTCAATACACAAGCCATTGGTGGAAATAGATCATCACCAACTTTAGATGAATCAATATCACTAGCAACATTATCACTAGACACAGGAACGACACGAGAAAGGCAATCAGCTACATTATTGGCAGTTCCCCGTACATGATGGATGGTGAACTTATAAGAAGAGAGTTTAAGAACCATTCTACCCAACTTTCCCAGCTGTTTGGGATGTGAAAATAACCAAGACAATGCACCATTATCAGTATACAAATGAAAAGGTTTTACTTGAAGGTACACATTGAATTTCTCGACACCCCAGCATATAGCCATACATTCCAACTCGTAAGTCGAAAACTTTCTTTCATGATCCAATAATGCTTTACTAGCGAATGCCACAGGTATGAAATCACCGTTTACTTTATGGTTTAACACTGCAGCTAATGCGAGGCTACTAGCGTCAACAAATAAGTGAAATTCATCCTCGAAACGAGGGAAAGACAGCACCGGGGGCTTAATCAAAGCTTGCTTTAACTGAATAAAAGCTTCATTCTCTGCCGTTGACCAGTGAAAGGGAACATTCTTACGTTTAAGGCGATTTAAAGGAATAGAAATTTCAGAATACCTTGGAATGAACTTGGAATAGAAACCACATAACCCCAGAAATCTCGCTACTTCCTTCAAACTCTTTGGAGCAGGGAATTTTTCGATTGGCTTAACTCTATCAGGATCAACTTGAAGTTTTCCATGGGATATCAAGTGGCCCAGGAAGGTGAGAGACGTAGTGCCAAGTTTAACCTTCTCCTCACATACAGTAAGTCCAGCCAAACGAAGTCTCTTAAGGACAGCATCGACGTGATTAATATGATCCCTGGAATTTTTTGAATAGATACACAAATCATCGATATAAGGATACACACAAGAATACTTTAGATCTCCCAGTACCTCGTTAATTAAGCGAGTGAATACTTGGGGAGAATTGGCAAACCCGAATGGCAAACGAGTATATTGATATATCCCGAATGGTGTGACAAAAGCAGTATATTTCTTCGAATTTTCAGACAAAGGAATTTGATGAAAAGCAGAATTAAGATCAAGTATGGTAAAGTATTTCGCGTCAGCTAAATATTGAAATGCATGTTCGACCGACGGAGTGGGATAACCGTCTATTTGAACCTGCTTATTAAGCTTACGATAATCCACAACTAACCTCTCCGTACCATCCTTCTTGGGAATTAAAAAGGCTGGAGAAGACCAATTTGAGTTAGAATTCTCAATAATTCCCTTGTCAAGCAGCGACTGCACATGTTTTTTCATGATCTGTGCCTTAACGCGAGATAAAGAGAACGGATGACTCCGAATCGGGTTACAGTCAGTTAATTCTATTTCGTAAGTCATAAGCGATGTGGTCCCCAAATCGTGGGTCATGACATCGGGATATTGCGACAACAAATATTTTAACTCACTTATCAAATTATCCGAAGATTTCGATTCATTTTCAATGAGAAAAGGATTGCTGCAAGACTCTGTCGACCGACTGCTGCTTGGCACTTCGGGATACGCACTCGATGCGCAATTGTCAACTGAATAAGCGATAAAATTTAACTTAGTAGCGGGAGACGTTTCAAAAGAGACAGCTTTCGGATGAACAATCATATTGGATTTCCGAATAAAATCAAGGCCTAGAAGAATTGGAAATGGAATATTGGCTACATAAAATGTATGCTGCCAGGAAAATTTGTCGATTTGAACCTTCAGTTGGATCGACATCCTTAATTGAAACGGTTGACCAGAAACTGTTAATAGCTCGATAGAATCGGAAGACTTTTGAGATTTGCCACCGCGAATTTTAAGAGTCTTGAAGAACTTTTCGTCGCAAATAGAAACGGAACAACCAGTATCAATGAGGGCATTGCAAGAAACAGACTGAAGTTTTATCGGAAGAAGGGGCAAATTACTGTTACAATTTTGACGTACGCTCATGAAACTCACGGCTGGTTGGCGTGTTTCACGGGCTTTCTTCCGACATTCCCTTGCATGATGCCCAATTTTACGACAATACGAACAAATTATTTGCCTTGCGGCAACTGGGGAGACATTAGGAGAAATACTATGAAATGTATTGGCGTACTCGGCACAATCCATCAAATGCTTTGACGCCTGGGTTATGACAGAGTCTAGCTCCTCAAAGGTCGTGGGCTGGCGAGCAAACATTATGGCGGATTTAGTGAGAGGATTTAACCCTTGAATAATTAACCGAACGGTTTGGCACTCGGTGAACTCTAACGCCAACACTTGAATCGCGTTACGAACAGAACATACGAAATCATTAGGAGTTTCACGGGGGAACTGAAATCTCTTTACTTTAGTGGTAAGAAGACGGTCAAACTCTCGATCACTTACAATTCTTCCCCAAACTCGTTTGGTAATTTCGGCCCACGAAAGATTCTGATTTAACATAGAGAGCCAAAACTGATGAGAACTAGCTGGCAGCTTGGTAATGACTAAATACAACAACGTAGACAAAGGAACTAGCGAAAGCGAGACAATTTCTTTCAGTTTCAACATAAAATTATACCAATTTTCTGTATTGGAAACCTCGAATGGTGGAAAATCAGCGATCAGCTGCTTCACTATGACCAGACCTTCAGACAGCGGCAGAACAGGTTGCATTGGGACTGGCGGTGCGACATGGGTTGGATTCTGCTCGTTCACCTGGCCTCGGGGAACCACGTTGGGTGTGGATTCCGCCGGAACACCAGAAGTTTCAAGTGTAAGCACAGATCCCCCATTAGATCTAGCACGCCTGTCCTCGGCCGTGGTCAAGTAAGCCCTTGCGTACTGATCGACTGAATCACCAGGCATACTGACGAAACTCCACTCAAATTGCCGGAAGATAAGACGAAAAAACTTCGTCACACAAGAATTCACACACTAAACTCCGACAGGAATTTACAATGACCTATTCTAGGGCCTCGAACTGGAAACCAGGAACACGAAATAAATTACGAAAAATAAAACCCTTGCCTATTTAGATTGCCGTTAGCGGCAGAGACAAAACTTCCGTGAAGGAAGAAAATGAAATACCAGAAATAATGACGATCACAGATCCTCATACAACACTCACCAACTGCGTTGGAAAGACAGGAAAAGAACAACCACGCTCTGCTACCAGTTTGTAGCGCTATCGGGAGAAGGAGCAGATTTTCTCGCCGATAACACTCTTGAAAACACAAACTCTTTCCAAGCTCGGGTGAGAAAAATGAGGAAAACGAACGAAACACAAGTATTATCAATCATAAACTTAACTTATCAATATATTTTACAAATCACAAAATAGAACCAAACCAATTACAATAATTTACCCATAGGTCGAGTGCCAGGCGACCGTAATCAAAGTTTCCAGTCGGAAAATAGTTTAAGTTTAACAAGTACGAGAGGTTGAGCTTCTCTCTTAAGTACAAAAGTGACTTAGTCAGCAGGCTCACACAACGGTGTTACCCGGTCGGCGTCTCGGAAGCAATAGAGGGCGAGCTTAGACACGAGTCAGCTGAGGAGGGGGTCTGTCGACAAGGACGAAGGTGGAATGGGTAAGGTCAGGAGGTTGGCGATTGGTAGCCTTGGAGGGGAGGAAATAATGGGATGGGTGATAGATAGGGTGGCAGGTTTTAATTGGAGCGCCAGGAACTGTTTTCTGGCGTCGGCCGCAGAATACAGGATCACAGCCTTTTTGCCTTGGTCAGGATGACCGCATTTTTGGTATCCTTCCTCACTTTACTGGCTATAAAAGCGGGGCAGGACCTGGTGAGGGAAAGGTGCGGCGAAAGGTGCGGCGAAAGGTGTGGCAGAAGTCGTGGCAGAAGTCGCTGGCAATAGTCGCTGCATTTTGTAGTCGTAGGAATTTTGGCCGTCGTTGGCGCACATGTCATTGCCCGAACGACATGCGCGCTAAGTCCTTCGGCTAAGTCCGGAGGATAAACAGTCCGCAGAGGAGAAACTGTCCAAAGAGGAGAATTGCCCAAAAAAAACAGGGGGGAAAATGCCACAAGCTTTAGGAGAACATAATTAATGCTTCCAGCAAGTTTCGTTGAATTCCCTTAAGTTGAGTGAAACCACCGAACGTCCTTAAGAACCTTTCTCTTAGCGATAGAAGTCGCAGTTCTTCAGGGATTCTCTATTTTATAACTATAATTCGTAATCGCGCCTTGTGCTGATAAATACTTTTATTTTGTCATGTATAAATATGTGGTCGGGTTTCGCTGAAATGTGCCGTTCAGAATTTTCTTTCAATATAGTTTTGAACATATTTTTATCCTCATTAAATAACGGCAGGAGGAACTATGCCAGCTCATGAATCCGAATCCATATCTTGGATGACTGGAAAAATAGGCAGGTTTAAGGATCGTTTTGACTTAGTACACCTTGGGCTATTTTCAGAGGTCATAATGTTTTGTAGTCTTCACCAACAATGGTTTTCTCATCAAAATTGAGATTATAAACTCCTAGGGATTTTCATGTACCTAATTTATCTTCATTAAACTGGAAGCTGTTTGTTTCGCTTACTACCCAGTTAACTAAAGCGTTTCCTGTAGGTGAAAGGAATTGGGAGTCAGGAAGTAATTACAGGCTATGGGTTTGCACTTCACTTGATCATTCTGGTTTAAATTTATTCGTTGATATTTTACTGTCTGCTTGTTTCTAAGACAAAATGCTGTTAAGTTTTCGCTGTAAACTTTACGAAAGTATGTGTACATAGATGTGCTAAGATTCCGAAGTACTTTTTCGTCATCCTTAGCTATTCGAAGATTTAAGAAAAAGTTTAATTGCATGCTTCAACAGTTACGGAGGACTAATGAACGCAGTTGCATCATCACTAAACCTTTCTGCGAAACTGCTCAGTTCCAAGGCTTCATTAATTGGGTTTGAGTAGTTTTGTTGGCTTTAGGGAAGAAGTAAGTTTTGCATGGCGGCGAAGTTGGCATTCATCTCGCAACATTTGCTGGTGTTGAAAGCTATTGGAGGTAAAATACACCGTAGTCTCCTAACCGTTGCTTTTGTTTTGCGAGTTTAATAGAGTTGCGTATATAACTTATTTTTCTGTAGATTATCTACTATTTTGTACTCACCCAATGTTTTTTTTCATTGGTACCTTGTTACAGCAGAGTCTGCGGTTCTTAAAATTTATAGTAGGATTAATCACTTGAACTTAAAAAAATATATTTTACTATACGTAAAGCCGTTTTATTCCATATTTCAAAGTGAAAGCTTTAAATAGTTCCACTCGACTTTTAACGGTCGACTTTTATAGGCGTATAACAGTCTCAGATTTTCATATTTTTCTGCTGTAATTTCCTCTTAAATGAATGTGGCGTATATGTTTATTCCTCTGGCGGAAATCTCTTGCGTGCTTTTAGTTCGCTCGGTTCATTAAAGCCTCCATTCATTGTCCTTGAATACCTGCCACCCTCCTCACCTGTTGAATCTTGTTAATTTAAGGAAATGAATTGTCTCTAAAGCCTTGTCAATTAGTTATCCTTCAAGATAGAAGTGTCAGGTAATTGGTCCGGCTAATAAATGTAGTTTACCTTAATTTTGGAATGTTTCCTCCCTTCACCTTAGTGTCCTCTTAAGATTCATTTTATGATGGAAAATGGAGGTTTTAATGGTAGTAATCGAAGTATTGAACCATTTGTTCGCAAATCTGAAGTTTTATTTTCTTTTAGGAGAAAAGAGTTCACATAGTAAACAGGCATTTTTCTCCTTAGTGCCTGCTCTGCAAAACCAATAAAAAAATCTTTATCTCACATGTAGAAAAATTAACAAATTATTACAAAATTTACTCCTTCATTATCATGAATATAACATTCACACTGCGGAAATGAAGGAAAAATATTTGAAATCGCCAATCTCATACTGCTGTGCCTAAAATTCACAGTGTTAATAAAAGTTTTCTCTATATCGTAATGGGCTCATTGTATTTTACTTTATTTTTCGACTCTATTGTAGGGTCGCCTGACGTCCTTTTTTAAAAGCAGTGAGAATACTGTGGAAATTCGCAGAGATGCGTTCAACACTCTACGGTACAATGAATGATGCGAGATTGCTAACTAATTGTTCTTTCCTGATATAAGTTTCACCAATACTTATCTTCGTATTGAGACATACATTTTATCAAGAAAATAATAGAAAGGTTTTTGGTCAGAAAAGTGAATTAGAGATGCGACTTTATTCTATTAAGGCCACTATCGAGTTCCCCCCGCGAGCTTTTGGGACCATGCACAGAAAAGTTAAATACGAGAAATGAAATACAAGCGAAAGATGCGCGTTTCGTTTCAAAATCCTCCTCGAGTGCAGAAGGTGTAGCTTAGCTATTGTAATGAATGGTGTAGGAGCTGATGTTCGGGAGGTTGCTCGTTAAGCTAAGGTTACAAGAAAAATTCCGATCACACGAATAACAGGTTGAGGTGGAAAATTATATTAAACGCCAAAATGTCTTTTGTAGAACTGGAAAAAGCGATAAAAAAGAGAAATATACTGTCGAACCAATAGATACTTCTAAGAACTCGCTTTTCCCGCGTAAAGTTCGTGACTGTTGAAAATAAACAGACAACAGTTCATCGAAACGTATTACTCTTCTAGGTCCTCTCTCCCAATTCCTTTTTTTTGTATTATTTATGTTTCTAATGGATTGTGTCTTAATACCCCATTGCACGCGACTTGGGAAGGCATCTTGCTAAATGTAAGGTAAGTGCGCCTAATATGAGAATCCATTTTGTTAGTGATATGTAAGTGGTAATAAAACTACAAAACAGAACTGAAAAACATGGCAAAATCAGAAATTTATTCAGCTTTAAGGAAAATTATTTTAATTTTAAAACAACAAAATTTAACACTAAAAGAACTGCAAAATCAAAATATAGTGAATTTTGGCGTTTGTAAAAAAAGTGATGCTGTATGAGACCGTTAAAATTTTCTTTCTGTTTTGAAGACGAGGAGGGCATGCAGTCATCAGTTGCCCTACAGTATTTATTTGCAGCAGTTGCCCTGGCAACATTTCGTATAATACTCATGCTCTCCTCACCGGTATCATCAGCATAGAGACAGTAACAGAATAGACATTCCGCATGAGCATCGTCAAAATCCGTGACTGAGCTACTGACTCACTATTATTAACTTTAACTATAAATAAACTACATTCTACTTATCTAAAGGGCATGCGTCAATGTTCAGCATACTTATTGATGATACCATTGTTTGGTTAATTAAATGCTTCTAAAACGAGACCCTTCGTGACCATCTCTCACATTAGGAAAACCTAAAGGTAAGAGGAACACAGACGCGTGTGACGTGAACTCAATTTTAGAATGATAAAAATGACTGGAAATATTTAACTCTACAACAAAAATTATACGAAATTTTATGCTGAGTGCGAGTGCAGTAATCGAATTTAGGAATACCTTTGTGAGTCATACCCTGATGACGATGGACGACTCTTCCATCGAAACGTCGGCGGAAATACTGAGTGTGACCCGATGGAGAACCCGAATAGACTTCACCAACATCATACGCTGGGAAAGCATCAAATCATGTAATCAGTTTCTTTCGTAATCCTGTAGAAGCTTTTGCTTTGTCCCCATTAAAGTAAGAAGTATACTTCTTACTTAAGTTTCCTACATACATACATGTAGTGAATGTATTAATATTAATTGCGCAAGATGTTTGTCTTTATGACTAAACTTCTCAGTAAATAACTAAATATACAAATTTAAGGCTTTAACGTGACTTATTTGTTTTATGACGTATGCGGAACAGGTTTTTGTGCAATTTAATAAAAAAATATTGTTGATTAATTCATTTATATTATTAATATTTTCAAAAATAATCGAAAAAACTACGGACTACTCTCCGTTACATTTCTGGTGAGATCTTTCCATCTAAATTTATTTTAAAAATAATTTTTCCCTGGAGCGCGTCGTTTCGGCGGTATTAAGTCCCATGGAAAAGTCTTGTTTTTTTGCAAATATCACGAGAAGTAAGGCAATAAGTGGATTACATTTTAGTTTCATTTTGGAAAATGAGATTTTTTTCTTTATAACGAGGCGAAATTCATTGAATTTTACGTTTGGTGATATTTACCTGTTTAACTACCTTTAAACTAAATCCCTTTGAACCCGTCGTTAGTGATATGACACCGTTAGCCGGGTGATGTATTCTAAGTCGTTAGCTGAGACACGCCGTTGACAAGTGCGTGGGCAACTTCCGGTTGCGCGCCCTGCGGTTCGTCATTCCCGTCTTTGGGACACGAGGTGATTATTTAATGTACCTACCCAAAAGAAACCACATGTCCTCTTCCATGGCATATTTTCGCATGAGGAGCTGTCGCTGAGATCACGTTGCTCAATCCTCCTACATTGTGCCTTTCTTTTTCATGCATCATTGGATGGGATTGTATTGTCTTGTATAATCAATTTGCTGGTGCATTTAACTTGCAGTGTTAATGTTTCAGAGTGCAATGACCTCGTGGCGATACCTTTCCTGAGTAAAAAGTTAATTTCACGAAAGGGATGCGGATGATAGTGTAACATTTGCGTATTCTATGTGGGTAATATCGCATGCTGAGTGTAATCGACCCGTATGTCACTGTGTTAGAAGGCCTACGCTAATGTTAACGGGTCGTGGAGAAATAATCTTGCAGACTGGTGTGTATCGTTTAAAATGTTTGATGATGATTTAATTCCGTCGTAATTGAATTGCTTACTTCAAATAGTTACCAAAATATCAACATTCAGTTTAAAAAGCAATGGGCTAGTTTTTTACGTAGGTATCTTTGGCTTTACTTCTCTCATGTCCGTTTTAACCATTAAATGATGTAGTCTTAACGTTAATGAGATATTAACGGAAAGCTTGGATTTTTTGCAATACATCCACAAAACTGTGGATTAGTTGATGAGAACTTCATCGATATGAGAGTAGATGGAGGGCCGACTAGTGGCCAGTATTGGTTTATCTGTCCAAGAAGCTGGACGAGGTACAGGTGAAGCCAGTTTTTTCCCCCAAGTTATGTGCGGAGTGACAGCGTTTGAAGTGGCATCAACTTCAGTCGATCATTAGTCTTCTATCCGTTGTAGTTAGAGGATAGGTGGGGTTGGGGCTTACACGATCTTAAGCCCTGTGGCGTTTGGAATTCATATATCCAGGGTCCGTATTTGGATGTAGTGCTGCTCCCCAATATATGTGTGGTTTGCCGGAAAGCTCTGGTGCCTATCTAGAAAATCTCAGAGTGGGGGGTGCTTAGACACATCTCTCGGATTTGTATGTGCATAGACCCTCCATGGTTGGCATCAGAACAATTTACTGTCACCTCCACGCTTAAATGAATGGAGAGTTTACTGATAAAAAATAAAATAGGAGATAAATATTAAAATAAGCTTTATAGACGGCGCGGAAAATAATTTCGCCCTGTTTTTGACACTGCTGGGTAAAATTTTAAAATTATTGTGTCATCAGTTTTTATTTTTTTTTCATTGCATACTTGTTTTTATGGAATGTGTGGCTGAGTTTAGGGGGTTAAGTACAGTTATAAAAAGGCTTTGAGCACTGGTTCAAAGATATTGCTTGGGTCATAGTCTTAACCCCTGAGCGTCTAAATGCATTCTTTCTTGTTACAGAACGGATAGTTTTTAAATCTAGCGCGTAATTATGTCACATTAGAGAATAAGAAACCTTTTTCGTCAATCAATGAATCAATATTTTGATGCTTTGTTAAATATCCTGTGTAATGTTTTATGCTGGGTGGCGATCTCGCATTACATTTAATTTAACAACCCTTTCGTGTCCTGTTTCTCCGCTTAAAGCCATACATCACCTACAACATAAGTTATTCTGATTTTTGCTCGGTAACAACATATGGCATACAGTTTTTTGCTCGAAAACTCTTGTCATGCGTTACTACATTAACTGCGAGTAATTGTGTGCAGAAACAGTTGCAATCTTCAAATGCCATTGGTTGACCAATTGTGTTAAGCCTGATTAAGTCCATGAGTCAAATGAGGCAATCTTTTCAGTGATAAGCAAAATTATAGCTTATTTCATCATTTTCCATTTCACACGGCATTTTTTTTGTAATTACTGGTATCATTTCCGTAGTACATATTTATAATCCTAATTTGAATAAGGAAAATGTGACGCTTTGCGCCTATGTGCTACCATGCGCTTCGATTCGCTGCTGTTCTGATTCACGTGCGTGTTCAGGGACGGAATATAGGACGTGCACTTCGAAAAGTAATGGGGATCTGTAGCATTGGCGCTATTATCGCATCACAAGTCCATTATTTCAGCTATCGTTGCCTCTATCCCTGATCTTGTATGTTAGAATTGACCGTTGGAATGTGACTAAATGCACTGAAGTTGTTTCCTTGCTCCACATGGTTAATGGCACTGCTGAACACGCATACCTGTGAAAGGGAAGAAAATAGCGGAAAGCTATTGTTGTTAGTTCGATTCCTTCCCACGGGTGGCTCTGGGTCCGTTAGTTGAATATAATCTCTTGAGAAAAAATGGCTTCGAGTCTAAAATTAAACTATGACAATAGTGTACGAGAAATCGTACGATTCCGACGTCGCAAGTTACATTAACCTAGAAAAGTGAGTGGTTGAAGGGAAAAATCTCCAATAATCTTGTTCTGTAGGTTATTGGCTCAAGGTAACGTTCGATAATGGGAGCTTTCCATTCGCTCTAGTACGGACTTGCTTTCCATTCGTTTCAGTCCTTGCGCACTTCAAAACAGATCGTGCATGAGCTGGATAAATGTGCTCGTATGGAGGTTCCACCGCGACTGTGTGAACCAAAATAAATACTTTATTCCTTTATTTTGGTTTATTTAGTCTAAAGTTTCTGCTTTCACTAATTACATGCATTTGCTATTGAGAAGCAAAATTAGGGTACAAAATATGCAGATTATTCCACGATTATATTTTTAATGAACACTTGGTTCCAGCCACAGGAGGCAACTGCAGCGCCGTTTCTATGGAATTGTTGCATTTTGACTTCATATATCCCAGTAATTAGCGAACAAATCACAAAATAAGGTGGTAAGATTCCTATATTTCATTTTATTTCAATTTCTTTGGAGTGTTTGTTTCTTAGGGAACAGTTTTCTCCGAAATTGACATTTATGTAAAATGGAAATATACTATTTTTCTCTTTGTTTCTCTCCTCGTATTTAACACCCTGTAATTATTAGCTAAATTTGAGAATAAAATAGTGTGGAAAAGTATCATTTTACTGCTCATAATAAATAGTGGACATTTTTTCAAAAAGTATCCAGAAGATGAATGAAATGACATTCAAGTCATTTAACGATTAAGCCACCTTAAACATCAAAAGAACTTAAAAAAATCGCATACGAGATTGTTGTTTTTGTGTTTATTTTCAGTAAATGCGTTAAACATGGAGGTAAAAGTTTGCGTTCATTACATTGCGTTTTGTATGAGGTAAAAAGTTTGCGTTCTTTAATACGTATTTGCAACGAATTCGAAAACTAAACAGAAAACATACGGCCGTGAGTATTGTGAACCTGCCTACGCACGTCGTTATTCATGTGCGTACGTTCATGTCGTAGTTCGTCGTCATTCGAGTGCGCTGAATTGCGAAGTTGTGCTCCTATCTGCGCTAACTTCAACACCTTGAATGGAATGCTCCCTATTTCTGTGCATTCAGTTTCTGACGGGAAAAAATAAACGACCTGAATAGTATTGAGAGATTTGTCGGGGTTCCCTTAACTCTTTGTCTTATTCCGAAAGCTAGTCATAACTCTTGTATAATATAGATAGAAGTGTATAATATAGTTACTCGCTTTCGTTACAGTTATGGACTGGAACTATCTTAAATCGGACGCTGAAGAATTGTGAAAACATTTACAGATTGTGCCATTCGTTCAAGAAGTTACGCGAAGAAGAGGCGAAGAGTTTGCGGGACACAGTGCAAAAAAAAATAATCAGGGAAGGCTCTTTGGATACATTCGGAGATTCCACAGTTTGCCGTGTACATTAATAGAAGTGCTCATGGGAGGAACGGACTTCAAAGGAGGGCTGGAAACAAAACAGATGGGAACGATAATGAAAGAGTTGAGGTAGGTGTTAAAAACAAATAAAAGACTTGCTGTGGACGGAAGAAAATTGGAAGCTGTCGCAAAATAATTATCGAACTTTCAACTACTGCTGAGATTGAATGTCTTGTAATATTTTGGCGAATCGCTATTCATAGCGTCCTGAGCGAATAAGTTACTTGGTTTTCCAGATACTGTTTGGAAGTCAAATGATAAAAAGGGTATGTTATGGTCCTCTGTGAATCTTACCGAATTAAAGGTACATACTTACATAAGGCTTGTTGATGAAGGATTATAAAGCTGCAAAAATTAGCAAAAAAATGTCACATCATTGACTGCTTTCTAGCCGTTTGTTTTCTTTAAAGCTATAGATAAAGGCGTAGATGATTGTGTCGTGCTCGATGATTTGTTTCGTAAAATATCCTGGAGAGTCCGCTTTACTTTCTTATTTTTGAAACTCTGTTGTGTATTACAAAACTTCATTTTCCGCCTAAATTTTCTTTAAGTCGTTCGCGACCGACTGATTTGGGTAAAGCGAGAGTTACTGATTGGTCAGAACTATCGTTTTTGGGTTATGTCTTGCTGATTAAAGTTCTACGTTATCTCAACATAAAGCGCTCTAGATGAGTAATTACTCAAGGTGAGTAGTAGCTCATTTTGATGCATTTGAAGTTGCTTATTAACAGCTGCAAGATCATACAAACATTTTTGAAGTCTTGGGATAACTAACTAGCTAATGGAAACTAACTAGCTCTTGCTCACTCTGTTCAGCAATCCGAGGAACTTGTGGAAATGACTACCTACTGCGTCTAAAGACCTGTAGCTGTTGTATAATGTGCCTTTAATTTTGAGTTGACTTAAACTGCGTGCAACCTTGCGAAAGCCTTGAAAATGTCCGCATATTTGAGTAAATGGAATTTCATTCACTTCAGAAACAGTTCCCTGTAAAGTGCTAGAAAAAACGACTATGCTCAGTGTTTTCGTCGGCTGGAGAGCATCTAAATCTATGGAGCGTACTAAACCGAATACTCCTATTACAACTACAATCGCGGATTATATTGTGGGACTTGGAAATTGCACGAAGAAGGTAGACCTCAGTGTGCTGCTATTTTTGAAACGATAATGCGATCAAGGTCGCAAAATGTTCTTTTCCGTAGCCATGTAATTCGAGAGGCACTTGTACACTTATCCGTTGGGCATGGACCTTAGAGAATACGCTCTTGCAATCTGGTCTGTGGGTAGGAAATTTCTGCTTCACTTCCTCGTGGAATGCGCTTCTGAATCATTAAGAGACCTAATAGCGTGACATCTCGAGAATCTCAATGAAAATATCTCCGTACTTTCCACTCTACCCTTAGCTCTGGCAAATGATGGTTTGGATGGAGGAAGGGCGAATTTTAAGAGACTAAGAGTGGGAGGTGGTGCTACTCCAGTGCACGGACTTTTGGAGTGCTTTTATCTCGATATTCGTGCTTTTACTTTAGATTTGTAGAACTTAATGTCCGATTAATCTTGCAAATCGGTGACTATAAGAAATATACGATCTCAGTCTGATATCGTTACTAAATCCCACGTTTACTCCAAATTTATTTTCTACTAATTAAACTTGAAATAGAATATTTGTTAAAATATCAAATTCTTGATTTCCGTGGCACTGATAGCAACTGCCTGACGAAGAGAGCAGAAGGGTTGGCGAAAGCTTGCGCTTGTATAAAAAGCTGCGCTTAGTGTTACCTATATCAAGAATGTGATATAAAATTTGCAACACTGAAAAATTGAGATAAAAACTTGAAAGGTATAAATGCGAAAATGGGTGAAAAATGGGAAAAAAGTATTTTTTTAATCATGTAAAATTGTGATAAAATGATATAATAAAGGAGTATATATCAGGAAATAAAAAGGTAGTAAAATAGAGGAGTCAACCCGTCATAAATTTTGGTTTTATAAATTATTGTAACTACTTAGGGTCAACTTTTTCATTATAAAAGTCGGTGTAGTCAGCTTTGCTGACGGGAAAAAGTAAACTTTTGAAATATTTCCGTGGACTCATCTGTATCTTTGGTGGATAGTTTTTACTTTTCAATAGTTAATACATATACATTGATAGTGACAGCATACATTTACACAAGTAGTGATAGCAGGATGTTTTTAAATACTTGAACGAATAGGAAGGTTACTTACTGTTTCATTATTTTCAGGGTATCACTCCTACCGAATTTCTTTCTCTCAAAATCATGTGATGTGTGATGCGATTCTTATTTAGATGATGTGAAAACTCACATTCTACGCAGTTGAGAGATTTATGGGTCATTTATATCTTTAAAAGTAGATTGAATGCGGTGGCGAATTACCCATAAATTGATCTTTAAATTGTCAATTTCGGTGAACCGTTATCGGGAATTCTATTTCAATGTAATCACTTCGAGTGAATTTTCATGTTTTTGTCCTCTTTTTCCACCCGTGGCTTTTTTCACAACTGAGCATTCTTTATTATAGAGTTTCAATTCTATCTCGTGCATAATAAATGCCCAGTTTTTGTTTTATTTTCGCAGATATGAAGTTTCCAAAGCTCTAAAAACTATCAGTTACATCATTTTGGCAACGTTCCAGCTGGTAGATAGAGAAATGTTCCTCGCGTGTCAATAATTTTAGCATGTTCGCTTATGAAATTAATGTTAACTAAGAACTTAAGTGGCCCGCTCATCCTTCCTTGTGGCACACCTGATTTAGTTCTACCTCTTCAGACTTCATGGCATCGATTACCCTTTTTTGTATGGCTTCGACTCCTCTTCGACTTTATCTGGATTTTATCTGTTGCATAGCAAATAGTCTACGTATTACGAATTATGATTTTTTAAAGGAATAACAAATGTAATGTGTATTCATACCATGAGCTTATTTTTATTTTACTAATTACCTAGTATTTCTTTCCCAGATAATTTTTGCACGATTTTTTGAACCCATTTACTATTTTTATCTATTTTTTATCTTAGGCGTTAAGCTGGTAGAGATCTATCGTAGTGAATCGAGAACTGGTTTCTAAATTAAAAACTGCATTGGTTTAGCCAAAAATAATCTGAGGGCGTAGAAGATAGGTCCGGGAAAAAGACTTGTATTTATTTAATTTAGATGAAAGTGACTCCTAAGCACTTGCTCTGATTTTCCCTAGGTATTATCGTCTTACTTTTAAGTAGTCAGGCGTAACTATTTGCGGAGTCGCTTATGAAATTAATGTTAACTAAGAACTAAAGTGGCCCGCTCATCCTTCCTTGTGGCACACCTGATTTAGTTCTACCTCTTCAGACTTCATGGCATCGATTACCCTTCTTTGTATGAAGTCGAGTATAGTGTTCCTAATGTAATTAACTAATTTTTCGATATTAAGTGGCATTAGTTGTAAACCGTAGAGTAAATTGGTTATTTGGGTCCTCGGTAGGCATTATTTTTGTCATGGGGAAGTCTCCTTCGGGTCCCCCCGTCAGGCGCTGTCGTGTTGTAGGCCATTGGTTGCTGGCGAGATAATTTTAACGCATTCCTTCGAAGAGTAATCGGAAAAGAGCCTAGCAAGCACTGGCGGGAAAACCCCTCTGAAGTCGTCCTTTCGGAAGAGGATCCGCCGTTCTTCACGGGTGAGTCCTCCCCTGGGGGTTTTGGATGTACCACCCATCTCATCCCTCCTCTCTCTTCCTTCTCGGTTATCTCAAAGAAAGGCCCTTTTCCTCGTCCCATTCCGATAAAGGGCGGCCATTCATTTGTTCCTCTTGATCTTCCCCTGTCTGTTCTTTGCGCCAGTAATATTTTCGCCTCCTCTTGCCGGGCTCATCGTAGCCAATGGTTACGCCGTAGGCGTGTTGGTTCGAGCTAGGGTTTCGCGATTTTCAGTTTTAAATAGGTATCACATTGTGATGTACAGTTTGAATTGCAAAAGACACGATATTACTCCTATTTCATGATATGGATCGGTATGGAATCGCATACTGCATGCAATTTTTAGTCATTTTTGAACTTATCTTGTTAAAAAAATATTATTATTAACCATTACTTCTCTCTTTACCTGACCGCCAATCCCCCTTCCGCCTCCCGTTTAATGTTTAGGTAAAAAAGAGTGACTGGCTTCTCCTTGGTTTAGTTAACTCTTGAAAATAACGCGTAAACGTTTGAACCAGTTGAGGTAAAAATTAATGGTGTGGCAAATTACAAAGTCAATACTTATTATTATTAATATATTGTTTTAATTCGAATTTTAATGTGATCATATCATGTTCACCTCCTGAAAAGTGAATATCTTTGTATCGAAACACTTAGTAGTGATGTGAGATCATATAGAAACGTTCATGAATACGGTTCAGAGAAAAATCTGTGAACATTTTCTATAATCTTTTAATACCTTTAATTTTAAGGCATGCACCACATTCCTGGGAGCGACCGATCGTTTTATCTTTTGAACTGAAATTGTGTTTGCTTGGACGATATAGACTTCCTAACCCCTTGACGGATTCGAACAAAATATTGCACACATGTCCCTTAGGACCTAAAAGGATAAATATATTATTTAAGAAAGGGACAAGGGGCCCTTGTATGGTGCCTTTTTTAACCAAATTTTAATATAAGAATAGCATTTTATTCGGTGTGCAGGTTTTTTTTTCTTTTTTTTTTTAAATGACTTGTACTCATGATATAGGCATGGGATTTATAGTATTGAATGCCTGATTTCATTTCGGATTTCATGCCTTCGATGTTCGTATTTACTTTGTTTTTCCTATAATTTGAGTTTTTGGTGACAAAATCGTCAATTTTTACTCTATTTCAGCAATAGAAATTTTTATTTATTTGGCAACCGAAGCATAGACTTTAAATGGGAATTTAGGCCAGAAGATCTTATGGCTCTGGTTAAATGATCAGTACAACCGATGTCACATGACAAATTTGTGAAGTGGCAGTTCATGGGTTAATAACTCAAATCACTTTTATTTATTTATAAACATGTTTTGGCTCTATTATTTTTTCCCTTTTTTGACACATTTTGTCGCTTTATTTATATATTTGTTAGCATATTTTATCTGACAGTTGGCATAAAGTTCTTGGTTCCCCAGTGATGTGTTTTTAATAAAAAAAGAGCATTGTTATTTGAGAGGAGATATATTGGAAGAGGATGGTTGTGTGCCAATAATCCTAGGTTGGTAGTAGGTTGGGGAGAAGAATAAAGGACTCAAGATCATTATCGCAATATAAATATTTGTTGCCACTGATAGATACTTCGAATTGCTGGACGGCGTCACAGAATTGCATTGATATTTAATTTGCGGTATTTTTATTATCCCAACCTCTCCATGTGTGGTTAATGACTGCTGCATAATAGGATGTGAATTATGACCGTCACATTGGGAGGATACGTTGAGTGCTATGTAGAAATGTTATTTCGGTTTCCGGTTTACCTTTTCGGTTGATGGTAGTTTCGTGGGGACCCCCCAAGACCACAGGTATACGAGACACAAGGAAGGGGTAATTAGTGCGGTCCTCGCTCGAAGAAGACCCCTTTCCGAACCCTTCCCGGGCTCCGAGAGATAATCCGGGTCCGCGGACCCAGCGTGAGGTTACCCCGGCAGACATGACCATCCGTAGTACATTTTTTACTTTAATAATTCGGATGATTAGAGATTAATAAATAAAGTAATGTTACTCCTAACGGCGGAGCGATTAAGTACGTCTTTTGATCGAGGTTCTACGATGAGAAATAACGATTTTACGAAAATTGATGTGATTTTAACCGATTACCTCCAGAAAATTGGCAACGCCGAAGCTATGGGAGGGGAGGGGGGAAAGCAAGAGGCGCTTTTTTCTCCCCCGACTCCTATTTTAAGCAAACCCACGTGGGATCGGAATTCCGGTAGCGATGTCCTGCAAGGGTGTTTAGCAGAGGGTGTGTTTTCACCTTCTTTCACTATTTTATCTATTCCTCTATTTGCAGAGTAATGTACGTATAAAAGTTAAAAGAAAGGCAAGAGGTGCATTTTTCTCCTCACACTCCGCTTTTAAGCTTACAGTATATTATCTAATCCTCTACTAGCAGAGAGATGGTTAAAAGTAACCGAGCTAATCGTAGATCAAACATACGCAGTGAGTTGTTCGGCTTAAAAAGTAGTTCGTCGAATTTTGAACATAATAGAATTACAGAAAAAACAAAACAAGAATACCGGATATAATTTTCAGGGACGATCAAATATCCTTAGGTAAGAATACTAATACATCTACATCTACAAAATACCCTGCAAGCCAACTCAGGGGTGTGTGGCAGGGGGGTGAGTAATCACCAAAATGCATTACACTATACCCTTGAGTTAGTGTAACTACGACTAATTATGCATTAGCATAAATCGCTAATACTTGTCACGAGACGAAGCCTCACATGCATGCACTACTACACTACTGATGTCATCACAATGGAGAGGGGCCGTCAATATACATGCATTCTACAACTACACAGATGGGCAGACTCAAGACCATGTAGAAAATATGCAAGGCGTGCTGTTAGTATGTACTGTGTAACAGATAAGGATTCAATTATTAGGAGTACTACTACTACTAAGAGCTACACTACCTAACGACAAACTTAGATAATAGTCTCATTGGCAGCTGTTATGGTCCCTTTTCGTTCGTGGGAAAAATGACATTTTAAATCTGTCCGTTCTGCAGTCTAATTCCCTAATTTTTTTCTCATGATGAGGGTATGAATGATTGGTTTGTGTAAAATACGGATCTGCTGGCATATGTGTATTACCGTGATCTGAGAGTAGGCATTTAACAATTCATTAAAGAAAAGATTATCTTTTAGTGAATTTCATGTCTAACCAATATTTTTATCTTCAATTTTGACGTTAGACATCTCATTCACTGAGGACGGTCATTATGACTTATTTATTCACTCCTCATGTTCTCTCAACCACACGACACTGTCTCAAGGTATCTCAATGGGTGAAAGTGTATGAAAAATAACTGGTCAATCTACTCGTTAATAGGTACTTGTTCAAAGGCATTTGAGATGTTGATTTGGAGAAGAATGGAGAGGGTGAGCTGGGAGGCGAGGAAGATGAACAAGGAGATACCTGATGTGATTATCCTCCTCATCAACTTCTCCAAATTATTCGAAAATATAATGCTTAATGCTCATATTATGGTAATTGTTTTTTCTGGCTTTAAATGAGGCTAGAGCGAAGACTTTATGAGGGGGTAGATACTAGTATGTAGTTATTCACTTACCCGGCCAACCGAAGCAAACTCCCGCGTAGAGCGAGAGCAGCATGACGAGGTGTAAGTTGAATGACGCCATTGCTGAACTGCTCCAAGATATTACCTTCACACTTTAGTCGACGATCAGAAGATCTGGGCCGGGTCTCAAGAATCAAGCCCTTTTATGCGCTGAGGTCTATCCCCTTATCGCACTTCCGCCTACCTCGACACTCCCACACACTTCCTTCTCGTAGAAATGGCTATGTTATGCTCAACATGCGCGTCCACATTTGTTTTATATTCAACCATCTTGTGATCGGGAAACCAAAGGTTATTTGTATTTTAGTGTGTACATTTCTGAAATATCATCGAGTTTTCGTCACGTCATTACCGGTGTTCGCTCTCAAACATACTGCTAAAAATGACTTATTTTTACCATGTTTGTTAAATACACTTCAATTCCTGGTTCACCCTTCTTAGTACCGTGTCATATACTTCCTTCGTCGCCGGATGCAAACGACGAGGAATATTTTAAATGTTGAGGGATTCATTCGCTGGAAGTTATACAAGGCCACAGTAGTAGTTTTTAGAGAACAAATCGAACTACCCGAAGCTCTGATGCGACTAAGCGATAAGGGAGACAAGTCAACGAGCCATCATTCAAGCAGATACTAAGGCATTCAAAATTGTATGTGTATATATATATATATATATATATATATATATATATATATATATATATATATATATTGTAACCGTACGGGCGCCGTCCCTCCGGTACACTGTAAGAGAATGCCTGGCTAGCGGCATCGGCAACGGCCGTGAAATAGGTTCTCTCTCTTACGAGGCACGTGACAGGGAATTAAGGGAAGACGTAGGCGATCACAAACTCCGGTTCAATTCAATTCGTGGTAATAATTTATTATATTTTCACAAATGACACAACAAAAGGCAAGGACCCCTTCATAAACAAAAATTGAGCATGTGGCTGACGTAAAATTCCCGGGCACAAGAAAATAGTGAAACATGGTCCAACGCATACACAAAACGCAGTCAGCGACCTGCAATCCCAAATAGTCGAAACTCAGAACCCATCCCTAAATATGAATGCACTTGAAGAGCGACGGGAGAGTTAACCTGGTAATGATGGAGCGTTACCGGGTGACAGAGGAAAAGCACTTTCGCCTACTCGATGTTTTAGGCAGACAGCGCGCCGATTACCGGCGCTCTCAGGAGAAGTGACAGCTACTGGGGCGAGAGGAACTCTCGCGTCCTGGCTCCTTCTCCAGTTCAGCCAGCCGGCAGCGTCAGGACTCCTGTCCTGAAGACCTGGGCGAGATATTGTACCGAAGTAATCCGCCTTCCTATTCGCCGTGGTACTACAAGTCAGCTCCTCCTCCGCCCGTTAGATCAAGAGAGCTAGCTGCCTTCGCCTTCCCAAGCCGCCGCTGATTTCCCCCCTTCTCCTGGGTATATCACCTGACTACCCCTCTTCTCCTGTGTAGCGGTCACCTGACTCCAGCTGGATCAGGTGATCGAGAGAAGTTCCAGGTGCGTGTTTAACTCTCCCGCGCGTGAGTTCGGTACCCCCCTTTAAGCCCCTTAACCGCGCTTGCTTCACTATTTTCTGTGCCCATTGACCTTGTGGAGTTACATTGCCCCCCAATAGTAATGGTTTTCTTTTGGATACTGCTTTAACAAAAAATGAATAAAAAGAGAGAAACAATATTATGATAAACTCCAACAAAAAAAATGCCGTTTGGCAACCTGCCAGCCACATGATTAAATATGAATTCACGACAAGAGATTCGTTAATAACCTCCTCCCCCCCAATACATTTACAATTAACAATACATCCAAATTATGAACTGCAAGTTTAAACATCAAAATAATTTTAAATTACCATTTTGGTTCATATCAACCATGAACAACACATTTACTGATCATGAAAACTTCAATTTAACGGTATCTGAAATACGTATTTATGACATTCTATTCTCGATATGGTATCAAATTATAAAATTTATAAGTGCCTCTTTCTCTTCCGTGTCCTTCCAAAACACAAGCATTAGGACCACTCATCCTTTTAATTACAAATGGTACCGTAAACAAATGGAAAAACTTGTGAAATACCTTTAAATGGGCATTAGACACTTGAGGTGTCCTTAGTAACACCATATCTCCAACTGGAAACACTCGTTCAGTCTCCTTTTGTCTCTTCTTTCTCTTTTCCCCACTTCGCGTCAAATTTCTTGACACGGTATTCACTATGCCCTCGGGATATACCTCGTATTCACTGGGATTATCTATCACACTCGCAAACTCACGCACCGGCTTGCCACCAAAGTGCGCTTCGTATGGAGTTATTTTAATACTCTCGTGAGTCACTTAATTGAACCACTTATTAATAAAGGGTAACAAGCCAGGCCAACTGTCGTGTTTTTTATCACAATACACTCTAAAAATGCGAGATAATTCTCGCATCACTCGCTCCGCTGGGTTACTTTGGGGATGCCTAATAGATGAATACACACACTTTATCCCTAGTTGTCTTAATCCACTCTGCCAAATGTCACTTGTAAATTGGGTTCCATGGTCAGTTAACACTCTTTTAGGCACTCCTCCCCAGGGAACGTGAAACTTTTGAAACTGCCGTAGACAATCAATTGCTTTCGGTTTATTTAACGGGATCACTTGGGTAAGTTTGGAAAACACGTCCACCACCACCATTGCGAATTTGTTACCTCTTGCTTTCGGTAATGGTCCGTATAAATCTATGGCCACTAAGTCTCTTGGACACTCGGGAATAATATTCTCCAATCGACAGCTATAGCGTCTATTTGGGTGCTTGGTACGCTGACAAACTTCACATTCGCTTATGCATTTCCTTACGAATCTACTCAAATTTTTCCAGTAATAATTTTCCTGGATTATCCGAGACATTTTATCAGGCCCAAAATGTGCAAATTTGGTATGAAAATACTTAGTTAATTTTTCTGTCTACGAAGCAGGGATCCAAACCTTATACTGTTTACTTTCACAGCCCCCCGTCTTCCTAAAAACTATATCATTATGGAGAATGTAATCCCTTAATTCCCTTTCCTCCCTATGATCACCCCTTACTAAGGACCTCCATATCGGGTTAATAATAGGGACCGCCCGTTGCAATCTACTGATTTCCTTTAGCTCCTGCTCTGGTGACTCCGTTATATCCAAATTAATCTCCGCCATTAGAACACCCTTATTTTTCTCATTTCCATCACCCGAACTGGGACACGGGTTCCGACTAAGCCAATCTGGCACCACGTTTAACTTCCCCGGGCGATACTCAATATGAAAATCATACTCCTGAATCGCTAATGACCATCTTATTAGTCTACTATTCCCACTATGACTTTTAACCATAAAGGTTAGGGCCTTATGATCCGTGATTATTGTGAATTTAATTCCTAATAAAATTGTTCGTAGGCGTCTTAAGGCCCAAACCTCGGCCAACGCCTCTTTCTCAGTAACCGTATAGTTATATTCCGCCTCCTTTAATGTCGGACTTATAAACATTATCACACCTTCCTATCCGTTACGATAAACTTAGCAGTGTTACCAAATTGTTGAAGGAATTAGGGCGGGAATCTTTAACTGATCGAAGGGAGAAATACAGGTTAAATCTTTTGCGCAAACTCGGAGCAGATAGTTTTTTGCCGGACGTTCAACATATACTGCTAGAGCCAACGTACTATAGTAGAAGTGATCACAGGAATAAAAGAAAGGAAATTGACTGCCGAACCGATAGATTCAAAACGTCATTTTTCCCACGCACAATAAGGGATCATAATAGTTGCAATAGATCAATCACATGAAACTCCCACCCTCAATAGGTAGAGTAGAATTTTCACTTGTGCTTATTAACACTACATCGTTACTAACTCTTCACACCGGTCGATTACTCCGGCATTATTTTATTTTGTTCTTTGCATGAAGTAGCATCTCCTAGTATTCATAAATTAACAGTGTCAGTAATATTAACCACTAGATGTGTCTATAGCATTTCTCTGCATGTTTGCATGTTCATTTACGTATCACTCTCCCAGTTTCTGGTTTGACTGCGCACTGTTCTCCTGACAGTTTTTGGACTGCGCCAAGCGCCAGGGGGAGCGTGCGAGGTTCTGATTTGTTCTGGGACGAGTGCTGCATGCCTGGTGTTAAATCACCCCGTGCCACACACGCTAGTGGTGGCTTGCACGGTACATCGTAGATGTAGATATCCTTTCTCGTCGTATTGATAAAGCACCGCACCTAAACCTTTATCTGAACTGTCTGTTCTTAAGAAAAACCCCTTTGAAAAATCCGGATATTTTAATCGAACCGTATTTAGAAATGCCTCTTTCATCTTAATAAAAGCCGCTTGGTGTATCTGTTCTAAGTTGTCCGACGTAAACATAGCTAAAACGTATCTGTTCTAAGTTGTACGACGTAAACATAGCTAAAAGCGACTCGCAGCTGTATTTTTCTTTCCTCCCTGAAATGTAGCTGTATTTTCTCCAATCTACTAAAGGGACATTGAAATCTCCGCCTATAATGAAGATTCGTCCCGAATCCTTGGGATTTACATTCGTTATTTGTATCTAGAGTTCAATCATTGAGCTATTATAACTGTCAGGCGGTCTGTAGAACGAGCACACGTATTTTTTATTTATAACATTTGAAAGAGCGACACACTGACTCAATATTTGTTTCTGGGCATGTTAGGGTCTGCGATCGTGTTCTTTACCGCTATGAACACTCCTCCTCCAGATCAATTAGTCATGTCCTGTATGTATATTAAAACCTGTTTAGAATACTTCACTGGCCTAGATATCGTCGGTGAGCCAATATTATGTTCCAGTTATGGCACCTGCTCCTGTAATATCAAAAAGATGCTGTAATCATGCGATTTAATTCCTTACGATACGCTAATTGACTACTACTACTAATGTATTAGTGTTCTTTACTAAGAATATTTGATCGTCCCTGAAAATTATATCCGGTATTCTTGTTTTGTTTTTTCTGTAATTCTATTATGTTCAAAATTCGACGAACTACTTTTTAAGCCGAACAACTCACTGCGTATGTTTGATCTACGATTAGCTCGGTTACTTTTAACCATCTCTCTGCTAGTAGAGGATTAGATAATATACTGTATGCTTAAAAGCGGAGTGTGAGGAGAAAAATGCACCTCTCTCTGCAAATAGAGGAATAGATAAAATAGTGAAAGAAGGTGAAAACACACCCTCTGCTAAACACCCTTGCAGGACATCGCTACCGGAATTCCGATCCCACATGGGTTTGCTTAAAATAGGAGTCGGAGGAGAAAAAAGCGACTCTTGCTTTCCCCCCTCCCCTCCCATAGCTTCGGCGTTGCCAATTTTCTGGAGGCAATCGGTTAAAATCACAACAATTTTCGTAAAATCGTTATTTCTCATCGTAGAACCTCGATCAAAAGACGTACTTAATCGCTCCGCCGTTAGGAGTAACATTACTTTATTTATTAACCTCTAAGCATCCGAATTATTAAAGTAAAAAATGTACTACGGATGGTCATGCCTGCCGGGGTAACCTCACGCTGGGTCCGCGGACCCGGATTATCTCTCGGAGCCCGAGGAAGGGTTCGGAAAGGGGTCTTCTTCGAGCGAGGACCGCACTAATTACCCCTTCCTTGGGTCTCGTATACCTGTGGTCTTGGGGGGACACCACGAAACTACCATCAACCGAAAAAAATAACATTTCTACATAGCACTCAACGTATCCTCCCAATGTGACGGGCATAAGTGAATTAAAATTAATCTAAGGAACTACAACTAGCGCCAAATCTTTGACTTTTCTTATCAATTTTTTCAAAATTTTTTAATTTAATTGTGTTTTTTTTTGGGGTCACAGGCTCCTATGGAAAACCTAAACAAGAGGTTTTTACTCTCTACCTTTTTACCACGTTTTTATTAGTTCGGTTTCCGTCATGTCTGTCTGTCTGTCCGGGTGGAACATTGAAACCGAGTTTAAACTAACTTCCCGATCAGCTAGAGACTTGAAATGGTAACCATAGCTCAGACGTGGATGACAATTTAATATTAGCTATCTATTATAACAATTAATTGATTAATTAATTATCATATTTCCTGATGTGCTAGTAGAGGCTTGTAATTTTAACCGTAGCTCAGAAGTGGATGACAATGCAATGTTAGCTACATATAACAATTAATTAATTAATTAATTAACGATTAATTAATTATTTCAATTCCACACTATGTCAGCTGAACAGAATCTGAAATACATCAGGAATTTCTTATGTGTCCCTGTCAGTCTCTCATCAAGAGGTATAAAATCGATTGGAAACTTTCACCTGGGCATAAGGCTACGGGCATTAAGCAGAAATTAATTAATTAAATAAAAGTTTTTTAATATACCACGTTTTTAAAACGGACTAAAAAGTATAAAATAATTTTCCCTGGGCCCTTTTAAATTTTTGAGGGTGAATTTGTAGTGGCAATGGAGATATTTGTAAGACTTGAAGAGAAAAACGTGGGGTGCAGGCAATAGATAATATAAGTAGATAATCCGGATGAATTCACAACCAATTTCAGTGTATTGCAAATGGTATTAATTGTGGGAGTTTGCTCAACGACACCTGGTCCCTTTACTCCTTATTTATCATGCGCCCCATGTTTTTCTCTTCAAGTCTTACAAATATCTCCATTGCCACTACAAATTCACCCTCAAAAATTTAAAAGGGCCCAGGGAAAATTATTTTATACTTTTTAGTCCGTTTTAAGAACGTGGTATTTAAAAAAAAATGTAATAAATTATTTGATTTTTTAAGGCACTAAAGGTCCTATATATACAGGGTCCAATCCAATATGGCCGACGAATCCAACTCGTGTATTATTTAATTGATAATGAACTTATCAATTTGTGTAATGATCAGTACGAAATTTGCAGGACATGATTGAATAGCAATAAAAATGACGTAGAGTTAAATGTACAGGAATATGGCGACAAGCAGGAAAGTTATAACCATTAACAATAATGTAAATCTAAGGCATAGGCTCGCGGGTTTTCATACTGCGGCCGGGGGCCTCCTCCGAATCCGTTCCGAATCACTTCCCGCCGCGCTGGCACGCTACAGGCAAACACAAACCCCGGCCATTCCACGTGAAGGGCTGAGGCCTTCACTCTATCGATGTATCAATTTTTCAGCCCGTTCGCTCTTTAAACGCGCGCCAAGTCTGCAGTTTTTAGCCGTCCTCCGGTCCACGGTGTGTGCGGAATCCATACCGTGCCCCACGAATGCTTTATGACGCCGCCGCAACATCCCTCGAGGTCCTGCTTCCCCATGCAATCGGGCCCCAGTGACGTCAGTGTTCTCCGCGTTCAAGAACGTTCCCTCGTGAGGGGCGGCTTGAGAGAATATACTGATGTTTAGAGATTATTTTTTTACTCGAATGCTGCAAAAAAATATACAGTAGGAAAGTTAGATGAAATTTCAACACAGCTTTTTCCACATGTAGTTTTATTTTTCACGACCAGGTTTCGTGACAGAGTAGCATCTCCAGGTCATCGAGCTATCATTTAAAGTTAGGAGACGTGAAGGAACCATCCGAAGCTGTTGAAAATTCATCTCACTTTCCTACTGTGAAAAACTTACGCAAAATTACGCCCGAAACAGTTTCTTCTTAAAAAATATAAAAAAATGTTTCTTGGACTCAATACAGTCAATGAAAATATCACGTGTACAATTAGAAATAGAATAATTGCTTCCTACGGACACCCTCAAGGAATGTGATTCAATAGACCCACAGGAAGACTCTTCAAATAACTCCGAACTGTGAACATGGCCATTACATGGATTTTAGAAACTGAAAAAGATTTCAAGAACTCAAAATCACACAAGATGACAGTAAAAAATGTTCGCCACTTCGGGATAAACTACACAAGTACAGAAGTTTCCAGATAAAATCCAAGAAGAACACTGGTGCATGGTGGACTGAGGAAAGGAAAGGGAAGCATCGGGAATAATTAAAGAGATTTGGGAGAAGAGGCAGAATGAAGGGAAAGAACGGTTGAGGTGAAAGCAGTCCATAGTGGCTCACACGGGGAGTAAAACTTCTAATGCGGTGAAAAATAGCTATGAATTCTATATTGAGCGTTCTTCAGTTGTGTAATTGTATTATAGAGGTAGTAGCGCTTACGTGTTCTCTGCGCTCAAGAATGGGTTCTCAAGTGATGGGCGGATTGAAATAAAGCGACTTTTAGAGCGATTTTATTTTCAATCAAAAGTTGCGTAAATTTTATTTTGCAAAACATCTGGAAAAAAACTCGTTTTCGAATGCTGTGAAAAACAGCAGTGAATACAATACTCTTTCTGCGGCGTACATGTAATTATAGAAGTTGTATTAGTTGTTGTAAGTTGTATTCGCTTAAGACGTCTTTTGCTTCGACGTCTAAAGATACTTCGTACGTAACGTCATCCACTTGCACAGAGGGTCACCCTCCGATTTCGAGTCCAAAGATGCTTAAGTCGTGATAGAGCGGGAACTAGTGTTTCCATCGTAGGAGCCCTTTGCCCAGTTATATTTCTTATTTTAAGGTGCGTGAACTCCGCAATCTCTAGAGTTGTCCATAGTCATACACCCAAACACAAGAAGAGCAAAATGAGGTTGGGAAACGACACTATTTCGTGCTAGTGGTCGATGGTGCACGCTAGCTGACGACGCATACCGGGGCAGTAACTACATAGTTTGCCGTAAATCTTTCTCCTCTAATCATAGGAAGCCGTTCAGTATCTCAAGTATAAAGTATCTGGAGACCAATATTGGTGCTATTCTTGAAAATGTTGATAAAAACATAATACTAGTGTGTTTGAATTTATTACTTGTAATTTTTAGGCCAGTAAGTCAAAATCTGACCTTAGAATAATTAAATTTAATCTTTCTCTCGCAATTTAGTTAAAGTATCGTTGTATTAAGCATATTTTATCGCATTGTTTTAGTACAGTATTAAAAAAATACTACCTTATTGTCCCCATTGATGTATGATTTTTATCATTTGTCCCGGAAAACTTTTTAGACTTCAAACCCGGTTCTTTTACAAATTTTCTCTAGGATTGAATTTTTTGTATCAAAACCTTCAAGATATGACATATCTTAAAAATTATCTGATCTTTTTTTGGGATAAAATGTATGCACACACAATTATTAGTCGTTTAAGAGTATAGTTTGTCTGTTCTGATTACATTTTGTGTAGAATAATTTAAAATTGTTTATTTTTGTGGTGGACACGCAAGGCAGTCAATTCTTGTTAAAAAACGGTGGAGCAGATACTTTCAGCCACGAAAAAAATCCTTCTTTTCGCTTAGATAAAGTTTTTTGCCCATCACTAGGATCCACTCACCGACACGAAAATGCTTTACAATTCACACCCAGTGACGTTTGTCCTAGGTTATTCACGAGTAGTGTGACTTTCGCTCTAGGCGTCATCCCCTGAAGGCTTAGCGCGTGTTCCCGTTTGTAAAGCCACGATTTCGCTTTGTCGCATGTTTTTATCTCCTCTCCTGCTCGCGTGCGTATCAGCCGCGTGTTGGATTTGAATATCGATAAGGCCTCGGAAAAAGGACCAATGTTTATGCTAATTCGCAGATTGTGTGAATCCAAGAAAAAATATTCCTGGTTCGAATTAGTGGATTTCTATTTCGCATCATTCTAGGAAGATGAACGATGACTGTGAATTGTGAAGCTATTTCTGTGGTAATTATGTAGTCGGAGTTTGGAATGCGATGATCTTTTTTGTCGGAATTTGCATTACCTCAATCTTACGTAATTAGTATCGGAAACATCGTATGAATAATCGTGGAAGTGGATGTTTGATAGTAGGTTGATGTTTGTAGTAATTTAATTTGACCTAAATATTTTTTCCCAAAATACCTGAATTCATCATATTTTCCAAGGCTGCTGCCTCCCTATAAGTCCTTGAAAACCAGGTATACTTCAAAATGCCACCTCAGAAAAATCTGGAAATTATTTATTTTGGTGTAATTCGATTTGATTTTCCCGGAATTTCGAAGTACATATAAAATTAATTCACGAACTTATTGTAGGGGATAGGGGTGTATTTGAACCGTTATAGATAATTTCGATCACGTAACTAGGAGTCATTAGGAATGATCACGAACTATTTTAGATTTTGGTGTTTTATTCACGCATAGGGATAACTTAATCGTCCGCTATATTTTTTAATTCGTTTATCATCGTAATTTTCAACTTGTTCAACATCCGCGTAAAACCTTTTACGTTTGCGCCAAATTTGGGCCAAATTTATGTTTGGATTAAGTTTAGCCCAAATATCAGCAATGAGACTCCTAACTTCAAATAGCGTCTAAATATTTATACTTAGCCGAATTTACTTAAATAAACTTACTACAAAGTTGTAACACCATTTGAGGAAATTTTGCTAGCTTTGTGCTACTTTCGAAAGCTAATTCATTTACTAAATTCACTCCACAATTTTCCCAAATTAGCGTTAGCTTATTTAGCTTTACGTGAATATTTACATAAAAGTTTTTGGAAAATTTATGAATCTTTGGGACAGGTTGCGCAATACCTTTCCTAAATAAATTCGGCAAAGTATAAATATTTAGACACTGTTTGAAGTTAAGAGTCTCATTGCCAATGTTTGGGCTAAACTTAATCCAAACATAAATTTGGCCCAAATTTGGCACAAGCGTAAACATTTTTACGCGGACAATGTCTGGGTGAGGAAAAACCTGATTGGAAAGACTGCTTGAGAATGCTACGAGTAAGTAAAACACCAAAAACTCTAACCGTTCCTGACTGTATCACGTGACTCCTTAGTTACGTGATAGGAATTATCTCGAACGATTTAAACGCATCCCAACAATGTAAAAGCGTTGAAAGCATCATCCTGTTTTACTGCAAACCATTAAAACGATACTTCGGCCAATATTTTATTCTTCTGTTTCTACTAAACTATATATTTATTGCAGGGTGGTACTAACATGAAGCCCTTAAAACTTGCAGAAAATGTTAATTAGAGTAATTGCATCAAAACACTATTGTGAGCACTAAAATTAATTTTTAATGTCTCTCATATTGCTACCATTGAGATATATTATATTTTTTAGGTTCTGCGAATATTTTATGCGAGAAGTGAAAATATTCCAGCTGTCTGAGCCAAATGTCAATGTTATCTATAATGCCCTGACCAGGAATAACGTCGTATAAAAATCACTCCTTTATACGGGGCCTAAAATATTCAATTTATTGACTAAATAATACAGTGCTATGCAAATGTAGTAGGTATACAATTAAAATAAGGTTAAAATATGGCTCCAATTGTATGAAATTTATTTTGCTGATTTTGTATTTATTTATTTTAAATGTCTCAGCACTGTATAGAAAATTTAATGGCATGCATTAAAAATTGATGGCGAACATCAGTGGAGGCAAAGGACTCAAAGAGCCCACAAAATCTTCCATTATTAAATGTTTTAATTAAAGATTAGTGATATTCTTAAAGTGGAAGAAATGCATTTTTATTATTTCATGTTAGACTGATTTTATTAATTATTTTTGTTCATCAATGAAAGAATCTTAGATGCTTGGAAGATAAAAATTCTTCGCGGAGATTTCCATGGGGAAGCTACAAAAACACGCATAGTTTCCAAATCAAGGGTATTGCAGTAGTACTTCTTAATTTTCTGAAGTAGAGGTTTACGCACCAGTTATTTTCCAACGTTTAAAGGGTCCCACGCAATATTAAATTTTAATGAGATTGAGATGAGAATATTGAAAATTCCGTTAGTGAATCGACACATTGAATTACAACCTCCTTGAAATACTTCTCTTCCCGGGACATCTGTGGCACTCCTTGATTTTGAAAAATGCAAATCCAATGCACCAACAGAGTCCTGTGTTTTGTTTACGACACGGTTTGCGTATGGTGACATAAATTATTCAGGCGATAAAGGCGCAATAATGGCGTGCCATTGGGGTTTTTAAAAAAATACTCAGTATTTTCCCACATTTCCGGCATTTTATGTTCAAAGGAGAGGGGAAAACCCTCTCCTTTTATTCCCGATGGCCATTATTTAGCCCATCGTGGGAACGATATCGTGGTATTTTACTGAGGCGTTCGTGTACGGAGAATGCGAATCATTCGACCCAAAGGAGAAGAGAAAAAATAATTTTTTTCTAAAAAAAAGTTGCGGCCGCCGCAGCGTTCCACAGAAGTGGAATATGTACTGAGTATCAACGGAAGGTGCCCGTTGAGCATCAACGGAAAGAATATTATAATTTACATTGATTGTAATTAACCATCCATATCTTATTTATTGCCAAGAATCAGTGAGTATCAGGATATACACGGAACCTCGACTTAAACAATGAGTATGGCCGTTATGGGGACGATGTCTTAATAACATTAAACTATTGAAAAAAATCGTTACGTTTTAGCAAAATGTTCGGAATTTTGACCGGAATACAAAATTCGTTTGAAGGAATAAGAATATTTATTTTATTTTCTTTCGATTGGCACCTCCAGTAACAAAAAACCACTATTTCTAATAAAATTTTGCAAATAAAAATAGGTCTGCAGCCAAATGAAGATACAGCTTGACGTATATTTCTTATGTGAAAGTTACTGACATACATATATGTAAGTACACATTGATCACCGAGGAAGAATATTATATTAGAAGATTATTATGAATGCATTAAAAGAAATAATTTAATTAATATTTCTGAAAATATGAAAATTATATTTATACGTTAATGAAAAAGCTAGCACGGAACAATCACTGGAAGTAATTTAGCTGTTAGATGTTATTTCTAGTGTAATCCGTCCGGGAGTCAAGTGTCGCATGACGCTAAGCTTTCGCGATATTACCACCCATTCCAAAGAAGCGTTCCACTTCAAAAACTTTTATTTCCTCCTCCCGCCAAATTTCGTGCGATCCCGTTCTCCTGAATGTGAGAGAGAGCCTCTCTTTGTTATGCCACCGGGCTGGCTATTTTAATTTTATAAACGCTCTTCTGGGATTCCAGGTCAACACCTCTTCACCCGGCTATCGATTCGAGTGTCCCCCATACGTCACAGTCCTACCGGGCGACGGTGAGGAATGCTGTCGTCCGCCCGTTCGGCGTATTGAATTCGGCGGTGATATGAAGGGCGACATCTGTCGTGGCTTGTATGGCGTTTCCGTTGAGCGTTGAAATTTGCGTAGAGCTTAGCGCGTAGCGGGAAGTTCTGGTGCTGGGAGCCCAACCGAATGAGATCACTTCTTTGTCTTTTGAATGGATGAATGATGTAAGCCAAGTGGATGGATATTGGACGTATCGAGTGAATGATACGGTATGGCTGTAACCAGTGGCGTAACACCGTTTCGGACTAAAGGGGGGCAAGCATTTTGGCGCCGTATAGCGCCCCCCCATTCAAATGAATGTTTTTCAAGCTTAAAATCAATCCTTAAAATTATAAAATTTGTTATTTTGGAACTTGGAATTGAGATTTCCCGATGGAGTTTTTTGTGCCATCACTAGAAGCTTTAAAGTTTGTTCTTTCAATATGACTAACAGATGACACTACCTAGAGGTGTTTGATTGATTGTAACATCTTCTTGTTAATCGGGGATGATACCTCGAAATGTTCTGGGACGATCCTTGTATGACGGTGAGGGCTCAAAATTTAGAATTCGATGCTCTTTCATCCTGTAGCCTATATTTGTATGCGTTCACTTTCTTATTTTGTAGATATTTGGAAATGTTTTCCTAAATGCACACATTTTGAAATATTTCACAATTTATATCTATTTAATATTTTTTTCCCGTGTGAATTCGGTTTCTTTCGTTGTAATAACCCGTAGAAAGCTAAATGCTTTCAAGTGAAGGCACTGACAAACTCCTCACACGGTTTGATGTTGAGTTACGCTAATTTATCGCTGTCGGTACACGTTCTTTTTTACCTATACTTGGCGGAACTTCTCTTTTGTGCGTAGGGGTCCAATATTGCCATTTATTTTAACTCCATTTGCTTTCCTTTTTGGAATAGTTCATGAATATTTGGTGTGGGTACACAATATTGTTGCATCGCAATCAGACAGAAAGCCCTGCCTATCTGCATAACGATTAATTTAGACGTTTCACGTCAAAACTAACTCACACGGAGAAGTCGAAATAGCTTATGGAATAATTGACTTGGAAGCTGCTGGAGAACTGGAGGTTACACGCAAGGCGACGGTCACTAGAGAAAATGAAATAACGCGAATTAAAAGTGGACACGGAGGTTATTATTTTACTGCAACGAGAGAGATGAGCTGTCAATCAGATAAAAATTCTTACCTCTAACGCGCTTGTCGCGGCTGCAACGAAACCTAGCGAGACACTAAAGCTGGTGTCCCGCGGACAAAATATTTGACAATAAAGGTTTTACTGGACAGTTCAGAGTATAGTGCGAGAAGCTTTATTGGATGAAAAAGTAATTTTATTCTAAATCATTAATCAACCAATTTGTAAAATTTGTAGAATACTGTTATTTTTTCTTCAGATCCCTCTCACACGATATGTGAGCGATAGTTGAGGGCGAAACGCTGTGAAATTCCATTGCGAAATTGAGAGAACTTCAAATGACAATTTAACGATTCCACTGAGTATTTATTTTTCATCTTTCAAATAGCTTCGCTACACCTTCAGGAAAGAGTCCTGAAGATGCTGCAGTGTAGCGAAACAAGTTGTGACAGTAAAAAGATGTATTCAGTGGCATCGCTTTGTTTTTAGTGAATTAACTCTGTATTTCACACGATATTCAAACCAGTTTGATCAAATTTCTTGTCAAAAATGTTTTATCGTAGAACATTGGCCTAAGAAATCGGTTCACATATCACTCTTTCTTCGTGTTTCCTTACTCCTCCTGTCTCTCATTTCGTGGCTGGTGTTCTAACACACCCTGCCACACGTGCTAGTGGAAGTCCGTGGGGTAGTATACTCGTGTAGAAGTAGAAGATTTTATTCAGGCACTTTATTATTTTTTGTATCTTCGTAGATCCCATCCAGTTTCTCCAAAAAAAACAGCCAAGGACGTTTCACTCGAATTACCATTCTGCCAACATTTATTCATGCGCTCATATTAATAAAAGTTGAGCACATATCTGGGGGTGAACTCGGAGGAAAAACTTCTCGCCAGAATGACCCCGGCTTAATATTTACGCATCGGAAAATCTCAAATACACTCGGTCGATCGCCAAGGCTCTGGAGTTTTGGGCAAAGTGCCACTAATGTTTTTTTCCCCTCCCAGACGCTATATTTCCCTTGCGGGAAATCTTCATTCTTTTGCATTTCCTCAGTGCGTGGTCCCTTTCACTTCTTATATCGTGAAGCCAGCGAAATCCATTTGTCTATAATATCTGTCCTGCCCATTGATTCAAAGTGGAAACAAGAGAAACGGGAAGCAAAATTCTCATCGCCTCCTAGTTAAAATATCTCTCCGGTTTTTACCCAGGCTGCTCTTTCGTCTAATACGTCAGGTGTGTGAAGAGTTATCGAGCTTTTAGCGTAGAACTCCTACTGCTTAAAAATACCACAGTGGGGAATAAGTGTCGCGAATTATGTTTTGGCATATTTGTTAACTCTTTGGTTAGTTCTGCGTGTTTGAGATGTCTTGATGTTTTAGCTATTTTGGAGGTTCCACCTTAAATCTTATAATTTTTTATATTCGAGTTACTTCTTCAAAATGTTGTCGTCTTTTTGTTTACGTCAGTAAATTTTCATTTTCCACACAATATTTGTCCATATATAACTTGATATTTCACGGGGTAAAAGTGAGGGAAAATAGGGAATATGTTATTTTTTATTTTATGATAAAAATGTAATTCTAGGGATAGGTGTACTGTTAATAAGAAGCAAATTTCCCCTGGTTTTAGTTTCTGAGTAACCGTCAAATTAGTACAATTATTGGAGATGAAATGCTTTAGTTCAGTAGAAATTAGGCAAACGTCTGCCATTCAGGCTGGAAGTAGGGTACTCGTCAAAATATATAAATTCGTCGACCAGTCTGCACACTTAATATCTTACTTTTGCTTATCCGTAGCTAAGTTATGACATCAATGAAAGCAGTAACCAGAAGTGAAGAAAAATTCCAACTGCCGTAAAAACTTGCGCCCTCCGCGTGGTAAGGAACAAATTACGGTAAAAATTCGGGAGTTTTTCTCATCTTTTTGTACCATAATAAGGGTATGGAGCCCACATCAATTCAAGTATACTCACAAGGGAAGCATTATATTTTAAGCGGGTGTAAGAAATTTGGTATTTAAACGTGATTATTTAAGGTTAAATAGGATTAGACAGCGGGATAGCATCAAAATGAATCGAAAAGAACATTACTTAAAAAACAAAAGAGACAACAATAGTATTCCCTCATATTAAAAAATAACATTTCCAAAGACAATTAGGTGTGATAATGGAGATGATGCTGATTATTTTTAACCCGAAGGTTTTAATTCAATGTCTAATGGGTGCCGGATGTAGTTCACCGAGTTGTCTGATGTGAGCCTACAAAACGACTGGAATAAACAGTGAATGTGACGAAGCAGTCTTTGTCTGTGAAAATTATGAGAAGTTTTTAGTTTTTTTCGGTGACTTTGCTTATTTCTAAATTTATTTTCCATAGCATTTATGTATCTCGTTCTGCCCTGCATGCACGAGGGAGAGTGGGAAAACCGGCATAACATTTTGAAAAACCAACCTCGTAATTTATCGTCATCTATGCAGCTCTTGTATAATATGTTATTTTCTACATAGTAAACTTTTCAATAATACCAAGGACGAGTCTTTGCTCGCCCTAAGTAATAACTTGTAATTGTTTTTAACGTTTAAAGAGTATTTTTCTGTCTTGAGTTCCTGAAAATGGGTCGATATCGAGACCCCTATTTAGTCTAATCCATAGTTGGGAAAGTTACCAAAAACATTAACTGATGAAAGTTAAAGTTAATCTCTGTAAAAAGTAACTAGTAAAAGTTAAAAGTTACTTTTCTGAAAGAGTAACTGGTTAAAGTTAAAAAATATAACTTTTACGTTAAAAGTTACTTTTTCAGTTACTTTTAAGAAACTTTATAAAAGTTAACTTTTAAAAGATTTTTTTTCGCAATTGGGATAAAACAAATACAAACTTCAAATTCAAGAAAAATTAGTTCAACTTTCACTTAAAAAGTCATTAAACTTTAATAAAATTCTCATTTCAAAATTGTATCGGACATCCGTCCCCTCCTGTCTGAAAAAAATAAGAAATGAAAATTCGAACAGGTCGAGATTCCCCAAAAATTAACGGAAAAAATTAACTGAGGTTAGTTTTGTATCAGTTAATGTATAATTTCCACGATTAAAAGTTAAAAGTTGACTCTTCTAAAAAGTAACGGTTAAGTTAAATAGTTAACTACATTTTTAACGATTAAATTTAATCGTTAATCCCAACCATGGTCTAATCCCTAAGATAATGAAGCTATTGATGTTTTATAGCGCTTAGTCTTCATCGTTTGACAGTGAATCCTATGAAAAATAATCCGGTATTCCCTGTCGCACGAGCCGTGAGTGAGAATTTTAAATTTTGTATTGCCTGCCGAGAGAGCTTCGGTACGAGTGGAAGGGATCATGAGCGAGCTTAGTGTGGGCAGAGAGGATTGGATAGTAAAAGAGCTTTTGTACCCAAGAACTGGGGCGTGTTCCGTGCATGAATCCCTCTCCCTATCGACTACGGCCCTATAGCCTTCGAGGCTGCTGCACCATCTGCACCACGGCCGGAGTTGCCGATAATTGGGGAGCGGCTGTCGGCCCTTCCTCGTGACGTCGGCGTTGAAGGAACTAGGTTGCAGCGTACGACACAAGAGGGAGACGGCATAGGCGGGTTAGGGAACAGAGAGGCCTTGCGGATGGCTTCGCTCCTGCCCCGTCCCCTGCCATTGAAGTAGAAGGATCACTCAATTTGCCGGAGCTTTAATCCTTTATTGCTAGGAGGTCGTGTTTAGCGAACCGCGGGTGAGTATAAAGTCGGTTTTTGAACGATGTCAGCGGCATTATTTAAATGTGCCACCGGGAATGAAATATGACTCTGTTATCTTGTAACTGGAACAGTAGTGGCTTTCGATACGCAGTGCTGGAGGTAGGTGCTAAAGATCAAATGGACAGATGAGATCAGAAACGAGGTAGTGTGCAAAAGAATATAAGAAAAGGAAACCATATGGAGCACTGTAAGGAAGACCGCAGTCAACCATTATTATGATCGAGTGACTAATGTTGATCTTCTTGTGCGCGGCTATTGCCGCTAAGAATTAAATTTGATTTAGGATTCTTGCCCTTGGCGTCGGAATGGTGAGAGTAATAGACACACAACTTCGAGTTTATACAAGAACATTTATTCACTTCAGGAATTACAATATTAGGGGAGATCGTTCGTGGCGGGAGCCAAAAGAAGTACAAAATACATGGCGAAGGAAAATATAGAGTACAAGGCGAAGGGTCTTACCAATCAATGTAACACAGTTGTCACAAGCTAACTAACAACCAACTGACTGACCACTGACCATCCATGACTGACAACTGACTGACTGACCCAAATACTAGCGGTGCTAGATAATATATAGGGTCCTCCGCGGATATTCCGCGCAGGAGGCGATAGAGGGGAGGAAGCGGTAAGTTTCCATAACTTGAAAACAAGGAGGGAAAATCCGGGAGATGCAAATAACTATTCTCCCGCGGGAAAAGGCTGAGGGCCAGGTGTGGAAGGTCGAAAGTGAAACTATATTCACTTGTTCAGTGAAAAACAGACAAATGGAAATCCCACCATAGAAAAATCCCAACAACAAGTATTCAAAATAATCCCGCTCACAACAATCTTATAACGATAGAATCCATCTGTTATTTAGCAGTTGAATCCTTTGCCGAATGTTTAATACTTCCGAATGGTCCAGGACAAAATATTCGAAAGGTAATGCACGCTTTTATTTTTTTTTAATCGGCATCGAAAACATAATGGGCCAAATTTAAGCTTAAAATATATCTTCGTGTGAAGCCTTAGTGTAGCGTTGGACCACCTTCAGTTGTGTGAAATTTGGAACATTCATAAAGGCTAATGTTACGCCGCTTAAGCTAATTTTATATTTAAAACAAAAAACCTGCGATTTTGACATTGGTGCAGTATTCACTTTTGCTTATTTTCCCTTGATAATTGCACTGTAAAATGTCGACTGTAATTAAATACAGTCTCGATAAATGCTCTATAAGTGCACCCAAAATATAGTAGCCACATAGTAAACCACAATGGAAGGAAAACTTAATTGGTTAGGGTTATCTAGAAATACCATGAATGGAAAACATAAAGTTCCTTATGACGCATGTTTAAGTAAGAAATGACGAAGGAACAAAGCGGATAGCTGAAGTAGACAGATGCTGTAAACCAATCTTAGGATCGCGGATTGCTTGCAATGACATTGATGGGATTGATATATGAGTGAATAATGCTCTGTGTTCGGAATATTCTTCATAAGTCGTCTGTTTTATTGTTTTAATTCTGAGACTTGGGAAAATGTGTACGTTGGGATGTTTGAACTGTGAGTGAGTGATAATTCAGCACCCTCAAAAACGTCCGGAAACCCTATTGTCTGTCGAGACAAAGATAAGAGCGCTGGTGTTCCGTGATAACGCCGTATCGAACGTCTGATATCATTTGTCTTCCCCTTCGCTCTTTTGATCTTGCTTCTCTGCTAACGGAGAGAGGCTCTTTGTTCCTCACACCCCGGTGCCTTTACTCCACCGACTGGCTGGTTGTGGTGCTTTTGCCTTCGACTTCGGTCGCCGTGTGAAACGAGAGCGCGGGAAACCATCCATTTGTAAAACTTTCAACCTCCCTCTCCAATCTTTCTTCACAAAGGAATTCTTAATCGAATGCCACAGGCATCAGTTTGTGCGCGAGGACTGCTAGGTTCTCCTCTACATAGTGCCAATACATCAAATATATATACACACTAAATTTTGTCGAAGAATTCCAAAATGTTAAGCGAACGACTTCAACACTCAATGAGAGTACAATGCAGCCAGGTTAATAAAAGTTGGGAATAATTCATTTCGAAGTTCATGTGCTCTGCTTATGCTCTAGCTTTTCCAGGGTTAAAAGAGAATTTTTACGGTGATTCAAAAAAAAATATATTACAAATCTCGGTTTTCGATTATTTTACTCCCAGACGCTTGAAGATTTTTTTTTTAATTTTTGCAGCGATGTAATGAGTATTTTTGCGGTTAATTTTCCCTTTAAGTCATTTCGCGCAGTGAATATATAATCCTAGCTCGAACATTACAAAGTTATTAGTAGAGGACTTACTGAATGAATGAGAATGCACTGCACTTGATCGTTGAAAGCTCACAAAAGTAGTAAAATTAACTTCATTGGTCATTTACCGCGGTTGAGTATGTCGCATTTTTTGACGGTGGTAGTTAGTTTTATCTTATTCAATTCAATTCAAAATGTGTTTATTTCTGCATTTACGATACAAGAAAAGGCTCTTCGATTTCTATTTATTTTCTACCCAATCACTGGGGACTGGATGTATACTGCTTCCAGAACTAAGTATTGTGTTTGGAAAATTTCGTTGTACTGCTAGATTGATTTCATGAATTTACGTTCTATAAATTATTCTTGGGAGTGTTTCGAAATCGTTTTACACCGGCTTTTACTCGACGTAGAGGTAAAAAATATTTTATCTCAAGTTCAATGAATTTTTAAGTATTTTTTGCCAGATCAGTGATGTACGGAGCGTGCCTTCGGCCAAATCTTAAGGAGGGTGTATAAGATGAAACAATAGGGAAACTTTGTATTTTTAAATTGTTACTGATCACATCGGAAAGAAGAAAACGCAGACTTCGCAAAAATAGACCATTTTCAATGGAGCGACTAACTAATATATATGTCATGCAGTGATGCTTCTATTCTATGAATTCAGTCATTTCTCGAAAATATAGGTTTCATAGAAGATTCGTAACCAAGGAGAATGTCATAATATGCCTTCTTCGGCGGATTGCCGTGCAGGCAGCCCTCCTGCGTTCCCGCTAAGGCCCCGCATTCCGCCAGAATTTCCTCCCCTTCCTCACCACTGTAACTTCTTTGCGTAATCATTTAGTTTTATAACGTTTTTTCCTTTGGAATAAAGTTCCATCACTCTTGAGTTTTTGTTTGAAATCCTGTATTAAACATGGTTGCTGGATAAACTTTGGTGGTTTGGTTCCTTGTACTCCTGATATCAAGCCTAGTATGTCATATCAGTATGCCGTTGGCCGCCAGAAATGCCTATACTGCTAAGAAATACACACCATACTATCACTCTTTAAATGAGCCCTTTTACATTATTTCACCGCCACGTAGGCAATTTCACTCCAAAGGATATTCGAACTCATCATAACATCACAGTTCTGTGAAGATAAATATTAGTTTTTGATCCGTGCCGTTTTTTGGATGAACTGTATGTCTACATGGTGGTACTTAAGCTTAAATATATGTTTTTTTATCTTATAGTGACCCTATTCAGTATACCTGTTAATGAATTTTAAGCCACACGAGTCGTGTGCATACATTTTTTAGTTTAAGTACCGTTAATTTTTGGTCCTTCATAATTCGCCCTCCGTTTGTGTTTTTCAGTTCTCTACCTTCGGCGTCAATTATCTCCCACTGTAACTTGTCGTCGTCGACTACATGAGACCCATATGACCCTTTTCGAAATCCGGCCGCTCGGGGCTTTCGTTCATGGCCTTTAAGCCTTAACCTTTGGCCTTTCAATTTTCACCGCCCGGCCCGCTTCTCCTTGTTTAACCTTGCTCATTTGCAGCCATCGAGACACTCGAATTCACGTGAAATTTTCGGGAGCTCTAGTTTCAGGGAATTCGCGTGGAGAAACGGATGAATTAACTATCCTTTCGTCGTATTTCTTGTCATATCCCGAAGAAAAAATAATGCGCCGTCATGCTCGAATGGCAATGTGAACTATCTTGAATTGATGGGAAGCCTTCTTTTCCTCACGTATTCCATCATCGAGAGCTCTTAGGATGTTCTTATGTCTTTTCTACGACCCATGATGGCAGTCCAAGCATAAATGTGCGAAATAATATCTGATATGGGTTCTCTTCGGTCCTATGCTGAGAATAATGTTCTTCTTTCGCCACCATCTGAATATTCTTTTTTATAGAATCCGCGTTATACAGCGACATATTATTCAGAGGCGGCTAGGTTTTCAACCATCTGCTCCTCTCCTCCGAGCCTTTTATAAAACTGTGCGGTGTACGATTTGAGCATCACGGTTTCACTTAGATTGAAAATGTCGAACCGCCTAAATTGAGATGAAAGTTTACGCCATCATATTCAAATTGCCCCTTGCATTGCCTCTTGGACTGTGATATTTTTTGGCATATTCCATATCTTGTCCACATTGAGCCTCTTTTTTTAGCTCAATTTGCTGTGTTTTCATTTTTACAGTTATTCCACTGAATATTAGGTGCATATATTTTTAGAGTGCATATTATGCACATCATCGGGAATATCAAAAGCGTTGCCTCTCTTTTTAACCTCCGTTAGGTCCACGTCATTTCCATCGTCGGATCTCCATACTTTTCACTTACTACTCCATATTTCATGCCATGAGGTTTAAAGAAGAAAATGGGATTAATATTTCTGACACAATAATATATTACTAAAGTACATTAATACTTTTCCGGATTATAAATATTTCTGTTTAGAAAGAATGAAATGGTGGACACAATTATTTATTAAGTTAGCTTGTCAACCTACTTTCCATTTTGATCATGCAAAACGGTCTGTATTTGATGCTTGGAATTCTAACTACACCTTGGGACTTTAAGTTAGATGGGATATGATGAGTTGTTCTCGGGTTTCCCACCGGGTTAGGATTTCCATGATTTCCGACGTTTCGGCAGGAGACTTTCCTGCCATTTTCAAGGCTGTGGAAAACATCATGAAAGGGCATGTATGTTGTAACGTTATTTGCAAGTTCAAGAGCCGTCGCCAAGGACGTGAGTCAATAAACAAGACAACAGAGGAAAGGGAGAATAAGATAAATCGACGGTTGAAAAAGAACGACGAAGAAGTATTACAATATTTAAGATATTTAAGTTACAATGTGGCTCTATTGAGTATAGATACTTACATATATTTCCAGTTATCTCTTCATGCTTCCTCTGTTGGCTTAGGTTTCTTTTCTTCATAGGTTTCCTTCCTTAATTTCCTCTCTTCCAGAATTTAACGGTTCTTTTGCCTTCCGCTCCAGTTAGTAGTTCTTCCTTTACTCGTCCTTTTCCTTACAGATTTCAATTGACGGTCTAACTCTTTCTTTTTAATGGTATGTACTTTCAGAACCATACTCTGGTATATCCAGTTACAAGCACTTCCTTTTTTTATTTGCCTCTTGTCATTAGTTCCTCTTTCGCAGTACTTTTTTAATACTTCCTTTACTGAAACAATACTTCCTCTACCCTGACTACTAGGATTTTTTCTTTGAGAACATCTCCCTGGTGAGTGATGGGTTTGAACCTCTCCGATAGATGCCCTCCTTCACAAATGCTCAGCTTTCCTCCTCATCGGTTGTATCCTTAACTTCGCTTTTTCAGGGCTCATCTTCATCTTTCGCTTGTCACTGACTCAGCAATTTGAGCGGCGGAGAAGGGAATACTGTCGCCGACAGTTCAAACAAAGCTTTATCATCCGCAAATCTAGACGACTTTATCAGCCTCCCACCTGCTCTGATTCCCACTCTCTTCCCTTCTCACGCAGTATACTCGACTTGTGTCTAAAAAAAAACAATTGCGATAACGGATGGCCCTGCGAAACTGGATTTTCCATCAGTTGTCCGTATTTAACCCGTCAGATTCATGATATCTTTGATAGCAATATTTGTCGATGCACTCTCTTTATCACCTTATCGCGTAAAACTAATGGACCTCAGGAAAGAGCTGGTTTTTATGTAGTTCGTCACATTTGGAAGTGATGAAAATTTTCGGGGAACGTTTCTTTTCAAGCAAAACCGTGTTTTTTATGAGCATGTGAATTTGTAAGTTTCTTCCGATAATAATTTCATTCATGATTCCAAAATCTTCGTCGCAGGGCTAACTGAATTCATTAATTGTTAATGTGAGATGAAATGTGGGGACTATATATCCACGTCCAAAACGCATTGTGGGTGCAGAAACGTCAGGGTCACCGTTTCCTACCAATCCATTGAAATATTATCCCATTTTATCTTTGCTGTGTTGGTGCGGGCAAACCTTGCCGTGCACCAATGGGTGGTTTGTAAGAAATAGTTTTAGCTCACTTTTCGCTCAAGTAGTTGAAAGGACTTGAAACTTCGTTGCTCATTATCCAGTCCATTAGAACCTTTCACGTTTCTCTATATTTTTTCATTGATACATATTTATTTTTGGAGACTTACCCAGGAAACCGCTTTCCATAATAGCCCATACAGTCGACTAAATGTCGAACGCCAGGGTAACGAAGCTGGTGGAAGCAATATAAAGTTGCATTCAGTGGAATTTCAAAGTTATTATTTGAAGCTCTTTCAATTTTGCAGTGGAAATCCAAAAGGTCTTGGCCTTTAACCCAACCGTCACTCGCATCGAAATGCAACGTTGGAACTGGGCATCTGTCGATGCATCGGAAATCCCCGCGAGCTGTAGGGTGTTGGTCTGCTCCGATACGGTGCGACTGTTCCTGCTCTTTGACAGAATCAATTCAAAATTGATTTTATATGATCGGTTTACTATTTAATACCACCTGAATATGTCACCTATGCGATTAAACCGGTTGTATTAAATAAAATTCATTGTGAAAGTTACAAAGTTGGTATTTATTCTGTCAATATGGATTTTCACAAAGTTGCGCATGAAAATATCGAGTTCATCTCCTTCTCTTTCCTCTTTGGCGTTCCCTTGGCTCTTTTGTTGGGAGCAGTGTGAGGAAGAGGGGAGGTGGATGCTGGCAGAGGAGCGAGCGAGTGAGGAATTGAGCCTTCTCCTACTCATTTGGGCCCCCCTATGCCATCCCGACCCACATACCTCGACTACGCCCCCCCGGGCGGCATCCCCGGGAAAACCCATGGACCTCCAGTCCCTCTCTCCGTGGATGTTTCGTTCTCTAGGAGGATTAAGTGGGGTTCATCAACACCTCCATCCCCAGAGCCAGAGGGCGCGCAGGAGAATGTTAGGCCGCTGCCCGTTAATTTTTTTCATTCACATCTACATCTCCGCCTAACCCCTGCCAGGCGTTTGGCAGGTGGCGTTAAAGGCGCTAGTCTTTAATGAGGGATGGGACAAGATAAATTGAGAATCGGGAATGGGAGTGGCCAAGAAAAGCAGGTTTAAAAAAATTAGTGTCTCGCTCTTTTATTGCCATATTCATTTGTGTTGTTTTTGGAAAAGGAATTCTTATGCCCATCTTTAAACTGTGCATCTCTCTTAGTTGGTCGCTTTTATATGTTCTGCTGAGTGTTCGACAAGGATGCAACCTTTCACCGGCACTTTTCAACATGCACTTTTGAAGAGGCAGTCAAAGAAGCCACGGGAAGAAATGGGAATCTGAGTAATTAAGAAGGCAGAAATCATGGTGCAAGGAGAGATGCTTGAACAAGTGGAATCCTTCGCTCCCTTCGGTGCTGCATGGCACGGGATGGAAGAAGTACAACGGGCATCAAGCATGAGGGTGTAAGGAAACCGTCTATGAAGAAAGTAGAAAATATAGGGAACTTGAGCTCTACGCCCTCTTTAAAGTAAAAAGTTATAAAAATCTCCCATGGCCGTATTAAATTGGCACCATTCGTCAAAATTAAACAAACAATTGCTGTGTTAGTTTGCGGGACAAAGGGCAATTCCACGGCAGTGACCAACGACAACCTCTCAACCAGAAAACCCTCCTGTGGTGGTGTACGGGAATATTACTTCCTCTCCAGTGACAACCACAGTCACACACACTTAACCCAAATAGAAAATAAAGTAGAACATGGGGAAAGAAGAGGATTAGGAAACGGGAGTAATAATGACTGAGATGTGTTTAGTTCGTTCAGTGTCTCACTCTGCTTTTGTTGTAGTCGTGAATGGCACGTGGGGAGTAGGAATTCTTGCACGTATCTCTTCGGCTTTATATTTTTCGTGGTTAATCACTTTTGACTGTTCTACAGATGTAGTGAGGAGGTAAAAAAAATACTCCGGTTTTGCGAGATCTATAACTAGTACTACCCTGAGAGCTGATGCGATGGGATGCGGCATTGGTTGTTATGTCACCGTACAAGAGAATGAAGGGAATTGAGAAAAGGTATCGAGAGAGGAAAATCTCTGTTTTTGTTGAAGTCGTTCATGTTGCGCAGAGAGAAGGAATTCTTTTAACTCTCTGTCTGGTTCTCTATTTCTCTTAATTTGTCTCTATTATCCGTTCTACGGGGGTGGTGTGCAGGTGAATTATGTTTTTCCATGTCATCCTGGAACTAGTATGACGTGAATTTTAACAGTAAATAAGGAAGTCACCATTAGCTTTAGTAATAATGTTGATAGTTTTATTGGAGTTAAAATAATATCCTCCGTAAAAACCTGAAACTCTCAAGCTGAATTTCTCTAGTAAATCATTAAGTAATCTCTAGTGATTCCTCACCCTTTCAATAAATGTGGTACACTTTATCTTCTATAGTGCATGAGCAGTTTTTAAGGAATCGGGTGGAATTCTTTTGTTTTTTTTTCTCGACGAATGACATATTTCTGTGGTAGGTTCAAAATGCTTGCGAGAGATGAGGCGTTAACTGGAACATTTTATCGTACATTTAATGCGATATATTATCTGCAATTCTCTTCTCCTTTCATGGAAAGAGATCTTTGGTAGTTCCCTCAGAATAAGGGGTTTGCTTTCTTAGTGGCCTTTTCGCGTCTAATAAATCGTTTTGATGCGTTGGTGATACGCGGTCTCTGCTTCATATTATTGGCTTTAACACAAATCTAAAATTTAATGCGCTATTCAGTGCAGAATAAGGGTTTTGCTTTCTTAGTGGCCTTTTCGCGGCTAATACATCGTTTTGAGATGTTGGTGATACGTGGTCACTGCTTCAAAGTATTGGCTTTAACACAAATCTAAAATATAATCCGCTATTCAGTGCGTCATATTTTTAAAAAGCATGAAACATGACTCAAAATGTAGGCTACTATAACATATACTCTTACGGTACTGTAAGACTTACCTACTTGTTACTACTAAAGTAAAGGAAAGGTATGATATTGATTGTATTTTTAGGCTTTCCTTTCAGTGACATATTGAGCGGTGAGGGAGTGTTGAACAGGGTGATAAATTGGGATCACTTGGAGGAATTTAGAGGATTTAGGATAATTCAGGAGAGGCTGATGATATGAGGAACTTAAAAGAGGCTTTTATTTGCAGGAAAGTACAGTATTTGTTGAGTACTTATATGCATAACAGATGATCCCGAAAATATGAAGTTATCCGAAAACCTACCTACCAGCTGATAGGCCCAATGATATGAAAACAGTATAAATCAATGGTATATTATTTAATCTTATGTCCTCGGAATGCTTATGATAATTCAGTGTAATTTTTGAAAGTTGAGAAATTTGAAAATGTACCTATTCGTTGATATTTTTGGTCTGCGAGCAATAAATAGTCAACAAGTCAATAAATAGGTAGTCAAATAACAAGATCAGGGGCGTGATTACGGATCTTCACGGAGTGTGCGTTCGCGTTATCGTAATGTTGTTACAGCTCTTATAAATGAGAAAAATGTGATGACCGTTTTTCAAACTTTGAAAAACGGTCATCACATTGGACGTTCGACATCACATTGGACATCGACAATGGACGTTCGCAGTTTGGATATCAGCAGCGACGAGGTTCATGAAATATCCACAATCGCGCCTCAAGAATTTCGTCGAATTATTCTTCTCTCATCTGGATCCATTCGTATAGGATTTCTTATTTCCTCTCGACTTCCATCAAATTCCTCATGCCCCTCTCATCTCCACCGCTTTCAGCAGGGTTTTTCTCGTTTGCTTCCGAAATTCTTCGCACTTATTAATCCACCGTTTTTCATGGCTTGGAGGGTGTTAGTTGTCCCCCAGAAGAGTAGCTACTTCCCTGCTCATGAATTTGTAAATTGAGCTCATTTCCCCTGAATTTCATTTCTCCTTGTGACTGCAAATTTGATGCATACTCAAAATCGTCGTTTTTACTCAAACGATTTTATCTACGATGAAAATGTGACCTGACTATTCCGACGGATATTTCGGCTTGTGTTTTTACATTGTGATCTCTTCTGTTGTGAAAGGAAAATAGATCGATCGGAATTTATCTTGTCAAATTAAAGGCACTTTGTGCCAGAAAATTGTTACATTACATTGGTGGCAGTTAAAATAATGAGAGCATGGTACAGATCAGTAATTAGTCATTTTTTATTTCCAGCTGGATTTGCAATAATTAAAGTTCTTCAAATAGTAAGTGTATATATTTCTTTCATCAACCAAGAGGTCTCTGTGTTGTCTATTGGTTTACAGGCGTATGAATTTAATCGTCATAGATTAATTTTCATTAAATTTTATATTATCGTTTGCGGTATAGGCTTAACTACTTTTATGCATAGTTACCACCATTACTGTGGCATTTTTCGGAACGGGGGGCTTTTGTTTCCCTTCTTCATAGAAATCCACGCGCGTGCTGGTGAAGTCAACCACTTATGCTCTGTTCGTTTGACGTCACCAACGTTGCCAAAACGCTGGCCACCAAGAAAATTTTTCAGGCGCAGAAACAGACATAAATCACTCTGTGCTGATTCGGGACCGTAAGGGTGACTGATTTTTACAATCGTCCAAATGACTTGATGAGTTCTTTGAGTTTGAGAGCAGCAATGAGCGGCCGTGTACTCATGTCCTTGTAGATCTACATACTACCCTGCGAGCCGCCGCAGAGGCGTATAGCAAGGCGGTGTTAGGACACCAGCCATGGGAGGGAATAGGGGAAAGGAGTTCGTACCCATCAGCTTGGCAGTGCATATCTCTTAATTTGTCGCTTTTATCAGTTCTAGAAATATAGCGTGGGATCAAAGTAATATCCTCCGTGTCAAACTGGAACTCGCCTGATCTGAAATTTTTAAGCAAAAAAGTCCCTAAACGGATCACAACCTAGTCCCTCTATCGGCTGCGTGACACTTTCTGTTAGCTCGTGGCAGTGTTTAACGACGAGTGTGACTTTCCCTTTATATTTTAGTTACTTCGCGAATAAAATCTTTCTGTAAGCGGGGAATTTAGATGCATTGTTTCACTTTCATCACCCGGGAGAAGCCCTCTCTTCCGAACCCATTACAGACCCCACTCCTCACCTTTCTCCTCTCATTGCCAAAGCACGCGGCATCTCTCCCTTTAGGAGGTCCCCAGAAAGGTTAAGAGGGGGGCGTTTGATTCCGAGGCGTAAATCAATTGATCGATAAAAGGTTTCTCGGCGACTAGAAAATCAATCTCTCGAGGTGGGAGTGGGTTTCGATTTTCGTGCGATGGTTCCTTGCCCGTCAACTTTGCGTGCTCGCGGGCGAGGGGAGTTGACTGACTCACTCACTTTAGTATATAAAAAAATGAATGATCTCCGAGATTGTTTTGGGATTTATTTGGACGCCCCACCCCTCTCCAAGAGTTCGCCGTCGCTCCTCCTTTCCCCCTGAGAGTTCCTCAGCGTTGGCCTCGTAAACAGAGTGGTGAGAGATGTTGGTATGCCTGATTTAAAGGTGACGATGGTTGTACAGGGTATATTTTTGGGTCCAATCATCACTAAATGAATGCGGAAACGAAACTAATGTTTACACAGATAAAGTGATCTACCCGTAGGTGCGGAATTGATCGAGAAGGAGTAATATTCAGTTGATTATATGTTATTCCAAAGATATACTTCGTCTTTACTTGTATGTACTTATGGCGTACATTTGATAATTACATATGGACAAAGATTGACTAATCTTATTTTATGTGTAATAATTAATTGTCCCACGAATAATTCAGGATTTAAAGACCAAGATATTTTTATGTCGATCGTATAAAAATGAATACGGAAACGAAACTCTTGTGTACTCGGAGAAAGCGATTACCCTTATTTGCGGTACTGATATAGAATGATTAATATTCAGTTGATTATATATTAGTAAATAATTAACTTCGCATTCTTGTGCTTTTGGAATAAAGTTGATGATTACATTTTTATCCATTATGAATATTTATTGAAATGCGTAGATCACAAGGGATTTAAAACTACCATACAATGATTATGTTTTACTATAGAGTCCACCTGTGCCTTAGGCTCATCAGTTGGAGCTTTTTTTATAAGTACGCACAATTCTCACGTAATATGCAGCATGTAAGAATACATTTAGCCATATATTCCCCTAAGCCTGGTTATGAATATGCTCTCTCTTTGAATTATGTTCATTATAATATTTCCATCATGTACTTTTTCACCTTTTTATTTGTTTTTTAAGGGTTTTTTGTTCTTTTAAATCAGATGGCAACCCATTGAAAATGGATGAACTACAATGTTCAACCTTTTTTCCCAGAGTGTCCTGTATTTTGGCTCCACACAATTTTTTTCTCGCTGTCATATCATGCTCCAGTTTTTTTTGTGGTTTCAATGATCTGGCTAAAGATAGCCTAATTTTTTCTCATCAAATCGAATCTCAACAATGGTTCAGGATTCAGATAAGAAGAATACGTTTCAGCCATGACTTTTTAGCGTAATCTCAACCCGCTACCATACTGTGTATGTACACTTTTTCCATAGCCGTTTCGCACATGAATCTTCCGTGCCGTATTCTGAGTGAGAACTTGCGAGAGGATCGTAAATCAAGTCCACCTGTAACAAGAGCAAAAAACCATTTTCTCCCGGCCAGCGACGCGATAGGGATGCTGCAGATCAACGCGGAAGGTTCATGCCATGCGAATGCAATAAAAAAGAGATTTGACGACATTCGAATCCTAGCAGGCAGCGAAGACATTCCGCTATCCGAAAAGAAATGCTGAACTCTCTCAAGACCGGAGTAAACATCTGGCTCAACTGAGAAGGGATGTGTTTCGACGTGATTTGGCAACCTAGCACGGCGAAAACAAGATTTTCAGCATTTTGGCGCGAGTACACGCTGCCTTAATTAACCACCTCAGAAAAGTGCCAGCAGTGAATTTTTGCGTGAGCTTCAATGTGTTTTGCTGGGAACTACGTTTTAAATATAGACTAATCAACAATCGGGTAGTAGATGAATACGTTAGAAATTATAAACCCTCATTACTTGAACCACCAATTAAGACAAGATATTGATATAAACTCTGGAGATAGCATAAATTATGCTAAGGGAGATTTCGAAGTTGCAAGATCCACCGAACTTACTTATTTAACCGGAAGAGCTCATTCATAAAGTGAAATATTCCGAAAGTTGCCATCGAATTCCATAGCACAAAATTACATGGCTCATATACAGGTAAAGAACTTCTGAATGCATTTTTGGGTCCGTGATAGATTAGTGTTTCGCTTTTTTGTGATTTCTGTGACTCGATTTGCATTCGGATATCGAACTGATTGCCGAATCCTGACGATCATCAGCATGAGCTAAAAACCGGCTTTGTGCTGACACAGAATAAGGATATGTGCCTGGGATGATACGGAACGTCGGCAAATCGGTACTCGAATAATCGATACCCCATTGTATTCGTTTGCAACGAAGAGTAGCCTCCGAGATATACAGGCCGTAACACTACCCCCTCCACTTTTATTTAGTAGGCCTACGGAAAGCGCGGGAAATGCGCTTCCTGTGTATTTCTTATGGCAAGGTTCAACAAAGTTAGGCAATTATTTCTCGTCATATGCCGCATTTCAAGGGCCACTTTTTTCATAAAAATTATTTATACACTTGAAAAAGCATTCGTATTATTTTAGCAGGACTTTTTAAGACAGTTATTATTCGAAAATGGAAAGAAAAATGGTCGACGAGAATTTTAATTCTACTGCGATTGCGGTAAATATATTTCCCTCAGATTAAATTGATCGGCAAACGCGGTCTGAAACAAAATTGGGTATATTAAGGAGACAATTTGATTCAATGTTATGCGGATAATAAACCACAAACGGATACTGATAACTAAATTTGATTCTGAGTGTCATACGATGCAAATTCTCAATGGAGAATGAAGACGTCATATACTTCAAATAGTATTTTAACGCTCCCCTTCGTTACATAGCTTACTTCTGTTCTCGTGGCATGCAAAGTACTATTTGTTGAGGGGCATAAAATCCAATAAATGACAAATAAGTATATGCTCACTTTCTATAGGCCTAAAATTTCGTGTACTTATATTGTGATTAATCGCATTGCAACGATTTATGAATCTCTGCAGCTATCTGTTAAGATGCATTATCTCATTTCACAACAATTTACGGTACAAACCAAGTCTTATCTGCCATAATAACCTTTCGTTAGAATTTTTTTCAATTATCTCCGTAAGAACACACAATTTTAGGCCTACTATTTGAAAACAGTTGACGATCGAAATTCGGGTGTTCAGGCATCTATATCTCGGAGGCTACGAACGAAGCGTCTGGATTTCTTCTGTATCTTCTTCTTTTCACACATTTTATCATTCTCTGCAGGGGCCATGCGTACTCTAATAGCAAAGGAGTTGGGGGGAGACATCAATATGTAATGTCGTGAAATAAGGAGCAATTAACGGGGAGATAGACTTTTTTGTAGCTCAGCTCCCGACATGACAACTACGATATGACCATCAATAAGCGTACAAATAGTTAGTTACTTTTGTTACATAAATAAGTTATTTTACTGGCGAATGAATCGACTGGTGAAGCATGACGTCACGAACTATAGGTTAACAAGGTATTCTTTTCCAAGTGAATGCGAAGAAAATTCTCAATATAAGTATATGTAAATATTGTTTGGAAAGTAATTTGGCGTCACGACTTTACCAGTCCATAAATAGATATGTTTCACCCCTCCAAAAATATTCGGCTTAGCACAGCCTTAGCATAAGGATCTGCAAATCGGATAATCGAGACTTTTCTGTATGTTTTTAACGAAGCGCATGGCTTTCCTTCGTATCTTGTTCATTTCACGCATTCATATCATTCTCTGGAGGGTACTCCAGTAACTCCCAGCGTGCTGTAATAGGGAAAGAGGGCCGGGGGAGGAATTGGGCGAGGACTGGTAATGGGTGTGGGTACTTTTCCCGGGCGGCGAGGAGGAAAAGGAAGATCGGAAATGGGTTCCGTAATGGATTCGGTAATGGGTGCTTTTTCCTCCCAGCGTGCGGCGGGCGTTAAAGTGATGCATGTAAAAGCACATCGCGGTGACACCCTCCATTCGTCCACGGGAAGGCTCAGAAGACTTCGCCGCCGAGGGTTTTGGCTGGGGAGGTCGGCTAAGTGGGTGGAAAGGCGTGGGTGAGGTATGGCCAGCAGTTTCGTGCGTCAAGGAGTTGATAAGTGGCTTTGAACCCCACGGCATGAATCGAGACTTTGCCTACCGGGGTTAATCAATTAATTCGAGTCCGTAAAATGGTTATTTTTATTCACTGGGTGAGACCTGGGCGATATCCCTGAAAATAAGACATTTATTAATGCATATTATAAAGTGAATGATTTGAGAGTTGGCAATGAGGTCATTTTTTTCTCATGAATGACTTTATTATATCACGTGTTTACTGGTGAATGAATACCTTAAAACGGGGTTAAATTGACATTAAGGGTAACTTTGACAGTTTTCGGGACTACTTAATAGATTAATTAAGTGCTTATAATAGTATTCTAAGTGTCTGAAACTCCTATGTAAAATGTTTCCCTATGTAAATGTATGTTTCAAATGTAAAGACGACAATTCGATTGTACAAAATTGTTTTTTTTTTCAATTAATTTATGTATATTGCATCAAATAGGTATTATATAATATTTTTTGTTAAAATGATGTTAAAATAACCTTAACGCTTTGGATCTTTGACTGAAGATGCGTTTCAATGCCTTGTCAAAGAAACCCCACACTCGAGGTTACTTTGACACTTTTTTTTTAAATATATAAAATTGTGGGATGAAGGTGTGGCTTGACTTGCCTATACATTTGAAAACTAAAGGATAGGTACATTGTTCTATTAGGTTGCAAAAAAAGTTATCTGCAAAAATATCCAAAACCTGTTCAAAGTTTTACCGTGGGCACTTCATCCTTCTGGTGTTACTTACTACTTGTTAAAAAGTACTGCGAGCGAACAGAAAGTGTCACATAGGTGATGGAAGGACTGGGAGTCGCTAGAGAATTGGAGGCTACACGCTAGTCTTGGATTACTTGAAAATTTCAGATGCTGCGAATTTCAGTACGACACGGGGTATATTATCTTGACTCCGCGCTATATCTCTAGAACTGATTGAAGTGGCATAATAAAAAATAAAAATGGTTACATGTTAAAGCTATATGGTTTTATTTAAAAATACAAAGATAAGTGAAACATGAACTTTGCTGCTATCTCAACATTCAGGGTCATATGTGACTGAAAAACCCCTTGGGGGGTTCATAAAAAAGGATTGTACGCATAATTTGTACAATTATAGCATGTTCATTATATTTCCATCATTTTGAAATGAATAATATATTAAAGTTTTTATTATGTTATATGATATAATTATTATGTTATAAATGTTTAGTATATTAAATGACTTTTGCAAAGAGAATTTTGAAAGGAACATGGGAAAAGAAGAATTTTATGCCTATCGTCATGGAATCCGTCGATAAATATTCAATTAATATTCTATTCTCTCTTCATTGTCTTTGATATTATTATTAATATTTATTGATACCTTATTTATACACATTCAGCTTCGTAAACACGTTCTCTTAGTAGCATTTGCGACGCAGTTACGATAGTCTAGTTGAAAACTTACTTATATTCTATTCTCTCTTCATTGTCTTTGATATTATTATTAATATTTATTGATACCTTATTTATACACATTCAGCTTCGTAAACACGTTCTCTTAGTAGCATTTGCGACGCAGTTACGAAAGTTTTATTGAAAACTTACTTCCTAAAGTCTAGTCATGTTGTGATAAATTAAAAGAAAAGTTTATTATCAATAGAGTGGATTTTGAACTAGGAGTATTGTAAATCTAAAATGTCTGAAGTGGAAAGCAAAAATTGGAAAATTCAATGTTAAAGGGGACATTTGAATTTGGACATGTGTAAATTGAAATTTGTACCATTTTAATTAACGTACAAGTTATGTGTAGAAGTTATATTCAATTTAACTTTTAATTTCATTCAAATATTTTTTGATTCCTTAGCTACTCTCCAAACTAGTTAATTTGTGTTCAATTGTACAGCGCCCCATGGTTTTATCTTCATTCACATACGATCCTGACTGTTGAGATGGCAGCAAAGGCCATGTTTCATTTATCTTTGTATTTTCAGTGAAACCATGTAACTTTAAAAGTTATTTTATAATTTTTATTTATATCTGACATTTATTCGGCTTAACTTTTATTTAAATTATTGTAAATTATAAAATAATTTTAAAAACAACACCATTTCTTGAGCCTCGAACCCAGGACTATAGGTAATCAACATAACTAACCACTCGGCCAACACGAGAAATTTGAATTTTAAATATTGAAAAAAATTGAACTAGAAATTGTACTGTGAACTTTGATATTTGAACTTCCAACCACACAGTTCGAGGTCAATGTCATTGACCATTTCCGATTCAATCTCACTCTTTGGCTAAAATATTTATTACTAGCTGAAGGTACCCGTTGAACTTCAACGAATGTGAAAAACATTGATTTTATTTTATAAGGAAACCACAAAACCTGAAGAATACTGTCAGCGTGATCATTTGAGGTGTTCCTATCCTATCTTGTTTGTTGTGACCTTTGAAATTCGTTCGTTTTCCATTTCGTGCACGGAGAGTTGAGTGATTGTTAGTCGTCTTTAGTACACGGGAAAGTTCTAAAAATAACAAACTTATGGATGCATATTAACATGCAAGTATGGGTGTCGAGCTGAAATTATTATTTTTATTGCAAAGTTGTCTTATTTACGTTGACGGTGGAGGACGATGAAACCCATTATTTTGTCTGTTTATCTTCGCAGGTTTCATTTTCTTGATTTACCCTTAATTTACATTTCGCTTCTGAGTCTCACTAAATACACATAAACTACCTTCTACGGATATGGACCCTGTGGCAGGGAGGGTATTGAATTTCGAAGATAGATGGAAAGACTATGAAAATTAAACAGGAGTATAATTATTGCGGGAAATAATTTCCAGTTTGTGAGCAAGTCATTGCGTTAAAAAATTAGTGTGTATTCAGAAATTTTAGTGCTATAGCCATTAAACTGCCATTCACATAATTTTTTTCCCGGAAAGGTGAATAAATACCGAACAAATAAACATTTTTCAGTTGATTAGGGTTATACGCGTGATCATAGTGGAAAACTGGTGGTAGAAGGTTATTCTTATCTTAGAGAAGGAGAGTATTGCAGCTATTACGGTGTAGAGGAATACAGTATCTTGGCAACTCATATATAAAAATAACTAAGGCAAATATAATATTGACATTATAATGAAAACTTATCCGGGATTCACCTCAATACACTTTGATTCTCCAGGTATTTATTTTATATGTTCCTAAAAATTTCTTTTTTTTTAATTTGGATGATTGATAATGTGTATGAATATTTATCTAATGTCAATGGTAAAAAATTACGAAACTATTAAGTCCTTATAACACTCAGACCTCTAAAATTAAATACATAAGGGAAGTTTTACTCTCTTATTGGATTTATGAATTAGCTTTGTTTTACCCGAATGAAATCTTTGAATCCGCTGCAGAGGAATTAAAAGCGATTAAGAAATCTTTACTCTTACCAAACCATGTTTATTTTTTCTTGCTACAAATGAGATTATTTCAATGTTAATATTTGAACTGCGGCACAATAAAAAGTATTTTGAGGGTAAAGTAGTACCCCTTGATGAGAGGTTTGTTTACAGTTTGTAGTTATGTAAAATTTAAATTACTTATTCACTTAAGGTGGTCAGATTATGCCTGCACGAAGCATATTTTCTCTGAAAGCATTTAGCTACTCCTGCATGAAGACTTGATGAAACTGCAGTTGGTATTTTTTGGAATGTTAAGTACATTTCCTTGAGAGCATTTTCCCGTTGTATCTGAGCAAACGTTATCATATTGCCCATCCTGAGATTATTTTTAGTTTTCGAAAAGTTCCTTGGCCTTTAAAAGTTCCATTATTTATGAAATTAGCGTAATTAAGCACTCAAGGCTAAATTCGTTACGTCTTGTGGGTTTTTCATTCTCAGGAAGTATAAATTATATTTTAATCATGTTCTGCAGACATTTTTAATTAGATTCATGGATTTGAATGATTTCATCATGAGTTTCATATTTACAATGTCCACAAATATTTTCGGTTGGAACAAAGGTGCATGCCATAATTCAACATGTTATTGGTCACAAGTCACTGTTTGACTAATGACCAAGGTAGATGTATTGATTAACTTCCTCAATTTTCGTGTATATATTTTTATATCTCACAATAAACAAAGGATAGGGAGTGGAGAATTGTTTTGCTCTTTCTGGCTACCCCCCAAGGCCTCAATTTGTTATTAAAGTTTAATTTCTTTTGTGCTTCCTCTTCCCCTGTGTAATTTTCATCAAAACATTAAGTCTATAGCGCAGCACACCCTTTCAATGTCTAGTAGGAAATAAAATATTCAAAATGGGAATTTATTCGAAAAGAAGGTGACATTATTTAAAACAAATCACTGTACTTGATATTCTGAATACGCTCATGTGGTCCTTATAGTTATATGCAAAAGCAAAGGACTGGTTTATGTACTTTTGGCAAAATTACTGACAAAAACTTAGCATTGTATTAAATTACATATTGCTGTGTAACTTGTTTCATATCCATCCCAATTGAAATGTTATCCATGAATTCATAAATTAGAATGATCAATGATATAAAACAGAATATGTAATTATACCTACTTGGAATAATTTGAAATATTGGTAGTTCCTTTTCATTATAATTGGGAGTTTATTTACACTGCGCACCTTCCCTTCAATATTTCTTGCAATTTTACATCCTTTTATTGATGATGAATTTCTATTTTTCAGGTGAGTGGTATCTGCCCGTCTTTCCAGTGTTTTGAGTTCCTATCAGTGAGTAAGCAATGGCGTAATCCTCTAACGTAAGTTAATAATTGAGTCATTTTTATAGTAAACTAGCTGAAGGTACCCGTTGAACTTCAAAGGATGTGAAAAAACATTGAACTTATTTTATAAGGAAACCACAAAACCTGAAGAATACTGTCAGCGTGATCATTTGAGGTGTTCGTATCCTATCTTGTTTGTTGTGATCTTTGAAATTTGTTCGTTTTCCATTTCGTGCACGGAGAGTTGAGTGATTGTTAGTCCTCTTTAGTACACGGGAAAACCCAATAATGGGCCACGAAGACTCATTACTACTTAATAAATAGCACCTAGGTTGATAGATAGTGACCTCGTCCCTCAAGTTCTCTTGAGCCGTCTTCTGAGTGAATAACAGCTTGATTACTTCCCTTGTGTACATAAATATATTTGCATTCAATGACTTAATTGAGTTCCGCCAATCAATGTTGATATGTGTGTTGAGTATCTTAATCAGGATAGGAGAGTAGAGTATCATCCAGCGGTTGACAACGTCAAAAGGAGCATTTTAAATAGCAGCGATGTTTATTTGTCCTATGAATCCTTCAATACGCGGACTATGTCTTAGGCATAAATTTGTCTACATTCATTGTTTCCTAAATCATAATCATTGGTTACAAAATTAAAAATCTATGGTGATCAGTCGTAGTGCACTTGCCAATTTTCATGCACCAATGACGTCCATTGCGCAGAATATCTGTTTTTCTTATGGGAAAGAAGCATGTAGTGACGCAATTATGATTTCCGCCATCTTAAAACAGATTGTAGTTTCGAAACAGATGGCTCAATTTTCGAACCAGATTTTTAGCTGGTTACCCGTCAGTAGGTTTGGTTCGGTTCTCAGCGTAATCCGAGAAACACCACAGGGAGATTATTATGAGATTGCTGCTAGGCATGTCTTTGAGCATCCAAGGCTAACCTTTGTCGTTTTTCATGCAAGGACTCATTTTCTCGCAAAGAAGATATTCCTCATGCTTTAGAAGATTTTTTCAAAAGGTTACCCTTTATGCTATTAGGCATTTTTATGGATATATTTTTAAGTCCAAGGAGGGGAAACATAGCGGCAAGTGAGAGACTCGAATAGGCAACTTGATGATTGAGTGAATGTAAGTTAACTGTATTTTAACACGTTTAAGTATATATAAATAACTCGTGAAGTTTATGTGGGAATTGGTCTAAAAAACAGTTCGCAATCGTAATGAGAGGCAGACGGTTCCACTACGTGCAATAAATCTGAGTATTAAACTATTATAAACGACGCCGTGTTTGTTGTAGCAACAGAGGCATTATTAACAATTATTCGGTGCACGTAAATATTCTTCCACGTTTAATTCCTTGATCACAATTTATCGTATACTAAATAAGTGTTCTCTCGCATGCAGTTCCCCTATGAGAGCTACTTTGAGAATAGACATTGAAGAGTATACTTGTAAATTTGCATTGAATTTATCGATTACCCCCCGAAGCAATCTATCATGGGGCCCTTGGGACTCTGGGCCCTTCTTATAAAAATTTTCTTTCTACGTGCTATCATGGGCCGGCAGGAAAACTTAAATGCCAGATGAGTGAATATCCTTTGAAATTCAAATCTCTGGTTGTCAAGGAAATATGCAATTGTTGATTAAAGAGAAAAATGGCAGAATTTTTTAATCAAAAATATAATATTCAGACAATTACGAAGCGTAAAATAAAATCGATTGAAAGAATTAGAAACTTCATTTGTTCAGCCATCCGATAAAAAAAATCCCAGCCCTCGATCTTGACTGTAAGTACTTTTAAAAAGCAAAAAATGAAACAACTGCACCGAACCCAATGCTTAACATGGACCACCAGACACTACCAGGGGGGGCCTTTGGGGGCCCTGAGGGCTTATTAATATAGCCTATGTTCAACCCATATATATTTTATCTCTACATGCAAAATTTCAGCTCAATCGATTCAGTAGTTTTTGCGTGATTGAGCAACACACTGACAGAAAACAACACACTTCAATTTTTATATATTAGTATGATAAATGAAAGGAGAAATTAAAATGTTATTTTTTGTTCCAAATGCCCGTTCCATAATTAGTTTCAAAGGAATGACATAGAAACTGAACTGAACCAATTTGAAAGAAGAAATTAAATGAAATATGTTACGTCCTCAACCGAGACTTGAACTCATAGGTTGTCACGATGGAAGGCTATGATTCTACTCAGTTCACCACCACCATACCTTATACTACTTATACTACTTGTACTAAATATACCAACATACACTGCTATAGACTAACGCCTATTTTATGCTTCCCATTTGTATGGGGAAAAAAGGAAATTTTCTTTTTTTGCGTTATTTACGCAAAGACCCCAAGCTATTATTAATTATTGTATTGTCATCAAAGATACAGCTGTGTGCCGACTTTGAAGGAAATCTGATGAGTGAATTGGCTGAAAAATCGATTAAAAGATTTCACCCAAACGAACAGACAAACAAAGCCACTTGAATAAAAGCATGTAATAATAATAAGAAAGAACTAAAAGGTACTCTATTTTCTGCTTTCCCAGTAGGTACCATTACTGATTATATCACAAACGCGTGATGCTAAAATAAGGCACATCGTTTACTTAGAAACTAACCTCTTTTCCCACCCCTCTCCTTATCTCTATTAAAACAAGAGTTAAATTTTACCAAGCGTTTTATTCCATAATGGTTAACTTAAAATTATTTGTGGTGCCACTTTGTGGAACTGTTACGTGTTAATTTCAATGAATAGCTTGGTATATCCACAAAAAATATTTTATTCGCGATGTAGGTTATGTGGTAATGCATCATCTTCATGTCCCAGATGGTCACCACAAGGTGACCTAATTTTGTTGCACCACGAGACCTAGGTCGCGAGTAAAACATTATATGTTGATATATTAAGACTTTCATTGTTATTGCCATGACTAACGTTTTGAAGTTTCTAAAATTAATGCCTATGTTAATAAATTTAATGCTATGGCGAAGCCTGGAATATCTGGTGAAAAACATATTACATTTGGCATTTAATTGTAGCCTGGAAGGTTTAAAATTTAGGAGATTGCGATGATGGAAACACGAAGAATTTAGTTTAAATTAGGGTACCCATTTTTTCAAATGTATGAATGAAGATTTATAATGGGCGTATTTTCATAGTGTAGCGTAAAATAATTCATTAACGTCTTTCTATCGCATTTAAATTGCGAAGGGGATTAAAGCCGTTGAACGTTTCCCATACCGACGCAAAATGAAGCACATATCTTTTCTGCTGACGAACTAGGATCGATTCCCGCCCCCACCCTCCCGTGGTCTATTTTCAAGAATATCTGGGTCGCTAGGTGCCTAGGCGTCTAGCGGACAGCACACCCCATGAACAGAGACCATAATTTTTACCGTGAAACAATTAAGCTCTCGGGAAAAATTGAGTTTCCTTTCACAGATGGTGAAATAGGCTTCGATGGGGGAATTGTACCGAAAGAAGAGATGTTTGCCCTACTTTGCAGGACTTCTTTCTTCATCGTCCAGTCGCTCCCGACATTTTTTCAACCCGACCGTGGGGCGTTCTTTGTGTAAGTCATTATGGGTATTTCCATTTATTCTTTTCCGTCGCAGGGGATAACTGCGGTTTGGTTGATGCCTTCCGTCAAGATTGCTATGCAGAGTCTATTTCTAACTCGCCCAATGCGTTACCTATGGTCTTCCTTCCACCGATACGTTTTGGGTCATTTCTTCGCTAAAATGATTAGTGCTCACTAAAAAAAGGCGAAACAAGAGATGAGAATGAAGAGTTCAGATAAATGGAAGTATATGCCAATGAATTTTTTCAGACATTTCAAATCATTCGGGGTGCTGCGAGGCTAGGCGTCATCATCAGCGTCAGGCTGCGAGGCTACATCAGAAACTTAAATGAGCTTCAATGAAACTCTCCCTGAGAAAATACACAAATATGCACTATTTACAACTGAAAAAGTCAATCATTTGGACTCGCTGTCTACGTGTGGATTTACTCTTTAGCACCAGATTGGTAATGCGAGTTTTCTGTTAATCACCTGGGAGTCACTTCCTTTATAGCGCAGTGGAGTTAATGACTCGTAAGTAATTAAGGTAAGCATGAGCTATCGTTGGTTTTCCGCAAACACATTTTCTCTGGTGTGACGGAAGCTCATGTTTACCTTAATTAGTTAGTGATCAGTTTTAGGCGATTCGCCCTGCTGGCTTTGTTTCCAAACCTTCCCGGTAAACATGCGTTGCGAGGTATTGTTATTTTTTTGTTAACAGTGTCGAATGAGCAAGTTATCAACATAAAATTCGTGTAGGGAATTTATAAAAGGACCGCACTTTTCTCTTCGTGCTCCTTTGCTGCTACGAATTATCTGCTGAGAATGTTCCTTCCAACATATGGGTGAACTCAGAGCTTTATTCTAATATAGTAAAAGAAAACTTTATCTTCCTCGTCATTTAAGTCAGTAGTTGAGATTGCGGAGTGCGTAGCCGTCGCAAATACCTTTGCACTTGGCTAGAGAAAACTCCGTCTCTAATTTGAAGGTAGTAGCTTCGTGTGTGGAGCTGAGTCACTAACCAGTTACTGATTAGTTACAATCAGTTCAGTCACAAACCAGATTCGTTTCCATTGAGTATCTCCGTGTGCAAAGGGCCTTATCGAACCCCGATCCGCCAAATTCACATCGATTGCTTTCCCGCTTTATCTACCCAGGATTTAACATGAAACGTAAATGTGGAATTCCCGTAGGGAAAATTCCATGGTAACTAAACTCGCATACTTATGAATATTTACTAGTGACAAAACCCTGGAATTGCCCCAATTTAAAAACAAAATGTCTCTAAAGAACTTGAGTTAATGTGCATCTTTATGAAACGTATCGCATTTCACGCCCATGTAATTTTTATTTCATTAATTCTCATAGTATTGCTGTTCAATCAGAGGTTGGCTAAAAAATGTACTTCATTGAAATACAATAAGCTGTTTGGTATAGTAACGTTACAATATGTCTTCTTGATTTTCGTACGAAACATGGAACATGCAGATACAATAGAAACTGTTTGATAATACTTTTCTACTCATTATTTGAAAAATGTAGTACTATGTCTTTTCACGAAAAGCAGGCGATACTAATAAATAAAATTGAAATATCAAACAAAAATTAGAAGCAAACTTTCAATGAAGTAACTATAGATGAACTCTTTTGAATAAGTGAATGTTATTTAAAGAATATTATTGTGGTTTTCATAATGTAATACCTACTACCAATATTCTGCCTGATTTTTGCCTGTTAAAAACTAAAGAACTGCTATTTTTTTTGGATTGATGAGTATTGTGCTGATTTATATGGCCCATAGGCTTTGAAAGAACTAAATATTCTTCCGAGTTACCTTGCGTAGCATGCCGATGAAGTACTTGTATCCGTGCGCATAGTATGTATGTTTTGTAGCACACGCCGAAATAATTGGATAGCGTATTTTCTCCGAAAATCCTCAGCGTTGAAATGATGATTGCCTTTCATGTTTTATTCCGAATCGTATCTGGAATATCAAGGAGGAAATACCACTTTGGAATGAAAGACTCCCAAGCATTTGACCTCTGTGATCATAACATCGCCTGCCTCAACTTCCCATTCCTTCCGTAGCTCCTCGTGACGCACTCGATGTGTCAATTCCGCGAAAGTGGCTTGGAATGATGCGTAGGTCTTGACGTAGGTAATATCCTCTCAAACATTGACCTTGATGCACGACTGTCGCATTAGCCAGAGACTTGCAATCATAGCGAAGTTCATCTTCTAGCTTCTCTGCTAGAGGTAGGTTGGGCGAGATTTTTCCCTAGTCTTAATAGAGATTCTAAATCGAACTTTATTTTCGTAAATTTAGTATTTTTTAATGAGTAAATGTGATAATATTAATGACGCAAAACCTTTGCTTTATTTGACTTAACTACTCACTCATCAGCGAAGTATACATGTTTGAGTCTTTAACTTGGCTAGTGTTTTCACGCCGTACGTTGAAAATGCAATTCTATGAAAAGTAATTCGGTGAGTAATAAATTATTTTTTTTAATAATTGAGAGGATATACGAACCATCCACCGTTAAATTTCTGACGCGATCTGTGCGTCATAACTTCGTTATTATTGTAATATCTTTTCTCCAGTGCGTTGATGAGTGCTGTCGTACCACATCCCATGGAAAATAACTTTTCTTTTTTGGCAAGTATCTCGAAAAGTAATGCACAGGTTATATTTTTGTATAATTGGAAAGATTAGATCGTTTTCATCACAACGAGGCCAAATTCATTGAATTTTACGTGAAATGTTAAGCGTGAGGACTCTGAGAGAAAAACGTAACCGGGACGGAAGTATGATCAATTTCTTAATGTGAGTTGGCGTAACGAGATTACTTTTTCTTAAGGTTGGGAAGTTTGAAATAAGAACTTTTCATCACCTTATAAAGACATTTTTGTTTCGTATGCTTGGGACAAAAAAGTAGTGCGCAATATTAGGCAAAAAAATTTCCTGAAAACATTAAACGGTAGGAAAAATTGAACGGGAAGAAATACCGTGAAACATTAATGATGGATTTCGTGATCAAAGCTTTGTGTGGTGTTGAAGTAAAAAAATACGGAGGAAAAAACAGTGTGGAGAGTTGAATAAAACTAAACTAATAAAACTAAACTGCGGATTAATGATCGCTGTTATGCATAGATTTCGTGTGATATAAGTGCTAGGAGTGAGTTTTATCAGTTGCCATTGCCGTCAGTTTTTTTTGCGATGACGATTTTTTACGAAAATACGATGAGTGTTCAAGCTGTTAATTCCAGCTTGCATAGGCATTGCTCATGCATATCGGATTTCAGCGATGCAAATGTTGGTCTATTTTCGGAAGTCAGTGGATTTATATGGAATGATAGTAGCAATACGGTGTTTTCCGGTTCATATACAATAAAAGTTTGAGTACTTGGAAAACGTGAAGTTAATTGTACAAAATTGATGATATATATTAGAAATTGATGAAGTCAACCCAACCTTCTACCTCTTCGTATGACTCCTACATTCTCTCAGTCCATTTGATCTATTGAACGTTTCGATAACGCCCAAATTAAATTGCTATTTTACTTAATTTGCTGCATTTGTAGCAAATTATATTAAATAGCAATTTTATTGTTGTTGAATTGTAGCAATTTTATTGTTGTTGAATTGTAGCAATTTTATTGTTGTTGAATTGTAGCAATAGTATGCCTCCGCTCCACAGATATGGTCTTCACGGTTGTTAGAAGTTATACACTTGTATTCAGGAAGTGAAATTTCGTTTAGATCTTGGCTCTCAACGGTTCAGTGACCTGAAGCGTCGGGGAACAGCCGACCTGAGTCTGGAGCTGGAGTCGAACTTTCAAGTGGACAGCTAAAATGAGAAACAAGAAAGTATTCTAAAGAGTATGGGTGAAAGCTGAGCGGGTTGGAGGGGGGTAGGAAAGTTGTATTTGGAGGACTGCGGATAATATGAGATTGATGGTCGCAGATTTTTAGAAATATAATAGAAGGAAATCTGAGAGGAAAACCCCTCGAGATACATAGTCTTAGACCGTCTACACACGGTTACTCATTATAAACTGATTGGTGACACTAGTTCCTTGCGATTGCTTGGGAGTTACTTCCTATGCAATACAGTGCAATGCCACACACGGCGCCACCAGTTGGTAACCCGTTAGTAACTAGTAGTTTGTGATCAATTCCTGGTGACTCGATCTGCAGGTTATTTGTGAGTTGAGTTCCTAAAGTTTCCCAGTTTACCTGAGTTGCAGAATATTGTTTCTTGTCGTTTGCAATGCTGAATAATCAAGTTTTCGAAGTAAAATTTGTGGAGTAAATTTAAAAACGGTCCGTACTATATATACTCCGAGCTCCTTTGTTGCTACCAATAATCTGCAGTGAATGTTCTTTCCAAGATATGGGTGAACACAGGGTTTTCTTCTATTCATTCTTCTAAAATAATGAAACAGCCAAATCCTCTTCGTCACTCGAGTCAGTAGTTGACATTGTGCTGTGCCTAGTCATTCAACTACAAGCACCAACGTTTTAACTTCACTGGATAAAATATCCGTTGCTAAAGAGTAGCTTCGTATGTAGAGGCGAGTCAATAACCGGTGAACTAATAAGTCAATCAGTTTAGTTACAAACCAGTAAGGTTTCCGTTAGGTATCTCCGTATGTAAAGGGTCTAAAGTACTAACTTACGAAGTACTGTTGCTTAGTAGCAGAGAATATATGTAAGATCTTCGTCAAGTGAATTCTGTCGCCAATTCGACCCACGGGAAGCTTTCTTGAGTGCAGCCGATTCATCTTTTTTCAATAAAAATGTGCGTTCATCCTCATCGTCAAGTGCGTTCCTCAAGTGCGTTCATCCTCATCATTAGTCACTCAATGCTAAGATTGGTTGATTGTAGCCCTCCACTCACCCTCTCACCTGCTGACTCATTTATGTCCTTGTAGCTCATATCTCTTTCAGATCTCGTATTAGCTGGCCTATGCATTTGCCCCTTGCCCTTTCGCTTTCTCTTCCACTTTACCTTCAATTGTTTTATTAGGTAATCTACCGGTTAAGGTAGATTTAAATGGCAGTGAGTAAAATCCTCTAGATATTTACTTGTACAGGGCCTTATCTACCGATAAAATTTCATTCTTCATATCATTGTGCGTCCTATCCTTCTTCATCCCGTCCACTCCTTTCTCTTCCGTTCCCTTCCCCGCTTGCTCAACATTCTCCCCTCTATCGCGGTCTCAAGCAACCCTTTGCCTCTCATTACCTCCTCCAAATATCTACTGAGCCTCTTCCTCATCTCATCGAGAAGTTTCCTTTCATCACCATACGAAGCACCTTCCTATTATGTTCCTTACAAAGTCGTTGGGTTCCAAAGTGTGGCCTATCCATCTGGGCCTTGCCTTCCTGATGGTGCTCCATGTGTTTTTTTCCTCTAGTATTCTTCTGCATGCTTCCTCTTTTCTGTTCTACATCTACAAAATAACTTGCAAGCCATCTCAAGGGTGTGTGGCAGGGGGTGAGTAGTCATCAAAATGCATTACGCTATACCCTAAAGTTAGTGTAACTACGATTACTGATCCTGCCTGTCCATTTAATTTTCAGCACCCGCCTCCTGCACCAAGTTTTTTTTTTAGAGCATCTATTCTTTTCTGCTCTAGGTTCCCGACGATCCATGTCTCTGAGCCATGTATAGCGCAAATCTCCGTGCGAATTTTTTTCAGGTCGGTGTGCGATATCGCCTTTAAAAAATCGCTACATATCGGTCGAAAGGTTGATGGCTTGATTTATCGATATTTTATCCCTAGGCATAATCCGAATCGACCGCCGCATGTGTATTATTTTTTTTTGCTAATGTGTGGGTGGGGAGGAGGCCCCAGAGGGGTAGGAGCGAAGGGAGAGCGGAAGCTGAGGAGGGTTAGAGGCTGGTGTTCTCTTTTGTGTTCATCGCCGCCCTATCACCCCTGGTGACTCCGTACTAGAGGTAAGCGCCGCAGCACCGTCACTTTTTCGGATTGATGGGAGGATGTTGGGTGAGCGGGGAAGGGGAAGGAAGAGAATGGGCTTACTGGATGGGACAATGAATGGTAGGTAGGTATACGCCGAGATGAAGAATGATATTGTGTCAGGAGACAAGGGCCTTTGCTCCAAAGGATTCATCATCAGTAGTAAAAAATCATAAGACTGGTTTGCTGCAGCTCTTCACTCAACCCTCCTCTCCGCCAACCGCTCCATTCCTAACTAATTATTCACTTTGACGTTCTTCATAATTTTCCTAAGGTGTTTCATTCTCGGTCTCCCACTGTTCTGTGATTCTTCCCAGTCATTTATCCTTACATTATTGTTTTCAATAGGCTCCTATGTCTCAAAACGTGCCCAATAAGATTTCAGGCTTTCCCGACGAATGATACAGATGAATTCATTTCAGGCTTCCCACCGGGTTAGTTTCTGCATGTTGGCCGACGTTTCAACAGGAGAATTTGTCATCTTCAATCAGTTTATATGCTCTCTTTCCTTCACCGTGGTCTTCGCTGATTGATTCACTTCAACAGGGATCATGGATTCCACCTCAGAAGTAGCTGGAGCCCTATCTTAAAAAAGGCGGGAAATCCTAAAATTGGACAGCCAATCAGCGAAGACCACGGTGAGGGAGAGAGAGTACACATATAAAATGAAAAACTTGAGACCAAGCCTTGAAGATGAAAGGAAAGTCTCCTGTCGAAACGTCGGCCAACATGGAGAACCTAACCCGGTGGGAAGACCGGGGAGAATTAATCCGTGCCCAATAAGTTTGTCTCTTCTTCTTCTCTGAGTTTCGATTTTTTTCTCTCCCACTCTTTGTTACATAGGTTGACCATCTCCGCCTGTTTTACCTGCATCATTCTTCGGTAACACTACACGTCCATTACTTTTAATCTCTTTTGCTCTGAAGCTGTTATTGGCCAGGCTCCACTACATTATAAGGGCATGATCCGAATATATGTTTTAATAAAGTGCTTCCTTACCTCTAGTTTTGTGTTACTAGCTGTAAACTGAATCCTCTTCTGGTAGAATACTTACTGTAGTTGGGATATTCTGCTCACAAAATCCTTGCTGCTTCTTCCGTCGCTGGTGATTCTGCTTCTCAGATAGAAAAATTCCTCTTTTTGCTGTCCAGGTTTGACGGTGATTCTGTCGTCCTGCTTTCTTCCACAAGCCAGCAGAGGATTAGCATCAATATTCCTTCTTAAATTAAAACCTACCTTAAACGGTAGGTATATCACGTAATTAGGGTGATACTTAATGAATATAATAGCAGTTATGTGTCAGTGTGTCTCCCTGTCGAGGGTGGGAAAAAATATTTCTCACGGTTCGCATGACGGTCTATTTCCCTTTGACTTGCGGACGTGGGAACCCATAGAGGGTGTCTGGGAGGGGGCGTCCCAAGGTGGAGGGGAGTGTATGAGAGGGAAGCTGAAGAGGTCGCAAGTAGTTTTGGGGGAGGGGGAGTGGGGGCGGAGGAGGAAAATGAGGAGGGGAGGGAGGGGTTGCCCCAAGGACAGAAAATAGACGCGTCTATTTGCGGAAAGCACCCCGTGTGGTGCGGTGAGGAGTGAATTCCTCGGGTCCCGGGGAACTTGTTGAGAATTTTATTCTCCTAAGCCCAGGAATTTGGAACCGTAAGCCGTCTGCTTCCTCCTCCTCCCCACCATCAGTAGTCGGGGTGAGTGTGTTGTTTCGAGATCTACATATCACCTCTTAGAGACGCTACAATGGAGTGCAAGGGGTGTTGAGACAATGGATTCCAAAATTCGTTTCTTTGCAGATAGCAATTTCATTATCTATAGAATGATATCGATGAGGTTTGAGAAATATTTCAAGATGGTTTAAATATACACCAAAGACGGTGAAATTCGCCATGAAAAAATCATTTGCCTTGACCGGGATTCGAATCTGGATCGAACCGAGAAATATGTCAAGATGATCTAAATAGATTATCCTCATGAATTATCAATGAAATTGATGTTGAGGTAAATGTACAGAAATATAATTCACGAGGAAGAAAGCAAAGGGAAATGAGTACATAAACTACTGGGGTAAGGTATTTCAAGTTGTCACCGCTTTAAATGCTAAGGCGTTATTTTTTCGTCGAAGATCGACTGGGGACTATCCATTGTTAAGGTGACGGGAATAACCTATGAGTTTCAACATTGAGTAATGAGAAATACTAATGGTAATAATTTGGGAACGAATGAAATGGCTTACACAACAATCGCTCATCCTATAATGGAGTATGCAACATCAGTTTAGGATCCATAGGAAAAAATGATATTATTTAGCAAGAAGCAGAAAGAAAAGCAGCCAGGTATATTTTAGGCAAACACAAAAGAACAGACAGTGTCATAGCAGTGATAGAGTCCCTGGGGTGGAAAACCCTTGAAGTGAGGAGAATGATAAATAGGCTCTGTGGGATTTATACATCGCTAACATAGAAGAGGCTTGGGAGGAAATTACTATAAGGTTGGATATGCTCAGCTGCTTAGGAAGGAAAGACCGCGACTATAAAATATAATCCAGGCTGCAAAAAAATCCTTGTATAAAACGCCTTCTTGAGTCGAGGAATTAAAGAATGGAATGAGTTAACTGATGCTATTTTTAAGATACGAGTATTTCCTGAGAATGTTAAAACATTAAGAAAAAAGTGTTCGTTATTTGTTAAATGAGATTTTATTTCCTTGTTTCTATATTTAGATTAAATCTAACGTGAACACCGGGCTAATTGACTAATTTTTACGAAATGCAATGAAATAAATGAAGCAATAAACTTGAAGAAGTGAGGGTAGAGGAGAAAGGAATTTGCGGAGAGAAGAGACAAAAGCTCAGACCCGATAAGTTATGCAGTTGTTCAGTTGAATACTGGTGTATTTATATCTTCATTTTTTAAATGATTTATTTCACAATTAATTTTAGATTTACCAATAAAAGTGCGATATTCCACAGAGGAAAAATCATTCGCCTTGACCGGGATTCGAACCCGGATCCCTCGATTTCGCGCCGAGTGCTTTGAAAGTTTCAGGTCAAGCAAGTTTCTGAGTGACGCGGAGGACATTTTTATAGCCCCGGCCTATAACTCCAGGATTGATAGAAGCGGCAAAATAAGATTAATGTCATACGACGCGCAACTCGCGTGCGATAGCCGTATTTTATTGATTTTTCAAATAAATCAGTATTTATATTCGCACTCCAAGACTCAAAGTATTACAGAAGTGATGAATCGTTCGTCATTATAGAGATAACATCATTAAACTATTAAAATGGTAACAGCCTTCAAATTAATAACAGCTAGTTTTTTATCTAAATGTAATAACAATAATAATATTAAAACCACGCACTTACTTTGGTAAACTCAGGTTGCTCATAAATTATCTAAAAATAAGCAATTTCAACCGAGCGTAAAATAAGGAGAATACCTGATATTAGTTCCCAAATATTTTTTGAAACAAGTAGCTATTTAAGTTTTAATTTCATACCGTTAGATTGCTGGTATAATTGTTGTTATACGCCAGCTGATCAGATTTTGGTAACAACAAAATAAACAAAAGTCACATTGTCTAGATAATGCTTACTCGCAGTCTTATAAATAAACTAATTTTAATAGCAATCATCATCAGCCACCATAAATCCGAACAACCTATTAAAATGTAAATTGAAAACATTGTAACTAAATATCACATTGTCTAGATAATTTATTAGAGCCCCCGAATTATAAATAAAATTATTTGAATAGAAATCATAATCCGCAGCCATTAATCCAAAGATTGGTTTGCAGCTCTCCAATCTACTCTTTTCTCCACCAACCGATTCATTATTTCATTGTTACATAGTCGTTGTAATTTCCCTTTATATTTCTAGAGTTGAAGATTTCTTTTAAAAAATATATCGTTCTACGCGTGGCAATTCTAAATCGAGGAATATACTGCTCTTCTAGCCGCCGCTAGTGTGTGCTAGAAGAGGATATTCGGCCATGAAAAAAATGTAAAACGGGATTTGGAGATGGAGGTGACGGAAGGTGAGATTTGTTTTGGTAGACTGCCTATTTTTGTCGCAAGGCGTGTGGAAGGAAGGATTTCTTTTACCAGTCTGTTCAACATTGTCAGGAAGCTCATACTTTATCCTTTTTGGCTCACCTGCTGACGTAGCGCCGGCATAAATTAATATCTTCCCTGTCAGCCTGAAAGAGAAACCAGGGACTAGGAGGATCTGAAAATTATCTTTATCTTCCGCTAAAAAACGTCTCTTTTAATCTCCTTGCATACTCCTCCGAAGATCAACTTCTGCGGCAATACCTGTTCCGTTATTTTTCTTCTTTTAAGAGATTTAAAGCGATGGAGATGTGACGTTATCGCGCGGAATGATGTAAATTAAATGGACGGGGAGAGACGCCTTTGAAAAAATCCTACGAATATTTGGAGAGAAGAGAAGTGTAATCAATACTCTTGACAATTAGAAGAATAAGACACTTTTATGGAGCACGTTCTGCGATACAATAGCCTATTGAAAACAATACTCTCTCAGTGATTCAACCCGAAGGTATGTTTGGATAGTTGAGGGTAGAGCTCACCCCGGACTAAGCCGTAGGCGTGTGTATTTCACCCATTCAGGTTAGGGGGGCCAATTTCTTTCCCTGCACCACCTCGCACTCCGAGGATTTTTTTTGTTCGGGGGCGTCCAAAGGCTTCACCCGGATTTGAACCCGGGACCCTTCGATCAGTAGCCAAGTGCTCTACCCACTAGGCCACCACGCTCCCTGAAAACAATAATGGAAGGAAAAATGAATGGGAAGAACAAGAATGGAATACATTAGGCAAATCATGAAGGACGTCAAAGTAAAGAATTTGTATGAAGGAATGAATCGGTAGGCGGGGAGTGGATTGGAGAGCTGCAGCAAACCAATCTTCAGATTTATGACAGCTGATGATGAGTACTATTCAAATACTTTTGATTTTATTTGGTTTATTGATATTTGAATTCGGGAGGTCTATAAATTATCTGGTCAATGTAACAATGAGTTTACCTAATAAGTTACGTAATACTTATTTTTTATTGTTTTATTACATTTAGACAAAATACTAAGGGTCATTAATTATAGGGCTGTTATTATTTTAATAGTTGTATGATGTAGAGGTGATTTATGATTAGCCTTTAGAGAGTACATAAGTTACTAAATATTCGTTATAAAAATTTGATTAAATACTGATAAGGAACTAAAATATGGCAACAACAAAAATTTACCGCGCAGTGATGCCCTTTTCACTCATTTCGGCGTTAGGCGTCGAGGTTGATCAACCCTATTACAGATGAGGGGATAGGGGGGATTTTTTGGGTTTTTGGGAAGATTCGGTTAAGGGTGAAGGACAAGTGTGGGAGGATTGAGATGGAAGGATCCTCTCTCAAGCCTTTCCCTCTCAGTCCATCCGCTTGTGATTTGTTTTCCATGTCCGACACGTCCCCCCTTATGGGGTTACGCTTAATATTCACCGACCCATGTCCTGTCTCTCTTCTCCTTTATCCCATGCGTTCCATCTCGATTTGGGGAAATCCTCTTGTGTTTTCCTTGGCAAAGCTCTCTTCAGGCTCTTCCTTTACCCTCGGATTCAATTTGGTGGCTTCCCCTTTGGGGAAGTATTCTCTAAGGGTTAGAACTGATGTGTATATCTGAGAAATAGTCGCGAGGAAGGTCATTTATTTTATCGTTAACTTCCACCTCCTTGGTTCTGTCATCTGTGTTTTCGATGACTTGTTGTTTTTAAGCAAGGTCTGAAGAGCTGTGATGCTACCACCTATTGTTTTTTTGTCCACAAAATAGATGAAATTGCCGTGAAAAATCATTTGACTCGATCAGGACACGAACCCGGATCTCCCAACTTCTGGTCAGGCCCGTTACTCCACCAAGTCATCATAGTTAATGGTGGATTTCAGCGGGGGTTTATGATAAATAGATTTTCTCGTCTCTGATCCATATTGCAGCACAGGAGACATGGTCGTGCTTGACAAGCCACTGTCATGGAGGATATATCTAACTTTCTCGCTTTAGAACGACTAACTTTTGCCAATATCTGAATCAATTCAGGATGCACAAATGATGTGGTACCAACCCAGTCACGCGCATGGATGCAAAGGCATGAAATTCGCCATGAAAAAGTTCGCGTTTTTTTTACTGTGGCTCTTACTCCTTGGAACCCTTCGAAAACCTTGAAAACTTTTTGTCTTTGAGTTAATTCTTCCCTAGTTTCCCAACGGTTGAGGGAACACCTTGAAGATATTATTATAAGACGGCCAAGGATGGAATCCCTGAATCACGTTTTAGGAAGACATTAATTACATGGATTACATAAACGCATTACATTTAAGGTCATGTCCATTGTTGGTATACTCTACCGTCTACCCGAAATTACAGATTCCCTTACCTTAAGAGCAGTGTTTCTTGGGTGTGTCCTTCCCATTCTGGAATACTGTTAGCCCGTATGGTCCTCTGCCTGCCCTACTAAGCTAAAATTTCTCAATCGGCCCCTGAATTTCTTTTTAGCCATTGTCCGTCACCGGGTTCCCTCTCTCACTCCTTGCTCGCGTGATAAAGTTCTGCCATCTCTTGGTCTTTTGCATCCCACTCTCCGCAGGCAGATTCCTTCACCATTTCTTGAATTGTTTCTGTCGATCCCCTGAACTCTTCACATCCTTCTCACTATGCGTCTTATCTCATTCCACTCGAAACATGAGTCTTCTTCTCACACCCCAGTTCTGCCTATCCGTTTCCAAAAGATCCCTTCTCCGCCGAATCTCATATTTTTTTCTTTTTTAACTCACACTCCAGCAGGTATCTTTCTCTTGACTTCTCTCCAAACCACATCTTTACCTCCTCATTAAACTACTACCACTAGAATCATCCCATGAATGAACTGTATGTTGTTTACGTAGTGGTTTTTGATACCTCCACCTTTTGTTATGTATAATTTACTTGAATTAATACATTTTTTTAATATAAACAATGTAAAAGGAAGAGTGGCTGTTTGCTGGGAAACTTGAATAAATAAATTATCAATGATGTCAGAGTATGTGTAGAGTTAAGGTATAATGACACGGTTAGCTCATTGGAGAATGGAGTGGAGAGCTGCAGTAAACCAATCTTGGGCTTGATGAACGCTGATGATGATTGGCAGGAGCTTTCCATTTTCTATAGTCCACTGCTCATTTCGCAACACTACAGCACACATGCTTTCCATTCGTTTCAGACTCTCTTTTCTTTGCTTCTTCATAACAGATCGGGAGCAGAGATAATTTGCGTTATAAAATAAAAGAACTACAATGATCACTTCAAAAAAATGCTGGTTTGCGTTGACTTTTGGTTTTGGTGCCAAACAGTGTAATTTTTAATTATTTAATATGTACCTACTGAGTGTTACTTAACGGCTGGTTGTCGAACACATAGTACCATTCCTCGTCGTTCATGGGCAGTATTATGTCCCAATCGTCAATAACTTCAACAACTTGAATGGATAACTCCGTAATCGAGGAATCGAGGCCAATTCACCTTGGAATTGATCAAACTCTAGGCGTTTGAGAGACAATTAACCGGAATCGTGTGTGAACCTACTCTAATATTTGCGTAGTCCTTCAATTTACCATCATGAATCCTTCGGCTAATTTCTGTGTCACTTGAATCTTCTGAAAGTGGAAGCTGTAAGTTATGTGATGGGTCAACGTCTAGTTTCTCGTTTATTCTTTCATTACATCCGTCTCATTGCTTACCCTTATAAGTAAGAATTTCGCTGTAGAGATTATGAATTGATATATATCGGTTGTTATGCCTGCTAATCATGCAACTGTGCATCGTCTAAAGCCCTCGTTGTCGAGACCCAAACGTACCATTTCTTAGAATGTTTTTAAAAATCACAGGGTTTTGTCAACCATTTCGAATTGGAAACTTAAATGGTTACTGTTTCATACAACAGGGGAAGCTTTATGGAGCTGACTGAGTGGGAAATGTGAATGTTCCTTGAATTACTGATTTTTCCAAAATACCATCTTCATTTTACGTGTATGATGGGATTACCAGGATAATACAGCAGGTGCGTTATTTTAAGCTCACTGTCAACGTCACACATTAATTCTCTTTACTATACAGTTGAAGAATTAACGCCTATTCGTGGAAAGGCTGTAACATAGTTACCAAAGTTACCAGTTTTATTCAATTCCTAAAATCTTTGCAATAATAATGTTGTTTAAATATGATCAAAAAAGTTAAGGGGCGATACAGAAATGGCGAAGAGTGACTATTTGGTACTACGTATTTCGGTTCAGAGAAAAGTGACAGTATTAACTCTTTGCCAAACATTTCCTCATGCGTACGTGTTACTTTATTAACGTTCTCAAAATAAAGGTTTGATAGTTATGATTGGAGTTGGAGAATATTAGTTGACGCTGTATGCAAATGAGAGTCCTATTTGAGCCTGTGCACACTTGGTAGTCCACAAGAGGAGACATCCGTTATCAGGGGTGGTAAGTAATTCATTGCAAGTAATCTGGATGCCGATAACAATTACATTTGACTTATTTTAACTTGTAATCGTTACCTTTTTCAAATTGTAATTTTTACTTGTGCTCTGGTCTCAAAGTAATCGTTTTATTTGTATAATCGTTACTCTCGGGATGATTTGTAATCGGCGCGTAATCAGTCCGCGTTAATGTCGATTACTCCAGTTTTACATTGTTATAGACTGCAAGAGCATTTATACACTATCGTTTATTTTGACTACTTCTTTCGACCACCACCCCTTCAGCACGCTCTGAGCTGGGTCTCCACTGGAAACATTTTCCGCGCTGCATTATGCCACTGCGCTGTTTTTTTTTAACTCGATCGCATTTAGAAATAATTTTTGTGTTAATCTCAGACTTAGCGACTACATGTAAAGTAATTGTAATCTACCTGTAATTGTAATTGATCACTTTAATTGAAAGTAATTTTTACTTGTAATTAGTTACTTTTGAGCTAGTGATTGTAGTCTTCCCCAATTATTTTTGGGTAATTTACCCAACACTGATTGTTTTAACTCCTTCCGTGAGACGGACACCTGATTCTTGCAACCGTGTCTTCTTCAGATCCTACGTATCCACGGATTGAAATAACAGTGACCGTACGAAGTAGCCCGTGAGCGTGTAAGTTGTTAAACATAGGAAATTAGAAGAAGTACTTCTGTAGAAAGCCTATAAATATTTTTGATCTCAACTATCCGTAAATTATTTGTTGTGTAAGTATACGAGTACAAACGCTAGATATGTTTTCATGTGTATATGTCGCAATGTATTTGTCCATGACCAATATGGCTGCCTTTCTTTTGACCCCTATTATCTTCGACAAGGGGAGATGTTGTTTGTCACGTCGCTGTCTGCTCGCCGAGGGCTCGCGAGAAAATTTCAAGTCACATGCCTCGGTATCCGAATTTAACGATGGCTCTTGGAATCAAGTTTGTGTACGCGGCCGAACTAGTGGGCGAACAGACGGTAAACAACCTTGGCTCTTAGACAATCTGGCACCCTTCCGCGATGCTTTTAACATCTTTTCGGCTAAGAAGTCACTCATGAGACATTTTTCCTTTATTCCTTGAGATGTCATAAGGGAATGCGTACTTTTGAGGAACTTCCTATTATTTTGATTCTTGGAGGGCGTAAAGGAAAAGTTACGCAGTGCCGAGAGAAAATCTTCTTTCACTTCTGGAATTTGATTCTTTGGATTCTTTAATACCTTTGTTCTTTGAATAATCCGAGATCCCCACGCTAATTGTGTTTACATTGAGGATAGAGAGTTGAGTGTATTATATTTTTTAAAGCTCGTCATAAAACCTTTTCCTTTTCTTGGAGAGCGCGAATCTTTTCCGTTCTCCTGCGATGATGTAAATGGAGAAATAAATGAATTCTGGGACAGAAATGCGCCGTAAAATTATGAAAGCGGAGATGCTGAGGTCTTAAAGAATTTTTCCTTTCTTCCTCTCTCACCTCTTTTTGCTTCCAGAGCCCCAAAGAACGCTTCCTCGCTTCACTCAAAACATTAAAGCCGGTTCCGGCTTCCATTCCTGAAAGCCCCGGTTTGAATCCAGGAAGTTGCGGAAAATGTTCTATGTAAAAACTCTCATCTTTACTTTTGTCTTGAGTGGAGTGTGCTGTGGGTGTTCTCTCTCTCTGGGAGCTCTCTTTCTCTGTTCGATGGGAAGTTTTACTGTGGACCTTTTGCGTTTTTTTAATGATAAGTACTTCAGTGCTGGAACTCGAACTTATTTCAGTGTGCTGAAAATCATACCGTTTAAAGTTTGTGTATCGTATCCGATGAAAGAATCGAACTCGATTTACAACACTGAAAACAATAATTATATTTATTTTTCATCAGGTTTTTGGATGCAAATCACAAAGGATGTGGTTTCATGCGGGAATGAGGTGTTTGTAATAATATTTTGAAATTATTATCAGCCTTACGTAGAGGGAAGAGAAAGGAACTGAATTATGGGACTGTAAAGAAAAATATTGATTTGTAGTGATATTATCTTAGAGTTTTATCACCACAAGTGAAGCTATATTGATGTTTTACTTCTTACGCAAAGTGCGGAAATGAATTCACCAAACCAAAACTCGAATTGTTTCCTTAAAGTAACCGGCATGTGTGTAATTCTTCTTCCCTTCGCGAGTAATGGATATTTCGCCATTAATGTTACTATTTAAATGGGAAGTGGAATTCCATTTGCCAATTTTTAAACTAAAAATATGATTTAATTTTATCAGATTAATACAGCTTTTAAAATCTTTAGATATTCAATTCATATCACTAATGGTTCACTCAACCAGTATTTTATTGCTATGAATTTCATATTCGGTAATTAAAAGGGGTATTTACCGAGGAAAGACGTGGTTCTTTACTCAGTTATTTGTTAAACTCTGAAGCTCCGTGTATCCTTAAAGATAGACTTATCTCTCTGGCATCTCCAAATCCTGTCTGAGGTGGAACAGCTTTCAAAACAGAGCCTTTAAACTCTGGGGATGGCTTGTCGTATAAATTAGCTTCCTCGAGCCAAATAAATTGCCGCAAAGGTTTGTGTCCTCTGGGAAGTCATTACGACGATAAGTTTCGATAGCGCCCCTTCGGGGATTCAACGGCACCTCAAGGCCATGCTTTCCCCATCAGAAGGCGGAGGCTGCATTAATTGTTCAGAGGCGCTCCACCGCGTGCTACCGCGTGGAAATGCGGAGCACAAAGGAGTCCCCAGAGGAGTCGAATTTGAGTGAAGCAAAGGGGTATTCTTTTAAGATCCTGGCAGCAGAGGAGGAAAGGGTACGCATTAAGACCTCAAGCATCACCGCTTTCAAAAGTTCACTGAGTGATTCTATTTAAAAATTCTTTTTATTTCACTCTCATCATCTCGCGAGAACAAGGGTTTGCATGATGCGTATATATAAGCCAATCTGGATAGTACTGACTACCTCTCTGCGTCCTGTCAATGAATGAAGTATACAACTTTCGCAATCATATCCGGTAAAGTTTTGTCTATGACAAATGTTCCTTAAGTTATAATGGAGAAATGAATGGGTTGTCAATTGACTTTCAGCTTTGAGAGAATTTCGAGGTGATTATGCTTCGTTTTTGAAAATTTTACAGTCGTCAAAAGAATAAACTCGTGGAAAAGTGTGGACCTCTAGTTAAATTGCGGATTATGGACTTAAATCCGCGCGAAAGAAATGAATGTGAAGTCGTAGTCTTATCTAAATGTTGACATATAGATTCAACATTTGAATATTTGTGTAATAAAATACCAAGAGAAGACTGCGGTAATTAAGTTTACTTATCTCACATAATTTTGACGGTAGTAAAATTCAATATGCTACCCAGTGCTATGCTTGGATGAGCGCAAGTATGGTCACCATCATTTTAAAGAGATTTTTATCATCATCTCATGCAATGAGTAACCACGGACATTGGTTGGAATCAAAAATTGTTATTGTAGGTCAAAGATCTGAAGAGAGTTTGAATAAGCTTCATCCTCTTATTTTCTGCGCCCAAAAGACCTCGCATTTAATTTCATTTGCTCTTAATTAATTAAAAAATTCTTTCATCCGTTCATCTTCTAAACTGGGAGAAATGTATACCTTATTCTTCCTACGTTGAAAATAAAATTTGCATTTCAGAGTATTATGTTTGACTCTCGTGCATTTTTTTTGTAAATCCACGAGTCAGGAAGTCGTTAAGAGAGCTAAATGTAGGCCAAGTGTTTTCATCAAAAAATATGAACGTAGCGCTCTAGAGTTTTTTCATTATAATCACGGCCATCGCATCCGTTGAAATGCAATCCATAAATTGAAAAATTCGGGCAGGATGCCAACATTTTTTTCTGCGTCTTCACCAGAAGTCATCTATTTCCCTCTTTTAAAAACGTCCTTTCTCCAGCAGTGCCGCGTAGTGCGCAGAAAATCGATCAAAGAATCTCTCGAATAGGGTGCAAGTCAGTATCTGTGACGGAATATCATTTTCTTGTGCTGGATCCCGATGAGTTACAATCGATGATTGGAGATTTGACCAAAGAGTTTTGATTGAATTAAGAGTTACCTGATGCGCAATTATTTTGTTTCTATGTCAAGAATCTTTTATATTTTATCCTTACGTATCGTCACATATTTCTGAGATATCGGTCGATGAGAATATAAATTACTAACCCATGATCTTGTACGCTGCTCATTTCACTGTTGTACAATTCGATTCAATTCGATACAACTCTGATTTGATGAAGAAATGTATTCGATTATTAGCCGCCGTCATGTGGATGCTTAACATTTTAATATTTTCTGAAAATGTTTTGGTGAGATTTTCATTTAAATGGAATTAAGTGTCAAAAAAGTAGTGACGTGTATTTCTTAGATATCTTGCTGCCTTCACGTTGATGATAAATTTGCATAATATGTTTTCCGAGTGCCTCATGCTTCGAATTATCCTTGTATTATTTCTGACCCGCAAGTTTCACCTGGAATCATCTATCATAAATAGGAGTCCATTTCTGAAAAAAAAAATGAAAAATACGATCGGTATATCTCAATGAAAGGTTTAATGTTTCTCCAGCGTATTATTTGAGTGGAGAAATCTCGAGTTTTCCACCTGGGTAGGTAATGGATGGGCTGCCGACGTTGTGATTGCTTGCCCTACCATCGTCAACTGGTATGTAATGGCAGAGTCGTCAATCGAAACGTCGGCAGCCCATTATCTGACCAGGCGGAAAACCCCTTGAAGACTTTACTGGCACTCCAGTAAGTTCCTTTAGTGAAATATGTAAGTTTACGCCTTATTTAGATGTATCAGGCACTCCTATGCCATGCTTTGTTCGTTTTCCGTTGCAAATTCAGGACTAATATCCCGATATATCCTTCCCAAGTCGTAAGTGGTAGATAAAAAAGTTATTAGTTTATATAACAACACTGATTACATTACTGGTTTGAAGCATTTTCCCCTTGTGTAGACTAAGTAGAACACATTTTTTGAAGAAGATTAAAACTGAACTTACACATCTACACTTGGGAAATGTATATCATCGTATCTTTGTCATCTTCCCTCTTTGGATTACTATCTTCTTGGCAAACCACGGCCCAGATATGAAAAAAATTCCCCGAGCGTGGTGACGGATCGCAACAAGACTTCCATGAACCACGCGTTGGATAAACCTCTTAACCTGACGGTCATTTTCATACAGTCATCGTCTAATAAAACACGCGAGATGCATTTTTAACTTGTTAAAATACACGAATGTAACCCAGTGTTTTGGAGTCCGTTCCGAGCCCCGTGATTCCAACAATTTGCCATTACCGGAATGCTCAGCCAGGCTTGTTACACCTTCCTTTAATCATTTTGCTTTCCAAAGATTAATCGTATTACACCCAATGGGATTTGAGAATCCTGCATCCGTGATATTTTAATTGGTTGTCTTGCTGGTAGCTACATTAGATGTATCGTGAGAAATAATTAATGAATTCAACGGAGCTAAGGAATTGCTCCCTATTCCAGTTCTCCAATCATATGGGTGGGCACTGGTAGGTATCATTATATTTTTTCTTTTTTTATCTGGACTACTTTTGACAGGTCAAGACTTACAGTATAGCTTTTTTCTTCCTAGTTCGTGTTGCTAGCTGATAGTGGACTCTCGTTATGATGAAATGCTGTCTTTGTACTCTGACAAATTTCTTTCTTTGAAATACCATTAGAGAACACTAAAAAATGATCCTTAAAAATTATGACTGGGAACATTTTTATTAGTTAAGCCCCGGAGTTGTACTCAGTTAAACTTCAGTGGTTGGACTATATTAGAGAAACTACTTAACTTCCTTGCAAAGAAAAATCATGTCGAATATTGTAATTATTGGATGATTCCCCTGTTATTCCCTTTCATTCTCTCTCCTACATAACCGTCTCGAAATGGGACCATGCGCTCAAGAACACTGATGTATTGTCTACGTACAACTTTCGTTTGACTCCCATTCTCTGCTACCATGCGTCTCTGTGGCTCCTCGATAATTTTAGTGACCCGCTCCGGTGTTTTGCAACAGCTTGATCGATATCTCGTCGCTCTTCGTCTCTACTGTCCGTCCCGCCTCGCTATATATCAGAGCCCTCCCAATCCTCTTCTCCTCCGGTTTAAATGATGATATATCATTTGTTGATGCCACATTTTTGGGTGTTATGCTTGAAATCTTTTCTCCTGTTTTAATACTGGCGCATTGGTTGTTGATACCTCATATTTGTGTGTTTTACTTGAGCAATCACTGAAGTTGCTATCTCATTCAATCTCAAGAATCATTGATTTAGAAATTGGGTCAAGTGATTTTTCAACAGTGCTCCATTAGAACAAAAACTAGTCTAATATGCTGAAAAGAGTATATTATACAAATTTTAAATCCCTGTTTTCTTGTGGTACAATTCTTTGGGGTGCTTCCAGTTAAAGCGAGGATGTTTTCAAAATACAAAAACGAGCTATCAGAACGATATCGAATCTGAGCAGAAGAGAATCATGTCGAGATTCTTTTCAAAAGTTACAAATACTGACGCGATTAATTTCTATCTATGTACGATCTAAGTTAGTTCTCTTTGCTAGCTAGGCTTTCGTGGCACTGGATATAAATATAACATCAACGTTAAGACAAGAAGGTGTCATTGAAATTGCAAAGTATAATAAATAAATGGACAAATAAAATATATTTATGTATTTGAATCATGAATTTCAAAAAGGGCTCATCTCGGAAATTTTTTAAATTGAACTTATTCCCTATTTTTTCATGAACAAGTGTATACCGATGTTTTATGAACGAGAAGGACTCCTATCTGCTTTTCATAAAGGTGTTAGTAGCAATTGACAGAAAAAAGTCCGCTGTTTTACTTCAAATGGTTTGACAGAAATTCAGTTTTTTGTGTCTCCTGAAAATTTTCAAAAATTCGAGATAAGCCCTTATCGAACTTCATGATTTTTAACACGTACATGTGTCATCACAAACACGGACGGAGTACTAACCTGGAAATGCTCTCCACTCGGCACCCAAGTAGGTTTAAGTATCCGCTGAAAATTTTCCGGCATTACCGAGATTCGAACGTGGGCGCTTCAGAATGGGAAACTAGTGCTCAAGCCACCACGCAAACACAACCCACTATTTAAATAGTTCTCACAAGTAATATATTGACAAATGAGAATGGCACCACTGTCGGGGACGAGTGCGAGTGAAGGACAAAGCCCTACCTACCTTCACGTACGTACCTCTTCTTCGTAACCCGTTGCATTCTCTTTATATTTTTATTTTTTTGTCAGTAGGGAGACGTCGGCCGCTTCCAAGTCTCATCTTTCCGGTCTTACGTCGAGTCGACCTTAATTGGACTCACGGGGGTTCTTTTCGCGGATCTTAGAAAATAATTCGCTCTGCGGGAAATACACGCTCCGAAATATATGTAGGTATATGTTTTTTCGTGTTCGTCAGATCTCTTTTTTTTCAACGTCCGGGTTTTAATTTTAACCTCAAAGAAGTCTTCGTCTAGGGACGAGATACGGAGCTGGGGAAGAAAGAGCTTGCTGGTAAATTCTTGGATGTTATCAGTAGAACAGGTATTCTCTGAGTCATTTCTGTTCAAAAGTGAATTTTTGAGTTGCATTCCTTATTTTACTTATTTGGGAGAATGCGCTTCTTTGTCGAGTCAGTTCGTTTATTGTTGAGCCCCTAGTTAATTAAGACCCAGAGTATTAATTCCTGCTCGCTACATGAGACATGTATACTATGACAAAACAGTAGCCTGTGATTAGATTTTCTGTGGAAAAGGTAGTACTTCTGCCTGAATGTTTATTAAAAATTGACATCATTATCAAAAAGTAAATTGGCAACCTTTATTTTTTCACCTATCCGTATTAATCTAATTGATTTTTGGTCTAGAAAACCTTTTTCTTCAAAACTTGTTGTACGACTTGCACAAGAGGTTTCGTTCACCTGAGTTTATATCATGTATTTTATTCAGCCTCAACGTTCACCTATGTATAATGTGTATGCGATAAGACAAGAACTTCATTGAACGCTTTGCTCAGGATAAGTTTGAGCAAGCTCGGAAATGAACTATTTTCCATTAAATGTGCATTCTATTTATATTTTATTCAATAAATAATCTATGGCATTATTTAATTGCAGTGTGAAGGAACCATTAAGAATAACTCTGTTCATACTTCCATTGCATGCTAGCTTTTTATTGCCGTTTTCGCGTTATAAGGTTTTTCAATTGATCTTACTTCCTTGAATAAGACCTCCGGATTCCAATGTCCATGTATCATCAATGGTTCGTGGGTTAACTTTGTGGAATTTCGAGTTAATTATGTAACTTCCACACAGATTTATTGGTAACAACTCCGAACGGTTTAAACACTTTCGTGTCGTTATCAAGAGGATAGTGCCAGAGGATACTATCCTCTTGATAATGACGCGAAATTTTTGAAACCGGTCGGGGTTGTTAACAATAAATCTGTGTGGAAGTTACGAAGTTTATTTAATTTCGTAATAAGAGGGTGATGGTTGGATCGATCTTTATGTTTAACAATATTTTTCCAGAGCTCGTTTTTTGATTGTTGTAGTTTTAAGCAGTGCAATATTTTGATTCCTCTGATGACTGCGGTCGTTTCTCACTCATGAGAAATCTACTAAATTTACCACAATTTTATGATATCTCTCCATAATAGATTCATTCCCCTGGGAATAATCCGGCTAATTTAGATATGATAGATAATTATAGATCTTTCTTGATTTTTATGTAACGGTATATAGAGCTTACCTTTCTTTCTATAAATTGCTAATAGATGCAATTGAGACACTGGGTGATGAGGCCATTTTCGAATTTTTATTCCTTATACCTATATTATCTGGAGGACGGATGAAACTTATACACTTAGTCCCAGAATATCTCCGAAATTTTCTATTTTATTGAATTAATAAAAATAAAAATTCGGATATTAGAATCCTTTATTGCGATACTGCCTCGCTCTGTGGTTGTTATTTTCGGTTGTTAAAGCTTCGTAATTGTGTAATTCCATTACGAAGAGTCTTCAGATGAGAACCAGGTTCAAGTGAGGCTAGGCGCTGCACATAATAATCATCCTAAAGGGTCGAGAGCATGAGAAATCGCTTATGGGCAAATGTGAGGAATAATGTATTGTTACAATGGAGGCAGTGACATCAGCGTATTACCATCAGGACGTACACTGCGTCGAGGAGGTTGGTACTCGTTGAGAATAGGGAATTGCTCCCTATTCTCAGCTGGGTGTAGTTTAGTGTGGATGCTCTAATATCTGTTTGTGGAGGATAAAGTCTAAACCAAGTTGCGAAGATTGCGACTCTTTCCTAAAATATACCCTGACGGTGCGTGATGAATGTCAGGTGGTTCGTGAGAGAATAAACATTTGGGTGAGCTTTTGCAAGTTCTTAGTGTCCACCCAATTATTATTGTTTATTTAAAATTCATGCGTTTTACCATATTACTTGTGAAATTATAGTTTTATTGTACAAATGAACGGATGTGGATTTCAAAATGTATTTAGGAAGGTTATTTAAAGAAATAATGTTTGTTGGATAGTGTGATTTACTACTTATATGACTATTTCTACCTCGTAGGGTACTGAAGGGAAGAATGTATGGTAATTGTTGGAGAGGGTAAAGAATGGGACTTTTTAACTTCTTGAAGGGAGCTAATAGATGCAAAATGTTCTAAATGGATTTCATCTTGGAAAACTTGATAGTTGTGAACAGAAATTATAAGAAAAGACACCCCGCGCTCAGGAAAATCATAGTGAAGTCCAATACCCTCCATTGAATTTGGTTTTGGGACTTCGTTTGTTAGAATAATGAGTGCTAAAATCGTCAGCTCAACCTTTGTTATCTTCCAGGATTTATGCATATTTTCTCAGTTTTGCCGGTTTTTTTCTCTCGCAAATAGAACTTCATCTCAACTACTGTTTTAGATGAAGTGGTTCGCCGCCACTTACACGATTCATCCACATAAGGGTGTGATGCATTCATCTGAGAAACGTGCATTTTAAAAAATCAAGCTGGACTTATAAATTCATTCTTGTGCCCGTGAATTTCCCAGTTTTACATGTAGGTCTCCGGCGGTAGATTCATGAGCTAACTCGTGGGTAGAGCACGGAACGGAAATATTAAGAGGTCTTTCCCGAAAGTCATGAGGTGGATGTAGCAGGGGCGATAGTCTACACCACCGCGGGATAGGGTTTAAGGCGAAGTGGCACGTACCTCGGGGACCCGCAAAGCACTCGAGCAGGGCAAAGATGCATAACCGCACGGGGAAGAGGCTGAAAAAATGAAGACACTATTCAGGTGGTTTCACCGTTGAATGATTTAAATGTCATCTGGTTGATACGAACATCAAATTTTACAATTCCACCACATTTTTATTAAACGCTTTTATTCAACTTCAACTTTTTTGGACATGGGTGAAATCTTACTATCTCATTTTCACCTACTTCCCAATAACTTAAGAGTTTAACAAAATTTGGCTCAAATGTGGAATTGAACTAGCAATCTTGAAAAAACAATAAGTTATTGAAAAAAATAAATATAAATAAAAAAGCTATTTTCTAAAAAATTAAAAAAATGCTTATAGGAACAATTATTTTTACATAAATTTAACTTGCATTTAATTGCATAGAATTATATATGGGTATGGGTTACTTATGATAAAAAATAGCATTTCAGTCATCAGGGAAATTGGTGCCACGTTAGTTATTCACAAAAATTATGTACTCTCAACTAATATTTTGTAGATTACTACCTCTTCGAAAGGCTGGTCCCAGTTCAAGGAAGCCTAAAGACGCCTGTACACGTTCCAGTATTCCAGTTTCCCGCTGTCTTATTCCACGCTAATGGTATATTCAGTATAAGTATGTGGGTTCTGGTGGGATGGCAGTGGTCGCGGGGCTTGCTGCATAAGACGTTGGCGGGGCGGTGTCGGGAACCAAACTGCTCCCCTGCGCTATGACGCCCTCCCGTACATGACCCTAGGCTTGCCACGAGGGAAATAACTCTTCGTATAGATCCCTTTTTTCTCTCCTTCCTTCCGGGGCTAATGGTTTTTACGGAGCATTCCAACTTTATCGCCCCTCCCGAATCCCCGAAAAAAACAGGAGGAACCTGCGGAAAATATCACGATACGAAAATACGATTACCAATAGGGAAAGATAACGTAGTAATATCCGTGTGGAGCGTAGCGCTTCACGGTTCAGAGACATGGAGAACTGGCATAAGGGATCAGGAGAGAATAGACGCTTCCGGAACCTTGTGCTGGGGGTGGATGCTGAGGATCGAATAGACGCCTAATTCCGAAACGGGAAGAAGTATGACGCAGGGTAATTGAGGAGGAGATCAGGCGTTACACTCCAGGGAAGGGAAGATTCAGACGTATTGCCTTCCCCTTGGGACAACAAATTCACAGGAACGCGATAGATAAGAAAATAGGAGAGGAATTCCCTCATAGAAAATCGATGGATAGGTACTTTTGCCGGGTGTATAACGGAAGAGGAAACAGGAAAGGCTATCAGGGTATCAAGGCTCAAATCATGCTGATTACATCTTTATTGGTTCCCAGTTTTCCGCGGTGTCTTTGAAGTATGAAGTCCTGCTTTTGCTATCCCCTCCGCTTTGCGTATTGGTGACAACATTTTCTACGGCCATCCTGCTGGCGTCTTCAGGTCAGAAATAAGCCATGTGGATTTCATGTCCGTTTAATATTGGGATCGTGGAGATCTTCCTTTTCCCTGATTTTCTGAATGGTGGTGTCCTTATTTAGAGTAAATTTAGGTCCATACCGTTAATTCCTTACCCTAAACTCCTTGATTACTAGTAAAAACACATTCCGGCCACTTAACACTTCGTGTATTACTTACTTTATCAAATACCTCGACCGCTTTCGACGCTATGCCCGCATCATTCCCCATAGGTTCATTTATTTGAAAAATGGGGAATATGTTTATAACTAGGCAATCTACCGATTAAAGGAGGCTCAAATGAAAGTGAGTGAATATCCTCTGAGAGTTTTACACACGGAGGGACCCACCTCCTTACCGTAGTTCTTTCTTCATCTCAACGTATGTCCTACCCTTCTACATAAAGTCCATTCCTATTCTCTTTCTTCCCCTTCCTAGCTTACCGAATTTCCTCCCCTCTATGGAAGGGGAGGAATTTCGGTTCCCCTCCCTTCAGCAACCCTTCACCCTTCATTACCTTCTCCAACCGTCCAATTTGCCTCCTCCTAGTCTCCTCCATAATGTTCCTTTCCTCACCAGCAACAAGTACTTCCTCGTTTGTCTTCCTTTATGTTCATAGCACATTTTTCATTCTCCTCCACACCCACATCTTGAACACCTTCAACGTATTCTCGTATTCCTTTCTCAGAGTCCACGCTTCTGCCCAGGAATTATTATTTTTAGATTTTATAATGTTTCTATTCCACAAATTGAATTATCCAACTATCGTATTAAGAAATTATAGGATTGAATGACTTACGAAGATGTCTTATTTCTTGCTCCTCCCTGCCAGGGGTAATGGATTTTTCGGAGCAGTCCGACTTTTATCACACTTCTCGAATCTCCGAATATACGGGGACTATGAAGAGGGGAGAAAATGCTCTCAGCATCACATTATGTCTTTCCATGTTTGCATTTTATCCCTCTGGCGACCCTTTACCCCAGGGGTTCCCAACCTATGGATCCCGACCCCATTTGGGGTCGCGGAAGAGGTTCCAGGGGTCGCAATAAACTTCTATCAACTATCCAGGCACAGGTTTCAATTTTAATGTTTTCATTTTGTTAATATGTTCTATATTTCGTTATTTTTGCTTTTTGTTATTTACACAATACCAGTTATGTCAGTACAATAAATATTATTATAAAAACGTATAAATGACGCATTTATTAGATATGAAGGGTGTCATTATCAGCCCAAAAAAGATACAGCTTCTACGGTGCGACTCAAGTTCACCTCTTCAGCGTAGTTGCATGTACAACTGCTCTCAGGGGAAATGGCGAACGAAGTGTAAATGGACCATAGTTACCTTTCCAGTGTAAGTGAAGAAGTGGAATACAGGCTACTAGCGAGGGCGGGCGGGTGGTGCAAACACTAATAATGTGAGATTTAAAACTTGAGGCAATACCTGTAAAGGCCTATTCCTGATCAGGTTAGGCCTGTAAATGTTTGAATGCCTGGAAAAGTCATGGGAATTCAAAATGGATCTGGAAAAATCAGGGGAAATAAGAGATTAGCGTGGAAATTTGCATTTCCAAGTCAAAATCTGATTGTTTTCAATAAGTCAGCTTTTTTGTGTCGCTTTCAGTCAGTCATTTTAGGTACTGTCCATTGGTGATTTGGCTTAAGAGTTTTTATTACCTTCGATTTTCTTCATTTTTCGGGTGTTCTCCCGCGTCGTATGTTGTAATGCAACAGCAGTTTTGCAAGCACTCCTGCCCACGACTTCAGGTCGAGATTATTGCCCTCGTTATTTAGGGCCTCCTTTGTTGATATGTTGCTCTCATATTGGTTAGTTTCATGGCTCTCTTCCACATGTGGTTCTGGTATCCTTCGTCTCGGTTATAGTTATTTATTCTCTCTCTTATCAATATTACCCATCGCCTTTGTTCCCATCGCCATTGCTTTCGTTCTAATATTTTTATTATCTTGCCTGAACGAGGGAGTGGAGTTTTTATTTGGTGTCATGCAATTAAATATGTCCCTCAAATTAAATTTCAGGGTCTAACCTTTATAAATATTTGTTTTCTCCTCTGATTTCGCACAGGTAATTCGTGGTCCTTATTGCTGCTGAGACCTAGGAATAATATGCCATCCCCCAGAGCTATTGTGGCACGCTCTGTTTGTTTGGAAACTTCATTTCCCCCATAAACATGCATTGATGTGTGGTGCTCCTGTTCTTTTACCTTCTTTGTAATATTAGTGCACTTAGTACCAAAGAACGTATATTTTCACCTGGACTAAATGAACATTTTGGTCTGGAAAACCTGGAATTTAATAATTTCTGGTCGGTAGCAACCCTGATAACGCAAATATAAATCAGGATTTGCGAGTGATTGCTAGCTATAATTTTTGGGGTCGTGAGAAAAAAAAAGATTTTTTGTGAACCCCTGCTATACACCTACCAGTCTCACGCCTTCCTCCATTTCCCGGCCACAAATTCTCTTTCGTTGCCTCCAGGTGAGATGTCGTTTCCTCACCTTATCTCCGTCTCTCTTTTCGTTTCCCGCGCTCTCGTCGACCACGCCCCCTCTCCTCCTCATCCTCCTCCAACACCCGCTAACCTCATCTTGCTCCCACCCCTCCTTACCACTTCAACATCCCGACCTTCCCTCGCCTCACAGCTGGCGTCAGTGCCGCCCCCGCGCGCTTAAAACCCCGCTATCGATTGAACTCGAGGGCGACATAGTCCGCAGTCCGTCTGCCCTCTTCTTCCCAGCGGCAACTGGTAGAGGCCGGCTTGTAGGGAAGAGAGAAAAATCTGCGCGAAATTAACGTTAGCGTAGACTCGACGCAAGTTTTCATTATTTTTCCGACAATGACGTCGTTCATTGGACAGTGGTGCGTAAAACTCGTATTAAGTTAATCTCTAGTGGCCCGGGAGTCCTTTTGTAAGAGAACACAGTCTTTAAAATTTCATATATACCACCCAAATGAAAGGAAGAAGCTAACCTCTTCTTCCCTAAAGCTTCGTATGCAGTTAACTTTTTTTTCTCTGTTGGGTCGTCGATGCTAATATGCTTTGGTGCTTCTGGAAGATTTTTCATACATTTGCCTCTATTATTATTATATATTGGTTGTAAAAAAGAAATAATTGACACAATTTCCTGTAATAAATTTCTCCCGACACTGTGGAAGTTCAATTGACTGAAAATTAAAGTTAGTGTATCCCCAAGTGTGAGGTTCCTGGTGAATTACTGGCGATGGTTCTGTTTATTGAAAAACTTCACCTATATTCAGTATATTAATTTCAAATCAACTCTAAATTTACGTTACCATAGAATTAAGCCTGGTGATTTTAGTGCATTGCTGACGAAGGTGTCGTTTGAAGTCGAAGAACGTAACCCATTTGAAGTTAATAGATACACAATTTGCGCCAAATTAACTTTATAGTATAGTCAGCGCGAATTTCAAATGCATTTCAGGTGATGGTGGCGTAAAATGAACGATTTAGCGTGAAACCCTTGATAAGTTACGTGAAAATTAGCGTAGAATTGGTTTTAATTAGAATTAGCGTGTCACAAACTTGAGAGAACGGCGACAAGTGACGATAAAAACGGTTAATTAATGGCGCAGTGTCTTGAATTGTTTTCTGGCGCTTTTTACCTGTCATTCATAGAATGTTCGTATGCATCTTCGAGCATTTATGCTATAGGTTTGCCGGATAAAATTATCTCCAGAGAAACTCCCAGGCGTTTGACGTCAGACTCTGTAAGGCTGTAGTTAATGCCTTGAAAGCCTATGGTGAAGAACCATCTTAATTATTAATATAAATATCGTCTCTGTTGTTGTTTTTTTGGTTGAATTTGGATTTTTCAACGAGTTCGGTAGGTCTAAGAAAATGATTAATGATGGAGAAGGCGCCGTTAGCGATTATCTTGATTGAGTTTAACGAGAAAGTAGATGGACGTACCATACTGGTGGAAGATTTATTTAAACCTCAATTAAAAATTTTTGCCAAAATAAAAAAGCTTATGAATCCGGTTGATGAAAAAAGCTTGGGATGAAAATTTCATGAAAAAACTGGGCCTCCGGGCTCCATCGCGTAAACACCTTGAAATGGTTTACCATGTCTGACTTCTCCTAAATCAGCTTGATCTGGCCTCACAAATAATGCATTATAAGGTTAGCGTACCCGCCCTCTATTACATATCCACTCGAAGGTCTGGATCATGAGAAGAAAGCAAAATATTGCGTTAGAAATCGCCTAACTGTTATTACAAACACTGACGATATCCCCGAAGCGTTTTTTCAATTATTCGATCAATGCGAAGCGATGGTATCCAGTACAAGCTTATGTCATTGCATGAATTCATCTTAAATTCGTTACATAAAGTGCGCGATAAGTACTTGTGTAAATTACCCGTTCATTTTTCTGTATACAGGTATTAATGCTATCAAATCTTTACGTTAGTTTAGCGTTAAAATGCTGAAGGTAATTTACTCTCCGCGTAACAATATTGTAGGCTCGAGGTTAAACCTTAGTAACTCCGAGACAGCTCATTGAATTTTCACGGCATGTATATCATCATTTAGATAAATCTTTTTCCATTTTAACTTATGTAGAGAATTATTTTTAAAAACAAATTTTGAACGCGTTTTTGGCGTAAAGGTAGGAAAAGGTCTCATTTTTAGCGGTGCTTTGACGAGTGATAAGGACAAATCAGAGCGTTCAACGAAGAATAAATTTTAATTTAAACCGCGAAACTTGAGAGAACGGAGTCAAGTTTTCGCTTTGCTCGTTTATTTTCAGAAAATGTAAAATTTTATACAAAATAAGATGCAAACTTTAGCGAAATATTGGCATCTGATTCACTATGAAAATTTGAAGAAGAATGCAGCATGTTTGGTCTCTTTACTCCATAATACATATTTGCTGAGAAAAAGTAGAGTTATAAATTAAATGGAATGCCAATAAAAACTTGATACTCGGCAGACTTAAAATTGTAAAGCCTCTAGTCACATTGTATTACAATTTTTCTTTGTTGAACGCGCTACTCTGCCGTTATTTGACAACGTCAAAGTGGCACATGGAGCCACAGCGCTAAAAAACTTGACCGTTTTTTACGCCCCCAAAACACGTCCAAAATATCCTTTTGAAAATGTAATCTACCCATGGGCGAAAAATAAAAGTGTTACCTCAATGTTGAATATACCTACATCCCAAAGGTGAAAATCCTGTGAGCTCTGTCGTGAGTTGTTAAGGTTTCAACTCGAGTCTACAAGATTTGTCGCACCCCCAGAGGTGATAATATTTTCTGTAAACTGACTTTTAACCCTTTATACGGACCAGACTTAGTCGCCTCCCTCCGTCTTCTATTCAACCATACTCACCCCATCCATTATACGTTTTCTTTCTTCCGTCGCTCTTATCCGCTTTGGCTCTCTTTGACCTCCCTCTGTCCCAACCTCTCCTCTCACCCTCTTGGTCCTTTCTACGAAATCTTCTGCCATCTTCCCACGTCCCGAATGCCCGCCTAACACGATGTTGGCTTTTTGGGGAGATTTTCGGGGACTTGGCAGTGGATGGGATTTCCTCCCGGGTTATGCGTCGAGGCGGGCGGCTGGCTGTTGCTTCCTTGTAGAATATTGAATCTTCGTGAATTCAGGAGCTCTGGGGTGGTGGCTCTTGTCGATGGTGCTGATCTCGCCCTCTTGCGGATAATATTCGACAGGAAGGGCACGTAATCTCTCCCCGCTAAGCAAAATATAGACTACCCTGAGGATGTGCGAAGTTCGAGAATATTATAGGGCTTGCTCTCCATGTTGGCTTTATTGATTATGTGATTACTGTGAAGTCCTTAGCTCCTTTTGAGGTGCATGATTATTTCCATGTCCTCCTAGTGAGGGAAAAGACTGGCGTATTCTGATGATGGTATACACTAAGAAATATTATATTTCTGCCCTCTAACGACAAAAACTTAATTCAAAAATCAAATAAGAACAAACGAATGTGGTTTAGGCGACTCCTAAGTAAATTGTTTGAACACAAAATCACCGTCTGAAAAAAATTGCAACATTGATGAATATGTGTAATTATAAAATCGAAAGTACCATCTGTGAAAACATATTTTTAAATCAATAACGGACTTATCTCGGCCACATATATGTATGAGTTAATGATTTCTTGAGTGTTGGTAAAAAAAATTGACTTCAATTTTTTTTATCAACACTCAATAAATCATAAACTCTTTCATATTTTTAAACACACAACTGCTGTGGTGTACATGGTGGAGTTATGGTACATAACATGGTGGAGTTATGGTTGCCACCTGTCCTCATTTTCCCAGAAAAGTCTGCACTCAACAAAGGGCTCTCCGCGAGAAACTTTTCCTGGAAATTTGACTTTCAACATTCGAAACCTCCTAATCATGCCAGTGGAATTGCGTTTCCGCGAAAATGAGATTCACCACAGTATGCATGGTGATAGTAATTGGGATGTACTGGCCTGGAATTCTGAATGGTGGGGGTTCGAGTCCCACCTCGGGCATGACTAGCGTTTTTCTCATGATTAAAGTCTTCGGTTTGACGGTGCTATGTAACCTTTAGAGGTCGGGGGACTTAAAAGTCGTCTTAGATTACTTCTATTTAAAAACCTGTGAATCAAACAGAAATGAATCACAAGCAGTATAAAGATATGATATGTACCTACAGCGTGGTGCATTAGGAATAGGTGTCCTCCTCATTTTCTTTTCAATATCTTCACAATGAGAGACATTTGGTAGCCTTAGGTGAAGTTAATTAATGAGATACTTTTTTGTTTATAATGCTCGTGGATCTCACAGGCATGCAATTTGCATTTAAAATTTTTGTCGGAGAGTCCGAAGTTCGAGAATATTTAGGTAGATCAATCCACTTGTATTTGGGGAGTCCAGAGTTCTCATCTCGGTGACGCCTATTGAGAAATATATCAATTCTGGAGGTCTGAGAATGTCTTCGAATATCCTTACCTCACTGAACGAACCTCTTGGGAAAAGTAGCTCAAGTCCGCTCAAGCCTTATTTCTGACGTTGAAGTGGCTTTAGCTTAAGGGGAGCCGAAGCAATTTCGTCGGATCGTGATAGCATTCACATTCAATCATTCATTATGGTGACCGCTGTAGCTCCATGGGTAAATGGTTTTCAAACTCCGATTTCCGGGATGACGATTAGTGAAAAAATTGTTGGGTATTCGATGTCTGGTAGTGGGCCCTATATCAAGTCTTCTTGCAAATATTTTCTGAATGTTTTTCAAACTCCGATGTCCAGGATGACGATTAGTGATACAATGTTGGGTAATCGATGTCTGGTAGTGGGCCCTATATCAAGTCGTTTTGCAAATGTTTTCCTTCGGAAGAGGTGCTGCGTACAGCAGTTGATCTGATGGTACAGAGCTCAAACTCTGAATATTGCTACAGGCTCATCCCAAGTTAAGGCTACCAACTAACTTTGAACTTGATGATGCATTGATAAAAAATGAGAACTTTTGAGGATAGCTTTACCCAAAAAATCATAATAAATGACGATGCAGTTCGCGCTACATTTAATCATCCCCCAACCAGTGCCAGACCAATGTTACATGGCGTGGGCAACGTGGGTAAAAGCTACAGGCGGCCGGTCGTAGGGGCGGCCGGTCTGCGACTTATTGACGATTGTGAAAAACGGACAAAAATTATGAAAATGGGAAAATGTTATTTTTCTTTTCTAGCATGCGTTTCCTTCTAAAATGGCATTCAAGTGCACCGTAAAAGTGACTTCACTCAGAACTAACTCCAATAAAAAGCACATCGAAACCTTCGGACTAACGATACCCTTCATCAGCATTCTCGTCGCCAATCCATTAAATGGAACTGTTACTGAAATTACACGACGATTTACGGTTGACATCACACCTACCCACAGGAAGTAGATGTAATTGATCCCAAAAAGCACTTTTTTTTCGTAAAACTCGAAATTTAGAGAAGTATAAAATAAAAAATCGAGTTCCCGATGTGGAATGCTACTATGATGTTAAGTGGATCGTCCTGAAACCCTAAAGAGTACCTATCCCTCAATTCAACGCGAGGTTTAAAATAAATTATATTTCATTCAAGTATTCTGCCAGCTGATTGGTAGGTTCTTGGACAGTCCCCATCCTGCATCCCAATTTCTGAAATATCGTCTCGCTTTCCCTCCTAAGGATGTCACGCCATTACATCCCTCTTAAATCCCTCATATCTTCTACCTCTTATTTTGTCCAGAATTCCCATCCTCTTCCTTATTCTTCCACACTTCCCCAGTGTTTTTCCCTCTATCACCCTCTTCAACATGCTCTCCCCTCTCAAAACCTCCTCCATCTATCTTCTCTGCCTTATCCGAACCTCCGCCACCAGTCTTCCTCATCACCCAGCTCACCCTCTCCATCCTTCTCCAAACCCATATCCCAAACGCCTTGAGTCTACGCACCTCCTCCCTTCGCAATGACCGGGTTTCCGTCCTTTTAAAACAAATCATAATTGGTCAATAAATATTTCCTTAGGGGCGGCCGAATAAAGTGTTGCCCACACGTGTCAAATAACTTGGGTCGGCACTGCCCCCGATAGCATATGGCTTTTACATGTAGCAAGGCTAATTACATCGCGATCTTTACCTTCGGTTAAAAAGACGACCCTCTTGTTGACAGCTGATATTACATTACCTGCACAAAAATTATATTTAGATTATTAAATCGGGACTCTGCCGACACAGAGGCTCGCAAATTTTCTGTGGACTTGCGCAAATCTCTCTGCATGAAATACTTAAAACCGGGGTCGGCTTCCGTGAAATACGATGATGGAAGTCTGGGCTTTCTCAGTTTTGCCTCAGGCGCAAGAAGAGAGACCGGAGAGATATTTGGGGTCAGGCAACCCTCTCTCTTCCCGCCAGTCATTCTGAAAGTTCAGTGCTCAGCTCCCAGCTTGCATTATCATATTCATGAAAGGGGGAAGGTCAACATCACACACACACACACGAGCGGTCTTGAATCGGACGCATGGATGAGTGGGGACGCTGTTGGACGCCGACGACGCAAAAAAGAATCTCAAGGAACCTACGCAGCCTCACGAAGGACGAAGTGGAAGAAGTATTGGTGGTCGATGGATGGCGTTTGGAGGACTGTTTTCTTCTTATTTCGGCCCTTGTATTTCGGACGTGTATTCCTTCCTCCTTCCATTTAGAGTTGCGCGATGTCCAAATTTCAATACCAAATGCGAGGCACGTACATTTCCATCACCAAAAGTATAAGATTGCATCGCGTAACAGTTCATATTGTATCGCGTTACATTTACTTATTATAGCTTCGGTTCTCACATTGCATCTTAAATATTGCATTCATTGCAAAAACATGGCGTATCAAATTTCATCGCTCATGTCACGTATGGCATTGTATCGTACAGGTCGCACATAGAATTAAACCGCTTATCGAATTACATCGTGAATGGCGCACATCGACTAGCATCAGTTACTATTCCACTTGACATAGCGTCGTACTACATCGATATGCGATGCATCGTTTGATCCAGGATATCTCTATCGTAATTTACAATATCACCGAAATATCGCAAATCTAAGTCGAGGTATTGCAATGTCGCATATTGATTTGCATCACATATATACCTTTGCACATCTTATTGAATCGTCACCTTACATCGAAGATGCGATAGTTCGCGTAATGCGGAATATCTATATCGGAATATAGCAACATGCAGCCTATATATCGCAATGTCGCATATCGAATTGCATCACGTTACAGTACATATCGAATTGCATCACGTTGCAGTGGGTATCGTATTGCATTGAACATCATCGAGATGAGATACGTCGCATGATCCGGAAGATATGCATCGTAATATGATGTATCGTAAATCGGAGTCGATGTATCGCAATGTCTCAGAGCCATTCTTACATCTCAGCGAATTTCTCTCCGCCGGTTCACGTTCCCTTCATTTCCCTATGGACTGGCAGTCGCTGCCTCTCTTCGTATGTCATTTGATTTTTTTCTTTACACCTCACGCCCGCTGTTGTTCCGTCTTACTTTCTCTTTTTTTATTCTCTCGTCTCATTCCTCTCAGCTCACATTCCCCTCCGTACACATGTGCGTAACCGGAAGATGCACATGACTACTACCCTTTGCTTCAAAGCAGTAAGTTATTATTACCCTATTCCAGCTCTAGGTTGGCATTCCTATATTTCGATGAATCAGTAATATTTCCAATGAACTAGTCAAGAGCATTTACATCTACATACTACCCTGCGAGTCACTGCAGAGGCGTGAGGCAAGTCGGTGTTAGGACACCAGCCTTGGGAGGAAATAGGAAAAAGGAGGGGGAGAGGACAGAGGTGAATTATGTTAACGATGTGTCTTAAGATAGTGTCACGCTGTTTTGGTTATAACCGCTAATTGCACCTAGAAAGAAGGAATTTTCGCACCTATCAGTTCGGCATTGTACGTACTTTACTATTTTGTCGCTTCTTTCGATTCCAGAGATGTAGCGTGGGGTCAAAATAATATCCTCCGTGTCGTACAGACACTCGCCTGATCTGAAATTTTCAAGTAATCTAAGCCTAGCATGTAGCCTCCGAGTTTCTAACGGTTCCCATCCAAAATCCTTCCATCGGCTGTGCGACATTATCTATTCGCTCGTAGCAGTTTTTAACGAAGCGTCTTGGTGCTCTTGGCCGCTAATGGAACCTGAACGCAACTTAAATGTGTCACTCTGTTTTGAATGTTTGCGGGATTGAATGACGCTCCTCTCCTCCTCTTAATCTGTAAACACGATAGGATTTTCCAATTTAGGGTTGATTGAAATGACGATAGTGCATCAATTTGCCAATAATTATGTTTAAATTCACAACCTGGTTTCAACAATATATTTCCAACACCAAGTGTGTCATCATCGTAGGTATTCTATCATGTAAATGGGCCGTCCTTCATATTATTTCTGCCACCTCTGGAAGCATGCTCTAACGTTACCTTCATAAAATTATTTATTTTTCCAACATCAAATCATTTTTGCTTTTGGTGTTGTCTCTTTCATATGAAGACAAATGAAACTAAATGACATGTATCAAACGTATAAATGTAATCCTTTGTCACAAGGAAAATCTAATTGGATAGGATAAGAATTGAAAACATCAGAAAGTACAGCCGTGCAGAGAATATCAACGGATGGGTGAACGGGCGGAAGCAAAAACGGAGTGGTTACATAGATGGAATGGACGACGGAATAATAGTTGAGATTTCCATAAAATTGCTGTTTAAACTGTAAATGGTGTTAGTCTACAATGCAATGAATATTTTAAAGAAAAAATAACTTTAGCCGGAGACAGTGTCATATAAAAAATAACTACTTAATTTGGTTTTCAAAGTCCTCAAAAATGACCAGAAGTGTGTGAAGTATTTAATAAACTCAATAAACGTTCTTCGATGAAACTTTGATGTGGAATACTGTGGAGTACCAAATACTACGTGAACTAAGAAAAAAATAGTGGTAACTGGGTAATTTTGGCGTAAATTAAGAAGTGGGCTCTGAACGCCTTTGACTATCAAGGCGCTGATACTGTTATTAGATTTCTGAGATGATGCGTATCGTCACTTAATGAATACTTTTCTGCCAGATTAATGTTTGGCACGCCAAGGTTGGGAGGTACCTGCGTATAATTCAGAAAGGTAATTTGAAAATGATATTTGGTGAGCAGTGAAGAGGAAATAGTTTTCGAGATTTCACAAAGATATGTATTATTTATTGCATAGTTGGTATTATAAACCTATTTAATAGACCTCTCAGTTAAGGATATGCCAGAAAGTAAGCCAGAATGCTTGAGGGAGGAGACCTGAAAATATTTAGTGAAGCATTGTAACTTTTTGAGGTGTTTTCGGAACTCCCACCGGGTCAGGTGTTAGGCTGCTGCCGACGTGATGTTTCGACAGGTGACATTTCCATCGTCGTCAGAGCGTTGAAGACAATGGAAGTGTAATCCGTAAAAACGTCGGAAGTAGCCGAACACCTGACCCAGTGGGAATCCAGAGAATATCTCACATTCTTCATTAGCCGGGAAAGCACCAGATCTTTAATTATTTATTTGGTTTACGTCATTCTTACGGATAAATATATCCTTGAAATGTGGGATTAGGGAAATAAGTAAAATTAAATATTTTTTTAAGTGATTAGCATAAAAAAGAATGTAAGAGGGGAAAGTTGCCATTTCATAAAAACATCAAACATATCCTCACAATGACACCCGCGCTGAGAACTATCCTTGAAATGTGGGATTAGGGAAATAAGTAAAATTAAATATTTTTTTAAGTGATTAGCATAAAAAAGAATGTAAGAGGGGAAAGTTGCCATTTCATAAAAACATCAAACATATCCTCACAATGACACCCGCGCTGAGAACTCCAATCATTAATTATTCAAGGAAAGTCTAATCCCGAATGAAAACTCGTTTAGTATGCGTACTACATTTACTCTAACACTTTTTTGCCACTCTAATGGCTGAAGCACGCCTTTTAAATTAGCGTTTGCTACACTAGGACTAGCGCCATCGCTTTGACTTATTTGTGTGGTCTTTAAACTGTTGGTGGGTGGAACCGGTAGTTACTTGATCGTTGCGCGCGTCCGGGCTGCGGCGGGGCGTCGCCGTCTTTTGTTCCTAACGATCGAGCACTCGTCCTTCCGTTTTTTTCCCACCATCCGTCTCGTCCATTTTCTGCGGAGATGTGGATGTCCTTCTGCGTGCGTCTCTCGCCGCTCGTAACACGGCCCCGCCGCCGCCTGCTTTTACTCTTCCCTCCCGCTTCCACCCCTGCCACCCGGAGTCTTCCCCGGAGTGGCCATGAATGAATCCACGTAGGGAGGAGGCCGTCACGGGGTTGGTCGGTGGGGACTTTCCTGGGGGTGGGGAGGTGAAGAACGTGAACCAGAAGGGGAGGCGTTCCTCCCTCTCATCCTTTCCCCTAACTCCCTTCCTCCCCCTGGAGTTAAGGGGTTTGTGTCTGTGCCTCTCCCCTCCCTATCGATCGCCCAGTAGCCCCACGTAGAATTCCGTCCGGAGAACGGAGTATAAGGAGGAGTTCAAGTATGGGATGGAATTTGCCGTGATCTAGACCAGCGGTCAGCAACCGATATATGCGTGTGTGTGTAAGCGGACCGCATTTTACATACAATTTAGTTATAAGCCGGGCGCGTGCCACATCTAAGTAAGGGCAATTAATATTGGAAAGTTTAATTAAGAGAATGGATGAGAGTCGAATAACGAAACAGCTGTAAATACGATAGTAGAGAACGATAGTGATCGCAGGTGCGAGAGGAAGAGGTAGACCACGAAGTGAAAGAAAGAAGAAACTTCAAATAGTATTCGCCGACCTACAACCTCGTCAGATACAAAAGTTTCAGGGAATACTAAGAACGTTTACGAAGTGAAGCCTGATGCAGAAAAGTTCATCCTCCACATTTGTAACCATGCGGACCAGCGAACATAAGATTAGTATTTCGTAGACTGGCTGACGGCTTAGACAGAATTAATATGCAATATAACCAATGAAGAAGCCCTACGAAGAGTTGGATGGAAAAAAGTGTGATGGGAACGCTGAGAAGAAGAAGAGAAAAACTTCTTGAACACATTTTGTGACTGAATAGCCTATCAATAATGGAAGGAGAATGGAATTGGAAAAATTGTAGAGGGAGACCAGGAATGGAGTGTCTGGAAAATTCTGGAGGTATTAAGTAACACTGCATGGGAATGAAACGGTTGGCTGAGAGTACGGTGGCGTGGAGAGATGCAGCGAAGCAATCTTAGCTTGAATGAATTCTGATAATGATGATGGGATGATATTTTATCTATGACATAATTTTCCGTACATATGAAATATTTAGTTAAAGCGACATTTGTGTGTTCATCTGGAGGATCCCCAGGTTATAATTGTGGCAACTATTATTAAGAATGTTTTCAATCATAACATTCACAAGTGTGAACGCCAATCCTCAAGGAAAAGATAAACGAGTTATTTTTCGGGAAAGGAAAATCCAAAATGTTTTCAGTAAAAGTAGGATCTATAGAGTTAAGAGCGGGTCATGAAAGAATGTGGGATGGAAGCTCCGGTAATGGACATGTATGAGATCTTCGTTGGTTTGGCCTCATATAGAGATAATGGGTAAGAGTCGAGAATGGATAAGAGTCAAATAACTTAATAGATTTATTGTAGAGGAGTGAATGATATGAAATAAAAAGATAGTCTTGGTTGAACGTGGCGGAAGAGACTTTTAAAGAGGAGGAATCATTTGAAGTCTTAAGAACAGGAGAACTTGTATGAAGTAATCCAGGAATGTAATAGAAGTAATGGAAGTGTGCAGGAATAGGGACACATAGAAGAAATCAGTTAAGCAGAGCCAGTTTTATAGGCCTAACACCAACATTTAAGCTCTTATTGTGTGTGTGCCTACTCCGAAAGGGAACGGTGTGATGCAAGAATGTATGAAAAAATAGACTCTTTTTCCAAACGTTGAAACCGATTTGTTTCTATCAAGGTGTCCATCTATAGTCTCAAGGCTGCGAGATCTGAGGCGGTTGTCTGATGGGGGCCGGTATAAAGTGCGGGCCGGGCGTGGGAAAGCCTTTTCTTCTGAGATGTTAGCTGTAGATGGGTCGCTGTGCTATCACATTCGCTGATATCTCTTTCCTCTTTCGTTCTTCCTTGGTGATGAGCCGTTATCGCCTCTCCCCCCCCCCCCATCATTATTCCCGGGGGGGTACTGCAGCGCACCCCCGCCCTCCCTCTATCCCCCTCCCCGAACTTCGACCTTTATCGTACGCGATGCCGTCCGAGCACTAAATTGCCTCAACTCGACGCCGGGGTCTTGGCGGCCGGAAAAGTAAACGGTGTGAATGGCAGTGTTTATTTGCTGCTCTTCTTATCCATCGAGTCACTCCAGATGGACAAGGAATCGCTCGGTAACTTCTTGGAGTAGGCTTGAGTTTTAGGTGCTTCAGGAGCTTCGATTATGTCCAAGGTGGTTCAAATAATACACCACTGAGGACGCTGCTGATCCCGATGCACGGAGCTGGAGTATTGCAGGAATATGGGTGCATGGGATAGGAAAGCAACTTATACTTTGACCAAAACATTGAAATAGCAACTGCTTTAACAGTATCTTCAACTACTCTATTCTGGATGAATTATTAGCCAGCTATCATATCTATTACCCATCTATTGTTCTCCTCATGTATAATTTATATATTTCGATCAAATTTATGAGTAATCTTCGGGCGAAGGTGAATATTTTGACTGTGAAGACTCCCTTTATACAAATCACTGAACTCATTTAATTGTACTTGGATTGGACAATCTGTGGTAGAGTTTTCGTATTTTTTTATTTGTTCTCGTTGAATAACATTTGTTTTCATATTTCAAACTTTACTTTTTGAAACATTTATCCCTAAATTTTTCTCAATTGTTTTTACGTGAGAAAATAAGTTTTAAGCATTTAAATTTTTAATCACTCTATACATTCCTCACAATCGTACTTCCGTACTATGCAGCCTGAATACGCTGTATTCAAATTGTGACATTCAACCTCACAAGTCCACGGTTGGGTGCAAGTATTGAGAAACGGCGTCGTTTAATGTTTTTCGTGCTATCGGTTCAACCAGATGGCGATGTGCAAATCACTTTCATTGATCCATTCTGCCGATATTCTCTGGAAAGGAGAAAAAGCGATGAAAGAGCTTTGCTCTATCAGACATTATGGCCGCGCCCCAGGTATCGCACCGCTAAATCAACTGTTGAATAATGGAAACAATGGAAAGCTCTTCTGTTGGAGGGAAAAGCTCGCATTTAAAAAGAGAGGCTGGGAAGAATTGTTGTTCTCAGTCAAAGTTTCATTCCTATAGAGGTAGTTTGAGAGAGTTATCACTGCTCATAAAATTCAACGAATTTGACCTCGTTATTATAAAACATCTCTTATATTTACTGAATTACTTTTCGAGATATTTGCTACAAATATAGAAGCAGTTTTCCTTTCGGGATATAGTATTGCTATGCGACTCACAATCAGAGATACATAATGTCAAAAATGAAGTTTTGTCGTACCTACCGATCGTGTTATAAATGTAACTGTGTGTAGTTCCTACGTTTTCTTACGTATTTTAAAGAAATAACTTACATACCGTAATAATATTCTTAAAAGTCGCAGAAAAACCTTTGGAGGTGTAGGCATTTGCAACATAGGCCGGAAACAATCACGTTTATGTTTGAAACGTGTGTTCTTAGTTAATCACTGTGAAGTTCAGTCATTAAAATTAAGTAATTGCCTCATTCACATTACTGCATTAACTTAATACTTTTCACAACATTTTAATAAAAAAAAAACAATTTCGAATATGGTTACTAGTTTTGACTAGAGAAATATCTCTCTTAAGTTACCTTACGTTATGGTGTCTTTTCGCGAAGGTCTTGCTCGAGAATGATTTATTAGTGTCGTACTATTATCATATTTGGTTAGTATTTTGAAGCGTGAATTGACGTATGAATTTCCGACCTGGAATTTGACGAACTAGTCTTTCTAAATGTTGCCATAATTGAAGTGTGCCTGCTCGAAAAAAACTTGACCTAGCGCTTTTTCTTGTGGATCACTCATAGGATTGATGGATACATGTTTATTCATTGAAAAATAAACATGTCGTTTATGGCGTTGGATTTCTTTCAGTGCACCGTTGATAATATATATCGTCTGTGTGTTCAAGTGTAAAAGATTTTTATTTTCTCTGCCTAATACCACTAAAATATGTCGAAAAAAGAATCATTCACGTTTAAAAATCAAGCTGATGGTAATAATTAGGGACATATGAAAGATATAGAGGCTGTGAAATGGCTTAGCTATTCATATGTTGGATGGAAACTCACCCCTCTTAGGAAGCATTAATCTCGGTAAACTAAATGACTTATAGTAAGGATGACCAGGATATCAGGCCTACCCTCAAATAACCGGTTGTCAGTTACATTTAGATTTGTTTTTTCACCAGGAGTACCCCTTTTCTTTGTAGTTTACAATTCTAAGTACTTATTAGTTTAAAAGAAGCAGATTAGCTGATTATATTCTAGAAACTATTATCTCTGAATAATTCACCGTTAATTACTGAACCGTTTTATATTTTTTCAATTTTACGGACCACAACTTTAAAATTTAACATTATTTTTTAAATTTGAAGAACGGAGGACCTAGGGTTAGCTTAGTACTCCTAAGCCTCAGAAATCAAAGACAAATCATGAAAATTTGTGAGTGAAAAGTCAATCTTTTTGGTTAGATCAGTCTTAAAAAATATTGAGAATAGTTTTTATGCTCGCAGTACTTAGACCAATTTGAATGCATGTTGTTCCAAGTCAATCATTATCAGCAGACATCAAGCCGAATATTGATCCGTTACAGCTCTCCACTCCTCTCTCCTATCAGATAACCATTTTATTCCTTCACAATACGTTATTTTAATGCCCTTCGTAATTTTCTTCTTGTATTTGATCCAAAGATCCATTCAATCTTGATAATTTTTAATATTTATTTCTCCTGCCAATTTCTATTCCAAGAAACTGGTGTGTTGCGGAATATTCCACATGAGTTTGATTCTTCTACTTTCCAGAAATTTCATTAAACTTCTCTTATCTCCAGTATGTCGTAGGACTTGATTCATTGGAGAATCTCTCGCCATCCAATTAGTCCTCATCGTTCTCCGATGGCACGTGAATATGGCTATCCCGCCAAAATATTTACTCCATCCTTCCTGTTGTCGTGGCCGACATGTGGTTCCGTCTGTTGCGTACATCCTTCAATATTTATGTCCATATACTGTATGCCTTTCCGAGGTAATGTTATTTTATACACTACCGGATTCAGCCTTATCGACTTTTCTCATAATAGTATATATCATCCCTTCGCCGAAGAAATGAGGGAATGTTGGCGGAAGTGAGAGAAGGAAGAACCAGATCTTCTCCTCCCTCTTCCTGAGTGAGCATTTCTTACGGCGTCGCGTAAGACTGTGTAATATTTCGATGCACCCACCGTGATATGCGATATAGTTGAAGCATCGCATCGCGATGTTAAGTCAATAGGCAATGTAAATTCGAGCGATGTGCCTCTTGTTGTATTATTTGAAGGCAATCAACATTCTTTCCTTGAATCATATTTGAGTGGAGAATGTGAAGTTTTCGTTCTGAATGTGATTACCTATAGCCGAGTAGAAAATGGAAGAGCTCCATATTGGTGCTCGGACATTTATTCATACTATTTCATAATTGAATCACGAAAATGGTGAAATCGTATTCATACAATTCTCTTCTTTCCAAAAAATTCTATGGATTAACTCAAATGTTTGTTGGTTCAAACCTGGACAACAAATAAAAGTTTGAATATGACTGTGAATGGAAGTTGCTCACTCCTGTGCATTACTATGAGTTACAAATGATAAAAATGGTCAATTTTCCATAAAACACTTTTGGATTAAAGTATTAATATGGTTAATGCGTAACTCTATAATAATAATAATATAAATTTGTTTTAAATGTTCACCTCGAGGAAAGCAAAATGTTTTAAACGTTTGGAATATTCAGAGAAAGAACGTTTTTACTAAACATAAAGAAAACGCATAAAGGACTTTTTTTTGGATCTATTAGGACCTTATGTCCATCCTTTGCACATATTGTTTGGCGATTGTTTTCGGAGATTTATTTTAAACATTACTCAGCTTAACTCGCCCAAAAGGGACAGTGATGAAGACTATGATCGCAGATAGAACCGAACTCGGTTATTTTCACTTTTCCTTGATTTTTTCCTGGTCGTCTGCCCTCCACCTTGTGTTAGCCTGATAACCATCGAAACCTGACCCAGCTTAAAGTCACCAAGAACCAGCGATTTTCAACCGGATATCGCAGTAGCGAGCGCCAAGAGAAGCCTAGCGCCCACAATACAGGAGAGTGGCCCGAAAAGATTATTTACCATTTCAAATGTCATCTAAGGTGGCTGGAGCGGTAGTCTTGGGTCATTTATTGCACGTTTAAAATAAATAATTTTTCAAGTAAGCCGAGGAAAATAATACTACGACCACATTTCATTTTAGTGCATCTGTTTATGTGCTGGAACTCACCGTAAATGCAGAAATGGAAATGAGACAATACATAGATTTTACATTTTTACCTTAGTTAAAGCATGTTATGACTTTGAACTATTGATAGTTTTCGGCATGGTATGCGAAATTTAGGCGAAAATTTTGTCTATTCGTGTTTTCAAATCTTTTACTCGGCGTGATACCTTGATATTTGTTACTAACCATGATAATAATAATAAACGTATTTTTTCGCGTTTAGAAGAAAATCAGTGCGTATGTAATGGAATTATTACGAAATATATGCCACGTGCCATAAGGCCATGCTTAGATATAATTGAATGACCAAAAACTAAATCGGTATAGTGCAATTTTTTCACATTTATCTACCAATAGATATCACTTACTACTCACAATTATATATTCCAAGTTTCATGCAAATCTGTGTGTAGGCAAAAATCGCTCCAGTCTCCTAAAGGAATATAAGGAAAGATACCGCTTCACTTTATATTGGCGTTGCATATTAAAATGATCTCTCTCTGCGGGAAAAGTTGCGTTTCATTTTAAAATTTGGTACGATTGTATAAGCATTGGAATTAAAATGTATATTATTAAACAAGAAGATGTACTTGGCTTGGTTCGGAATGCTCCGCATTATTTATTCGAAAATGAACCTGCCTATATTTGAACATTTTACATTTATTAGCTCAATAATTACTTTTAAGGCTTGGATCATCAACCCCAGTGAAGGCCTAATCTTGTTTCATGGCAATAACTATTTTTAATTTAAATTTAGGAATATACTCCTTGGCCAATATGAACTCCAACATTACACTGAGCGTTTGGAACTTCATACACCTTCAAATGCACAAGGCTCCATTAGTGTACGAAATCTTCGTTCAGCAACATTCTGAAACCACAATGGTGTCCCTGTGACTTTTCATGCATAGTTTATGGCCTATGCAAAGCTATTGCTAGTAATTCCGTGTCAAATTTTAAAAATTATCGGATCTTCAGTGAGTGCTTCATGAGGTAACGGAAGGAGCACCTGGCTTTTGGCTCCAGGGCCGATTAGGACCCGACCTTTTGATGTGAGCTCTCGGGTCTTCGTACCACTTCGAGGGTTCATACTCACATATCTCCAACATTGCGCGAAATCATATTTAAGAATCAATATACAACCATTTGAGGTGAAAATGTATGAAGTTTGAGTTCATATGCGACAGGGATGAAAAACGGTGTCAACATACAGGTATCCTTCGTTATCACCTTAAAAAAAGCTCCATGATGTGTTAACTACATTTATGATTGTATAATGCACTTTGCGGTGCTTCTAGAGCAATAAACGGTACTAAAGTTCAAAATTTCCCTTGCGAACAAACATGCTTTCTAACTTAGACATTAGCTACTGGAATTTACCTCTAGTACTTGCGCCCGAAAAAAGTGTTTCCCTCCGTCACTAAATTCAATAAGCGATGTAAATGCCCAAGTGATGCCAGGGAGGGAATGGGGAAAAGTGTGGGGAGAGGACTGAGGTGAATTGTGTTTCTTAAGATAGTGTCACCCTGTTTTTGTTGTTTTATGTTTTAATATTTAAATTGTAGTAATGGTAGTGTTAAGGTGGTTCCACCGGAAAATGACTTAAATGTCATTTCATTCATATTCTGACAACTTATAGAAAAACGTGACCGCTATCTAACACAAACAGTAATATGATACCTTTCCACACTACTTTTTTTTCGTAAATTGAACTTGACATTACGTGGTATTAAATGGGAGATTGGGAGAAATAAGGAGAACGATAGTAATTTTCCATTTAATATAAATGCCATTTCCGCGAAAAACTATATTTAAGAAGCGAAAAATTCCAAGAAATCGAATTAAAGTAAAATATAGGAACCTAACCACCTTGTTTTTTCAGTTACATAAAAGCGAATTAGTGCCGTAATTGAAGTCAAAATGCGGTAACTCCATACAAATGGCGCTACAGTCTCGGCTGGCTCTATGGCTGGAAAAAAGTGCTCATTTAAAATATATTCTTGGAATAATCTACATATTTTGCACCTTTACTTAGGTTTTCAATAGAAAACGTAGGTTCTCACCGAAAACAGAAAATGTTTAATGAAATAAACAGAAATGCGGAATTTAGTATTTGTTTTGATTCACACAGTCGCGGCGGAACCTCCTTGACAGTTAAGTAATGCTGTCTGATACGCGGCGTGTGGCGTATTTTTGTGATGCACGATTGATACCGTGATACGATAAAGAAACTCGAATTCCGCGGAGATTCCTTTAGCATCGACATCGGGAGTTTCCTCCCCACCCGGCCGTGCCCTCCCTCACCTCAACTCCCTTCCCTCCCCCCGTGCCCTGCAACTTCTTCCCCTACACGTCCTCCTCCGTCGAGGAGGGGTCTTGTTGTTCTCATCGTGCTATTGACCTCCCCTTCCTTCCCCCGTTAGTGTGTTTGCGTGTTGCGGGAAGAGGGAGGGAAGGGGGTTAGGGCACACCCCCCCTCCCTGCAGGGAGAACATCAGGATGGATGGAGGCAGGGGTCACATTCTCCCCACCCACCCTCCCCTCCCTGTGACGTAGAAACCTCCTCGAATTGGAGAGGAAGGAGGGAAACCGCCGCCGCTTCGACAGAAGAAAGGCGACGCCCCAACAATGGCTCTCTGCGCCAGCGCGTCTTCGCTTGTTTTTTTTACCGCCGGCTGCGTTTTAATTATTGTCACCGTCACCGGCTTCTTTGAGCTTTTAAGCACGTACCTTGACTTCTGCTTAAACCTGTTTCGAAATCAGGAAAAGTGTAAACGAATTTGGCTGAATTCTTGTGATATATGTTATAAATTTCATCATTTCAGGACTTTGCTCTCTGGAATTTTCTATGAATTTCGGAAACTGTTTTTTTGTGCACATATTCCATTGAGAAGTTTAAATGTGACTTATATCATGAATTGAATATTTTACTGAATTTTGTATTATTTTTGGCGACTCGTCTCAAATAGATATTGTCGAAGTATATGTTTCGTTTTAACACTATTTCTTCCTAAAATCGTCATTTATCACGGCTTCGGCTGAAGTTAACCTCTATAAACATAAGGCCAACGTTATTAATATCACAATAATTATAGATTTTGTAGTACTTATTTTAGGTTTAACATATATCGTACGTTCTCTTTTTTCACATTTTAATGACGTGTTCTAAAATAGGGATATAATTTTAGAAGTAATAATGCTGATGCCAGTGAATATAGAGAAATCCGCGTACTCAGGAAAAGCTACCTCATTAGAATAGAATCGGTGTGGTGTCTGGAGTATTAGTTTCCAAACCAGAGCTTCCGCTTCCGAGTCCGAATCCCAACAGTGACGGAGATTTTTCAGTGGAATCTCGGTCCCTATTCGGCTGCTACGTGGAGGGCTCTTCAAGCAAAGTATTCCGTCGGAATAGGAAGAGTGGAAGGAAACGGGTCTGAAGTCCCAGCTTCGCTTCCACCATTCTTTTTGCCTGATTTCTCAAATCTGAGATGTCCGGGGGACTTAACATCGGTGAGGGTTTTCTACAATTTTTACCCCTCTTTTTTCATTAAATTTCTTATTATTTCATTAAATCTTAATTTCAAATTATAGTTTTGTTTTTACAGTCTGTAATCTAATCCAAATGCTTAATTACTTTTATGTCTTAGTACTTGCGTACGTTTGTTTATTTTACAAATGCTTTTGTGTTGGCGCCACATTCCGGCCCGCGTTCCTCTTCTCCTGGGTCATCTCTGGGTCTCCCTTTACAGTTTTTCATAGAGAATACCTAAAGCTTCCTAAAATGTTTGTATGAAATCTTTGTTTTTCTTTATGAATGTTGCTTTGGGAAGTAATAAACGTATTATTATTTTCTTCTACTCTCTTCTTTTATTCTTCTCCTATGTGTTATCTCTATTCTTCTCCTCTTTGTGCTATTCTCCTCCTATGGCGTCATTTGGTCGAAGTATTTATTATTTCACCTATCTCTTTCAGCATATTTTCTTTTAGACAGTATTGTATTAGTTCTTTCGTGGAGCTTGTGTTTTCTCCCATTTTTAGCCCTAACGTTATTCTCCTGAGTCCGAGCAACTTTCGATTCTATGCTTTATTTTGTTTTTCACTCATCGCGATCACAATTTTGACTTTTTCCAGTTTTCTTCAGACAACCTTTGCAGTCACCTGCCCTGACAAAATTTCAGGAATAAACTTGACAGTGACAGACTTCACTTCGTAGAAGTTCATTATGTTATTATTCAAGATTAATTAAAATACTTAGTCCCTTTCTACACATTTGTAGAAAAGTACTAAGTAATTTAATTAATCATGAATACTAAAGATTCAGGAGTTATTTTTGAGTAGAAGAATTTAATTTCCTTTCTTCTCTTTGTGCAGATAGGTCGGTCAGATAGGACGATTAGCCGTGGAACTCTTGGCGCTTTTCTTGAAGATTAAATTACTGCTGGAGCTGGGTTTCTCTCAACGAATCAACAATAGCCAACTTAAAGTCAAATTATTCTATGAATCCCGCCGTTTTAGGCTAGGCCCTTGAAACACATTGTCTACGCAAATTCCCCCCATATTCCATTCCCCAAATACTCCTTTCTATACCGTCATACCCACCTGTCCATAATGGCGCAAGTGACCTCGGTGGTTTGTCGCCTACCCCGAAGAACCAACCAACAAGAGCCAACTTATCTTAAATTGAGGAGCCTAGAAGCCAAGGGGTACAAGTGATATTTTTAGTTTTTTCGAGCTAAGTGCAGAAATGTGTTCCTAAAATATGGGATATTGTTGTGGCCAAGAGGTATAAGTGAATGACTGATGGGTGCTGAGATCTAGTGGAGTAAATTTCATCTACTTCAAGAAACACATTGAACAACAACAACAAGTTGAACTTAAAACATGAATAACTCAAAACTAACTTTTTGTCATTTGTACCTCTTGTATTCTGCCCACCTCAATTGTTGTAATAATGACGCTATTTCCGGTTGGGTCCTTTTAAACTCACGCTTTGCCTTCGCGAACTTTTAATGTCTTGTTAATTTTTTTCCTCCTGTGAGACTTCTTATACGGTTCAATGCATTCCGTGTTAGATGTGCCAATGGGGTCAACTCGAACCTCTGCACTGCAAGCTATATGCGCAAATGGGGTCGAGTCATCGGTTCTTTGATCGTGAATATTAATCCGAGACGTAATGGATCGAGAGGAGCATGGAAGCGGACGATTTCGGTTTTCGCTTCGCGGGAATATGCGGAGTTATTTTTTTTGTATTATTTTTTTGGTTCTGCATTTTGTAGCGTCAACGCCGTTCCCTTTATGGCCTTTCAAATATTCACCAGGCAGTAAAATTAAAAGCTCCACTGTAAATAACGCGTTGACGTGTTATATAAATTTTAGTTTTCCTTTCGTAAAAATTATCCGCTGCCGCATCCATCTTTTACAATGTTGTATTCCAGTATTCATGTGATTCGGTGGTGCTCTATTCCTGTGGGAGTATTACTCTCTTTCCCCGGGAGGACTCTTTAATGAAATTTTGCCTATTTGTTTCGCATTTCGGACCCACTTTTGGGTCATAATCGAATTGGGTCCTTCACGAGAGGTGTCCTTCACGACCGTTCATTTCCATCGAGTAAATGGACCCCGGAGGTCGCCGGGTAATAAAGTCCCCACTGGGTGTTATCAACCCAGGAATAATTTTGACCTTTGAATCATTATATTCATGTTTCTCTCTCATTCTCACTATTAGCTCGGGTCGATTCGTGCTTGAAATTTGAGGGGGGAGTGTCTCCATACTCTTGCAAAATTAACATATTCTTTCGCTATAGCTTCTGGTTAATGCGGATTACTTTGGATGAATGCTTTCGTAGAGTAGTGGTTAATGCGTGAAAGGCCTTATCACTGCTCGCAAAGACCTGTGATTCGTCATGAATCGCTGCCTTCTGAGGAAATGTCTGCAAGAGTAGGTGTAAGTACACTGGACTCATAGGGAAACAATTTATTCTTGTTACGTTTATATTTGAAAACTGTTAATCCAGGAATTTGACTTCTGAAATGAATTTATTCCTACATCTTTTTTCGTGAATCACATAGGTACATGATTTACGTATGCAATACTTTGTCCTATTTTATACTCTACCTATTAATTGAAATTCCTCTTTAGTTTTCGTGGAGAATATGGAATTAAAAACGATTGATCTGGGTTGATTTAATACTTCTTGAATTGGTAAGTTGAGATGGAGCTGTCGTGGGTTTTTTTGCCGTGCCTAAAGAGGTAGCAGGAATTGCCAAAAGCTATTCCCTAATTCTAGCACAATGTCTAAAATCCGATTGATTATATGTAGACCTTAATCAGAATTGAAGGTGACCTGTGTAGTGACATTATAAAATAGTCAGTTTTAGTAAATAGTGATTAGTGGTTTTGCCAAAATTATTAATAATTATTTTATTGCTATTCATTTAACGGTACGATAGGTAGGATAACATTGATAGGTTGAAAATCTGAGAAGTTTTACCGTGCATAAGAAATGGCATGTGTACGTCTTTTCGTTATCTTTTTAATGTAGGAACCATTTGACGATTTAACTGTAATCATCCCGAGTGTTAGCTTTGATATGGTTTTCACCCCTTATTGAAATCTGCAAGGCCAGGAATGGGAGGCAAACCTCTGCACCTATTCCTCCCGTTCGTTTCGAAGTTCTTTTATTCAGTAAATTGCGTCGCTTGAATTTTGCTGGATTTTCGAGAGTTACTTTTCGCATCTGCACCCAGGCTCTCCCGTCAAACGACGGTCACTCCGTCGAAGTCTTAAAGCTTTACGTTGCTGTTTCGTATACAAACCGATTCAGTTGATAAAAATTTCATGCGTGTCACAATTTTCTGTTTTTCTTTTAATATTTCACGTCGTCATGGTCGAAAAAATCATTCGGGATGTGCTGCGTTTGGAGCAATTGCGTGGCCCTACGTTTTACTCATGATGGATGCAGTGAGGGCCTCTTGGAAAAACGTTAACAATGCCACTCGATGCTTCCTTTTAATTAAGTAATTTCATTTCGGCCCAGCCAACAGCGTTCACTTCGCTCCTAAAGAAACTCGCTATTGCGTGATGGAAACCTGGAGCCATATAAAGCGCAATATCTGTGATGTGGGTGTAGTAAATATGAATTTATGGAATAAAGTCAAATATTTGGAAATCAACGTAGCATCAGACCCTACGTATGGCAAATTCATACGAAAATTGGCGGCGCACCATTAAAAAGACTATGAATCATCAAGCGAATAGCTGTAAGATCCTCGGATGAAAAAGGGAAAGGAAGATGTGTTACATCGTTCTAGTTAAACCAGACCTCGAATATACCGCGAGCATTCGGGACTCCGGGCAAGCCGTTAGTAGAATTTGAATCGTCAGACGTGACCTGATCAAGCGAAGTAATATCTTGCATGATATGCATGTTTTGGTGATAAGATCGTTCTATCGATTATTTCGTAGCCACCTGTGCCCTTCGAGGGGTTGTCGTGAAATCTGGGCCATCCGACCGCGAGCCCCTTCCGTTGAATGAAGCAGTATAAAGGATACATTCCGTTCCATCAGGTATCCTCATTGTTCGAATTGTATTCCTGGCCTTCTCATTTGCCCGCACACACCCACGCAAGCGTGAAAATGGGCGAAATTATAATTCTGTGGTAAGATGGCTAAGTATGATATGTCCGTTTTTTTTTGTTGCGAAATTGAGTTATGCATACCGTTGGATTTGGATAGTTAAAAAATATTATATCAACCGTTTTTTTACATCTATTATGAAAAGCTAAGACCTAAATTTTGAGATTCTGATTTTTCAGAGACTATTTACATTTAAATTGCTCTCCTGTAAAATTTTCAAAACATGACATATCATATTTAGCCATCTTACCACAGAATTATGCTTCGGACATTTGTAGGTGAAAATCTATGTTTTTCGCGGTCATTGTGTAACGCACTAAAAAGAAGCTTTCTTATTTATTTGAAAAAATATTTTTCTTCATTTTTACTACTCTTGCATTCATTTGAGCAATGAGTGCTAATTTGTCTAGGCGTATGTAAAAGGAAAAGTTCCATAGTCTGAATTCGGTGTGACTTTCGCTTACCAAATAGGATAGAAGGCGGTATGTATTTTGGCATTATATCATTATTAGTGCTTGAAACAGGAAATGTCGTTTTGGCAGCTCTCTTGCTTCGGAGGAAAGTTGTGATAATGAATGTTTTAGGATAAGCCAACTTTCCATTTAACAAAAAAGAGATTTATTTGCTAGTTTTTCCGTCAAATAAATTACTTTTTACATGCTTTCATACTTTTTTAAAGGTGCCCATGTGTACTCCAGGCACATATGTACATACAGGAATTTGTATTCACTAAGGTGGAGTTTAGTAGAAGAGTTACTGTTATGGAGCTCCAAAGGATTGAAAATTTGACTACGTGTATATTTTTGTAGGTTTGTTTAAATATTTGCTAACACACACATTCTTTATGAGGTTGGAAGAGGATAATTTCTTCCCCACCACCGAGCAGTAACGAACGCGGAAATAATTAACAAACATTCATTGCATGAACTTTTGCTGGGTGAACGATAATTATCTTAATTTCAGCGCAAATGCTACAATTTTGTTTCAATTGGGGTGAATCTTGGATTTAGAGCCACAATATATTGAGCCTCGCTATAATAACCGTATTCCGGGTAAATCAAATGTTGCTAAATAAATAACCGTACGACGACCTCAATTGCCATTCCCATTATAATGATTTAGGAATTATGTAACGCGTTTTAGTGGCGGAATTAATTTTGTCGAAAGAACGGTTGGGGAGAATTAGCATGGATTGTAAACATCAGGAGTTCCCATGGAGTGTGAACTTTTATCAGCCTTGTTAACATACCCTCTAACTTTTTTCGATTTTGATATCCTTAGAAATATCCTGTTCAATAGCGTAATAATAAATCCACATATCTGTTGTTCATGAAAAACTAAAACACTTGGATAATTCCGTGATCATGTTTTGTTTGGCAATATATCGTAAAAAATTACTTATAACATTAGCCAAATGTATTCAGTATTTAACGGTCGTGAAATTAGAGTGAAGCCGGAAACAGGGAATTCATCTGCCGCTGTTTCGTTGATACTCTCATTATTCTGTAGTGATTTGTATTCCATTTATGATTGCCCTCATCATAATGATCAATATTTCAGTGTGGCTATTTTATTACGATTTTGGAAGCCTGTATCTTACTTCAGCTCCTTAATTCTGTCATTTGAACCTTTCGTTGAAATGTAGCAAAATAAATATGGTAACTTGTACATTCATCTTGTGTATCTCCGAAGTTTTTATTTCTTTCCTCCGAACTCACCTCCGGCTGATTCCGTCAGAGTAATAGAATTTTTACTTACTGTTCTCAAATGAACACTATCGTTCTGGCTCGTTTGTTAAAATTCCATTTCCATCATGAGTACTTTTTTTATTGAGTGTGTATTGATTCGAAAAAGTTTGAATGAATGGCACCAACTCCTAATATCGCAATGCAGACCTTTCATAAAACTTTGGAAATGAATCAATAGCAAACTCAACTACGTCTAGTACGAAGCACGTCACCTGCAAATTTCCATTTTAACGAAGGCACCGATTCCTCTCTGAGAGACCTACGCGTTGCCGTAATGGAAATCGTTGGCGTGATATACGACCCAATATTTCCATTTGAGTGACAGATTAACGATGCTTTTGAACGTCGAAGCTGTGTTTTAATACGATTTTACGCATGACCTGAGCGTTCTTTTAGCTTTCGGGGCAAAATGTTATGCAGGCCTTGAACTTCGAGATTGTAATGATGTTGACAGGGTTTAATCGAAGCTGATTGCCGGTTGTTAATTCAAATGTAATGTGAATTCATTATCGATTGATCTCCCAGTATTCCATCAAACTTTTTCATTTTGTTGAAATATTTATATTTTATGTTGATTATCTGTTTCGTTGATGAAATAATTCTCCAGGAAATTGTGTGGGACCTTTTTTTGGAAGAGGAAACGATATTGTATTTCTCTCGTAATTAAAGAGGGCGTCCAGATCGTTTTCATAAAACCAGAAATTATTTTCATAATTAATTTGGTGGCTGTGGTAGGCGGATAATTACATTTTTCATTTCGTTTGCTCATTTCATTGATTGTTTATATATGCACGGCTCCTATTTAGGAGTTGTTTATATATGCACGACTCCTATTTAGGAGGCTTGATTGGGAACTTCAATCTCGGAGCCGACTGGCACACAAAATGCAATGCTTTCGGAATAATAACTTCTGATGTTAGGTTATTCTATGAAAGGCAATCGCGTTTAATTTATGTAAAATTTAATTATAGTAACGTGAAATGATGTCCTTTACTATGTTTTTTATAGACTCCCTGGGTTACTTATAGGTATTTTCTACTCGAGTCTCTCTTCAGTACTTTAGATGACGCCAGTCCTCTCAATATTTTTCTATTTATTTCTTTTCCTAGGAATTGGTTTTGATATATGTATTTTATTTATTGTTTATGCTCTTAGTCGTTTTAAAAGACGTTATACTGTAAGTACCGCCAGAATTCAATCGTTATGTAATGAAAGATAATAAGAAATATTAGGGGGTAGTAATCAGCAGTAGTGAGGGCGTAGAAGTTCGGTTCGGAACGGCATGAAAGACTTAACGACGTATTACACCCGCGATAATGATTTGTTTTCGTTACACGTTACCCACTCTAAAAACGGATATGTAATATGTTTGGTATTATTTATGGACTCAGTCTGGACGCAACTCTTTTTAACGTTTTGATAATAGTCATTCGATATAGCTCTTAAGATGTGGACATTTCGCTGAGTTATTATCCTTACTGTTACTGCCAAGTCGTAATATTTCTCTGTAAGTTTAACCTTGTTTTCTTACTTCATTAAATACTCGTGAATCTTAGTGCGCTGCCAACTGCAGGAATGCTTATGTTTTGTTTTTAAATTAAGTTTTATTTATTTTTATCTCAGAGGTGTTAAATGCATTAGGCCTTTAGATATTGTGCGTAATCCGTAAAGGCCGCTTCCGCAACACGTAACTCTGGTGGCTGTATGTGATTCTCCTTTCGTGGTTAATCGTCGATAAAAGCAGATGATTGGTTTGTCGTTACTATCTACATTCGTTGTTAGCACTTGTTTCGATGGCGCAGCAGTATTCGACGGAATCAGCCGTTAAAATCCTAAACCGGATGACGGTCGTCCCACACTACCAAATTGATCCCGAGATGATGTTATAACATTCTTTTCTCTTTAAAATCTGTTCCCTTTTTTTCTCAATGACCGTTCCATCCCACGATGTATGCATTTGTACCTCCATTGTCACGTCATATCCCATCATAGAAGGTCACCTACCGGGTCGTATTTCAATGAATCATTCTCCCTGCATTGAGATTGGCTGAGGAATGACGTTTTGGACTCGGCGTATCAGCGTTACTGGAAGGCAGATGGTTGTATTCAGAAGAGAGCTTTGTAATTGGTCCCTTGATGATATGGTCGAAAATTACACTACTCAATTAAGGCGCTGTTTGCTGGCTAGATTCAGCCGACGAATAATAAGTAGGTACAGCTAATACACCTTAGTAGCTGCATATGTCCTCCTTCACATGAGAGGAGATGGAGACAACGGTAGTCGACATTACAGCTCTAATTACGCTACATGCGAAACAATGTTACTGAAGGGGATACTGCGTAGTAATGTGCGAATCCAGAGAAAACCACCACAAGATTTTTCTACCTTAGAGTGACAGAGCAGAACATAACCTTTTCCCCTTTAATTAACTCAGGTTAAGTCGTGATGAAACATTTTCTAGTAATTTGCTCTGTAGGTCAAATGGCCCCCATTTCTTTCTCTCATCCATACTGAGTACTCTAGAGAAAGTACTGCAACTGGGATGGTTAGACACCAGGATATCAGCTGGGATTTCTGATCTTGTCGGAAGTGTTGAAGATGATCGAAGATAGAAGTAGAAATGAACAGAATGAGAATAGGCATTTCGGGTATGGAAGAAATTAAACGCTTAATGGTACGAGATTTATGACGCTGATGATAGGAGAGCAATTCGCCTAGGATGGGTGAATGAAAACACCTGAGCGAAGGCTTTATTGCGGGGGAATGATGTAGTGGAAATGAGGACTTGCTTGTTCAACCACCGCGATGGAAAGAGTTTGCAGGCATTCTACCTGAATGAAGATCGGAGAATGCATTTAATGAGATGAAGATGTAGCGAAAGGCATTAATGAAGAAGGAAGTCTGATAAGCCTGAGAGAATGGATTTGAGTCTTCGGAGAGGAACGATGTGGCTATCAGTGGGATGCTTGGGATTGGGATGCAGAGAAATACGAGTGGTAGTACCAGTTTAACGAGCGAAACAAACTACTTTTTCCCATTCTTTTTAATAACCGTTAATGAGCTAGATAAAAGTGGAATGATCGAAGTTAACAAGTGCTTATTTATGGCCAAGGTGAAATAACTTGAAGAAAATGTGTGCAGTTGAAAAAATGGAAGTTATAACATATTTTTTGTGCCTCTAGTTATGATCTCATTTCGCATTCCCCTGGGATTAATCAAACATTCACGTATAACTCTGACTCTGTGGCCGAGGTAGCTAGGTTGATATATGCCACTGTTTTTCATTCTATTGTGAATCTATTCCATTAAGTTGTTTTTAGAATAACTTGGTATGATACTTTATTCGTAACAATGGTTGTACAATATTTGATTCAAAATCAGTTATTCAGATGTCTTTCAAACAAAATCTTAAAAGGCGGATAGAAAATACAATATATTGTAATACGCATTGCAGAGAAAAAATATATTTTCCCTTCTCCTCCAGAGCCTAGGGCTCGTCTGGAGGTGCCAAGTTATTATAAAGTTTAAGTTGAAAATTAATGTCTTACTAGTTCATAAGAAATGTTACGCTGTAGGAGTACAAATATTATAATTCAAGAAGAGAGGAAATGACAAGTGAATTTAAATGAAAGCCTAATCCCATTTGTCGAAAAAAAGCAATGGAAATATGACTCCTATGCATGCATCTCAGTCATCCAGGTGACCATCCACAGGGAGCGTTAGAATCTCGTAAACACGTGCGTGTGCTGTCTGAAGTTCCAGGTCCAAGTCCGAGAACACTTATTATGGACAATGTGGTTTAGTCTTAAATTTTAGAACAAATATTACTGGTAGAATATACTTATACAGGATGTGTCCCAAAAGTTCCGGTAATTTTTTTCATAATTTTATTTTTAATCATAGCCTTACAATCACGGGCCTGTATATCCTATTAATTTTAAGTTAAGTTCCTTTTTGTTGAAAAGTTGAAATGATTATGAGCATTAAGGTGAGATATTTAAATTGGTTTTATCAATTGTTGTTATTATCAATTATTTTATCTTATTTAAACTTTACCATAAAAAGTTTTCAAATTTTGAAGATACGTTGGAAGACTATTTAGAATTTTTGGTATAATTACGCTCACGTCCGAAACAGCTACATGTATTTAGACATGTCTCTTTCTTTGGGCTTTCGAGAAATTGATTTTTACTGGTTGAACATTTTGGTGTAGTTCTTTCTCCAAGGAGCTGACTTATGACCTGAGGTCGGTACCACTAGACCTCCAAAACCTTCCATTTCAATCGTGGGGGTACGGAGACCTCTCTAGCTTGATCGTTGTAAATTGCTCTCGGAGGGTGCTCATTATATTTGTCACACGAGGATTTGTTGTCCCTCGGGTCCCCCTAGCATCGCCAAGCGCGCTTAAAATATTTACCGCTCTGCAGATTTTTCAGGTCAGAGCGCCCACCCCATCTCTCCCCTTGCCTTCATTGTTTTCTATTCACCCCCAGTAAAAGCTGCTGTGGTCGTATGTCACCGAGTCTGTCCTGTGGACGAAACGTGGACCGCTGCCAGGAAAGTGCACAAAAAAATCTCACTCCGCGTGTGTGTGTGTGTGATCGATAATCACCAGCAATGGAACTCATTTGTTTTCCAGTTTGTGTCAGGATCGGGACATGGGTGTATCACTGTGCGAGCATTCAGTCAAGAGGCCGTTGTCTCCCGATCGTTTTGTCGCGGCCGTATTTTGTGATCACTAACGGATTTCGCTGAAAGATTGATGAGTTCTCAATTTTGTTAATGTGGTTCACAACCCTCCTATTTAAGTTGAAATCGGAGTGCTTATTTTTTTATCTTGTGGTTTTTTGCGTTGAGCCATGTCTGGTAAGTGCCACTTAATCATTAAAGAAAACTGATTCAGTTTGATGAAACCACGCGGTACTTAAGCCTAAAAATGACATGAATGTAAACGGCTCATTGTTAGATGAAGGCTAAGTCGTTACATAATATTTTGTAAAACAATAATAAATATGTTCAGTAATGCTTGGGAAGTGTGGCTATTGTAGCGAGAAAATGAAATGCAGTGCGTGAAACCTGGAATCCTTGACTCATTATGAAGCACAGGTTAAAGCAGACTAGTGATGTGTGAGATGGGTGAGGGGAATACTGAAGGCATTGTAGTGCGCAATCAGCCATATTGAGTGGATTAGTTTTGAAATTAATGCGCAAGAACCTTATAAGAGGACGTTTATCTCCTACTTCGATCGTGTTCTCAACGGTCGCGAAAGAAATCAAGTTCCAACTAGAGGGGCTGCAACCGCGTGGGAGGCCAAGAATTTCTAGTCTTAAAATGATTGTGTTAAATGGCAGTTGCGGGGTGAGTTTGAGTGGAAGGAGGGAAGAAACTGTGTAGGAGAGGTCTGTATATGCTAGAGAAGCAACTGCTCGATCGCTGCGCCACGTACAGTGGATAAGAGGAAACGGCATTTTTTCACAAGATGGCGGAGAGGAAAAATCGCACTTCTCAGGTTTGAAAGTTTCCCATTCCTAGAGTAAATGATGCATTGTTGTGTTGAAAGTATTTTACAAATGCGCAAGGTTTGCATAATAAGTGAGGTGAATTTGGTTCCGATATCTCTTGTTAAAAGTGGGTGAAATTACGAAAACGCTGGCGGGACGAAAGCTCACATTTACCTAGACCTCCCTCGCAACACCAGCGCATTAACTTGCGACCCGTAATTTGAGCAAATGACGATCGGAAGCGCACCAAGATTTCCGTTCTCATTGTAAGGTTCATGTTAATACGACTGAAACAGTTATTTGTTTCAGAATTATTGAAGTGCCGTGGTAATGTATTACACTGTAGCTATGTCGGGTTTACCATTTTTAGCAACGGATAGGCTTCATATTAAAATCCCAAGACGCCTTATATTCTCTTTTTTGATCTATGGTAACGACGCATGAAATATAATAACTCGATTTATTTAAGAACTTTTACAAACCACAGAATAATATATTATGTGGTTTGGTAAAGTTCTTAAATAAATCGATTTTTCAGAATGGAATTCCACAAAGTTAATAGTGAACTCATTTTATTTATATGAAGTATAATTTCTACTTAGGGAAATTTGTCTCAATCCAGAGCTCAACACCGTTTTTACCTTCTTTATTTACTGTATGTTCCTTAAAAATAAAGCCGGATGTACAGTTTCTGAAACATTCTCCCTTTGATTACCTAGCGTATATGTGGTTTTGACTATTTTTTCCTGACCTTTATGCATTTTCTTTTTATGGTCGTTTTTAATGGTTTGACTTTAATGTGTGGCTTATCCAGGCTATTCTTATGGAAACATTTACCCTTTTTATATTACTCAGAAAGTATAACTATTATATTATGCATATTTCTCATACTCACCACCTGCGCAAAATATCTAATGGGCATGGAGTTCTCCATAACATAAAAAATTCTTGGTCTTTTATGGCTGAAGTGACCGAAATATAAAATGCTTTAGGCCTCCCGAGGGAATTTGTTTCCTTCCGTCAGTTGTTACTTTTATCTTGATGGCCAATAATGCAAATAGCGCGAGGAATTGTAATTTGGAAAAGAAATGAAAGGTCGCTGTGCTATGAAATTTGGGACATTTTTTATGAATCGTAATTGTATTTTTTAAACAGATGTATCTTTTCTCATTAAAATGGCTTTGTATGGAGGTCTAACATTAGTCGTTTTCTTGAAATATGACTCGATGTTCTTGCTCATGGATTTTATGTTAGAAACTGGGTTTTTCCTAGTTTGGCTTCGTTGTGTTTGGGTTCTTAGAGTGTATTGGAAAATGGATGGTACTTGATGTGAAAAGACAAAATTATTCTTCCTCCAGCTTTTTTATGCGTGATTTGAGTCGTTGTCGTAACCCCGTGTGCCGAGAAGTTTTCTTTTATCCCCGGTGCAGTACCAAACTTGAAGCTTTACTGATTAAACGTTGCTAGGATTCTCTTATTTTGTAGACGTCTCAAGTGTGAATTATTTTATTCATAATGTGAAGCGTTCTGCGCTGGGGTTTTTATTCTTTACTATAAGAATGGGGTCATGTTAAGGTTCAGAATGAATGTTCTTCTTTTATTCCACCAAAACTCTATATGGCAGAAATCTCTGGAAGGCTCTCTAAAGAATCACGTTATATTTTAATTTTTCGGTGGTTTTCAATAAAAACTATGCCTAAATCTTTTAATGCTTCTCTTTCGATTCTGGAATTCCACGTTTGGGGAAGAGAACTTTATGGATCTTTTTTCAATATATGTTAAAATAGTCCACATCTCTCTGAGTTGGGTTATCACAAACACAATTGATAACACTTTTTTCACAGCTTTCATATTGATCGACGTGTTTTACGTGTTCGGAGAATGTTATTTTCTTGATGGATCTTTTTCGGATTTTTTATCGCACCAAAGGTGAAACAAAAACATCCATTATAATTGTGAATATGTAGAGTGCTGGCAAAAATATTGACCTCATTCGAATGGAACTTTTTAAAAGGGCTCCCTAATCTCTAAAAAGTTTTCGTGATTTCAAAAATTAATACGAAAGGAAATTTTAAAGAATACACATCTCTCGTCCTAGTGTTATTAGAGTTACATTATTTTAATCCTTTGAGCTTTATCGTTTTCCATTTACCTGCCGCAGTCTCATATTAAAGCTAAACTTACCGTCACCGTAACTAAACCGTAAATCAATATTTAAGGATATTTTATATTGTGTTGCGTTTATTTGGTTGCGTGTCTGAAATTCGTCGTGATATACTTGTCGAACTGTCGTTTTCTTCTTGGTATTGAGTTTAAAATACCCAATTACTCACTACCTACGTATATTTTTTTTTTTCATATACTTTACCCGCCTCAAACTTGAATATCGGTCAGAAATCTTCCTCCGTTGACTCTACCGAAAGAAGTGTATGAGAAATGATGCTTATATATCCTTGATGCTTTCAGCGTAAAGGCATATTTCGGGAACCTCTTTGTTTCTTAATCATTTTTTTATTGGTTTAGAATGTCGTTCACTCGAGTGGTGAAGTAATCTGTGTCTCCTTATCGGTTCTATTTGATTGATGATTTTATCAAGTGGAGTGCTTTGTTTAAAGTGGACTGCCTCGATAAGATCCTCATTCATTCTCGTTCATTCACTTGCCTTTTTACAAGAAATCGTCGCTAATTTGACACTTGAACATGGAAAAAGCCCGTACCTTCCCACCGCGCAGCAAACAAAATGCTATCCTTTCATTTTTTAAATGAATTCCTCCGGAATGAATTACGATTTTTTCATCAGCGGAAATCTGATGAACGGGTTATTAATTAAGAGCTTAGTCCGCCTCTCGTACTTCTGCGTGTTGCAACTATTTTCATTTCTTACGGCCTCCCGATTCATATCGAGGCCGTTCATCAGAAGGGCCCTTTCCCTTCATTAATCCCGGGAAGTCTTGATTTTATTTTTGAATTAGTAGTCAAACTTTACGAGCGACCCTAAGGCCGTTCCAATTTGGTCTCGTTGAAACGGATTTCATTTTCCTTCAGTCGGTACAGTTTTTCTATTCGAAACGGTCATTTTTTTGTGATTGGCTTATACTCTTGTCCCTAACTTTTTTTTTTTAAATAGTTAGTGGTGGAAAATTTCTTTACTTGCCTTTCATTGTAAAAAACTCACCTCTCCTGCTGGAGGTGTGGGTTACATTATAATGCGGTACTGTTATAATATTGTCCGTCTCTAAATGTGTGTAGCATAATAAGCAACCATGGCTACATTATTAGTTTTAATTTAAAGAGTTGAAGCTAGTGACGAAGAATTTTCCCTAACAGGTTCTTCCTAGCCTAAGACTTGTCATTTGATGCTCGTTCAAAGTTAAGAATTCAAGTATTTACTGTCAAATGTTTTATTTACCAAATATGGATGTCCAATCCTAAAACAAATCGGAATTCTTTCAACAATTTAATCCCTATTAGACTTTAATGTTACTGGCTTCTGTTTTAGTTTGATTGCATCACTTACACAAGCATAAGCTTTTCATATCTTAACTTAGGCTGTATTAGTCAGGTTTAGAGTACGTAAATAATCCACAGGGGAGAAGGACGCTTCGGTAGCTTAACTGGTTTAAGCACTCGGCGCGAAATCGAGAGATCCGGGTACGAATCCCGGTCAAGGCGAATGATTTTTCCCCTGTGGAATATCGCATTAATGTGCACTTGCAGGTGAATCCGCAAAAGTAAATACCGTGGCTAGTCCCGTTGTCCTCAAAATTGAGCACGTAAATATAATTTGAATTTAGTGTAGGTAAGTAATTTTATATGAATTGGCCTAATGAAAAATTTCTTTGTGGAGGCTGGTAGCTACTGCAATATAATCAGGAGGAATTTCTGATGATGGTTTATTAATTGCTCCCGACCATGTGCAATAAGCTTAGATTGCGTTTTTCTCTTCGCTCGATATTTATTGCTGGAATTGATGGAATTCCTGCTGTCACAGACTTTGTATCAGCCTTCAAGTCAGGAAATTGGATGCATTACCCTTTGGCGTATTCAGTGGCATTGATGTTGATTTATATCCAGGGTCATTGTAAAATTGAAGTAATTCATTTCCAAATTTGAAATCGTTATGTAAGGTCGGTTGGGCGAAGGATCGCAAAATAAAAACGCGTCGGAATCGTTTTGAAGACATATGGATGTCAAGTATGCGACGAATTTTTCCTGAAATTGCTCGGCATTTCGCAGTTCCACAACCAGCTACCCCATGCACGTCAGGGTGTCACTGTCCCCATTTGGGAGTCTTAAAATTTGTGATGTTTGCATGAGACACAATGGTTTTCTATCTATCGGATCTTTCTACCCAATCTAAATTATAATGTGTCTAGCCGTGTTGTCTCATGCCTCTTCTATCCTTTTTGATCTTACGGGCCCAGATGGAAATTTCCCTATAATAATTCCCTAGAACCGAGGGAAAAGCAGGGGGAAAAATGAAAATTCCTTAGAAAAAATTTATTACCTTAGGAAATGCTCTAAAACTCTAGGGAATGTGTTTCCTAGAACCTTTTTCTTTAGAAATAGCAAACTATGGTCAGTCATTTCCCTAGAACAAAACGCTTCTTTAGGGAAAACTTTCAGGCATAGGAAAAATTACGCCAGAAATTGCATAGTGCCTTGTGCAGTGCATAGAGTGAATGGCTATAGAGGAAAAATATATATTCATAACAACAAAAAAGCATTATACTTCATAGTTCCATTTATACAACCATAGAGTTATCGCAGTTAATTATATGAGATTGACAAAATATTTCTCAATAAAAAATATGTGCTACCATTATAAAGTCTCCTCTCATAGTCAACTACATTTGGTGTAAAATAAATATATTCAAAGCATTGCAACCTACTTTCAAAAGCATTTACCATGGAAAATGCGCCCTAGGGTAATTATTCCCTAGAAGTATATTTTATAGGGAAAACGGTGGTTCAATTTTCTAGGGAATTTTCCGACGGGATCTTTCTCCTCGATCCTAACGAAAATTTGTCTAGTCGATTTATCCTATGACCTTTACGGGGTGGTTAGGTCTGGTTAAACACGTTATAACTTCAAGTAATCAACGCTGTCTCTCAGATTAACGAGACATTGAACCAGCTCTCGCTCAAAAACCGGTCGATAAATTTCGTAGCTCCACGCTTTCATACAATGGTGTAGGTGTTAGTGCTTATGCATTCTGTCGAGCTGTGGTAGAGAGGAGGTCGTCGCCAATGGTATATTACATATTTCAGGGTAAAATCAAAAAGATATGTGTTGTAATTTTGCTGCAGAAGTTCAGTATTTGGTAATTAGGCACATATTTCAGTTATTGTTTGCTCAACAGTAAACATTTTACTATAACAGTTAGTGTGAACAAACTGAATAAAGTATTTTGAATTATATTTTAAAATGGCTTGTAAATATAAGCTAAGGGATTCTACTTCCTTATTTTTCCAAAATATCACTTAAAAACCAGCTACCCTCGAAAATGAATTTGTTTATTTTCGTGTTTTCGATGCGTAGCATTAAATAAATACGATATTTTTCGTGAAAATAATTTCTTTTGTATATCAGATCCCATAATTGAGTCTTAAGAAAACCACGAGGAAGATTTTTAAGTGATATACTATTAGCAGTTTTTTTTAAACTAAAGACATCTCAGTGGACATTTTTTACCCTTCCTTGGTCCAGGGTGCAACTGAAAAAAGCTTGGACAGGGAAGGGTGAAAATGAGGGCACGGCGCCCAGACCCACTCAATGACCCACTCACTCACACGAATGCCGGGACGATCGTGCTTTGGTAGAGATAATTGGTGACTTAGACAACCTAGACCTGAGTTCTGGGCAACGACGCTGACCACCTATGCAAAGTTACTTCGGATCTTAAACGTACCAGACATTTTAAGATGACTCTATAGATAATTTGAAGAGATATTTACACCAGATGAAAAAAATAAGTGATAATATTCGGCTAGTTATAATTTTCTTTCATTTTTTTCATAATGTTTTAATGCTATTGGTTGACCGTGGTGCCATCTTTAGATGTCTACGCACCCTTAAAACCTAATTCTTGAAACTACATACTGTATAAATAGTTTCTCTCAAATAGTTCGACATAATGACAACTATTAGATTTTCGGGAAGTAAGATGAAAAAAGCGTGGATGAGGCATAGATCTTAAAGTGACTTATGTCGTGTAAAAGTTCGATAGATGCCAGCAGAGGTGAGACATAGAAGCAGAATTAAATTTTAATAGTTAGATTGATTACTTTATTGTATAACACACTTAATCTGTTTTTTAGGTGTTTCTCAGGAAGAATGATCTTGGAGGGAGAAATGTATGTGCCGAAACCAATACAGTGTTGATGAAAGGTAATAATATTTCTTCATGAATACTTACCGTCTTTTTCCATTGAAAAGATATCGATCCCCTGTTGATAGGAAAAAATTTAATAAACCTCTTAACATCATATATTTTATAATTTTCAGATAAATAATATAGGTACCAAGGGTTCAGTTTACCCGGTAATTTCTAATGCATCGGTGCCTCAAGTCAAATAGCGATGGCATCTTTTCGCTTCGTGGGAACTTATTCCACGAGTGTTGCACTTAGATAAATGGGCTTTTTGAAAACTAGGTTCTCGGAATTATTGTAGAAAAAAGCGTGGATTCAACGCGCAGATCGAAAAACGATTGACTTTACCCACAGCTGCGTGGAATAGTATGAGTGATAAGTCAGAATGAACGTCGTGTAATCGATTTGAATGTTGAATTTTGTCTGTTGTTGAGATTGTTCTCTGGAAGACTGCTCTAATTGCACGAAACAGATGTGAAGGAACTACTGTAATGTTGATGAGTTGTAATGCGTGAACAGCATCTGTCTTAATCCAAAATGTGATGACCCACCATTTCAAATCGCCAAACTTATTTGGATAGGAAATTTAAAGATTGGATAAATATTATTTGGATGATTCCTTTTCATGACCTCTTTTTTATTGTATTTTTTTCTTCTTATTTTAGGAGATATAGGTATATATATATATATATATATATATATATATATATATATATATATATATATATAAATAGACCTATATCTCCTGAGAGAAGGTTAAAAATACATAATAAATATTATTGGTTTGGTCTGAATCATTTTAAGCTTTCTTCATTATCACTTGAAATGTTGATCGGAGGGAATTTGTAATGTCAATCAATAGAATTGTTCCTCTATCATTAGCTTATTGACCTACCGTCGATAGTTTAAAATTTACCGACCTCAGTGGGATGAGATTATTTTAAATTTATTCAAAAATATTTCTGATTACTAGGGTTCTCCGAGTTTTTCTTTAGCTTCTGTGCCCCAAGTCATTGAGGTAGCGTCGGAGTCCCTTCTCTTTCCGGCAGCCCATTATTCCTTTCCTGAATGGGTCCTTTGTCCCGCGTACTGTGCTTCGACGTCCCAGAATATTAATGGAAATCTCTACGTTTGTCCTGGGCATGATCATCAAAAAAGGATTTCCGCGGGGTTCGTCAGTGAAAGCAAACTATTCTCGTTGCCTCCATCCACTTCTGACCAATCACCGTCCAACTAGCCGAGATAACTCAATCAGCCCGCGGTGTGTCGTGTAACTCGGGTCCGCTATCACGATTGAAGTTAATTGAGGGCCGTCACGGCGTCTCTCGTTATGATGGCTAGCATGACTTACTCCGAGAAACATTTGTTAATGCCTTCAATGTCACTTTAATCTCGCTTGCGTCATTTTTAAAGTAACATGATTTACCCTGAGATCTCGATGAATGGGGTTCATATGTGAATATCGCTTTTTGATATGAATGTTTTGTCGTAAAAGACGCGATATAGTGCCTAGGGATTACATCGCAGGACATGATTACCAATATCGTAGAATAACGCTCCTTGACTGCCATCGCATATCGCACAAATACCTATCGCATTTTTCTCCTTAATGTTTCGGATAGAGATGACTTAATACTCCGTAGGATTACCATACCGACTTGAAGGGTCTGTCCCGGTGTCCCGCCCGGATGGCTAATTAGTTTGACCCTGAAAGGTCCCGGAAAGTCTCCGTTAGACCCGCTGTCCACTGCACGAAAAATGCGGAGTGACAATAATTGGCAAGAAATGTGTAAATATAGCATCAAATTGGATCCCGTATCCTCGAAGACCGATGGCTTAACATTGAGTGTTTGTCAATTCGTTGAATGTAAACAGTTCTTATGAAAGAAGCCGAACTGAGCAGAAATATTTTTCAGTTGGGGGAGGCAAAGGAGTTACTGGGCCAATGGGGGCCAAGATGGATTCAGCCACTCCACCTTCGAGATTCGAACTCGGTACTCCAGAGTTTGGATATAAAATAAGCCGCCGCAGCTGCAAGCAATAATTTTAGGTTGCAAATGCAATAAAAAAATAAAAGGATTGTTAGCAATTAGCTCAACTTTATATTTAAAAAACACACGATTTTATCCCAGTTTTCGTCTCTTCAAAACTAAATATTTCCCGGTTTTGGGAAACCAAAATATGTTTACATCATTACTGCATATCGCGTTGGTGATCTAAGCTGATATAGAAAATCTAGTTATTTCCATAGTTAATGGATCGCTGCCCTCTTGCAACTGACCTCGTGTACCAAATGATATAAAATAAACCATGCCAGTTGGAATTCCAGCACTAAAATTGCATGCCTCGTGATATTTTAGTTAATCTCCAGTGTCCCATTCTCAACCAAAAACTTTTAAGTAGAACCATTTTAATTAATTTTACACGCAATATATTTCAAATCACTCTCATTGCATGCTGAATTGCTTTTTGTTAAATTTAAATCCAGTTGTCATCAGTAGAAAATCCTACAGCGGGATATGGAACAGAAGAGCTACAAGGACATTTAGGAGTTAGCACGGGGTAGGAAGGAATGGAGTCCTGCATTCCAATAACCATAGGATTGAATGACTAATGATGTAGAAGTTCCGTACGTTATCCGCCGCCGAGCACATTTTGTTTTTCGCCCATTTCTTATCCGGAAGTCCTTTTTTTATATTTTCTCCCTTTTCATGGCTGCTGTTCAAGCACCCCCTGCAACACGCCCTCGTGGCTGGCATAGATATACGTGTTTCATGACCGCATATTTTTCACCGCTTCTCGTGGCGAGATTGGGCTAATGGGTTAAAATAAAATCCCCCAGCGCTTACTCTCCCATAATTACCTATGGGAAAAAATTAAAGGGGAGGTGTGGAGAGAGGAGGGGGCATATCTCACGGGAGATTCCTGTTTTTATTTGAAACGCGGCAAGTGTAAAAAAGGAGCTTTCGCTAAAAAGGAGACCCCCATCTCCTGCGAGTAGATGCGTCTGTTTTTCCGTAAGCTCTTTTATCCCCTCTATCTCACTCGACACACGGTTCATCAATCGCCAGGAGAGGCTAAAAAAGAAAGTGTCTGTCTTTTGGTCTTTTCCTCTCTGTTCATCTTCTCTTTGTTCCTGCTCTTACTCTCTTCTTTTTCCTGCTTATATTCTCTTTTTCATGTTCCTCTTCTCTTTATCCTGCTCTTCTTTTTTTCTGCTCATCTCGTCTTCACGTACTTTTCTCATTCTTCATATGTTCTCTGTCCTACTCTATCTCCCGTTCTTCTTGTTATTCCCTTCTTTCCTTTTTCATTTCTTCCTCTTCTTAGTCTGTTCCTTTTTTCCTCTTCTACTCTTTTCTCTGTTCTTCTTTTATCCTGCTCTTCTTTTTTTCACGTTCTTTCCTCATTCCTGTTTATTTTATCTCTGTTCTATTCTGTCTCCAGTTCTTCTTTTCATTCTCGTCCTTTTTCTTTATTCTTCTCCTTATTTTGTTCTCTTCTGCCCCTTCTTTTCCTTTTCCTGTTCTTCTCCATTTCCTTTCTGTCTTCTATCTTTTTTATCACCTGGCATTTTTCCTGTTCTTTCCTTTCTCTTTACTTGTTCCTTTTCTTCATATCCTATTCTTCTTAATTGTTTCCTTATTTTCTTCTCTTTTTTCCTCTTCTGTTAGTTCTCTTCTCTCTATTTCCTCCAACTCACTCTTTCCTGTTCTTCTCCTTATCTTTTATGCCTATTTTTCATGTCCTGCTCTATATCATTTTTGTCTCCTTTACTCTATCTCTTCTCGAATTTTTCATGTTCTTATCTTTACCTAGTCTTTTCATTCTCGAGATCTCCTTTTTTCTTTTTGTCTTATCTATTTTTTCTCTCCCAGTGTTTCTCGTGTTCATTGTGTTCTTTCACTCAATCTGCTTATTCTGTCCGTATTCGCATTTTCTTGCCCTACTCTTTTTTCCCATTCTTCTTTGTTTGTCTCCTCATTGTTTGGCTGAAGGCTAAGTCTTTACATATATTTTGTAAAACTAATAAATAATTATGTACAGTCATGTTGGAAAGTGTCACTCTCTTGTTATTTTTATAGTTACATACTTAAATTCATTCTGGCCTGCAATCTAAAGTAACGCGGTTCTGCTTATTCTGTCCGTCTTCGCATTTTCTTGACCTTTCCCTTTTTCCCGTTCTTCTTTCGATTGTCTTCGTTCATCTTGGCTTTTTTCAGTTTTCCTCTCTTTTTCCTGTTCTTCCTACCAGCCTCTCTTGCTCCTCATTATGCATCGCTCTGTCGCGACGGCGCGCCGTCTCGCTGTACGGAGACGTGGGAACCGAGCTAGGGCGGAGAGAATTATTTACGTCGACCGCCGCTGACATTCCCCTCCCCCTGGGGGGGGGGGGGAATGAAACGAAACGAAACTGTGGAGTGAAGACGGTGGCGTAAGTGGGATGGGGGACTGTTCTCTGGAGGGGGTTTGTGTAAGTGGCAAGGCTTTTAAGAGGCTTTCTGCCAAGCGACGTATGTGCCGGGGAGATCATGCGATATATCGCCTAACGATATCATTTTTGAATGCAGCATTATGTGATTAACATGCATGAATACGACAGCATACGATGTTGTGCGATATGTTTTAATTATTTATTTAAAGGAAGTAGTCCATATACAGAAAAAACATATTCCATTCTTATCAAAAAATAAATATAAGACCTCATAAAACATTAACAGGAAAGAACAAAGATATTTTTTATTATTTATTGAAAGGAAATAGTCCACTTACAGAAAAACTGCCAATTTAAAGTCCATTCTTAACAAAACATAAATATAATACCTCATAAAACATTAACGGGAAAGAAACCACACGATATTTTTTTATTATTTATTTAAAGGAAATAGTCCACATACAGAAAAACTGCCAATTTAAAGTCCATTCTTAACGAAAAAATAAATATAAGACCTCATCAAACATTAACAGGAAAGAAACCACACAAGGAAAAAGGTTGAGAGATAGGTTGCTAATTATTTACGGAAAGATGTTTTATGGCCCAATTGGTTTAGTTTTAGAGGACAGAGGGAAGGGGTCGATGTCAACAGGGAGTGAATTTATAACAGGAAGGAGAGACGGAAGAAGAGTGATCCTTTAAAAAGAAAGCACGAATCGAATGATCACATAATTCGCATTGCTGAAGAAAGAATAGTAAAAGTTTCATGTGATGAGTAACTGATGGGAAAAGAAGTATAAGAAGACCAAAGAAGATGGTGTGATAACCTTACCGTCAAAAAAGTATGAAATGCGGAGGGACGAATAAAGAACAGACAATCTGATTGATACATAGAAGGAAGAAGAATCTTTAGGACTATGACGGCTATGGGCTTTTTCCCCAAGTTATGATGCTGACATAATGTTCTTAGTACGTAGTAGGGGTTTTTGTGGGGTAATTAGGTGGTGTTGGAGAAAAATCTCGGTTACCGTGAAACTTGAAGAGTTATCAACGCAACCCAAATCGGAGCGCGACTATTTGCGGAAGGGCAGCTTTGAATAACATACCGAAGCCTTAAGGGTGGTTAAAGCATAATCGTTATTACCTTCGGCGCTCCTACTTACATGTCCTCGACCGGCCTCCATCAGAAAAAAAATTTCCTATCGCCATGAATAGTTTATCCTCTCACAGAACACTTACTTTCTCCTAGATTATATACTCGGCGCTTTTGAAATTTTCTGCCTCTTTTCTTGCCGTCAAAAATCCATGTTGTTTTCTAACCCCATATTCACGTTCCCAACATTTTCCCTTCTAACACAACCTTGAGTTCACTAACCAAAGAGTCAACATCCTGTTGACTCTTTATCTGCCTCCGTCTAATTTCCCCCTCCAATCTTCTTTGATCTCGCACGAGTTACCACGCAACTTTGTCTTGGTCTTCTCTTAGCTCAGTTTCTCCACTTACTTAATATCTGCAAAGCCTTCTCCACTGCATATCTACATCTCAATAGCCTCCAATCTGCCCTTATCCCTTTTCCAAGGCCAAGCTTCGGAACCAAGAAACGCTGCGCTCCATTCTTAAGAGTTTTCGCAAATCTTTTCTCTAAGTCCTTGATGAAGACTCCATGTCATCAGTTTCATCCTTTTTTATATCCGTTTTTTGGCCAACGCAATTCTATTCCTTAACCCTTAACTACTACACCCAATCCTATCCAAATAAATTGGATACGTGAAGAGTGTAGGGCCTGCAGTCTAAAGGCAGATAATCGGCGCTAGCAAAATAAATAAGAACGTATTTCCAAAACATATATTAGCTGGAAAAAGGAATTTAGTTTAGTCATTATATAATTTATGAATTTGTATGCAGTCAATGCATAATGGAAATGTGATAAAGGAGTGGGAGAAAAAAGAATAGTTATAGGATAAGGAGACCTACTTTTCTTAGGGGCGTAATTGCGGCCCTTTTGCACCCTTAACAATTTAAACCCTAGTCTCAACATTTTAAACACAAGGATAGCTCTGATGCATGCACCTTCTCACGTATAAAACTATTCTTGAAAAAATAACTCGCAGGGCTGACACTTTTGTTAATGGATTCTTTATAATCATGCCTAGGCGTTTAGTGTTTCGTTCACTTTTGATAAACACCGTTTCATTAGCTAAACTGTATTTGTATTACTTCTGTAAATGAAGCTTGTGCTCTGCTATGTTTCCCCTGTAATATTTTCCGTTGCATGGTTTAATAAACACTGTTATGACTGTTTATTTCATTTCCTTATGTCTGCTCTTTCACGATGAGACCATTTCGTAAAAACTCGTAATATGGCGTAGTGGTTATAGTCGTCGTCCCACGTACCGAAGGTCCAAGGATCAATTCCTTGTGGTGGAGTTTTTATATTAGTATATTTATCAGAATATCGCCATAGAAGTTTACACTTTTCCCGTGTGGTCAAGCACACCAATTCTTTTTTTAATGATAAACATAATATAGAAGCATACTGCATACTACCATAGATTTCACAAAAGTAAGGTTTACTAGAAAAAGGAGTCTTTGACCATAAACATCACGTTGACGTAAAAGAAATTGAGAAGATAACTTTAAAAAAAGTTCTTTTATCCGCTAATGGACCAAGATGTTACATCATTCAAAGAAATGTTGTAGCATTTTCAGTTACTGTAATTTTTTTAATTTTTTTATTAAATAAAAAAATTGAAATCTTGAAATTACAATGAAATGTAGAGTAACTGCAAACGTTTTGAGAAAATGTTAACCTCTAGGGATTCCAGAGACATTAATGAAAGTTATTTATTTTATAAAATAAAATATTGAAATGCATTGTGCCACAGAAGCTATCCGCCGTCAGAAGATAAATATATCGGAGTAGCTTTCTCACATGTCTTAAAAAATGAATCTTGAAGTAATATTTGCATAGCACTGCGGATCATATTAACTGATTCCCATTAGTGCCGCAAGTGCTGAAAGAAGAATCTTAACTTTAAAATTAATGAAGACAAATTTGAGATCTACAACGTCCCAAGACAGATCTTGCAATCATCTCTGTACATAAAAAGTTGGTTAATAATTAAATTAAATGTCGAAAGACAGCAATTAGATTCAATGAAACCCAAATTTTTCATAGTTTGTTATTTTGTATGTTAAATGCCATAAAGGTTATCTTACGGTAAAAAGTTTGTTTTTCATTACTTATTAACGTTAATACCTAATGAACTTCATCACAATAAAAACAATATTTTTATTAGGCTTACCTCATTAAACAAGGTAAGTACAAACGTAAATATCTTGAAAACATTAGCCAATTTGTCAGATTATATATTCTTCTTTCCTTGAAATATTTTTAAAAGATGGAACTATATCATTAAGGGAATGCGAAGTTAGGATGCCCCTGACTTTCGTTTGCACAGGGCCTGTCAATCCGTAAGGACGGCCCTGCATATGTGTATTCGATAAAGTACCTAACCTGAAGCTGATCTCGGGCCTCATTCAGGAATGACTCGACATCGTCTTCTGGTTCTTTTCCCTTAAAAGCCTTCGGCGTCGGGGCCTCTAACACTCCTACCACCTCTTACGGTCCTTCACCAATATTTTCATCTCCCTCTCCGTCTTCTCTCTTCTCTTTCTATACTTTTTTATTCTTTCCATCCATATATCTCTTTGACTGCCTTTTTCTTCTTCCATCTGTCTACTTTCTTGAAGATTTAGTTTTGGTCCTATCTGCTCAGGTGTCCATACCATCTTAGCTGGTATCTATCTATTTTTTCGATTGGTGGCGTCTGCTGGAGTTCTATAATTCTTGAGTTTCTTTCAAGGTCTTTTTTGGTCTCATTAGTTATTTCCCTCAATTTCATTTCTGACTGCATTTATTCTACTTTCTGTTCTGGTTGTAATAGGCCAACTTTCAGAGCCATTCGGAATAGGTAGATAAATTGGTTTATGTATATTTATATTTTTGTTTTACATTGTCGAGCCTTGGAAGTGTTATGGATATGACGTCACTGTAACTTTTAAATGGTATTATTTAAAACCTTCGAGATTGTGAAGTCTAAATTTCATCATGTTGTCAAGGTTTGGAAATTCTGAGACTTTCCTGAACGGGATACATAGATCAGCGCGTCGCGAAAGCGTGCGATAGATTATTGGGATTAAAAATAAAGGGAAGGGAATCCTCTCTCGCACCCGATCACGAGGGAGGGCTAAAGACGGTCCTCTCTGGTGACGCCGCAATGGCTGCTCGGCGAACGTTTTCGCGAGACATATAGTGCGGCAGCAGTGTCTCGTCTTGTCTGGGAGGGAGTGATCTGTGTGTGTGTGTGTGGGTGCCTTAGGGGAACGAGTTGGGAGAGTCGGAGGAGACGACTCCCCGCCGCTAAAAGGCAGGGAGTGGAAATAAAAGTGAAGGACGTGGAATAATGGAAAGAAAGAAAGAGAGGCAGAGAGGGGGGAATTGAAACTTGAGGACGATTCTACGTCGTCCGCAGCAGGGGGGATAAAAGGAAAGGAGAAATTGAGCGAAAAAAGAAAATGATACGAGGGAGGAAGAGAAAGAGGGAGCTGGGGAAAAGAGCAGACTGTCGAATTGAAACCCTTTTTTATTTGCGGTTCTGTGACGATGGAAGCTACAGTCTCGCCTCATTCAGCGCCAATTCGATTAGCGCAAATTCGGTTTACGCAATTTCGCTCTTGCACTAATCGGACTGCCGATTGAGGTAGTTTGTTCGGGATATCGCCACGCATAAAATTAAACGTATTTAGACTCATTTGAAAGAAAAACATCTCTTTCTTTCTACTGATACCAAAATATCAGCCACTATTCGCACTATTTATCTCGATATTTGCCAAAAACAGAAAAGCCGTTTCTATGTTGATACGGTGCTTTAAAGAGGTATTTTTATCAATTGATAAATTGATGACGCTCGTATCTCGTCGCAAAATATAAGTGTGCTTTTCATACGTTTTCTGAATTATGTTTATAAATAAACTCATTTCTTGCTGAATTACTTTTTTTATAAAGGCGTTTACAGCATCCTACATGAAGCATGCAAGTCAATTTAAAGCATGAAGTACATATATATTAAAATACTAAGGTTAGTCTTAACAGCTAATTCTTACACAGTTTTTTGTTACTACATTGTCCACATGCTTCTTAAAATTGTTTAAATTTTCTTTTAACATTCGAATGCGGTCTCTATGACAACTAGAGAAAAATCTCCCTCAAAGTACCTTTAACTGGTCCCACACTTTAACTCCGCCGCGTAAATTGAACGGTTATAATCATGACACATCGATCGTTGTTCTTGCTTTAAATGACCAGCCTTTTACTTGAAAAAATTATGATTATCGTAGACGCATTTGTTTATTATTTTCTTGCATTTTCCTATCATTTTCTCTGAATGCTGTTAGTGTGTGTCTCCATTTTTTACTTATTACTCGTCGTTATGTAGTGGAGTCGTATTTGCCAAACGAGCTGTTCCTTGACTTAATAAATGAAGCGGCCTTTCTTAACACATCTTTATTGATTGTCTCACTTATCAGCATTTATATCTTTTCATTATCTTTTCATTGTTTCATTGTTTTATGTATTTAAATTTTAAAAATATGTAAATTAATTTAAGCTTTAAATTTTTGTGTTATCGTTTATTCGAATAGCGTTTTCAGACAATCCGTACCTATAACCGTAGTATTTTATTGGGAAAAACAATACAAATCGAAAGAAAAGATAATGTTGATTCAATCAAAGAAGTTGTTATATTTATTGTGTTCAAAATAAAAATTAACCCATTTCAACCTTTTGCTGTTGTTTTATTTTTAAAAATCGACTTCGTGCACATTTTTTATAAGTTCTTAAAATTAATGTATTGATTGATAGTACTGTATGGAATTTATTATCCTTGATGCATTGACAACATGTTTTGAATTTGAAAGAAGTGGTTAGATTCTACATCTAACATGAAAACGAATGATGGCGTAAGTTTTTACTAGGCTCTTTTTCATTCCCAATCTTGATTACTTCGTTTGTAACATCTTACGTCCGTTATGAATTCAGTGTGAACTCCGTAACGGGAATATCAGTTTGTACGGATTTTCTGTTAAATCTTAAATTCTAATTGTTTCATCAACAATGTTAAAATACATAGTAGAATATTTATAATAATCAATAAATGTTTTAGTGGGACAGATTTTTTAAGGTTTTGAGGCAAAAAAACATGAGTTCATAATTATGGATGTCATCCGTTACACAGCCACATTATTCATAATTGCACACGGATTCATAATAGCATATTTTATGTTTTAGATAAAATGACTAGAGTCACTGTGCGTAAATAATATCAGCCTCTTTAATCCTATTTAATTTTTTGTCCTAAAATGGATAGAATACGGTTTATTTAAGAAAAAATACATTTACTAGAGAAAAAATATCCTTATGTAATATCCTTCACATATAAATTGGCTGTGATATGCTTTCTGATATACAGATTGACGATGTATTAGTGCGTATATTTTTGTACTTATTTTAATAAGAAGCACGAAGACTACGTACAGGGGCGGATCCAGGATTTTTCTTTGGGGGGGGCACAAGGGTCTGATGGGCAAACGGTCTTCTCATATTTGGGATTAAAAAACAACATACAACAATTAATGTACGAAATATACTTTTTATTTTAATATAGAGATTACTAATATGAAAATATTAATTAGTTACATATATAATAACGGCAGTTTTCTATTATGTTTCCTGCTGAAGAGTTCCAGTACTTCATTAACGTTCGTTTTTGACACAATGTCTTCCTTCCACTTGGGCGTTGTTTTTTTTCGAGCGCTGACTAGCGAATGACCAATGACCGGCAAATCTGTCTTCTTGACTTGTGCTTAAGGCTAAAATGAATGAGGCTCCGTAATACACAAAACAAAACGAACGTAATTATAACGGGACCGTATTAAAAATCTTGTCCATTATTTAAGCGTCTGGGGGGGGCACGTGCCCCCGTGACCCCCCCTAAATCCGCCTATGACTACGTACATAATTTGGGCTTTGTCGCGAGTGATAACGCTTACTTTCCGTCACCGCCAGCTTTTAAATCCGCATCCTGCGGACGATGGCGAAAATTGCCCCATTCCCGTTCGGGCAGACTGGTTCATCCTCTCAGGAACGACTTCCTTCCGCCACCATGCCTCCTTCCCTCGTGCAATTCATAGCCATGGATGGATAGAATTAAGTAACTCCTTAAAAGGTTTTTTCATTCAAATGTTACAGAAAAAGCGTCTCCCTGAAAACATGATCGAAAAACATTTTTTTTTGAGAGCGAATAAAATGAAGGTGAATTAAAAACAGAAATTTCAGCAGTTTTGCATTTGCATTACGCTTAGAGCCAAACTATTTACGGAATATTACTGCGTCTCCATCGAAATACGCTCTAAAATGTATGCGCTCATTCATTTTTAGCGCATGTGATTTGTTGCAGTGAGCAGGTAACGCTATTCAATTTTTTCGTTGGGAGAATTCTTGATTGAAATGCAATTTTTCACGCATTTTTTCGCAAATGTTTTTTCGAAGCAATTACACTCGTAAAGCAATTCTCTAAGTAAGTTGTATAATTTTGTTTGAAAAAAGGTCTTTTTTTTCGGGTCGCATGCTGGGGCTTAATCCCAACTTGGCAGTTCAGTCGATATCTCCGGAGATAGGTTTGAGGAAAGTGTAGGTAACGAAATGAAAGTAATCCAATAACGATCATGCAATACCCGAATAAAGACATATTTGTACTTTTCGAATAAAATAATCAAGTTTTGAAGCGTTCTTCCACCTGTTAAGTTAGTTTGAGAGAGATTTTTCTTCAGTCATCGCATCAGAGGTCTTATTCGAATTACATTTTAAAATTGAAACTACTGTTAGAAGCATGGAATTAATAAAGTTATATAATCAGTGCAAAAACTTTTCATGGCACGACTTTTGAGTAATTAACTGAATATGTATACATATTTAAGGCATTGAGACCTGACTACTTTTTACGCTTTCAAAACTGGGGGTATTTTTTGCGATTTTGCAAAAATGTATTGCGTTGAGAGATACATTTACTTTTTAAATAATTGAGAAACCATACCAGCTACGCACCTTTACATTTCTGACGCGATCCCTTTAGAATTATTCTTCCTTCAATTTATTCAATTAATGTATCTGTATCGCACAGCCGTACTATATTCCATGGCTATTATTTTATGGCAATTATCTCTATAAGTAGGTCGATGAGAGATCATTTTACCTTTGATGAGACCAAATTTATTGAAATTTACGTGAAGTGCTACTTCGCTCGGACTACCATAAAATCAGCTCTGGTGATTATAATTTCGAAACCATTTCTGTTTCCTATCTCAGTTGTGCTAATTAGTTATTCGTATATTTCCTTCCTCACTTCCTACTCATTCCTTTTGGTAATTAATCCCGAGGTATCTTGGAATATTGGCTACATCGGAAGGTTTTTGGATGGTTCGAGGGAAGTGGGTGATGCTTTGGGCCGAGGAAGAAGATTGCGGGGCAAATCGGAAATTGTCTCTCAAGTGACGGTGTACTGTGATTGGTCCAATGATCAATAACCGGATGGGGATTTTGAGTGAGGGCAGAGAGGGAAGTGGTTTATACCCCGCTCGTGTTAACGGAATTTCCGGAATGGAATCTGTTAAATGGGTTTCGAAGGAAACTTAAATCCGATCTTAAGTGACTATGGAGGTGATGGCACACACAGCTTTGCGTCTCCGTGTATTCTCCGTAGACGTTCCCCTGCGACAGTTTCTCTTCTTCCTCCAATAATAGAGTCCTTTATCTCTCAGCCTGTCTCCAAAATTAAGTTTACCGATTCAAGTTTATTCAGCGCTCCCCCCTTAACCGCACCGTGCCAGTTTTGAGTGGTAGTAGCGTGGGTTGGGTGGTGTGAGCCCTTAAGCGTTCTGTTGCTTTTGTTTCGGATTGCCTGCGTCTTCGCCTCGACGCGTGTTGGCGCTTTGATCCTTCCTTTGTCGTTGGGCTGTTTCCTTTACGGAAATATTTACATATGTGGATCCAGACGGCAGTGATCGTGTCCAGTTTTGGTAATGTACCAGCATCATCGCTATTTTTCTGCTGTGCTATTAGGTTCGGTGTCGAGAATACGACCTAGTTGTTGCATTGTTCCCGTAATCGAGATTTTGCGAGTCGACTCCATAAGTGAAATTGTGCTTCAATGAAAATTCTTAATTGCAAATATAGAAAAACATGCTCGGAAGTATTCTCGGAACAATCATGTGTGGGAAGGAAGACTTTCTGTGGAAGAATTGAATATTCCATCGGTGATGTTCAGATAAGCTGTCACTACGTGAAGTGGTTAATGTAGAATATGATGAAGCGGAGAGCTTCTTCAACGTTATCTTCAGATTTCTGATGATTGATTGAATTTTATTCTTGAGACCATTGAAGAAGACAGTCCCTCTTCCGGGGAAGAAGGAATGTCTTTTTTCTTATCTTCGAATTCTGTTATTTCGTATCCTTCGCAGCTTTTTGAGAATATTTGAGAGAAGTTTTATTGTGTGTTGTAGGAAAACCCGTTACGATGTCCAATATTATCAATTTGTGCACAAGGCGTAATATATTTGTTCATTGCCTAAAAGCGCATTTAAAACCTTGTAACTATAAGTTCGATTTGCGAGAAAAATAGCGTGGAAAAGTAACGTTTTGCTGTTAATATCTGATAGATGACACGTTGTTCTATTAGTCCACGAAATTTGAATTAAATGCCATGTATGTAATTATTCGTTGGAACCATCTTAAGAGCTTGGGAATCTCCTAAGCCCGTTTTCCATGATACATTATCCGGCACAAGACCTAGTATGCTAGCCGGTATTTGATATTGAGGACGGAATCTAGTATTGATTTAAGCTATCCTAGAAAGTATCATTCGATCATAGAACTTGTACTGGTGATGGGGTGGTAATTTCATACATATCGTAGCGCATGTTTGCTCTAATTTTCAACTAAGCAATCCATGGAACCAGGCCACCAAAACGACTCACGGGAATCTTCCCCTTTTATTGAATCATTCGCCAGAAAACTACTAATGGCCGTTAGGAGTTAAATGAGGTCCTTAATTCAAAAAGTGGGGATCGCTAAGCCACTATGAAAGTCAGCGTGATTGGTAGACAGCTGCTAGTCCTGCTGGGAGTGAGTGGAAAATAGTGCCGCATCAAGTATGTCAAGTAGCTCAGTGAGTATGATAGAGATTATGCTAGTTTGCCTCAGCATGCTGGTTTCGCATCACTTGGTACTGTAAAGTCATCATCGAATTTGTGACGGATGAAGTAAAAGAAGATACGGGGTCTATATTTCTCGTTAAACTTCCTAGCGTTGCGCAGTGGGCAGTTTTGGGATATGGGCTACGGAACTTTCAAAATACGGCGAAACGGAGGAGGAATGTTGTTTTGTGAGGAGCGTCAGTCAGAAAACCTTTCTAATTGCTGCCAGCAAAAGCTTTTTGAGAATTGGGTTGATTCACCACTACCTGTTGTTCCGTTTCGACTCGTCTCACAATGAGACCTCAAGATTAGGTCGCTGCTAAAGTCATAGCGATAGATTTTAACCACTTTATGCCGATTGCCTCTTTTTCTTGATATAGTTTCGTTCCTCTACTTCACTCTCTCTCGTCTCCCTCTCTTTCCCTCCATCCTTTCTCTTCACCCTCTCCACTTCTACCTCACCTCTGCCTCGCAAGTCTGCGCCAGGAACTTTCGCGTGAGCTGCGCCTTCACCTTCACGCCCTTCTCCTGGGAGCTCAGAAGAGATGGCCGTATCAGAATTCAATGCGGAACTCATCCGTATTCGAGTGATGCCGTCTCAGTGCCCGTAATTTCTGATGAACCTCATTTCTCCTTCAGTGTGTGGGAGAGTCTGATTCTGGGAAGGGACGGAAAAAATAGATGATGGCCGCTGGCTTCTAACGAGAAAACTTCACCCCCCCCCCTCCCTATCTCCGCTTCCTCGCGATAACTTTCCCCGTCCCCTGTGAATACTACGAGAAGGTCTTCCTCTTTTCTCGCCACCCGTGAGTCTGCACGCCCTTGAAGTGAAGGGAGCCGTGCGTGTTCCGCTGTTTTGGTCTAAGTATTCCCCTTCTCTTCCATCGAGATTGCTTCCCACGTTATTGGTAATGAGTAAAAAAAAGTACAACTTTGTCACGTGAACGTTCCATAGCGGCAAAGGAACAGTTTTTCAAAAATAAGACGTACATATATACTTACCAATCACACCGTTTACTTTCGGGATATGCGCGGTCAAAAAAGTTTAATTCAAAGAATAGGCCGGTAAAGCTAACCCTGCTGAAATGATTTCCTCCGTACTGCCCTACACTGTAAAAATATTTTGGGAATCTACGACTGGAATCATGAGCACTATAATTGCCATCAATTCCCATCGTTTTTTTCCAATAGGTTTTTTCATTTTTGAATTTCTAGGTTTATGACGTATCGGATAACTACAATGAAAATTTATGCCAATTATAGTGACAATGATTTTTGTCGTATTTTCCCAATTTTTTACAGTGTATTCTCCCATACCTCTCTTGTTTCAGTTACTCATACATTGCTTCATTTACGCTTTCCTGTTCTTAAGACTCCAAATACTATTCCTACTTTGTTGAGTATCTTCCACCACATTCATCCATGACTTTCTCGGTCTACCCCATCCTCTCTCACCAGTCTTTCTCGCTTCATTATTCGATTATCATCCATTCTCTTGACACGGCCAAATCAACGAAGCACAGTCCTTTCATTCATGTCCATCAACGGAGCATCCATTCAACATAATTTCATCACCAACTCATTCCTAACCCTATCCATCATACTTTTCCCGCTAACATCTGTCAGGTAACCCATATCCACTGCTTTTATCCTATTCTTATGCTTATTCTGGCTTACCCAAGTTTCGTTGCCGTACAATAAAGTTCGATTGAGTACACTTACGTGTGCAGTAATTTTTGATTCCTTACACATTCATTCGTTGATATACTCCGCACACTACCTACGACGTTCTTCAATGTAAATTTTTTTTGATTGGATCAAAATTATCTAGTATTCCTTTGTGGAATGAAAGAATTAAGAGAATGGATCTTAGATTTTCAACGCCACATGTGAGCTTCCTTATTTGTTATGAGCAACCAAATTTGCTTGCTATGACTGAGTACTACACGATGATGTTCGTAATTCCTATTGTTCGTTCGTTATATTTATGGGGTACAATAGAAAACAGATAATCTATTTCATAAACAAGAAAGAAAAACAGGAAAAAGGTAAAATGTGGAAGAAAATGTTTTAACAGTATTTTTGAAGATGAAGTTATGGAATTGATGCTTATAATGAACGAACTCATGTGAACGTGAAATATTTTAAAGAAATTAAAAACTGTAATCTCTATTCCCTAGTTCTCCAGGCCACTGACCATGTAAGTCGCCAGAGTTCTCTTCATACTTGAAACAACTGCACGAAACCCAGCGGATCTTGTGAATTACGCGGAGTCAGGTTTTTGTCGATCAATTCGATAATCTTCAAGGGGATCTATGTTGTCACTGGTGTTAGTAGGCTGCGTTGCTTTTTTCTTCTAGCGTGTTATTCTGTGTTATGTAAGGAAACACTCAAGCGTTCCAATACCGGTATGAAAATGTGAAAATCACCTATCATTAGGAATTGAATTCAGTGTTTTTTCCAGTCACTTTAATAATTAGTGTAAAACACGACAAATAAGTCATGGTGGGAGTTACATCGTTCCAGAAAGCAATCGCAACGAAGAAATGTGCGAAGGGTGAAAGCAAACTCAATTTAACGAATAAAACGCTCTTACATCCGTTCTGAGTGAGGTGAACGAAAAACACATTTTAAAAATATTTGTATGCACTAAGGACGTTTCTTTTTTTCCAAGGTTCCTATCTTTACCCGCGAGATGAAGGAAGCTGTACGTAACTATCCCTAGTCGTAATATCCCCCATCTCATCCATTATGATTGCTTCAGCCTCTCAGTATTCAGTCGTGGGGGAAGAAGGTATCCCTTTAGTTTTTGTGGCCCTTTGGTTGAGTAGCGAAAACGACTGTAGATATCTTCTCGGAATTGAATTGGATTCGTTGAGGCGATGTCCGTATCGAATCCGCGTTTTTTTATTGATTCAGCAGCTCATCCCATTTTCGCCTTTCGGCGGGTTAACTTCTTATCCCGATCCAATTACCTAGATATTGGGAAAATATATAGGATTCGACGGAGGAATTTAAATCAGTAATTCATACGGCATCGTATTAGTTAATGAACATGAATCTTATTTGCCATCCTGACTCGATTACTTTGAAAATATAATGAAAATTAGTACAGTCGTTTGTATGTGTAGATATCAGATTCATATCTACGAGTCGACATAGTTTCATTTAGCATAGTCTTGACTGTTTCATTAGTGATAAAATCGAAAGACTTCATCTATTCCAAGTATTTTTCCAAAACTCTTCCTTTTAAGATCGTAGGATATTGTAGATACTTACCTTTAAATACTGTCGCATGTTAGTGAAAGATAAAGTTCACTATCCCTCGGAAATGTGGTTTTCACTAACAGCGTTTTTGCTTTAGGATGAAAACGAACCTGGACTTGGAATACAACCAATGGCATTGCTATTATGCAGACCATCAGTGTCTTAGACCTTGAAATCTTAGAAAATCAATCATAAAATTAATGGTTGGAGAAGGGCAAGTGATTAATATTAACTTTCAATCAACTTATGTGCCTAAGGGTTATAGCGTTTTGCTTTGCAGCCTAGTCGTGAGTAAATGTTCGTAATTGCGTTATTTTTATAGAAAAACTGGATCAGGAGAGACGTAGAGAATATTTAATAATACACTTCGTATTTTCAACTGGTAACTTTTTAATAGCTGCGCAATTTTTTTCAACGCCTCAGGAGTGAAATATTCGGGAAAAATGCCCGATTGTACGATGTAAAACCGATAGATAAGCGTTGTAGTAGCTGTAATACCTATATTTATTAAGCGGACTTCGAATTAGAAGGGAGTTCCACCACTAATTTGTAATTAAAAATTAATTATAAAATACAAATTTCTATGAATGCCGAATAAAAAATAGTCTTTTGATTGATAATAAAAAAAATTTCATTTGTAAATAGTAGAGTGAATGATTCTCCCCTTTTCTGTCTGATTAAGCCATTCTTTCTTTCCTTTTAGCTCATGTAATTTAAGAGTATTTTGTGAAAAAACATTTTTTAAAGTTAGGGTTTTGTCGGCACAGTTAGGTATAGAGGACATGGTTTCATATTGGGTGTTAAAATATGAAGTGATTGACACTTCCTTAATTTTTGAGTGGAACCTCTACCTATAGGGTCATGCCGCTCCTTTTCGCTCAACATGATTATGATGCTATCGGTTGTAACATCCGTTTAAGGTAGTTTGGATGAGATATTATTTCACATGTAATACAATGAATTTGGTCTCATGATAAATAAAAATATATCAACTTTTTAAAGATATCAAAATACCTGCCACTCACCACTATACTTTGAGAGATATTTTCCAAAAAATACCTGCCATTCTCCATGGGAAATGGTACGAATATGCACTACAGAGAGGTTTTATTTTAAATATGAGGAATTATTAACGAATACATCTCGTCAAAAATACAAAAGTGCGTAGTTAGCATGTTTTCTCAACTATTTTAAAAAATAAGTCAATTCCTCACCGCAGTAATATTTACAGAATCGCAAAAAATCTGCGATTGTGAAGGCGTTTTCAGAATGCAGAGTGAAAAAAATGATTTTAATGAAAAATTTATAAAATTATTTTTATCTTTATTGTTTTAAAAACCTCATACTTTCCTTGAAAACTGCGGCCGGTTTCACCTTGATGACGCATCTTCTGAAAATACCTTGTCAAGGTGAAACCGGTCACAGTTTTAAATAAAGTCAATCTGTCAAAGCCTGGAACAATCGAATGTAAAGTATTTTTAGTTGATCACTGAGAATTTCAGTTACGTAAAGCAAAGTTTTACGTCATGGATATTACAACATTTAATCCATGCTTCTTACAGTCGCTTAAATTTAAAATTAAATTTTAATAGTGGTCTCCATTATGACGGGAAACATATCGCTCAACTACCTTAATTTCATTCTCGATGGCGTTCCTATTGTCATCAATCATTTCTTCAACTCCTTCCCCTTCCTTCTCTCGGTTCCATGTGAGAATTTTAGGGTTCTCTGTGATCGATGGGCCACAGATCATTGTTTGCGAGAGGCAGGAAATCGAAAGAGGAGAGTGAGAAGCATTTCCACTCCTGAAATTCCACTTTCACTCGGAAACAATTATCCGGGAAGAACGGAATGATTTCATTTCACGCGCACAGAAAATGAACCAGATCCACCGATGAATTCCGATAAATTGGGACAAAATCGAAACGAGTACTTTATATATGTGCCTGTGTATATATATGTATGTATGTATAATGCATATATAATTATGTATATGCTCCGATGGATTCGGGGCTTGTTGAATATTCCTCGAAACGGTTGATTAAGTGTTGAAGCGGGCTCCGGTCTTAGCTATGGAAGTTCAGAGTCCCTCTTTACGAGACGGAATTCGTCTAATCTCCATGTTTGCTTTGTGAATTTGAATTGGGAGGCGGCATTCTGCAGCTTTAGGATGTTTGGGTTTGGCTCGTTCGTTGAAAAGGGTCCATGGTTGCCAGCGGGCGTTCGGCATTTTCGAAGGCAGGGTTGGGCAATAAACGAACGCCCGGCGGTCAATTGAAATTCGTTCATCTTCCTATTGTGGTTTATTGGAGAGACATGTTATTCATTGCATTCCCTCAGCGTTTAACGCATAGATAAAGGACGAGGATGAATTGAACCGTTAAGGCTGCTGTTTTACATGATAATATCGAAGCCATAAATTACTAATCAAAGCCATTAGAATCAATTGGCCATATTGAAAGGATCATTCAGGCAATAATTACGCAAAAATGCCATGGTATTAGAAGAAAAATTGTCGATACGGCATGTTATTTTTTCTGACTTGAGCCTACAATGGTTCACAAATTATAGGCATCTTTAGTAAAACTAGAATATGGTGCCCTATGCACTTCAACGCAAAAAAGAAAATTGGTGCTAAGGATTATAAAAGTATCCTCCCAATGTGACATTTAAAATGCATAATTATGCAGCAATGGCCGAAAATGGGGAGGTTTGGTGAGAAATGCAAAACTAAAATCTCGTAATTCTGTTATATTGATTATTTAGTAAGATCTTTGTGTGTAAGTTCCCATTCCGAGTCTATGCTTTGGTTTATAAGTTCGCTGTAGAGAAAAATTTACAATTTTGGAGCTAAAACCTCAAATTTTAGGGAATAAACTGAAGCGTGTACGAAAATCGAATGGAAGAATTGCTATCTTTGTTCTTTCAGTCATCGGATACTTAAAATTCAAGCCTATATCATTAGTACCAGTAATTTAGAAAAGCAGAAAAAGGGCCCACGTGGTGTACCCTTACCCTTGGACTCTACTCATACAGCCTATTAATCCCTTTAGATCCTAAGGAACACGTGTACCAAATTTCGTTGGAATCTGTTCAGGGGGTTGTAAATCTATAGTGTTCTAATAAACATAATTCCAGTATTATAGATAAAAACAAAAAAGGCTGTGTATGTGAGATTTATTGGCAAAATTCGGACGGGAGCATTGTTGAAATTATTATTTTTCTCTATGAAATTGGCACCATGATAGGTCCCCGATACGCCATATATTCCCTTTTTTAACCTATGGTTTAGGGCGAATAACTTTGCACCTGTAAAATCAACTGTAATATGATGGAATGGAATAAATTTGAAAACTACATCTGTCACATTACATTTACTCTGTGCATGATTACGCTTCAAGATATAGTGCAATAGAACTATGCAGTTAAAACTATATCTTACGCATTATTCAGAAAGTGGGAGTTATATGTTATGAAAATCGTTTCAATTACCGTAATTCGTACTATTTTAGGTGGTTGTTGCACAATCAACGATGCCGCAATTTCGTTTTTGTGCAATACGTCAGCAAAAAATAAGTCTATCAAATATGTTTATCAAAGGAGGGAAAGATCACCAACTGTGTAGATTCATCTGAAATGTTTTATTTGTTACAACCTTCATGCCAATACCTTGTGTTATCCTTAAGTAAAGAATAACTTAACGGAAGAAAAATGTGTTTCAATAACTACGTAAACGTTAGAACTCATTATGGTTATCAAGCTGGTCCATCGCTTGTGTCTTGGACTCGCCTCATAAAGGTTATCGTTAAATAAGATGAAGATGCAAATCCCAGCCTTCGAAGATAACTCTTTTTAAACTTGACGGTTTCATGGGCGATTATGATTTTATTGGATTACTTTCAATGTCTAATATTCTTCATGTGACTATGAACGCGTACTTTCACAAATGTTATCATTAAATTTCTCTTCGGGGATATGGCCGCTGTATTCTCTGTGAATCCCAATCCTAAAGATGTTTAGGAAGACTTAATACAAACCTGCTCGTATGAGGGGGCGGACATTTGGATACACTCTGTAGATTTTAGAAAAACCTTTGGGGTGCATTGCGAGTGCAGAACGCTAACGCTCATATGGACCACGCTGTATTACTTATTCCAAGTTGTGAAGTAAAAGCTTTTAATCTACATGATGATGGGTGCTGATCTCCTTTAAAACTTGAGCAAAGGAAAATAATATTCCTCTCCCTCAATTTTTTTTTCATTCAACCTTAAGTTGACAGTTTTGGTTAAGATAAGTCAATGTGATATAGTTATGCAGAAAAATTGTCTTATCTAAGAAAACCGGATTAATATTTAGCTGACTCTGGCGGGTAGTGGCTTAAAAAGTTCAAATACACGTATTTCGCCCTTGCCTCGGGGGAATTAAATTAAGCTCTCGTTGAGCGCCGCAATGAAAGAGGCCAGAAGAACTTAGCTCCTTAACTGCTGTTCTCTCTCACAGCAGGTATATTCGCCCGGGTCTTTCAAGGTTCAACCTTGATCGTCCAACCAGGGACTAATTGTGCTTGCCAATTTTTTTCGGCTTAATTCTTGAGCCCCCTTTATCATCTTTCTTTCTGGGAAAGTTCTCAGTTTTTGCAGCTGGCCGTGTAGTATTTTTCCGTTCTACTATTTTTTTCTTAGCTCATTCCTTCTTTAAGTCTCTTGAATGGTGCTCCGTACGTATCGGCTGAAAGTAATTAACTCGGGAGAGTGGTCGATAATTTTTTTTTCGGAGTCTCAAAACTTCTGCCGGAAGAATTTCATTCTCATTCTTTTTTTCATTTATTTTGTCTCAATCTTTTACTATCCTGACCGTGGAATGGAGCTGATTATTCAGTTGCATTAAATAGATTCCAAACTAGACTAATTTTGTTGTTGCCTCGCCATTAGTAAGTTAGCTTATTCCTTTAGATAGTGGCTGTTTGGATAAATTTTCACCATCATCAAGTATAAAAATTAGTTGGGAACTGCTAATAACTTCTTATTACATAACTGGTGGGGTTCATTTTTTTAAACCTTGGAATTAGTTTAAAATAATAAAGAGCTGTGGTTTTTCATGACCCTGTCATGTTTTCTTGCTGAAAGCAGTACAATTAAATTAGCAGCTTCATTCTCCTAAATGTTCGCCGGAATGATGGAAAATGAATAGATGATGAGTTTCCATTTTGTAAAACCATTTTGAATTTATTTTGCTAACATCTGGATTTCTGAATAAAACATTGTTCCTTATTTAGAAAATTCCACGGATTGCATTAAGTACCAAATCTCATGTTGAGTATTCTCTAAATTAGAAATGTCTTTTATTCTCGCTTGATAATTGTGCTCACTCCATAATTGATCCTTTTCTTAATTGCTTCGGAGACTTAAGAAATATTTTATTGCATTTTTTCCTCAAAAGTAGGAATTTTTCTTTGGCGCAAAGTTCTTGGAGTGATGTACTCATGCTTCAAAACTGGGACGAACATTTTCGCTACGGTTGTATTATCCTTTTTTTGGAATCGCAGTTGACGTGTATACCAAAAAACGAGGTAGCATTCAGTTTTGAGATATGCGTCGCGATTCATGTATGGGAGTAAATCCCGGGACGTTTTGAAATCAATGTTTTAATCAAATTTCGTCCATATGTATGTATTTATCCTTTTTAAATATCCAATTATAATTTTAGTATGATAGAGCGTTTTCAAGCGAGAAGCTTGATTGACGGAAAAACTATAGCTATGCAAGTAAGTGTCTATCATTAGATAGTGAATCCCAATCAATTCCTATGACTATGAATCAGTGTACTCCGTATCCGGAACTCAGGAACTTCGGGGATTCATCCATTGGGGCGGTCCTCCTGCAGTAAAGCCATAAAACTCTTGGATGTATGACTACTCATGAAGCTGGTTAGCACAATGTATGTACCATTAGGGTTAAGTACCTTAGGGCCCAACGGGAACTCCATCTAAAGTCAATCAATCAAGGTAGTGCATTTGACTGTTATATGGTGGAGATTGATAGAACGGTAGTTAGTGCACTGAGAGAGAGTACTTCCGGGTTACGGTGAGCATTATAAGGTTCACCAAACGTTGATAGTGTCTAGAATCTTAGAATATACATAATTTTCTGCAAAACTGCGTAGAAAAAACTAAATCTGCGTTTAAGAGTCAGACTTAGTATTTCCTCAATAATTGGTTACAGTATGGAAAAGAGAGTTGTGTAGAATGTTTAAAATAATTTCAATGACAATTTTTTAATTCAGAATGATTTACGTTTCTGTCCAAAAAACAGAAATGCATAAAATGTACTCCTCTGTAGTTATATTCGTGGTGGGTTAGTTTAGGCTGACATATAATATGTTCTTTAACTTTTGTATTGTTAATTATGGAAACAAAACACTTTTTAAGTTTTCCATCCGTAAAATTATATTAATAACAAAAAATCTTTTACTGGAAAACTGGATGTTTTGCTTGTATCATTTTGTAACGGTTCCACCACATCACACTGGAATCTATATTTTATATTTTGTATTTTCATAGTATGTACTCTGCTGAAGTATTAATTTTCTCCGGAATAATTCGTGAATAAATGTTAGAAACATGTTAGCCGAGCCGTGCCTGTACACAGGTTTCACGGTATAAAATTCGTTGTAGTGCTGAAGTAGCGATTTTACTTCATCACATGATGCTAAACAGGGACTTTCCTTCGCCGTAAATGCCTCCCTTCTTGCAAAATAGTAGGTATTTATTGGGAATCACATGCATTGATTCTCTTTCTTGTGAGCTGGATAGCATTTGTATTGAATACTTTCACAGGCAATTGATCAATGTTTCTAGTACAGGGGTAATCAGCTAGTGGGTAATTCCCCCCTGGGGGGAATTAAGGTGGGTTAAAGGAGGCAATGGGGCCATTATTCAGCTGTGTTCTGTTGATGATGTTAAATATGTAATACTATTTTTTTTTCAATATATTAATGGCGTTATGTTCATTGAATGCCAAAGATGAAAATCGATTCCGAAACATGCGAATTATTTTAACTAACGGACATAAGTAATTATTTAATGATTTATATTGGAAGGAGGAATGATATTCCTCCTTCCAATTCCTATTTAATGATAAGTGGGGGATTGAGCGCAAAGGGTCGATAACCACTGTTCTAGTATGCTATATCAGAATAGTGCATACGCGAAGCTAGTTGGTATTAGTTTTTTTTTTCAATTTCAGAAAATTTTGGTCGAGAATTTCCCGCTACGTTAATCCACGAGCACTACTTGAATAGTATAGCTTTTTGTGCTAGCATCAAGTTCGAAATCCTGGAAAGAGATTTCACTGACAGGAGTACCCGCATGTAATGCTTGGTGAGTTCAGATTTCTTCGCATTTATTTTCCTAGCAAACAAAGAACACGCCTCCATTCTGGGCTATTCGGCAATCTGCTGCCCGCTTGCACCCAGTAGCTCCAGCCCTCTTGAAGATAAATATTTATTTCTATTCACTTGGAGCACTTTTTTCATCGCTCAGATTTTACCTCTCCTAACTCAGGACTCTATATGATGCAATGCCGGCTTTTCCAGGGCGATACCACTTCAAAAAGAAGGGGAGGAAAGCAACGAAATGAATTAAGTTTCATTGCTCCGAAATAAATGACGGTCGAAGACCCTCAATGAAGCCGAGATAGTGACGGCAGTATTTTTACCCAAAAAAGTTGTTTCTTTTAGGGAAGCATCGATCAATTTAGATTTAAAACTTTTGTAGCATATACAATATAATATATTTCTCGTTGGCTACCTATTTTTAGGAAGAAATGCTGGACTGTATTTAGATTTACGCTTGGGCAGCCTAATTGGTGACTTTTTCACAATTGTGTCTTGGAATGCTATGGATTTTGCTTACTTTGTTTTAACATGCCGCATGCAACGTTTACCTAATTGAGCGTGCGGGACCAGTTAATCAGTTAACGATACAAATAGCTTATTTTTCCGTCGCATTTGTTCACGTTGTTATCCTCGTACACTTGAGGAAACATATGGTGTCTTTCACAGATTTCTTAATTATGGTGTCAATGAACAACAGGATCGTTGGAATCCTCAAATAGTTCACATATTTGAAACTGAAAAATTTGAACACGCATTGAAAATTGCATTTGTGAATGGGAATACCAAGTTAAGTTGTGGCTTTCCCATTAGCTCGGAAAGTAGATGGCCTGTGATTGCTTTTGGGTCCAGGAAACCCATTTTTAATTTGGCTATTTCCAAACGATGATAAAATAATATAATAATAATAACAGTCGACGCGTTGTGTCCTGCACATTGTCCTGGAAAGCAGGATGACCGTGGTTTGATTCCTGGGTGTTGATTCTGGAAACTCCGTGATAATTATCGCAAGCAAAAATGTTAATTTTATCGAATAGTTTCGTCGATTCAGCGTCTTAAGTTGTCACATCCTGCCCGCATGTGATACTTTTTGATTTGAAAGAATTGAGTGGTTGTGTACCGTTCGATACTTCTGCGAAATCCTGTGACTCTTAGCTGTTTTGGCATTCGATACCTGTCGTGGAATTTTGAGAATCGACCTCCTGGTCAGCGAAACCCTTTTTCAGATGGCAGTTGTCATCAATAAGAAAATCTATCATTAGACATCATGAATCGATAAATTAGGTTTTAACTTTCACACTGTCGGATGGCTAATAAATGGAGATTATAATTACAGCATTCGATTTTCCTATACGCTTCACTTTTTTTCTGATATTATTGCTTTTGGCTAGAAAATAATCCCTTTTTTCTCACTTTTTTAACAAAATCAATTTTCTAATTTCCTTAGCAACTGCAATAGGGGCCTTTAACGGGTACTTGTGCCTGCAGCCTTCATGACGTAGTTTATGTCATCAATATGAGAACTGCAGTGAGATTTAAGAAGGGGTATATTTCACTTCATCCTCTACATGGGTGGTTAATGAATAGTAACCTTAATGGTATTTTCAATTTGCACTTCACATCATGGGGATTATTTTTACCTTCATGAAACATTTTTAAATGTTTCTTCTTCACGTTGAATGTCAACGGGCACCCTCTACTAGATAGTAAAAATACAATTCCACGGTTAATGGCTTGCTCCTATATCCTGGAGGTCCATGGTTTGATTCCCGGTCTATGAAACCCTTTCTCATTTGGATATTTCCAACGATGAGAGAACTCTTCCCACATGAAACCAGGGTCTTGTTTTCCTCTCCTTCCTGTTGTCGTTGTTTTGGAAATCATTGTTTCATTATTATCTTTCCTGCGGTTTAGAGAGTACACCAATCTGGGTCGCCATTCAAAAGCCCGGCCGACGCTTCCAACTGCCGCCGTGCGCGATTCATTTTTTTCCTGGGGGGGAATGGCGGGAAAATACTTGAGGTGGTATGGAGGTTTTCGGGAGGGGGAGTGGTCGATGAATAAAATCGAGGTCAGGTTCAAGGGGCGGAAAGAATCGACCCGTTACACACACATACTAAAGAGCGCAAGTAAAGCAAAGCAAGAGCACACTCATTGCAGTCACACTCACGAGAGAGGGAGAGGCGGAACAGAATTACGACCCGTCGAGCGATAGGACTAAAGCTCTGTATTAGGAAAGTACGGTCAACGTTTGATCTCGGCAAATGCCGACAATCGAGGCTTCTGATTGGTTGCTCTCTATATTTTTGGGCCTACGCGAGTTACGCGAGTGTTTTGTTAGTCAGTTGCCCGTTAGAAAGCAATGTTGTGGTTGTGTTTTTCGTGAAGCAGCGTAGCGTTTTTTTTATATTTGGTTGTCAATATGCCTCAGTGTTGTGCAGTTGGTTGTTCAACGCAGGCGAAGAAAGGGACAAAGTTATATCTTATCCCTTCGGGAGCAGGGAATGAAGTAATAAGAAGAATATGGATGCAAATGATATCCAGAGCTCACTGGTAAGTTCCGAATTGTTAACGATGTTATTGTGAACGAAAGCGCTAAAATTTCATGCCTTTTTATAGGTAACTTATATAGTTTTCGTGCAGTGTTTTGGATTTATTGATAAACATCATTTCTTCAGAAACGTGCAAATGCAAACCACGTGAGCAATTAATAGGTATTGTTTTATTTTTGCATAGTTATTGATTGAATTGTGTGCCTTTATTTCTCTCACGCGTGAATAATACAGTGAATGAATGTTACTATTGTTAATGCACTATTTGTGGACAAAAGTGAATTTACAAACCGCTTGCTTAATTATGAGGTGTCGTCTTGTGGTGAGTGTAATCAATCCATTCAAAATTGATTTGCTTGCGAAAATATGCCTCCTTATTACACACGAATCCCTACATAATCGGCTCTTTAGTGCGAATCAGGAGTTGAACATTTCCAGAGCATTGTTATTTTTATTGTCTTACACCTTGACACATTTCCTCGTGATCCTTAGTTCTGTAACGCCAACTAATCTTATTAAGATCACAATGAGAAACGATTGTCTATGAACGGATGTTGTACTATTACAATAGGCATCAGGGGAGTGGGTTTTTTATCATGTCCACAAAAGCATCTCTTTTCATATGTCTACTGCTGCTTTCATGCAGCTAAGTGCAAATTGATTTTTCCTGGATAATTTTTTTATCTCAGTCGCTATATATGTTCAACTCCTTAAACGTTTCCTCTCTAGATCTTCACAATGATGTAACTGCAGAGGAGTTACTGGGAGAACAAGCTGATGCGAGCATGCCAGCTGCAGCAGGAGTGGATATATCCCTGTTATGCAGTGACCCAGGTGATGCACTCCACCCCTGCTAAGGAGAATGTCACAGAGGAAATTGAGGAAATAAGGAGGGAACTTATGTCATTGAAGAGGGAGATCCGTAAATTTGTGTGCTTGTTGTGTTGTGTGTTGTAAACACATTGTGTGCTTCACTATAAAGGATTGCGTGCCATGTTTGCTGTGCTGATGACATTGTGTGCCCCTCACTACATCGCGTTACATATCAAGTGCTATTGAAAACAAGCTCAAACTTAATGAAATTATGGCAATGTTGACTGATTCGTCCAGATGTTGTGATAATGTTCATCGATACCATTCAGGTTCTCGAATTAATACCAAGGCAATTAGAGCTAGCTAATGACCATCTTCAAAGAAAGACCATCCGATAACTTTTAAGTGTGCAAACTATTAACCGCATTAACCCTTCTTCACCTACATTCATTTTTGTTGTGTTTACTGATTAGTATGGTATTACATTATGGAATGGTATTAAAAGTGTGAAAAATGCGTAGTAAGTGTTGTGTGGAATCTATGTGAATTGAAGTGAAGTTAGTGACTAGTGAATTGCTCTTGTCTTGAAATTGTGGCTGTTTACGTCCCAGTGAAGGGATAAACAGTGTAGTGTTTTATTATTCTTCATTCTGTGAATGTTGCCACCCCAAGTGTCATATTCTTATTTCATTGAATTGTCGTGTCCAATGCGATTTTGTTGAAATAATTAATCCGTATGCGTTTAAGGCAGGTGATGACTATAATTAGCAATAGGCAATTGAATTTGTCCTTGGCAGGGATTATTGTGTTATTTTATAGTATCATAAATTGTGAGTGTGGAGTCCAAGTGAAAGGGTGATGATTTTTTTCTGCTTATGCAATGTAAGTTGTTTCATTGTGCTTAATTCATTAAATTTTATCATCTCAAAAGTTATCTTTTCATTTACTCGACTTGATGTCATTACCAAGTACCTATTGTTCCTTTATATTTAGTGCCGCTGTACATTTGTCTCTGGAGATAAAGCGGGAATGATTAATCGCTGCCATATATATCTCACGGTACGTAATCATATTATTTTATCTTAGATAATTATATTACATATAGTTCATATTATTTGTACTGACGATGTGCCTCAGTTAAACATGGGAGTGCTGATCGTGTAAATCCTGTCAAAATTCTCACTTTACTTGACAATGCAGAACGTAAAAATAGGTTGTAGCGTGTTAAATTTATCCGCCGTTGAAAGTCTCATTCCGGTGCGGAGTAAGATCAGTAACGAAGTCAAGGTATCTCAAAATTCATTTCTCTCACAATTATTGTCGCCCGTGTGATAAGCATGTCCGCTCGCAGTACCAGGGCATCTAAGGGAGTTTTGGACGTGAAATTAACCTTAATTGAGAATGATTAAGATAACAGTGACAATACAAGGTTTGTCACCGTCTGTTCTCTATGAGGATTCACTTCATGGTCGAAGAATTGACTTGACGTTTTACTCCTATTGCAGAGAAATATTCTATACCTAGTCGATTTTGATACCTAATTGACAAGTAAGCTAATATTTATGTGGTATTATAACATTTTAAAATGCCATTCCGCCAGTTATCAACGAGAAGTCACTTTACGGGCGAGGAAAATATCGCGATGTTCCACTTGTATTGCAGACGACGCTGTCTGCTGCCGTTTGAGTCGTCTGCTGGGCTCGTATTAAACAGGCCGACCCCCGCATTTTGGAGGATAAACTTGATATGAAAATGATGTGGTATTATAGGCAATTTAATCATTCACAAGTTATCATGGCTCAAATTCGATGAAATATAGTTAATTAATTTTTATCTCGTGAAAACATGTTTAGTCCCTATCTCTCCCATGTTAACAAAGGTCCACGATGGCTAAATGCGCAAAGTTGACCGTACTTTCCAATCAAGCGCTTTAGATAGGACAATGCGCGAGCGCGGGAGAGTTTTGGAGCCATTATCTCCCGCCAAAATCAGCGGGAGGCGCGCACGTGCTGCCCGACGAGCCTACTCGCTCGGCTCCCGACCTAATTCCTACAGACCCAACGGCGAATGTTCAACGGCGGTCGAGGTGATTCGGAAATGGAATAATTAATTAAATCCACTCTCTGACCAACGCTCTCTCACCAGTATTAGGGTGGTATTACGATCGACGTTTCCTGACGTGGCGTTAACAGACGGTGGCGTTCAGTTTTCCGCCGTATTCCCTTCAGAGACCTAAGGGTAATACGACTGACGGGATTAGCTATCCACGCCAATTGTAAACCGTTGTTGCAAATGGAGTGATAAGCGGTTGTGAATTGCTGTTTATTGTCATATTTAAAAAACATAGTATAAATAACCCGCTAAAAATACCGAAAAATAATACTAATTAAAAAGAAGTTTAATTATGTTTCATGGAAAAATTAAAAAGCAATATGGACAATCTGGAAATGACATTCAGCAAATATTGAAAAAATATCATTTTTGAATGGCTGTCGGTATCGTAGCATGACGGAATAGTTAGACTTTGACAAGGTTTGTTTATTGTCCTTAAACGACACCGTCAACGTCCGGTCATCCTAATATGTTCCACTACGTCACAATCTGATAGCTCCGTGAACGACACCGTCTATCTCCGTCGCGTCAGGAAACGTCGATCGTAACCCTGCCCTTACATCTGGATCCCTACTAATTGAACTTAGTCGTTAGTTGTTGGTTTCCCGAAAACATTTTTGCCGGCGGCGGTAGCGTCCACCCACTGATAGGTGGCTTTGGAGTATTTTAAGTTAGGTTAGTGTAAGTTGTTTGAACGATATTTTTCTCTAGTCATAATAGAGTGTGTATCCGATTTTTTTAGTCACAAGTAGTATGAAGCAAGTACATAAATACAGTTATATTATTTGCCCAATAACTTTCGTTTTCATGACTGAACCTCTCAGTAATTAACTAAATATGCAAATTTTAGGTTTAAAGTTTACTTATCTATTTACAGCCTTCGTTGGAAACGCCTTCACCACCGGAGATTTTTTTTCCTTTCTTGCAGCGCCTTTTTTATTATATTTTTTTAGTAATTGATAAAACGCACAAACAACCCACCTTTACATTTATGACGCTATCTATGCGTGTTAACTTCCTTAACTTTTTTTTAAAAACGTTTCCATGAATCGCACCGCCGCACCATGTCCTATATAATTTTTCACAAGGAAAGAATGGAATTAAGACAGTTAAAATTAACTTATTATATAATGTTACTTCCATCTCGTTCGACACTATAACGGTGGTCACATACAGATTTAATTTTCAGTATCTTCTCTCGTGCCGTTTCTTATTCAAGTTTATAATATCGTAGCTTCTCTGCGCTGGAATGGCGTCGCTTATTGACTGACATATGTTCCCACCTTATTTTATCCTTTCTTCGCTTGGTCGCGAGTTTTCGTTATGCGGCCGCTGCCCTCTTGCTTTCATCCGGTTATCCATTGGATGGATTTCCGCCGGGGTAATTTAGATATCGGTTTTGTTATTTTTGGAAACTCAATTCGCCGCCACTCCTCTTGGTCGGCACGAAGACCGACATTCAAATAAGTATTTGAATTTAGCGGTGTCCCATTTGTAATTCCATGACCGGTTGCGATGATAGGCATAACTAGATGGAAGATTATTTAGCGGTGGTTTACGATGAGCAGCAGTGAGGGCATATGATGCAGAAACGACCTGGCCGAAGAAGCAATTACGAGGAAAAGGAAAGTCTACCTTGTGAGAGTAATAATGCAATGTATCCTTATCCCTATTGTCCACGGCAAAAACGGCATGTCAGATATCTCCCTTCTGCAACCTATTTCCGTTATCTTATACTTCGATTGTTTCTGCTGTCGGACGTTCGTATTAGTGAATTTTGCTGAATACCTTCGGAGAAATAGTCTGCCTTTAACGTAAGTAGAAGATGCTAGCTACATTTTGACCTTCGATCTAGGAGAAATTCCCTCCCAAATTCACCTATCAGTTCGATCTTTCGTCTGAATTTATTTAAACAATTTATTGCAGATCTAGATTTTTGCCGCTGTACACGTTATATTTATGTGATCAGTCACAAGGACCCACACGTTAGTGGTATATTCTTAGTATCCCACTTTTGTTTTTAATCTAAGAGCAAAAGTGGGGTGGTTTAGTATGCGTCAGCTACTACGCGTCTACAGCGTCCACCTATGAAGGTAGTTTGAGTGAGATTTTTCTATTATCTCAATAGAGATGGCATACATGGCGTAACGTGTCAGTAATTAACGAATTATACATATTCAAAGCCTACTTGTTGTTTACCTATTTTTTTCACGCCATGTGCTGAAAACGCCTCAGCCCAAGATTTATTTGCAATTTTATAAAAAGTAATACGGTGAGTGATACATTTATTTTTACAAGTAATTGAGCTACCCTTACATAAACCCTTACATAAATACATGAAAAACATATGAACTACCCTTGTTCACTTTCTGGCGTAATGTTTGCATCAGAACTTCCTCATTTAAAAATAATATCTCTCCGGAGCGCACAGCTGTTCCGTATCCAATGGAAAAAAAGAACTTCCATTTTTTTGCTAATATATCAAAAAGGAGTGTTAGTAGAGGCTGATATTTTGGTAGCATTATAAAATTATAAATATGATATCTTTGCCACGAGGTCTGATGCATTGAATATATTGTGTAGTGATATATAGATCAGACTACTTGAATCCACCGTTCTCTAAACGTATACCGTCTTCTACGGGAACACTGCTAAAAACACAAGCTGTCCGGTTTCTGGGCGTCGGGTTCATGTATAAAACCTTAAGGGACACAGGTAAAGACCCTTAGACGACCCAAGGATCATGGCTCTGAGGCCAACGGCGCGTGAATTTTACAGGCCGTTGGTCTTTGAGCACTCAGCTTCCCATCTCTCCTATCAAATTGCCCTATGGGGTTGAGGCCATGGTTGGTTTGGTCGATGTTTGGTCTGAATAATTTGAAAGTTTTACCCCAGTTTAAGAGTCCCTTAGGGAGTTGACTCTCATGTCTCAGACTTTGTTATAAAATACTATTCAGGATGAAATGTAATGCAAATTATTTGTTGCTTGCTTGCTCTTCGATTTTTTGTGATCGTGCGGGATTGAAACCACCTAGAATAAAACGGAAGAATTATTCTCTATCTTTAATTGAGGTAAAAAATACGATAATTCCTTACTGTACCGCATTTCGCTTGGTGATTTCATTAGGTTTGAATCTCCGTGGAGAGTGGATAGATCTGTGTGAATAGTGATGTGAATTCCCGTGTATACCGAATGTATCGCCGAACTCGTGTGGCATTTTCCCCCCTGTTTTTTTGGGCAATTCCCCTCTTTGGACAGTTTCCCCTCTGCGGACTGTTTATCCTCCGGACTTAGCCGAAGGACTTAGCGCGCATGTCGTTCGGGAAACTCCGCCTGGCGGAGTCTCAACGTCCTCTCGTTCGTAATAGCCCCCTAAAAGTGACTTCAATTCACTTAGAAATAAATTTCCACTGCTTTTCTAAGGGCTGAAAGGAGTGAATGGCCTCTTTCCCATCGAACTACGTGTTCCAGCTGACTTCCAGTAGGGGCATTGTGATACTAATCCAAAAGCAGTGTCTTGCATATTGTGGCATTTTCCCCCCCGTTTTTTTGGGCAATTCTCCTCTTTGGACAGTTTCCCCTCTGCGGACTGTTTATCCTCCGGACTTAGCCGAAGGACTTGCTAACGACATGTGCGCCAACGACGGCCAAAATGCCTACGACTACAAAATGCAGCGACTACTGCCAGCGACTTCTGCCACGACTTCTGCCACACCTTTCGCCGCACCATTCGCCGCACCGTTCGCCGCACCGTTCCCTCACCAGGTCCTGCACCGTTTTTATAGCCAGTAAAGTGAGGAAGGATACCAAAAATGCGGTCATCCTGACCAAGGCTCAAAGGCTGTGATCCTGTATTCTGCGGCCGACGCCAGAAAACAGTTCCTGGCGCTCCAATTAAAAACTGCCTCCCTATCTATCACCCATCCCATTATTTCCTCCCCTCCAAGGCTACCAATCGCCAACCTCCTGACCTTACCCATTCCACCTTCGTCCTTGTCGACAGACCCCCTCCTCAGCTGACTCGTGTCTAAGCTCGCCCTCTATTGCTTCCGAGACGCCGACCGGGTAACACCGTTGTGTGAGCCTGCTGACTAAGTCACTTTTGTACTTAAGAGAGAAGTTCAACCTCTCGTACTTGTTAAACTTAAACTATTTTCCGACTGGTAACTTTCATTACGGTCGCCTGGCACTCGACCTATGGGTAAATTATTGTAATTGGTTTGGTTCTATTTTGTGATTTGTAAAATATATTGATAAGTTAAGTTTATGATTGATAATACTGGTGTTTCGTTCGTTTTCCTCATTTTTCTCACCCGAGCTTGGAAAGAGTTTGTGTTTTCAAGAGTGTTATCGGCGAGAAAATCTGCTCCTTCTTCCGATAGCGCTACACTCGTAGAATCATTTGCATGACCTGAATAGGCTTGGTACAGACATAGAGTACAAGAATCCAAACCTACCTCGGGTAATACAGAATCTCGGTGAATCGGAACTCTGATAATAGTGATTGTACTGAATTTTCCACTTGTCTGGGTTGCTCAAAGTTTTGGAAAACTTGGGAAAACCATGGGAAATAAGAAATTGGCCTGGATTTTTCCTCTTCCGAGTGAAAGTCTGATTGTTTTCAATAAGTTAGGAGTACCATGTTAATCATTTCGTCTGTTGGTTTGTGGACTTTTTGTGGGTTTTTAGGAGGACTGTCTGAAGCAAAAGAAATACTAAATTTCACATTTTTGTATATTTTGTTTAAAAATTTATTCTTTCGGTGATGACCTGCGTTTCCTATTGAAAGTCTAAGGTAAGGTGCAAAGTATTAGGATTATTCCGCAAATATATTTTAAATGAGCACTTTTTTCCAACCATAGGAGCCGACTGCAGTGCCATTTCTGTGAAAGTACCGTATTTTCACATCAATTACGGCATTAATTCGCTAATAACTAAAGAAATAAGATGGTAAGATTCTTATATTTTATTTCTATTCAATTTCTTGGGATTTTTCCCTTCTTAAACACGTTTTTTAGTGAAATGCAATTTATTTTATATAGAAAATACTATTTTTTTCCGTGTTTCTCCCAATCTCCCATTTAGCACCACGTAATTTCAAATTCCATTTGCGAGAAAAGTGGTGTGGAAAGGAATTATTTTTCTGTTTATATCAGACAGTGGACACGTTTTTCTTTAAGTGGCCAGAATATGAATTAAACTACATTTTACTCATTTTCCGGTGGAACCACCGGAAGTACCTTGCCTGATTGAGACAGTAGGGCTCTTTTACACTCATGCCGAGGAAGATGGGTAATTCTTGTATTCATAGATTTTGTTCGAGTAACTAGTGGCCCTGGTCGCCGCCGAGACCTAAGAATAATATACCACCAGATTGGAAGCCGATTTTCCCCCATAGGTGGTGGTGCTCTTTTTTTTTGGAAACTTGATTCCCTCCCAGTATATGCGTTAATGTTCACGCAAAACAACGGAAACTTTCACATTTTGAAATGAAAGTTTTCGCCTGGAAAACCTGGTAATGTCCTGAACTTCTATAATCAACGGTCTGTAACAACCCTGAATTGTTGACTTGTTCAATTATGGCTCGGTTTTACTATCTCTAGTTAAATATTATCTCGGTATAAAAATCGAAGTTAATATGTTCTCACTTCGATAACCTTCAGGTCAACTAACCGACTATCTGATGGAATATGCAGAACCCGAACCCTCAGTTAACGTAAAGTTAACATCGAGTTAACGAAAAGGCTACGTCATTTTACCTTTATCTTTTACCAGATTTTTTAAAACAGGAATAGAGAAATGGTGGTGGTATCTAAGAGCTACATATATACCTAATCGCTTTTATGGTGAGTCGAATGGGTAGATAATGGGAACATTCTTTACTGCTGTTGTGAGTCGCTGATTATACTGGAACAGAAGAGAGAAAGTGGTGTAAGAAAATTTGGCAAATCTGTAAAAGTCATGAAATTTATATATCTGAACGCATGGAAAGTTTCATCAACGGACATGTGGAAGTGTATAAATTTGAAATCACCGTTCCGTATACTTCACTAAGATATTTGTGTATGTCATGCGGTGTCTTACAATTAGACACGCCTACTTCTAAATCCACCCGATGTATGCAGGCGTAAAATCTTCGGCAGATCGTTTTTAAGGGTAACCCCATGGTAGCCAGTCTGGCTAAAAATTAACGTCATTTTTCAGTGAACCTCTGAAATTAAGTGTGGGTATCAGATATGTAGAACTTAGGAATATTGTGGGAAAAGTATCCTCAGTATATTAGGAACTTAACTTTTAGTCATAAGATGAAGTTGACTTGACCGCAGTTGCTGAGTGTATGACGATGACTTAATGAATGTACATACTGTGGCTACAAAGGAACGTGCATGTTATAATACATTTTTTCAAGACATGAATGTTCTGAAATCGTTGTTTCATGAGCGACAAGGTGTATATCGGCAGAATTTAAGGAAAAATGCCATAGTATCACATTTATGGCGTAGTTCGTGACAGCGTATCTTAAAAAATCAAGTTTGTAAGTTTTTGATCAGGAGAAAAACCGTTTCTTCTAGTTCAAATATGTTGGACAAAATAATTCATATTATGTTGCTGATATTTTTCATTTAAGATTATTCTATTCGTCACGATTGATTATATGTTATAATAATACGCAGGCAGTAATTAAAAAATGTCTAATATAGATATTTAAGAAAACATGTTAATTTATGATGATACGAAGTTAATATAGTTGCCATCATTTACACGTGGTGCTAGTCGAGTTCCGTTTTGTTTAAGCCATTTCAGCGGGTATTAAAGAGCTCACAGTGGTCTATTTTCACATTCAAGTACATGTGAATAAGCGCTACGTGCTCGCCATTCTGTTGAACGTCCATTGATTTTCTTATCATCCGGTTTCGTGTATCGCAACCGTATTCAGACACACCTCTAATTTGCTTTGCGTCCGTTATGAACACGCCATCTGTTGTGTCTGTTGCTTTCAAGTAATGGTGCTCTCTGTCAATGTTGTTCAATCAGGCCAGTTGGTAGGGTTGGTAGCTACGTTAACATGCAGCCATTATATGGCACGTGATATATATTTAATAATAATTGATTACATATGTGCAGAGTTTCTTCTAAACGTGAATCCGTACCACTTATACTATTATAATGGCTGTTAACAAATATCAAGGTTTCAAGCAGTCAAAAGTTAATTTAAATATATTCTCGAGTAAATTTCGAAATCAGCGCTGAAAGCTATCACTCATATCACACAGTCATATTACGACGTGTTTTAAATACAAAGACATGCTTTAAGGCAAATATGTAAAATATAATCATTGTATCATTTCCATTACTTCATGTAAAGTAAATTCCATCGCATAAACAAATGTTCTTAAATGGAATGTAGTCATAGAAATTTTTTCCTTTTACTTGAAAATTTATTAAAATGCGTAGATACTCAATGACCCACGGTTGCCGCTCCAGCCACCTTAAGTCCCCTCTGACCTGCATGTCAGCGCGTGGAAAGAATTAAGCTCATATCTCACGGTCAAAATTTTGCTCAAATGCATTTAACCAAATTATAGTTTTTCCGAATCATTGTGCGATTATTCCACAGAGGAAAAATCATTCGCCTTGACCGGGATTTCTTTTTAATTTTGAGAATACCGTGGCTAGTCCCGGTATCCCGTCAAAATTGGTCGAATTATTTTGAACTCAAGTCACGCGTGGAACTCTTTCGTCAAATGTTTAAGCAAATATTTCGCGGTTGTGAGCAAAGCGCAATTCGCTTGATCCCGCGAGGAATGACAGACTTCAATCATAAATATTGGATCATGATAGATGCCGAAGAACGATTTTCACTTTTTTCTCTTCTTTATGTCAAGAAGCCCTTACTATTGTGATATTCCAGGGACTTGACCCCACATAAATTCTTGTGACGTTGTCTTTCTTCCGCCCATGACGTATATTTAATTAGGATAATATTATTACTATTTACGCATCAGGCCGCAGTTGACTCAAAATCAGCTCCATCTGACTCGCATCATTTTCTAGCTAGAATGGAGAGCTCCATTCAGAAACTATCTTCTCTGTGATTATATATATGTATATATTTTTAATTAAAAACGTCTCCAACCAGTTGTGTCAAATTATTCTTGCCTAACTAGGTCTATATTTTCTCTGTGCCAAAATGGGTACCTGATTGACTTTTTCCATTGCAAATCAAATTTTTAGTTTATCCCCATGCTCAGAACATAGGAAACGAGATTGTCCGACGTAATCCATGAATACTTTTTATTACTCATGCTTCATCAAGGATGTTCCATCAGGTGAAAGTCTATAGGAGCATGTTTCTTAAGTATCTAAAATGTAAGAAAAGTCGATATCCGATCATCTCCCACTGAACTACGTGACCAAGGGCCTTTCGGTCTCCTAGGCATCGAAACTAACCAGGAAGTAGCCGAGTTGGGAGATTTTGGGCTGAGACACACGCAGGACAATGGGCGATGGAAAAGCCGATATAGGAAGGATAAGAACCCATGAAACGAAGAGGCGTTAAAAATTCGGGTGTGGATATATAGGAGAGACGGCCGTGGGGTTTTACTTGAACGTGGGGTTTACGTGGGTTTTACTTACGTGGGGTTTACGTGGGTTTAGCGAGTACGAATACGTTCTTCTTCTTTCGTTTCAACCCTTCATCTACATCTACATATTACCCCGCAAGCCGCCTCAATAGGCGTGTGGCGGGGGGTGTTAGGACACCAGCCGTTTACATATAAAATGGACACGCTCTAATGAAATTACGCCTAGCATTTATTATAGTCCCTTATTGTTCGGGGGAAAAACGAATTCCCATACCTATCCGTTCGGCAAAACATCTCTCTTAATTTATCGTTTCGGTCGGACCTGGAAATATAGTGGGGTTCTAATAGTATGTTCTCCGTTGAGTTGGTTGGCAGCATACCTCCATTCGTCTCTCTTCTCAGCTTTCCGTTTCAGCTGGTAATATGTTCTGCATTGCAAATATTTCATAATTTGGCTCGTGTAGTCTAGTCGGGGTCTTCCTCTGCAATTTGTACCCTCAATGGTTCCTTCAATTATTCTTTGAACTTGAGTATCGTGCCGTAGTAAATGTCCAATAAGTTTAGCTCTTCTTTCTTTAATGATTCTTATTATACTTCTTCTTTCCTCTTGAGCTCTTTCAAAGATTCATTTGTTTTCCTTTCTGTCCAGCTTATACGTTTGCGGGTACAGATACGTTAGCGGGTGAGATTTAGCGTCCGTCGTTAGCGGTGCGCATCTTTTCGGCGTTCAAGGAGCTGTCTCACCCGTTCCGCCGCGGATAAAGTGATACTTATCGATGGCTAATTACACGCTCTTTCATTTGAGATGCGCTCACTTGGCTTCTATCTGTGCTCTCCCGTTAGTACGCGCCGAAATTTGTAAAATTTACTAGACATTTCACGAATTATTTTTATAACTTTTCAAAACTATTATGAAAAGTAATTTTTTTAGCGTAAGTAGACGTATTTAGACGAGATATTCCGTTAGGCATCAAAGTCAGCACGCTAGCACATAGCGACTCGCCGGATGTAACACGCAGCCATGTTCGCCTTTGCCCAAAATCGTTACCTGTCACCGCGGGCCCCAACCTACTCCTCACGCATACACGGTGGCAAACGATATCAGTCATACCCGCTATGTAGTCGTATAACCTATCGAATGAGGCATGATTTACTTCAATCGTGAAATAAATAACAAAGAAATTGTGTTTAAATAAATATCCAGGAAAACATTTTGTCGGACTGACTTTAAAGACGTATTCACGCCAAAACAGGTTTCTTTATCTGAAAATAAAGGTTCACATTCCCAGGGAGAAGGATGCATATATACCTATTCGAAAAAGTGCATTAATTATGGAAGTTGTTATCCTGCCACTACGGATATAACTCTGTGATGTTGGATAATTTAACAGTTGAGGCCTTGGAAGTAGCAGGCAGTGCTTCAGAGGGTTTCGCAATAAAATACATCACACTATGTCAAGTTGAGTTTCCCATTCAAGAAAGAAAGGGAATGTTAACTATTTTTAATTCCACGAACGTGGACAAACGCGGTCCACCGGGGATGGTATATGGTTTAGTATCGCGCTCAATAACTGCTGCATGCTCCAATTTATTACACTGATATTGCAATTAGACATTGTCTGGTGGCAATATAACATTTTTAGGTGGAAATAATAATACGAGTAAAAGTTTAAAAATACATATTCCTGCATCAAACATCAAACAATCCTCTCGTTTTTTGTGTGTAACATTTATTTTAAATATTGACCTACCTTGGTAATGGTTTTGTGAGTTCTTGTGGTAATTGATTCCATTCCAAGACCCCGCGATTTAAGGAGTACTTGGCAGCATTAGTTTTTTGCTTCCTTAATTTGAGTTTCAGCGGATGGTCATTTTTCCCAATAAAATTTGGTGGTCACAGCCTCTTCTCCAATTCCAACCAGGCATTTTTGAATAGCATTTAAACATTCCCAACGACCTATTTACTTTCCTTCTACCTTGCAGTGGACTCCACCCCAATTTCTCTAACATGCTGCTAACACTATCATTTTTATATCTCCCCAGAACGTACCTTGCTGCCTTTCTTTGGACTTTTTCCAAGCTCTTTGCCTTTCCCTAATTCCCCAGACATTTGTGGCATACGCAAGCATCGGTCTAACGGTAGGGAAATATGTCAGCTCTTTTAGCTCTTTCGGACATTTTTTTTATGTTCTTCATCACGTAGTGGAGGTTTTTAAACGCTCTCACAGCTATATTTTTTATGAGGAGGTAATATCAATTTATAGTTACTCTTCTTGGAACAGAATGGGGAACATTATCTGTGGTGGAGGGGTGTGTTTATTTTCATCGCGGATCTTGTACGATCCCTTAACCGATCGGCGAACTACATTTGTCAACGATTTGTGTTGTAGATCATATAATGGCACCTATTCTTTGAAAGAATGTACATCAAGATTTTGCTGCCCTCGTTCGCTATTTATCGTCTGAGAAACTGAGGCTATTTCCTGATCCTCAAACGTTTTGAATGCTCCTGAGAAGTGAAAGAAAATTAATTTCCGTAAAAATTCGCGTCTGATCTGCGGCATCGTTTGCAGTTTTTTTTGCATTTTTTCGTTAATAAATGAGTCTTATTTATTTGCCTTCTAATAATAATGTAATTGCCGTTGTTTCGTTGAAGAACACTTAACGTTGAGGATTGATAAGCATGCCAAAATGAAATAATCCTTCACTGTGAAGAGTCCATGCGATTGACGGCCTTTCTAAGTGATGAGTTTTATTCAAGTTCGTGAAGTTGGTTAAGTGGTTCAAACTTTAATGTGGTGAAGCCTGTAGTTTCGTATTAAAATTGTTTAAATTTTTTATCAGCTACATTTATTAATAATGTTTTCGAAACTTTCGCCCTTAAATTAATACGAAATGCCATGGTAGCTTGCTCATTAATTAAAGGTGACAATTTCTCTTCCCAAGGGTCTTATAAATGAATGTTTTCCCTTGACTTCATTTCAGTGGTGCTCTCCATTCAATCAGTTGCTATACAATTCGAGCCCCCTTTATTGCTCATCGTGAACGAATTCCTCTTCTCGAAAAGTGTCTTTCTTTCTTCAGTGAAGTCTTTATCGATATCTGCCCGAAAAGTAACTACTTTACGTCTTAATTAAAATTTTATTTTTAAATAGGTTGATGTTTGCTTCTACCTTGAGAAATTTTACAGATGTGTAGTTCCATGTTATACATAGTGTATGCACATAGTAATGGAGGATAGGTACCCCCTAGGGAAATCTATTTTGGGGTACCCGTCTTTAGATATAATTACGAAGAAAGAAGAATGGTTCAAATTATTTCTTGCCAAATTTAAGTCAGTAAATTTTTATGCATTAAAAACCTTGATAACTATTATTTAAATCCTTGGAGACCTGGGAAACACCTGGTGGGAAAACATTATCGCTGGTCATCCTGGAATATGCCGTTGAAGTTGGGATGACTTAAGAACAATGAAGCAGAATCCTTTGCCAAAACGTGTGTGCCTACGTTATTGTTTCAGCGACTTAACAGGGAATGGGAGGAAACAAGGACCGAACGCCAAGTTAGTTGTTGATTCGTCACCCTTGCGCTAATGCCGTCTTCGCTCACGCCGGTATAAAATGGTTCCGGAGGTCGGGATGCTTGGAGCGTCCCTTCTCTCGCCGTATTCTCGGGTGGGAGAGCCGTCAAAGGCGGCTGCTTGCTGCCTCAACCACGGTCGGTGCGTTTGCACGGCGACATGGGCAAACAGGCAGGAAGTTTGCCGCGCGTCGGAAGGGGTGAGGATCTGCGGTTATGAGGTCTACCTCCCTCCTCCCGGGAGGACTTCTTACTCCGCCGCGTAACTCGCCCCCTTATTTCAGCCCGGCCATAATGGAAGAGGTGGAGAGTCCTTTGTGAAATAGAGGAAATGCTTCGCTTACGCGCGCCCACTCATAGCCTTTCTGGTCGTCACTCCTCATCCATCTGCAAATTGAAACTCGCTTTTCAGTAATTAGGTGGCGTTTCAGTCGACGCGCGCTGTCATCGCCTCGTGTCGAGGTTGACAGCGCGGTCGGTTCGTGACAGAAATGATCTCCCGGACAATGGATTCGGCAGCGTTCTCGTCAAGGCGGAGTTTTTCCGTGTGTATGCAAAAGAGTGTTCTGGTGTCAGACCCTAACGCGTGGAGAGCAAATACGTAGAATTTGTGGCGAATCATAACAGAGACGAGGATTTATCAAGCGTATATAAGGGAAGTCTTCAAATGAAAAAGCGAAAGAGATATCTTCATATTATAAGCTAGGTCGGCAACCAGGGAACATTGTTGACTCTGGACGGTAAGACTTCATTCGCGAAATAAATTCAGAATACAAAGGAAAGTTGCACAATTCAATAAAAATATAATATTAAAACATCGGGCTATCTAAGAAATAAACTATAGCAAAAATAGAGTGAGGACATGAAACAACCCGGTAGCATACAGTGCAATCATCATCCTATCTCTCTTCCGACTCCTTTTTCCTTAATAATAAAAATATTGATGATAAAAATAAGTACAAGCTGGAATAAGATTACTTGAAACTTTGAAATTACTTGAGATTCAGGGTGAAAATGAGGATATTATTTTAACCCCGAACTATATCCTTAAAACTGGCAGAAGCAAAAATATTAAGGTATAAAAAATATTAAGGCAAAAAATATTAAGGCAAACTCGCGAGTAGATAGAAGAAAAATTCCCTCATCTCACTGACGATTAACAACTACAATGTAAGTTAGACCATACGATACTGAGTATAGAAATCAGGCCACAACTAATCGTTCTAATTTTTCGGTGCCTATCCATTGCAGTAAAAATTAATTTTACGTGAGAAATTCTGGTTTAATACTGCACGCAACTTACGACTTCATTTACATTTGGAGAAACAAATACACAATTAAGAAAACTTCAACTATTTTGAACTGGTAAGATACGAAAATTCAATTAATTTTCCTCACAAAAACAGCGCTGTCTTATCCTTGATCGTAATTTTGAATTGAAGTAATGATATTTTTAGGGAATAAATTGCTCTCGCCATCCATCGAGCTTGGTGGATAGCACCTGGAGGTCGAATTATACATTTTCCCTGTGTATCTCCGCCTAAAAATATTACAGAAAGCTCTATCAAATCTTGATAGTCATAATAATAACTATAACGATGGAATTTTCCACATAAAAATGTTTTAAATCGACCCGAGTGTCGATGCACTGCATCATCATCAGGTGTGGAAATGTGTGTGAAATTTGTGAAATGTTATGTGGAAAATTGCATCGTTATATGTAGTTCTTATTATGTTCATATTCCACAACATCTCGCCTGATTCCTCCCTTTTTCTTGATTGTCATTTCTGACTATTTCTTTGGTCAGTTCGGTTCGGTACAGCTCAAGGAGATTTTCAATTTCGGAAACAGTCAGGTACAATGCGAGCTTTTCTTTATAGCACTGTACTCTATCTGAGTCGACACCATTCCAGTTATTTCGGAACTTTTTGAAGAGTGGAATGTCAGGATTTGCTGTCACTTGACTAATTTTTAATTCGAACACACTTTTGAACACCGATTCATACACGTGATGGCGGAAAGCAAAAATAAGTATATCTCCATTCAGTTTTTGTTCAAGAAGCACACTGGCACCATTGATATGACCTGTATTTGAAGCCTTTTCCCAAAAGATAATAAATTCACGAATAGTGAGATTTGCACTTTCATTGACAGTAAAATTAACTTCACGGATAATATAAAATACAACTGCCAGAACTTGTACATTAGAGGGCGGTTTTGAACCTTTTATTTGATATAACTAATGATATCAAGCCTAACCTCGTGGAAATTATGGATATCCATGTGGAGAAAACCACCTTTGTTAATTTCACAAAACTTTATTCCGCTGCTACTCGGAATAAAGTTTTGTGGAAATAACAAAGGTGGTTTTCTCAACATGGACTGTTATTAGATGTTTTACGCCCCTTTAAAAATATACCTTTTTTAGAACTACGTAATTCCACTGACATGTTCATTATTCTCTGATTGAAAACAATACGTTTACTAACAAAATAACAAGTGATTATAAACACATCGACGGCTTCGACGCGTTAACACATTGTCACAACGTACAAGCAAAACCTACTTCCCTAAACAATCACTACGGACAACCAACGTGACTCTAGCGAGTTCCAGCTCGCACTGATAGCGTATCACATGTTCAATCGAACACTAAGCTATCAGTCTCATTACTTTATTTTCACACCTTGTACAATGTACAATTGTGCAATATACATCGTACATTTTTCGCTAAATTCGCATTAACTGGTGGGCGCGCCGACGAAGTTTCTTGGTTGTCACAAAAAATGTCGGGTGCGCTACCCGTAAGTCTAGCTATTTGTACTTCGTCTTATTTTGTGCACATTGTAGCACTGAACATGTTAAATAAAAGAATTTGTACTATTCCACAATATGATGTATATTTTTTCCCAATCGATTTCGACGTCTTAGCGTCATTGTCAAGGTATACATACATCTGCCACAGTTCGGGTTCTTTATGTACTCCGGGAGAGGTTGTTGTTGTTGGTTGAGAGATACTTGTTCAAATCTAACCTAAAAAGACCACAAAACCCGGACTCCACATTGACCACAACAGGTCAACTATCCCAACCCCCCTCCCTCCCCTCCTGCAAACGGCCCAATCCAATCCCAATACCAAAACCCAACTCCCACCCGCGTAAGTCTTAGCACTCACCCCACCTCCTCTCCCGGAGTATATAAAGAACCCGAACTGTGGCAGATGTATGTATACCTTGACAATGACGCTGAGACGTCGAAATCGACTGGGAAAAAATATACATCATATTGTGGAATAGTACAAAGTCTTTTATTTAACATGTTCAGTGCAACTAAATTCCACAAAGTATCGCCTGCCTCCATTGTCATTGTAGCAGTTATTGTGTGCTTACCATCTAATTGTCAGATCCGTTTGGGCGTTCAAACTTGAGGTGTCGGGTTTTGGTACGTTCCTTGCGGTGGGACCCTTCGGTGGGCGAGCCGCCTCACTCCGCGCGGCATAATTTCTTGGTTATAAAAAAACCAGCCATCATACCAGTCACCAGACCATGTTCAAACATCATATATTAGTTTCCCATTACTTAAAAAATTTATATTCAGGTTACACTGCTGCATCAGTCGCCGGAGGGTTAACATATGGAAGGTTTTTAGTGACACCTTAGCAAGTAGGTACTGATATTTTTCAATACAAGTCGGCACGGGTTTACGAGGTCCTACGTGGATAAAATTTTATTTACAATTGTTTTGGCATCGTATAAATAAATTAAGAGGGTATGCGTTAATAAAAAACGACTTAGATTTTTTTGGGACACCCTAATGACTACGTATGGCACTTGATGCGAAATGAATATAAACTATCCGCGGCTAGCTTCATCAAAACTATACAAGATTATGACTTTAAACATAAATCGTAACCACCGTGAATACTTAGATCATTGACGATCGGTACTATAATATCTGGTTAAATATGTTCTCGGAATGCTAATACCATCGAGAATCGATAACGTTCACTTCAACTAACCGATGGTACCGTAAAGATTTCAACATCTTACGTTTAACGTTAAACAGGCATAAAACCGTGTCTAAAACTTCTGAGGTGCACAACGAGGTTTTTCTCGCCAAAAATCATTCACCACTTACGGAGACCAATCACCTGATACCTATCAATTCAGTACTGTGCCCTATCCCATTACTATAATATCTTTAATCTAAGTTGCATCGATTCCGTCGCAAAAAGTTAAAAAAAAAGTTGAGATTCCAGGGAGCATATTTGCGCAAATTAGCGAGTCACTTGAATGGAAATTGGCAAAGAGGATCGGGAAAAAAAGAACTTGAAACGCCATCCAATTGAATGCCAGCCAAACGGCTCAAAATCCGATATCAATCTGGAGGACGCGATTTGCGCATGACAAAAGGCCAGATTCCTTCTTTCACCCCCGAAACTTGACTCTCAACGGATTTCTGCTCCAAATGGAACTGGGAAAATGATTTTGAACTTGAGTGAGCCCCAGTATGAGTAAGAGGCGAGACTTGAAGCTAATTGCCACTCGAATCCGGGATCCGGAGAATTTCAATCGAGAGGACGCATAACTTCTCACTTCAACTTGGAATATATTTATTATACTAAAAGCAACAAACATCCAATCAGCGCGCTTAAGGGCAGACAGCAACCCTTATTAATGGCGGCAAAACTGCAACGTTATTACTTCGACCTGAAGACGCCCCCCGGATGTGGGATGAAACTGTTGTCTCAAGGTAGTTTCATCAAGATATCATTTCGCATAAAATTCTACAAATTCGGCCTCAATGTAAATGAAAATATCTCACCTTAAAATATCAGTCACTTACCAAACTACTTTTCGACATATTTGCCAAAAAATACCAGCGATTTTCCACGGAAAATGGTAACTGAGACTTAATTAAAATGAGGAATTTCTACCACTTAAATGTAGTCAGAAATTTGGCAATGTGTAGCTTGTATGTTTTTTAACTATTTAAAAAATAAATCTATTTATCACCACAGTAATATCTCCAGAAGCGCCAAAAAAAAACCTTTTGATTTTGAAGGCATTTTCAGTGTACGGCGTTGTCTTGTTGAGCCTTGTTAAAGACGAGAGCGATGTTAAAGACTTTACGTTGTTAATTGCTGGGAATTTCAGACATATAAAAAAAACTTTTGTGCCATTAATATTACAATGTTTACCTCATGCCTTTTACGATTGCTGAAAAAAAATAGAATTTGGATATGGTCTCTATTATTACTAGGGAAAAGTGGCTCTAACCACCTTAAAAACAACCTACGTGATAAGATATTCCCAGAGTCAGAATGGAGTCGTCTGCCAGATGTCGAGGAAAAGAATAATTTCTAATTTCCACTTGTCTTACTGGCACACGATACCAGGGGTTACCCTTGAAGTTTTCTAAATTCCTTCCTTAAGGTGTGCTGAAGTCGTGAAAGTCTATTCTTTCTATCTTTCGTCACTAGCGACATCTAGTGGAAGAGAAATGAAATCGTTCACTAAGAGAAAAATACCTTTGTGCAAATACCTATCCTGTGTAGCACTACGTGGTAGAGACAGCGAAATTAGCCTTGTGCAAATTTGCGCTCCCCCTGTGAGATAGACAGCCAACTATACCTTTCGTTGCGCCTATGGTCTTCCGAAGGTTGGAGCCTAGCTGTTCACACATTTACTCTTCATTTGTTATTGACCGACATAGCAACTTAATGAGGCATGTCAGAAATGGTAGGAACATTGTAACTGTTCGTTTTTATTCCCCAATGTAATACAGCGTATTCCAATAAGCGGACAAATTAGCTCTACATTATGAGCCTCCTTAAGTGATTTTGCCATCTATCTTTCCTTTATAATTGCTATCAGGAGACAGTAATGACTATGAATCAGTCCAATAAGCTTGTCACTTAAGCATCACAGATTTTTTATTAAAACCCTTTTCTCCCGAACTCTTTGAAGGATTATTTCTTTACTGATTGTATCCGTCGATTTTATCTTCATGGTATTGAATGAAATTCTTGAAAATACATTTGCTAATTATCGAAGGTCTACATGCGGGGTGTTCTATTTCGAAGTTACGCATTCTGTGAGGTTAATTGGCTCCAAATTAAAAAATAACATTTATAATTCTCTACGATTCCAATAGGGTATATTTCAAGACATCGAGAAGAGTACTGTATGGTGTTAGAGTCAGACCCGGCTCCACGAGGTGCTCCACGAGGATACTCCATTATTCCTGCAGAATGAAATTATGGAGACGTTATAGCACGTCTTTGCAGCACCTCATCGTCTCAACTCAATATCATGGGAAATAAAAATATCATGCGATGTTACGAAACTGTGAAGTTAGGAATACCTAGCACGCCATTAAATGAAGTTAATAAAATATGTATCGACTTTAATCAGAAATTAATAAACTATTATGCTTTTTAAATATTTAACTGTCGCTATATATATAAAGCTGAGGAAGGACCATCCGAAACGTTCCCGTAAGAACAAATTCTTTTATCTTTATCTCTTTCTTCCACCTCCTGTAAGTCTTATTTTATATGTGTATATATATATATATATATATTTATATTACGTTCATTACTTAAATGTAACTCCTAAAAAAGATGCATTCACAGTATCCAAGTATCCAGTATTTGAAGTATCCACATTCTACGGTACGATCAACTTCAATATTGTAACGGTCACCTGTTTTTTACATTCGGGTCGTCTTTTCTTTAAGAAACGAATCTTAAAAAAAAACAATCGATCGATTAAACGAGCGTTTTCATTTTCCCAAACGCCATCTTCGAAATCGGTCGAAACACTTCGTGTTTTTAGGTCAACTGAAATTCCCGTCACTTCACCAGATTCCAGGTAGGAAAAGTACTCGATTTTTATAATATGGGAGCACCTTCGAAATCTCTGCGTGTTATCACAAATGAAATTGCTCGAATGCACTAAATCCCCCTACTAATAGTGCCAATGAAACTCCATTAAATAGCTCATTTTCTGATAATAAGCATTTACTTTCGCAATTTTCAGGTGATAGTCTTCTAAGTATACATGCATGTACTCATTATATGCATCGCTTTGGTTTTTCTGCCTCTGGGAATGTCAGAGCGTGGGATGAAGAATACGTTTTATTTTTCCGAATTTTTTTCTAGTGCAAAATCAAATCACAGCTAATTTTTTTCCTTTGGACATCCTTAAATCAATTCATCCAACATTATAGCTGTAGTGCACCTCTATTTCCTTTTTAAAAAGTGCTGTGAATTTTTCGGTCAAGTTCTAGTCCCTATTCAATGGAGTGAGAATTAATGTTCCTAATAAAGAGTCTCAAGGCTAAAAATAAGGGATACCAGGGGGTTGCTCTAGTAGGAAATATCGCAAATCCTCTCCGAAACTCTAGAGCAGAGGTTCCCAAACTGGGGGTCGCAACCCCCAGGGGGGTCGCGGGCCTTTCGTTAAGGGGTCGCGAGATGTATACAAATAATATGGTGAACTATGCAAGTGAGGATTGTAATTACTTTAAAAACAATATCATTTGAATGTACACATTTTTTGTTATTTTTAGGGGGTTGCGGCTAAAATGTATGAGCTAAAATGGGTCGCGGAAAGAAAAAGTTTGGGAACCGCTGCTCTAGAGCAATCCTCCTCTTGTCGATGCATGACTCCGGAGCCCTTCCTTTTACCCGTTGGGGTGGATTTCCACGTTCGGCCTTTCGCCGGTGGCCAATACAAACCGACACGTTTTAACTCGGCGCGATAGACTGATCCCATCTGACGACTGGATCCGGTGCAAACTTCCCCGGCAAACCCCTCGAGGCGAACGTGAATAGGTGAGGCAGAGAGAGAGAGAGCAAACGAGCGAGGTAAAGGTGGCGAGCTTCATGTTTTCCTCTTGTTTCTCCCACAGCCATTTTTCTACCACGTCCACGCTCCGCCCACGCTGTGGTTTTTTCGTCCTACTCGCTCGTATTTCTCCTCACTGACTATAAATCGCTCTCTGTTGCTAGACTCATAGAGCCATAGAGGTATACATAGAGCTAGGCTCCGTCCTGTGGGAATTTTAAAAAGCTCCTCCGCCACCGCGTTTGACGTTTAACAACTCGTGGTCGTCCTGACGACGACAATGGATTCGCGCCACGTGTGTGGTGTTTGCTCTGCCGGCCGTCGTGGGTCCCAAATGGCGCTGCGTGTGGCTACAATCCGTGCAAAAAACGTCCGAGTTGGAATTTCCCATGGGGCGCACGACAACGGTTTCTGCCTGAAATTGTTTTATCCTCAGTATTGCCACTGATAAACTATGTTTGCTCTGTGATTCCCGGTCCAGTAATAGTGTACCCAGGATTTCGCTCGTTTTGGGCATAGAACGTGGAATGCTGGTTGTTCGGTTTGGTGAAAGATGAAGAATACGGTGAATAATTGCTTCAAGCATTTCGTTCGCCGGTCACGCGTTTTTATTTGTTTTAGAAATGGTTGGTTAACAAAAAAATGTGTCACTTTTTTTGTTAACCAACTTTTGTTTTTTCTTAACCTTGTCCTATCATTGTAAGAAAATCACATTTGTTCCTCAAATAAGAGAACCGAAGTGAAACGAAACGAAAACGAAAAGTGAAGTTTATTCGAGAAGTGAGACATTGGCTGAAGTGATTGAAGTCCAGAATCTGATACTGAGATTGCTGACACGGTCAGTTAGCATGTAATAAAATGAAGTTAGCATTTTCTCATGCATAAATAGCAAAACATTTCCTCTTAACTAATACCTGAAATATTACATTCGTAAAATGTTATATTCGTCCTCAACGGAATTTTTCTTTTTCCAGAATATGGATAGTTAGCTCCATAGATTTAAAAAGAGAACAGAGGTAACCATACGATACGATAGCACTGGGACTGGATATTGATTCCATTAAACTGCGCAATCGGCCATATTGAATGAATAAGTTGTGTATTTAATACGCCAAAAACAAGGTTCCGTCTTACGAATAGTTACGGCAACATGATGATTCTTCTATTGAAATGCGAAATGGAAATAATTTCTGTAAAAAAGTAGTGAGTTATCAAATTTATGGACGAATTGTAGCCATGTTAGGTGCGTCATTTTCCGCAAAAAATTGTTTTACCCTCTTCCCTTCAGACGCCATATACTCATCTCTTTACTTTATGATTGGTTCACATCCTCACTCTAATTTTGGCTTCCCCCTCATCCCTTTGAAGTAGAGATAGTAGAAACGATGAAAAAGGCAGGCAAGGTTTCATCTTCCAATTCTAAAATTGAAAATGAAGTCTGTCTCAAGTATATTTTAGAAATCGGTATTTATTTTTTAGTATTGGTATTTAGTTCGTATTTCTTAAAAAAAATTATCTCCTCTACGAAAATGACGCGGAATTTCGGTTCTAAATCGACTTATCACATTTATCTGCTCCAGATCGATGTGATTCACATATTTTGACTGGCTGTCGTTAGCAATAGTGGTGTAAATGAGTTTTTTACCATAGTTAATTTTAGGTGCAAATTAACATTCCTTTACCTGCAATCTGTTTGGTCCACGATGGGTGTAAGTTTATCTTCAACGTTTTTCGACCAGAAGGCAGCTTTTTAGGCTTAAAGTTTGATTGATTACTTAAATCCTCATTTTCCAAAAAAAATGGTATTTTTGACTTAAACCAGTCTTACTTTCCACGGCACGGCAATATGGTACGCTGTTGTTTCACTGAAATTTTTATGACAGAAGTACAAAAATTATCGTAGCATGCCGTGCTGCCACTCGAAGGAGCTACTACCCATTATAGCGGTGAAAACAAAGGGAATAGTCTGCTATTAGGGTGAGAAACGGGGAAGTTGTGGGCGTAATTGGATAATCGCCCTCTTTTCGCCCTTGTTTCGCGTGTGGGAAGAGACGGAACTCAAACGATCACATCGCATGTGGTATTCCAAAAGAGATATTCGATGAAACAACGGTCGGCGATATTTAGTGGAAATGTATCCTCGCATGATACTCTCTTTCGTCCGATTAAAACTCCATTTCTTTGCCCTTTAAAATCTTTGATAGTGGTCCCACTCCTTTGTCCTTTTAAATTTTAAGTGTTGCTTCTTTGCGTAAAATTAACTTTTTCTCTATTGAATTTGATGTACTTATTTTCTCGGAAAATTAAGCGTTTTATGCATTGGTATGATCCCGGGAAATGCATGGGCCTAATTTTTAAACTTTTTCATGCTGTGTGCGCGAAATTCGAAATTAAAAATATCATTCGCTTGGCCTGAAATTTGAACTCAAGATCAGAATTCCAGGCCAGAATTTACTACAACGGTTTTAGATAGATAGATAGATAGAAAAATATGTATTGTTCTGGAAAAAAATCCATAAGAACAAAGATAGTAGTAGCACACAATCATAAGTACAAAAGGACAAACTTTTCATCATTTTTTAAATGTCAAATGTCAATGTTTTAGTATATTTCTGTGGCCTACTGCCTCTTGAAATCACTAATGTAGAGAACAGCGAATAGAATCACGGAGAAAGAGCGAGGGTTAGGCAAATGATGAGGGAAACGAAAACTTATGAAAGTTAAAAAAACTAAGCGTGGACAATCTGGCTTTGTGAAAATTATCCGTAGTAATACGAAGCAGTTACTGTGCTATTTTCCACAACATTTAGTAGTCTCTTAAAAACGACGTGTAAATGTTGAAACCGGTTAAGGATAAAAAAATTGGTTGGAAAAATTACAAAGCCATGTACTTCTTATGAAAGGTAGAAGCAGTTGTCTGAAGGGAAAGTGGAGTAGAGAGATACAGTAAAACATTCTTCCGATTGTTGATGAAGGTAATAATGATGCTTTGATTAATTAAGCTACCTAGACATCCTCTTTCACCGTTAATTTCAGTCAGTAATGACATTTTGTGACTCTGGGTTCGAATTCCAGTCACGAAAAATGATATTTTCATTTAGAACTACACGCATATGATATGAACTAGTTAATAAGTGGGCCGATATATTTTCCAGTTACGAAGTCTGATCGGAAAGCATCAATTTTCTGGGACACGAAGCCTTCCAACTCATTGAATAAGGGAAACCCATTCCTTAAAACCTATTGCAAGGCAAAAAGCCATAAAAACAATTAAAAGACAGTTCACTTAATTTTATATCCCCAACGGGTTATTTCCGTAAAATAGGTATACGATGCTTTGAATAGCACATGGTTCAATTAATGTATTTCATGACTCATTCACATGGGTGTAAACCAAGAGGAATTTTGATGTGTTGACAGAATTGTGTGATTATGTATTAACTTCTTCAAGTAGTGCGCCGTTAACAGGACGTGGTTTCACCCCGGCAGAACTCTTCTGATTTCTGTTTTCGTATGAGACTGAAACAGGTGTTAATAGCTAAGTTCCTTGCAAAAATGATGCAGCTCGTTCATGCTCACGGATGAAAGATATATCTTCAAAGTGTAGGAACAAACAATAAAAAATATCTTTGGGCTTGTCCGGTTTTCTGACCGGGATCTCTCAAATACCGGTCATATGCGTTAGCTAGATGCTATGGGTAGTTGGGATATCAGGGTTCGAGTCCCAGTTGAAGTCAAACAATTTGTTTTTCCATGGTAAATTTACTCTTATAAAGTGTTTTAGTTGTTTATGGCTGAATTTATAAAAACTGAAGTTTATGCGCGTCGCCTAGGCCGAAGTGTTTATTGCGTAGTAAACCCTGCTTCACTCTTGTTTTTATATTAAACTCTAGTCCGAAGTCTTATTTCAGTGTTACGCACAAAATGGTTGCCTTGGGAGTTGAAACTGGCTGGGGAATTAAAACGCAATTTCGTTCGCCGTTTCGCTGAATCCGCTCATATGTCTTGGACCCTATATTAGCTCTGCCTATTTACAGAGGACGCTGAATTGCCGCCCCCCAATCTGTTTGTACTCCTGGTCGGTCGGCCATTCGGTCGTCCTCGTAGCCTCCTCAAGCGGTGTTTAGCCTTCCTCTTTAACTACCCCCTAACTTCACATCGCACCCGCTTGTTACTTCTCTCACCGCTGAGGCAAACACGCGCTGCTGTCGCACAGCCGGAGAATTATGGGTAATCCTTCATGAGCAAATATACGACCGTTGTAAGCTCGCAAGCTATATTTAATTCGGTGTCGTGCGTTTAATGGCTTCCATTTTTCTCACTATGTTTTTTATGGTGTAAACAACTTTCCGTTTAATAGAGAGATAGAGGCATAATTTCCGCTTTGGAAGTCGCAGCAACTAAATCTTTGTGATGAAATAAGATGGCTGTTGAATTATGGTCTGAATTTAACCGGGTATACACCAAAGGGATGAAATTCACCTTTGAAAAATAATTTGACTTGACCAGGATTAGAACCCGAATCTACACATTTCCTTCTTGATTGTATAAACCCCCACTGAAATTCTCCTTCAATCAAGATGGCTTGGATTTGTAACTGGCTAACGCTGGTTTTGTGAACTGCAGGCAGCTATTCGCTGATTGAATCGGAGAACGCGATTACTGCGCTTTCTCCAGTTGCCTCCAGTTGGTACTACCGTCGGAGGTCTGCGGTAGTCAGTGGGAAAGATGGACACCGGAGGTAATCGTAGGAAACGGAGGTTTGCGGAGCTGCTAGCGAGATCATGCTGCCAATGACTCCCAACGGCAAGTTCTTTTACCGATTCCCTAAAAAGCCAAATTGAACTCTCTCTGCCTCTGGTTCGTAGTTGCTTTTGGCGATGAATAAGCTCTGCCGATGCTGTAAAAGGAATCGGATCTTGAGCCTGAATCTTACTTCCCCTTCGAACTTTACGATACAAAGCTCCGTACTGATCCGTCCGTGGCACCTGACTTTTCAACTCTTCTTTTTTTACCGCCAACATTGATTACTCGTAAATTTCAGGCAAAGCGTGTGGGTATTTTCTTTTAAATACCAACAAGGAGAATTCTCAGTCCACTCAGAAAATTGTAAAATGTGAGTGAAGGTGTATCATTTTGTGCTGTAACCCCTGAAACCTATCTCGCAGTACAGCATTTTTAAACTCTCAATTAAAACATTCTAAGTACTTATTACGTATCATTTGAAAGCTATCGGCATCCCCTAACCATTTTGATTTTCATTTCAAATTTACCTGTTATGGAGGCACTCCTGTATGGAATTTCTTCCTTGACATAAAAATTTAACTGTGATTTATACCGCAATTGCGAATGACAGAGCTTTTACCACCCACTACGTGGATATATTATAATTCTTAGAAGTGATTTATACTCCCAGCTTGCAAAATAATGCATGCGCGCCTGATTAAACAGGAATACAATAATAGAGCATTAAAAATCACGATTAATCGGAGGCTCTGAGAAAAAGCGCGGCGTACACTTTCTCCGAAAACCTTTACTCCGTGCCCAACACCAGCTAACACGTCTGACTGACAATTGAAATACCAGAGTTCAAATCCCGGTAAAGGCAAATAATTTGTTATGACTGATTTACATACTTTTGGTGTACTTTGAACCTGTACGCGTGACTGCGTACTATATCATTTGTGCATTTCACAGTCATTTGTAATTTGTTTCATAGGGATTTAATAATGAAATAAATTTAGAGCTTAATGAAAGAAACGTTTAAAAATACTATTGTGGTCAGAAATGTTTTAGGCAGGACAGTCCATGGACCTACAAATAATTTGGTGGAATATCTATTTTGGTCAGGTTGAGAGTTTAATGGTATTCAATAGACCGAGTATTAACGTTTTTATGATGTAAAAATATTCCGTTTTCAGATATAAATCTAAAATTATTATTGGAATTAAATGACATGTGATTGGAACTTGTTGAACTTTTAACATTGGTTTCAATTTGTCTGGAAGTTGTTTCTATTGATGGGAAATGTTTCCGTATATCGGAGCTCAGCGTTATCACTTGTGAAGTAGTATCATCTACAATTACTGTTATAGTAAAATGGCTATGATTGTGTTTAAGGTTATTGTGTGTCCAATAATTCTGTGCTGAATGGCCAAATCTTGGAGTCGTTGTCTTTACGCAGAGCAAGTTACTCCCGCTTACTCATTTAGCGGTGTCGAGTCATTTGCATAAAAGTTTGGGAGATAACTGGAAAGAGATATCGGAAGAGAGTGACTGTAGTGGTAGAAGAATGAATGTTTTGCCGATGTTATTTGCGACTGAGAAAGGTAGTTGAAGAGAAATGCTAATTTTAATATCATATCTTGCTGTAGAAACGTTTTTCGTCAGAGTGAATTGTGTCATGTGCTGAGGAAGCATGCTTTCATTTTGAGAAAAAATTCGAGGAAAAAAGTCTTCTTGGAAAGTCTTCGCTTGGATCAAAAGTCTTCGCTTGGAAAATAAGTCATTCGGAAATTGGGTCTCGTGGGAAAATCGATTCGAAGAAATGTCCGTGAGCGTTTTCCGGCACCTGACGTGGGTGGTATTTTCCCCTGCGATTTACCTCTCCCAAAGTGAGATAATGGACTATGGATTGAAGTTCCCTGACAGGCGGGTAGCTTCATCAGCGCCTTTTTCACGAGAATACCAATTACACTGGACGACAGCGAATGCGCTTCGGGTGGATTGGGACCTAGATAGGAAACCATTTGGTGCTGGTGACTTGATCAACTTTTAATCTTGTCTCGGAAAATGTAAATGTATCTTCTTAGCTCTGCCTTTTTTTCCTTTACGTTTCCTGTGAAAGTTCAAGCGTGTGGCTAGTGGAAACTTGTTTCAATATTCCTAATATTGTAATGTCTGCGTATTTTCCACACTTAAAAAATTATACACCTAACTAATAAGGTAGATCTTGGAAATGGCTTATACCTGCCAAAACCTTACTTACTTATTTCAATGAAAAGTGTGGAAATAATTTGTTTCTTTAATTTCATAGCGCCTTTTATGTCCGGTTAATTATATTTTCAAGTGAATATATTTTGGATATTGCGTACTTTTGAAGTTTTCTTGATGCCATCAAATCCTCTCTGAATTCGATTTCGAGGAAAGTTTGTTGGACATGTAAGAGGAATATCCGATAGTAATATTTTCGCATGTAGCTTTTTGTGAAAAATTTATTCAAATAATGCAATGAATGTTAATTAGTCTGAAATGGCCTAGTTAAAAAAATTAAACTATCTGCCATATAAACTTCAGGCGCAGCCAAGGAAGCTTGAGATCAGAGAGTGTCAGAAATACTACATGAAAGAAAATCATTAGTTTAGTCCTTCAGTGCTTAATCTCCACCTAAGCCAACCCTGGATAATTGAGAAACTGCTGAGTTTCCTAAGGAGCCATTCAAGTATAACGTAAGGTGTTTCGGGGAGAGATACAGGGTCTTCTTACCTTGTCTTGCGTAGGGAGAAATGGTCGTTGTTACGTTAATGTTCGAGATAATTTTATGTAAGATTAGGGCTCTGTGTGAGATCGTATATGTATACCATTGGAGTTATTTCCGGACGAAAAATATGAGTTAATAGCACTGAAAACAGTATGTTGTTTCCCTCCATAATAGCCATCCCCACAAAGCTATGTATTTCATTTTGAGTTGTGAACACGAATTGTATCTAATAATGAAAATAACTGGTGCAGTCTCAGTATATGTTGATATAACACAATTTTAACACCTAAAATCTGTTACAGCAAGCAAAAGTTAATGGTTGGCGGTTTATTACAAAATACAATCACCTGGACCAAATACTGTGTCTACCAGTGGCATGAGTTTATCTACCACTCTCTGTTGCCAAATTGTTTCATGCTAGCGTAAAATGCTTGCTCCATCGGCGCACAGTTTTAACGGAAACCAACAATATCTTTTGCTTAATATTCCCATGTGTGGCGAAGAACATCGTTCATCGAAACATTGTTCATGAATCCATAAATCTGTGACTACTTGCATAAGATTAGGAGGTGAAAAGGGTTTTTAAGATAAGATTGGGAAGGGAAAAGGGTGAAAAGGGAAAAGGAAAAAAAGTTCATGAAATCTTAAGTTTTCTTCCCTCAAGTTAGAGGAATTTTAAATAGTGCCAAATCGAACTACGTAATACTTAAATGGCCCCAAAGGTTTGTGTAAAATTATTTCACCCTTCGTTGCATTTATCGCTGTTTTCCCATGTTTCTTGTTATTAATATCTCCCGAAGCATCTTATCAAGAAAAATAATGTTATCCCGGGAGCTTTTGGTTCCCAAGCCCCTCTCGTTCTGCAACCACTGGTTTAAAACGTTTTTGAAAGTGGACATGTGAGGCAATTAAACACACTTCTGGCGGGGTAGAAACATTTGCGCTCCAATTGGAGCATATCATCATCGCTTTCGGTGTTTTAGCTGAAATAAATGTTTCAAATCAATTTATTTTAATCATTATTATTCTGCTATGGAAATATGGTACAACAACGTGCTCAATGCTGACTAGCAATACGGTAATGGAAGCTTCAAAATCAATTGCAGCTGGAAATGATCGTGTTGGTATCAAGAATGGAATACAGAAGGCAAAAGATGTGGTATTGAAAGAATTTCCATCAATGTCTCGTACTGTTGCACATAACATAACTATTGCAAGCGATTCGATCTATTTTAAAATTTATTAATTATAATAGAAAATAAAACTTGAACCTGAAATAGACAACTAAATCTGTGAACTTACTCTTGCTTTCTTTTTACATTAGGTAGTTTTATTGTGTGAACTTGAGCCAACAGAGAATGAATTGTCATAATTACTTTATTGCTCTTTCAGAAGAAGGTGCTACTTTGCTAGGGAATGCTACATCTATGATATTTCGTCATATTTTTATGAAATTGAGTCGAACAATTCTAATTGGCGATGTTAAAAATTTCTGTCAAAGTTTGTTCTACTCGTGAGTTTTCTGCGTTATGGAAGTAACCTTTATGGACGTAGGTACCACATGCGGACGTTTCCTCTGCCGCATTCATGGAATAGTCAGGATGTAACGAAGACCTTGTAATTTATTATTTATTTATGGAAGGCTGTATTTTTGAACGTTCCCTCCAGGGTTACTGGAAATGAAGCATACCTTTGAACTTCCCCGTTAGTTCATGCGAATAAATTTAATGGCTCTACGACATCCAAGCTCCTCTTTATGTGAAGACTGTGATTTTAAACTTTTGATCGGTATTTTTGCGGACTAGCTTTCCGAGGTACGCAGTCACTGCTGATTGACGGAGCTTTTTGGTCTCTATTTCCACTCTAATTTCATGAAAGAAATTACGCAGTGCGGCTGATTTTCAACCCTCTGAAAATATGCCGCCGGGCTATCAAAACCTATCTCTGGAAATTAACGAAGAATGCTCTTAGGCTTGTAAGGATCATCCTTTTGCGATGTGAATGTATATCTGAGTAGCTCATCAAATTATAAGTTAATTAGTCGTTTTTTTGCCGCCAAGCCTGAAAGATGAAAAGACATCATCTTAAAATGAAACCTTTTCTTTTGATCTTTGAGCAAGCATACCAGAGACATGCTTTATTTATCCACGTATAAATTACACCGCCCAGGAATTCTTGGTGCCGTGGAATTTTCTGTATTTTTCTTCCTTATTATAAAATACAGACTCAAGTAGACTCCGAAAATTTCGACATTGCTTTTTTATTCCCTTCAAGCGAAATATAACGCAGGAACGTCTGGGAAGTTTGTTCTATGGCGTCGCTCCCCGTGTGTCAACAATAGGATGTACTTAAAATGATTCCATATATTTATTCTGGTGCAATGGATAGAACAGGATAAGAATTACTTGTGCTTTGTAATGATACTCATCATTCAATGTTAGTAGCCGCATGTTAACTAATCATGTCCCTATGGACTCAACGTTTCCCATTAGAAACTACTTTGTGATAAAAGGTTGGACTTTCGTGTCATCGTATAGCCTTTCACCCTGTGGATTTGGTCATGAGAAAAATTATATAGGTACTTACGTATAAAATAAAATATATAAATATCATAGGATTTAAAAAAAATGAACGTTTTTAAATTACTGTAAAATCGCCAGGAGAACTAATTCTTAATTTTTTTATCAAAGTTGAAAAAAGTATAGCCTATGGTCAAGGAGGTACGCTATTCGTATTCCAACGTACCAAGGGCATGTATTTCGTATGATCATGAGATCAAATTGTGCAATAGAGATGTGTATTGCTGGTACTAAAGATGAAATATATTCAGTTGTACACTTACTTTTAGAAAAGTAATTAGCTCATATTGACTCCGCACAGAAATAGTAGTTTTGAGGTAGTGGACACTTTTAATTTGTATTTTTTTCCACTAATATTTTGCATGCATTTCATTCTAAACAGATTACAGTTCATGTAGTGAGTGAGTCGGGAATTTCGTGGGAGATGCTGTGTCACATCCGGAAAATTCTCTTTCACACGTCACATACTGGATCCCTCTTATTTCTTACTAACCTACTGTCTGTAAAAAAAAGTCGAGTTACTCTAATTTGAGATACTCTTAACTTCAAATTAAAGCAACCGAATCAAAGCAGAGTGCACCTGAACGCTTGTTTATTTCCATCGTTATTGATATGCAGGAACGAAAGGGTTAAAAACATTTTTCTGCCGTGGATGCACTTTTACTTAATTTTATTCGAAAAAAACTAATGGCTATTGGCGCGTCAAATCTAATCGCCCATGTTTGAGCGCTTGATATGCTGTTACTTTTCATCCTACTAACTTGCGATTATAAAGTGAGAAGGTCAGATTTATTCTTAACAATATGCAGAAAACTGTTTGTTCTTATTATGGCAATTACACACGTTGTTGTTAAAAGTGTAAACCTCTGCTGATTTCGAAGTGAATGGCTCAAATGATGCATAAAACAATTTTTTCTTATTATGACAATTGCACAAGTTGTTGTTGAACGTGTAAAACACTGTTTGCTTCGAAGCGAGTGGTTCAGTTGAAACTTTATTAGGACGATCGTGTGATCCAGATTGTCAAAATTACTAGTACATGGAAGAAAGCAGTTAAATATTACCAGTATTAATTATATTGATTTTTATTTGTAGTGACTATGCGCGTACAGTACAGCAAGCTTTAGCGTGGGGGGACCATCACGGTTTCCATAGACTCGTCTGTCGGGCGTTTCATTTACATGCCCGCAGACATGATATACGTAAATATCCGTTCGAAGGGTAATTGAAAGTTATTTTCTTGTCACTTTGCATCATAAATTTTCACATATTTCAGTGACAGTTTGGTGAACGGGTTTTGGCTTTCAATTCTTTTTTCTCACTTTTAAGATAGAGGAACTCAAATTCTATTTTCTAGAGTTTTTTTTTTGCAGACAGTAGTATTTCTAATTCGACTAACACCCGCACTGGACGCGGAAGCAAATTTGTGCGTGTTGGAGATCAAAATCCGATTGCAAACACCATTATTGAGTGAAAATTTTCTTGGGGCAGAAAATAAAACTACGTTTATGAATGCAAGAATCTTCCTTTCAGTTTAAACTTGCGAGTAGTTATTGCCACTGCGTCTTAATATCACTTTCTCAATTCCTTGCTATTCTCATTGTAATATCTTTGGTGCAACTCTTTTCTCAATTACCTCACATATCTTTTGGAAAAATGTTGTAGTTTTTGCATGTCTTTTATGCTTAATTATGTGTTTTGATGCGGTCAACTGGAAAACATTTGGTCATATCTTATATCCGGTTTGCGGATTAGCAGAGCTTCTCTCTCCTTCATTCACCTCAAAATTTTGATTGCATCACAATCTTGAAGATATAAATTAATGCTTTGAAATTTCGATATACTTTTAAAAAATGTGTGTGTAAATAGGAATATTTATTTTCCTCAAGTCTATAGAACTTTAATTACGAAATGAAGGAAAATGTTTGCGATCCTAGGCAGTATATTTTTAGTTATTCATATTGATCGCTTAGCGGCTTTTATTTCTGCAATTCACTGAAGATTTTGTGACTTAAACTTAATTTATTTCGCTGTACCACTACTATGAGCATTTTCCATGTTTTCCGTTTATCGGTAATTTTCGGTTATCCGTGTTTTTCGGTTATCTGTGTTTTTCGGTTATCGGTGTTTTTCGGTTAGCCGTATATTTCGATTATCCATCTATTATCACGGATAATCGAGAGTTTACTGTAAAGTGTGGAAAAAACGTAATATAATTTATGTATCGATCCCACCAAGTTATCAAATTCAACAACTATCAACTTTGAAATTGATACTAATTTTATATATTTCCCTTTCTGCTCTTCTTTCTTCGCAGCGGAAAGAACTCGACTGAATGTGGAGGTGGATCAAGCAAGTGGCGTTCCCCTGGTGCGCCACCTCTCCAAGTCGGCCTCGGACCTAAGCAGCGGTGGTTGCGGGGACCAGGAGGGGGGCGGGGGCGGTGGAGGCGGAGGGGCCGGCGGGGGCTCCCGGGGTGACGGCCGCGGGGAGAGGGCCGAGTCATGGACGCGCCACTGCCGGGACGGGTCCATCTCGCCGAGGGGCCGGGGGTCTCCTCCCGTGCCCGTCGCTTCGGGCCGCGGTGCCACCAGTGTCCCGATGCTCAGCGAGAGGGTCTCCGTCGCCCAGAAGACACACAGCTTCTTCACCACCCTCAAGGTTGGTCGGTGCCAGCCTTTTGAATGCAGGGAGGGGGAGGGGGAAATAGGCGTTAGTTCTACTAGCAAGGTGGCTTTGCACATGGAAGTGGCGAGTGTAGCGATATCTCGATTATTGTCGATACTTGTAACGCTTCGTTCTGCTCACTCATTACTTCCGGTTTTTCCCAAACAAATGAATGGCGTAAGTTAACGATGAACTATATTCTCTGACGACGTTAATAATATTTTAAGAAATCCGGCATATTACGGTAGATCAGATCACGAGAATAAAATTTGGGAACTAGACTGCAGAATGGACATTTAAAATGTCATTTTTCCCGCGAACGGTGAGAGACCATAACAGCTGCCAGCTTTTAACTAGGTTTGAGGATATGTAGGGTGGCTCTTAGTAGTAGTAGAACTCCCTAATACTTGTATCCTCATCTGCTACCTAGTACTTACAGCATGCCGAGTATATTTTCAGCATAAGTCTTGAATCTCTGTCCGTTTATGTAGTTGCAAAATACATAAATACTAACAATCCCTCTAGCATTGGTAGCATATCTATAGTGTAGTGCATGCTTGTGAAGCTTCGCCTCGTGGCAAGTGTTAGCGAGTTATGTCGTAGTTACACTAAATTTAGGGTGTAATGTAATGCATATTGGTGACTACTCACCCCCTTCCACACACCTTTGAGGTGGCTTGCAGGGTATTTTGTAGATGTAGATGAATATGGCAATTTCAAAAATCGCCTTATTTCGGAATTCGCCATTTTCGGCATATTTGTACATCGCACTCTTTGATTTCCACGGACATTCGTCGGTTTTATAAATTTATGTATATATTTATGCATTTGTAAAGCGCGTTAAGGATGAGAATTTTTATTTTCTGGCTAAGGTTTTCGCGGGGCGTTCAGGTTCGCAGTTTGACGGGTTTTCGGGTTCCGTCCGCGTTGGCATCGTTCTTGATGGCAGCGTTTCACCTACTATGCTGTAGGCGTCCTCAGGCGTGGCCAATGTGGAGATTGCTTCGAAAACACTGGTATTTTGAAGCAATCTCCACTTCAGTTTGAACTGAGGAGCCTACCGCACAGCAGGTGAAACGCCGCCATCAAGAACAATGCCAACGCGGACGGAACTCGAAAACTTGACAGACTGTGAGAATTTTTATATTTCTTATTTTTCAACACCAGAACAGTCATAAGTCTTAACTTTAATTAATCTCTAACATTAAAAACATTTCTAGGTAAAAAATTTAATTTTACATAATGTGACAATAAGTCCTCCTCTGGCAAATGTATTCGTTGTTTACATTATTTTTATCGCCGCTTGCAGTCATGTGACCAGGAGTTCGCCGGACACGACACCGGACACTATTTTACCTTAGACTCGGAAGTGCTGCGTGTAGGCAAAATATAAGCCAGTCTCTTTTCCGTGTTATTCGGAACCGCGGTCGATTGCCACCGCTATCGACCTCTACTACTTCCATAGAAGTCCGTGCTGTAATCATTGAAGTACCACTTAACAGTGACTTCTAAGGCTGCTGTCATAGAAATAACTTTCACGTGCAAATCTGCCTGAAGTGACTTAGTGTTGTCAGACACTACGTTTACCAATCGATCTCAGATCGGTCTGAGTTCAGACCGATCTGAAAGTTCAGCAGGGAGCTAACTCAGATCGCCTGGTTTACCAACACGGTCTGAAAATATCGATATTGAACTATCGATTTCAGTAGTTTGAATTATTTGAGATTTCTTGCATATTTCAGCCGCACACTTCTCTCCTTTCCCCTCTTGCAACAAGTCACGCCGTAAATGATATCGATTTTATTTTGTTTACCATCGGTAACCAAAAGAAGAACGATGAGCGCCACGCTCCGGCCTCTTCGGATCGATCTGAGATCTCAGACCGGTTAGGGAAAGCGGGCTGACTCGGCTCGCTTCTCAGATCGATCTGGCCAGCGCGCTCCGTTTACCATACCGAGCTGAGCCAGTCAGATCGATCTGAGATCGATTGGTAAACGTAGTGAGAGTCAAGTATGCTTGATAACTTTTAACTAAGCCAACGCTAGCAAGTTGCTTATTGTTATATTTGGCAATAGTGTACAAAATATTTTGCTGTGATTGTAAAGGCTTACGCTAGCTCTGGCAGTCATAGATAATCGAATTTGGTGACATTCCGTTAGTACATTTTAACTCTTAAAAGATTTTTGTTACCGAAATATTGTGTTTGGCAAATGGATATCCACTAATACAACTCATCGAATGTTTGGAATGCTTTCCACTTTCTTTTGGAGCATGTGAGACATTTTTCAAAGTGAAATTTTAGTTGGTCTATGATTTTTGTAACTAAAGAAACAAAAGGCTATATACAATTGTTCATTTAGTGACCCACGACCTCGTTGCATTTTTTGGAAAGTTTCAGAACTTAATGGACTAATTGGCGGTAATACTTCCAGTAGTTTTAGTTTGCTGACCTTTCCAAAACATTTTGTTGAGGCTTATTGCGTTCACATGCGTCAATCACGTTTTCAATTTAAGGCAGTTACCTGTGTTCGTGAGTACAATCGACAGCGCGAACTATGGCATGCTTCATTCAGGAACTCAGAATCGTTGGAACCGTTCAAAGAAAGTTATGTCGTCTGGTCCTGTACGGATGCTGACTTTGGAAATTTTAAACGTATTGAAGAAGGAATCAATCCATTAGTCGTGCCTTTGAATCTCAAAAACTCAGTATTGTTGCGGTTCCGAAACTCGCAGTTCTGCCTGAAATAAGTTCTGTGGATGCCATTAGACAGATTGAAAAGTAACTACTCAGAAAAAATATTTTTCTATTTGCAGGCCCCGGGTTCCAATCTCGGAAGTGGCGGAGATTTTTCTGTGTAATCCCGATCCCTACTTGGGTGACATGGGGAGAGAAATTCAAGTTCAGTTCTCCTTCCGTCGAAAAGGACGTGAGATAGTGATCCACTTCTCTCTTTCGTTAAAAAGTAGGCTGGGTTTTTCTTCAATCTTCCTCCATTTCTCTCAGCATTTTACCCCCCTATCCTTAAAGCCCTGTACATTCGGCAACATTTCTGGCTTCTTATATGTCGCGGGAAGTAGTTAGCGGTAACTTTCTCCGTGTAAACAACCAAATCGCATTCCATATGCCGGATTGCGATATGATCCCTTGCGATTTCCTTGCTCTGGTTAGGATTAGGAGGCGTTCAGTTTTTATAGCGATCTGGAGCAAAATTTTCGCGCGTTACTACCTTCATTTGTCTGGGAACAGGGAAATAAAATTGCAGGAAGAGGAAGATTTTGAAATAGAAGTGTCGAATATTGATCCAACTAATCAGAAAGTACTACAGTTATTTTTTCATCCGTTAGTATATATTCATCTGATTATGAGTATTTATGCACATATACTTGACCAACCAGTATGTTTCTCATTACAAAGCAAGATCATAGCAGTGATGATGAAGAATTTACTCTTGTCAAATTAATAATGCACAGTTTTAATATTATCGCTAATTATCAGCGACTAACGTCATCGATTTCATATGCAGCGAAGTCACCTCGCTCAACCTTATCCATGAATTGTTCTCTGCCCTTGGCTTCGTGTGTGCACTCTGGTGAAATGATACTCGCCATCGATTACCACCATTTCATCCGAAATGGCCTGGTGCAGGATTGTCGGCCAACTTTGGCAATTTAAAGTTCTCATGTGTACAAGGCCTAATGGTGCGTATGATCTCAGTATTCTGTGGCCTTCTCAAATAACCGAACAGTGTCGGATTTAAGTTGATTCTAGAAAATAAGACCTGTATAAAAAAATGCTGTCCTATTTTGTGTTCCATTCCATCGTGTTTTTTTTCTTCCGGGAAGATTCTGATGGTTCGTATGTCACTAGCATCCCGATAAGCCATCTTGCCTTGCCTTTAGGTTTCCCCGGAGCCGTGCCAACCGAACTCCGCAAAAACACCCATGCGATGGGTAGAAAAAAACCAACACAGGCGGAACTCGATCTCGCGACCCCAGGATTAGCAGGCATGCGAACACTTTCCTTTTGAAAAAGAAAAGGGGATTACTGTGCTCGCCTTTCCCTTTTTAAAAATTCCGTCACGTATGCTAGTGTGTATAGTCAGTTCGTATATGTTACAGGGAAAGAAGGGAAATATTCAATTTTATAGTACCAAGTCGCGGTGGTGCGCTTAAGATCGATCCTTCATTTTTTTATACAGCGTCGTAAAACATTTCTCGGGGTTCAACGTCGTCGCCTCGGGAATACTTCCAATTCTGCACGACTCCTGCTGTGTTGACATCTCTCGTTCACTCAACTCGGCTTCTTTCCCTTTCCGTCTTTTTTCGCCCGTTCCCTTATCTCGACCCGCGTTTGCAGACCAAAAATGGTCGCGCTGAAAATGCCATTCCTCTTCCCGCCATATCATCTCTCCTGACGAGTCTTGTTGCGATTCATTCTGTTGCTCACTTTCTCCTGGCCCTCGTTTGCATTCGCGTCGGAATGAAAAAATCTGTGGCCCAGGATCCCGTTCTCCAATTTTGCATTTTACGGGGAAAGCTTTTCCTACTTACTCCGCGATCCTTATCGTTCCTCGTTGAAATAATATTCGTTTGTATTTCAATTTTTCACTCAACCGCTTGTCATTTTATTTCTATATTTTTCCATCTGGCATAAGTTATGAAATTTAATCAATTTGTGGTTTCGCCATCAATCCTTGGATCAGTTTTCTGCAGTTCTCCGCTTCATTATCCTTTTATAGTTTCAACAGCCACCTTGTTCCTATAATATTCCCTTATTTTTACGTACTCCCACCAGGGGTGGCTCCAGACCAGAGGTTCTGGGGGGGGGGGGGGGGGGGAATTCCACCACTGGCTCTGGAGGTATGGAATACTTCCCAGGAAAAGGGGAGTCCGGGGTTCTCGTCCTGGTAAATCGTAACCAACTATATGTAAAATAAAAAAGGAACTTTTATTTAGCTTAGGACTTATGCCTACCATCGTACTTCACAGCATAAAAGAATTTTGGCTTTTAGTTTTAGGGCTATGAAACAATAAATAAAATACGCCTGATATTGGGGGGGGGGGCAATTGCCCCTACTGCTTACCATTGCCTAAGACACGCGAGCCTCGTCTGGATGTTCCTGAACTAACTTCGTAATTATCATGCAACGGGTTATGACAGGTATGCAGTGACCCGAATACGGGGGATTACTCACGAGTCCATGAGGAATGGTACTGGGATGGGTGAGGGTTAATCGGAGCCAGGGTGCATAGTTTTACGTAGTTAGGGTTAATGTCAAGCAAGAGATGTATTTCGGGTAGTACCGTGCGGTATTTAAATTTCAGTATCGCGTTGCACTGCGGTGGAGAATGGACGTATCGAGTGAACGATAGTCCTCTGAACAGCTGGGGAGATACATGTGGTTAATGAAAACTGCGAAGTATATTAGACAAACTCTTTCAGTGCATTAATTAAATTCTCAGCTTCCAATACATACCCATCACGTCATTCTCTTTCGGGGTAGGCTAAGTCAAAAAATTAAGTTATTGCAGTTAGCTCTAGAAAACTGGATTTCTTTTTTTGATTTCCTCCATAATGCCCTATCCTTACAAACCTTTTTCGCTTCTCTTACACTTATGTATTGCTTCATACACGTTGCATCCCAATATTCCTTCTCTAAAGAGTCTTCTACCATATTCTTTAAGACTTACGCGGTCTACCCCATCTTCTCGCACCATTCACTCCACTATCATATACATCTGTTTCATTATTCGACTCTCTCCCAGTATCTCGACTGCTAAACCAACGAAGCACACCCCTTTCACATGTGTTCTTTTGCGGAGAATATAATCCAAATTCTTTAATCACCCACTCATTCCTAATCCTATCCATCTTAATTTTCCCGCAAACACTTCTCAGGTATCCCATTCCCACGGCATTTAGCTTACTCATAAGCTTATCCTGACATACTCAGGTTTCGCTGCCATATAATAAAGCCGGAAGGAGAACACTAGCCAAACACTCATTCCTTGATATGCTCCACATGCTGCCTGCGAATTTCCTATCGTGATTCGCACGCCTTATAACCTCTTTCTCTATCCGTCAATCTTTCGCAAACACTCGGCAAAGATACACAAAATCGTCTAAATTGTCAATTTAAAATACAATGGAAGGAAAAACAAATGGCAAGAATTACCGTGGAAGACCAAGAATGGAATGCTTGAAGCACATAATCAACGATGATAAATTGAGGATTCATGAAGGAATGTAGCGGTTATCAGGAAGGAGGACGGGAAGGAGAGCTTCGGCAATCCAATCCTGAGATTGACATCTGATGATGATGATGATTCCGGATGTAAATGTTTAAGCGTGAGAGGCAATGTTTCGCATACTGTATGATATCATTTGCATTGAAATTCATATAAATACTCGGAGCTTGACCTTGAGGCCATTTCACGCGATGCGTGATCCAAAACAAGTTTGAGAATACGTGCTAGTATCATAGATTTACAGTATAGTGTGATGCTGAACAGCTATGGCTGGCTATCATAATGGCCGAGGATATATATCATACTCACTGAGCTAATTTCACTAAAGTATTTGGTTTCATAATTTATGCAGTATTAGGTAGTTTGCTATAGTGTTCCACATTTATTTGACAGTAAGAGCCTTATGGCAAACACTGTTGCCAAATCTTCTCTCCGGACATTCACCTCAAGGCAACTCAAGCAAACATCTCCAACACCACAGTATATTTAAGCAAGCAATTAAAGAAAATAATATTAGCACATTGGAAGACTCCTGGATGTGCAGTTTGCATGAAAAATTGCTTAAATGTTAACTTTCCTGCTGCTATTGGCAACATCGCACCTGCAACCTTATGGAGATTTACACAGGTAACGAATCTCCATAAGAGCCCATGCTGTAAACTAAATGTGGAACAAGCCTTAACAAAGAATAAATGTGGAACGCTCTATACTCGCTCCTAGTAAGATCTAGTAGCTGTTGACAATCACGTAACTTTTACAGTCGCTTCTTCGTATCCTCACTTTTTTTAAATCAGCGCCTCCTTCTATACCCCCTTTGAGATATTAGTAATTGTATGACCGTTACATCAACTATAGGTGAAAATGCCCCGACAATCGTGCCTGTCTCATGCTGTCATAGATTTCCTAATTGAAAATTGTAGCACATATGACCTACGATATTATGATAATACCACTTCCTCGCTATTTCAAGTTCAATGATCTGTGAAACCTTTCTGAACTGCTCAAATCATATTAGATTCCGTCGTCGGTATCAATTATCAACTGCCGGATAGGTCTGCCGGTACCTACTAATGCTGCTCAAGTACCGTTTCAAAGTTAATTGACTATTTTCGGAGACCGATTCCCCCAAAACTTACAATGGTCTTTTTATATCTAAAATGAAACTTAAAAGTTATAAATGTTTGACAAGTATACTCATTACAGTTTATTTACCCTGCGGATAAGAAGGTATTGATCCACCGCTGGAGATATTTCACCGGTGTGGGTATACTTTTTGAGTATCCCTGTCTGAAAGTTCTCTCGCTCTCATATATCCCGAGTTTGCTGTAGCCTTACCTCTCATTCGGCGCTTTATTTTCTCCAATTACCTCCCCTTAAATATCTCAAATGCTCTCCATCCCTTCTTGCCCGCCCAAATTCTCGTAATGTTCCTCCCTTAACCCAGTAAGGAAGTATTCTCCCGTCTATAATTTCCACCCGAAACCTTCTACCTATTCAACTGGCATCCATCTAATATATAGTCTTCTTTGAACTTCAACCTCCTGTTTCCTTTCTTCTGTCTTTCGACCCCTTTCTTTCCTCTGCCACTTTAACCACTTACTTTCTTATTAAGCCAGCTTATTTTCTCCATTATTGTTCATTTGCACATCTCAAAAGTTTCCTATGTGCACCCATCCTTTACCCTCAAAGACCGAGCTTCGGGACAACACAAGGTTGAAATCCATGCGAAAGTTCTTATTTGTCTTCTCGTTGCTTCTTTACTCAATAATTCCTCTCATCAAGTCCCTTTTCTCCGTAAGTGTTTCTTAGGGCTACGACCTGTCTCCTTCTTATATCAATACGACCCCACTCCCCGGATGCGTTAGCTGTTCCACTGGCTCCAATTCATGCCCGCATATCTTAAAATGTACCTTAGCACTTAGAGTATCTCGTTACCTTCGTTTTACTGTGATAGTGTTATATTCATTCCGCTGCGCCGTAAGGAAGTTATGCAAAACTTGTCTAAAGCACACAATGCGTCAAGTAATTTAAGATAGTGCTTCTTTGTCGTTTTAGCCAGCTTCAACTGGTATTCATTGTGGTTATTGTTGTTCTCTCTGTTCACTGATATTTCACACTATGTTCTGAGTTCACTTTATAATTATATTTTCATGTTAGATGAGTAACAAACACAGTGAATAAATAATTTTCACGTTAGAGTAACGAACCATGAAGGTACAGCGAAGGGAGAAGATATAATTATGCCATTTCTGTTGTTTTTGCACAGAACATATCTTTTTTTTTTAATTTTATATATTTTACTCACAATATTTACTTAAATTGTTTAAAATTCATCTATGCTACACGGTTTAACTGACGGTTTCCCCACAACAGGTACACCTTATGGGCTACAAAACTGCTTCATTTGAAAATATGTTACAATTCTTTGTTTGTAATGACTTGGAAGCGATTAAATTAATTTATTTATTATAAGATGGGCTATGAGAAAATTACTTTATGAGCTCCAACACACCTTCAAATATAAATGTTAAAAAAAGAATTTTCTCTCTGCTCCGCAATGCTATAAAAAAGGATTTACTTGGCCAATCAAGAAACGAGAATGTGGATGTATTTTGGTCCTATACTGGGCAATCACAGGGTAACTTTTATTGTTGAGCCTTTTATTGACGAAAGGAAAAGTTGTCAAAGATATTTTTAATTGAAAAGCAAGTATTTTAAACTGTTTCTTCGAGTTAAAACTAGTAATGGAGCCAAGCCTGATGGATCACAAATGTGGGGTGCGGTATCTTCTTTAAATGATGCATAGAAACGATTTCGAAGTATGGTGGGATTATTTTCAGAAATTCAAATATTTTAGGTGTTTGTGAAAATGTCTTCAGCGCCGGCGACTCTATTTAATTATAAAGTTCAGGGCACATGTGCTTTATTGTGATATTGGGATGCCGATCATTTGCTCCTATTCGATGCTCATGAGGAAGATATATCAGCCTTGGAAGCTAATAATGCTCCTTTGGTCTCTCTGCTGGATTTTGACAGACGTTATTCAGGCACAAGTCTTGGGATCATTTGAACTACAACTTATCATTAGTAGGGAAAATGATAGATAACTTAAGCCACCGTTTCCCCTATCGCATGGTCATTTTTCTGGTTATTGCGAGCATTATTTCCGTTGTTTGTACAATCCCCATTGATTAAAAGTCCCATGAGGCGCCACATTCTCTATTTTCAGCCGTGTGTTCATTATTGGCTGATCATCAAAATCAGAGTAACGCACGTATTTAGGGACGGTAAAATAGACGTCCTCAATTGATGAAAAAAGGGCATCAGGATCCCTTACATTGCCGCAACCCTTAAAACGATCGCATTGCTAAGCCATAATTTGAGCTTTATCATTGCCTTGTTATTGCTATTCGTAAACTTGTGCGTACAAAATGATAGTGTGAATCGGGCTTTACAGAGCTCACGATTCACCTCACGATTAGAGAGATGTCGGGCTCGGACGTGGCTATTTTCGAACTAAGAGTACAACTTGTGCGTGAAAAATGATCATGTAAATCGGGCTTCATAGTGGTTCAGCTCATGATTAGAGAAATATTGGGTTTGGACCTGGCTATTTTCTAAATAAAGAGTACAATATTATTTGCTTCAAGTAAAAGTTTCAGGCTTACGTTTGTGGAGCTTACTCACATGAAATAATTTCTCTCTCTATTAATTCCACGATTTTTTACTCTTTTTGGCCAAGGTTTTGACATCCATGTTGTCACTATTAAGGATATTTATACAAGGATCTTGATAATGACATTTTAGGTGTCTAAATAGAATAAAAAAGTGTGGAAGTGTAAATATACAAAGTGAGAAATGATTTCATTGTTTGCAGTTCAAACCAACAAAGCCCCCCTGATTAAGTATGTCGGCTCTTTACTCTTGCGTTTTTTTGCGAGTAGCACTCAAAACTTGTTTTCTTAAGCTAATACCCTTTGAGATAGGAACCTTGTCATTTCCGCATGTAGTATTTTTTCATTGTATCTAACTTGGGGTAAGAAGGTTAAAAACAAACAGTGGAATCAAATTGTAATATAGAAACATAAACGTTCTTGTAAACAAATAAAAGGTTTAGAGAATTAAAAAATATTTTTCTAAACCTTGTAAAAATCTGAAAATCAATCCTTTTTGTTGATTAGTTATATAAATGCTGAATTTTCGAGAAGCCAATGTTGCGCGTGTCGCGCCAAGTCGTGTCTCGAAAAATACTCTTGATGCCTGACCAAAATTGGACATTTTTTTAGATTTTTCTTATAAGACACGATTATGTGGAAATATTTGAGAAAAATCAGGTGGGAGGGTGTAAGGTCGATTCCTGTTCGATTTGACATTTTAATTTCCCGAGTGCCTGTATTCCACGCATTTATTTGGTAGCTTGAGAGGAGAGAGATTTAGGTGGTTGGTGCGATTTTTTTTACTGTATACAGATTTGCGTGAAACTTTGCATAAAAGTTCTTATTAGTGATGTCTATGTAGATAAAATTGAAAAAAAATGATTTTTTTCGATTCGGTTTTGGCAATTCAATGCTAATTTAACAGAGTCATTTTATGGCACATGAGCTATATTTTATGATTCGATTTCGTATGTACAGACGTTCCTCTAAACGCGAAAGAATGCATTCTTTATCATTATAAGAGTTGCTAACAAATATTAAGGTGTCACTCCGAGTCGAGTATTCTAAAAGAACATTTAAACCTAAATTTCGAATACAGCGCCGAAAAATCAAATCATGTGTTTAGTAAGTGCAAATATATAAATTTTAAATCTTGCATAATTTCCATCACTTAATTTATGGCGAGTTCCACCGCATAAACATGTGTACTCAAATGTATTTTGGTGTATTTTTTCATCTTACTTGAAAGATTATTTATTTAAATGTGCACTCAATAACCCACGTTTACCGCACCAGCCACCTTAAAAAAGTAACATTTTTCATTAGAAAATAAAGACAACATTTCCTCTCACTGGGAAGGAGGTGAGGTGAATTTGGGAGATGTGGAGACAGCGGAGAAGTTTTCATGGGACGACTCGGGAAAGATTTCAGAGTGGAGGTCTGAAGTGATATCGGGAAAGATAGATCAACGGATGAGGAGATAAGTGAATTTTAAGTGATATCGAGGATGGCTGGAAGTATGATTCATTAAAGGCGACCGAACCATAGGAAAATGGATTGGAATGAAGCTTTTAGATTTTGTCAGTGTCAGCCTTGTAATCAAGATTACATTTAATGGATAATTTTCGTTCAGACTTGCAGTTCATGCTTGTGATCCTGCTGAAAAGTTATTCCTTTAGTATTAGGAAGTATCGTGAGTAAACTATTTTTTCGTCCTGTACTTTTGTGATTTTGTTTTTTTATGGATCAAAGGAACAAAATTGTGTTTTTGTTTCGGAAGTTATTTAAGTGGTTCTCTTGTGGATTTTGCGAAGTACTTTTAACGGCGTTTGAAAATTGTGTTCAATAGTCTGTAAAATAATTTCTAGTCCACCGATTTTAATGAAGAAAAACACAATGTCATAAAAACGTTTATTTTTGCGTTTGTTCTTGTGTATTTACATGTTTCCCGCTCTAGCTGTACTTTTACTGTATTTTCTTTGAAAAAAGTCACCATTAAAAATAGGTTGCCAAACTTAAACTGATGATCACTCAGTTAATCATCATAGTATTAATTTAATTTATTTAATATAATGTTAGCCAAGAATTTTCTTTACTTATGTAACATTTTAATGCAAAAACAATGCATACATATCGGAATTCGCACGAGCTGTGGACATATCTGTTAACTAACTTCGAAATAAACGGTTCAACGGCCTGCCACGATGGAAACACAGGTTCCCGATCAGTCTCCGAAGTTAAGAATCATTGGGTCCGGCTCGAGTTTGGAGGGGTGATTCTCCGATTCGTCCGAGTGCTGTTGCCCCTGTCTGTAAGTAGCAGACATTATGTGTGAAATGACCTTAGCCGTCCAAGCACGTTAAACAAATATACTACTATGCTACTCGAAACAAACGCTTTGAATGAAAACTGAGTTTTACCTTTGTGACAGTAAGAATGACAGAATTCTGAATAGTTAACCCGTGAAATGGTGTATTCTCACTTTCTGGTCTTATATTGGTTCAGCTCAAAATTCTATTCGATGCTGTTTCTGAAGGGAAGAGCCTTGAGTTGTATTAGCGACGTATGTGATGGCTGTAGTGAGCATTTAGAATTTTAAGTGCCGCTGCATTTTGTTTTTTAGCTTTTTGTCAAGGATATATCCATTAAAACTTTTGTTTTATGCTGCTTCTTAGGAATATGCCTGCTATTGTTGATTCATAATCGCCGGATGATCTTCGGCAATCACCAAAATACTTTTTCCCCGATGTGGAAATGTATCAAGTAATATCTGCCTAATGCAATGCATTAGGCAACTTGTAAAGAACGTCAAATTTAAGAATTATGTAGGAATGAAGCGGTTGGCTGAGTGGGGAGTGGTGTGGACGGCAAACCAATCTTCGGATTGATGACTATTGATGACCGTGTGGAAAACTCTAACGGAGCTGGTTGTGGCGTAGACCATGTTTCACTCCTTGTGCACTGAAATGAAGATGTGATATTGTTTAAGATCCGTTGTATAAAGTTATTTAAGAGGACTGTATTTAGTTTCAAATGAAAACATCTCGAAAAGGAGTGCGGTAAGTGGTAGATATTTTGGTGTCATTGGAAAGATTGGATCTTTTTCATCACATTGAGGCAAAATTCATGGAACTTTATGTGTAGTGATATCTCGCTCTATCTACCTACCATCTTATCCTGGTAGACTTCCCTTTCCTGTGCTTAACTTACGTCCTTCCTGGTATCACCCCTTGAATGTTCCGTTCCTTTTCAGAACGTCATCTTTACATTTTGCCGCCTTCTCCGAATCTCCGCCAACAATCTCCTTTTTCATTAATGCCTTCCATAATATTTCCTCGTTTGTTTTCATCGATACCTACCGTCTCCTCATCCACATCTCAAATACCCCCATTATACGCACATCCTCTCACTGCAAGCCTCAAAAACATGCAACCGTATGCTCCGTTTTAATATATATTAAGCATTATCTTTTCTGATACGTTTGCTATTAGTGACCCCAAAGTCAGTGTCTTACTCCTTGTGCCTTTTTTGGAATGCAATTTACACCTTATGAATTATATTCATACGAATTCCATCTTTTTCCTTTCTTTTACCAAGGCAACTTAACTCTGCCACCTGCTTTTTCATTTTATATTCAGTACAGGACTACATATTTCTGGTTTTCTTAGGGTTTTAAATATTAATACGAAATGAAATAGAACAGATTTTTACCAGTCTCTTTTCGTTATTTAGCCATGGTTCATTTTTACCTCCAGGTGCTTGTTGGCGGTGCGTTGTATCACAGAATAATATCTCAGAGTAATGATTACTCTATGGTTTTAAGCATTTTCCGTTTGTTATTACTCAATTCTTGCGATTCGATGGCCTGGCACGTTTCATGTGTGTATTTTTTTAAAGTTGATTTTTCAAAATGGTCAATTGCTGATTGCTCGGACTCTCTGGAGCTCGATGATGGTGTTTCGTTGTATTTGTCCCACTAATGGATGCTGTGACATGCTCCATTTTGTTTTGCATTTTCCGAAAGGCATGTCTTGCATTCTGGTTTTTGCAACAAGTTATGACGTTTATTGTAGCCTGTTAACACGACGCGACGGTATCCTGTTTTTCAAATATTTACTTAATATCTTTGGCTACCTTTAGGTGTGAAATGTTGTTATGCCACGGAAAATTGCGTGTATGGAAGTTTTTTTGGTGAGAACGTTGTGTTTCATTTTTATTTCGGTTCGCTGTCATTTTTGTTGGGCGTGTTTTGAAAGCCTGTTGGACTTAGTTTGGTCATCTTTAATTCATCGGTGTTATGCTATGGAGCACCTACGTCCTGCGGTCAAAATTTGGTTTCCATTTTTTATGTCCTATTCGGCATGAATCGCCTTGATGTTTTTCAAGCCCGTTTTTGTTGTTTAGAAAAGTCGAATTTTATTTATCTGTGGCTTTTAATGACAAAAATACTAAAGGGAGTTCGTTTAAATTTTGTTCTACTGTGTGAATTTAATTCGTTTCTACATTTCGATGCTTTTATTCATTGAATCCTTCGTGTCTCGCGTTTTGCATAACATGTTTTAGCTTCTGGACAACACGCCCCATGCATCATCAGTATCGTTTTGCTGAATGCTGAGAATCTGCTTTGTGTAGTTATGATGGGGAACTTTTATGAAGGCTATTAGCATCTTAAGGAAAGACTATTCACAGTATCAAGATTTCGAAAGTTATGTGAAAACTGCTGGTTTCTTTAGTTGCGTCCACAACAATCATCATCAGCAGTCATAAATCCGAAGAGTGCTTTGTATTTTCCATTCCAGCCCATTGTCTTTTCAGCTTTTCAATTTATCCACCTTAACTGTTTATTTAAACATCCCTCTTAATTTACTTGA